>JAQQTO010000029.1:620000-3020000 GCA_029884595.1 Ormosia semicastrata
AAGTCGTAACTACTTCTTCAAACTCCCTAATGTGCAAATATGGATTTTCATTTTCCAAGCCATGAAAGTAGGGAGTAATTATATCATCCCTATTTTAAAATCCAGTCGGGAAGTATTAGCTGGAAACATGATGCATGATGATGTAGCTATGCGTGTAGGGTGGAGGTAATCTTGAAGGGCCTTGGTGGGTTGATCTTTGTGTTCATTTCCTCAGAATTAGAAGAAGTATCAAACAAATGAATAAAAAATTCAGACTCTGACTCTGATTCTAACACAAGTCTTCAAGCAAATCGACCCAAGGCATCTCTATACCTATTCATGCAAGGTAGAGAAAAATGTAACACTAAAAATATAAAAAAATTACAAAAAGAAAAAAAATTGAATAAAATAAAGATGCATCAAGATAAAAGAAAGAATGAAATTACCGCCTTTACAAACTACTAAAAATAAAAATTTGATTATCAATTTTTCTAACGTCTCCCTAGTAATGATGCGAAAATTTGATTACGCCCAAAGAATAACATAGTAATTATAGCACAGCTTTGGGGTGTCGATTTTATAGAGAGACAAATTAAAAGAATAGTTAAAGAAACAAAGAAACTAAAGAAAAATATTAAATGATTAAAAGTAAATAAAGATTAATTTAAATGCAAAATTAAGTAAAGCAAAGTAAAGCAAATTTAGTTTCTACTAAATGTAAGACGACTAAGGTTCATAATCCACAAAGATTAATCTTAACATTAATTATTTCAAATTATTATACCAAAATAATGTAACTCATGAACATCTAGCGGCAAACATGTGCTCTCAGAAAATATATCAATAAAAGCATTAAAAATAATAATCATATGTATGATAAAATTTTTCTAATTAATAATAAATTATCAAATCATTAAATGTATCTTTAATAAGAAATCACAATTGATATCTAACAACTACTACTAACATTCAGATAATATAAATAAATTACAAAGTATGAGAAAAATATGGTGAGCTAACTCATCTTAAAATTCATTCATATAATTTGATAAAAAAATAAAATTAATAAGTATTAAATCTTAAAATTGGGTAAAATAATTTAACATAACAATGTAAAAATAATCAAGGTTTCATCATCCTCTTAGTACAAAAAATTTAGCAAGACATAATAAAATTAGAACACAATAAAACTATCTCACTAATATTCTACATTATATATATATATATATATATATCAAGTCACGCTGCACTGCGTGTCCAATCCTTGAACGGCGTGTTACAACTCTGCTACAGCGCTCCTTGTCACATCTTGTTGACCTCGTACGACGCTCCCCTCTGCCTATTCTTCAATTTGTTCTTTAATTCCCGTGTAGCACTGTACGAATTGTTTCTTTTCGTCTATTCTATAGTACACGACACTATGACTTTTTTTCTCTCTTAATCTGTTTTCTCCTTCTTCTTTTTTGTGCACGGCGCTGCCTATGTCCTTTGCCTCCTTTTATAAGCTACTGGCAGCATCTTTTAGAATTAGGTTTTCTTTATATATATATATTTGTATTGCTTCCTTATTTGGGCTTCACTCAACTTTTGCTCTCAAATTTCATCAGAACCCTCTTTTGAATTTGATTGGGCTTTGATTTTGATTAGGCTTTGATTTACTTTTTATAAACTCTAAAATTAAACATAACTCTATTTAAGAATATTTTAAAGTAAATAAAATTTTAATTTAAAAATACACATTAATTATAATAATTCTATTCACATTCTACCATTTTAGTCCAATAATAGGGTATTTAGAAAGCACTTTCGTGCACTCATCACTACCCCAGACCAAATACTTGACCTATACCCCTCTTAACACTCTACGTACAATAATTTTGAAGGAAGTGTTATAGACTGAGTTCCGGGACATTAAGAGGCTACACCCTTTGAAGAAATACACACAAAAGGATCGTACCAAACATTGTTCATGGCACAAGGGTTACAGCCATGAGACAGATGATTGCTTCTAACTCCGTGACGCCATTGAGTCCCTGATTAGGGCAGGACGACTGGAACAATACATCAGCCATATCCAAAATAATGAATGCCATAGGAGATAGACTTAAAGAAAACACAGCCCCAGTCCTACGCGAAGCCTGCCTATACACCAAAGGAGAAGGTCCCGAAGTCCACCTTGCTATAATACTAACACCTTGCTATCAAGATGGCAGTATTGAGCGTCTCCCACTTTACACCCAAATCATATGTCGGAGATCGAAAGGTGCCCCCCATATCTTTTTCAGATGAAGTCTATGACAAAATAATCCCGGATGATGACGATTCACTGGTGGTCTCAGAGATAATTTCTAATGCTGAGGTTCGGCGTATTTTTGTAGACCAAGGGAGTTCGGCCGATATCATGTTCATGGAGCTGTACGAAAAGCTAGATTTTCTAGACTTAGAACTAATTCCCTATAATGGCGAGCTCAGTGGTTTTACTGGTGAAAAAATCACTCTAGTAGGGTATGTTGAGACTTACCTGACCTTCGGGAGCAACAGGCTCTTTAGGACTATTGATAATCACATATTTTATATATTAATAAACCATCATTTTTAGTTATTTACACTCTCCATGTATTTAATTGATTGAGCTTGGTCATGTTTTGTAAGTTTGGGCTCAAATTGGGCTTAATTGATTTTTTTTCAGCATCATTGAGGTTTGAAATTATTTCTATATTTCGGCTATATCTTGAGTTCTACATGTCTAAAAGTTATGTATTTTACCTTGTAGGAAAATGAAAGAGAGCTCTACAACTTTCATAAGAGCTCCAGGGTAGAATCAGACGTCTAGTGGAGCTAATTAACCTGAAATTCAGAACATGAGTTCAGAGACCCTTTGAGGATGTTTTGTCCATAACTTGAGTTGTAGACCTCTAAATGGCATGGGGTTTAGGCCCAATTACTCATAATTGATTCAGCTTTGTAACTAATGGGATTCTAATGATGTGAGGCCAAAATAGGAGTCAATTTATAGCTGTAGAAATAGAGATCCGAGATCAATTTTTTTCATTCCACACTTTTCTCACCTTTTCTCTCTAGATCTAGATTTTTCTTTTCTTTTCTTCCTTCTTCCTCAAGCTCCTTCGTGGTGATGGCCATGGAGGGCTAAACTTCTATAATCAATTCAAAGATTCTTGAAGAAATTGTGATTTGAATTCTTGAGTTCTTTGTTTTGTTTTTTGTATTTGAATTACAATTGGATTCCTCTTCTTCTTCCTCTTCTTCTTGATCTTGAATGCGTGAATGGTGATTCTGTTTATGATTGATATGATTGGATCTTGATTTGAGATTAAGAATTATGATGAATTTAGGTTGATTGATCTAAATTAATCATGAAATTAAAGAGATTAGGTTACTAATTTGTGCCTAGGTTAATTGAATTCGGAGATCAAATTAATATAGATCCTAACATGAATTATGCGATTATGAATTTGTCTGTCAATTGTTAATTAAATTCTAGATGATTGTTTAGTATGAATTCTGGATTTGATGCAGAGATTTTAGTTGAATCAAAATTAACCATTCAATTACACTTCAAATGTTTGTTGAAAGATCTATGATAGAATCAACCTAATTTCAGATAGGTTTTTGAATTGATTACTCTTTTAATTGAATTTCTCTCACTTTAATTCTGTTATTTTTATATTCTGAGTTGTCAAATCTTTCCCCCGATTTTGACTTGATTTGATCAAATTGCATTTTTAATTTTGGAGGGACGATCTGGTGTTGTTTCCTATGCTACAAGTCATAGGCATAACTCGGTTGTAATTTTGATTGAGTTCGGCGCTCGTCAACTGTCAAGGTCAAGTTTCTAGTCGTTAACTGCCCCTCAGCATATAACATCATCTTGGATCATCCTATGCTAAATGCACTTGGCGCTGTGATGTCTACAACCCACTTAGCCATGAAATTCCTTAGTAAAAACAATGAGGTTGTCACAGTCAAGGGGGACTAGATCATGGCATGCAAATGCTACAATGAGAACCTCAAAATCAGCATAATCCCTAGGAGAGCGAAAGCCGACACATCTAACCTAGCTCTAGACTAAGTCAATAGTCTTATGACTAAGTTGGATGTGCGCAAAAAAATCTAGGGTACCAGACTCCAGCCGGAGGGTGAACTACAGTCGCTCCAACTTGGTGTCAAGTCAGATCAAGTCACCAAGGTTAGAGCAAACCTGGAGGAAGAAGAAAGGCACCAGTTGATTAAACTCTTAGAGAAAAATAAAGACCTATTTGCCTAGACGTCCTCCGATATGCCTGGACTTGCCACACCTTCATATGCTATCACTTATCCATAAAAAAAAGATGCAAGGCTGGTCTCTCAAAAGAAGAGAAAGGTTAGGCCAAAGAGACAGTTAGTCATTGAAGAACAAATCAAGGACCAACTCAATGCCAACTTTATCAGGGAAATAGCCTACACCATATGGCTATCTAATGTAGTCTTAGTGAAGAAATCTAATGGGAAGTAAAGAATGTGCGTGGACTACACGGACTTGAACAAAGCTTACCTAAAGATCTGTATCCACTTCTTAACGTGGATAAACTGGTTAACAGCTTCTTTACCTTCCATTTGTCGTCTTTAATGAACCCATACTCCAGGTACAATCAGATCCCAATGTACCTCGAGATGAAGATAAGACTACTTTCATCACTGATAGGATGAGCTACTGCTATAAGGTTATGCCCTTTGGACTAAAGAATGTAAGAGTCACTTAACAAAGAATGATGAATAAGTTCTTTGAGGGCTAGATGGGAAAAAAGCTAGAGGTGAATATTGATGACATGATAGTGAAGACCACACAGGCTAAATCACACATCCCAAACCTGGAGGAGGTATTTGCACAACTGCATAAACATAACATAAGGCTTAATCCAGAGAAGTATGCCTTTGAGGTCCAAGCAGGTAAAATCTTTGGTTTCATGTTGACACATCTCAAGATCGAGGCAAACCCTGACAAATGCCAAGTAGTACTCAACATGTGTAGCCCACAGAACATCAAGGAAGTGCAATAATTGATAGGCCAGATTGCGTCCCTCACACGTTTCCTCGCCAAAGCTGGTCATAAATCTCTTCCCCTCTTCAAACCACTCAGAAAGCAGAAAGATTTTGAGTGGACTCAAGAGTGTGAGAAGGCGTTTACATTTTTGAAAAGTCTTTATCCTCTCCCCCCATATTGATAAGATCGAAACTCGGTAAAACGTTGTACGTGTGTTTCTCAGTTCACAAAAGGCTGTAAATTTAGTGCTGAACCAGGAAATGACCAACGGACAACATCCGGTCTACTTTGTGAGCAAGGTGTTGTAAGGCCTCAAGCTCCGCTACCAAAAATAGAGAAGGTTGCCTTCGCACTCATCACCACAGCCAGAAGACTTAGACAGTACTTTTAATGCCATCTTGTGGTGGTGAGGACGAACTAACCCATCTGTCAAATACTGCACAAATTAGACCTAGCAAGAAGAATTATCGCATGGTCCATTAAGTTATCCGAGTTCAAAATCGTGTATAAGCCCCGGTTAGCAATTAAGGCTTATACGTTTTTAGACTTCCTGGCGGAGCTCATGTCAAACCTCGATAACCCTGAGGGAATTTCTTGGACCATATTCGTCGATGGTTCCTCAAACCCTAAGGGGAGTGGTGTCGGGCTTATTTTAGGAAATTATGAAGGAGTAACAGTAGAAAACTCGCTGAAGTTTAAGTTCCCCACTTTAAATAATCAGGCGGAGTACGAAGCATACATCACTGGACTAGTAATGGCCAAAGATTTGGGCGCAGGCAAGATCACACTTTGCAGTGACTCCTAACTTGTGACCTCGCAGATCCAAGGTGATTATCAAGCCAAGGAGCCCCTCCTTCAGAAGTACTTGGCCAAAGTCCAAGAGCTCCTAAAAAAATTTCATGTTATCAAGATAGAGCACATGCCTAGAGAGTAGAACTCTAGGGTGGACCTCCTATCCAAACTAGTTAGCATCAAAAGCCCAGGAAATGACCTCTCTGTGATCCAAGAGACCCTCTCTCAGCCTTCCATCATGCATATGGCCATTTTCCAGGTGAAAGAAAAGAAGCGTACTTGGCTTACCCAATAATGGATTACCTGCAATCCAGAACCCAGCCTGAGGATCCAAATGAAGCCTCCAAGCTAGTCAAAATCGTGGTCCAGTACACTATCTATAGTGGATAGTTGTACCACTGTGGGTTCTCTTTAACTCTCCTCAAATGCCTCACACCAAAGGAGGCAGAATATGTTTTAGTTGAGGTCCATGAGAGGAGTTGCAGACATCACTTGGAGGGCAAAGCCGTAGCTTTGAAGGCACTTAGGACTGGATACTATTGGCCAACAATGGAAGATGACTTCCTCACACATGTCCGAGTTTGTGATAAATGCCAACAGCACTCAAACCATTATCAAGCTGCCCTTGAAGAACTATCCACAATGTCTATAGCCTAGCTATTCTATAGATGGGGTATATATATCTTAGGTTTATTTGCTCAAGCACTTGGACAATTGAAGTACTTAGTGGTAGCTGTGGATTATTTTAATAAATGGATGGAAGCAGAGCCTCTAGTCACGATCATCTCCACTCGGATCCAGAAATTCACTTGGCGCCACATCATTACCAGATTTGAGGTCTCAGAGTCCATTGTAACGGATAACAGAACCCAGTTTAAAGATAAAGACTTTGAAGAACTGCTCGCCGAGCTCAAAATCAAACACCTTTGCAATTCTATTGAAAATCCTAAAACCAATGGATAAGCCAAAGCCACCAACTGGGTTATTGTCTAAGGAATCAGGAGAAGGTTGGACGAAGCTAAGGGAACTTAGGTCGAGCAACTAGACCACTTAATATGGGCTTACCAGACTACGCCTCACTGCACAACAAGGGAAACCTCCTTTAAACTTACTTATGGGTGTGAGGCTATAAGCTCGGTGGAGATAGAGGAACCCAACTGGTGTCCTCAATGATTCTTGCTTGACTGCAACCCTAGATTGATTAGAGAGGACTTAGATATCTAGAAGAAAGACGGCGCGTTGCTTATATATGCGACGTCACCCTCAAACAGAAGACAATGACTCGATATAACTTGAAAGTTGTCCTAAGGAAGTTCTAGCCAGGTGATCTGGTACTTCAGAGAGTGGACACTAGTGGTAGGAATGCCTCCTAAGGGAAATTAGCCCCAAATTGGGAAGGCCCTGTCAGATCGTGATCAGTATAGGCAAGGAAGCTTACACCCTAGAGATTTTAACTGGCAAGCCGACCAAAAACTTTTGGAATATGAACAAACTGAGAAAATACTATAGCTAAGTACCTTTTAAGGCTTAGTCTCTTAGTTGTCTTTTATGTTTGATCTACCCCAATTTTGGTTAACATACTTTGTACAGACTCCGGTCCTTTGTTCAATCAATAAAATGACAAAGTCACTTCTATACGTATGCTTATACTTTGTTTAAAGCTTAAGACCCTCAAGCCAGACCACGCCTTGAGAATGTCTAAAGAGCCCATTCCTTATGGGATCCGGGGTTTCTTTTTAAAGCTTAAGACCCTCAAGCCAGACCACGCCTTAAGAATGTCTATAGAGCCCGTTCCTTATGAGATCCAAGGTCTCTTAGAATCTAGGTTAAGAGGAATGATCCACAAAACTAACTTTTGTGGTTTTGATGAATGTTCTAGGTCCTTACTCAAATCCTTAACACTTGGCTATTGCCATTTTATGCTTATTAGTAATTAATTAGCAACACAGGTTACGTCATCCATTTTCTGCCATTTGATATCTATCGTGGATGTTTTATTTTAAATTGGTTCTTAACTTGAAAACTCCTAGTGTTAGGTAGTTTTATAAACTAGACCATTAACACTAAAGACCCCATTTTTGGTTCACCTTTTATTTTTTGCCTAAGTCCTTAAAGGAATTTCGAGTGCTAAAAAATTTGGATGTTGGACCTCGGACCAAGGTTACACATGATTATAATTCTCTTAAGTCCATAAATATCTACCAATTGCACATTAATGATGGGCGTTGAACCCAGTACGGACCATGGAAAAAGAAAAAGGAAATTAACACAACTTATAAGGATTAAGCAAATGCATTTTAGTGTAGCTAGGTAATTGGGGAAATTGACTTTACAAAAATAAAATGCCCCATGCAGGGGGCAAAGAAAAGTAGTCAAAAGAAAAGGAGAAAAAGCAAATTAAGTTCCAGCAGTATCCCCCTTTGAATTTTGGTGGTTTGTACCTGATGCTCCGCCATCTCCTTCGACGAAGGTTAGATCCTATATAGCTACAGAAGGGACCCCAGCAATAGCTTGTTTGCCCCTTTCAGCTTCCTTTGATAGCACAAGATGACCGTTTTGAATCACTTTCTCGGAGTTCAATTCATCCAATGCCAAGGTGACCCTGAGATTGAAGAACTGGACTTAGACGACTGTATTTTGGAATTGCTTAATACTAATATTTATAGAGATATTCATCAGTTGGCTAGCATCCTCTTTCAACAGTGCCACTCCAATCCAGAGATCTTGATTTTCAGTTCAGAGGACGGTGACCTCCTTCTTAACCTCTTTGGAGTAAGCCTTCTCTTTCCGAAGATCATCTTGGGAGTCTACCAATTTCTTTTTCAGCTCTTCAATCTTCACTTCAGCATCCTCTAAAGCCTTCTTAACCTCCTTTTTAACCTTGAGGGCCAAGTCGAGCTTCCGAGCCCTATCCTTCTCGGTCGTCCTTGTCTTCTTAGCCATTTCCTCTTTAAATTGGTCTAAACACCTTCCAAGGGAAAGAACTTTAGCAACAAGGTAGAGTCCACTGATCTGGAACCTTGTTAGGATCTCCAACGTACTTTTCTTAGAATTATGGGCAACGACATCATCATCAAAAGCTGGAAGTCCACAAATGATCCAGGCGACGCATCCTTCTTATACAAGGAAATTGGGCCCTAGACCTGAACTGGTTCTATGGTCGGCCTATTTCCGTGGTCTCTTGCCCTACTGCCTTCACTACCCTTCTTGTTCAGTTGTTGAAAAAGCTAAGCAGGAGGCTCTCGTTGAGTTAGAATCACCTCAGTAATCAGCTCTTAGACAACAGAGGTCTGAGTAATGAGTGTTGGAGCATTAAAGGGTCTGGCACCCCCTTTTTCTTGCCTTCATGGCATGAAAGGCGGCGAGAGCTTATTCAGATGCCATGCTTTCAACAAAACAAAGCACAAAGTTAGAAATAATAGGAAAGAACATACTAAAAGTAGAAAGTAAGGACAGACTATGACAACCACTCTACCTATCATGGCCTCAATAGTTTCATCATCAATGGCATCCAGAACATCCTTACAAGAAATGAGTTGGACTTCTTTTGCCCACTTATTAATGAATCTAACACACTCGGTATCCTCCCGAGTGAGCTCAGACCACTCCACCTCAATCATCTCAATCAGAGTGTCACATGCTCGGGTAGTCCAATATAGATCAAATATTGGAGTCCCATCTGTCTCCTCAAAGAATGGACAGACTACGGACACCCCAATCAACTTAAAGAACTATGTTTTACAGTTTTTGAAACTCTCTTGGAAGACTTCGAAGACCTTTTGTTCCCTTCTTGACCGGAGTGTGAGCCAGTTTCTCTTTGTTGCCCTTTCTCCCTAAGGGGACCATCGAGTGAAGAGGTAGAAAAATGCCTTCCCCGAGTACCTTAGTCTGACCACCCGGCAAAACCTTTCAAAAGTGAGGATGAAACCCTAACTGTTGGGGTGAAGTTAGGATGAAGCCAAGCTTAGAGTATGGAGGATTGCATTTTGGAAGTTAATGAAGGGAAGCAGAAGCCCTAATCAGAGGAAGAGGTCATCGTATAGAAACATGAAGTGATTGCCCTTTGTCTGTGCTAAACACACTATCTCATCCTCTCTTGGAGCCAGGACTCAAGACTCATGGTCTTGTGTGCCACGTATTGTTAACTCCAAATAGCTACCAAGTTTTTCGGCATCTTCTGTAGTCCAATGTTCTGATATACTGCCCCAAACGTCATCCCTGACCTAGGGGTACATGTCCCTCCTTGGGGTAAAAATCATAGGCCTCCAAGCAGCAGATCTCCGAGGTCCTGTCACCCTTCTCCTTGCCATGGAATCCCTAGAAACATGGAGAAGGACGAACCATGTGGGGAAAGCTTATTAAAGACCATCTACATCTGCCTCCACCCTCCATCTCCAGTTGTCTACACCCTTTTACGAACACTGGCCTCCACACCCTAAAAGGCCTTTAAGCCTATGTTGGGCACCTCTGCCGTTCACGGAGTAGCAGAGAAGGTGCTCCAGAGAGCAACTCTATTAAGTTGGACCCAGAATCGCTGGTATCCTTACTCATTTTACATTAAAAAGCAAGGGAATTGCTTATAACAAAAAGGACAGAAACCCTCTACCTCCAGATGACGTTAAAAATAGTTAAAACAAGGGATAAAAGGACATGTACCTTGAAGAAATGAACAGAGTAGAAGACTAAAAGGTGTTTAACCACTAAAAACTGTTGAAAATCATTGGAAATCGCTTCTCTGTTGTGCACAGTCGCCAAAAATCACCTTAAGGTCATCAGAGATTGGAAAGAAACAATCAAAGTGTGAAGAAGGCGCCCTTGACCCTTATTTATAAAGACAAGGTTGGGGTCAATTTTGTCCAAGCACTTTGAATTTCAAACCCATCATTATGATACGCGAAACCCTAATGACGGTTCCCAGTCAGGCAGCACCGCATGGACAATCACAACTGTCACACCAGCTGAAGTGATAGTTTGCTCAGAAAGCCAAGCGTCACGTAAGCTTCACTGTTTTGAGTATGAATTTTTTCCATGGACCCCGGTTACACATTGGAATGTCCACATATGATCATATGACGCATGGACCGTGGTCGGACTATGGTACGCCTACAAATGTCAATTGACTTAGTCATATTAATACCTCTACACAAACTATTGATCCCTTAGGAGCATGGTAGACTTCGGCTTCATGTAAAGCACAGATCCCGTAACCCGCAGACATTAAGACTTACCTTGATACTTAGCCATGATAGCTAAGCACCAAGTTAGGGGCAACATGATAAGGTTAAACATATTTTTACATGATGAGTGTTGGACTCATCCCAGTGAAACAAGTAGACAATAAAAAAAAATGCACAAAAAAGGAAACTTCATTATTTTGATTCCACACATCGTTAGTTTTACAAAAGAGCCTATAAACTACTCTAATATAAGAATGCCCACTAAAGAAAATCGAAAAGGAAGCCAAATAAGATAATGATGATGATGATGATCATTGATCACGACCACCTCCACGGTTCTTCTAGAAACTAGCACCTATCTCTTACCTATTGACCAACATGAGGAGAGTCCACCACCCGAAGAACCTCCTACATATCCAGCTGCACACCAAGGTGAAACCAAGGCACTTAACTAGTACCAGTTGTAGCCAGGTGAGTGAATGACGAAGAGCAATGAAGCCCCTCCATGCCTCACAAGAACTAAGGCTATGTTTGGATATTTAGTAATTGATGGAATGGGATGGGATGAGATGGGATGGGATGGGATGGGATGCAATGGAATGAGATAAAAGTACTATTTCATTGTTTGGATATTTTAAAATGAAATGGAGTAATATTACCATTTCATTATTTGGGAAGTTGATGGTTTTTTGTGGGATGAGATGGAATCCTAAGTATAAAAAAAAAAAGATTATTTCATCCTATACCCCCTAAATTAGGGGGGAAGAAAATTGATGGTTTTTAGTGGAATGGGATGGAATCCATCCCATCCACTTCCATCACATTCCATCCTTTTTTAACATAATCAAATAATGGAACATATCTCTATTCCATTCCATTTCCCTCCATTCCACTCAATCCCACCAATCTAAACAAAGCCTAAAGTAGAAGTCATGAGCCTACCAGTGAGCAAGATTTTGTCTTGCTGCTGTATACGCTTGGAAGGAAAGGCTTCTTCCGCTTGGAAATAGAGCTACCAAGCCACACAGGATAGTTACTTGGCCTATACCGTGCCATTACTCTTGGAGAGAAAGGCCTCCGTTGGAAAACATGCAGAGATAAAGGGTACACCTTTAGGAATTTGGAGAAGAAATGAAAGAAGATTTTAGAAAGAGATATAACACTTAGTAAATGACAACCCCACTGCAAGCATCATATATTTATAGAAGGAATAATGCATTTTGATTGGCCCCTGGAAAGGCAGGTGACAACTGTCGAGATTACCAAATTTAAATCAATTTATAACCGATTTACCAAAACTACTTGTAGCATAAGGTAACATCGGGTCGAGCCCGTAGATCATTCTAATTATGAAGTCAGATTAAGAGGTTAATAAACAGGGGGGAAAAGTTTTGTAAAATTAAACAACAAAGAGCAATTAAAAAGAGTAAACAAGATTAGGAAAACAACCAATCCAAGAGAATTAACCAATCTTGATTTTAATCCATCCTTGATCTTTATAGATCCGTTCAACTATCAACCAAATCCTTGATCTTAGATCACATCAAGACGCCTCTCAATGATCCATGGATCTTCTACTAGAAATGCTTCTAGAATTTAATTAATTAAGGTTAGACAAATTAAGCATCCATCCAAAACCCAAATTAACTTAAAAACCAAGATCCAACCAAGCTAAACATTCATCAAACACCTTTGATGCATTATTTAACCTCTGAATTCATCTCTTGGCACATGATAATTACGCAATTAACATATGCAAATCCCAATCAAATTAAGCATTAAATCAGAATTTAAACAGGAGAAGAAGAAAAAGAGAAACTTGATTAATAGATGAATGTATAGCAATTAAAACAAGATCTCAAGATTAATCATCAAGCTTGTCAATCTCTTGGATTGATTAAAGAAGTTTAGCTCTCCATAGCCATCACCATTGGAGAACCTTCAAGAACCATACAAAAATGAAAATAACAAAGAGAGAGGAGGAGAGGAAGAGAAGAGGAGAAGTCTCCACAAAATGAAAAACTAAAACTACAATGACCAACTACAAAATTCACATCCTCCGTAGAAGCTCTCCCCTATATCTTTACAAATCTGATTGCTCTCCTCTTAATCATTCACAAAGAGTCAAAAGTAGTTCATCCACTCTTGTTAATTATTCATCCATTATCAAAGCATGTCTCCCACCTTCCATTGAATTATTTTCTCATTATGAAAGTGTGTCTCCCACCTTCCAATGATTCCTCCACTTTTTCCACGTTACTATCTTTTCAATTTCTGTCATAATCTCAAATTCAAATCAAGTCCATCAGATAGCCTTTGAAGTAAGCTTTCCAAGGAGTACTCATATGCTTAATTTGGGCTTGAAATGAGTGAGATATGCCCAAAATAGTGAAGGTGTGTCCAGAATTTGTAACAGTAACGTTGGTCCAACTTCAAGGCTGTATTTGACCATGTAAACATCCGAATCTTACAATTTGACATTTCACAAAACTTGTAGATCTTTTTCTCATCTTTCCTAGCATATAAAGAACATCAAAATCAAAGATCTACAACTCAAGTTATGGTTAAAATACTGAACCACTATCAATATGCATTAAAATCTGAAAATTTTGCTTTAAAGCCCAATTCAACCCAATGATCTAAATGAGTGCTAAGATCACTTAATTACAATCTGGACATCATTAATAAGGTAATTGTGTGGATAATTAATATGTTAAAAATCATAATTATCAGCAGGTTGGCTACATGTTTGAAGCCACGTTTTAATGTTCCCTCCTTCGTAATTGGACATGATAGTAGCGGGCAGTTGAGAAACAGAGTTGGAAAAACTGCTATCCTCATTAAAATGGCTTCAATTCCCAATAAATTCAAAGCAACAGTTCTGAAGCAAGCGCAGACTACTACAAATCATAGAGTAGAGGCTGCTAAAAGGACATCAAGTCCCTGAAAATAAAAGTTCTTGCCTCTCTTCAAGAAATACTCGACAGACCCCGTGAACTACACTCGGGGGCAACCTATGATATACCTTGGAAGGTGGAATGATGATGTAAGCAGAACGATCTAACTTGAATCCCAACCTTACTCATTAACCTCGAGGGCATACTGATACATTACAGAGCTCAACCCTTTGGAAGAAACATCTCGAGATCTGGCATTAACACTGATTAGGATCCCTTTATCCATTTGCATGTCGCGTGCTCCTATCAAACTCAGAAACCTTGACACTCAAACTGTTCCATCTAAGCTCCAAGTTGGGGACAACTATTCTGGACTGTGATTTAGGACACTAGTCCCATGGGTCAACCTGGCATGCATCCAGTTGGGGTACTCCATAGACACCCTGCGGGAGTTCACTTGTGGCACACTGAACGGATCCTAGCATAATACATATCGAACCACGACATTGGGTAGTAGCGATACCACAAGATTTACGCAGTGGATAAGTCCCACGATTATCCGTAACTACCAATTATGATCTTGCGTAATAATATCACTCATAATCACCTTTGACTACTCATAACTGTAATATCATCATTTCAGTTTTATAGGTATCCTCTGCTACAATTAAGTGAACGTGTTTCCAATTCACTCTCTATAAATATCAAGCTCTATCACCTTCAACCGGAATCTATTGCTTTTTAGCTTATACCCTAATTGTGCATAGCATGACTTGAGCGTTGGAGTGCCTTTGCAGGTACCAACCACCCCCGTTTCAACATGCTCCGCTGCTGTGCAAGGAGGAAAACACCAGTACATGCCTTCTTAGGTACATCTCAATATCCAATATTGAACAAAACAGAAAGATATTGATACCCCTACAAAGAAAAATTTATGTCTTTCTCTTTGGGAACATAATATTGTCATGTTCCCAAAGCACTTTATATATAACAAGTGATTAATTATTAGATTATTTAAAAATTAAGAGCAGGGGTGTTGTGGGGTTAGCTTATCCTGCAAACTTAAAAATAATGGCTGCATCAATGGCATTCTCTTTCTTAACTCAGTGATCTCTGGCCAGCGATCAACAACGCAAGCCACTAGATAAGGGGTGGCACTAATGATCACAGAAGAACTGCTAGTCTAGGTGGAAGTGAAGTTACAAATGGAGTTTTCTTTAAGGAAAAAACGTCGAGAAACTAGCCTCCCCCACCATAGAGAGAAAAAATAGATTTGATAGCATGGTTTTAAATTGTGATTGCGGTTGCAGTTGCGGTTACATTGCGTTTATCACAATTACGCATAATTACAGGAAAATATAACTGATGCAACCGCAATTGCGGTCACGATGCGGTTGCAGAGACCACTAACAGCACAATATTACAGCCACAATTGCGGTTGCGAACCACAATTTAAAACCATGTTTATTAGAAAGGAACTTGGTCAGAGTTGAGCATGTGGATGATAATAGGATTTTGCCAATGATTCATCTTTATGATAAGGTACTTCATGATTTGTCTCCTTGGAATGATGATGCCCTAGTCGTAAAGCTTCTTGGCAAGGATGATGGTTTAATGTCATTAAGGAAAAACTTACACAAGCATGGAAACTTAATGGGGGTTTTGAGTAATAGGTGTGGGTAATGGGTTCTATATGGTGAAATTTGACCAAGAAGATGACCGTAGTGTTGTGACTTTTTAAAAGGCATTTAAAAATACTCGCAAGTGCATGAGTCGTATCGAAATATAGTTGAGCAAGTACAAGGTCGATCCCACAAAGACTTAAAGTTAATTTTAAATATTAAAAATTTCTTTCTAATCTAGTTCCACAAATTGATAAGCCAAAGATGCAAAAAATTAAATTAAATAAATAACTAAAATAAAAAAACAAATTAAAAGAAAGCAAATATATGGAAGAGTTCTACCAAATGTAAAAGGACTAAAGGTCAGAATCCACCAAGATTAATTTTAATATTAATTATGTCAAATTATTATACCTAAATATTTTATCTCATGAACAACTAGCGATAAAGCATGTGCTCACGAAAAATCTATCAATGAAGCACTAAAAATAATAATCAAATATATGATAAAATTTACCTAATTTATAATAAATTATCAAATCATCAAATGTATCCCTAAAACGAAATCATAATTGATATCTAACAATTAACACCAATACTCAGATAACACAAATAAATTACAAATAATGAGAAAAACATGAATGAACTCATCTAAAAATTTATTCATATAATCTGATAGAAAAATAGAATTAATATGCATTAAATCCTAAAATTGGGTAAAAATAATTCAACATAGCAATGCCAAAACAATCAGAGTTTCATCATCCCCTTAGTACAGAGAATTCAGCAAGACATAGAAAGATTAAAATACAACAAAATTATCTCACTTAAATTCTGCATGAATATTACTCCTCTTCTTCTTTGTAATTTTTCCACACTACCGCGTTGCTCACTACGCTCCAATCTTTTTTCCAATTTTGTCTCTGCGTTACCTTGTGTTGCGCTGTGTGTTGCTAATTTTATAGCCAAAAAATTACACCGCCTTACTTAGTTTTCTCTTTCCAAAGTTTATTTGACAATGGGACCCACTGCTTTGACTTCTATCTTCAATTTTTATCTTTAGATTTTTCCTCCACGTAAACATGGGCCTACTGCTTTCCAATTGTTTCCAACTTTTTTCTATTTATTTATTTCTCTTACATGTGATCACATATGAGACTTTTTTGTGGGTTTTGTTGACTTCTAAATGTCATAACTCAATTTACAACATGATTCTTCCACATCATTAGAAGTTGTCATTTTCTTTAAATTTTACAAATATAATGATAATGAAATAAAATTAATTTCTCTAAATAATTAAATATTAATATCATAAAACTATTAAAATTAATTATATTGAGTTATAATAATGCCTATTTTTTATTTAAAAAAATATGTAAATTTAGGCCATTATCATAACCCCTAATAAGCTTGTTGCTAATCCCTAACAATGAAAGCGACTTAAAACAAAGCTCAAAGTGAAAATCAACTTACTCAAGAATATAAGTCATATATCAGAACACCTCAATTGCCACAAAAATTCTACCATCATCACTAAAATGTGTGAATAATATAGCTACTCAACATATACCTAATGCCTCCAAATATCACAACTAAAATCTCCATCAGAAAACATATTTCAACCATATACAATCCTCACGAGTTGCACTCACCAATGAAAAGCACTCAAAAGTATGGTATAACTCATAACAAGTATATATATATGTGAGTAGAGTAATTAGTAAAAATCAAAACAAATATCTCATATATAAAATGATAAAGAGAATGCTGAGAAAATGGAACAAATATCATTTCATGATAAGATGCCAAGAAAAAGACTTTACATCACACTTTAAGATTAGTCATGTACTTTGGAAGAACCATACAATCCCTCAAGATCAAATAGGACTTTATTAAGCTTATAATGTGGATAAAGGGAAAATATGAAGGCTAAGGAAAATAATGAAAATCAAAAGTGTTTCAAGAATATTTAGATGCATGATTTCTACACTTTCAACACAATTTTCTTTACATTCTTTAAAATCACTTTTTTTTCTTCAAACTCCCAAACTAGACTTTTTTTCTTTCTTTTCTCAATTTTTCCAACTTTGTAGCTTTTCAAATTTTGTTCTTCCTCTTCTTTTTCTTCTTGCACTTTCACTTTGCCTTCTTTTTTTTCTCTTTTTTTTTCTTCCTTTATACATTCTCATATTACAATAATATTGTTTCTTTCCTAAAACACTTTGGGAAAACGTTAAGAAAGAAAGGCTCAATAAATAGGCTCTAAGGGGTGACTAGCAATAATATGTGAAAGAACAAAAACATTATTCCAAGGCTTAAAATAAGAAATATGACCTAATATCATCTCTTAAAGAGACAGATAATTCTACCAACTTCCATGACATCATATTAAATGCAAGTGTGATATAAAACTTCTCTTTAGCCAAAAATAACAATAATGAAACAAATTAGTGAGAAAAAATTTATGAGCACTAACAAAAAATATTAGAAGGTCAAGAAATACTCTCACAATAAAAATGAATGACTCAAAACTCACTAGGTAAAAATAGTATCCACATATCCTCATCAAGTTTTTTTAATTATTTCAATTTTTCAACAAAAACACATGCAAAAGCAGCTATAAATAATGTGAAACAAGTTGAGCAATATGATAGAAAAAAATTTCTCATAAAAGTGGCATAATGATAACATAATTGAAATTCAAGTAACTCTCACCCCCAATCAAAACCAAACATTGTCCTGAATGTTTCAAATTAATTCCAAACTTAAGAGATAATCACCAATATGCATCAAAGAAATTATTGAGACAAAAATAAATAGAGTAATAAGGAGGAGTCACATACCTGAAATGCTTAGCAATTAAAAAGAGAAGATGAGAAGAGGATAATTGCCCTCTAACAATGGTTAGCAATGACAAAAATAACAAAAACAAAATGAAGTAAAATGAAATAAATTAGCATAAGAACTAAATATTTTTTTTTGGATTTTGAATTTTTAAAAGTTTTTTATTGGCCGATACTATTTACATCCCCATGCATAGGCTCCGAAATTTGGGAGGCACTTAAGCTGAGTCAATAAAAACAAAACTCAAACTAAAAACTTACCTCAATTTTAGTAGACAAGATCTTCTATCAAAGTCTCTTCTATATCTGGATCCTTCAACTGAAGGTACAACTTCAACTGCTAACCATTTACCTTAAAAATATTATCATCCTTGAGATTCTCTATCTCAACAGCACCATGAGGTAGACATTCTTCACAATATATGGGCGAGACCATCTGAATCTCAATTTACCTGGAAATAAATGCAAGCGAGAGTTGTACAAAGAACTTTTTGACCAGGTTGAAAAGACTTCCTAAAGATATGACTATCATGCACTCTCTTCATCCTATCCTTATAAGACTTTGCACACCCATAAGCATCATTACGAATTTCTTCCAGTTCATTGAGATGAAGTTTCCTTTGATTACCAACCTTATCCAACTTAAAATTAAGATACTTGATAGCCCAATATGCTCTATGATCCAACTCAACAGGGAGATGACAAGCCTTACCATAAACAAGTCTATATGGAGACATCTCAATAGGAGTCTTAAATGTCATACAGTATGCCCACAATGCATCATCTAGATGTCAAGACCAATCTTTCCTAGAGGAGTTTATAGTTTTTTCCAAAATTCTTTTAATCTCCCTATTAGATACCTCAACTTGACCACTAGTTTGTGGATGATAAAGGGTGGCTACCTTATGAGTGATCTCATACTTTTTCATTAAATGCTTAAATGGCCTATTGCAAAAATGTTTGTCTTCTTCATTAGTGATAGCCTGTGGTGTCCCAAAACGTGCAAAAATATTTTCTTTCAAAAATTGGGCAACCACCTTGCGGTCATTGCTTCTACATGCTTTTACCTCAACCCATTTGGAAACATAGTCAACACCAACAAGAATATATATATAACCAAAAGAGTTAGGAAATGGTCCCATAAAATAAATACCCCAAACATCAAATATATCAGCAATCAAAATAGGATTCAATGGCATTATATTTTCCTTACCAATGCTCCCCAACTTTTGGCATATTTCACAAATAGAACAATAAGCATGGGAATCATGAAAAATAGAAGGCCAATAAAAACAACACTAAAAAATTTTGGTTGTTGTATTCCTACAGCTAAAATGTCCACCACATGCATGATCATGGCAAAAAGATATGATACTTTGTTGTTCCCATTCAAGAATGCATCTCCTAATAATCTGATCAGGATAGTATTTAAACAAGTATGGATCATCCCAAAAGAAATGTTTTACTTGAGATGAGAACTTCAATTTATCTTGTTTAGACCAATGGGATGACATTTATAAAGTAACCAAATAATTCACAATATCAGCATACCATGGGGTTTGTGAAACATGTAATAAATGCTCATCCAGAAAAAGATTCTATAATAGGAGAAGTAACATTATCATGCTCAACAACCAATCTAGACAAATGATCAGCAATCACATTCTTAGCACCCTTTTTATCCTTGATTTCAATGTCAAATTCTTGCAAAAGTAAAACCCACCTAATAAGCCTAGCTTTTGCACTAGCTTTAGCAAATAGATATTTCAATGCAGCATGATTATAATATATCACAACTTTTGATCCAACAACATAAGATCTAAATTTGTCTAAAGCAAACACAATAGCTAGCAATTCTTTCTCAGTGGTGAGATAATTCAATTAGGTAGCATTCAAAGTCTTACTAACATAACAAATCACATAAAATAACTTATTCAGTCTTTGCCCTAAGACAACTCCAGTAGCATAATCAGATGCATCACACATAATCTCCAAAGGTAAGCTCCAATCAGGTGGCTTAATAATCGGAGCAGAAGTCAATTCAAGTTTCAGCTTATTAAAAGATTGCAAGCATGCATTATAAAAACAAATGGAACATCCTTACCAAGAAAGTTGCATAATGGCCTTGCTACCTTGCTGAAATCCTTGATGAACCTCTTGTAGAAACCTGTGTACCATACAAAAGATCTAATTTCTTTCACATATTTAAAGGGAGGAAGGTTAGAAATCAAGTTAACTTTAACCTTATCAACCTCAATGCCATCTTTATATATGATGTGACTAAGCACATTACCCCTTTTAAATATTAAATGACAATTTTCTCAATTAAGTACAAGATTCTTTATCTTTACACCTAGTCAAAACTAAAGACAAGTGATGCAAACAATCATAAAAAATAGATCCAAAAACAGAAAAGACATCCATGAATACTTCCAAAAATTCACCAATCATATCAGAAAAAATACTAATCATGCATCTCTGGAAAGTAACAAGTGCATTACATAACCCAAAAGGTATGCGACGATATGCAAAAGTACTAAATAGACATATAAAAGTAGTCTTTCCATGATCCTCAGGTGCAATAAGAATCTAATCATACCTTGAATATCCATCTAGAAAAAAATAATATGTATGACTAGTAAGTCTTTCCAACATTTGATAAAAAAAAAGAAGAGGGAAATGATCTTTTCTAGTTACAACATTCAATTTCCTATAATCAATACACACTTTCTACCCTATTTGCACCCCAGTTAGAACTAATTCATTGGCCTCATTTTCAATCACAGTTATTCTAAACTTTTTAGGCACAATCTGCACAAGACTAACCCATTTACTATAAGAGAAATGATAGATAATCCCTACATCTAACAATTTCAACACCTCTTTTCTAACTACTTCATACATGATTGGGTTCAAACATCTTTGGGTCTCACGAGTAGCTTTAGCACCCTTCTCTAAATGAATCCTATGCATCACTAATGAAAGACTAATACCCTTAATATCTGCAACTGGCCATCCTATAGCTTCCTTATGCTCTTTCAACACGTCCACTAACTGATGTTATTGGGTCTCATCTAAATCAGAAGCTGCAATGACAAGTAATATCTCATTAGTGCCTAAAAACACATACTTGAGGGTGCTCGGCAAGGGCTTCATTTCTAACTTTAGTGGCTCTACAATGGATGGCAAAGGTGGGGATGAAGACAAGGTGATTAGATGGACTATGGGTTGCCACCTATCCACATTCATTAGAGGAATAGAATCTAACACAGAATTTGTATCCCTATTGACTGAATTAATATCAAAATCAGCATCAAAATAATTCAAGCATATCAATAATGGATAATCACAACTAGAATGCATAAATGAGTCATGAGCCAAACTATCAATCAAATTCAATTCATGCACCTCATTATCATTTTCATCAGGAATCGGTTTACTAATATGAAAAACATTAAGCTCAACAGTCATGTTCCCAAATGATAGTTTCATCACACCACTCCTACAATTAATCAATACATTAGATGTAGTAAGGAATAGGCAATCCAAAATAACATGAATTAGGGTATAAGGACCATAAATAGACTCAGTATCAAGCACAACAAAATTAACAAGAAAGTAGAAAATCTTAATTTTTATTAACACATCCTCAACAATGCCCCTAGGATATTGAACAGATCTATCAGCTAATTGGAGAGTCATCTTAGTTAGTTTCAACTCCCCTAAATCTAACTACAAGTAAACTGAATAAGGCAACAAATTGACACTTTCACCTAGATCTAGTAAAGCTCTCTCAACATGATGATCCCCAATTTTACAAGCAATAATGGGTGATCCAGGGTATTTATACTTACAAGATATTTATTAAGAATTATAGAACTTACCTGCTCTATCAAAAAGACCTTCTTGGGAATATTATACTTCCTCTTCATAGTAAGAAAATCCGTAAAAAAGTTAGCATACGTAGGCACCTGTCTAATAGCATCAAGAAAAGGCAGGTTAATTTTCACATGTTTAAAAATCCCCAAAATATCACCTGACTGCACAGTCTTCTTGGGGTTTACTAATCTGTGAGGAAAAGGGGCCCTAGGCACATACTCCTTAACTTTAGGCTCTACAACTTTAGGAGTAGACACATTAAACTTTGAGGGAACATTATCCTCATTTGAGTTATTTTTATCCCTAGAACTACTGGCTTCTAACTTCAAATTATCTCTCACAGGCTCTACAATATGATTATCTATTTGCTTCCTAGACCTAAGGGTGGTGATAGACTGAACCTACTCATTTTCCCTATTAGAGGTAAATGTTTCATGAACTGCATACTGTCTTTTGGGATTAGGGATAGGATGACTAGGAAACTTTCCTCTCACTCTTTCTGCCATCTGACTGGCTAACTGACTGATAACTCCATAAAATATAATTATTGATGCCTTATTTCTGTGCTAGAAAGAATGCTTAGTCCTTGTATAAAATGCATATTTGAAAGGTTTTGTGCTTATATTTGACATATTCTAATTCTGATGCTTTCTTATATGTTATTGTGCAATTTGTGCATATTTGATATGTGATTAAGTGAATTTATATTTGTTACTGATTTGGTACTTTCTCTATTGTAGGAAGGGCTCCAAACAAGATGATATGTGAAGCATGTGAGTTAAAAGTGGAAAAGGAAGCCAAATTTGCATCTCAGTAGGCAACGCCACGACGTGGGCATTTTGGCGCCGCGACATGGTGCATCTCCTGCTTCAGTACAAAATACTCGAGGCTAAGGCATCGCAACATAAAGATTCAACACCTCAGGTGTTGGTGACCTAATACTACGCGCGCCGCGATGTGGCGTGATTTGTGCTGTGGCGTCCTCTATTTTTTCGCGCCTATAAATAGGATTTTAGTAGATTTTAGGTTTATGTTTTACTTAGTTTAGAGAAGCTGCGGCTGGAACTTAGGTTTTGGAGGCTGAGGAGCCTAGAGGAGTGAAGGATGGAGATCATCTTCCTTATGGATGATGGTTCAAGCATGATTGATCATATTTTAAGAGTTTCCTCCTTCTCCTTTATCTTTCTCTTGTTTTCCTTATCATTTGAGCACTGTACTTTTGTGTTCATGGATTAGCTGAGCTGTATTTAAGGATACTTTGAATCCTTTCTATGATTATTGATGTTTATGTGATCTTTTGAGTATATATTGATGTTTAGTTATGTTCAATCATATAGTTCTTAATGTTTTTGAAGGTTTAATAAGCTTTTGATTGATTTGATGAAGTCTAATGAACCTAGACATAGGAATTTAGATTTTAGATCTAATGTATGGTTGATGCATGTTCGATGAGTTCAATTAGCCTGGATGAGTTGATTCGCTAACTAGATAAAAATATACCTTTTAGCAATGCATAGTGTGTGATTGAGAATAGATCATTCATGAGTGAAGTTTGCACTAGATCTCATGGAAGCATAGTGAATTGAGTAAATGAAACTATGGTTGATTGACCTAGACATAGGCTTTTAACTAAATCAGATTCTCAAGCTAACTTAACAATTCATTGATGTTGCTTGTAAGGATTGCATGTCATTAGTATGAAATAGGAGGTGAAGAAGGATTCCTTAAATCTCTAAACCAATATTTTTATTACTTTTGTAGTTTAGATTTAGTATATTTATATTTCTCTATTTTTTATGTTCTTGAATAACATTGATTAAGCTATTGGTTGTTACTTAGTTATGGAAGCCTTTATCCTCGTGGGAACGATCTCTTACTCTGTATCTGTATTACTTGAATGACCTGTGCACTTGCGGTGCAAATGGTCTAAACAAGTATTTGGTCAAGAAAATAAGTTTTTATCTAATGAAAGGACCAATAATTTGCTTATCAAGTTTTTAGCGCCGTTGCTGGGGATGTGGTTTAATTCTATATAACTAATATCAACAATGAGTTTAGTTAGTTCTAATTCAAGTTGTATATAATCTATGTTAATTTAAGTTTCTTTTATGTCAAGTTTTAGTTTCAATAAAGAAGATCACAATCATACGAGGCCCTTCAAGGAATTCATGATTCTTGGAGAGGAGAACCTTAGATCAAGTTCTTGAGGACTACTCATCTGCCTAAACCCATTTTGGTGACAAAGTCCTGCTAGGACTATAAATTAGGCCCTTCTTGGGGAGGAAATCCCAAGTTTATGTTTATTTCTTGCATTTACTTTATGTATAAATAGGTAGTATATTGAATTTTGTATGTTAGTATGTATATGTTAATATGTTAGGTTAATTGTGCTAGTATGTTGTTTTTTTAGTATGTTACTAGTTATATGAGTTAGTATGTTAGTTTAGTAGTTTATAGCTTTTGTTAGTTTTTATGTCTTAATTATGTTAGTTTTTGTTTGGTTATGTTTTACGTATTGTTTATGTTGATTTTTATATATGTTAGTATGTTAAATATGTTAGTTTTATGTTTTTGATTGTTTTATGTTTTAAGTATGTTTTAGGTATTAAGTAAGTTAGTATGTTGATTTTGTGTTATAATATGTTTGTGTTATATTTTTAGTAGTCTAGCTATTTGGACAAGTTTTAGAGGTGTTGAGGATCCCTTTTGAGAAAATTCTGCAACAAAATTGAATTAGCTGCAGAATTCTATAGGCTGACCTCTCACGCTGCGGCGTGAGTATATTAAATGTCGCGGCATGACCGTTATTTTGTGCATATAAAGCCAAAATCCAGAAATCTCAACGTCGCGGTGTGGCAAGTTCAATGCCGTTGCGCTGCCCTTTAAAATTTGTTAAAAAAAAGAAATACTTGATTTGGGGGCTGTTGAAAGCACCCATTTTGATCAAATGTCGTGGCATGGATGTTGTGTGCTGCGGTGTTTTACCTGTAGTGTATATATTGCATATTGTTGGTTTATTTTAAGTATTTTTAAATATTTTAGTATGCGCATATTAACAATATGCTTAATTTGATAAGTTAGGTAGCCAATGAACCAATGCAAAATGAGGACTTTGTCTCACTTAGGTTTGGGGGAGTATTATTGCATGTTTTGCTTAAAAGTAATCTATTTGAATGCATGTGATGATATTTTCTAGCTACAGTTGTGATAGTCACCATGTTTTCATGTTTCTTTATTTGTTTTGGCTATTACTAAAGGGTTTTACAAAGATATTTCAATTTTCATGACTTGTTGCAAAGATGCTGGTGTTGTTTTGATTGTTCATGATCTGAAAAGTTGCTATTTGCCCCCTTTTCAGTAAAACCTTATATGATCTTGAAGCATGTGAAACCGTTTAGTTGCTTTTGATGCATGATTTACATTCCACTTAGATGCAAGTGTAACGTTGAAAATGATAAGAGTGCATGTTTAGAGAATGTTTATGGATGTATATGTAGAGTTTCGATTATCCTTGACATTGTCGTTTTAACTCTCTTGAGGCGAAATCCTAGGTTGTGCATTAGTAAGGAAATGATTAGGGCATTGTTTGGACCGATTGAGCATTTTCAAGCTTACCTGATATGATGATATCCATAGGTCCTTTTTGAAGCCTTATATTGTTTAGCCTTATTTGTTTTTCACCACCATTGTGTTCGATAACCTGTTAATCATTCTAATACATGTGAAAGCATTGCATTTTCTTCCTGCCCTTATTGTTTGTTGAGTACATAATATTCAATAAAAAATTTTGGCACAACATTTCCTATGGCGTAATAGAGTTAGAAAGTAAAGAGTTTAATCAAGTTTTTGTTTTATTTTTCAATGAAAAAGGAAAGAGACGCAAATGCACACATTTTGCCGAAAAAATTTGAAATTGAAATGTTTCACAAATTTTTTAAAAATCCTTGACATGCAAGTATGAGTCTTCCCTATCTAAGCCATGAAAAATTAGAAGCAAATTGATAACTTGAGATTTAATTTCAAAATGAGTAGCAGTAATAGTAGACAAAACAATGCATGAGGATGAGTTCACAAATATTGGACAAAATAATTCCCTAAGTGGTCTATCATCAACTCCTTACACAGCCACATCCATCTCTATTATGGGTTCTAATATCAACTCTCACTAATTTATGTGTATGATCACAAACTCAAGCTGTCATGCAATGCTTAAACAAAATAACAAATAAAAATAAAGAAAATAGAGCAATTAAATTAAAAATAAAATAAAAATAAGATAAGGAAAATAAGAAAAATAAATAATTAAATAAAAACTAGTAGAAGAGAAGAATTTAACAAATACTTAACTTTTAACAAAAACTTGTTATGACTTTTTCAGAAACTTTTAAATACTCGCAAGTGCATGAGTCGTACCGAAATATAGTTGAGCAAGTATGAGGTCGATCTCACAGAGACTTAGAGTTAATTTTAGGTATTGAAAAATTCTTTCTAATCTAATTGCACAAATTGATAAGTCAAAGATGCAAAAAATAATTTAAATAAATAACTAAAATAAAAATAAATATTTTGTCTCATGAACATCTAGCTGCAAAGCATGTGCTCACCAAAAATCTATCAATGAAGCACTAAAAATAATAATCAAGTATATGATAAAATTTTCTTAATTAATAATAAATTATCAAATCATCAAATGTATCATAAAAAGAAATCACAATTGATATCTGACAATTATCACAAATACTCAGATAACATAAATAAATTACAAAGTATGAGAAAAACATGACTGAACTATTCTAAAAAATTATTCATATAATCTGAAAGAAAAATAAAATTAATATGCATTAAATCCTAAAATTGAGTAAAAATAATTCAACATAGTAATGCCAAAATAATTAGAGTTTCATTATCCCCTTCATATAGAGAATTTAGCAAGACATGAAAAAATTAGAACACAACAAAATTATCTCATTAAAATTCTCCATTAATACTGCTTTTCTTCTTCTCTGCAACTTTTTCACACTCTCATATCGCTCTGTGTTGCTCGCTGTACTCCAATCTTTTTCCAATTTCGTCTTTGCGTTACCCTGTGCTACACTACATGTTGCTAATTGGAAAAAGATGATCCTGCACCTCTTTTAGAGGTGTAGGTACTGTACACACCTTTTTTAAGGTTGTGTGATTGAGAGAATGAAAGTGATAAAAAATATAAGTATAATAAATAATATTAGATGAGGTGTAAAAAAAGATACATATACTATTTATGATAAAAATATCATAATTATTACTAATTTTATAGCAAAAAAATTACACTGCCTCACTTAGTTTTCTCTTTCCAAAGTTTATTTGACAATGAGACCCACTTCTTTAACTTTTACCTTCAGTTTTTATCTTTAGATTTTTCCTTCACGTGAACATGGTCTACTGCTTTCCAATTGTTTCCAACTTTTTTTTTTCTCTTACATGTGATCATATATGATACTTTCTTGTGAGTTTTATTGACTTCTAAATGTCATAGCTCAATTTACAGCATAATTCTTCCACATCATTAGAACTTATCATTTTCTTTAAATTTTGAAAATATAATGATAATTAAATAAAATTAACTTCTCTAAATAATTAAATAATAATATCATAAAACTATTAACATTAATTATATTGAATTATAATAATACTTATATTTTATAATATATATATATATATATATATATATATATATATATATATATATAATTAAGTTATTATCACGTAGCAAGATCAATGGTGGCCCTTTGATGATCTTTGATCAGTATCTCTCTATCAGATTGTGGTTACCATATTTCAATGCAAATAAGGCTAGGATAGATAAAACACTAGTTTGGGTTCGCATTCCTAGCCTAAATTTAGTGTGTTATTATGAATGTTTTCTCATGGCTCTTGCTATAGCCATTGGAATTCTGGTGAAGGTGGATCTTAATACTCTACAGGTAGGCAAGGGTCGGTTTGCACGTATTTGTGTAGAGATCGATCTTCAACAACCATTGGTTGGCAAGTTTGGAGTGAGGGGGGAAATGGCATTAGAGCTAGCAAAAAAATTCATTAATTTTTAATTTATTTAATTAATTCATATTAAAATCAGTTCAATCCATCTAATTTAAATAATGTATTTTATTAAATTGAATATAATGAATTAAATTTAGTTATAAGTAATTCAACCTAAACATTCATTAGATATCTAACGGATATTCAATTAAAAAATAATCTAATGAATATCTAATGTATTTTACGTTTTTTATTTTGTTCAACATTTTCACTTTCGCTAAAGCCCAAAAACCTATAGTACAAAGCATCGAGTCTCAAAAATTGGATAGAGAGAATAAAAAATTTTAGAGAGAGGAAGAAATTTTTTAGAGAGAGAAATATTTTTTTAGAGAGAGAATAAAAAATTTTAGAGAAAAATATTTTTTAGAGAGAGAAACAAATTTAGAGAGAGAAATATTTTTTAGAGAGAGAATAAAAATTTTTAGAGAGAGAAAGATTTTTTAGAGAGAAAATAAAGATTTTGAGATTGATTTTTTTTAAATGAGTATGTTAAATATCTATCTATTCAATCTATTAAAATAAATTAATAAATAGATTAAATATTCATCTATTAAATTGAGTCATGAATAAATTAAATAATATTAAATATTTTATAATAAATTTTAATTGAATTAATAGTTTATTCTAGATCCATTTATTATGATCTAATCCAAAATCAAACAAATTCATGCATTTATCACCCCTGTATGGCATAATATTGAGTATGAGGGCCTGCATATCATTTGTGACTCTTGTGGCTATGGCCACCATGCTAGGAATTGCACCACTAACCCATCTCAGCCACAAAGGGTCGCTGGCAGTCAAGGGAGCCAATCTGTGGTAGGAGGCAAAGACTCAATGGCAGTTACTCCTTAATCGGTGCAAAATCAGGTTAGTATTAACGAGAATAATTTGGGGGAATCGTTGCATGGGGAGTGGTTAGTGGTGCAATGGAAAAAGAGGCAACAAAAATCTAGTAATGACGGGGCGAAATCAAAAGGAAGACAAAGTCAGGGAAAGTCCAATGGATTAGAGGCATTGAATTTGATAACTCCCGAGAATAATTTGGAATCATTCTATAATCATGAAGACGCAAAAGAGGCAATTATATATGGTGAACAGGAGGTGGCTAAGGTGTGGCACCGTAAGAAGCGTCCAAGAAAGGGAAGCCCACCTAAGAGTTCGTCCAAAGCTAAGGAATATGATAAGCTTGTTGTGGTGCAGAAGGACAAAGGTAAGCTAGTGTCTCAAGGGGTCCGAATTAGAGATGACCCAATAAAATCAGTTGAGCCCAATTTGTTGGAAGCCCAATGTAGTAAAGGAGAGAGGTTGTCAAACCAGAATCGATTTATAAAGATGCAAAGGGCTCAGCTAGTGGGCCCTCATTAACTCATCTTTTAAATCCTTTATTCCTGTTAGAGCCTTATCTGCTTATCACTTTCAGTTTATGGAGGAAGAGGATTACAGTCCACTTGACCCAGGCAATAATATCGTTTCAACAGACGCCAACCAAGTGTTAGACAATAACGCAACAGCTGGAGCCTTGGGTGAAATTCTTCCATGCACATAGGGGTGGAAATAAAGTGCAATTGTCCGTCAGCATGGCCATTGGCTCATTGGCTTTGCGCGCGACTGACTTAATTGCTTTCTTAAACAAGTTAGTAAACTTTTTTAAAAGTTCTATTTAACTAAAAAAGGTTAGGCGCTCAGCCATCTAATAGATCTTTTAAAGTTTTGGTAGAGAGGCCACCGTCATGTCTATTTAATTATATATAATATAATATATATTATTATATTAATTATAAATTATAATTATAATTATTAATTTATTATAATATATAAATATATTTTTTAATTAAATTTTAATAAAAGTCAATAATTAAAACTTAAATTAATAAGTTAGAATAGAAATAACATATAGATGCTCACCTATTAATTTTATAGATGCCACTTATTCTTTCTTATTCTAATCTTTGATCGATATGGGACTTGAAAGACTAGAGTAAGAAAGTGAAAGCAACTGATATATCTCAAGTCCCACATCGACCAAAAATTAGAGTAAGAAAGTAGGAAACATCTATAACACTCACCCTTACTTTTATAGACTTCACTATTTTCTTATTCGATCTTTGGTCGATGTGGGACTGAAAGACTAGAGTAAGAAAGTGAGCAACTTGTTATATCTTCTAGTCCACATCGACCAAAGACTAAAAGTAAGAAAGTAGTGAGATCTATAAAATTAGAAAGTGAGTGTTAAATTATAACAAAGCCTATTGGCTTTGAGTAGAGTCGTTGGCTTATTTGAGCTTAGGCACATTAGTTAGTATAAAGGCATATTGACTTATTTAAAGGTAGGTCAGTTAGCCATGTAAGACATATGTTGACCTATTTAAAGGTAAGTCTATTAATCTATTTAAAGGCTGTTAATTTATTTAAAGGTAAGGCGCATTAATTTATTTAAAGGTCCGTCATCAGAAAGAGCTTTAAATAGCTTTCAACTAAACAGACTTTTAAAAGGTCGGTCAGCCTTTAAAATCAACCTATTATAGTTTCATGTAAGTTTCGGCTTTATAATTGGGATCTGGTAGAGGCTGTTAAAAGCAGCACAGCTGCTAGCTGAACTGTTTCCACCCATGCACATGGAGCCAAGTACCATGTTGGTAGTAGTATATTAATCACATGTTTAGTGTAAGTAAGGGTATTTATGTCTTTACACCCACATTTGGTACAGTTTACCAAATTCTCTAATATTATTTTAATTGTATCAGAGCTTCTTAATTTTTTCTATTAAAAAACCAAAAGAAAAAACAAAACAAAAAGCAGCTACAGCATTGTGACCTAGGTCACATTTCTCTGCAGAGCAGCCACCATTGTGGCTGTTGCTTAACTTCTCAGGCGATTGACAAGTAGTTATCGGTGATAGACCAGTCAGGTGCCAAGAGGAGGGTTGACGGGAATTTTTTACGTCCAATGGTGGATTGGGTCATAGGGTTTTCATAGTTTTCAAGCGTGGCTCAAGTTTTTAAGGGGTAGTTTTCAAGTGCCTGGAGGATCTCGTCGCCAGTGACTTAAGATTCTAGCACAAACTAGTGTGTTTGTTCTCCAGCGAGGTTGTTTCGTCTTTGGCGACATGGTTTTCGCAGTGGTTTCAGCGTGTAGGCTCTGTTTTGGTAGATTTCTTCCATCTTTCTTGGTTGTTTTGGCTGGCTCATTTGGCTAGCAAGAGTTTTTTTTTTTATCTTTGATTTGGCATTATTGGTTGATTACTATGTTGCTTGTGAGGATGGGTGACGACGACAATTCCGAGGTTGTGGTCAATGCCTCCTCTGGGGGCAAAAGTGGGGCTCTAGATGTTACCTTCACTGATGTCTTGGAAGAGGTGATACCGTCGAATACCAAATTTATTTATCAGAACTTGGATAGTGAGGACGCTAATTATTGTCAGTGGAAAAAGGCTATTGAGATGCATTTGAAGGTTCATGGTAAAGAAGACCATCTTACTTAGGATGGTCCGACGGATGTGGTGACTAAGGATGTATGGATTTGGGAGGATATGCAGTTGTGCTCATTGATCTAGAGGACTCTTGATGCTCAAGTGGATGGTATTACTACTCATTGTAACACTATCAAGGAACTATAGTAATACCTATAATCTCTTTTTTCAGGGGATGATGATTTATCTCTTCCTAACATGAAGACTCAAGATCTTTATTGTGCCAATCAAAAGGATAAGTCATTTAGTGAGTATTACATGAGTTTTAAATGCTTTTCATGGAGTTTAACACCTTGTTACCTATTACTTCTGATATGAAGGGGATGCAGGCTCAACGGGAAAGATTGGTTGTTATGTGCTTCTTGACGAGTATACGGGTTGAGTTTAGCGTTGATCGGTCTAAAATCTTGATTAGTGCTGACAATTTGGCACTGAGGGAGGTATACTCTTACTTCCTCTAGGTTGCTCATGACCTTTCTAAGTCTAGCCCTATAGCTTCAAGTGAAGCATCTGCATTGGTGAGTTCAAGTTTTAGAGGAGATAGTTCCCGTGGTGGTCATGGTGGCACTCGTGGTGGACGAGATTCTAGAGACTCCCAAGGTGGAGGACAAGGTGGAGAACCTAGGGAACTTCTAATTTGTCGCTATAGTAAAGAACCCGAACATATTTAAAAGAATTTTTGGAAGCTTCATCAAAAGAATTAGTCATAACAATAATGTTTTCCCCATGTTACAACTGGTGGTATTGGCCATTCCAGCAACCTATTTGTCAGACCTGTGATGATGATAGCAGAAGAGTTTGTTTAGCATACCCAGTTTCAAGCTTAATGTTCAACCCCACTGTCTTCCTCTGTTGGCTATGTTTCTCATATAGGTAATCTTACTGAATGTCTATCCTCACTTTCTCGCAACTAGGTCATTGATTCAGGGGCATCCGACCACATAACTAACCAAACAGGAACTCCTACATCATTTACCTCTTCTCCTCATTTACTGAGTTTTACTTTAGCTGATGGATCCACTGCTCGTGTGGTGGAGAATGGCACAACGTGTCCTATATCTACTCTTCCCCTTTCTCGTGTCTTATGCTTAAATCAATTTACATTTAACCTACTTTCTGTTAGTCAGATTACTCGTTCTTTGAATTATAGTGTTCACTTTTTCTCTTGACTCATGTATCTTTTAGGAACTTGGGACAAAGAGGGTGATTGACAGGGGACGTGATCAAAATGGCTTGTACATCCTTTAGCACTACTTACATAAAGTACTGGTGCTTATTGCTTGCTCGAGTGAGGTTGATCCTCTTCAACTTCATTGTCGTTTAGGTCATCATTTTCTACAGTCTTTGAAGAAGTTGTGTCCGAGTTTAACTCATTTGTCTATTTTAAAGTGTTAGTTGGCTAAATACCACAGGAGTCTTTACCCTTTTACGAGTAAATAAGTGGGCTGCGTGTAACGTCCTAATACTAATATCTCGATATAAATAACATTTAAAGAGATAAATAGCATTACAATGTCACTACATATATAATAACTTGATGATATATCTATAATGTCCATTGGAAACATTATAGAGAGCCATATAAAATGCGAAAAACATAAAACTCATAGCAAAATGGGCGCACACACACACACACATATATACACACAACATTAGCCTTAGTAAAGGTTTGAAGTATTACATAATTCTTTACATTACAAAAGAAGTACAAAAAGATACAACAGTTGTAATATAAACCATAAACCTAGAACTAGTCTAATATTTAGCTTCCTTTTTCTTCGTTTTCTTTGAAGAACTTTCACCTAGAATTACATGGTAACACAACGGGGTGAGAATCAACAATTCTTAGTATGAGTAAACCAAAACCAGTCATACATAGTACAAGTAACATAATCTTAAAACATGCCACTAATAAGATATGTTTATATTCTCAACCAAGTTTAACTTAAATAACTAGATAAACCAAGTTAATCATGCATTCATTCATAATTATATACTTAGTTTATTTAAGACCCAAGCATATTTTACTAGGAACTCTGGCTTCTTATGTTTACCCATTGTAGAGAGGAAAAACCTTGTCCTCATACTACATGTAACCCTAGCTCTTGATCAAGAATAACTTGTTCCATTAAGAACTTCTAATTCCTTTCCTTCTCGCCAATATGATAATAAATATCAAGTAAGGTCACATTTGTAGAAAAACACTACCAATTCATCTTAGTTCATTAGCATCTAATACACCGCATCATTACTCATTACATCTTAAGTGATACAAACACTACAAAAAGTGGCCTAAGGTGCTAGATACTTACCTTTAACAATCCACTACTCTTCGATGCTCAAAGGCTTAAGTTTCCTAATACATATTAGGTGATAATTTCTCTATTGAAATATCTCTATTTGTATCTTAACACATATTAGAAAACATTCATAAATGATTTCAACTACTAGGAAACATCAATACATAAAAAATCATATTTTTGAGATATTCTGGAGCTCACACCTCGGTGCAGCCCTTGTCACGCCGCAGCGCCCTGCTTTCGGGTGCACATACTCTGCAACGCACGCATCGACGTGGCCTCCTCATGTTGTGGCGTAAACAGCAGAAACTGGATTTTGCAAAACGATGCACTGTTCTATTGGTTCTTTTCTTGAGATTTGGTCATTCCAAAACAATTTCTAGATGATCTTAAGTCCCTAATCAGTTCATTAACACATAAGAATCATCAATCACCAACGTAAACCACTAAATTTGGATTATGAACTAAAATCACACATGCTTTGACCTAAAACTCATATTTGTGCATCAAAGGTCTAAATGAGATGGTCTAAGTTTTTAACTCAAACTCATGCTATGAACAAGTCATAAACAACCATTGAAATACATTCAAGCAAGTAAAACACATCAAACACCTCTAAAACTCAAATTGACCTATTATGCACCAAAAGTGCACCAATGGAGAAAGTAAAGAATAGAAGTGAAAACAACTCTAATCCCCTATCTTGGCAGCTGAAAATGGAGATTCAAGCTTGGATGATCACACTTTGTATTTTCCTTTGACTTTTCTTTTTTCTCCTCCTCTTTCTTCTCTTTTCTTTTCTCTTCTTTCCTTTGCTCTCTCAAGTTTTCTATTTTTTTTTATCAGTAAAAGAACCGTGAAAGAAGGCTTAAAAAATGGTTCCAAAAGACTCATTAGGTCCTTAAGGCCATAACTGATAAATTTCAATATGCTAAAAATACTTAGATTTAGCCAAATCAAAATTTTCAACTTCCAACAACTTTTCACCTTCGGAGTTGCAACAAAGTACTTAAACTAACTCATTTTGTCACAAAATTAAATAGGTATGTTAAGCAAGTCATATGCTACCTTTGTACACATATACAAATCTAATATGTCATTAAGGATATTACATTGCGTCCTTATTTGAACTTGTTTAATCTAATGTTAGGGATCATTGTCCTATTACTTTTTAATCTGAATTTTGATATTTTGTGATATTTGTGGATGATTTCTCAAGAATGATTTGTTTATATTTTATGAAATCTCATTTTAGGTTATTCTCTATATTTATTGCCTTTTTTTTCTGAAATTAAAACTTAATTCAGTACTCATGTTTATATTTTGAGGAATGATAATGCAAAAGAATACTTTTTTCCATGAGTTTTGTTCTTACATGTGTCAACATGGAATTATACATTAATCCTCTTGTGTTGTTATCTCTCAACAAAATGGAGTTGCCAAATGAATGAATAAGCACCTTATGGAAGTTGCTAGAACCTTGTTATTTCATATATCTATCCCTAAAGAATTTTGGCCTGATGTTGTCTCTACTGCTTACTTCTTGATTAATTGGATACCATATTCTATTTTACAAGGTTAAGTTTCTCATTCTATTCTCCTTTTGTCTTAATATTTGTTCCTTCTTTCTTCTCGTATTTTTGTATGTACATGTTTTGTGTAGGATATTCAATCTCAACTTTCCAAGCTACGCCCTCGCTCTCTCAAGTGTATCTTCCATGGTTGCTTCTATCATCAAAAGGGGTATAGGTGCTTCTCTCCTCACTTGGGCTGGTATCTTGTTTCAGTTGATGTTACTTTTTTTGATCTGTCTTATTATTTACAAAGTCTCCTTCCCCTCCTGTTGATGATGAAGATGAAGAAATTCTTGTCTATAACGAGGTTTAGTCTCCAAACTCTAAGTTGCACCCATCCTCTGTTGCCCCTTGTTATGTCTTGTCTTCCTCCTCGGATTCCAATTATACATGTGTATGTTTGTTGTACTTGTGATCTACACCAACCTCAAGTGAAGCATTGATTGATGTAACTAGCCCCTTAGATGACTTACCACTTTTGTCTACCTCTTTCTCACAAGACTCAGCACTAGACCTCCCTATTACCATTCAAAAAAGTAAACGATCTTGTGTCATTCGCCATCACATTGCTTTCTCTATTCATTATGAGCATCTTTCTTCATCTTCCAAATCCTTTGTTGTTTCTCTTAATTCTATCACAATTCTTAGAACTATTTCAGAGGTTTTGGCTCATGATGGGTGGTAACATGCCATGGAAAAGGAAATGTTAGCTTTGGAACATAACCAAACATGGGACCTTATTCTTCTTCCTTCGGGAAAATGTATTTTTGGTTGTAAATAGGTTTACACTGTGTTAAAGTGAATCCTGATAGGACTATTGCTCATCTCAAGGCTCGCTTGGTTACCAAGGGTTATGCTTAGACTTTTTTGGTGTTGATTACTTTGAAACTTTCTCTCTTATGGCTAAATTGGCCTCTATTCGATTGTTCATTTCTTTAGTTGCTTCTCAGTGTTGGCCTTTACATTAGCTTGATGTTAAGAATGTCTTTCTTCATTGTGACTTACAAGAGGAAGTCTATATGGAGCAACCGCTTGGATTTGTAACTCACGGGGAGTACAGGAAAGTCTATTATCTCAAACGATAGTTGTATAGATTAAAACAATCTCCTTGAGCTTGGTTTGGGAGGTTAATTGAAGTAGTCTTTGATTTTGGCTTGAAAAGGAGCAGCTATGACCACTCTGGATTCTATTGGCAATCTAGGGGAAAGTGTATTCTTATGGTTGTCTGTGTGGATGACGTAGAGATAACTGGAAGCAACATAAATGACATCTTAGAACTTAAGAGCTTCCTTTAAACCAAATTTCAAATGAAGGACTTAGGTCCCCTAAAGTATTTCTTGTGAATTAAAGTTAGCAGAAGCAGAAAGGGTATTTTCCTCTCTTAATGGGAAATATGTCCTTTATCTCATCTCTCATATTGGTATGTTTGGAGCTTGGCTCTGTGATAATCCGATGGTTCCAAATGTGAAGCTCATTGCAAATGATAGAGAATTATTATCAGATCCCGAGAGATACAAGGAACTAGTTAGTAAACTTAACTATCTTACAATGAATATCTCTTTCCTAGTAAGTGTAGTTAGTTAGTTCATGTCATCTCCTCAAGATTCTCATTGGGATGCAGTGTTACATATCTTATGGTATTTGAATGGAGCCCCAGTACATTGGATTTTTTATAAAGAGAATGAACATTGCAAAATGGAAGGTTATTTAGATGCAGATTGAGTAGGGTGCCTTATAGATTGAAAATAAGCCTCTACCTATTGTGTGTTCCTTGGAGGTAATATGATCTATTAGAAGAGTAAGAAACAAAATGTCATGGCTAGGTCAAGTGTAGGGTCCAAATATTAAGCAATGGCCTAGACTTCCTATGAATTATTATGGGTGTATCATTTACTTGATAACATTGGCTTTATGGTTTCTCTACCTATAAAACTGTGATAATATGATTGTTATTCACATTGCTTTAAACCCTATATTTCATGAAAGGATAAAGAACATAAAAGTTGATTGCCATTTCATTTGAGACAAGAACCAACATGGACTTGTATCTATAAGACATGTCAGAACTAGAGAACAAATAACTGATAACCTCACGAGGCACTTAATTGGAGTAGGGTTAACTATCTTTGTAAGAAGTTAGGCATGATTTACATCTATGATCCAATTGAGGGGAAGTGTTAAAACTAGTATATTAAGCATATGCTTAGTGTGTGTAAGAGTATTTATGTCTTTGGTACTACTTTGTACTATATTGTTCAGCAAGCCCATTTGCTACACACACACACACACATGGTTTGCACCTACGTTGGGTACAATTTACCAAATTCTTAAATATTATTTTACATACTGCATCCTTGGTTTGCCCATCGCTTTTCTTATTTTCCATCATGATAGAATTTGATCATCTATTTATTATTACTTAGAACATTAGAGGTTTAACTTGTGAGGAAAACAATATGTAAGGGAACTTGTAAGAAAGTTCAAGCCCTTTCTTTTTGTCTTGTTTAAAATTCATATATAATTTGAGAAGATGTGAAATTTATAGTGGAAGCTTGGCTATGAACCTATTGTTATTGAGGAAGCTAATGGGCTCATAGGTAGAATTTGGGTTTTGCTACGGATATTAGTATTTTTGTCAAGATGTTGGGTTCTACTCCCCAAGTTATAACAATGTGTTTAAAGCTTGATACAAAAAAGTGGCATGCTCCATGGTTTATGCCAATCTTATGCCTACAGTGAGGGGTCACCTCTAGGATTATTTGGTGCATCTTAGGAGTATAATAATCTATCCCTAGATTTTGATGGGTTATTTTAATGAAGTCATTTCTCAATTAAAAGTGCAAGGTGGTGTTTTCTCCCCTAATAGAGTGGCTCATATTTTAGATATGATGACTAACTGCAGTCTAGTGATTCTAGGTGTAATGGGACCACTCTTCACTTGGCATCGCAATGCTGAGGGTGCTAGATGGCTCTCTAAATGATTAGACAAGGCCTTATCAGAAAATCAAGGGTAGACTAGCTTCCCTGAAGCTCATGTTGAGAACCTATGCCAACTCCATTTCGATCACCATCCAATCCTTCTTAGATGTGCTAGTATTCCTAATCCTAGAGGCATTCACCTATTTAGGTTTGAGGTTGCATGGATCACTCACCAAGATCTTGACTGTGGCTCGGTAGGCTTAGGAGAGAGGAGTTAATGTTCCTAACAAATTAGAAATGCTTACGGAAGAATGTTACGAGTAGTATATTAAGCATGTGTTTAGCATGCTTAGGGGTATTCATGTTTTTTGCAATACTCTGTACTACTTTGTACTGCTAGCCTATTTTACTATATATAAATACATGACCTACACCAACATTGAGTAAGGTTTTCTCTTATTTCACATGGTACCATGAGCTTTATAATTTTTTTCTCTTCCTCTTCCCAATTTTTTTTCTTTTTATTTTCTTACAAAAATAAGAAAAGAAAGAAAGAACAACAACACTATCATAACCTTGACAGCCATCATAGTGGTTGCCAATTGATTGTTCTAGCTAGTAACTGACACAAGCTTGCTAGATATCGATTTGTTTGACATTAGGGAAAGGTTGACATCCATTGACGTCAGTGCTAAGTCTAAGTCATCGAGTTTCGACGTTTTCATGCAGTTTTAGGGGTAGTTCTTGGTGTGTGTGTGTCACTCTGGTGGTGTAGATGATTAGAGACTGACGTTTTTGGCGTAGACAGGTTCGTATGGAGGTCTGCGAGGCTTGCCATCGATTGGGTTTATGCAAATGCCTCTAACAACTTGATTTTAGGTTCTCTTGTTTACTTTTTTGTGTGACCTAATGCTTTTTGGAGCGAGTTTACTTTGCTCATATTGGGTTGACTTTCAATGGATATTTCCCTCCTTGGCTTGGTTTATGAATTTCCTTACTGATTTGTGAATATGGGTGATGAAAACTCTAAGGATGTGGTTAAACTATCAAGCAGTGGCAACAGGGGGTCTTAAGACACTGCTTCAACTCAGGTGGTGGCTGGGGTGATCTTATTAAATACTAAAATCACTGATTTGAAGTTGGATGGTGATGGAGCTAACTACGCACAATGGAAGAAGGCTATTAAAATGTACTTGAAGGGCCATACTACAGAAGATCATCTTACCACTGATACTCTGATGGATGTAGCAATTAAGGATGTATAGATTTGAGAAGGTATGAGGTTGTATTCGCTTATTCAAAGGACTTTGGATCTTCAGGTTAATGATTTTACTACTCATTACAACACTGTAAAGGAACTCTGGCAATACCTTCATCCTCTGTTTTTAGGAGCAAGTGATTTATACTTGCTCTACATGAAGACTCATGATCTCTATCGTGCAAATCAGAAGGAAGCGTCACTCAGTGAATACTATACGGGATTTAAGCGACTATTTGATAAGTTGAACACTTTATTACCTATCATTTCAGATGTGAAGGTGATGCAAGCCCGAAGGGAATAGTTAGCTATTTTATGTTTCTTGTCGGGCTTAGGTGGTGAGTTTAGTGTGGGTTTTAAATTTTGTCCAGTTATGGTAATTTGACTCTGAAGGAAGTCTACTCTCATCTCCTCTAACTTGTTCGCAAGCTTTCTTAGTATGGCCCTTTGGTTTTCAATAAAGCATCGACTTCAATGAGTTATACTCTTAAAGGAGTTAGTTTTTGTGGTGGTACTCATGGAGGACGAGGTGGTGGATGTGACGCTAGGGATTCTCAGGGCGGGGATCCAAGGTAATCTCTCATTTGTTGCTACCACGAAGAACCTAGATATATTAAAAGACATTGTTGGAAGCTCTAGTAAAAAAGTTAATCCCAACAACAACATTTTGCCCAAGTTGCTATTGATGTTGTTGCCCACTCCAACAACCCATATGTCAACCTTGTTATAATGACAGCTAAATAGTTTGCTCAATATACTCACTTCCAGGCCCCCCGATTAGCCTCGCTATTTTTTTCGATTGCTTTTGTTGTTTATATAGGTGTAGTCCTATTGTATGTCTATCCTCCTTTTCTCGCAACTGGGTCATTGATCCAAGGGCATCCAATCATATGACTAGCCACTTAGGTACTCTTACATCATTTATAGCTTCTCCTCATCTACTTAGTGTTACTTTAGCTAATGGATATGTTGCTCCCGTGGTTAGGAGTGGTACTGTATGCCCCATATCTACTCTTTCTTTATTTTGAGTTTTATGTCTAAACCAATTTCCGTTTAATTTACTTTTAGGTAGCCAAATTACTCGTTCTCTTAATTATAGTGTTCATTTTTTTTATTATGATTCATGTGTCTTTCAAGAACTAGGGCGAATAGGGTGGTTGGTAGTGGTCGTGAATAGAATGACCTGTACATCCTTGAGTGCTTTCAAAATCTAATGTCGACGTCCGTTGCTTGTTCAAGTGTGGTTGAGCCTTTTCAACTTCATTGTCATTTAGGTTATCCTTCTCTATAATCCTTAAACAAGTTGTGTCCTAGTTTGAGTCATTTATTTGTTTTAGAATGTTAGTCATCTCAATTAGCTGAACTCCATAGGAGTTCTTTTCCTTTAAGAGTCAACATGCAGGCTACGTTCCCATTTGAACTTGTTCATTCTGATGTCTAGGGTCCTTGTCCAATTACTTCTAAATTTAGATTTTTGTATTTTATGATATTTGTATATGGTTTTACAAGAATGACTTGGTTATATTTTATGAAACATCGCTTTGAGTTATAATCCATATTTACTGCCTTTTGCTCTGAAATTAAAACTCAATTTAGTTCTTTGGTTCGTATTTTGAGAAGTGATCATGCAAAAGAATATTTCTTCGATGACTTTAATTCTTACATGCATGAACATAGGATGATCCATCGATCTTCTTGTATGATTACACCCCAATAAAACGGGGTTATTGAACGAAAGAATAAACATCTCTTGAAAGTTGCTATAGCCTTGTTGTTTCATATGTTTGTCCGTAAAGAGTTTTGAGTTGATGTTATCTCTAATGCTTGTTTCTTGATTAATTGAATGTCTTCTTTTATCTTACAGGGTCAAGTTCCTTATTTTATCCTCATTCCCTCTCAATCTTTGTTTCCCCTTCCTCCTCGTACTTTTGGTTGTACATGTGTTGTGCAGGATGTTTGGCCTCGACCCTCTAAGATACATCCTCGGTCTCTTAAGTCTGTCTTTCTTGGCTACACTCGTCATAAAAAAGGATATAAGTGTTTCTCTCCATATTTGGTTCGATACCTTATTTTCGCTTATATTACTTTCTTTGACTCCACTCTATTCTTTCCATAGTCCCCTTCTAATGTCATTGTAGAGGATGAGGAAATTATTTTTTTTAAAGAGGTTTAGTCTCCTAACACAATGTCAACTCCATTTTTAATTGCTCCCGCTCCTTCTTGTCCTCCTCTTAGGATACCCATTCGATAGGTATATGTTCACCGTCCTCATGATGCACCACCCACCTCAGACGAAGCACCTGTGGATGTACCTGGCTCCTCAACTAAGACACCTCCTCCATCTACCTCTTCTTCATAAGATCTAACTTTAGATCTTTCCATTGCCTTAAGAAAAGGTAAATGTGCTTATGTCACTCACCATCTTATTACTTCCTTTATTCATTATTCGCATCTTTCTCCTTTTTCACAATCTTTTGTAGCTTTCTTAGAATTATTTCTTAGGTTTTGGCTCATGATGGGTGGAGGCATGCCATAGAAGAGGAAATATTGGCTTTGGGACATAACCAAACACTTGTTCCTTTCCCTTATAGTAAATGTGTCATTGGTTGCAAATGGGTGTACATTGTTAGAGTCAACCCAAATGGGACTATTACTCGTCTTAAGGCTCGACTGGTTACTAAGGGCTATGCTCATACTGATGGTGTTGATTACTCTAAGACCTTCTCTCCTATGATTAAATTGGCCTCAGTTCACTTATTTATCTCTTTGGCTACTTCTCATTATTGGCCCTTTTGCATTAACTTGATGTTAAGAACATCTTTCTCCATGGTGGTTTATAGGAGGAAGTCTATATCGAGCAATCACTTGGCTTTGTTATTTAGGGAGAGTCTAGGAGTGTTTGTTGGCTTAAATGCTCCTTGTATAGATTGAAATAATCTCCTCGGGCATAGTTTGAAAGGTTGAGTGAAGTAGTTGTTGACTTTGGTATAAAAATGAGCAGTTATGATCACTCAATCTTTTATCGACAATCCATAAGAGGTTGTATTTTCATGGTCGTCTATGTTGATGATATTATGATAACTGGGAGCGATACTTCTGACATTTCAAAACTCAAAAACCTCTTTTAAACCAAATTCTAAACAAAGGATCTAGGCCCCCTGAAGTATTTCCTTGGCATTGAATAAGTAGAAGTAGAAAGGGCATTTTCCTTTCTCAACAAAAGTATGTCCTTGGTCTCCTTTCCGATGTTGGTATATTAGGAACCAAGTTTTGTGATACCCCTATGATCCCAAATATAAAGCTTATTGCAAATGATGGAGAATTACTATCATATCCTGAGAGGTACAGGAAATTGGTTGGCAAATTAAACTACCTTACTGTGAGATACCCAGACATTACTTTTCTAGTAAATGTAGTTAGTCAATTTATGTCATCCCCTCAAGATTCGCATTAGGATGCAGTGCTACATATCTCGAGGTGTCTAAAAGGAGCCCTAAGACGTAGGATCCTTTATAAAGACAATGAGCATTGTAAATTAGAAGGTTATTCTGATGCAGACTAGGCTAGGTGTCTTGTAGATTGGAAATCAACCTCGGGGTATTGTGTGTTTCTTAAAGGAAGTTCAATTTCTTGGAAGAGCAAAAAACAAAACGTAGTAGCACAGTCAAGTTCAGAGTCTGAATATCGAGCAATAGCCCAAACTTCTTGTGAATTATTATAGGTGTATCATTTACTTGATGAGATCGGGTTCAAGGCTTCTTCACGTATGAAGTTGTGGTATGACGACTGAGCTACTCTTCACATTGCCTCGGACTCGATTTTCCATAAAAGGACAAAGCATATAGAAGCCAACTACCACTTCATTCGAGAGAAGATCCAATAGGGACTTATATCCATAGGAGATGTTAGAACTTGAGAAAAGATAACTAAAATCTTGATGAAGGTGCTTAATGGAAGTAGGGCTAATTATTTTTGTAATAAGTTTGGCATGATTAACATCTATGACCTAACTTGAGGCTGAGTGTTAAGAGTAGTCCATTAAGAACGTGTTTAGCGTGCTTAGGGATATTTATGTCTTTTATAAGACTTTGTAATACTCTATACTGCTAGCCTATTTTATTGTATATTAATACATGACTTGCGTCTACATTGGGTAAGATTTTCTCTCATTTTGCAAAGACAATGTTACTTTTAATAAGGAAATTTTGGCAATGTTTTCAGAAGAAAACATCTTCTAGAGGCCAGACTAAAATGCATTTAGAAGAGACTTGATATTGTAAATTCTCTTCAACTTGTTCAATTAGAAAAGTAACTTCATAGAGAATACAATGAGATCTTACATCAGGAGGAGCTTCTATGGTACTAAAAGTCTAGTGAGAAGTGGGTTAAATTTAGTGATTATAACGCTACCTTTTTTTTTTCCATACACAAATTGTCGTTAGAAGGAGAAGAAATAAAATTAATTGTTTATTTTATTAAGGATGATATTCAGTGCACAAATGGAGAAATATTGCAAAGTGAAGCTTTTTCCTTTTTCAGGAATTTGCTTGCTCCTTCCACTCGGTTTATGTTCAAATATTTGGATTTAAACAACTTTGTTACTTTCAGCGAGGATGAGACTCATAGCTTACTCAAACTGGTCACTAAAGATGAAGTCTGAACAACATTGAAATACATGAAATCGTACAAGTCACCAGGGCTGGACAGATCTCATCCATTTATCTTTAATAAAATATTATGAAGTGGTTAAGAATGATGTTTGGAAACTGGTCAGTGATACCTTTTAGTATAGTTGTTTTGATCCTTGGATTTCAGATACTCTCATTGTCACGATTCTGAAAGTCGACCACCCTTAGAAGTTTAACCAGCTTAGACCCATTAGTATTCGTAATGTGGTCTATAAATTGATCATTAAGGTCCTCGTCAACTGTTTGAGACCCTTCCTCAATGATTTGATTGCCCTGCTCCAAAGTAGTTTTATACCAGGGTAAGGTACTTTAGATAATGTGAGAGTGGCTTAGGAGATTCTTCATCACATGCATAAGTCTAAATCTAAGATGGGTTTTATGGCTTTTAAAATTGATTAGAGACAGCGTATGATAACATCAATTAGGAATTCCTCTTGTAGACTCTTATTAGTTTGGTTTTCTCACAAGGATTGTTAACTTGATTATGTATTATGTATCCTTCACTTCTCTTTCTCTTGTTTGGAATGGTAATAGGCTTGATAATTTTTCTCCTACTTTTGGACTTAGACAAGGTGACCTTATGTCACCCTACCTTTTTGTCCTTTATATGGAGAAATTGCCAATGCCGATTACAAAGAAGATTAATAATGAGGGTTGGCACCCGGTAAAAGGTTTCAAGAAATGACGTGCTTTTATTCACCAAGTCTACATTCTCAAGCTTAGCTGGTTATGGATACTCTTGAGAGTTTTAGTGTTACTTCAGGTCTTAGAATTATTTTTGAGAAGTCGAAGATCATGTGTTCTCTTAATACCCCAAGGAGTAGGCGGGACCTGCTAAGTAATATTTGCCCTGTCCAATTCACCACATATTTAGGAAGGTATCTTGGTTGCTTGTTGTTACATGGTAAAGATAAGAAATCAAATTTATTCTTTATTGTGGGAAATACACAAAGCATATTGAGTTCTTGGAAAGCCAAGCTCTATAATAAGGATGACCAAGTGACTTTAACAAATTCTGTATAGACATTTATCCCTATGTATACCATGCAAGCAATATGGATTCCTCAAGCCATATGTGATGATATAGATTGTCATGTTAGGAAGTTCATTTGGAGCACCAAAGACAGTAAGAAAGGTTAGCATTTGGTGAGTTTGGACAAAATCACTTGTCAAATATCTGCTAGGGGACTTGGAGTTCGTGAGTTAAGACTTTTTAGCTTCATGCTGCTTGGAAAACTGTGTTGGGAACTTATGCACTGTCATAATAAGTTTTGGACCCAGGTTTTAAGTTCTAAATACCTGCCAAATACTAATATGCTTCACCATTCTTATGGTCCTGGAACATCTTATGTTTGGCGATCTATTATGAAAGCTTTCTCTTGGCTTCGTGATGGCATACTCAAATGAGTCATGAAATGGTGTATTTTTAACTTATCTATTATGATCTAATTTAAAATCCATTCAATCCATCCATTTGCCATCCAAATTTGAAGGGAATCTTCTCACTAATTCTAAGGTTCTTCTCCAAATTTCTCTTTGGATAAGTGATAATAGGGAGGCACATCCTCATGAACCAATTGCTCATAACCAGAGTATCTTGGTTTATTAGGATCATCCTTCCCATGGTGTTTTGTCCTGATGCTCTTTGGCTATTTGTCCCAGAACTGGATTCCTGCTGAGTAGCCCACAAGCTTGGAGGTCTTGGAAATGGGGGGTTAGGTACTTGTAAAGACACTCTAATGCTCAAGTCAGTATGATGTACTAGGTTTTGCTAGGGGTAGGAAAATATATTTAACAACATCCTTAATGTTGTTATTTATAGAAAGAATCTTTCTGGTGATTGGCAGTATGCTGGAAAGTTTGTGTCCTAAAGGGACCCTAGGTTGTGGCCCACTTTGGCATACTTGTTAGAGTCCCATTAGTCTAGTTGGGGAAACCCTTTTGTATTAAGTCATGGATTACCCTTTAACTATTAATGAGCTTGGCCTTTAGAGGCCCAAAACTCCAGGATGGATTAGTGCCCCCAGGTTGATGCCTCAACAGTCATTGTGGTGCCGGGCTCCAAGATGATTCTATTTTGGGCCTTTTTGTCTTAGCCGTCCTGAACTAATCGTATGAGGTCAGAGCATAGCACTTATTGTGTGAACCGCTCCTTGTAGTGAGAGGCTAAGAGATGTTTCAAGTGGGTATGGCCTTTGGCTTATCTGAGACGCCTCAACTGTTGAGCACATGTCCTTTCACTTGCGTTCTGATAGCCTTTTGGCCACATGATAGGCTTGGGGTTACGCACCTCATTATTATTTTGAATTATAGGTTGTGGACTATTTTGCCCCCATTATTTAGTGGCAATTATTGAACTTTCTCTCTTTATATAGAGGGTCGTGGGTCTCTGAGTCATTTTTTCCAATTTCCATTACTGTTCCATTGTCTTTTCCCTCTCCTTTTTCCAACAAACATCTCAGTCGCTTTCCTTTTGAGGTAGTGGAGTCTGGTGTTCGGGGTCTTATTTCGGAAGGTCTAAGATGGTATTATAGCAACTCCTGACTGTTGCTTGATCTCCCTTGATGGTGACTACTTTTTCGTTGTCGTATAATAACTTTATTGCAAGGTGATAGGTGGAGACAATGGCTCAAAGAGCATTCAGGGAGGGTCTTCCCAAGATCACATTATATGCAGACAAACAATCTATGACTAAGAATTTGACTTTTACCATCTTGTATAGAGGCTCTTCTCCAAAGGTTACAAAATAGTTCAGTGTATCCTTTTGGCCTGATTTTACCTCCTAAGAACCCAATGAGATTAGTAACAAAGGGTTTCAAGTTTGACTTAAGGATCCTCATATTTCTAAAGCACTCTAAAAATAGGATATCTACTGAATTGCATTGGTCTATGAAGACCCTTTTCACCCATGCATTCACCATTTTAAGTGTAATCACCATGGGGTCATCTCTTTCTAGGATAATCCCATCTTTGTCCTCATTAGTGAAATTGATAACTAATGTTTGGGATCTGCTTCTCTGTTACATAATGTGATGCGAAGTGATACTCAATATAGCTTTAAGATGCCTTCGGCGAGCTGATCTTGTCTACCCTCCTCTAGCGAAGCCCTCAACAATAATATTGACAGTCCTCGTGACCTTATTGTCACCCCAGGCTTCTTTCTAGGGAGATGTTGTCCTCTGCCTTCTGACATTTTCCCTTGGTGGGGAACATTCAGTAGGCGATGGAGAGCGATGTTACTGGCTCAAACTCTTTCTCCTTTCCTCTTTTCTGTAATATGCTTTGATATGTTCCTTTTAGATCCTTGAACATAATTATGAAGACACCCGCGCTCGATCAAAGTCTCTATGGCATCACGGAGGTCCACACAATCCTCCATGGTGTGTCCATAACCATGGTGGCAGTTACAGTACTTACTTCTATCTACTAATCCTCTCAGGCTCAACTGCTTAGGCTTCGAGAGATCACTGAGATCAGAGGCATTCACTTCTTGCAGAATTGTGCTCTTGAGGACCCAGAGTGGAGTATAGTCATCAAACTTGCCCAGTGGAGGGCCCCTAAGATTTTTCTTTGGGTCCTTGACCTTGGATTCTTTTCCCTTCTTTTTGTCCTATTCCTTGTGGGCATCATTCATATCTATCAAGGTTTCCTCCATATTGATGTACTTTTCTGAGCGCTGCTTTAGCTTCTTTAGTGTCTCTGGGCTCTTTTTAGCAAGTAATTTTGCGAACTCTCTGCGTTTCAGACTACCCATGATCGTATACATGGTGGCTTCATGATTAAAATCATAGACTTCTAAGTAGGCCCTATTGAACCTATGCATGTAATCACAGAGGGTCTCATCTTTCACTTGCCTAATGTTAAATAGACTTTGAGTGGTCCTAGGTTGTGTCTTACTCATTGCTAAGTGAATAAGGAAACTATGCGCCAGTTCAACAAAGTTGTTAATTGACCTTGTTGCAAGGCAATGAACCACTTTTAGGTGGCTTTCTTAAGGGTGCACGAGAAAGCTCAACATTGTATGGGGTCGGTTCCCCCCGTGAGCAGCATAGAGGCCATAAAAGCATCCAAGTGCTCTTGGGGGTCCATAGACTTATCATATGCTTCAACGGAAAGAGGCTTAAAGCCTTTTGGTAATTGTACCCCCATAATGAAGTTGGAGAACAGGTAGCTGATATTGTAATGAGCCCTATATTGGTGCATAGGGCCAGAGGCGACAGAAGGCTCGTGCCTTCTTTGTGGTTCACGGTAAGAGCAGGGCTGTTCGACAACATGTGATTGTACCACCACCTGAGCTTTGTGATCCATGCTTACCTCAGCATCATTTTCAACTACATGCTCCTAGTTTCCATTTAGGGCTCGTAAAATCTTTGTGAGCTGGTCTTGCTAACGATTGAGCATAGCGTACAACTACCAGTTAGTGGGAGGCAGATTTGGTGCTTGTTGCTCTTGCAGGACTAGAGAGGGAGCTTGCTGAGTTAGAGTAGAAGCTTGGTGTGATAGATTTTGGTGTTGTTGGGTAGGTTGCTCCACCCTTTGGATGATAGAAAGGAGCCGTTGGGATGCGGCTAGCTTGCTGAGCATGACGGAGGCTTCATCCTCATCCTTTAGCTCTTAGTTCATCAGTATTCACTTCCTAGTAACAACTATAGTAGAAAGGTGCAAATGTCAATTTACCAAACTCCCACAGATAGCACCAATGTTATGTCCTAATACTCTAGGTCTGTTTGGACCAAAATCGAATTCTTACTGAGTAGCCCTCAAGATTGGAGCTCTTGGAAATGGGGGTTGGGTACTTGTAAAGACACTTCAATGCTCAAGTTAATATGGTGTGCTAGGTTTTGATAGGAGTAGGAAAAGATGCTTACCAACATCCTTAATGTTGTTTTTTATAGAGGGAATCTCTCTAGCGGTTGGCAATGTGCAGGAAAGTTTGTGCCCTAAAGAGACCCCAGGTTGTGGGCCCACTTTGACAAACTTGTTATAGTCTCATTGGTCCAGCTGAGGCAACCATTTTGTATTAAGTTAGGGATTACCCTTCATCTATTAATGGGCTTATCCTTTAGATGTGCAAAACTCCAGGATGGATCACATGGTATGTTCAAATTGAATGTAGATGGGAGTGTTTTTGGTAGGCCCAGCAGGGCTCATTTTGGTGGCTTAATTCATAATGAATATAGGACTTTGATTTTAGGATTCAAGGATTATAATCGTTACTTTGGCAATTTGCTTGCTAAACTTATGGCTCTCTAGCTAGAAAGGCTTACATCTTGGTTGGGAGAAAGGTTTTCGCCATATTTTTATTAAGAATGACAATCTTGAAGCTGTTTGTTTTATTTCTATGCACAGGGAAGAGTTTCACATCTATGGTAGTGTCATTGCTGACATTAAAGGCATGTTTACTAGGGAATGGGAAATGTACGTTACCCATATTCTATGTGAAGCTAATTTCAATGCAGATGGTTTAGCCAAGCAAGATGCTTAGTGATGAGCTTATAGTTATTTTGGAAGAGCCTCCCTCTAACTTGAGCCAATATCTTCTTACAAATGCTAGGGGAATTTGTTTCATTCATAGTTAGTATTTTGTTTTTCTTATCAACTATACCAAAAAAACTAGGGGAATTTGTTTCATTCGTAGTTATTATATTGTTTTTCTTATCAACTATACCAAAAAATAAAAAGAACACATTATAATAATTAATATATTTTTAGTCTCTGAAAAGATAGTACTTTTTGGTTTAGGTCCTTATTATTATTTTTTGTTTTAATCCAAAATTTTTAAATACTTTTTGTTTTATTCCTTATCGTTAGTGAGCCTCCATTAAGTACTTACATGGCAAATGGAGTCATTGACATATGGCTTCAGTGAGTGAAACCTCTATTTGTCACGTAAGTACTTAATAGAGACTAATGATAGGGATTAAAATTAAAAATATTTGAAAAAGTTGGACAAATAATAATAATAATAATAATAAGAATCTAAACCAAAAAGTGTTATATTTTCAAGTATAAAAAACGTATTTAATCCTTAATCTTTTGACTAAATATATAATCTAGTTTATATAGGTTATATATGTTACGTGATTTACCTTTTTTTTTGTTATGACAAAATATAGATTCATTCAATCAAAAGCCCAGTGTCACTTACAATTTCAGTAAAACTAATAAATCTATTAAGAAAAAGAAAATAGATACAAATTTCACCCAAAACTAACCCATGATATGTGGCTTTCCTCCTGGTTTATAGACTGTCACTGACAATGCATCTTTCATTATGAAGACCGACACATAACGTGTTGACATATGAAGAGAGTATCACATCTCTTGTCTCAGTAGATTTGAATGACTTACTATTATGTAAGGCCAAAACATGAGATTGACATGAGAAAACTAAAACTCAAAAATTCATATATATCATAACATAAAATAAATCTGAGAAACTCAAAACCAGACTCTTTAGGTCTTTCCTAAAGGTAATAGCTCTGAAAGATTTAGATAGTTTTGTTGGAGAAAACACTAGAAAAACAAGAAAGAAAATGAAGAGGGCTGCTACCAAGGGATTGGAGCAGTAGTCCTCATTAAACAAACTACTATGAGATCATGAACAAATGATTCATTTCTTACTTCTGATACACGCATTACATGTATTTATACAACATGGAATAACTAACTGTACAACTAACAGAAAAATGGTTACAACTAACTAATTTTGTTTTGTATATCTGATACCCCCCGCAAGCTGGAGAGTGTATATTGATCACTCCCAGCTTGGATAACAAATGAGAAAAGAGAGGGGGATCCAATGGTTTGGTCAGAATGTCTGCGAGTTGAGCAGTAGTAGAGACCGATAATAAGTGGAACAACTTGCTTTGAAGCTTCTCCCGAACAATGTGACAATTGATTTCAATGTACTTGGTTTTCTCATGGAAGCTGGGATTGGTAGCTATGTGCCTAGCAGATTGGCTGTCACAATAGAGAAGTGCAGGGGAGATAAATGGCACACAAAGATCTTGTAGAAGATAGTGAAGCCACTAGAGTTCATAAATTGTTGAGGCTAATGCTCTATATTCGGCCTCAGTGGAAGATCTAGAAACAATGGATTGTTTCTTAGATTTCCATGAAATAAGAGAGTCACCCAAGAATATGCAGTAACCAGTTACTGACTTTCTAGTTTCTAGACAAGTGGCCCAATCATAATCACTAAAGGCCTTGAGCTACATAGAGAAGCAAGTGGGAAAGAAAATGCCTTGTGCTGGAGAGCCCTTGGGATATCGAAGAACTCGAGTGGCAGCTTGATAGTGACTGACTTTTGGTGAAGGCATGAACTGGCTCAGCTGTTGGATAGCAAAACCAATATTTGGTCCTGTGGTGGTCAAATATAGAAGCCTACCAATGAGCCTGTGATAAATAGCAGGATCAACATAAGGTTCAGCATCTGATGAGTGTAACTTGGTGTCTTTAGTCATAGGTGTAGAAGTTGGTTTAGAGGCTAAGTAACTAGTGTTCAAAAGGATGTCCAAAGTGTATTTTCTTTGACATAAGGAAATTCTAATTTTGGATCTAGCCACTTCAAGACCAAGAAAATACTTCAGAGTGCCAAGATATTTGATCTTAAATATGGTGTCTAGGGCTACTTTAATATACTGAATGTGAGAGAGATCATTCCCAGCTAAGATAAGATCATCAACATAGGTGAGTAAGGTTGTAAAAGAGCTGCCAGAATGTTTCATAAAAAGTAAGTGATCCGAAGCTGATTGCTTGTAACCATGAGTAATTAGGAAGTTGGATAATCGAGCAAACCATTGCCTACTGTCTTGCTTGAGGCCATAAAGAGATCTGTTGAGCTTGCATACTTGATTAGGACTAGTAACTTGAACACCTTTAGGAAGCTCCATGTAGACTTCTTCATTGAGAGTGCCATGAAGGAAAGCATTGTTGACATTTAGTTGATGTAGATGCCAACCTTGAATAGCTGCAATAGCTAGCAAAAGTCTAATGGTGGTAAGCTTAGCCACAGGAGAAAAGGTGTCAAAATAGTCAATAACTTCAGTTTGTGTGAATTCTTTAGCAACAAGTCTTGCTTTATACATTTCTATGCTTCCATCAACTCTATATTTAATTTTATAGACCCATTTGCAACTAATGGGTACTGTACTAGCTGGTAACTCAGTCAATTCCCAAGTTCGGTTCTGCTGTAGAGCATCAAGTTTAGTTTGCTTTGCTTTAACCTAATGTTCAGATTGAGCAGCTTGCTTGTAGGTTCGAGGTTCAATATGTGAAGAAATGGCTAAAGTAAATTTTAAGTGGGAAGGAGAAAGAGAGGTATAGGAAAGGACAGAGCTTAATGGGAAGGGTATGTTTGAGGTATGATTGGGACCTACTGAAGTGATGTTGTTGCAATGAAAATCATATAGATAAGAGGGTGTTCTTTTGGTTCTAGTAGACCTATGAATTACAGGTTGGTCAGGAGCTGAAGTAACCTGAATGGGATCAAGAAGAGGGATTACAGAATCATTAGGGTTAGTAGCAATAGAGGGAGGAAATGAAGGAGTATCATACTGAAGAAAAGAGTCCGAAGCAATATCATTTATTGTAGAAAATGGAGAGGTTGTATTTGGAGTAGTGAGCGAAGAAAAAAGAAAAAGGTGCTCATGAAAGATAACATTTCTGGATAGAAACAATTCCCTAATGTGTAAGTCATAGAGAACATAACCTTTAGTACCAGTTTTGAAGCTAAGAAAGATAGATTTTCTGGCTCGAGGATCAAGTTTGGTTCTATTGTGAGTTAAGGTGGAAGCATAGGCAAGACATCTAAATACCTTTGGCTACATGAATGTGGGGGGTTTATTGTAGAGCAATTCAAAGGGCAATTTATGGTTAAGTGTGGGAGAAGGTAGCCTATTTATAAGGTGAGTAGCAGCAAAGGACCAAAAAAATTTTGGAAGATAAGCTTGGAAAAGCAAAGCTCGAGTGACATTAAGAATATGCTGATGCTTCCTTTCAACCACTGAGTTTTGTTTAGGGGTCTCAACACAGGATGTATGATGAATGATACCAAGATTATTATAGAAAGTTAGCATATTAAATTCAGATCCACTGTCAGATCGAATCACTTTGATTTTAGCTGAAAATTGAGTGCTAACCATTGTAACAAAGTTACTAATGAGTGGTCAGTTTCACCTTTAGATTTCATTAAGAAAATCCAAGTATGCCGAGAGAAATCATCAATTATAGTAAGAAAGTATTGATGACCATTGATAGATGGAATGCTTAAGGGCCGCCCCCATATATCCATGTGAACAAGATCGAAAGGCATTTGTGTTTTACTGGTACTAATAAGAAAAAGGTAATCTATGCTGTTTAGCAAAATAACATGAATCACAAATAAGAGTTTTATTGAATTTGATGTAAGGAAATGAGGTACATAGGTTCTGCAGTATGTTTACAGAAGGATGTCCTAAATGAAAATGCCACAAATCAAATGGGGATTGGGGTGAATTTATATAAGGGAAGTGTAGGGAAGTAAACAAATGGATAGAAATAACATGTTGTTGCAAAACATAAAGTCCATTGCAGACTTCAGCATGCTTAATCATCCTCAAGGAATGGCTGTCCTATATGGTACAATAGGAATCAAAAAAAATAAGTTTACAGTTGAGGGAAGATATAAGTTTATGGATAGACATTAAATTGTATTTGAAATGTAGTATATGTAGAACATTTGTGAGGTAAAATTGGTCATTAAAAAAGACAATGACCGAATAATGAGCAAAGGTGGTGGAACCATCAGGTAATGTAACAGTTATAGGGTTAATGCTAATGTAGGTTATGAAAAGAGAAAGATTAGGGCAAACATGATTAGTAACACCTGTATCAAGGATCCAGGTACCAAAGGAGAGGGATTTACCTATGGATGATGGGATGGTAGATACCTCAGATGGTTGGGAATGAATTTGGTTAGTGGAATGAGCAGGCATATCAATCGTTGAACTTTGAAGTAAGGCAATTAGCTGCTGATATTGCTCAAGAGTGAACTGCATCAAAGATGAGGAATCAAAGGTAGCAGCATCAGAGGCAACCAGGTTAACTGCAGATGTGTTATTTCTGGACTTAGAACTAGGAGGGAAACTATGTTTGAAGTAACAGGTTTCAATGGTATGATTATGACGGCCACAGTGAGTGCACTTGGTAGAACCATGATAATTGTTGTCGCGACTAAGACCTTTGCCCTGGGAGCCATTACCGCGACCCTTTCCATGATAACTAGTATTGGACTGAAGAGCAAGAGTAGTTGGCTCACCTAAAATACTGCCATGATATTGCTTTTCTTGCTGGAGTACCAGTGAGAAAACCTTTTTAATGGAAGGAAGAGGATCCATTAATAAGATTTGTGTCTTCACTGTATTGTATTGATCATTAAGCCTCATTCAAGAAGCAAATGACATACTCATGCTCTTTGGATTGTTTGACCAATCGAACAAGGTTGCATGAACAAGGAATAGCACATGTGCAAGAAAAAGTAGGTCGCAGTGAATCAAGTTCTTCCCACAAGATCTTCATATCAGTGAAAAAGGAAGAAATAGGACGATCACCCTATCGCATGGAATGAATTTCTTGAAGAATATTAGATGTTCGAAAATGATTTCCTTTGGAGAAGCATTCTTGTAGATCAAGCCACAATTCGCGAGCATTATCAATATACAAAGTGCTTTGAGCAATTTGTGGAGAAAGAGTTCATGTGATCCAAGAAATCACCAGAACATTGCATCGCTCCCAGGCATTGAAGGAGAAGATGAAGGAATCAGAACAGATCCATCGATAAACTTGAGTTTATTCTTGGACAACAACACGCGATGCATGGCGCGACTCCATGAGTGATAATTGATGCCATCCAAGGGAGGAGAAACCAGAACAGAGCCTGGATTTTTACCAGGATGAAGGTAAAGATAGCTTGAAGGATTGAGAGAAGGATCTTGTGAAGGAAGTTCCGATGAAGGAATCTCAGAGGTTGTTGAAGAAGATGCTGCCATGGATAGCTTGTGGAAGAAGCTTAGGCGATTGAAGGAAGAGGGAGAGTGCAGAAGGTGTACAGAAAATCAACTGATACCATATTATGAGATCATGAACAAATGATTCATTTCTTACTTCTGATACACGCATTACATGTGTTTATACAACATGGAATAACTAATTGTACATCTAACAGAAAAATAGTTACAACTAACTAATTTTGTTTTTCTATATTTGATACAAACACTCAAAAGAAAGGACCAAAGCACCACAAAGGAGAGAGAAAATACCATAGAGAAAGGAGATAAAATATTTACTTTTTAGATATGCATAAATAGCTAATTTAATTATTTAATAAGCATAATCTATAGAATAAAATATTTGCTCCAAAAATAGTGGCAAATTTCTTAAAGTCTCGGACTATCAATACTTAAGCCTCTTCACATTTTCAAAATTTGTTGCCATTATCTCAAGGGTTTAATTTGAATACACTATCAGTGTAAAACCTTTTTATATTGTCATTCAATTATACATTGTCACGTTATAAAAAATATTGGATTCACACAATAATTACCATAAAAGTCATATATGTGGTGATGTATGATTGGTTAATAGTGTACAAAACTTTACACTGACAGTGTATCATAATTAAACTCTTATCTCAAAGAAAAAACTATGAAGAAGTAAGTTTTATTTTTAAAAACAAATAAAGAAAAAAAATGTAACTTTCTTTTGTTTTTTTTCTCTTCTAAGTTTGTTGCTACCTAAATTCAGAAGGTGTTTTGGACTGGGTTATTGGTCCCTGGATCAAGAGCAACCTAGCCCATCAGAATAGTATCAAGATATTATTATGTGCTATCTTGATAAGTACATCAGCCTATTTATGAGGCATAAATCTCTCACAGAATCCTTGATAGATTTAAACACTAACTACATCCCACTTAAATAAGAAAATTAGTTAAAAGAGATTGCATATTAGCCATGACAACCATCACCCAAGAGGGGGAGTGAATTGGGTAATTACAAATTTTAATGCAACTTTGAGAAATTAAGCATTTTGAATCACTCAAGTAATAAATGCAGCGGGACATGCACAATAAAGGTACAACTATTATAGATTACTCAAATACAACTTGGGATATATGATGAATTAAGCAAATAAGTTATATATCAAGTTCATAGAATCAAATCACCAAGATGACAATATATGCAATAGAAAAATATACTACACTAAATACTAAAATTAAAGAGTGTAGGGAAGAGAGAATCAAATTTAAGAATTTATCCTAGTTCAGCCACCAACCACTTGTGGCCTACATCCAGTCCTCAAGCTTAACTTGAGATTTTCTTTTCTATCTCCTAGACGTCACGGGTGTTAAGAAATTTTTTTGGTATAAACAAGAGCACTCCTCACACCTTGGGATACCTCACCCTTGTGCTAGAGCCTTCAATTCTTCAAGCTTCACAGGTGCTTGATGACCTTTACAATCAAGAGCACTCACAACACCTTTGGGATACCTCACCCTTTGTATTTGAGTCTCACTACAAGGGATACCTCACTCTTTTCTCTCTTGAGGGATACCGCACCCTCTTACAATGATTTCAAAGTGAATAGAAAGAATAGAAACTCTTACAAGAGTAGATATACAACTTGAAGAACAAAATATGGATAATTGAAAACCCTCTCAAGAATGGATAATACAAATTGAAGAACAAAGGAATAGAAGGATTTTGCAATAAAGAGCTCAAAATATGATTTTAGTAATTCAAGGATCAAATCAAGTGTTCAAGAGGTGTATAAGCTTCATACACCACTTAGAGCCCAAGTGATAAAATAGTCGTTGGTAGTGTTTAGAAATGATTTTTTTATGAAAATTAGCCATTTATAGCCGTTGGAAACATTTCTGGGCACTTGGTAATCAGTTACACACTTCTGCTAATCGATTACATGGCCTCTACCAACGTTGTAATCGATTACAGGACTTGTGTAATCGATTACATAATTTCTGGTTTTGAAAACAAACTTAAAAGGTCATAACTTTTTCATTTCTTATCCGATAAAAGCAAATGGCCACTCATTGAAAAGATCTTTGAGTCCATTTTCAAATGAAATATTTCAGTACAAAACTCAAAGTATTTTGAAAGATATGATCAAAAGAGTAATCAAAGGTCAGCTTTTCAAAACCCAAATTTGACTGTTTTTGAAAACTAACTTTAAATGGTCATAACTTCTTTATTTCTTATCCGTTTAAAGCAAATGACCACTCATTAGAAAGATCTTTGAGTCTATTTTCATATAAAATAAATTTTAGAACAACATTCAAAATATTTTGAAAGTTATGATTAAAAGAGTAACCAAATGTCAGTTTTGCAAAACACAAACTTAGCTATTTTTCGAAGGTTTGAACTACCACTAAGACTAACTTTCCAAATACAGTTTGTTGGGCATTTAAACATGTAAGAACCATTTTTAAAGACTTAAAATATATTTGAGCTCTTTTCTTGTAAAAACCTCTATTTTTACATAAGAGAAAACCTAAAAGAAAAATATACCAATTCTAGTCCTTAGGCTTCTTGATGTAATCCAAGCTTCCACAAATTTCTTCTCTTCAAATCTTGCAAATGCTTGAAACATCTTTATCATTTTCGTTCTTCTTGAGTTGAGCATAGTTGTGATCTTTTGCTTTCTTGTCGCAATGCTCACTCTTGGTACTTGGACTATCCTATAAAGTATTACTCACTTAAACAAATATAGTTAGTCCAAATTCATAGTTCAATATCTTTATATGCATGATTCATAAATGTATAACTCTAGTTAGTCTACCATGCATATAAGACTTTCATAGACACATCCAAATAAGACATTTATTAATTACAAATAGATATGCTCTATGTAGAATGCAACAAAGAACATTTTACACATTTTTATTTAAGTAGAATCAAATCCAATATTAATTCATTAAGACTCATATAAAGCAATATTGGATATATTATATGATGAATGTTACATATATCTCATTGCATGAGTATTAAGTGAAATATAACTAGATAAGGTACATAATCATGCATGATACAATATATCACATTAAACACATCTATGTAACACGATCAATATTCTTTTGTGATGTATTTGTCATCTATAAAGCACATCTATCAAACATAAGTATCATTCTTTTGTCTTGTATTTATCATCATCAAAACTTAACATATTAAATCATTGGGGCAAACTTATTTCCACAATCTCCCTATTTTTGATGATGACAAATCGCCAAAGAAAAATATGTTTAGCAATATATAAGAATAGATATTCATGTAAGCATATCAAACAATAAGTACAATAACATATATTTCTTTCCAATTTTCACTCTCCCTATTTGACATCAACAAAAAGCCTTAGAAAGGAAAGATAATATTTTCTTCTCCTATAGATAAAACTCATATTGTCAAAAGGAGTAGGATTTTCTTAATGAAATAATCAAAATATATGAAGTTTAAGAATGTTTACTTTCTTTCATTGATAAAGGGAAAGAGAATAAGATATGATCTTCGTTGACATGTTGATAAAATTAACAATAAAACATTGCAGGCCAAACAAGGATGTAAGCCAAGAGATATAAGCAATGATTTAAGAACTAGGCTCCTCCTCAAAATAAGCATATTATCAAAATATCAAACATAATAGTTTGATATAGTTATGCATATGTTCTTAGTTAATAAGGATATGGAAGAAGAATATGTAAGATAAGCTCTCCTTTATTGAAGGACAAGATAGATAAAGGAAAATATGCATGCTAAGACCATGTAAGTACATTACTATAAAGAAAAGAAAGGCAAAAGGTACATATTCTTAATCCATTAATCGAAAATCATTTTTAAGACTTCTCCCCCTTTCAAAAAGAATTTTACAAGAGCATATTATATTTTCAAAAGCATTTTAGAAGGGTAGAGATGTTTAATATTAAAACCACATATTCCTTGAGAGTGATCAAACTCAAGTCAAAGGAACATTTGAAAGTACATCTCCTCTCTTTCTTATCAAACAAGAGCCTTGAGAAAATAAAACACTTTAAAGAACAAGGCTCATCTTTTGAAGTATTAAGATGGGCTTTATAGAGCATTTCAAAAGATTTATTTGGAAACTTAAGCATTCTCTCAAGATTTAATAAGACTTTTCAAAGCAAAAGAAGAGAATACTACATTTATAACACATGTCCAATGATTTCTAAATTTTCAAGACAGTTAGGAGGTGAAAATACTTTTAAGGTCTTATGACAAGTTCAAATGATTCTCAAGGATATGGAACTTTAAAAGCTTCTTTCAAATATGATAGGAGATTTTGCCCTTAAAAAAACTTTTTAATTAATTAAGAAAATCTATAAAAAAAACATGATTCTCATAGGTGTTATACCACTAAGAAACCATAAATCAAGAGAATCATATATATATATATATATCAAACATTCACCTTGATAAAATATGCTATAGGGATCAAAGCATATATAGAACTAATATCATCTACCTTATATGAAATGACAAAATTATTAAGTTAATATTCAATTAAGCACTTTGTCAATGCTAAGCACACTTCTCATGTAAGGAAAGCATCTAATCATTTAAGATCAATTTATTAACAAGTATCATATAATTCATAGCATATAGAATACTATAATAGCTTAGGGATAGAGATACTTATTGAGAGAGTGATGCTTCATTAGAATGTTTTTCGTTTATTGGACCTTTGAGTTTATGCTTTCTTCCATTGAGTATTCTATTCCATTGCACTTGAAGAAAGTCTCCTCGTGTCCCTCTTCATTCAACTATTCTCATTTATCCATATATGTTTGACATTTCAATATTTGATGATTATATTTGAAGCACATAGAGGCATCATCATTTGCAAAGCTAACTCTAAAAGTTCTCTAAAACGTAGGTTAGCATCAAATATCATCTAATCTCATTTACAAGCATAATTTAGGTCAATATATAATGTAAATCATGTATCACATTATCAACCATGCAATGTTAGCTCTAATAAGAATGCATGAAGCACTTATGCACTTGAATCCACAAACATGATTTAAGCATTTTAAGGTATGATTCAAGTTTATCAAGAAACACATGATCAACCTCAAAACTTATATAAGCATTTTAGGGCAAACAATGATCATGTAAGGCATGTAATATCAAGTAAGGAATTCTAATATGCACACATGCCAATCAAGAACAAAAAATCCCTTATTGTAATGAAAGAATTAAAAAACTATGGAATTATAACTTTTGAAACCATTTACATATTGTTTTCAAGATGTAAACATATCAAACAAGAAGAAATATAATATTTTACTTTTCAATCTCCAAGTGAGTATACAAGATAATTAGGCATCAAAGAGAAATGATTAGAATGACTTATGAGCATGTGAATTTACATATTTGAACAAATAAAATTGATCACAAGCTTAACAACAAAGATATTACCATAGCATGTCATTCTAAGAAAAAATGTATGCATATCTAGCATGTTAGCATATGTAGAGATACTTTCAAGACATAATGCTAGAAAAGCTTAAGCCATGTAAAGGCATAAAAATAACTCTTTACTTCTCCAAACATCACATGATATTCAAATTAAAGTATAAGTAAGGATAAGAAATCGATGTCACTAAAAGTGTACTCTTTGAGTTTTTATAAGTGACTTCAACTTTCGTGCTTCAAGTTTTCATGAGAGAATGGAGATTCTTTACACCTCTTTTAAAAGTTGAATTCTTTTAAACTTTATTATCCTCAAGTTGAATAAACTTATTCTATTTAAATGCTTGCTTGAGGTAGTTATCACCCTTGGCCTTGGTAATCAAGGAAACACTTTTCCTACCCATTGCTTCTCTTTTGGTGTTTTGAACTTTATAAGTTCCACATTTTGTGTTTGAGAAGCTTTGGTTGAAGCCATCTTCCTTCTTTGATAAACACTTCTACCATTGGGCTTTTAAAGCATTCTCCTTGATGATTCCTTTTTCACTTGACCAATTTGTCCATCATTTTGAGGAGTTTTCTGTATAATTGAAACACTAGGAGGACATTTTGGTACCCACTTCATCTTGGGTCCTTGAATATTAGTACTAGGGCATTTAAGATCTTTAGGAACCCATGTCATATTATTTCTCATATAAGAATTTCTTCTATAATTGCATAAATGAGAAATATGTCTTAGATGACCACAAAAATTGCAAACAAGTGAATTCAATGATGGCTTGGTCCTTTGAAGATCAATTTTGAAAAACTTGATCATTTGGTTGTTATTACATTCTATACTATTTTTGCCACAAGCCTTACTTGAAATTCTATGTGGAATAGCATCAATTTCATTCTTATTAACAACTATGGAATGTAAGCAAGTAGAATCATTATCTTTGGAAAAATCAAAATATAAGTCCTTAACTTGATTTTCTAAATCAATGCATTTTTCATAAGAAGTTAAGGTTTCACATTTTAAAGGCATTTGCTCATCAAGAAAAGCATATTCATTTTTCAAAGTCTCAATTTCAATTTCAATGGAGGAAATGTTTTCTAACTAAGATGAATTTTTCTTTTCTAAATTCAACAAACCATCATATAAGTCATCATATACATATTTTAGCTCATCATAGGAATGACTATAATCTAATTTAGCATTATTTACCTCAAAGTCCTTTTTAAGGGAATCATCATCTTCCTCATTGTTGTCCATCCAAGATACAAGAGCATATTCTTGAGGACATTTTCCATGACAAGCTTCCTTCAATGACTTTTGCTCTTCTTTCTCTCTATATACAACTTTATGCACAAGATCATTATTAGCAAGATAGATAGAATCAAGAGCATCACATATATCTTTAGTACTAGAGTAACTCTTAATTTTAGCATAAGCATAATCATTTAAACCACATCTCAAAATTTGCATAGCTCTAATGTTAAAAGAAAAGCATTTCTTGTCATAAGCATTCCAACTTAGTTTTGGTTTGTATGTAAATCCATCAAGTACAATATCCCATAAATCAATATCAATAGATTATATATAAATTTCCATTCTAACTTTCCAATAAACTAAATTCACACCATCAAAGAATGATGATTTATCAATTTCAAAACCATTCATTTTGAAAAGCTTTTAATGGTTGCCAACAAATAAGGATCTTTAACTCCAAGCGATTAAGCTTTTACCATAGTACAAAGCTTTGATACCACTTGTTAGCCATGACAACCATCACCCAAAAGGGGGGTTGAATTGGGTGATTATAAATTTTAATGCAACTTTGAGAAATTAAGCATTTTGAATCACTAAAGTAATAAATGTAGCAGAACATGCATAACAAAGGTACAACTATTATAGATTACTTAAATACAACTTGGGATATATGATGAATTAAGAAAATAAGCTATATATCAAGTTCATAGAATTAAATCACCAAGATGACAATATATGCAATAGAAAAATATACTACACTAAATACTGAAATTAAAGAGTGTAGGGAAGAGAGAATCAAACTCAAGAATTTATCCTGGTTCAGCCACCAACCACTTGTGGCCTACATCCAGTCCCCAAGCTTAACTTGAGATTTTCTTCACTGTCTCCTAGACTTCACGGGTGCTAGGAAAACTTTTGTACAAATAAGAGCACTCCTCACACCTTGGGATACCTCACCCTTGTGCTAGAACCTCCAATTCTTCAAGCTTCACAGGTGCTTGATGACCTTTACAATCAAGAGCACTCACAAAACCATTGGGATATCTCACTCTTTGTGTTTGAGTCTCACTACAAGGGATACCTCACCTTTTTCTTTCTTGAGGGATACCTCACCCTCTTATAATGATTTCAAGGTGAATAGAAAGAATAGAAACTCTCACAAGAGTAGATATACAACTTGAAGAACAAAGTATGGATGATAGAAAACTCTCTCAAGAGTAGATAATACAAATTGAAGAACAAAGGAATAGAAAGATTTTACAATAAAGAGCTCAAAATATAATTTTGGTTATTCAAGGATCAAATCAAGTGTTCAAGAGGTGTATAAGCTTCATACAACACTTATATATAGAGCCTAAGTGATAAAATAGTCGTTGGTAATTTTTAGAAATGATTTTTTTATGAAAACTAGTCGTTTATAGCCGTTGAAAACATTTCTAGGCACTTAGTAATCGATTAGACACTTCTAGTAATCGATTACATGGCCTCTTCCAATGTTGTAATCGATTACAGGACTTGTGTAATCGATTACAGAATTTCTGGTTTTGAAAGCAGACTTTAAAATGTTATAACTTCTTCATTTCTTATCCAATTAAAGCAAATGACCACTCATTGGAAAGATCTTTGAGTCTATTTTCAAATGAAAAATATTAGGATAAAAATTAAAGTATTTTGAAAGATATGATCAAAAGAGTAATTAAATGTCAGCTTTACAAAACTCAAATTTGACTATTTTTTAAAACTGACTTTAAATGGTCATAACTTCTTCATTTCTTATCCGTTTAAAGCAAATGACCACTCATTGGAAAGATCTTTGAGTCTATTTTCATATGAAATAATTTTAGAACAACACTTAAAATATTTTGAAAGTTATGATTAAAAGAGTAACCAAATGTCAGTTTTACAAAACACAAACTTAGCTATTTTTCGAAGGTTTGAACTACCACTAAGACTAACTTTCCAAAAATAGTTTGTTAGGCATTTAAATATGTAAGAACCATTTTTAAAGACATAAAAATATATTTGAGCTCTTTTCTTATAAAACCTTTATCATTACATAGGAGAAAACCTAAAAGGAAAATATACTAATTCTAGTCCTTAGACTTTTTGATGTAATCCAAGCTTCCACAAATTTTTTCTCTTCAAATCTTGCAAATGCTTGAAACATCTTTATCATTTTTGTTCTTCTTGAGTTGAGAATAGTTGTGATCTTTTGCTTTCTTGTTGCAATACTCACTTTTAGTACTTGGACTATCATATAAAGTATTACTCACTTAAACAAACATAATTAGTCCAAATTCATAATTCAATATCTTTATATGCATGATTCATAAATGTATAACTCTAGTTAGTCTACCATGCATATAAGACTTTCATAGACTTATTCAAATAAGATATTTATCAATTACAAATAGATATTCTCTATGTAAGATGCAACAAAGAACATTTTACACATTTTCATTTAAGTAGAATCAAATCCAATATTAATTCATTAAGACTCATATAAAGCATTATTGGATATATTATATAATGAATATTACATATATCTCATTACATGAGTATTAAGTAAAATATAACTAGATAAGGTACATAATCATGCATGATACAATATATCACATTAAACACATGTATGTAACACGATCAATATTCTTTTGTGATGCATTTGTCATCTATAAAGCACATCTATCAAGCATAAGCATCATTCTTTTTGTCTTGTATTTGTCATCATCAAAACTTAACATATTAAAACATTGGGGTAAACTTTTTTCATCAATTTTTTATGGATTTAATCCATCAAAACTTAACATATTAAAACATTGGGGTAAACTTTTTTCCACATCGCAATCTCTTATGGATTCTAATCCTAAATAACAACATTTAATTTAGATTGAATTATGATTCTTGACACCTATGACACTCCTATAAATACCCTGCAAGGTCTCAAAGATATGCATCTAATTTAATACTACTCACTGCCTTGTGCACGATCTAACTTGAGCGTCGGAGTGCCTTTTACAGGTACCTGCCCCCTAGCACAACTGCTGCTGCTATCGTGCCACAGAGGTTTTCACCTTCAACCACTTACTCAGGTAACCCTAAGAATCTTGTTCTGAACATTGGCACCATTTGTAGGAAGATAAACTTATATTCCCATTATCATCATGGTTAACACAAGGAGAAAACAACCCAAAACCAATTAACATTATGCTTCTGCTATGCACAACCCACCATCTCTAAACTGTCGTTCGACATCCATCCCTACTCACGAGCCAATTCCATAACCAGTCGTAACCCAATTGGAACCCAGGCAGGATAGGCTGAAGACTTCTTTCACTAGAGAGAATCTCCCCTCCACCTCCGTGAGTTTCAGTGAGGTAGCTTCTTAGTCCTTAAAGAGCTCCCACTGGAGATGTCAGATAGTGGGTATCAACACTACAATGCCTTGGAGCTCATGTGGAGAATGAAGAAGTCTGGTCTCACCATGTTGTAACTAATCATCAGGAGCTATCTAGATCAAAATTGCTTTCTTTGGTTAGACTTCAAGATGAATGAATTCATGACCTGGAGATAACTGTTAACCAAGAACATGAAGGCAAAAACTGATCTACGAGGAGGAATTGTGAAAATTGAAGAGATAGAGCTCAGGGAAAGTGTTACCAAGTGACTTCCAGTACTCTAGAGGGGGGTGAATTGAGTATAAAACTTTTTCGCAAAATCTCTTTTTAATTAAGATAAATATTAAAATCTTAATAAATAAATGCACAGAAGGAACGAAAAGAAGAAAAGAAACAATAAAGAGCAGCGAAAAATAAATGTGCAGTAAATTAAATTGCATAAAATAAAGAGATTAGGGAAAAGAGAAGCAGGCACAGTATTTATCCTGGTTCGACCACTAACCCACTTGTGGTCTACGTCCAGTCCTCGAAAGCCGAGATTTTTCACTAAGTATACAAGCTTCAATAGGTGCTTGCTACCGTTACACAAATGAGCACTTTTCACACACAGGGAAACTCAACCCTTGTGCTAAAGTCTCAGCCTGCAAGGATACCTCACCCTTATACAAACCTTGAGGGATACCTCACCTCGATACTGAGAATATCAGAAAATAGATGAAGAGAAACTCTCACTCAGAGTAAGTAATACAAATTGAAGTGCTAATGGAGCTCTCACAGAAATATCTCAAAGTTTTTAATCAAAAAGAGCGTAAAAAATAGTTTTCACAGATTAGAGTATTCAGAAAATAATTCAGAGTTATGGGCAATCAAATTCGTGACCCAAGCTTGCTATCTATAGGGAAAACACGGAGATAACCGTTTAGGTATAATTAATATCATTTAACACAAATTTGAAAACCTGTCTGTTTCTATATACGTGACTGTGAACCCGTGTTTATTCGAATAGAGCAAAATCTTATTCGAATAACACTGTGTCTGAAATCATCGTGAAAAGCCATCTGAGAAGGGTTATTCGAATAACTCTGTTAAAATCAGAGTTCAAAAACCAAATAGGTTATTCAAATAGCAGCTGAACTATTCGAATAAAGTTTAAAAGAAGTCCAGACACAAAAAGGTTTATTCGAATAACGTGTGAGTTATTCGAATAACTCACTTAAAACACAGTTCTGAAAAACTTTATTTATTCGAATAAAGGATGGTTATTCGAATAGCCACTTAAAAAATAGAGTTCTGGAAAACCTTAGTTATTCAAATAACAGAATAGTTATTCGAATAGCTCCTTTTAGAAAACAAACCTCGTGAAGGTGTTTATTCGAATAGGCTAAGTTCTATTCGAATAACTCAGTTCAAAACCGTTTTGAAAAAGGTGTTTTCAAATATACTAAGTTTAAAAACAAGTTTTATCTTTTCTTTAAAAAACAAAGAGATATCAAAGTGAGCTCCGTACAATAGATCCTAAGTCCTAATACTAATCAAATATAAACTTGAACTTGGTCTATTTATCATCTTCATTTATTTTTCACATTTGTTATCATCAAAACAAGTCGTCAAAGGTATGCATCCAAACACATTCTCCCCCTTTTTGATGATGCAAACTATCAATGAGACTATCAATGAGAAAAGCATTAGTGCATATAATTAGAATTCACAAAGAGGTATAAAAGTTTACTCCCCCTCTTTAATTATAAGAGGTAATATATATCAGATATGTATGTGACCCCTTTCAATTTGAATCCAAACTCACTTTAAATTTACCTGTCTTTTCTCAATTAAAGTTAAATGATCAAATATTTCTCTCCCTTTTGTCATGAGCAAAAAGGAGGGGTAAGTCCCATAAACATATACCAAAGTAAGAATGCATAAAAGGAAATATACTCATATATATAGATCAACAGGAAATTTTATTTATGCATTAATAATAAAGAGAGTCAATTACACAGGCCAGAAAATAAATAACATGAAGCCAAAACACATTCAACACCTAAGAACTAAAGTTCCTAGAAGTAAGCATCCGGAGGTGGTGGTGAAGAAGCTGGTGCAGGAGCAGGTGAAGCAGATCGGAGGGCAGCAACCTCACGTTCAATGCCTTCTATTCTATCAAACAGAATAGAGAAGGTATGTTCTATGTAAGCTCGGTTATCCTGCAAGGTGGCCATGATCTGTTCCAAAGTGACAGGGGCAGGAGCAGCAGCATGTACATCAGCAGGAGCAGCAGGGGCATCAGCAGGGTCAAGCTCATCCTCAGCGACCTCATCTGGGTACACCCAGCCTTCATCGATTTGGATCATCTTCATTTTTCGTAAGGTGTGAGCGCCAAAGACGTTGTGGTGAGTCAGAGCAATGACTCGCTCAGTCTCCAAGACCTGAGGATACTTACTCAGCAGGGTAGTGACAAGAATGCCATAAGGCAAGTCAGATTTCTCCTTGCCCTTGGCCCTCATCATGTGCCTCATGATGAACACAGGCCAGTTGATCTGATGGCCATTCTTCAGAAACCACAGCATGAAGACGTCTTCCTCGCTGAGATAGGCGTAGTTTCCACTGCGAGGAGCCAGGATATGAGCGAAGGCATAATGCAGAAGCCTATCTTGGCTCTTCAGCATTCCACCCTTGAGACCCTTATCAGGCAGGGCTAGACCAGGCTTCAGCAGGTCTTCAACTGCCTGAAGCTTGTTGAAATCTTCAAGAAAGGGCACGTCACCATCTTCAACAAGGGCGCCAGAGAACTGCAGCCCGAACAGAGTCAGCCAGTCCAGCGGTGTGATCACAATATTATGATCACAGACCTCGGAGAGCAGGTTCTGGCCATCAAAAGTCAGATTGCAGAAGAACATCTTCACCAGAGCTGGATAGATGGTGGCCCGGTGAGAGCAAAGCTGAAGAACTCCCTGGTTTTGCAGCAGGGTCAGAAAGTCGAAGCCGCGATGCTGCTGGAAGAAAGAGAGGTCCAGGTACTTAGGTTGAACCAAGTTTCGCTCCCAGAAGTGCGAGATGAAGCGTGCACGATGCTCTTCGTTGGAGGAGATCCCTCAGATCAAGAGGGTTGGTGCCTGGAGCATTCTTCGTGCGTGGACGTTTGCTAGAGGAGGAGGCCATGGTGGAAGAAGGTGAAAGAGAGTGAAAACACAGGGGTAAGCAAGATTGAGATGGCAGGAGCTAAGGAGACATGAAGAGCAGAGAAGATGGAGGGTGAAAACGTTTTGGTACCGCAGGGGTTATTTAAAGAAAACCCGTGTTTATTCGAATAAATATGGGTTTATTCGAATAAACCGTGCTGGAAAGCTGAAAGGACAGGCGCGCAGGAAACTAAAAAGGTGCTTCAGCTAGGGTTTATTCGAATAGGAAGGGGTTCTATTCGAATAGATCAACTGGGAAAGCCAAACGTTTTGGCTAGTTGACAGTGTTTATTCGAATAACTGTGGGAATTATTCAAATAGACTAAGGCCAATCAGTCAACATTGATAGAAACAGGTTCAGGTTATTCGAATAACTTGAGGTCTATTCGAATAGACAAAGGCCAAGAACAGAACCTGATAAAAGAAGGACTCTGGTTATTCGAATAAAGAGGGACTTATTCGAATAGACAGAGATGAAAAACAAACAGTATGTAACTCAGGGGCCAGTTTATTCGAATAAACTATGTTTTATTCAAATAAAATTGATATCCAACACAATTTTAACAAGCAGTAAAGGAGCTTATTCGAATAAAGGCTTGCTTATTCGAATAAAACTAACACAGAAGCATAGAAAAGACATACGTTTATGAAATTTGAAAGCATATATTCATGATAATATTCAGCAATAAACAAGCAATTTAAATATTGGATTGATCAATTATGCCCAATTCTCCTCGAATATAAAAGAATGCTTCTTTTGCTAAGGGTTTAGTGAAGATATCTGCAAGTTGCTTAGATGTTTCAACAAACTCAAGAATGCAATCCCTTTTTTGTACATGATCTCTGATAAAGTGATGTCTTATCTCTATATGCTTTGTTCTGGAATGCAGTATGAGATTCTTAGAGATATTTATTGCACTAGTGTTATCACATCTTATCGGGATGTGATTAAGCTGAAGACCGTAGTCTAAAAGTTGTTGTTTCATCCATAGGATTTGAGCACAACAACTCCCGGCTGCTACATATTCAGCCTCAGCGGTAGATAAAGCCACACTATTTTGTTTCTTGCTATGCCAAGAAACTAAAGAGCTACCAAGCAAGTGGCATGTCCCACTAGTACTTTTTCTGTCCAATTTGCACCCAGCAAAATCAGAGTCAGAATATCCTATTAGGCTACAAGAGGCACCCTTAGGGTACCACAAGCCCATTTGTGAAGTGCCTACAAGGTATTTCATTATCCGTTTAACAGCACTTAAGTAAGATTCCTTAGGGTTTGCCTGATATCTAGCACACATGCATACACTAAACATTATATCTGGCCTACTAGCAGTAAGATAAAGGAGAGATCCAATTATACCTCTATATTTCGTTATTTCTACTGATTTACCTCATTTATCTTTGTCCAAGTAGCAGGAAGTGCATCAGAGTGGCCATGTGTTTAGCGTTTTCCATTTCGAATCTCTTGAGCAATTCCTTGCAGTATTTAGTTTGACTTATGAATGTCCCTTCGTTCGTTTGTTTGATTTGAAGTCCGAGGAAGAAATTCAATTCTCCCATCATTGACATTTCAAATTCATTCTGCATTGACTTAGCAAATTCTTTGCAAAGGGATTCATTAGTAGCACCAAAGATAATATCATCCACATATACTTGCACAAGAAGAATGTCATGCTTTTTATTTTTAATAAAAAAGGTAGTATCGACTTTTCCTCTTGAAAAACCATTTTCTTAAAGAAACTTACTCAACCTTTCATACCAAGCTCTAGGAGCTTGCTTTAAACCATATAAAGCCTTTTTAAGTTTAAAAACATGGTTGGGTAGTTCATGATTTTCAAAACCTGGAGGTTGTTCAACGTATACCTCCTCTTGAATAAAACCATTTAGAAAAGCACTTTTGACATCCATTTGATATAATTTGAAATCCATGATGCAAGCATAAGCAAGTAACATTCTAATAGCTTCTAATCTAGCCACAGGTGCATATGTTTCTTCATAATCTATTCCTTCTTCTTGATTATACCCTTTAGCAACCAATCTAGCTTTATTTCTAGTTATTAACCCATTTTCATCAAGTTTGTTTCTAAAAACCCATTTAGTGCCAATTATAGGGTGATTATTAGGTCTAGCAACTAATTCCCAAACTTGATTTCTTTCAAACTGATTTAATTCCTCATGCATAGCTAAGATCCAATGTTCATCATCAAAAGCTTCAATTAAATCCTTAGGTTCAATTTGAGAAACAAAAGCTAAGTGATTACAAGTATTTCTAAGGGAGTTACAAGTACTTACACCTTTAGATACATCACCGATAATTTGATCAAGGGAATGATATTTTGAAGTTCGCCATTCTTTGGGAAGTTCCAAAGCTTGCGAATCTTCTTGTCTTTGTTTATCCTCTTTCTCCTTGATTTCCTTTTCTTTACTATCCAAATGTGTTTCCGCCAAGATTTCTGCAACATCATCAACAACAAGATCCTTTCTTGATCCATTTGGGTCAGTTTCATCAAATGCAACATGTATAGATTCTTCAATAGTCATAGTTTTTTTATTATATATGCGAAAAGCTTTACTATGATTTGAATAGCCAAGAAATATACTTTCATCAGACTTAGCATCAAACTTGCCTAAATTATCCTTTTCATTGTTTAAAACAAAACATTTGCAACCAAAAACATGAAAGTGTGAGACATTTGGCTTTCTTCCCTTATACAACTCATATGGAGTTTTCTTTAAAATAGGCCTTATAAGAGCCCGGTTCATTACGCAACAAGCTGTACTTACAACATCCGCCCAAAAGTATTTAGGAAGAGCAGCCTCATTAAGCATAGTTCTCGCCATTTCTTCTAAAGAACGGTTTTTCCTTTCTACAACTCCGTTTTGTTGCGGAGTTCTAGGAGCAGAGAAATTATGATTAATACCATATTCATCACAGTAATTTTCAAAAATATTGTTTTCAAATTCGCCACCGTGATCACTTCTTATAGAAGATATTTGAAAACCTTTTTCATTTTGAATAACTTTGGCAAGTCTTTTAAAAGCTAGAAATGCATCATTTTTATTTGCAAGAAATAAAGTCCATGTAAACCTAGAAAAATCATCCACAATCACTAAAGCATAGTAATTCCCACCAAAGCTCATAGTTCTAGATGGTCCAAATAGATCCATGTGCAAAAGTTGTAAAGGTCTAGTAGTTGAAACTATATTTTTTGCTTTAAAAGAGACCTTTATTTGTTTACCCTTTTGACATGCATCACATAACTTATCTTTTATAAAATTAAGCTTGGGTAGTCCAATTACTAGCTCTTTAGAGACCAACTTTTTTAAATGATCCATGTGAATGTGTGCAATTCTCCTATGCCATAACCATGAATCATCATTCTTAATTAAAAAGCATTTCCCATCATTTGAAGATATATCATCAAGACTAATCATATAGATATTGTTTACTCTATGACCAATGAATTTAATATGTTTATCATTTTCATCTTCAATTATGCAACAGTTTGAATCAAATATAACCTTATTTCCTTTATCACATAATTGGCTAATACTAAGCAAGTTATGTTTCAAACCTTCAACAAGCATTACATTTTCAATAGAGGAGTTAGGGTTCTTACCGACTTTGCCGATTCCAAGGATTTTTCCTTTATTGTTATCACCATAAGTGACGTGTCCATGATTCTTTGGAATAAGCATGGTGAATTTTGAGTCGTCCTCGGTCATGTGCTTGGAGCAGCCGCTATCGAGATACCAATTTGAACTCCTGGCTTTCAAGCACACCTACAACACAAGTTTAGTTTTTAACTTTTGGTACCCAAACTTTCTTGGGTCCTTGTATGTCAGTTTTGGGTATAGTACCCTTGGGAACCCAAACCATTTTTGTTCCAATTTTTGTATTTATGTTTTTCCTTGCATTACATGTTGAAGCACTATGTCCTTTCCTTCCACAATAAAAATATTTAATAAAAGGACTACTTGAAACATTAGAATGCACAAAGAAATTCTTATAAAGTTTTTGTTGATTTTTCGGGTTATAACCTATCCCGGCTTTTTGAAAAACCACTATTTGTCTTCCTAATAAAATATTTAAGTTATCCCTTCCAAAGGTGAATTTAGAAAGAGCGTTCTTTAGGTCTTTGATTTCTTTTTCAAGTATATGACATGAAGAACAAGATGAAGAAGTAGAAGCATGTGAAGAATGATTTGTGCACGCATCAATGATTCCTAAAGTTTCATTTTCAATTTTCAATTCTTCTATTTCTTTATTTAAAATAAGAATTTGATTTTCTAAAGAAGAAATTGTTTTCTTAGAAGAAGAAATTATTTTTGTGAGTTTTAAAGATTCTTCATGTAGTTCCTCAAAAGCCTCTTGTAACTCATCGTAGGAAGGCAATAAAGTAGTATTAGAACTTACCTCATTTTTGCTTTCTTCTTCATCTCCTTTTGCCATGAGACATAGTTGAGCTTCCTCGCTATCTAAGCTGTCAGTTGAGTCCATGTCGTTTTCATCCCACGCTATGTAGGCTTTTCTTCCTTTTCTTTCCTTGAAGGGCTTCTTTTCAAATTTCTCCTTCTTCTTTTGATAAACTGGGCACTCCATTTTCATGTGACCAGGTTTGCCACATTCATAGCAAGTTGGAGTCGATGAAGCTCCTTCGCCTTTGAAATGTGTCTTTTTCGGAGGAAATGGAGGTCTTCTTTGCGTTCTCTTTTTCCTGAGAAATTTACCAAACTTTTTAACTAGCAAACTTAGATTTTGTTCACTTACCTCGATGTTCTCTGAGCCTTCTTCATTTTCTTCATCATCATTATCGATTAATGAAGAAGTGGCTTTGAGTGCTATCCCCTTTTCCTTTTTATCGTTCTCTTCGCTTTGACTCAGTCTGCTCAGTTCGAGTTCGTACTCATGAAGTTTTCCAAAGACGGTAGCCAAAGTCATTGTAGACAAATCCCTTGATTCTGATATGGCTGTTACCTTGGGTTGCCAAATCCTGCTAAGACATCTCAAAACCTTGTTAATCAAATCTTTATTAGAAAAGCTTTTGCCTAAAGATGCAAGATGATTAACTATGTGGGTGAACCTCTTTTGCATTTCCTGAATGCTTTCTCCTTGGTTCATTCTGAATAATTCATATTCACAAGTTAGAGAATTTATTCTCGACCTCTTAACTTCACTAGTACCCTTATGGGTAACTTGCAAAGTATCCCACATTTCTTTAGCAGTTTTGCAATTTGAAATTCTAAAAAACTCATCATATCCCAAAGCAGTAGTAATAATATTTTTGGCTTTTAAATTAAATTGAACTTTTCTTTGTTTTCATCAGACCATTTATTTCGTGGTGTTTCGGTCCTTACGCCATCGACCTCATGTGTGGGTATAAAAGCGCCGTTTTCGACAGCATCCCAAACATCTAGATCAATAGCTTCGATGAAGATTTTCATTCTTTCCTTCCAATATGCGTAACCATCCCCATTGAAAAAGGGTGGTCGATTTATGGAAGATCCTTCTGAAAAACCATTTGAAGAAGCCATATTCTCTTGAAGCTGCTAAGCTCTTTATACAAGAGTCTAGCTCTGATACCACTTGTTACCAAGTGGCTTCCAGTACTCAAGAGGGGGGTGAATTGAGTATAAAACTTTTTCGCAAAACCTCTTTTTAATTAAGACAAATATTAAAATCTTAATAAATAAATGCACAGAAGGAACGAGAAGAAGAAAAGAAACAATAAAGAGCAGCGAAAAATAAATGTGCAGTAAATTAAATTGCATAAAATAAAGAGATTAGGGAAAAGAGAAGCAGACACAGTATTTATCCTGGTTCGACCACTAACCCACTTGTGGTCTACGTCCAGTCCTCGAAAGCCGAGATTTTTTACTAAGTATACAAGCTTCAATAGGTGCTTGCTACTGTTACACAAATGAGCACTTTTCACACACAGGGAAACTCAACCCTTGTGCTAAAGTCTCAGCCTGCAGGGATACCTCACCCTTATACAAACCTTGAGGGATACCTCACCCTCGATACAAAATATCAGAAAATAGATGAAGAGAAACTCTCACTCAGAGTAAGTAATACAAATTGAAGTGCTAATGGAGCTCTCACAGAAATATCTCAAAGTTTTTAATAAAAAAGAGCGTAGAAAATAGTTTTCACAGATTAGAGTATTCAGAAAATAATTCAGAGTTATGGGCAATCAAATTCATGACCCAAGCTTGCTATTTATAGGGAAAATACGGAGATAACCGTTTAGGTATAATTAATATCATTTAACACAAATTTGAAAACCTGTCTGTTTCCATATACGTGACTGTGAACCCGTGTTTATTCGAATAGAGCAAAATCTAATTCGAAGAACATTGTGTCTGAAATCATCGTGAAAAGCCATCTGAGAAGGGTTATTCGAATAACTCTGTTAAAATCAGAGTTCAAAAACCAAATAGGTTATTCGAATAGCAGCTGAACTATTCGAATAAAGTTTAAAAGAAGTTCAGACACGAAAAGGTTTATTCGAATAACGTGTGAGTTATTCGAATAACTCACTTAAAACACAGTTCTGAAAAACTTCATTTATTCGAATAAAGGATGGTTATTCGAATAGCCACTTAAAAAATAGAGTTCTGGAAAACCTTAGTTATTCGAATAACAGGATAGTTATTCGAATAGCTCCTTTTAGAAAACAAACCTCGTGAAGGTGTTTATTCGAATAGGCTAAGTTCTATTCGAATAACTCTGTTCAAAACCGTTTTGAAAAAGGTGTTTTCAAAGATACTAAGTTTAAAAACAAGTTTTATCTTTTCTTTGAAAAATAAAGAGATATCAAAGTGAGCTCCGTACAATAAATCCTAAGTCCTAATACTAATCAAATATAAACTTGGACTTGGTCTATTTATCATCTTCATTTATTCTTCACGTTTGTTATCATCAAAACAAGTCGTCAAAGGTATGCATCCAAACACAGAAAGGACTGTCATCTAGAAAACTCTAGGATCACGGATCCTAGTTGTAATGCTGAACCTATCCGTACAAGAGGGCAGGAACAAGGAATAAGGAGCTCGAATTCACAAAACTAACCTTTCTCTGTAAAATTGATGACCTATAAGATTTCTAGGCATTTCAAGTATCCTACCAATATTGAAGCCTATGATAGGACCACAGACCCTTATGAGCACTTAGATGCATTTGTTTCTGCACTCTTATTTGCTGGAGGTGATGACTCTCTCATGTGTCTCGCTTTCCCTCTGTCTATGAAGAAAGCCACCTCGAGATGATTTAATACCTTAACTCCTAAGTCCATTGTTAACTAAGTAGGCCTGTTCTTGAGATTTTTGTTGCATTTCACCACTAGCAAGGTGCAACCTAAATCCATCTCATGTCTCTCCTAGATCAAGCAAGGAAAGGAGAAGTCTCTCTGAGACTTTATATCCAGGTTCAATAAGGAGATTGTGAACGTATGTGACTAGGATGAAAAACACATGGACAAGTTTCATGCCCGTGTTGACAAATACATCAATGCTGAAGACGTTCTTTGGGATAGGAAGCATTTCAAGAAGGGAGAGGATGCTAAGTCCAAATTCGGGCTACCTAATCAGCAAGACTGAATTCAAAATAACCTTTTAAGGGGAAGTATGAGGACTACACTCCTCTCAACACATCTCAGGCTCAGATCTACTGGGAAGTAATAAACACCAAGATCTAGGATAACAAATCCTCCTCCGTTAAAGAAGTTTTCTCAAAAAGACAAGTTCAAGCATTATACATGGCACGATGGCCACGGACATAACACGGAGGACTGCATTAACCTCTAAGATATAATTGAGTCGTTGATCTAAGATAGCCGCCTAGGCTATTATGTGTGGCAATCTTGGAACGACCAATGAGGAGGGCATAACTATAGAAAGCAGTGTTATAACCCACGAAGAAGTCCATCTTTGCCCTACCAAAGAAGATACTCTCTAGCAAGGAATGAGTATCTCAGTGCAAGCTCATCTCGAGGCAACACCCAAAACTAAGATAAGGCTCAACCCCGAGATGATAATCATGAAGACTACCACTGTCAAGCTAAAGTAACTCAAACAATAAACACCATCTCAAAGGACTTTTTGGGCAACGATGATTCTGGAAATGCCAAGAAGAAGGTTCTCCAAGCCATGCTGATTGTAGCCTCACACTCGGAAACTAAGTCAGGCAATGGCACAAGAAAAGCCCCAGTAATTTTGTTCTCTGACGAGGATTATGGAAACATAATCCTAGATCACTATAACCCCAAGGCCATTACTGGGGTAATCATAAACACCGAGGTTCGCAGGATATTTGTTGACCAAGAAACTTGGCTAATATCATGTTCTTAGACTTGTTCAAAAAGTTAGGATTATCAAAAGAAGAATGAATCCTACACATTAGAGAGTTGATCGAATTCACAAGTGACAAGATTACCCTAGTTGGGTATATTGAGACCTGCTTGACTTTGGAAAAAGACTCCATCTACAAAACTATCAAGGTTAGGTTTTTAGTGGTTGACTGCCCCTCGGCCTACATTGTCATACTGGGGCGTCCCTCACTCAACGCCTTTGGGGTCATGATCTCCACACCTCATTTGGTCATGAAGTTCTTAGACTAGCAAGATAGGGTCATGATAGTCAAAGTCGACTAGGCCATGACAAGGAAGTGTTACAACGAGAGCCTAAGAGTTACCAAGAAATGTTGGGTCGTGGACCAACACAATGATTCGACTCCAGTCACTACGAACACCATCAAAGTCCTCTTGACTGAGTTGGACAAACGTGAAGAGACCCACGGTATATGCCCCCAACCTGACGGAGAGCTGCAATCCCTTCAACTCAGTACCAAGCCAGACTAGGTAACCAAGATTGGAGGACAACTCAGTCAATAAGAAAACTAGGTCACTAAAAGGCTCCAGGGCATCAAACATAATTCATAGTTGTTCTTTGGCACTCATGCCATGACATACCCTATGCCACGCCATAGTGCCCAAGCCTCGGGTTCAAGTACTGGAAGAAAATGCTACCCACGTCGCGGCACCCATGTGCCATGCCGCGGCGTGCACCCCTGTTCTTCAACACGTTGCGACACTCAAAATGCTATATCGTAGTGCCCATCTCTCGGGTCCTAAAATCTGGGTGTGCATCACACTCACGTCGCGGCGTACTGCGCCTTGCGCTGCAACACCTACTGTAGAACTCAGAATCTAATGAATTCTACAGATACGAGTACTGTTCCATTGGAACCAAACCCTCTTCCAATCACTCAAAACTCGATTTCAAGTGATGTCCAACCTCTAACAAGGTCCAACTACACATAGCAACTCTTAAACCACTTCAATTTCACTCAATTCAACACTTTATGAATCAAAACCCCAACATTAACCTAAACCCCCAAAACTGACCTAAAAGAGAATTAAGGCTTCCAAATGATGACAATTTCATCTCAGCATATCAACAAATTAGTTTCTAACTCAACCAATCTATCCACATCAAGATTTAACTAAAGAATCATAAAATCAGTCATCAAACCTCAATTTCTTTGTTAAGTCCCTCAAGAACAAAAAATGAAAGAAATGAAACATAACCATCCATACAAGATTCCCCCTACCTCAAGGTCTTGAAGATGGCCAAGGATGGATCCAAGCTCTCCAATCCTTGCTTGCCTCTTGGCTTCTCCTCTTTCTGCTTCTTCTTTCTCCTTCTTTCATATTTCCTCTTTTCTCTTCTCTGTTTCTATTTTTCCTTCATTTCCTAACCGCAAGCCACTTATAAAAAGGAGCCAATTTTGGCTTCTCACAAATAAGTACTAAAACCCCGATTTGATAAGAACACTCAGATTTCACCAAACCCGATTTCTTAACTTCCAACAAATTCAAAATAAATTCTGAGATTCATTAAAAATCTTGTCTCACAATTTTCACATTTTTCCATATCAGCTGGGGGTCAATCTGGTACTAAAACACATAACCAATACGCTTAAAAATGTCAAACCAACTTCGATTAACCTCAAACTTTAACTGTAGTACAGTTCTCACATTTGTGACTTGGAAACAAACTCTCCACATTTATTTCCACTAACTAAATAGTTTAAGCCACTTTCGGAGCAAATAACAGCTATATTTCACATATAGTGTTGCAGCAAAGTGACTAAACATATTCAGAAAGACACAAAACTACATAAACATGTTAAGTAGGTATTAGGCTACTTCTGTAACCATATACAAGCCAACCATGTTTTTCAAGGTGTTACATTTCTCCCCACCTTTTTAGAAATTTTGCCCTCTAAAATTCACTCGCCATCAACACTTAGTCTCTCACAACTTAGGTTCCAAGATCTCCAATAGACATCACACTTGAAGGAATCTCACCTTTCATAGTAATATCCAACTCATCATTATCAACTCAAGACAATCCAGTCTCATGCAGGTCTCCAGCTCCCAAGCCAAACCTATGCCAGATATTCTTCACTTAAGAAATTTGTTTTCCATAAAACTCTTGGATTCCTCAATCCGTAATCATTGCAAGTCTTATCTATCAACCTTTTATCCAACACTTAGGCTCTACTCACACTAGAGGCACCATAACAAAGGGTATAGATGCAAACAAATCCTACATGAGTTCAGTCATACCAACTGGACCCTCACTAGAAGGACTCCTATTCTCCTAGTTTGCCTAGGTAAAGTCATAGTTTCTTGTCCATACAAAACATTAGATATTGAGTAGGCCAATCCTCAATATCATGTAACTGTGTAACAGTAGCTACCAATATCCAACCAAAAGCAAGTTATGCAATCTTTTTTTCAACATCTCAAACAAGAGACAAAGAAATGCACAACACACAGAGAAACTTCTACATGCCTAAGCATAGTCAGTCTATACCCCGGCTCAACAAGATGATCTGCTCTAATACTAAAAATGTAACATCCTGAATTTAATAACCATAATATAGCCAACGTAGGCTATAGTGATTAGATCTAGAACTACTACTTACTATAAAACATTTCCAATATAATATATCAGCATTTTATAGAAAATATGAGTCACGAATGAATAGATATATATATACCTCACAGCCTCAGCAGGGCATATTGTAATACATAAACTTTACCACAAGATCTAGCATAATATACAAGCCTTATCAATAAAAGCCTATAATTATACTAATCTTCACACATCTTCTTCTTCCCATTTGAAGATCTCGTACCTGGATTTACATGGCAACACAATCGGGGTGAGAAATCACATCTCAGTAGAAGTATTTGAATACCAGCATATGCATAAACATATATACTCATTCAGATAATATTAACAATTATCAAAATAACACTTCATCACAGAAACAAACAACATCTACATCTCAGAGATATGCAATCGCCCATACAATTGCAATGCATGAATAATGTTATGAAAACAACTGTTCATACAATTGCCATGCTATGACAAGTTATATCTAGTGTTTATGCCTATACAAAATCCTAAGTATGAAAATGAATATTGTATGATACCATATCTAGGAACCTCCAATTCCATGGTAATGTCATGAATGCATGAAACTTGAACAAAGTAATGGAAGTCACAACCATAACCTTGAACAAGCACTGGAAATCCATCCAGTAAACATCATTATCACAGAGGAAATCCATTCCCCCCAGGTAGTGAAGTCCATTAGCTACATAGTTATCAATAATGAACGAGGAAATCTATGCTCAAAATCACTATATTAGGAATGATACAATCCACCTTACTTAATATTGATCACCCACATCTACGGGGCTCACACATTTCAAAAAGTAATCACCCACATCTACGGGGCTCTTACTTTATAAAAATAAACACCCATATCTACGGGCTCACACTTTAAAAAAAAAATCACCTACATCTACGGGGCTCTTACTTTCTAAAAAGGCAACTAATACAATCAAGTATATCATCATGTCTAATTAAACTCTCATAATTAGCATTACAAATTAATATGATTCAACAATACATAGAGAGAATATTATGCATCTCAATATGCTCTACAAACATCTCATGCAAAACAATTACTAATTACTTCCCATAAATAGTTTCACAATTGATTTATATGCATTTCAAATTCATTTCACAACACTTTATCAAATACTTCTAAAAGTACTTTAGCACTCTCAAAAGAGCAAGCATGAGTGATTCCAATATTTAGGGAAGCTCATTTCCTCAATTCATCACAATATACAATATATGTGTATAATCATGTCTAATTATCCCACCTAATTAGCACTTCCAACCAATATGATTCAAATCATCCACTCTTCATTAATACTCCCACTAGAGTCTCATCACTCATTAAGAAGTATAAAAGAAGAAAACTACATCACTGAAAGGCTCCAGGGCATCAAACATAACTCATAGTTGCTCTCTGGCACTCACGCCGCGACATACCCTATGCCACGCCGCAGCGCCCAAGCCTAGGGTTCAAGTACTAGCAGAAATGCTACCCACACCGCGGCACCTATGTGCTATGCCACGGCGCGCACCCCTATTCTTCAACACATCACGACACTCAATGTGCTACGTCGTAGTGCCCATCTCTCGGGTCCCAAAATCTGGGTGTGCATCATACTCACGTCACGGCGTACTACGCCTTGCGCTACGGCACCCACTGCAAAACTCAGAATTTACTGAGTTTTGCAGATACGGGTATTGTTCCGTTGGAGCCTGACCCTCTTCCAATCACTCAAAACTCAATTTCAAGTGATTTCTAACCTCTAACAAGGTCTAACTACACATAGCAACTCTTAAACCACTTCAATTTCACTCAATTCAACACTTTGTGAATCAAAACCCCAACATTAACCTAAACCCCCAAAACTGTCCTAAAAAGGAATTAAGGCTTCCAAATGATGACAATTTCATCTTAGCACATCAACAAATCAGTTTCTAACTCAACCAATCTATCCACATCAAGATTCAACTCAAGAATCATAAAATCACTCATCAAACCTCAATTTCTTTATTAAGTCCCTCAAGAACCGAAAATGAAAGACATGAAACACAACCACCCATACAAGATTCCTCTACCTCAAGGTCTTGAAGATGGCCAAGGATAGATCTAAGCTCTACAATCCTTGCTTGCCTCTTGGCTTCTCCTCTTTCTCCTTCTTCTTTATCCTTCTTTCACATTTCCTCTTTTCTCTTCTCTGTTTCTGTTTTTCCTTCATTTCCCAACCGTTGGCCACTTATAAAGAGGAGCCAATTTTGGCTTCTCATAGATAAGTACTAAAACCCCGATCTACTAAGAACACTCAGATTTCACCATATTTGATTTCTTAGCTTCCAATAGATTTAAAATAAATCCTGAGATTCATTAAAAATCTTGTCTCACCATTTTCACATTTTTCCATATCAGTTGGGGGTCAATCTGACACTAAAACACACAACCAGTATGCTTAAAAATGTCAAACTAACTCTAATTAACCTCAAACTTTAACTATAGCACAGTTCCCATATTTGTGACTTGGAAACAAACTCTCTACATTTATTTTCACTAACAAAACAATTTAAGCTACTTTTGGAGTAAATAACAACTATATTTTACAAAGTGTTACAGCAAAGTGACTAAACGTGCTCAGAAAGACACAAAACTGCACAGACATGTTAAATAGGTATTAGGCTACCTCTGTAACCATATACAAGCCTAACATGTTTTTCAGGGTGTTACACACCACGTGGCTTTCTAACGTGGTCTTAATTAAGAAAGTCAATGGGAAGTGACATATATGCATTAACTACACTGATCTGAGCAAGGCGTATCCAAAAGACCCCTACTCACTTCCCAACATTAACAAACTGGTGGGTAACTTTTCTAGTTTTAGGTTACTGATAGCTGTTGAGACTATCAAATTATATTAATTTGTAAATCGATTCACCAAATTACTTGTAGTATAAGGTACAACCGCATCAAACCCTTGGGTCACTCTAATTAAGCAATTAGATTAAGAAATTAACAAAGGGGGGGGGAGTTACAAAATTAATCAAATGAAAGCAATTAAAAACTATAAACAGAATTAAGTAAGCAACCAATCCAAGGAAATCAACTAATCTTGAATTTGATCCATCATTGATCACTAGGGAATCCATTCAATTGCTAATCAGATTTTTATTCTTAGATCACATGAAGAAGCTTTAAGATGATCCATGAATTCTCTACTAGATAAGCATCCAGAATTTAATTAATCAATGTTAAACGAATTAAGCACCCATTTAATCCTAAATTAACCTAAAACCTAGAATTCAACCAAGCTTAACAATCCATCAAATACCTTTGATGTATTATTTAGTCTCTATAATCCTCATTAAACACATGGTAATCATACAATTATCACGTCAACATCCAAATCAAATTAAGCAATTCAATCTAGATTTAATAAAATCAAAAGAGATAAAAGAGAAACTTGATTAACAATTAAATATAAAATAATCAAAACAAGATCTCATAATTAAATATCAAGAATGTCAATCTCTAGGATTGATTAAAAAGAGTCTAGCCCTCCATGGATGGAAGGGAAGAAAAGTAGAAAAGAAAGAAACCTAGAGAGAAGGGAAAGGAAGAGAGATGAAGAGAGAAAGTGCAATCAAGAGTGACTAAGAGAAAATTAGGGTTAGGTTCATGGTGGCTATTGTTGCTTAAATAACTATCTGTAAAATTAAAAATCCAAGTTTGCCCATAGCTTAGGGTTAATCCTATTCCTTTTAACTTTAATTGGACACCTAATTTGCTTAATTTGGGCTTATGATGAGACAATTATGCCCAGAATATTCTTAACAACTCTCTAGACCAGTCAGCCGACTTCAAAGGGAAAAAAACACCACCAAAACATCATATTTTTTATAAGTGATCTACATAATAGTTGAATATCTATGTTTCGTCTTTCCAATGGCACTACTCTCGGCTGCATATGACTCTACAAGCCAAATTATGGAACAATCTCTACATATTGTCCAAGTTCTAGTGACAATATCTCTATTCTAACTTTCAGGACTAATCTAACCTATTAGACATTTGATTCAACCTTCAAGCTCTTCATAAAAGATGTAGAGATTTCTCTCATATTTCCTACAAGTTAAGATTCATAATTTTAAGATGTTTAGAACTCAAGTTATGCCCAAAATATAAAAATAGTGTAAAATTTTCAATAATACTAAAAAATACAATTAAACCCAATTTGAACCCAAACCTATAAAATGTGGTCAAGACCAATCAGTTAAGCACATAAGAGGTCTAAGAAACTAAATATAAAAGTTAACTAATATATAAAAATTGTGTTCATCAGTTATTCTCCTTTATGGATACTTATTTCGATTACAACCAGATCCCAGTGAACCTAGAAGATGAAGGCAAGACTGCCTTCATAACTGAGATGGGGAGTTACTGTTACCATGTCATGTTGTTCAAACTAAGGAATATAGGGGCAACTTACCAAAGAATGATGAATAAAGTCTTCGAGAGATAGATTGATAAGATGCTATAAGTATACATTGACAATACGATAGTCAAGACGGCTGACACTGGTGACCATATCAAAGACTTGGAAGAAGTATTTGTCGAGATCCAGAAGCATAACATGCGACTAAACCTAGAGAAGTGTGCATTTTGGGGTACAATTTGGCAAATTTCTAGGGTTTCTATTGATAAACCGAGGTATTGAGGCCAACCCAGAGAAATGTCAAGTCGTGCTCAATATACGCAATCCACAGTTCATCGAAGAAGTGCAACAGTTGACAGGCCAAATAGCGACTCTCACACGTTTCCTAGCTAAGGCTACCCAAAAATCTCTTCCCTTATTCAAAACTCTAAAAAAAAGGAAAAATTTTTGAGTGGACCCTGGAGTGTGAAGCCGCCTTCCAAGAACTGAAGAGGATGTTGTCCACGCCACCAATTCTAATGAGCCCAGACCCTGGTGAGACACTTTATACTTATGTCTCTATTAGTAACGAGGTAATTAGCTCAGTTCTAATAAGAGAAATAGATGAAGGCTAGAGGCTAATTTATTTTGTCAGTAAGGAACTGTAAGGCCCCGAGATCCGTTACCAAAAGATCGAGAAACTAGCCCTAGCACCCTTGATCATGGCAAGAAGGTTGAGACAATACTTCTAATGCCACTAAATAATAGTGAGGACAAACCAGTCAATCAAACAAGTACTGCACAAGCCAAATCTCGTAAGGAGAATGATGGCTTGGTCAGTGGAGCTCTCTGAGTTCGAAATTACTTACGAGCCAAGACCAACTATAAAGGCTCAAGTATTGTCTAACTTCTTGGTTGAGCTCACACCGGACTTCGGCCATCCTAGGGAGCATTCCTAGACCATCTATGTTGATGAATCCTCAAATCCCAAAGGGAGCGGTGTCAAGTTGTTATTGGAAAATAAAGCCAGCCTCGTACAAAAAAATTCTTTAAGGTTAGAGTTTCCTACGTCAAACAACCAAGTTAAGTATGAAGCATGCATTGCAGGCATTAACATAGCGAATAAGATGGAAGCCAGAGATATAGTCCTATGCAGTGACTAACAACTGACAACATCTCAGATCCGAGGTGAATATCAAGCTAAGGAGCCCCTACTACAGAAGTACTTAGCCAAGGTTAAAAGGTTAAAGGAAGGTTTTGACAACGTTAAAGTGGAGCACATCCCTAGAGAACAGAACTTCAGAGCCAACATACTGTCAAAACTTGCCAGTATTAATAGCCCGGGTAACAATAACTCTGTGATCCAAGACACCCTATTCGCTCCCAATATTATGGACAATGAAGTCCTCCTATTGGAAGACAGCAAAACTTGGATGACACCTATAATTGTTTGTTGGTGTATGCCCTAGAGGCCAATACATTTTCTGTATTTACATATATTCTATTATGCTATTTTTATATATGAGGCATTTCAATTATTGTGTTCTTTTTTATAAACATAATAAAGTCCTTAGAATAGTAAGTTTGATGCCATAGGACATCAAGTGGATGACTTGATCGTGAGATCCTTTTGGTTACAACACTATTCTTAAATATCCCTAGTCAAGTATTATTATTAATTAGGACAACAATAATACATTGAGACTAGTATGTGCATAGACTGATGACCATATCTCACGGGTCATGGATATGAGATATCAAGTCTTCACATGGGTATATATTAGAGTAATGATATACTGGACTGACCCACCATGAGAATGCTACATGGATCGTTACGTGAGTGTCATAAGCGATTCTCATAGTGATAATGGTGTTTGTGGTCCTTTGACCTGAAATCACTACGATTCCTACATGAGGAGTTGTGTGTTTTAATGCCATCAAACATCATCTGTAACAAGGTGATTATAAAGTTGGTTATTGGACATACCGCGAATCATGCAGAGGGATGTGAGTGACCTAGATGGGATTTGTCACTCCTACATAACAGGAGCGATATCTTCGGGCCCCCTGATTGAGTGAGATTGCGAAATGCATGGCCATGCTCAAATGAGTCAATATGAGATATTGATCTCATTTGTTGTTACAAAGTCTACTCAAATATTAGGAAACGAATGATTGGACTATACATGGGTGACGCATTCCATGCCTTATGTTCAATCTAGATATCTTGACAAAGGGACTAAACGACACGGAAACATTAGTTACGGAAAGGTTATGTCAAATCACTGATATTCTTATTACTTGGGTAGTAGCGATGTGTTGCTAGATACTGCTCACTGCTTGTAATATTAAAATGAGATTTTAATATTACTACCAACGTAATAAGAACCTGTAGGGTCATACACATAGAGCAGACTAAAATTGGAGCAATGGATCCAAGTTGGACTCGGATTCAAATATGGGTCAAACTCATAACAGATGGGTCTAGGGTTGCACAACTTACCTTGCTACTGCTCATACTCACTTAAGGCAGTCACTATTATAAATAGTACTGCTAAGGGGCTGCTAAGATACACAATTCAGAACCCTAGCCGCACTTATAGAAAAGTAAGTGAGAGAGCTACAGATTTATTCTCTTCTCTACGCAGCTAGCACTGTGTGAGAGACGTGAGACTTCTCTTTGCGGACGTTGGACGTTCGTGAGTCTGTTCGTGTGGATACTGCAGAGACATCGTTTCTATTACGGTGTTAGTGATTCACGCTTCAAAAGGTAAATCATTTAAAAACTCAGATTATAGCTTTTTCGCATGGATCCTCGGTGGGAATCCCTATTTTTTGCTGCGTGATGTATCCGCAAAAATTTCCAACAGTGGTATCAAAGCGTCTTGCGAAACCATGATTCAGTTTTCTGTTTTCGTTTACGTGAGATAACATGTTTTCTGTTCTTGTTTTTGACAAAAGATATGATCTTTAATATGTTATTTTCAAAAACCGTATGAAACTCTTTGCGAAAACATATTCTGTTTCTTATGTTGTATGCAAAATCGTGATGTTGTTTTCAAAACCCATGAAGATGTTCATATGTTCTATGAAAATCATTTTGTATTAAGATGTATGTTTTTGCGAAGCTTTCTGGTATGTATGTGATACGTACAGCGTTATGGAATCCTTGTTTCTGCACAAGAGGCGCAGCGCAAGGGGTTTTGGAAACCCTATTCTTGTTTTGTGGCAGCAACATCAAGTGTTGATGTGAAGTTGTCAAGGAGGCGCTTGAGGTTCAAGTGTTGAACGACGGCACAAGGATTCCCTGCGGCACATGAAGTGTTCATGTTGTTCAGGCTTAGGGTTCCGCGCTGCAGAAAGGCTCAAGGGAGGCGCAAGAGATTCAGCTCTGCGTAGGGTGTTTTTCAAAAACGCGATATGTTATATCCAATTTTATGATTCGTGAAAATAATAATGTATTATTATTATGAGTTTATATGTTTTTGTGATGCATGGTGCATGGTTATGGCCTTAGTCCTCTTTTTATGCTTTTTGATTTTAATAAATACGACCTACGTGTCGTGCCTTTCTCTTTACATTCTGATTGTACATTCTCTTCTCACCTGACTCCCCTCGAATGTAAAAGAGGTTTCTATATAATGTAATTATGATGTGGAGGCAAGAAGATGACATCAAGTGAGGACGTTGATGGGAGATGCTTGGTGAAGCTGGCTTAGTTAATGCTACTCTCTTAGGGGCCATAACCATGTCACTTTTATTATATGCTTTTATGTATGAGATGCATGGATAATGTTTATGGTATGATAAATAGTTTAATAAATGGTGAGATGTAGTAATAATAATAATAAAAATTTCTTCAAAGCAAATATTAAGTCATTATATGATACCTTCCAATGTGTGACACTCGTCAAGACTAGTATCGATCAAGTGCAGGTCTGCCAAAGCAGGATGCCTTTATCTATATTAGTAAGACGTGATGGGATAAAGGTAATATCCAACTGTCAACCATTGGATCTGACTTAACTAGGCCATTTCAATAGGATTGAAGGCTTAGAGGCATGAAGTTGGGCTTTGGTCCATTAGATGGACTTGAATAAGTGTTATTCACCCAACTAACCAAGAGTTACATGTGATGTAATTGGAAAGTGTTTCCTACCTAAATAACTGAATTTTGGGTGATCAGCCAAGGCTGACTCAAAACTAGGTGAAATATGGATTTTGGCCCACTAGAAAATCTTACGATGGGATTTTCCGAGTCAATGCTGAGGGTCATTGACTTGAATAAAATAGTGGGAGGCATATTTAATTAAAAAGACCTCATTAAATATGTTTATGGCATGATACTTATATTTCGCATATTTCTGTTAATAGATTACCATTGCAACAAACACATCGGGTACTTTATCATTACGATCCGTCCTTGAGAATGACAAGTTGTCTGGAATGAATTTTCTAGACTGGTACAGGAATTTGAGGATTGTCCTCAAGCAAGAGAAAAAGCTGTATGTTTTGGAACAACCTATTCCTGAGCCATCTGCTGCTAATGCTCCTAGAACTGAAAGAGATGCTTATAAGAAGCATCAAGATGATGCCTTGGACATTGGATGTCTAATGCTGGCCACCATGAAGTCTGAGCTCCAAAAGCAACATGAGAACATGGATGCATACGATATGATCGTACACCTTAAGAAGCTCTATCAAAAGCAGGCCAAGCATGAGAGATTCGAGGTCTCTAAAGCACTGTTTCAGTGCAAGCTGGTAGAAGGAAGCCCTGTTGGTGCTCATGTACTCAAGATGATTGGGTACATTGAAAACCTAGAGAGACTCGATTTTCCTTTGGGCCAAGAGTTGGCCACTGACTTAGTCCTGCAATCATTGCCGAAAAGTTTTAGTCAATTTGTCATAAACTACAACATGAATGAAATTGACAAATCACTACCAAAGCTATTAGGCATGTTGAGAACTGCTGAGCAGAACATTAACAAAGGCAAAGGGAAGGCCATAATGATGGTCCAAAAGAATAAGGGCAAGAAATAGCAGAAAAAGCCCGAGGACAACTGGAAGGGCAAGAGCAAGGATAAGTCCAAGCCCAGCACTTCTGGGTTGAAACCAGTAGGTGGAGTGGCTAAGGAAGGTACATGCTTTCATTGTGGTCAGACCAGACATTGGAAGAGGAACTGTGCTAAGTTCCTGGAGGAGCTCAAAAAGAAGAAGGGAAGTGAGACTTCCACTTTAGGTATTTTTGTTATTGAAGTCAATTTATCTACTTCTGCATCATGGGTATTAGATACTGGATGTGGATCTCACATTTATGTAAATGTGCAGGATCTAAAGAGCAGTAGACCATTGACGAAGGGCGAAGTCGACCTATGAGTGGGAAATGGAGCAAAGGTTGCTGCATTAGCTGTAGGGACTTATTTATTATCTTTGCCCACTGGGCTTGTAATAGAGTTAGAGAACTGCTATTTTGTGCTTGCTATTAGTAGGAATATGATTTCTGTTTCTTGTTTGGACAAGAAAAGTTTCTCTTTTATTATAAAGGACAAGTGTTGTTCCATTTATATGAATGATATTTTTTATGGTAGTGCACAATTGAGTAATGGACTTTATGTACTTGATCTCGAAACGCCCATCTATAATATAAATACAAAGAGGTTTAAATCAAACGATCTGAATCTAACTTTTCTCTGCCATTGTCGTTTGGGCCACATAAATGAGAAACGCATCTCCAAACTCCATAAAGATGGATTCTTGGACTCATTTGGTTTCGAATCATATGAGATATGTGAATCTTGTTATTGGGAAAGATGACAAAGGCCCCATTCACTGGACAAGGTGAAAGGGCTAGTGATCTTTTAGGCCTTATACATAGTGATGTATGTAGGCCACTAAACACACTCGCTAGAGGCGATTTTCAATACTTCATTACATTTACTGATGATTTCAGTAGATATGGATTTGTATATCTTATGAAGCACAAATCAGAATCCTTTGAAAAGTTCAAAGAGTTCAAGAATGAAGTACAAAACCAACTTAGCAAGAGTATTAAAATCCTTCAATCAGATCGAGGAAGAGAATACTTAAGCCAACAGTTTGATGATCATCTAAAAGAGTGTGGGATAATATCTCAACTCACTTCACCAGGAACACCACAATGGAATGGTGTCTCTGAAAGGAGGAACCGGACCTTGTTGGACATGGTCCGATCCATGATGAGTCATGCAAACCTTCCAGGCTCCTTTTGGGGATATGCTCTATTAACAGTAGCTTTCACACTTAACCGTGTTCCATCTAAGATGGTTCAAAAGACACTATATGAGATATGGACTGGGAGACGGCCCAGTATGTCTTTCTTAAAGATTTGGGGCTGTGAAGCTTATGTGAAACGTCAAGTTTCTGATAAGCTTGGACCGAAATCAGATAAATGCTTCTTTGTGGGGTATCCAAAGGAAACCAAAGGATACTTTTTCTATAATCCTACCGAGGGCAAAGTGTTTGTCGCACGGACAACTGTGTTTCTAGAAAGGGAGTTTATCTCCAAAGGAACCAGTGGGAGAAAAGTACAACTTGAAGAAATTCAAGTTTCACAAAGCAGCAATGAACCAATGGTGGAAATAGAGACCTCCACAAAATGTTATGGAACAAAGAACTGCTTTCTAGTAGCACAAGACCTGCGTAGGTCTAACAGGATACGTCATCAACTAGAGAGATATGGGTTTCTCATGACCTAACAAGGTGACATATTGCTCATGGATCAAGATGAGCCTGTGACTTACCTGGAAGCCATTATTGGCCCAGAATATGAGAAATGGCTTGAGGCCATGAGATCTGAAATGGATTCCATGTATGCCAACCAGGTATGGACCTTGGTTGACTCACCTGAAGGGGTAAAACCCATTGGGTGCAAGTGGGTTTTCAAGAAGAAAACTGACATGGATGGTAATGTGCATACCTTTAAGGCGCGATTGGTGGCTAAAGGTTTCAAACAAATTCATGGTGTAGATTATGATGAGACTTTTTCCCCAGTTGCGATGCTTAAATCCGTTTGGATCTTACTTGCTGTTGCAGCATACCATGATTATGAAATCTAGCAAATGGATTTCAAAACTGCTTTCCTTAATGGAAATCTTATCGAAGATGTGTACATGACACAACCTGAGGGTTTTGCCACTCTAGAGGATGCTAGAAAAGTATGCAAGTTGCAATGATCTATTTATGGATTGAAGCAAGCTTCCAGAAGCTGGAATCTTCATTTTGATGATACAATAAAACAGTTTGGTTTCATCAAGAATGAAGAAGAATCTTGTGTCTACAAGAAGGTTAGTGGGAGCACTATTGTCTTTTTGGTATTGTATGTAGATGACATACTACTTATTGGAAATGACATCCCTACTCTACAGTCCGTAAAGACTTAGTTAGGGAATTGCTTCTCTATGAAGGACTTGGGCGAAGCCACTTATGTATTAGGTATCAGGATCTATAGAGATAGATCACTGAGACTGCTTGGCCTAAGTCAGAGTACATACATAGACAAAGTGTTAAGACGATTTAACATGCATGAATCCAAGAAAGGACTCTTACCTATGTCACATGGTGTAAGCCTATCTAAGGCTCAATCCCCTTCCACGTAGGATGAAAGGGATCGCATGAGTAAGATTCCATATGCATCTGCAATTGGATCTATCATGTATGCCATGTTATGTACTTGATCAGACATCTCGTATGCTTTGAGCATGACGAGTAGGTACCAGTCTGATCCCGACGAAAGTCACTGGACTACTATCAAGAACATCCTTAAGTACTTGAGAAGGACTAAGGATTCGTTCTTGGTATATGGAGGCGAGGAAGAGCTAGTTGTAAAAGGTTACACTGATGCTAGCTTCCAAACTGATAAGGACGACTCCAGATCGTAATCGGGTTATGTTTTTTTTGAAATAGTGGAAATTTGTGAGTGGAAGAGTTCAAAGCAGGAGACAATCGGCGATTCTACCACGAGGTGAGTATATTGTCTTGCCTCCAATCCAAAGAAAGGAGACCGTTTGGATCAGGAAGTTCATTACTGAACTTGGCACTATTCCTAGCATTGTGGACCCAGTGGACCTCTATTGTGATAATAATGGAGCCATTGCACAAGCTAAGGAGCCTAAATCTTACCAGCGATCCAAACATATACTTAGGCGCTTCCATCTCATTCGAGAGATCATCGATAGAGGAGATGTGAAGATATGCAGAGTACCAACAGATGATAACATTGCTGATCCACTGACGAAGCCTCTTGCACAGTAGAAGCATGAGAGTCACACTAGGTCTTTAGGCATTAGATATATGCCTGATTGGCTCTAGTGCAAGTGGGAGATTGTTAGTGTATGCCCTAGAGGTCAATACATTTTCTATATTTACATACATTCTATTATGCTATTTTTATATATGAGGCATTTCATTTATTGTGTTCTTTTTTGATAAACATAATAAAGTCCTTAGAATAGTAAGTTTGATGCCATAGGACATCAAGTGGATGACTTGATCGTGAGATCCTTTTGGTTACAACATTATTCTTAAATGTCCCTAGTCAAGTATTATTGTTAATTAGGACAACAATAATACATTGAGACTAGTATATGCATAGACTGATGACCATATCTCATGGGTCATGGATATGAGATATCAAGTCTTCACATTAGTACATATTAGAGTAATGATGTACTGGACTGACCCACCATGAAAACGTTACATGGATCGTTACGTGAGTGTCATAAGCGATTCTCATAGTGACAATGGTGTTTGTGGTCCTTTGACCTGAAATCACTACAATTCCTACATGAGGAGTTGTGTGTTTTAATGCCATCAAACGTCATCTATAACAAGGTGATTATAAAGTTAGTTATTGGACATACCGCGAATCATGCAGAGGGATGTGAGTGACCTAGATGAGATTTGTCACTCCTACATAACAGGAGCGATATCTTCGGGCCCCCTGATTGAGTGAGACTGCGAAATGCATGACCATGCTCAAATGAGTCAATATGAGATATTAATCTCATTTGTTGTTACAAAGTCTACTCGAATATTAGGAAATGAATTATTGGACTATACAAGGGTGATGCATTCCATGCCTTGTGTTCAATCTAGATATCTTGACAAAGGGACTAAATGACATGAAAACATTAGTCACGGAAAGGTTATGTCAAATCACTGACATTCTTATTACTTGGGTAGCAGCGATGTGTTGCTAGATATCGCTCACTGCTTATAATATTAAAATGAGATTTTAATATTACTACCAACGTAATAAGAACCTGCAGGGTCACACACATAGAGCAGACTAAAATTGGAGCAATGGATCTAAGTTGGACTCGGATTCAAATATGGGCCAGACTCATAACAGATGGGTCTAGGGTTGCACATGACTTACCTTGCTACTCTTGCTCACACTCACTTAAGGCAGTCACTATTATAAATAGTACTGCTAAGGGGCTGCTAAGATACATAATTCAGAACCCTAGCCGCACCTATAGAAAAGTGAGTGAGAGAGCGATAGGTTTATTCTCTTCTCTACGCAGCTAGCACTGTGTGAGAGACGTGAGGCTTCTCTTTGCAGACGTTGGACGTTCGTGAGTCTGTTTGTGTAGATACCGCAGAGACATCATTTCTATTACGGTGTTGGTAATTCACGCTTCAAGAGGTAAATCATTTAAAAACTCGGATTATGGCTTTTTCACATGGATCCTCGGTGGGAATCCCTGTTTTCCGCTGCGTGATGTATCCACAAAAATTCCCAACATTGTCTACCTTTGAAATGGCTCATTTCCAGAAGAATAGAAAGAAGCCCAGAAGATAATGCAGACAACAGCTCTATCGACACGAATACTCCTCTCCTCTCCTCAAGTGTCTTGGACCTAAGGAGGTTGAATATGTTTTGGCTGATATTTATGAAAGAATCACTGGCCACCATCTCTGCAAAAAGTCCTTAGCATAGAGAGCGCTGAGGGCTGGATATTATTGGCCCACCATGGAGGCTAACAACAAGGAACATGTGTAGAAATATGACCAATGCTAGTGCCATTCAGACATCTATGCAGCACCACAAGAAGAGTTGTCTATGATGTCCGTCCTTTGGCCATTTTTCCAATGGGGGATGGACATCCTAGGACCTTTCCCCCAAGGTCAGGGCAGATCAAGTATCTAGTGGTGGCTGTGGATTACTTCACCAAGTAGATTGAGACAGAACTGTTGTCCACAATCACCTCCGCACGAATCCAAAAATTCACTTACAAGAAGATCATCAGGAGATTTGAAATTCAGGAGTCAATTGTCACAGATAACGGAACTCAATTCACTGATCAAAAGTTTAAGGATCTCCTGGTCGGGCTCAAGATCAAACAGCACTTCTCCTCGATGGAACATTCAAAAACCAATGGGCAGGCTAAAGCTGCCAACTGAGTTATACTTAGAGGGATAAAAAAGAAACTTGATGATGCTAAAGGAAACTTGGTGGAACAACTTGATCATATCCTATGGGTATATCGGACCACGCCACATTCCACTACTAGAGAAACTCCTTTTAAGCTGACTTATGGTTACAAAGCTATGGTACCAGTGGAAATAGGACAGTCGAGCTGGAGAAAATAGAACTTTTCTGAGGAGACTTGATAATAGCCTAATTCTAATATTTTTATTATAAAAATAGGCATTATTATATCTTAATATATTTAATTTTATTGATTTTGTGGCATTATCATTTGTTTCTTTGAGATCAATTAGTTACTAAATTATGTGTTAATTGTAGATATTTAAAAGTAAAAGTGGTGCAATCAGTAAAATGCTAGGACGTGCCATAAAAATAAAATTTTGAAGAGATCTTATCTAAATTTTATGTCTCATCCAAAGTCCCAATTAGATGTGAAAACTTGAAGATAAGGATAATTGAAGATTGGATAAAGATCCTTAAAGACGAGAATTTGTTATAAATCCGGATTCAACTCATATTTTCTGACCTTGCTACTATATTTGGACCATATCTTGGGTTACAGATATTCGATGAACATGATTCTTGCAGTGTTGGAAAGCTAACAGAAAATGCAACAACTCTTCTATTAACCTAGAAAACTAATTTTGTCATCTGAAGGACAATAAAAACAAAGAGAGAAAAAGACAAAAATCTAGCAGCCTTCAATAAAAGGAGATTAAGTTTCCTAAAATTAGTTTCCTAAATCCAATCAATATCTTTTTATTATTTGGAGACCAATTAAGGAGATAGAATTTCCTTAATTTAAATTCTTAAATTCAATCAATATCTTTTTAATATTTGGGGATCAATTAAAGAGATTTTGTACAAGATACACTCCTATTAAGTAAAATCTCTTATTAATAGATGAGGAGAATGGAGAATTTGTAGGGTGAGAACAGTGACGCAGTGCACGAAAAGGTAGAGGACGCACAGAGACGGCAAACTTGAAGGCTTTTTCTCTAGAATTTATTTGTTGATCATCATAATATGGAGCACTAATTTCTCAAGTGGGACTAAGGATAAACTTGCACACTAGATGGTATTTTCAATTTATTTTTAATTTATGTATTTGATTTTCAATTACTAAAATTCCTTTGTTTTATCATTCTCAATTCATTGTTGATGTTTTCTTCTCTAAATAATCATAGAATTTATTCTGTTTATGAATTTAGTCATGCTTTTTCTATTGAATGGATTAGTTCTTTGATTATGTTTGGATCAATTATTTATCTATATTGATTTACTTCTTTGTTGCAACATCGCTACTTGAGTATATTGTCATCGGTGAGTTTTCTCAATAGGAATAATAATTTATGTATTCTAAAAGTTGTTAATGATTTTTCGAAGGGTTATATTTGGTTTAATTTTAGTTTATAAATCTATACCTTCCAATTAGGAATTTTGGAAATTGAGTTCCCAATTGAGTTATTCAATGAATTAAGAATAATTAAAATACTAAATTTCTGCATGGGATTCCCAACACTTAACTATTCGTCAAATTTGAGTACTTTTTTCATTAGTCACTTTGCTTCACTTTAATTTGATTTTCAAATTAATCTTTGTTCACCATTAATCATTTAATATTTTTCTATAGTTTCTTTGTTCCTTCTGTTATTCTTTTAATTTGTCTTTTTGTAGAATCGACACTCCAAAATTGTGCTACAACTACAACGTTATTCTTTGGGCATAATTAAGTTTTGGCATCATTTCTGAGAGATGGTAAAAGAATTGCTAGATAGTTTTTCTCTTCAGTAGTTTGTAAAGGTAGTAACTTCGTTCCTTTTTTTTAGCTTGTTGCATATTCATTTTATCTTCTTTTCTTTTTGTAGTTTTTTTTAATGTTGTATCTTTCTCTACCTTGCATCCACAGGTATAGAGACGCCTTGGTTAGTTTGCTTGTAGACCTGTGTCAAAGTCAAAGTCTGATTTTTTTATTATTTTATTTGATGCTTCTTCTAATTCTAAGGAAATGAGCAAATACGAAGATCAACCCACTAGGACCCTTCAGGATTACCTCTACCCTACACGCACAGCCATACCATCATACATCATGTTTCCAACTAATACTCCCCAACTGTATTTTAAAACAAGGATGATACAGTTACTCTCTACTTTTCATAGCTTAGAAAATGAAAATTCATATTTGTACATTAGGGAGTTTGAGGAAGTAGTTACAACTTTTCATAGTCAAGATACAACTGACGACGTTATAAGATTTAAGTTCTTTCCTTTGTCTTTGAAGGATAAAGCTAAGAGTTGGCTATACTCGTTGAGACCACAATCTATTGGGTCGTGGAATGAAATGACTCAATTCTTCTTTAATAAATACTTTTCCTAACATAAGACCATCGCTTTATAAAGGCAAATCTTCATCGTTGCACAAAAGGACAGTGAGACTTGTATTAGTCTTGGGAAAGATTTAAGAAGTTGTTGAGTATGTGTTCACACCATGGGTATGAGAATTAGTGCTTAGTGAGCTATTTTTATGAGGGACTTACACATAAGGAGCATCTATTTGTGGAAATGATGTGTAATGATGAGTTCTTATAGAAAGATCCTGATGAGGCCATAGAATACCTTAATGAGCTTGCTAAAAAAGCTCACACTTGGACTAGACCTAGTGCTATTGAGAGCACAAATAGGTCACGACCTACGTGAAACCCAAATGATGGAAGAATTTACCATATCAGGGAATAGAATAACCTAAAGGGTAAGGTTGAGATGCTTACTAAGGAGCTAGAGGTGTTAAAGACTATGGACTTAAATTCAACATATGTGGCTAATCATGCAGAGTCTTTTAAACCATGTTTTGTGTGTAGCGAGGTAGATCACTCACCCAAGAATGTTCTATATTTGCTGAGATGAGAAGGATGTATGAGGAACAATGTAATACTTTAGGTATGTACAAGAAATCTTTTACACCTTTCTCTGATACCTATAATCCGGAGCAGTGCAATCATCCTAATTTTAGCTGGAAGTTTGAAAACTAACTGCCTACATAGCCCCCTTGATCATATCTTGCACCATATCATGCATCTTCATCTTCTAGGAATCCTTTAGAAGACATTTTGTAGGCTTTTATTAAGGCACAGGGTAAGACTAACTAAAAGTTTGAATCTTTGATTCCACAGGTTGTTGAAGAAAACAAAGATAAATAGCTAAGTGTCCAAATTGATGAACTCCTTGAGTGTGAATGAGCGAGGCAAGTTCCTTTCTCAAGCTCTGTCCATACCCTATGGTCAACACATGGCGCAAGAGAATTTGAAGGATATGAATGCCATTGTGACACGACGTGGTACATCATTATACATCCTAACAATGAAAAAATTAAAGGATATGGAAAAGAATCAAGATAATAGTGATGTCAAGTTGCTCAAGGAACTTAAGGTGACAAAGAGTCCAATTATGGTACAATTCCCTCAAACTTTAAAATCAAGAAAGTGAACTCTGGATCCTAATAATGAAATCCTTGAGAATCTAAGACAGGTAAAAATCAATCTTCCTCTTTTGCATGTGATTAAACAAGTTTCTACTTATGCAAAAGTTCTCAAGGATTTGAGTACAGTTAAGAGGAAGCACCGTGTAAAGAAGACTGTGTTCCTAATAGAACAAATTAGTGCTATAATTGAGCAATGTATTTCTCCCAAGTACAAAGATCCTAGTTGCTCAACCATTACATGCAGCATCGAAAATCATGAGTTTGGGCAAGCTTTGCTAGATTTAGGAGATAGTGTAAATCTAATGTCATATTCTCTTTATTTGCAATTAGGGTCGAGAGAAATCAAATCAACCACTATGGTATTGCAATTAGCTTATTGCTCAGTCAAAGTACCCCGGCGTGTGGTAGAGAATGTTCTAGTTCAAATTGACAAATGTTATTATCCTGTTGACTTCCTAATCCTCAACACTAGTTCTGCTATTGATGTTACTTCTAAAATTTCTTTGATTTTAGGTAGGCCTTTCCTTGCCATTGCTAATGCTCTTATTAGTTACGGGAATGAGCTCATAAAGCTGTCTTTCAACAACATGAATCTGGAGGTGAATATCTTCCATATTGCAAAATAGCTAGAAGATGATGATGAGCGCCACTAGATATATATGACTAACTTACTCATGGATAGGAGAGTTTCTACAACCCATGATTTTGATCCCCTTGAGTATTTTTTTATTAATTCTAAGTTTGATTCTATCAGTAATCCATTTAATGTAGTTGATATTTATGCTATTTTTTATACAACTCAACATTATGGCACTCAGGCATAGCAACCAAAGTTTGAGAAGTTGCTTGAGAAAGGAGAAAAGTAAATTCCTTTAAGTGTGGAAGCAACCAATGATGAATAGAAGCCTTTGCCTAAGTGTTTAAAGCATGCTTTTTGTTGCTTAATTGGCAAGTGTACCAAATTGTAAAAGTAATATAATGATGAAAAGATTATCATCCCACAGAGATTATATTGTCAAGTACTAAATTCATCAAATTAACACTATTTAGGCTATCAAAAATTGAGATTTAATAGGACTTTAAATAATATTAACATAAAAAATCTAAATTTATAAACACTAATAAGAAAGTATTCAAAATTAACAAAAGTAAATTTAATCAATTAGACAAAGGATGAAAGACAATGATATCAAAATGTTAGGGTTCAGATTTCACTTGAACTCTTTTGATGCAAATTCAAAGATTAGCTTAACCAAGTTCTATTCCATGATTAATAGTCAAATTCCTAAAATTAATTAATATCCAATCCCTTGGTATATTAATCCTCTTCACATTACTTTGAGTTAATCAATTCCTTAGTATAACCCTAAGTAAAGAAGGCCTTAACAAAAACTAGGGAATAAAGAGCAAGACTACACAACCTACAATGTCTATTCTTAGAAATTGCAAAAATTGAGGTGTTTATCATAAGTTCTAGGTTCGTGCACAATTTTTCCAAATCATATTTAAAACCTAAAATCATTCCAAGGATGGCCAAATCAAGAAAATCATTAAGAGAAGAGATAAACACATACATCATGAAATAAAAACTTAGATTAAATATAAAAATGAATTTATATCATCCAAGAACAAGATTCATCATTACCCTAACTAGAGAAGTTTAGCTACACATGGAGAAAGAAGAAAACAAAGATGAAATTCCAATAAACTCCATGAAAGATAGGTGGAAAGGTTGAAGAAAACTCTGAATCTTCAAGCTTGGATGCTCCCACGTCAAAATAAGGTTTGTGCCTCCACTTTTTTCTTTGAATCCTCTGCCCAAAAACATAACTTTCCTATTTATTGACAGAAAAATTCATCAAAATACACTCAATTTTTGGGCGCTTAGTTGTACAACCCTTATCAATCTATAAGCCACCGATTAGGCGGAGGAAAGTTGGGTGCTTAACAGCAACTTCCATTTTAGCTTTTTGCTCCTTGTTCAAGTATCCTGTCTTCTTCCTTGTATAACCACTTAAAAAAATAAATAAAACACGTAATGAAAACTAAGTTTAAAAACATCAAAAGCATGATAAAATTTTGAAAATAAAGCTCAATCAAAAGGGTTGAAAGATAATGAAAATCAAGATTTTACAATGGAAAAACATGTTTTTTTACAAGTTCATCACTTTCCTTGGTCTAGGTGATGCTTTTCCTATTATTATCTCATTAGAATTGTCTGAGTATCAAAGTGAGAAATTAATTCAGACCCTAAGTGAGCAGAAGTCAGACTTAGGTTGGAGCATTGCTGATATAAAAGGTGTTAGTCTCTTGGTCTATTCTTATAAAATTAATTTGGATGAAGGAACTAACCCTCATAGGCTTAATCCCACTATGAAAGAAGTGGTGAAGAATAAAGTGTTGAAACTATTAAATGCAGGAATCATATATCCTATTGCTGATAGTAAATAGGTAAGTCCTACACAAGTTGCTCCTAAAATGTCAAGTGTTACTATGGTGAAGAATGACCCGGGAGCGTTAGTCCCTACAAAACTTGTGACTAGGTGGCGGATGTGCATTGATTACATAAAGTTAAATGCTGCCACCTAGAAAGACCATTTTCCTCTCCCTTTTATTAATCAAATTCTTAAGTGTGTGGCTAGTCATCATTTCTATTACCTCTTGGATGGTTATTATCAAATTGAAATTGCATTAGAAGACTAAGATAAGACCACTTTCAGTTGTCCTTTTGGTACTTATGCTTTTCATAGAATGCCATTTAGATTGTGTAATGCACCTACTACTTTTCAACATTGCATGATAAGCATTTTTAGTGACATGGATGAAAATTGCATGGAAATTTTTATGAATGACTTGACTATTTTTGGATTTTCTTTTGATGCATGCTTATTGAATTTAGAGAGAGTGTTGACTCGTTGTTAGGAGAATGAATTAGTTTTGAATTGGGAAAAATTCCACTTTATGGTAACTTCAGGTATTGTCTTAGGGCATATTATTTCTTCTAGGGGATAGAGGTTGATCAATCTAAGATTGAATTAATAACTAAGTTGCCTACATCTAAGACAATAAAGGATGTAAGATCTTTTCTTGGTCATGTGAGCTTTTTATAGTAGGTTCATACATGATTTTTCCACCATATCTAAACCACTATGTGACCTCTTAGCTAAAGATGCCCCATTTGAGTGGACACAAGCTTGTGAAGAGGCCTTAAAACACTGATTGGCAACTTTACCTCACCACCAATAATGTAGCCACTTGATTGGACTTTACCTTCTGAGATAATGTGTGATGCTAATGATTTTGATGTAGGTGTTGTTCTTGGACAACGAAGGGAGGGGAAGCCTTTTGTCATTTATTATGCTAGTAGAGCTCTAAATAGTATTCAGATGAATTACTCCATCATTGAAAAAGAGTTGCTAGTTATAGTGTTTGCTTTGGATAAGTGTCGTGCTTACTTAATTAGTTCTCCTATTATTATTTTGACAAATCATACAGCCCTTAAGTATCTTCTTACAAAGAAGGTTACCAAGGTGCAGATAATATGGTGAATTTTACTTTTGTAGGAATTTGACATCACCATCAAAGAAAAGAAAGGAGTGGAGAATGTAGTGGCTGACCATCTCTCGTGGCTCACATTTAAGAACACCTCTGACCACCTGCAGATAAACACAATTTTCATATATTAGTTAACCCATATATTTAGACTTTTAGACCTCTTATATGTTTAATTGATTGGTTTTGGTCACATTTTATAAGTTTGGGTTCAAATTGAGCTTAATTGTATTTTTCAACATTATTGAGAATTTTACATTATTTCTGTATTTTGGGTATAACTTGAGTTCTAGACATCTACAAATATGAATTTTACCTTGTAGGAAAGCTGAGAGAAATCTCTACAATGTTGATGAAGAGCTCGAAGGCTGAATCAGATGTTAAGTAGGTCAGATTGAGCCATGAAGTCAGAACAGAGATGCTATCACTGGAACCTAGGCGATGTACAAAGATTGAGTCATAATTTGAGCTGTAGATGTGGTATGGACCTGAAACCAATGCCATTTGAAAGTTGAGATATATATATATATCTTCAATTCTTATGAATACCACTTATCCAAACGGTGACATTTTGATGATGTTTTAACTATTTGAAGTTGGCTGACGAGTTCAGAAAGCTGTTAAGAATGTTTTGGGCATAATTCTCTCATCCTAAGCCCAAATTATACAAATTAAGTGTCCAATTAAAGCTAAAAGAAAGAGGATTAACCTAAGTTAAGGGCAAACTTAGATTTTTTATTTTAGAGATAGTTATTTAAGCAGCAACTGTAACCAAGAAACTCAACCTTAATTTTCTCTTAGCCACTTTTTCTTGCACTTCCTCTCTTCATCTTTCTTCTTCTCCATTCTCTCTAGTTTTCTTTCTTTTCTGTTTTTCCTTTCCATCCATGGAGGACTAGATCCTTTTAAATTAATCCTAGGGGTTGACCATCTTGATGTTTAATTCTGATATCTTGTTTTGATTGTTTTAACTTTAATTAGTAATCAAGTTTCTCTTTTACTTGTTGATCAAGTTTATCTTTTACTTGCTAATTAAGTTTCTCTTTTACTTATTAATCAAGTTCCTCTTTGATTTTTTTAAGATATGAATTAAATTGCTTAATTTGATTTGGATGTTGATGTGATAATTACATAATTACCACGTGTTTAATGAGGATTACAAAGACTAAACAATGCATCAAAGGCTTCTAGGATGTTGTTTGTTAAGCTTGGTTGAATTTTGGGTTTTAGATTAATTTAGGATTAGATGGATGCTTAATTCATTAAATCTTAATAAATTAAATTCTGGATGCATATCTAGTAGAGAATTCATGGATCATCTTATGGCTTCTTGATGTGATCTAAGACTAAGAATTTGATTTGCAATTGAATGAATTCCTAGTGATCAATGATGAATTAAATTCAAGATTAGTTAATTTCCTTGGATTGGTTGTTTACTTAATTCTGTTTATAATTTTTAATTACTTTCTATTAATTAATTTTGCAACCCTTTTCTCCCTGTTAACATCTTAATTTGATTGCATGATTAGAGTGATCTAAGGGCTCGACCCATTTGTGTCTTATACTACAAGTATTTTAGTGAATCGATTTATAAATTAATTTAATTTGATAGTCTCGACAACTATCAAATTTTAGCGTTGTTGTCGGGGACCAATATAAGTTTAATTAATCATATTAGGAGTATAATTAGCTACTAACCCTTCATTAACCCTTGTTTTCCTTATTTCTAGTAATTTCCAACTCAATTTAGGCCTCTAAGTGGAATTTGTATGGACAAACAATTTCAGATTGGGCTAAAAATTGGTCAGTTAAAGGAAAATGATATGTTCCACAAGGCTCATTAAGGTCCTCCCTATTTTGGCCAAATTCCATATTTTAAATCACTTTTCCATTTTTTGAAAATTTTTTATTATGTTTTTGGGTGCCATTTTTAAGTAGTTTTCACCTTGTGGTGGTCCCATAATTTTTAAAGTTGTGTAAGTAGGGTAACTAGTGTTATTTTAGTAGAATTTAGTGTTGTGTAGTCTATTTTGTATTTTTTATGTTTCTGCACTTTTGCATGTTTTATGACCAAGTCTTTTAGTAATCATTTGTTTGGCATTGATCTTGATATTGAAAGGACATTGCATACACTTAATAGAGCTCGTAAGCATAGTAAAAGGATAAAATCTGAAATTGAAACTAAACTTAAGCATATAAGTAGTACTGCAACTATGGCTAATAATACTAAAACTAAAACAGAATATGAGAATACTAATAATACTACAAACATGGCTGATAATATGGATAATAAGACTCTTAAGGAACTAGTTGCACCTGATATGAATTATTAATCTTTGTTCATTCAATATCTTGATTTAAATGCTAATTTTGAATTAAAATCTGGATTGATACACTTGTTGCCAAAGTTTCATGGACTTGTAGGTGAGGATCCCCACAAGCACTTGAAGGAGTTCCATGCGGTGTGCTCCACCATGAAACCACAAGGCTAGTTTCATGGACTTGTAGGTGAGGATCCCCATAAACACTTGAGAGCCTTTCCTTTCTCATTAGATGGAGTAGCCAAGGATTGATTATATTACTTGCAGCCAGCTACCATAACAGGTTGGAATAATATGAAGAAACTGTTCCTAGAAAATTTCTTCCTTGCTTCCAAAGCTGCTGCCTTTAGGAAGCATGTATGTGTGTTGGTTGTGGCTTCGTAATACTCAAGAAAGGGGGTTGAATTGAGTATGATAACTTTTTGAAACTTTTTCCTTTTTTACAAAAACTGATTCTTTTCTTTAACTATGAAAAAGATTTTGTCAACCAACAAACCAAAATGTATTTTTGCAAGATGTATTTCTATCAAGACTTGAAACTTATAATGAAATATTAACAAAAAGGTTGATTTCAGATATAAACAAGATCATAAACTAATCAAATCATGCAAGCATTCCTAACATATTGTTTAATTCATACATTCAAAAATAAAGCAAATAAAGAGTTAAGGGATAGAGAAAATTATAAACTGAGTTTTTTCCTAGTTCAGCTACCTCCTCTGGTAACCTACATCTAGTCCCCACATGACTATGAGTTTCATCCACTATTAAAAATCAATTTACAAGATTCTTTACACAAGCTTCACTTCTTGGATCCTTCTACCCAAATGATAGCTTTTCTAGTCAAAGTAATCTTGCAATTCCCACAAGAGTTCCTTTTACTCTTGCACAGCACTAAGAGTCCCTTCTACTCTTAATTTAATCAACGAGAGAACCTTCTCTCTTATCTCTCTTTTACAATACGAAAAGATTCAATCAGATTCTAAGAAATCAAATATTACAATTTGAAACTTTACAGAAAAATACTCAGTTTTTCAATGAAAAGCTCTCTCAGTATTTGTGTGTTTGATCTCAAGTTTTGAATGAATTGTTATTGAGAAAGTGTTTGCCAATGTCCTTATATAGGTATTTTTCAAAATAGATTCATTAGACACACTTTACAAGTCAGTTAAGATCGAAACAAACTTAAAAAAAAATTTGTTATTAGTCAATCGATTAGTACACAGATGTATTAAACAAAATTTCACTTATTACAATGTGTGTACATCGATTGCCTAATCGATTGTGTTCTTGGATGTTCTTGATCTTGAGTGATATACACATGAGTACATCGATGTTGTTCTTGAGAAACACTTACAATTTCAGCCCAGAAGTTCATACATCGATTATCTAATCGATTGTATGGCTATTTCAAAAATGCCTTGCTTCTATTTTGGCTTATGCATCGATGTACCAATCGATGTACAGATGCAAAAATGCATACTGACCAAGTACATCCAGAATCAATCGATGTATACATAGATGTATAACACTTATACATAGATGTACACTGAGATTTTCATTAAAAGTTAGTTAATTAACTAAAAGTACATTGATGTACACATAAATGTACAGACTTATTAATTAACCTTTTTCATTCTTAGTTCATTTTTACTTTTGAAAACCATTTTTACTTATTTTAGAGAGCTTAGTCAAAGAGTTATACTAAGTTTTTTCTTTACAAAAAGATTCCTAATGATCTTCCTTGAATTCCTTCTTCATGATGCTCCTTCTTCAAGTTTTCCGTCATGATCCTTGCATTAAAATGCTTTGCTCCATGATCCTTTGCATCCACTTTTCTTGCTCCATTAAATCTCATTGAAAAAGTCAAGCTTGGCAAGTAGTTAGTGAATCAAAGTAATAATCATGTTAAGTTTAGTCATTAATTAAAACATACTAGGGTCATTTATCCACAAACTCTCCTTTTCTGATTAATGACAAACTTACCATACATAATATGTTTAACATTCAATATATCTTAGGAAGTAATTAGAAAAATCAGAGTAATAAAATGCAGCAGTTATTTACCATTTACTCCCCCTGTCTAATTAACAGCTTATCATTTGAACATGTATAAGATCATTGCATCATTATTTTAGATCATTAGTTCAAGTTGTTTTATCTAGTATGGTACCCATTCTCCCCCTTTGTCATTATCAAAAAGAACACGTAAGGGAGATTCAAATTAATAATCATGTTATAAAAGCATGTAAAACAAGGTACATACTAGAAATTCAACCATTCATTGATATCAAAGATTCATTCATTCATATCAGCATAATCAAAATAAGTTATAAAGTCATTTATATTCATCATTGTTCAAAGAAAGATTGAAATTGAAAATAGTAAAACAAACATAAAAAACAGCATGTTAACATCATTATAGACACACTTAAGACATCCTAAGATCTAAACATCTTTATCGGTCCTTGGTTCTTCAGTGTGCTGTGAAGCTTGGGCTGCTTGTTCTTCAAGATTACCTTCTTCTTCAGGTGCAGCAGCAGCAGCTTCTCTAGCCATGTTCATAACATCTTCAGAAGTAGGATAAACTTCTAGAGGTGTAGTGATGGAAATGCTTATATTTTGATGCAAAGTGGCCATTTAGCCTTCCAATCTGTTGAGTCTGATATGCAGATAATCAACAGACTGTTTTAACATTAAATGATGTTTTATTTGTTTAGTCTCAAAATTCTGAAACATTTGGAGCAGCTTGTCCATCTTGTTATTCAGCTCTGAGTTATCCACAACAGCTCTTGGCTCTTCACCAACTATCCTAACCCACTCTTTATTCACTTTAGCAAGCTTCATCTTGCTAATGGTCTCTTTACCAAACTTATGAGTGACCTACCTAGCATGAAACCTCTCTTCATTATCTAGAGAAACCTCAAAATACTCCAACAATCTCACCACTACTCCAGGATAGGGTAGGGTAGCTCCACTAATTTTGTAATCCAGCATGTGCTTGGTAATTATGAAGCTCTAACTCATTTGCTTCTTCTGTATCATAGCCCAGAGCAGCAGAATATCATTGTTCTACAACACAACATGATTTCCAGATCTTGGTAAAAGTAACCTGCTCAGCACATATTACAGGAGCCTATGCTGAATGTACATAGAGCCGATGTTGATCAGTCTTCCTTCTAGTGCATTTTCAACTAGAAACACCTTCATTGCTTCTTCCTTGTCAAAGTTCTTAATCCATACACTGTCAGGTCTAGTGCTAGCAAGATTACTTCCTTTGTAATCTAGTCTAGTAAATTGAGCAAACTCATCAAAAGTCATCTCAATTCTTGTGTTCTTCACCTCAGTAGAAAATCCCTCATTGTCCATCTCAAATGTATAGTAAAATGCTTTGATTAATGTAGGGTAAATATCACTCTTAATTTACAGAAATTTACTCAGCTTATACTCCTCTAAAATCTTGTGAAAAGTAAACTCATTGACCTCAAAATAGTTGAAATCTACAATCCTAACCTCATGAGTATCCCTATTTTTAAAATTATTCTTGTAAGGCATGATGTACTCCTCATCAGAAAAATACCTTTTAAGAAGTTCAATCTCAGTGACTCCTTCATCATCATCTTCTTATTCCTCTGTCCTCTTTTTCTTCTTTTGAATAGTTTTCTTTTTAGGTGTTTCCTTCACCACTTTCTTCTTCTTTTCTTGTTTCTTGGGTGCTGGTTTTGAAGATTCAGTTACCTTCTTGCCTTTGTCTTGTGTCTTCTTCAAACTTTTGATTGGAAGTTTATCAATCTTTTGAGAAACCTGAGTTTTCTCAGTTCCTTTTCTTATAGGGCATGCAGGGGTTGCTATGGGTGAAACATGTTGAGGTGTGGAAGATTGAGTTGAGGAAGAAGATGTGGAGTTAGAGGGAATAGGTGTAGAGGGTCCAGTTTGCTTCACACGAACCATTGGAGATGATTTTGAGCTCTGCTAGGGTTTAGGTCTTTGAAATTTTGATTTGAAAAGTGAAAGATTTGGAGGGAAGGGTTCAGGTTTATAAACCCAGATCAGTCAATTAATTACTCAATCGATGTATTAAAGGGTTTTTCCTCCTGTACACGTGTGCTAATCGATGTAATTAGCATCATGATTTGAAATTTAAACCAGGTACATCGATGTATTAATCGATGTATAAGCTAAGTCAGAGAGTACCAAGTTTTGAAAACTTGAACTCAACCGATGTGTGAATCAATATATAAGTACTGTCAGAGAGTCCAACAATTGCAGCATACACCCAATCAATGTACAAATCGATATATGGGGTAAGTCAATGAGTCCTAAATTTTAGAACTATCATTCAATTGATGTTAGAATCAATGTATACATAGGGTCAATTTTTTTAATGCATTGTTAATCGATGCATCAATCGATGCATAGGTACTTACAGTGAGTAGTGCATTTGAGATCAGTGATTCAATTGATGTGATAATCGATGTATATGATATCCTGTACCTATTTGATCAAAATAATCGATTGTTTAATTGATGTACAAACATCAAACATTAAATTATCATGCATTCAACATTCAAAACATCAAGCATAGGTAGGATCAATTATTCCTAATTCTCTTCTTATGTAGAAAAAGCTTTCTTTAGCCAATGGTTTAGTGAAAATATCAGCTAATTACTTAGATGTATTAATATATTCAATGATTATATCTCCACTTTGAATGTGATCCCTTATGAAATGATGTCTTATCTCAATGTGTTTAGTTCTTGAATGCATTATAGGATTCTTAGTGAGATTTATAGCATTAGTATTATCACATTTGATTGGAACTCTCTCTAAGAGAACACCATAGTCAATAAGTTATTGTTTTATCCAAAGAATTTGTTTACAACAACTTCTTGCTGCAACATATTCTACTTTAGCAGTTGATAAAGCCACACTTGTTTATTTCTTACTAAACCAAGAAACTAATGAGTTTCCTAGAAGGTGGTAAGTTCCACTACTACTTTTCCTATCTAACTTGCATCCAGCAAAGTCAAAATAAGAATATCCTACTAAGTTACATGTTGATCCTTTAGCATACCATAATCCCATTTCTTTAGTTCCTAATAAATATTTCATGATTCTTTTTAAAGTAGTTAAGTGTGATTCCTTAGGATTAGATTGGTATCTATCACACATACAAACACTGAACATTATATCAAGTCTACTTGTAGTTAGATAGAGTAAGGAATTAATTATACCTCTGTACTTGGAAACATCTACTGATTTACCTTTCTTATCTTTGTCCAAGTAGCATGATGGACTCATTGGAGTAGCCTTTTTCTTTGTATTCTCCATTCCAAACTTCTTCAATAGTTTTTTGCAGTATTTAGTTTGGCTTATGAAAGTTCCATCATCACATTGTTTGATTTATAGTCCAAGGAAGAATGTAAGCTCTCCCATCATAGACATTTCAAACTCGTTTTGCATTAGTTTGGCAAATTCCTTACACAAAGATTCATTAGTAGAACCAAATATAATATCATCAACATAAATTTGAACAAGTAGTATGTTTTGTGCTTTTCTTTTAGTAAATAGTATTGTGTCAACTTTTCCTCTTATAAATCCCATTTGAAGAAAGAAATTACTTAGCCTTTCATACCAAGCTCTTGGAGCTTGTTTAAGTCCATACAAGGCTTTAGTGAGTTTATATATATGATTAGGAAATTCATTTATTTCAAATCCAGGGGGTTGACTAACATACACTTCTTCTTATATATATCCATTTAGGAATGCACTCTTAACATCCATTTGATATAATTTAAAATCTATGATACATGCATAAGCTAACAACATTCTAATAACTTCTAATCTAGCCACAGGTGCATATATCTCATCATAGTCAATTCTTTCTTCTTGATTATAGCCTTTGGCTACTAATCTAGCTTTATTCCTTACTATGATACCATTTTCATTAACCTTATTCCTAAACACCCATTTTGTACCAATTATTTGTTTATCCTTGGGTTTTGGAACAAGTTCCCAAACTTTATTTCTTTCAAACTGATTAAGTTCTTCTTGCATTGCCATAGTCCAGTTTTCATCAATAATTGCTTCATATATAGTTTTAGGTTCAACTTGTAATACAAAAGCCATATTATTGCATGCATTTCTTAAGGAATGTCTAGTGGTTATCCCTTTGGATATTTCACCAATTATGTTGTCCAGAGGGTGATTCCTTGCAGTTTTCCATTCTTTAGGTAGATCTTCATGTTTAGCCTCCCTTGGAATTTCCACTACTTCATCCACTTTGGCATTGTCCTGCTTTTCCTCAAGTTTAACTTCTTCTAAAGTTTCTGCAACATCATCAACAAATTCCTTTCCCAACCTTTTGGGGTTAGTTTTATCAAATGTAACATGTACAAATTCTTCAATTGTTTGTGTTCTTTTATTAAAGATTCTAAAAGCTTTACTAAATGATGAATAGCCCAGAAAGATTCCTTCATCATCTTTAGGATCAAACTTTCCTGTGAATGCTTATGTCTCTAAGGCATGTCAAAAGGTTTTTGATGATAACAAAAGCAAAAGAGAAGATCAAGCGCAAAAGGAAAAATCAAGATCAAAGAAAGAAGACAGAAGGTTTATTTAGTTATAAGACTTAGGATATTAATGTTAAATGCTCTCAAGATTTCTCAAATGATTTTTCAATATATGATTTCAAAATAAATGGAAAATTTCAAAGTTAAACATGGCTTTCAATAAAACTTGAGTTTCAACTTTAAATCTAACACTCTTAAAAGGATTTATGTTTAATCAAGTATCTTGAGGTGTTGGAAATGACTTACAAGCGTTATTGGACTTGAAAAATGTGTTCAAAGGCCAATGTAATCGATTACATAATGTTTGTAATCGATTACATAGCAAACAGAAGGCATGTAATCGATTACAAGAAAGTCAGAGGCCATGTAATCGATTACACAATATATGTAATCGATTACACAAAGCCCAGAAAGGCAAAGAACATGTTCGACGAGTCATGTAATCGATTACATGGATATTGTAATCGATTACACAGCAAGTCAGAAGTCATGTAATCGATTACATGGGCATTGTAATCGATTACAAACAAAGTCAGAAGCCATGTAATCGATTACACCAATAATGTAATCGATTACACAGAGCCCAGAAAGATCAGAAAACGTTGGAACAACAATGTAATCGATTACGAAAGTGTAATCGATTACACGAACCCTGACAGCGTCCAACGGCTATATTAAATGCATTAAATGCATGCCCAACTACCTCCAACGGCTCCATTTATTGAGAAACTTATAAATACCAAAGTTGGGTCTTTATTTAAGGTTGACCTTGAACCAAAAACTGATCATCAATACTTCCAAATGTGAATCAATCCTTAAATTCATTTCTTGCTCTGTTTTCTGTTAAAAACGTGAAAAATCTTTGAGAGCATATTAGAGCTTCAATTTGTAAACACTTGCTCTAGAGAGAGTTTCTTCTATTTCAATCTTATACATTCTGATTAGTGAGGGTGAGGTATCCCTCAAGTATTGTAAGGGTGAGGTATCCATTGGAAAATAGAGGCTCAAGCTTTTGGGTGAGGTATCCCATATTGTTGAGTGCTCAAGGTTGTAGTGGTTTTTCAAGCACCCATTGAAGCTTGAAGATATAGTGGAAAATCTCAAGGTGTTGCTTGGAATTTGGACGTAGATCACAAGTGGAGTGGTGATCGAACCAGGATAAACGATTTGTGTTTGTTTTCTCTAAACCCTCCTCTGTTTATTTTTGTACACTGTTTTATTGTTTTGCTTGGATATTGTCTTCTTGGCTGTTACGGTTATAAGTAAAAGTGTTTATCTCATCTATCTAATTATTTCTAATCATTCAATAGCTTCAACGAAAATTGATTGTCAAATGATTTGCGAAAGATTTGTGAACCTTTTTTAACTACTCAATTCACCCCCCTCTTGAGTATTGAGGCCACTTGGTAACAAGTGGTATCAGAGCTAGACTCTTGTATAAAGAGCTTAGTAGCTTCAAGAGAAGTGATGGCTTCAAATGGTTTTTCAAATGAAGGTTCTTCTATAAATAGACCTCCTTATTTCAATGGGGATGGTTATGCCTATTGGAAAGAAAGGATGAAATTTTTTATTGAAGCTATTGACTTAGATGTGTGGGGCAGCTTGATTGAAAATGGTGCTTTTGTCCCTACACAAACTAAGGATGGTGTGACAATTAATACACCTAGAAGTGATTGGACCGATGATGATAAAAAGAAGGTTCAATATAATTTGAGAGCCAAGAACATCATTACCACATCTTTGGGGTATGATGAATTCTTTAGGGTGTCAAATTGTAAGACCGCTAAAGAAATGTGGGATACCCTACAAGTAACTCATGAAGGTACTAGTGAGGTAAAAAGATCTCGAATAAACACTCTTACTCATGAATATGAATTGTTTAGAATGAATCAAGGTGAGAGTATTCAAGATATGCAAAAGAGATTTACTCATATTGTTAATCATCTCATCTCATTGGGAAAGACATTTCCTAATGAGGATCTTATTAACAAAGTCTTGAGATGTCTAAGCAGGAATTGGCAACCCAAGGTAACGGCGATTGTGGAATCAAGAGATTTATCAACCATGTCTCTAGCCACCCTATTCGGAAAACTTCAATAGCATGAGCTGGAACTAAATAGGTTCAATCAAAATGAAGAACATGACAAAAAGAAGAAGGGAATTGCACTCAAGGCCACCTCTTCCATACTTGAAGATGATGATGAAGATGGTGAAGAGGATGGTGAAAATATTGAGCTAAGTGAGGAGAATCTCAGTCTCCTTGTGAGAAAATTCAGAAGATTCTTGAAGAAAAAGGGATTTCAAAGAAGACCACCGTTTCCTCAAAAGAAAGCATATCACAAAGGAGAAGGATCCTTCACTCCTCCAAAATTCTATGAATGTGGAAAACTAGGGCACATGAAAATGGAGTGTCCTATATATCTCAAGAAGACGGAGAAGTTTGAGAAAAGACCCTCCAAGGAAAAGAAAGGAAAAAGAGCATATATAGCTTGGGAGGACAATGACTTAAGCTCTTCTGACGATTCAGAAAATGAAGAAGCCCATCTTTGCCTCATGGTTCAAGGAGAAGAAAGTGGAGAAAGCGACACCGAGGTAACCTCTTCTAACCTAGAACCTCCACCTTCTTATGATGAATTGCAAGATGCCTTTCAAGAATTGCATGATGAATCTTTGAGGCTCACAAAAATGATTTTGTCTTCCAATAAAACAATCTCCCTATTGACAAAGAAAGTTTCCACTTTAACTAAGGAGATAAATGAACTTAAGATCGAAAATGAGACCTTAAGACTTATAGATGCTAATTCATTATGCATGACTTGTTCATCACATGACAATACATCCATATCATTACCTTGTTTATCATGTAAAGCTTTTGAAAAAGAAATTGAAGACTTGAACAACACTCTTGCAAAATTCACTTTTGGTAGAGACAACTTGAATGTGTTGTTGGGGAGACAAAAATGTGTTTTTCAAAAAGCCGGTTTGGGATTTAATCCAAACAACCATCAAAAGTCTTATAAGAACTTCTTTGTTTCCTCAAAAACTTCAAGTAGCCCCTTTGTTAAATGTTTTCATTGTGGTAGGAAAGGGCATAGTGCATCCACTTGCAATGTTAGAAAGAACATAAACACCAAGGTTGGAATCAAAAGGGTTTGGGTCCCTAAAGGCACCATACCTAATTCTAACACACAAGGACCCAAAACAATTTGGGTACCAAAAGTTAAATCTTGAATGTGTGTTGTAGGTGTGCTTGAAGACCAAGAGCTCAAGTTGGTATCTTGATAGTGGTTGCTCCAAGCACATGACCGGTGATGGCTCCAAGTTCTCCTCCCTTACACACAAGAAACATGGTCATATCACATATGGTGACAACAACAAAGGGAAGATTCTTGGAATTGGCAAAGTTGGTAAGATCCCTTCATCATCTATTGATAATGTCTTACTTGTTGAAGGACTTAAACATAATTTACTTAGTATTAGTCAATTGTGTGATAAAGGAAATAGAGTTATATTTGATTCCTCTTATTGCATAATTGAGGGAAAGGATGATAAGCAAGTTAAATTTGTTGGTCATAGGGTCAATAATATATATATGATTAGTCTCGATGATATCTCCTCAAATGATGCTAAGTGCTTTATGAGTAAAGAAAATGATTCATGGTTATGGCATAGAAGAATTGCTCACATTCACATGGATCACTTAAACAAATTGGTTTCTAAAGAACTAGTAATTGGTCTTCCAAAGCTCAAATTTGAAAAAGACAAACTTTGTGATGCATGTCAAAAGGAAAAACAAGTAAAGGTCTCTTTCAAAGCTAAAAACATAGTTTCAACTTCTAGACCTTTACAACTTTTGCACATGGATCTTTTTGGACCCTCTAGAACTATGAGCTTTGGTGGGAATTACTATGCATTAGTGATTGTGGATGATTTTTCTAGATTTACATGGACATTATTCTTGGCCCACAAAAATGATGCTTTTCAATCATTTAGAAAACTTGCCAAAGTTATCCAAAACGAAAAAAGTTTTTGTATTGCATCCATAAGAAGTGATCATGGTGGTGAATTTGAAAATCATGAATTTGAAACTTTTTGTGATGAACATGGCATTGAGCATAATTTTTCTGCCCCTAGAACACCACAACAAAATGGTGTTGTAGAAAGGAAAAATCGATCTTTAGAGGAAATGGCAAAAACTATGCTCAATGAGGCCAACCTTCCTAAGTACTTTTGGGCGGATGCGGTTAACACCGCTTGTTATGTTATGAATAGAGCCCTAATAAGGCCAATTTTAAAGAAAACCCCATATGAATTGTACAAAGGAAGGAAACCTAATGTGTCACATTTTCATGTCTTTGGATGTAAATGCTTTGTGTTGAATAATGGAAAAGATAACTTGGGGAAGTTTGATGCAAAATCTGATGAGGGAATATTCATTGGTTATTCTATTCATAGCAAGGCCTTTAGAGTCTATAATAAACGAACTATGATCATAGAAGAGTCCATACATGTTGCATTTGATGAAACTAACCCAAATGAGTCGAGAAAGGAGCTTGTTGATGATGTTGCAGAAATCTTGGAAAAGACGCACTTGGAAAATCAAGAGAAAGAGCCCAAGAAGGAAGAAAAGAGACTCCTTGATCATACATGGCAAGAAGATTCAGAAATCTTAGATCTACCCAAGGAATGGAGGACTTCAAGATATCATCCTCTCGACAAGGTGATAGGTGATGTATCAAAAGGGGTAATCACTCGAAACTCACTTAGAGATGCATGTAATCATCTAGCCTTTGTCTCTCAAGTTGAACCTAAAGACATAAATGAGGCCATTAATGATGAGCATTGGATCATGGCCATGCAAGAAGAACTAAACCAATTTGAGAGAAATCAAGTTTGGGAATTAGTTCCAAGGCCCAATGATCATCCAATAATTGGCACCAAATGGGTCTTTAGGAACAAACTTGATGAAACGGGCCTAATAATAAGAAATAAAGCTAGGCTTGTAGCTAAAGGATATAATCAAGAAGAAGGCATAGACTATGAAGAAACTTATGCTCCCGTAGCTAGGTTAGAGGCCATTAGAATGCTACTTGCATATGCTTGCATCATGGATTTCAAACTCTATCAAATGGATGTCAAAAGTGCCTTTTTAAATGGTTTTATACAAGAAGAGGTGTATGTAGAACAACCTCCTGGTTTTGAGGACTTTGAAATGCCCAACCATGTTTTTAAATTGAAAAAGGCCTTGTATGGCTTGAAACAAGCTCCTAGAGCTTGGTATGAAAGGTTGAGCAAATTTCTTTTAGAAAAAGGCTTTTCTAGAGGTAAAGTTGACACCACTCTTTTCATAAAACACAAAATGCATGACATTCTTCTAGTTCAAATCTATGTTGATGACATTATATTTGGAGCTACTAACAACTCTCTTTGTAAAGAATTTTTAAATATTATGCAAAGTGAGTTTGAGATGTCCATGATGGGTGAGCTCAACTTCTTCCTTGGTCTACAAATCAAGCAAACAAGAGAAGGAACGTTTATAAGCCAATCCAAGTATTGCAAGGAGCTGCCCAAGAAGTTTGGAATGGACAATGCCAAGCATATGGCTACTCCTATGGGCACCTCTTGCTATTTGGACAAGGATGAAGGAGGTAAATCGGTAGAAATTACAAAATATAGAGGTATGATTAGCTCACTCCTTTATCTCACTACAAGTAGGCCTGATATAATGTTTAGTGTATGCATGTGTGCTAGATATCAAGCTAATCCTAAGGAATCACACCTAAGTACTGTTAAGAGAATAATGAAATATCTAATAGGCACATCACAAATGGGTTTATGGTACCCTAAGGGTGCCTCATGTAGTCTTATTGGGTACTCCGATTTGATTTTCCTGGATGCAAAATGGATCGAAAAGAGCACTAGTGGGACATGCCACTTGCTTGGAAGCTCACTAGTTTCTTGGCACAAAGAAGAAACAAAATAGTGTGGCATTGTCCACATTTGAAGTGAATATGTTGCGAAATTTGGGAGTTTTTGTGCTCAAGTCCTTTGGATGAAACAGCAACTCTTGGACTATGGTCTTGAGCTTGATCACATTCCCATAAAATGTGATAATACTAGTGCAATTAACTTGTCAAAAAAATCCCATTTTGCATTCTAGAACTAAGCATATTGAAATAAGACATCATTTCATTAGAGATCATGTTCAAAGGGGTGATTGCTGTAACATCCCGAAAATTTATTATTTTGTTAAAAACGATCATTTTATAATATTTGCAATTTTTAAGAATTTTTGTGGAATTTTCTGGAGATGATGAATATTTTAATATATTCTTCGTTTTATGTGTGTGCTGAGTGGAGCCAGGAGAATAGAATATTTTCCCAATTATTTGGTAAACCTTGGATTTGTCAACGTGTCAACGGGGATCTTACTAAACCCGAGTGGGACACGGTTTACGAGGTCTACATTTTTGGGGTTTTATCGCTAGTATAATAAATCATCTGTTGTATTTAATCAAGGAGACAAGCTTACTATGCACTTCGTAGAGAAGCGTGCGAAGCTTCTCAAGGAAGCTTCTTTGAATCATTTTTTATTATTTCTCTCTCCTCCTATTTTTGTCTTTGCACATTTGAATTAAGGGGCTTAATTCATTCTGCACTCACACATTTTCTCCTCCTGTACGTAGCACTCATCTTTCTCTCTTTCCATTTCTCCTTCCAGCAGCACCATTTCCCCCCCCACCTTCATATTTTCACCCTCCAATACCGTCACACTCCAGCACCATTTCGTGTTTGGAGAAGCACCACACCTGAGGGAATCATCTTCAAAGTCCTACGTCTTCTTCATCTTCTTTTCCTCCACGGTTGAAGCTTAAAGGTTGGAACTTTAAGGATTTCTTGGAAGCTGAAAATATCATTTCTGACCAAAAGGAGCAGCCTTTCTTTGTGCTTCTTTAAGGTAAGAGGAAGACACTCCTCCTCAACCTCTCTTAGCATTTAGGAACGTCTGTGATTTTGTTGAGGGTCTTTCTGCTTTTGTATGTTGTTTGTATGGTATGTGTGTTATTTGATTGTCTGAGTTTGAATGTACATATATATAAATATAACTGGAGGTACTGGAATGTGTAATATTGAAGGGAATAAGTTCCAATTTGTTTTCGGATAGTTACGATGTTGAGCCCAGAATGTGGAAATTAGTAATAGTATGAAATCGGCCAAACTTGTCGAATACAATAACCTGATCTTTTGGTGATATGTCAAAATCCGTCGAATGAAGATTTCGACCATTCGTCGAATGATAAAAACTTGTCGAACGTGATAGCCTAAAACACTTGTCAAACGTGATCACCGATCACTTAGTAAAATGTTAAAATCGTCGAGTAGGGACCCATAGCCAAAACTCCGTCGAATGTGATAACCTAATCATTTAGTAAAATGTTAAAATCCGTCGAGTAGGGACCCATAGCCAAACCTGTCGAATGTGATAACCTAATCACTTGGTGAAATGTTAAAATCCGTCGAGTTTAGACTCCTGACCCCTTTCCGTCGAATGTCAAACCCGTCGAATTTAGATTTCTGACCAACAAACACTAAGTGAAAATCCGTCGAGTATGAACCTCGATCATGCCCGTCGAGATTGATCTTCCGACCAAAAACCCGTCGAATAGAGTCCCTGGACACTTACAAGAAAATGCCCCAAAGTCAATAATCGTCGGGTCGAGAGACAACGCTGTCGAGTAGATGAATTTCCCAGCACCGTCGAAATTAGAGATTTCGACCGGTGTTCGTCGGTTCGACACTTGGGAGATTTTCTCCAACGTCGACACCTATACCCGTCGAATTGAGGTTGTTCTTTGACCATCTGGAGGGTTCGACAGTTTTGATCTTTGTCCGACAGAACCCCCATCCGACAGAAAATGATTTCTTGCCAATCCTATTATAAAATGTGTTTCCCATTCTTTCCTCCCTGTTACACTATTCTTCGTCGAATGGTAACTTCAACCATTCATAAAACGTAGTCTCTGTCGAATTCAAACGTATACTTATCACCCAACACCTAGTAATTGAAATCTGTGATTCAAATTGGTGATTCCGACCGTGTAGTTTCCTGGACCCAAAACCTTGGGACTAATAGAGGAATATTGATCATAAATAAAAGGGATGACTAGAAATTACTTAGGGATGCATAAGCAGGGAAGAACCTGAGAGTGTGAGATTTTGAGATCTTAGAATAACCTTCGAAGGGCATATGAATAAATTACCTAAGAGGAATTAAGTTAACTAAAAGAATTCCTTTAGAGGCAAACCCTGTAAGTAAAGCTAAACCTAAGCAAGAACTCATAATACGTTTTGAAAAGGGTATTGATCTATTTAATGACAATATTATGCTATTGTGGGTCCATGTGAGAGACCATTGATCGTATTAATTCTTACTTTGGCAAATTGTGACATATGATGGAATAGTATGTGATAATGATCATACCGATTATGCATAGAGTCCGTATGCATTGTAATTTGTCCGTTGGATTTGTCGTAAGGCCTAGTTGCCTAGGAGTTGAACACACCTTAGTGCGGGTGCGAATAGACAAGTGGGGTCCTGTAGTTGGCCTTGAGGGCGTTGGGGCGCGGGTGTTTCACAAAGGGCAGTGGTAGCCCCTCTGGACCGTGAGACAAACCGATGCAAACGCACCAACGATCCTGACTGGCCACAGTCCTATATCGAGATCTTGTGAGAATCTTCTTTGTATAAAGCCTTGTTGCGCAAAATGAGTGATTATTTTCTCGGAAAGCACTTGTTTTTATGGTGACGAGATACTAGCATGTCTCCCGATCATTCTCTCCGAATGTTTTGTGTCTAGCTCCATGGAGTAGGATCTTGGTTATTGAGGGCTCATGTGTATAGAGTCCGTGCATTCTTTGCATTTATCATTATTATGGTCTCGGCATTGATATATTGTTGATATACCTATAACTGCTGGAACTGCCTCGCTTGATTCATAAGCGCTCTTGAATGTCTATTACTATTACTTGTTGTTGTAAATGCTATGTGGGCGCTTTGCGCCGTTTGTTTTCTTGATGCTATAATTGGTAATGATGGAAGGATGTCTTACCTCTTTTCCTTCCTGTCTTTCCATTTCTGTTTATCTGTATATTGCGTCTCATCGAAGACAACCGTGAGGAACCGGAAGCTCCCAACTTCCCTGGTTTTTGGCCTTACCTTGACTGAGCGACCACAGAAGACTATGGAGCCCCGTATGCACAGATTTTTGGGAGATGTACGTCTGACTTTCTTAGGAGGGCCGGAGTGCTGGTATATCAACTACAGTTCTGAACGCTGTGTCTACACGGGAGATGTCTCGATATCACTAGCCTGGAGACGCCACGAACCACCTGTCTTCACCTGTTGTATCAGCCTACGTTTGGAGTTTCACCTACCGATCCGTGAGATGTGGGCGATCGTTACTTCACTCCGAGAGAGGACTCTTTTCGTTTCTACTCGGGCCCCGTCCCGTGTCTCTGCTATTCCTATGGTGATTTCCTCGATGATGAGGAAGATCCCGAGGAAGATCCCGAGGAAGTCCCCGAGGACGACCCGAAGAGGACCCCGAAGAGGATCCGACACGATTCCTCCTCACTTGAGGGATTGATGTTACTCGTAGCTACTGAAGGCTACCAAGTATTTTATTTGGGGGCCCGATGTTTTGTTTGTAGTGGGCTGTAAATTCTGATACCGTGGGGATGTGTATATAATATTTTGGGGGCAGGTATAGCTTTGCTTTTGATGTACCAGGCTTGTAACTAAATGCTTTGATAAACTTATATATATATATATATATATATGATGCAGATATTAATTCCTATGCATGTTTTACTTCTGTTTGATCTTTTATTTCCATTGATGTCTCGTCAACATGGTTACTAATTAAAAAGAAAAAAAAAAAGGGTACATATATAACATAACCGCCAATTAAAATACCCAACTATAATCTAGTGAATATACGCGTCTTATTAAAATAGATAGGGTCTCAACTCACCTAACTTTATTTCCGCATTGTAATCGACCATGTGACGTTCCCTTGGAAGAGGGCGTTACATCTTTGTATCGAGCCCCGGTTTATGTTTCTTTGGGTCTTGTGGTTGAGTCTGTCTTGTTTGTCTTTGTGTGTTCTCTCGAATGGTATTCGTAAAGGAGTAGTGTTTGGTATTCTTAGTGAATGCAACTGACTTTTCGTGTTTTGATAATCGAATCGAGAAAGTGAGATGGCACGAAGGGAAGACATGGCAAAGACTATTACAGCCGATGCAAAGGATGGCGAGGTCATCGCACAACAAACGGAGCAAGCCGCACGACAAAGAAGAGAGAGTTACGCAACAACAAGAGCGAGCCGCTCACGGTTAGAGGCTACTGGCCGATGCTCGAATTTAGCGAGTTTCGACGCCATAATCCTCCTCAATTTAAAGGAGAATTTGATCCAGGACAAAGCTAGTCGTGGATCAAGGAGTTGGAGAAGGTATTTCGAGGAATGAATTGCGCGAGGGTAAGAAGGTGGATTATGCTACTTTTATCTTTGGTAGGTAACGCCGAGAGCGGTGGAACGGAGTGCGGAGGATGCTAGAAGCTGCGAACCGAGATATTACTTAGGAGTTGTTCAAAGAAAAGTTCTTGGACAAGTATTTTCTGCGAGTGCAAGGCATGCGAAGGAGTCGGAATTCCTCAACCTACGACAGGGGAATATGACCGTTAGCGAGTACTGTGCACGAGATTCGAAAATTTGTCACGATTTTCGACCTACTTTCGAACCAACCGGATGAGGCTTGGAAGTGCCGAAGATTCACGGAAGGATTGAGGTACTGGAACCGAGGAAAGCTGTAATCACCTTGAGGATCAATGAATTCTCACAATTTGGATACTTGCCGTGATGTAGAGGCTCTGGAGCAATCTAGAGATATGAGGAATAGAAACTTTGGGCTGCGAGATTCCGGAGAGGCGGCAATAACGGTGCTAACCGCCTGAAGAAGCCATACTCTCGACCAATGGGAAGTCACCAACAAGCCATGGGTGGAAGTTCTCGGTGGAGGTTCTAGTGGGAACCGGATGGCCAAAACTTGGCATATCCCTCCAAATGCGGAAGTGTGGAAAGATCATCGACAAGGGATTGTCCTATCAAAGGGATTATCTGTTTTCGATGTGGGAAACCTGGACACATCTACTACAGATGCAATCAAGCGAAGGTCGAACCTTCAATGAATGCTTGCGAAAGCCAAGAAACCGCAATTTGGAGGACGAGTTTACACTATGAGCGAGCTGAGCCGAAGCCTCCGAATCCGAAGATTTGATACTGAGGAGAAGGCATCATAGAAGGTAATCTTTTAACCGTCTTGTATGACTCTGGGGCAACCCATTCTTTTATATCGTATTGTGTGCAAAAGCGAGTCTACCCGTGTCGTCCTTACCTTTTGACTTAACCGTTTCTACCCCATGATAAACCGGTAGTTACTACCAAAGTTTGTCTAAACCGTCCATTGATTGTTGAAGGTCGATCCTTTTCGGTCGATCTCGATTTGTTTACCTCTTTCCCAATTAGATATTATCCTAGGGATGGATGGTTGTCTTCTAACCATGTTCGTTAGGACGTTCCGGAAAGACCATAGTTTTTCCCATAAATGAGAATTCTAGATTTCGACGCCAACCGAGTTCAAGCTCTCTTGAAAGAAGGAGCTCACGGATACATGCTACTTGTCTTCTTTGAAAATCGAGAACGAGGTTGATGTGGACACAATTCCGGTGGTGAATGAGTTTCCCGAAGTTTTCCGAGAGTGTGCCTGGTTTACCACCGACTCGAGAGATAGAGTTTGCTATCGACTTAGTACCGGGAGCTGGTCCCGTGTCTATAACACCGCACCGGATGGCACCAACAGAGTTAGTGAGCTAAAGAAACAGACTAGAAGAGCTTTTGGAAAAGCAATTTGTCGGGCCAAGTGTGTCACCATGGGGAGCACCAAGTCTTTGTTAGTTCGCAAGAAGGATGGCACCTCAAGGTTATGTGTGGACTATCGGCGGTGAACAAAGTGACGATTAAGAACAAATATCCACTCTCGAGGATTGACGACTTGATGGACCAACCTGAAGGGAGCGGCGGTGTTTTCCAAGATTGATCTGCGATCCGGGTATCATCGAGATACGAGTGAAGACAGAGGATGTGCCCAAGACGCCGCACCCGATACGGTCACTACGAGTATTTGGTGATGCCGTTTGGTGTGACGAATGCACCGCCTATCTTCATGGACTACATGAACCGAATCTTTCGACCTTACTTGGATAAATTCGTTGTGGTCTTCATTGATGACATTCGGTATACTCTCAAAATCGGGAGGACCATCTTTGAACACCTCATCAGATTCTTCGGATTCGAAGGAGAAGGAATTGTATGCCAAACTGTCAAAATGTGAGTTTTGGTGGAAGAAGTCAAGTTTCTAGGTCACGTGATCTCAAAGAGTGGGATTCTTTGTGGATCCATCGAAAGTGGAGGCAATACTACGATGGGAAAGGCCGAAGTCGTCGAATGAGAGATTCGAAGCTTTGTGGGTTTAGCGGGATATTACCGGAGGTTCATTGAGGATTCTCCAAGATTGCTGGACCACTTACGCAACTCACAAGGAAAAACCAAACTTTTGAGTGGACCGACATTTGTGAGCAAAGTTTCCAAGAGTTGAAGAATCGTGACTACCTCACCGGTGTTAGTGCTACCCGATCCGAATGAACAGTTTGAAGTGTCTTGTGACGCTTCATACCAAGGGCTAGGATCTCTACTTATGCAACATGGAAGGGTGGTGGCTTATGCTTCAAGACAGTTGCGAGTGCACGAGAAGAATTATCCGACGCACGACACTGGAGCTAGCGGTGTAGTTTTTGCTCGAAAATATGGAGGCATTTTCTCTACGGGGCAACGTTTAACATTTTTCGGTGATCACAAGAGTCTCAAGTATTTGTATGATCGAAGGAGTTGAACATGAGGCAACGGAGGTGGTTAGAATTCCGAAGGATTACGATTTCCAACTTCGTATCATCCGGCAAGGCAAATGTTGTGGAGACGCTCTAAGTAGAAAGATGATCGGTGTGTCTCCGCCCGATGATCAAGGAAAAGGATCTAATAGAGCAATTCGAGAGATGTATGGTCTTTTGTGAAGTTAGAACCTGGAAAGATTTGCATGAATATGGTTACCATCTCGGCGAGTTGATGGACGACATAAGAAAAGAGCGAGAAGAAGGACAAATTCTTACAAGAAGTGAGGGAACGAGATGAAGCAAGGAAATGAAACAGAGTTTGCGAGAGGAACGGATGGAATTTTGAGATTCAGGGGAGAGTTTGTGTCCTCGGAATCAAGAACTTAGAGAATACATCATTAATCATGCTCACACAAGCCAACCGAGTATGCACCGGGCATGACGAAGATGTATCAAGACTTGAAGAAGTTGTTCGGTGGCACGGAATGAAGAGTGACGTTACTAGACGTGTATCTACTTGTCTGGTTTGTCAAAAAGCTAAAGTGGAACATCGAGACCAGCAGGATTGCTGCAACCGTTATCTATTAGGAATGGAAGTGGGACAGTATTGCAATGGACTTTGTAGTCGGATTACCAAGGACAAGAAAAGGTTATGATTCGATTTGGGTAATTGTGGACCGACTCACGAAATCAGCACATTTTCTTCCGATCGACATCAAGTACAAGCTAGAGAGATTGACTCAGATCTATATTGGAGAGATTGTCGGATTCACGGTGTGCCTACAAGTATTGTTTCAGATAGAGATCCGAGGTTTACTTCAAATTTCTGGGAGAGTTTGCAAGAAGCATTGGGGACAAAATTACAACTTAGTTCTGCTTATCATCCGCAGACCGACGGTCAGTCGGAGAGAACAATCCAATCTTTGGAAGATTTGCTTAGAGCTTGCACCATAGAGCAAACTGGGAGTTGGGATGACATTCTACCCTTGATAGAATTCACCTACAACAACAGTTATCATTCGAGCATAGGGATGGCACCCTATGAAGCTCTATATGGACGACGATGTCGAACACCTATGTGTTGGTACCAAGACGGCGAGCGCCTTACTATTGGACCCGAGATTATACAACAGACAACTGAGAAGGTTAAAATGATTCGGGAAAAGATGAGGACGGCTCGAGTCGACAAAGAGTTATGCGGACCGAAGGAGAAAACCTCTTGAGTTTGAGGAAGGTGAGCATGTATTCCGAAAGTCACACCTACGACCAGGGTGGGCCGGGCTTTAAAATCTAGAAAACTCACTCCTAAATTCCTTGGACCATACCAAATCATTGCTCGTGTAGGTCTGTAGCATACCAAATATCCTTACCTCCTTTTCTTTCAAACATTCATAATGTTTTCCATGTGTCACAACTTCGGAAATACCTTCCCGACCCAAGTCATATCATAGCACCGGATACTGAGTACAACTAAAAGAAAACTTAACTTATGAGACGTCTCCTATAAGAATCGAGGATAGCAGGATAAAGCAATTAAGAGGCAAGGAGATCGCATTGGTGAAAGTGATCTGGGAACGAGGTGATTTGGAGATGCAACCTGGGAATTGGAAGACAAGATGAGAGAGCAATACCCACATGACTATTCTAAGGTATGCAAATTTCGAGGACGAAATTTCTTTTAGAAGGGAGTGTTGTAACATCCCGAAAATTTATTATTTTGTTAAAAACGATCATTTTATAATATTTGCAATTTTTAAGAATTTTTGTGGAATTTTAGGAGATGATGAATATTTTAATATATTCTTCGTTTATGTGTGTCTTGAGTGGAGCCAGGAGAATAGAATATTTTCACGACGCCATTTGGTAAACCTTGACCGTCAACGTGTCAACGGGGATCTTACTAAACCCGAGTCCGGACACGATTTACGAGGTCTACATTTTTGGGGTTTTATCCGCTAGTATAATAAATCATCTGTTGTATTTAATCAAGGAGACAAGCTTACTATGCACTTCGTAGAGAAGCGTGCGAAGCTTCTCAAGAAGCTTCCTTGAATCATTTTTTATTATTTCTCTCTCCTCCTATTTTTGTCTTGCACATTTGAATTAAGGGGCTTAATTCATTCTGCACTCCACACATTTTCTCCTCTGTACGTAGCACTCATCTTTCTCTCTTTCCATTTCTCCTTCCAGTGACACCATTTCCCCCCACCCCACCATATATTTTCACCCTCCAATACCGTCACACTCCAAAGCCACCATTTCGTGTTTGGAGAAGCACCACACACGAGGGAATCATCTTCAAAGTCCTACGTCTTCTTCATCTTCTTTTCCTCCACGGTTGAAGCTTAAAGGTTGGAACTTTAAGGATTTCTTGGAAGTGAAAATATCATTTCGACCAAAAGGAGCACCTTTCTTTGTGCTTCTTTAAGGTAAAGAGGAAGACACTCCTCCTCAACCTCTCTTAGCATTTAGGAACGTCTGTGATTTTGTTGAGGTCTTTTCGCTTTTGTATGTTGTTTGTATGGTATGTGTGTTATTTGATTGTACGAGTTTGAATGTACATATATATAAATATAACGGAGGTCTTGGAATGTGTAATATTGAAGGGAATAAGTTCCAATTTGTTTTCGGATAGTTACGATGTTGAGCCCAGAATGTGGAAATTAGTAATAGTATGAAATCTTGGCCAAACTTGTCGAATACAATAACCGATCTTTTGGTGATATGTCAAAATCCGTCGAATGAAGATTTCGACCATTCCGTCGAATGATAAAAACTTGTCGAACGTGATAGCCTAAAAAAACCCTGTCGAACGTGATCACCTGATCACTTAGTAAAATGTTAAAATCCGTCGAGTAGGGACCCATAGCCAAACCTGTCGAATGTGATAACCTAATCACTTAGTAAAATGTTAAAATCGTCGAGTAGGGACCCATAGCCAAACCTGTCGAATGTGATAACCTAATCACTTGGTGAAATGTTAAAATCCGTCGAGTTTAGACTCCTGACCCCTTTCCGTCGAATGTCAAACCCGTCGAATTTAGATTTCTGACCAACAAACACTAAGTGAAAATCCGTCGAGTATGAACCTCGATCATGCCCGTCGAGATTGATCTTCCGACCAAAAACCCGTCGAATAGAGTCCCTGGACACTTACAAGAAAATGCCCCAAAGTCAATAATCGTCGAATTCGAGAGACAACGCCTGTCGAGTAGATGAATTTCCCCAGACCCGTCGAAATTAGAGATTTCGACCAGTGTTCGTCGGTTCGACACTTGGGAGATTTTCTCCAACGTCGACACCTATACCCGTCGAATTGAGGTTGTTGCTGACCATCTGGAGGGTTCGACAGTTTTGATCTTTGTCCGACAGAACCCCCATCCGACAGAAAATGATTTCTTGCCAATCCTATTATAAAATGTGTTTCCCATTCTTTCCTCCCTGTTACACTATTCTTCGTCGAATGGTAACTTCAACCATTCATAAAACGTAGTCTCTGTCGAATTCAAACGTATACTTATCACCCAACACCTAGTAATTGAAATCTGTGATTCAAATTGGTGATTCCGACCGTGTAGTTTCCTGGACCCAAAACCTTGGGACTAATAGAGGAATATTGATCATAAATAAAAGGGATGACTAGAAATTACTTAGGGATGCATAAGCAGGGAAGAACCTGAGAGTGTGAGATTTTGAGATCTTAGAATAACCTTCGAAGGGCATATGAATAAATTACCTAAGAGGAATTAAGTTAACTAAAAGAATTCCTTTAGAGGCAAACCCTGTAAGTAAAGCTAAACCTAAGCAAGAACTCATAATACGTTTTGAAAAGGGTATTGATCTATTTAATGACAATATTATGCTATTGTGGGTCCATGTGAGAGACCATTGACTGTATTAATTCTTACTTTGGCAAATTGTGACATATGATGGAATAGTATGTGATAATGATCATACCTGATTATGCATAGAGTCTGTATGCATTGTAATTTGTCCGTTGGACTGTCGTAAGGCCTAGTTGCCTAGGAGTTGAACACACCTTAGTGCGGGTGCGAATAGACAAGTGGGGTCCCTGTAGTTGGCCTTGAGGCGTTGGGGCGCGGGTGTTTCACAAAGGGCGGTGGTAGCCCCTCCGGACCGTGAGACAAACCGATGCAAACGCACCAACGATCTGGACCGGCCACGAGTCCTATATCGAGATCTTGTGAGAATCTTTCTTTGTATAAAGCCTTGTTGCGCAAAATGAGTGATTATTTTCGGAAAGCACTTGTTTTTATGGTGACGAGATACTAGCATGTCTCCCCGATCATTCTCTCCGAATGTTTTTGTCTAGCTCCATGGAGTAGGATCTTGGTTATTGAGGGCTCATGTGTATAGAGTCCGTGCATTCTTTGCATTTATCATTATTATGGTCTCGGCATTGATATATTGTTGATATACCTATAACCGCACTGGAACTGTCGCTTGATTCATAGCGCTCTTGAATGTCTATTACTATTCTTGTTGTTGTAAATGCTATGTGGCGCTTTGCGCCGTTTGTTTTCTTGATGCTATAATTGGTAATGATGGAAGGATGTCTTACCTCTTTTCCTTCCTGTCTTTCCATTTCGTTTATCTCGTATATTGCGTCTCATCGAAGACAACCGTGAGGCAGGAAGCTCCCAACTTCCCCGGTTTTTGGCCTTACCTTTGAGCGACCACAGAAGACTATGGAGCCCGTATGCACTGATTTTTGGGAGATGTACGTCGACTTTCTTAGGAGGCCGGAGTCTTTGGTATATCAACTACGATTCAACGCCGTGTCTACACGGGAGATGTCTCGATATCACTAGCCTGGAGACGCCACGAACCACTGTCTTCTGTTTCACCGTGTATCGCCCTACGTTTGGAGTTTCGGCACCGATCCGTGAGATGTGGGGCGATCGTTACTTCACTCGAGAGAGGACTCTTTTCGTTCTGACTCGGGCCCCGTCCCGTGTCTCTCGCTATTCCTATGGTGATTTCTCTCGATGATGAGGAAGATCCCGAGGAAGATCCCGAGGAAGTCCCCGAGGACGACCGAAGAGGACCACGAAGAGGATCGACACGATTCCTCCTCACTTGAGGGATTGATGTTACTCGTAGCTACTGAAGGCTACCAGTATTTTATTTTGGGGGCCCGATGTCTTGTTTGTAGTGGGCTGTAAATTCTGATACCGTGGGGATGTGTATGTAATATTTTGGGGGGGCAGGTATAGCTTTGCTTTTGATGTACCAAGCTTGTAACTAAATGCTTTGATAAACTTATATATATATATATATATATATATGATGCAGATATTAATTCCTACGCATGTTTTACTTCTGTTTGATCTTTTATTTCCATTGATGTCTCGTCAACATGGTTACTAATTAAAAAGAAAAAAAAAGGTACATATATAACATAACCGCCAATTAAAATACCCAACTATAATCTAGTGAATATACGCGTCTTATTAAAATGGACCGGGTCTCAACTCACCTAACTTTATTTCCGCATTGTAATCGACCATGTGACGTTCCCTTGGAAGAGGGGCGTTACAATTGCATACTTGAATTTGTTGAAACAACTAAGCAACTAGCTGATATTTTCACCAAACCCCTAGCAAAAGAAGCATTTTTCTACATTAGAAATGAACTGGGTATATTGGATCATTCCTGCATAAATTAACTTCTGCTGCATAATCTTGTATTTTTCTGCATAATCACGCCAAATTGTTGCATAATCTCTGAATTCTTTCGTTATATTTGAATCCAATACTAACTTGAGCGTCGGAGATTTCCCCTAAGTTGTTTTGCAGGTGCTCCCTCGTGATCAAGACTCCCAAGCAACTAATATCCTCAACAAATTTGTTGAAACTCCTGGTAAAAATGGTAATTTCAATCAATTATATGAATTGAATTATAACATGATTTGATTATATGTTTAAATGATGATTTGAATTGATTTAAGTTGCTTTAAAACTGATTTGGATGGATTAAAGTTGATTATATCTTTGTTTGGAACGCAAAATCGAGTTAAAAAAGCGTAATCGATTACAATATATTTGTAATCGATTACACATGTTCTGTCACGCATGTAATCGATTACACACCCTTTGTAATCGATTACAACTAACTCAGAACTCAGGTAATCGATTACGTCAACTATGTAATCGATTACAAGGTTTCAGAAAGCATGTAATCGATTACACAAAATATGTAATCGATTACATATCCACCAGAATGCATGTAATCGATTACATACTCAATGTAATCGATTACACAATTCTTTTTTAAAGGTTTCTGACGCGCGTAGAGCTCATTTCTTTTTGGAACCTCTTCATCTTCTTCGTTCTCTCCTTCTGCTCCCACGCACCTCAAACCTCAAAATCTCTCTTTTCTCACTCAAATCTCCATCAAAACCCGTCATTTCACCTCTCTCAATCTCGGAAAACCCCTCTCCACATAGCCCATCTTTCAAAATCCCCTCACATCCCTCATCCACATCTCCCCATCATCTCTCACGAACACCTTCTCCACTTCTCTGCCCTAATCTCGTCCCTCTCTCTCTCTCCTCACTCATCCCCAACCATTTACCACTCATCCCTTTCTACTCCTTCTCATCAATGGCTGAATCTTCTCATCGCTCAAAACGCCCAAAAACAGGGGCTGCCATTGCAGGGTCTTCTGGTGGTTCTTCACGAAACATATCTGGCCTGGACCTCACGAGGCACTTCTCCACTGTGAAGAAAGCTGAGTTGTTCCGGAAGAACTTCCAAACCTTCGCAAAATCATCTCTCCCAGGTATCTTCCCATCACCTTCTGCGAGAGTGAACCTTTAGAGAGCTTTAGGATAATAGAAAACTTAGGCTTGCTGGGATTCCTGAGCATAGAGAAGGCCATCTACCCTAACCTTGTGCGAGTCTTTTATGCGAACCTGAAAGTTGAGGACAATTGCATAATCTCTGAAGTGAAAAAGTAACAAATCAGGTTAACAATGGCAGAGTGGTATAGGCTTACAAAGCTCACTCCTGATGGAGCTCAGTTCTGTGGAAATGCCAATGTCTGGGGGCATGAGTTTGAGCATAAGGCTGCTCTTCTCTCTTTGATTAGGATGGCTACCACCTTCCCAGTGATCCTAAACGAAGAATAATGGCCACTTGGCCTCACTATGGAAAACGGGGTTCTCCACTACCTCTTGGTTCGTGGATTGATTCCCGAGAGGAGGAATTACTCCCAAGTCCTCAAGGATGATGTAGTGGCATTATGGGCAATGACCACGGGGCACCCAATAAGCGGGGTTACTACATTCTAGAGCATATCTTTGGACGTCAAGAAAAAGAAGAACTCTGCTCTCCCCTTCGCCATGTTGGTCACCACAATCCTCGAATCTTGTCGCATTTCGGCCGACCGAAGAGTCCAAGGACACCGGCTCGAAGGGACCCCAATCAATTGGGTTGCATACTCGAAGAAGCTTCGGCTCTATAAGATGGATGATAGGTGGCATTACATTACTCATGGCACGTTTGGTCATATCCATCACGATCCGGATAGTGATGATGAGGAGGCTCGACCGCCTCTGCTCCTGCTCCCAGCTTCTCTTGATCTTCGCTCCAAGAAATGCGCAACCTGAGCGCCAACGTAAACACACGCATGGATCATATTGAGCAAAAGATTGACCATCTTGAGCTGAGGATGGACTACTCAGACCAGGAGCTTGCCTCCATTCGATCCCTCCTAAATGGACCTCCTATTCCTGAGAGTCTGTTCGCCTTGCACCTCCCACATCCTCGCCCCTCCGGTTCCCCTATCCTTTCTTTGGTCCATCCTGGAGTTCCTGGCGATGATGAGGAGCTTCGGACTCGACGACGATCTTATGCCCGGCGATGATAACATTGATCTAGGAGACTCTGTGCGGATCCGAGAGGGTGAAGTTTTTGTGACGAGGTCACGATAGTGATCATGGCCTATTGCCTTGATATTTTCTTGTATTGATGACCACCTTGTACTTATTTTGTTTTGACTCTAATTATATAAAATTGGTATACCTTTATGGTTATATTTTGATTATTGCCTACTGGTTGTGATACGTTTCTTTGTACATGCTAATTATTAATACATGAACTTGTTTTCACTTTGAATGTTTGGCTTTTGGAATATTGATTGGACTGATTAATCTTTGTGGCTTTTCTGTTATGGCAAAAATTTGGGAATCATGAAATATAGCTATCATGCTGTCTATTTTTTCTTAAATGCTTATGTCTTTTTGATAATGCCAACAGGGGAGAAAATGAGGAAAAATGAAAATGAAATGAAATGTAATTAATGGTTGCATGAGAAATTAAAGGTTGCATGAGTACGGGGGAGTTATTGACCTTTTAAGTTATTAAGCTTTTCATATGCAAAATCTAACCCAATATCATGCATAAACTCCGGGGGCAGCATTACACCTAAATGACTATTATATACAAATGCAAAAACTCTTTCTTTTTCCTATGATCAGTTTGTCATCATCAAAAAGGGGGAGAATGTGAATGCTTATGTCTCTAAGGCATGTCAAAAGGTTTTTGATGATAACAAAAGCAAAAGAAAAGATCAAGCGCAAAAGGAAAAATCAAGATCAAAGAAAGAAGACAGAAGGTTTATTTAGTTATAAGACTTAGGATATTAATGTTAAATGCTCTCAAGATTTCTCAAATGGTTTTTCAATATATGATTTCAAAATAAATGGGAAATTTCAAAGTTAAACATGGCTTTCAATAAAACTTGAGTTTCAACTTTAAATCTAACACTCTTAAAAGGATTTATGTTTAATCAAGTATCTTGAGGTGTTGGAAATGACTTACAAGCGTTATTGGACTTGAAAAATGTGTTCAAAGGCCAATGTAATCGATTACATAATGTTTGTAATCGATTACACAGCAAACAGAAGGCATGTAATCGATTACATTAGAAATGTAATCGATTACAAGAAAGTCAGAGGCCATGTAATCGATTACACAATATATGTAATCGATTACACAAAGCCCAGAAAGGCAAAGAACACGTTCGACGAGTCATGTAATCGATTACATGGATATTGTAATCGATTACACAGCAAGTCAGAAGTCATGTAATCGATTACATGGGCATTGTAATCGATTACAAACAAAGTCAGAAGCCATGTAATCGATTACACAGAGCCCAGAAAGTTCAGAAAACGTTGGAACAACAATGTAATCGATTACCGAAGTATGTAATCGATTACACGAACACGACAGCGTCAACGGCTATATTAAATGCATTAAATGCATGCCCAACTACCTCCAACGGCTCCATTTATTGAGAAACTTATAAATACCAAAGTTGGGTCTTTATTTAAGGTTGACCTTGAACAAAAACTGATCATCAATACTTCCAAACGTGAATCAATCCTTAAATTCATTTCTTGCTCTGTTTTCTGTTAAAAACGTGAAAAATCTTTGAGAGCATATTAGAGCTTCAATTTGTAAACACTTGCTCTAGAGAGAGTTTCTTCTATTTCAATCTTATACATTCTGATTAGTGAGGGTGAGGTATCCCTCAAGTATTGTAAGGGTGAGGTATCCCTTGGAAAATAGAGGCTCAAGCTTTTGGGTGAGGTATCCCATATTGTTGAGTGCTCAAGGTTGTAGTAGTTTTTCAAGCACCCATTGAAGCTTGAAGATATAGTGAAAAATCTCAAGGTGTTGCTTGGGGACTGGACGTAGATCACAAGTGGAGTGGTGATCGAACCAGGATAAACGACTGTGTTTGTTTTCTCTAAACCCTCCTCTGTTTATTTTTGTACACTGTTTCATTGTTTTGCTTGGATATTGTCTTCTTGGCTGTTACGGTTATAAGTAAAAGTGTTTATCTCATCTATCTAATTATTTCTAATCATTCAATAGCTTCAACGAAAATTGATTGTCAAACGATTTGCGAAAGATTTGTGAACTTATTTTTAACTACTCAATTCACCCCCCTCTTGAGTATTGAGGCCACTTGGTAACATTTCCTAGATTGTCCTTTCCATTATTTAGTACAAAACATTTACAATCAAAGACATGGAAATGTGAAACATTTAGTTTTCTACCTTTATAGAGTTCATATAGAGTCTTTTTCAAAATTGATCTTATCAAGACTCTATTCATTGAATAGCAAGCTGTGTTTACAGCATCTGCCCAAAAATATTTTGGCATGTTTGAGTCATTCAACATAATTCTTGTTATTTCTTCTAAAGATCTATTTTCCCTTTCCATAACTCCATTTTGTTGTGGAGTTCTTAGAGCAGAGAAATTATGTTGAATTTCTAACTCTTTACAGAAATTATCAAATTCTTCATTTTGAAATTCTTCACCATGATCACTCCTTATAGAAGTTATTTTCATGCCTTTTTCATTTTGTACTAACTTAGCCATTTTCTTAAAAGTTGTAAAAGCTTCATTCTTGTGTGCTAAGAAGAAGCTCCATGTAAATCTAGAGTAATCATCAACTATAACTAATGCATACAAATTTCCTCCAAAACGTTTGGACCTAGAGGGTCCAAATAAGTCTATGTGCAGTAGTTGTAAAGGTCTTTAAGTTGAAACTATATTCTTAGCCTTAAAAGATACTTTAGTTTGCTTGCCCTTTTGGTATGCATCACATAAACCATCTTTTGAGAACTTGATTTTAGGAAGTCCAATTACTAATTCTTTAGAAATGAGTTTATTTAGATGATTCATATGAATATGTCTTATTCTTCTATGCTATAGCCAATTCTCCTCTTCCTTAGATATTAAACAACATACATCACTAGCAGAAATACTCTCTAAATCTATCATGTATATGTTATTCAATCGATTACCTATCAACTTTGCATTACTATCATACTTGTTTTCTATAATACAACTATTAGAGTTAAAGAATACCTTATAACCTTTATCACATAGTTGGCTAATGGTTAGTAAATTGTGCTTGAGCCCTTCCACATATAGTACATCTTCTATCTTGGTAGTTGTACTTCTTCTAATTGTTCCAACTCCTAAGATCCTTCCTTTGTTGTTATCACCATAGGTGACACTTCCACTTTGTTTGGGAGTGAAGGATGAGAACCTTGTGATATCTCTAATCATATGTTTGGAGCAGCCACTATCAAGGTACCAATATGAAGTTTTGGCTCTCAAACACATCTACAAAACATATTCTAAGCATTTGTCTTAGGTACCCAAATTTTGTTAGGTCTTTTGGTGTTAGTCATAACATATGTTCCCTTGGGAACCCAAATTTGTTTAACACTAATCCTTGAAGGATTTCTAAAATAGCATGTAGAAGTTGTATGTCCTTTTCTTGCACAATAGAAACATTTAACAAAAGGACTAATAGAGGATTTAGGTGCAACAAGGAGTTTCTTAAAAGCCTTTTCATGCAATGCTGGTTTATAGCCTATTTCAGCTTTGTCATATACTCCTTCTTGTTGTCCTAATATGGCATTTAGATTATCTCTTCCCATTGTAAATTTAGATACAGTGGTTTTCAGTTTTTCTACTTCTTTTTCCAGAATATTACAATTAAAACATGTAGAACTAGATGCACTTAGCTTATTGTTCTTAGCTTCTAATTCTTTAATCTTAATTTGAAGAGATGCATAATCACTACATTGTTTAGCAATGACTTTCCTAAATGACATTAATTGCTTAACAATTTTTAGATATTCATTATACAATTCATCAAAAGCATCTTGTAGTTCATCATAAGTAGGGGGGATTTCATTTACCTCATCTTCATTGTCACTCTGATGGTTAGTCATGAGACAAAGATTGGCCTTTTCTTCTTCAGAATCTTTAGAGAAATCCATATCATTCTCCTCCCAAGGTATGTATGCTCTTCTTGGCTTTCTATTCTTCTTGTCCCTGGACTCATGATTGTCATGCTTGTCCTTCTTTTGAAGTTTAGGACACTCATTCTTGTAATGTCCAGGTTTACCACATTCATAGCACTTCACATTTGATATTGAACTTTCAGCTTTTGAAGTGTTCTTCTTTGAAAAGAAGTTTAAGGGCCTTTTGTTGAAGGTTTTCTTCTTTTTGAGGAATCTCTTAAACTTTTTAACTAGTAGTCCCATATCCTCTTCAGATTCATCATCTTTTTCATCTTCATCACTGTCAAAATTTTCTTTGGAGACATGTGCTTTAAGTAATAAGCCTATTTTCTTTTTCTCATTCTCTTCATGGTCATTCAATCTATGCAACTCCATCTCGTGCTCTTTAAGTTTTCCAAATAATGTAGCAATATTCATAGTTGTTTAGTCCTTTGATTCAGCTATAGCAGTAATCTTTGGTTGCCATTCTCTTATCAAACATCTTATAATCTTGTTGATTTGTTGTTCATCTGAAATGCTCTTTCCAAGTCCATTCATCTAATTCACTATATGAGTGAACCCCCTTTTCATATCATTGATGTCTTCACCATTCTTCATGTGAAAGAGTTCATACTCGTGCATGAGTGAGTTCATTCTTGCTCTCTTTACATCACTAGTTCCTTCATAAGTAATTTGCAGCATATCCCACATTTGCTTGGTTGTCTTACAATTTGAAACCCTAAAAAATTCATCATAACTCAAGGCAACAGTTATAATATTCTTAGCTTTAGTATTATAAACTCTCTTTTTGTCGTCATCATCCCATTCACTTCTAAGTTTTTCTCTCTTGGTGCCATTTGCATCAAGAGTGTGAGGAATGTATGGACCATTCTCAACAGTATCTAATACATCAATGCCACTTGCCTCAAGGAATATTAACATCCTTTCTTTCGAATACATATAGGCAGTGCCATTGAAAGCAGGGGGTCTTGCCAAGGAAGCCCATTCTCCCAAGATGTCGTTTGAAGCCATCCTCTTAAGCTGTTAAGCCTTACACAAGAGTGAAAGTTCTAGTACCACTTGTTGGTTGTGGCTTTGTAATACTCAAGAAGAGGGGGTTGAATTGAGTATGATATCTTTTTGAAACCTTTTCCTTTTTTGCAAAAACTGATTCTTTTCTTTGACTATGAAAAAGATTTTGTCAACCAACAAACCAAAATGTGTTTTTACAAGATGTATTTCTATCAAGACTTGAAACTTATAAAGAAATATTAACAAAAAGGTTGATTTCAGATATGAACAAGATCATAAACTAATCAAATCATGCAAGCATCCCTAACATATTGCTTAATTCATACATTCAAAAATAAAGCAAATAAAGAGTTAAAAGATAGAGAAAATTACAAACCGAGTTTTATCCTGGTTTAGCTACCTCCTCTGGTAACCTACATCCAGTTCCCACATGACTATGAGTTTCGTCCACTATTAAAAATTAATTTACAAGATTCTTTACACAAGCTTCACTTCTTGGTTCCTTCTACCCAAATGATAACTTTTTCAGTCAAAGCAATCTTGCAATTCCCACAAGAGTTCCTTCTACTCTTGCACAGCACCAAGAGTCCCTTCTACTATTGATTTAATCAGTGAGAGAACCTTATCTCTTATCTCTTTTTTATAATATGAAAAGATTGAATCAGATTCTAAGAAATCAGATATTGCAATTTAAAGCTCTACAGAAAAATACTCAGTTTTTCAATGAAAAGCTCTCGCAGTATTTGTGTGTTTGATCTCAAGTTTCGAATGAGTTGTTATTGAGAAAGCGTTTGCCAATGTCCTTATATAGGTATATTTTAAAATAGATTCGTTGGACACACTTTACAAGTCAGTTAAGATCAAAACAAGCTTAAAAAAAATTATGTTATCAGTCAATCGATTAGTACACAGATGTATTAAACAAAATTTCACTTCTTACAACGTGTGTACATCGATTTCCTAATCGATTGTGTTCTTGGATATTCTTGATCTTGAGTGATACACACATGAGTACATCGATGTTGTTCTTGAGAAACATTTGCAATTTCAGCCCAGAAGTTCATACATCGATTACCTAATTGATTATATGGCTATTTCAAAAAGTCTTTGCTTCTGTTTGGCTTATGCATCGATGTACCAATCGATGTACAGATGCAAAAATGCATACTGACTAAGTACGTCCAGAATCAATCGATGTATACATAGATGTATAACACTTATTCATAGATGTACATCGAGGTTTTCATTAAAAGTTAATTAATTAACTGAAAGTACATTGATGTACACATAAATGTATAGATTTATTAATTAATATTTTTCATTCTTATTTCATTTTTACTTATTTTAGAGAGCTTAATCAAAGAGTTATACTAAGTCTTTTCTTTACAAAAAGGTTCCTAATGATCTTCCTTGAATTCCTTTTTCATGATGCTCCTTCTTCAAGTTTTCCTTCATGATCCTTACATTGAAATGCTTTGCTCCATGATCTTTTGCATCCACTTTTCTTGCTCCATTAAATCTAATTGAAAAAGTCAAGCTTGGCAAGTAGTTAGTGAATCAAAGTAATAATCATGTTAAGTTTAATCATTAATCAAAATATACTAGGGTTATTTATCCACAATGTGGCATAAGGCAGATATCAAGAGAAACTCTGCATGAGTATTGGGAGAAATTCAAGAAGTTGTGCACAAGTTGTTCTCATCACCAAATCAATGACCAGTTTCTAATACAGTATTTCTATGAGGGATTTTTTGAAAATGTTACTCTTACACCCCTAAAAAGGGGTGTAAACACTATTCACACTCTTTTTAAGGGATGTGATTGAGTGAGAGAAAGTGATAGAAAAAAGTATGTATAATAAATGGTATTAGATGAGGTGTGAAAAGGGGTGTATGTACTATTTGATGTAAGAATATAAGAGTTGCGGATTTTTACCCATAGATAGAAGCATGGTAAATGCTGCATCTGGAGGAACTTTAGTGGACAAAACCCCTACTGCAACAAGAGATTTAATAGCGAACATAACAGTAAATGCATAATAATTTAGCACATAAGTCGTTACCTCAACCAGAGGAGTTAATGAAGTAAGGGTTTCTGATCCTGATCAACAAAGAATTGAGAATAGATTGAAGGAGCTAACCTCCTTGGTTAGGCAACTAGCATTGGGACAAAAACAAATTCAGTCCCCAGCAAAACTTTGTGGAACTTGTTCCTTGCTAAATCACCAAATAGACTAGTGTCCTGCACTCTAAGAAAGTAGTGAAGTAGTGGCTGCAATATTTCCTGGAAAACTATACCAGCAATAGCCAAAGTATGACCCATATTTTAACATATATAATCCTAGATGGAGAGATCATCCCAATCTGTAGTATGGCAACAATTCTGCCTAACTTCAACAACAGCAATAGACGACTAGATATAATATAGCAGGCTTAAGCAAGCAACAGTGAAATAGCCCATGCAGCAAAGTAGTGATTTAGAACCTAGTTTGGAAGACTTGGTGAAACAGTTAGCAACTAATAACCTTTAGTTTCAACAGAGAACCAAGACCACCATTCAGAACTTGGAGACTCAAATTGGTCAACTTACAACTTCCATCAATGAGTTAAAGACTAAAGATTTAGGTCAATTACCCTCCCAAACAATTAATAATCCAAGAGGCAATGTGAGTGCCATAACCTTGAGAAGTGGCAAAGAAGTGAGTGGTCCAACCCAACTCCAACCAAAGATTGTGCAACAAGACTGTGCAAAAAAATTAGATCCAACTTATTGTGAAATTGGCAAGTGCACCGAATCGCAAAAGTAATAAAAAGTGAGTAAGAGTATCGTCCCACGAGGATTAAATTATTAATTATTAAATTCTCTAAACTTGACACTATCTAAGCTAATGAAAAAGAGAGTTGTTGCAAATATAATTAAAAAGAAATATAAGTAAGCAAAACAATAAATCAAATGGGTGAAATGCAATGGTATTAAAGCGTTAAGGTTCAGATCTCACTTGAACTCTTTAAATGTGTATTCAAATATAGGTTTAACTATGTTCTATGTTAATGATTTATGGTCAATTCCCAAAATTAATTAATACTTAATCTCTTGGTATATTAATCCTCTTACACTGTTTGAAATTAACTAATCCTTTAGTCTAACCCCAAATAGAAAGGCATTATCAAGATCGAGGGAATTAAAAGAAAGACCACATAATCCACAATGTCTATTCCTAGCAATTGTAGAAATTATGATGTTTATCACATGTTCTAGGTTCATGCAAATTTTTCCAAATTATACATTAACCCAAAAGATCATTCCCAAATTGATCAGGTTTAGAAAAGCATTAATAATAAAGATAAACTTGTAAATCATGAAATAGAAACAATAATTAAACTCATAAAATAGGTTACATCATCAAAGTTCAAGATTCATCATCCCCTAACAAGGAAAAATTAGTTACACATGGAAAAAGAAGAACACAAAGGGAAGAATATAATAAACTCCATTGTAGAAAGATGGAAATATTGAAGAAAATTCCTAATCTTCAAGCCTAATTGCATTTACACCACATTAGGGTTTATGCCTCTTGACGGCTATTGCGTTCTGTCTAAGTGTATAAGAGTATGTCCAATTTGGCATAACTTTTCTATTTAAAAAGAATTCAGCGTGTTCTGTTACGCATTCAACACTCAAGCACTCAGTTTCCAACGCTTAGGCACTAGATTTTTGAAATCATGGTGTGCTGTTCACAGCCAGCGCTCAAACGCTCATTGTCCAGTGCTCAAGCACTGGCTCACTTAAATGGAACTCTCCAGTAGCGCGCTTAGGCGGTGGATACTAGTGCTCAGGCACTGGTGTCTGGATAAAATTCTTTCTTCTTTTTCTTGTTCAAGCATCCAATCTTCTCCATGTGCAATTACCTAATAAAAACACATAAAAACACGTAATAAGAATACAATTAAAATAATAAAAACATAATAAAACTTAAGAACAAAACTAAATCAAAATGATTAAAAGAGGATGAAAACCTAAGATTTTGAACCGTAAAAATATTAATTTTTGTAGGTTCATCACTCCCCCAAACTTAAGCTTTTGCTTGTCCTCAAGTAAAAAAAAAAACACAAAAAACTAAACAAATAAAAACTCAAAACATAAAGACTCAAACATAGTAATACTGAGTATTGAAAATCATTCATATCCTCAGAATTTACTTCACAATCTAACTTCAAAGTGTTACATATAAATAATCCATTTGTCAAATCGTCTCTCACATGCAACTCTTATACAAAAATGACTTCCCAAAAACATAAATGAAAGACCCAATCTCCTCAAAAAGTACAAGCTTAGATATGTTTATAAAACTGCAAATGCACATCAAATCCACATCCATAGGGTTATTCTTCATCTCTCTCTCCACTAATGTAAACAATACATAACCAAGGATCAAAAGGGACTTTACAAAGCTTGTAATGTAAGGCCAAAGGTGCGAGTTAAGAAAGAAAGGATAGGATAATGAAATCAACAATTGAGATACAAAATTATGCAAATTTAAAAATTCAAGCCACGAAATGTAGGACAAGTGCACAACGGAGCAAAAGAAACAACACATCATTCATTTATTTTATTTTATTTTTTATTTTTTTAAAACCTCCACCGCTAAACTTATTTCTTTGCAATACTTTGGGTGAACTTTCCTTTTTTGAATTTTTTTTATTTTTTTTTCTTTTTCTAGCTCTTGAAATACATCATGCACAAAAATAATGAAGGTTTGAGTAAAAAAATAATACAAGATATGCACTCAACAAAGGTTATGTAAGAGAGGAATTTTTTTTCATGGATATAGAAAAATGTGGGTAAAGAAAAGAAATAAAGGTCAAACAATAACAAGGCTGCAAAAGGGACCTAAGGATATATTGTGTATACAAGTTAGCTTGAAAAGCTCAAACGGTCCAAAGAAGGCCCTTATCATTTCCTTAATCATGCACTGCCTAGGATTTTGCCTCAAGAGAGAATCAAACAACTTCTAAATGCAAATCATCCACACACATGCAATCTTATAAACTTTCTCTAAGCTTGACATGCATGCATAATCCAAGGTCTATCAATCATAAAGATGTGAAGAACATCCAAACATAATTGAAATAATAGAGACAAATGCAACTCATAAATTCTCGAGTGCTATCCCAAGAAATAAGATCAATTCACAACTCAAACAATCATTGGATATTCAATTCAGTACACTAGCATGCATAGCTAATGACTCAAAATACAATCGGGAGATGATGGTAAAATAAAATCAATAAAAGTAAATAACTAAATGAAATAAATGCAAGAAAGGAAAAGAAAAACTCTTTTTGGTGGCCGACAACTATATACATCCCCCTACAAAGGCTTCGAATTCAGGGAGGCACTTAAGCTGACTCAATATTACCTTCAAAACAAAAACAGAAAAATAAGAAATAACAAAATAAAAACAAAACAAAAATAAAAGAGAAAAAAAGAGAAAATTTGGGTTGCCTCCTAAAAGCGCTTGTTTAATGTCATTAGCTCGATGTTGCCTTTTCTCAATTAATCATGGTGGCTTGAAACAATAGAAACATGATGACACCTTTCTTTTGTCAGATCTTTGCCTCTATACTCGATCATTGCCTTTGGAATCCTCTCAAAAAATATTCTGAACTCCAGTTGGAACTGGTTGTCCTAAGTGTGCCTTGGCATCAGAAACTCCACTAGGCCATGGGATTTTCAATTTATCAATAAGTAAAGTGCCAAGTTTCATCTTGCTAGAAGAATTCAGATCAGCTTGCACTAAACTCTGAGAACTGGAAGAATCTTTTTCTTTTTCAGCAATCTTGGAGACAATATGACCTTTCTCTTTCTCATCAACAATCTTAGAAGAGTTCTTACCATCCAACCCTTTTTGAAATTTACCTTGAATGCAATTAACAGGGGCATGGAGATCTGATGTTGGAGCAGACTTATTAAAAACATTTATTGTCACTTGATCTCCATTCACCCTCAAAATAAGCTTTCCTTTAGGGACATCAATCAAAACTCCTGATGTTGCTAGGAATGGTCTCCTTAGAATAAATGGAATATCAGCATCCTCATCTATATCTAAGACCACAAAGTTAACTGGGAAAATAAATTTGTCAACCTTCACTAGCAAATCTTTCACAATACTGTACGGACGTTTGATTGATTGATCTGCTAATTGAAGGGAGAATATAGTAGGCTTAACTTTCTCAATTCCCAACTTGCGAAAGATTGACAATGGCATCAAATTAATGTTAGCGCCTAGGTCACATAAGGTCTTATCAATACTCAATGTAACACCCCAAAAATTATTTGTTTCATCATAAATAATCATTTTATAATATTTATAATTTTTAAAATTTTTTCTGGAATTTTCTGGAAACGTGGAATATTTTAATATATTTCTCATTTTACGTGCACACTGAGCAGAGTCAATGAATCACCCCGAAAATTATCTGTTTTGTGATGAATAGTTATTTTCTAATATTTGTGATTTTTGAAAAAAATATTCTGGATTTTTCTGGAAACGTCGAATATTTTCGTATATTTCTCATTTTGCGTGCGCGCTGAGCGGAGTTGGAAAAATAAAATGTCTTCCCAGAGGCTGGTAAACTTTGAACTGTGAAAGTGTTGACGAGGGATCTTACTAAACCTAAGGCCGAACACAGTTTATGAGGTTTATATTTTTTGAGGTTTATTTGATAAATAAAATCTTTGTGCGTACCGTTAATCAAAATTTTACGATACGCTCCATTATTCATTGGATAATTAATACTGACTTTGTGCACTGTAACAATTATCCATTGGGTAATAGTTTGTAGTAAAATCCTAATTACCCTATTATTTTAACTATTAAATCACATTATCTTATCTAAAGATAATCTCTTTTATGTCTAATCACATCTTCTTTATTAGAAAAGCTCCCAAGCTTCTCAAGGAAGCTAAACTCTCTCTCCCTCTCTCCTTCTTTACCCACACGGCAATAGCCCCATTTTGGAGCCAAGAGTTTTGTTTCACTTAATTTACTAATCTATTCTAATTTTCAAAAACCTTAAAAGCTATTTCACTTTTCTATCAACTTCTCTCTCTAAGCTTCATCTTTTTCTCTCAAAAGAAATTCTCTCCTCCTTCTCTCTAAAAAACCCATGGCCACCACACTCCCAACCCACCTAAGATCACAAAATTTCTAACCAACCATATTTTCTAAATCTCCTTCATCATCTAAACACATCTTTAGTTAGTGATTTCTTGAAAAGGTTCCATCTTCACCATCTTCTTCTTCAAGCTTCAAGCTTGAAACTTTTGGGTGAGATTCTTGTTTTCTTCTAACTCTTCTTCCATTTTCGTTTTTAAGGTTTTCCTTGTGACCATTTATTCCTTATTTTTCAAGCTTTTTTGTTAGTTTGATGAGATTGAAATTTCTAGGGTTTATGGTGGTGTGAATCCGAAATTTTAAGGAACTTCAAGGGAGTTCCATTGCTTGTTTTCTTCTCTATGTAAGAGGAAGATACTCTTCCTCAACCTCTATTGGTAGTAAGAAACCTTGTTTTGTGATTGATTGTGAGAAACCCTATTTAGGGTTATTCTTTGTTGTATGAATTTCATGACTATGTGTTGTTCTAAATTTGTTTGAGTTATTGGGTTAATTGAATATGCATATTGATGTGCTTGGATGGATTGGAAACTTGAATGGAAGCAAAATGGCTCTTGCCCTCTTCCATGAGGCTCACGGCCTTGAACCCTAAAAATGGGTGTTCTTGGTGAAAATTTGTAACAAAAATGGAGACATGATTAATCAAGAGGACTATACATAATAAAAAGGACGAAAATTTGGAATCCTTAATCATAGAGAGGCCCACGGCCTCTAGGGCTAATAGAGAGTAAATTATGTAACTTTATGTAACATTGACATTTAATTAATTAAGAGATTAAATGGTTAGTAATGTGATGGGAAGGAATTAATTGGATGACCTAAAGAACATCTTTGAACCTAAGGAACTAGTAAGGAAGCATAAGGCTTAGTAAAACCTTAGAATTAACTCTCTAGGTAAATATGACTAAGTTTAAAGTAAGGGCCTAATAATGAAAAGAATTTCATAAGAAACATCATATTGAAGTGGAACTTAGTTAATTTGGACAATTAGGATTTACTTAGGATTTCATAAAATGGAAAGAATCATGAATGGAGCTTTATAGACTTAGAACGATTTTTAATTAAAGTAGGAACATGAGTGTAAGTGAGAACACTACATAATTCCATAATGTACCAAAAGTGTGATGTATAATTGGAGGACTTTAGATCATTTAATGTAGGTCCATGTGTGGGACCTAGAATATTATGATGTTTACCTTAGCCAACTTGTGGCATATTATTGAAAGTATATTATTGATGAATATATATGTTATATGCATTGAGTCATCATGCATTGTGAAAGTCTGTTGGACTGTTGTTAAGGCCATGTTGCCTAGGAGATTGAACACACCTTAGTACGGGTACGAGTAGACTGTGGATTAATGACCCTAGTGTGTTTTGATTAATGACTAAACTTAATATGATTATTATTTTGAGTCACTAACTGCTTGCCAAGCTTGAATTTTTCAATGAGATTTAAAGGAGCAAGTAAAGTCAGTGCAAGGATCAAGAAGGATTACTTGAAGAAGAAGCATCGTGAAGAAGCAATACAATGAAGATCATTAGGAACATGTTGTAAAGAAAAGACTTAGTTTAATTCTTTGATTAAGTTCTCTCAAATAAGTAAAAATGGTTTTTTAAAAGAATAAATGGACTAAGAATGAACAAGGTTAATTAATAAGTTTGTACATCTATCTGTACATCAATGTACTTTTAGTTAATTAACTAACTTTTGATGAAAACCTATGTGTACATCTATGTATAAATATTTCACATATATGCATACATTGATTGATTCTGGACTTACTTGATCAATATGTACATTTGCATATATACATCGATTAGTACATCGATGTATAAATAAAACAGAGGCTAGAATGCATTTGACATATATATACATCGATTAGTACATCTATGTATAAGTCAAGACAGAAGTTTTTGACATATATACATCGATTAGTACATCTATGTATAAGTCAAAACAGAAGCATTTTACTTTAATATATCTGTTGATACATTGATGTATAAGCCAAAACAGAAGAAAGAACATTTTAAAATAACTATACAATCGATTAGTTAATCGATGTATAATCTTTTGGACTGAAATTTAAAATGTTTTTGAAGAACAACATCGATGTATTCATATGTGTATCATTCAAGATCAAGAACATCCAAGAAAACAATCGATTAGGCAATCGATGTACACATGTTATAAAAGTGAAATCTTGTTTAATACATCTGTGTACAAATTGATTGACCAATAACAGAATTTTTCTTTTAAGTCTGTTATGATCTCAACTAGCTTGTAAAGTGTATCCAACGGATCTATTTTGAGGTATACCTAAATAAGGACATTAGTAAACACTTTTTAAAAGACAATTATTCAATATACGAAATCATACACTCAAAATTCAGAGAGCTATTCATTAAAGAAAAATAGAGTATTATTTTTCTCTAGAGTTTCAATTTGTAATTTCTGATTTCTTGAAATCTGATTCAATCTCTTCAAATTTTGTAAAAGAGAGATAAAAGATAAGGTTCTCTCGCTGGTTAGATCAAGAGTAGAAGGGACTCTTGGTGTTGTGCAAGAATAGAAGGAATTCTTGTAGGTTTCGCAAGATTGCTTTGACTGAAAAGCTATCGTGTGGGTAGAAGGAACCAAGAAGTGAAGCTTTTGTAAAGAATCTTGTATATTGATTTTCTATAGTGGATAAATCTCACAGTGGTGTGGGGATTGGATGTAGGTTACCAAAGGAGGTAGCTGAATCAGGATAAATCTCGGTTTATAATTTTCTCTATCCCTTAACTCTTTATTTGCTTTATTGTTGAATGTATGAATTAAGCAATATGTTAGGGATGCTTGTATGATCTGATTTGTTAATGATCATGTTTTAATCTGAAATCAATCTTATTGTTAATATTTCTTTATAAATTTTAATTCTTGATTGCAATACATTTTGCAAAAACACATTTTGGTTTGTTGGTTGACAAAATCTCTTTCTTTGATTAAAGAAAAGAATTTGTTTTTGCAAAAAGGGGGAAAGTTTCAAAAACCTATAATACTCAATTCAACCCCCCTTCTTGAGTAATTAGAAGCCACAACCAACATAGACTAGTGTAGGTCATACTGTTGACCTTGGGGGCATCGAGGTGCGGGTACCTCGCTATGGACAGTTGGTAGCTCTTCTGTCCGTGGGGCAAACCGATGCAAACGCACCGACGATCTGGACCAAGACGTTGTCCTATATCGTGATCTAGTGTTAAATGTCTGTATAATGCCTTGATGTGCACATGGATAAACTGATGAGTTATAGCACTTTGGCCGCGGTAGCCGAGTTGCAGACATGTCTCCTGATCTTTCTCTTCGACTGTTTGTGTCTAGCTCCATGGAGTAGGATTTGACGTTGTATACATGTGCATAGTGAGTCCACATATTATTTGACATTTAATTCTTATGATAACTGGAACTGTTACTTTACTGATGTATAATTTCCTAGAACTGCTTAATTGTCTATTGCTGTTATTTAATGTTTATTATTATTACTTTTTGAAATGCTATGTGAGTGTTTTACGCCGTTTTGTTTCGTACTGCCATAATTGGTAATGATGGTAGGATGTCTTACCTCTTTTCTGTATTTCTATTATTTCTGTTTGTATTTATGTTCCATCGAAGATGTCGACGAAGAAGGTGAAGCTTACGAATTCCCCGGCTTCTGGCCCGACCGCGACTAGTACCTGCTATTGGATCACGGCGGCACGTCCATGAGGATTTTTGGGTTATGTTCGTTTGGCCTTCCTCAGAGGTCCAGACTGCTGGCACATTAACCTTAATTCTGATCGTTGTATCGACGAGGGGGACGTGACGGTATCGCTGGCATAGGGGCGTCATGATCCACCCATCTTCACCTGCAGCGTCAGTTTACGTTTAGAGTTCTACTTGCCCATTAGGGAGACGTGGGGTGATCGTTATTACACTCCACAGGAGGATTCTTTCCTCTCCACTGCTCTAGCCCCGGGCCATAACTCGGTGCTCCTATGAGGGTCTCTTCGGATGAGGAAGACCCTGAGGAGGAACCCGAGGAGGATCCTGACACGGTTTCTTCTCCTCTTAGGGGTTGATACTATTGATAGCTACTGATGGCTATCGGTGTTCATTTTGGGGGCCTGATGTTTCATTATTTTGGTGGGCTGTATATTTATGATCTCTTGGGGCGTATATGTATAATTTTGCTTTTTGTATATCAAGCATTGTAACTAAACAAGTTTAATATAATGATATATCATTATGCATGTATGTTGATTTAATGTATGCCTACTTTTATCTTACTCTTTATTGCAATTATGCATTGTCACTATATTTTATTAATGGTAACAAAAAAAAATAATACTCGCTAATTTAATCACACAATTACAACTAAGTGAATTTATATTTATACAACGAACCGGGTCTTAACTTATAATTTGTTTTCCGCAAATGTTAATTGACAATGTGACGTTCCCTCCTAAAAAGGGGTGTTACACTCAACTCCCTAATGGTACAAGGGATATTAAAACTTCTAGGATCCCTTAACTTGGGTGGTAGCTTCCTCTGGATGATGGCACTGCACTCTTTAGTAAGTGCTATAGTCTCATCTTCTTCCAACTTCCTCTTCTTAGACAACAAGTCCTTCATGAATCTGGTATAGGAAGACATCTATTCAAGTGCCTCAGCAAAAGGAATGCTGACCTGCAGCTTTTTGAAGACATCTAAGAACTTTGAGAATTACCTCTCTTAGTTCTCCTTCTTTAACCTTTGAGGAAACAGGAGTCTAGCATACAACGAAGGGTCAATTGCCATATTTTGCTCACGCTCCTTCTTTTTCCTCTGCCACTTTGGTTACTTCTCTTTAGCTTCTTCATTACAACACTCTGGAGTTGAAACATCTATAACAGGAATATAAGTTTTTTCAACTTTTGACAAATCAAATGCTTCTTTAACTTGTCCTTCCAAAGTCCTACCACTTCTCAATGTAATTACATTATAGTGCTCCTTTAGATTTACCACAGTATCACTTGGAAGATTACCTAGAGGTCTTTCTTGCAACTATTTTGTTATCTGCCCCACTTGATTCGCTAGACTTCTAATGGTTACCTCTTGGTTTTTAAAATTATCCTTTGATTCTTGCATAAAAGTAAAGGTCTATTGCATAAAAGTAGAAGTCTGCTGCACAAAAGTAGATGTCTATTGCGAAAGCTTTTCAAGTGTAATCTCAAGAGAAGACTTTTTCTCTAGTTGAGGATTCAATGGTACCATTTTATTGCTCCAAGAGAAATTAGGGTAATTCCTCCACCCATGATAATATGTATTTGAAAATGAAGTACCTTAGGGTCTTGAAGGATTTCCCATATAGTTGACCTGCTTTGGAGAAATAAAACTAGAGTTGTTTGCCACACATTGATCATTAACATGATTGCCTCCACAGAAATCACAAATTAAAGCTTGGTGGTTCACTGAATTCAACTGCATATTTTCAACTCGTTTGGTGAGGTTGGCTAACTGCTGAGAAATACTTTTATTCTAAGCAAATAAGGCATCAAGAGTACCAAGCTCCATAACTCCCTGTTTGACTACTGCTCTTCCATTAGGCAACTGATATTCATTAGTAGCTATGGTCTCAAACAATTCCTGAGCCTCTTCAGGAATCTTAGTATTCAGAGCTCAGCCTGCAGATGCATCCACCATAAGTCTTGTAGAATGATCCAAACTATTGTAAAATATCTGCACCTACTGCCAAACTTCAAAAGCATGATGAGGACATTTTCTAGGCAACTCCTTAAATCTTTCTCATGCTTCATAGAGAGATTCTGCTTGATTTTGAGTAAAGCAAGCAATCTCACTCCTTATCTTCACAAACATTGAAGGAGGAAAATACTAAGTGAGGAACTTACTAACCAGATCATTCCAAGTGGAAATGCTTCCTTGAGGTTAGGCTTGTAGCTAGCTCTTGGGTTTATCTCTCAAAGAAAATGGAAAAAGTCTTAATCTGATGGCATCACCACTAGCTCCATTATATTTGATAGTATCACAGAGTTGCAAGAAGTTAGTAATGTGCAAGTTTGGATCTTCTGCTTGACCTCCCTCGATCTAATTCTGTTGCACCAGCTGTAGCAAAGCTTGTTTAATCTCAAAATTATTAGTCTGAATAGCAGGACGCATAACACTGGTTGAAACATTCTCAGCAGATGGAGTTGCATAGACAACTAAAATGCGTCTTCTCTATGCAGTAGCATTCTCAGTCATCTTTTCTTCTTCAATTCTTTTTCCTTCTTTGATTGCTTTTCTGATTGTTCTTTCTGTTCTTGTTATCTCTGGATCAAAGAGTAATTTTTTTGACTCCAAAGAACCTTGCATAAACAAACAAACAAGCAAATCAGAGTGAAGTAAAAAAAATTTAAAATTAAAATAAAAATAAATGACTAATAAAAATAAACAAAGAAAACAAAAATAAAAAGAAAAAATTAAAAATAAAATTAAATAAAAAAATAAAATTAAATAAGAAAAATAATCACCTATAAAAAAAGAAAATTAAAAATTAAAATAAACAATAAAAATTAAATTAAATAAAGATAAATAAATGCTTAAATTAGTATCTTTTCAACTACTATTTAATATTAATAATAATAATCTCTGGCAACGGCGCCAAAAACTTGTTGTGAAATCAGAAAGTGCAACGAATCACAAAAGTAATAAAAAGTGAGTAAGAGTATCATCCCATGAGGATTAAATTATTAATTACTAAATTCGCTGAAAGTGACACTATCTAAGCTAATGAAAAAGAGAGTTGTTGCAAATATAATTAAAAAGAAATATAAGTAAGCAAAACAATAAATCAAAGGGATGAAAAACAATGGTATTAAAGCGTTAGGGTTCAGATCTCACTTGAACTCTTTAAATGTGCATTCAAATATTGGTTTAACTATGTTCTATTTCAATGATTTATGGTCAATTTTTAAAATTAATTAATACCCAATCCGTTGATATATTAATCCTTTTACACTATTTGGAATTAACTAATCCCTTAGTCTAACCCCAAATAGAAAGGCATTATCAAGATCGAGAGAATTAAAAGAAAGACCACATAACCCACAACGTCTATTCCTAGCGATTGTAGAAATTATGGTGTTTATCACATATTCTAAGTTCATGCAAATTTTTTCAAATCATACATCAACCCAAAAGATCATTCCCAAATTGATCAAGTTTAGAAAAGCATTAGAAATAGAGATAAACACATAAATCATGAAATAGAAATAAAAATTAAACTCATAAAAGAAGTTACATCATCAAAGTTCAAGATCCATCATCCCCCTAACAAGCGAAAATTAGTTACACATGGAAAAAGAAGAACACAAAGGGAAGAATATTACAAACTCCATTGTAGAAAGGTGGAAAGGTTGAAGAAAATTCCTAATCTTTAAGCCTAATTGCGCCCACACTATATTAGGGTTTGTACCCCTTGACGGCTGCTACGTTCTGTCCAAGTGTATAAGAGTGTGTCCAATTTGGCATAACTTTTCTATTTAAAAAGAATTCAGCGTGTTCATTTATGCATTCAGTGCTCAAACGCTTATTGTTCAACACTCAGGTGTTGGCTCACTTAAGTGGAACTCTCCAACACGCAATGCGCACTCAAGCAGTGGATACCAGCGCTCAGGCGTTGGCGTCTGGATAAAATTCTTTCTTTTCTTCCTTGTTCAAGCATTCAATCTTCTCCATGTGTAATTACCTAACAAAAATACATAAAAACACGTAATATGAACATAATTAAAACAATAAAAACATACTAAAACTTAAGAACAAAACTAAATCAAAATGATTAAAAGAGGATGAAAACCCAAGATTTTGAACCCTAAAAATATGAATTTTTGCAGGTTCATCACCAGCAAACCATAATTTTACAGAAGATTCAATACAACAGAATATAGAACATGTAGAGAATTCGAAGAAAAAATAGAAGTTAATAAAAAATTCTATAGAAAAATTTGCTTTGAGCATTCCTCTTCCTTTTCCCAACAGAATGACTCAATCAAAGAAGATATCTGAAACTGAATTGGACAGGGAGATTATGGATACTTTTCGAAAAGTAGAAGTCAATATATCTCTCCTAGAAGCAATAAAGCAAATTTCAAAATATGCTAAGTTTATAAAGGAATTACGCAATCATAAGAGGAGGTTGAAAGGAAATAAGAAAGTGAGCTTGGGAAGAAATGTTTCTGCCTTGATCTAACCAAATATGCCTCCTAAATGAAATGATCCTAGAATATTCACCATTCCTTGCGCAATAGGCAACAAGTAGTTTACACATGCATTGTTGGATTTGGGTGCGTCAATTAGTGTTATGCCAAAATCAGTTTATAAATCTCTACAGATTTGAGAGTTTAAGCTAACCAGAATTATCATTCAACTGGAAAATAAGAGCACAACTCGTCTTGCAGGAGTGCTTAAGGATGTTTTGGTAAGGGTAAATAATTTAATATTCCCAGCACATTTTTATGTTCTGAACATGGAAGATGAATTTGCATCTCATCAACCGCCATTGATTTTAGGTAGACCTTTCTTGAAAACTGCAAAAACTAAGATTAATGTGCATGCTGGTACCCTTTCCATAGAATTTGGGGATAATGTAGTTCAATTTAATATCTTTGATACCATGAAATATCCTTCAGAAGAACATTTAATTTTTTAATTAGACGTCGTTGATTTACTTGTTGATGATGTGCATGTTGATATACTAGCTGAATTTCCTAAAATTGTGAGATTTCTAGATAGTGTTGACTATTCTGGATGTTTTGTTTCTGTTGGTGATGAGACTAGTATGTGTGCCGCATGTTCTGAGATTTCTGTGTATATGGGAGATGAAACTGCATGTTCTGAATTTTCTGATTCTATGAGATATGATTATGCTATTTTGGAAGATTGTACACAGATTATATGTGATGTTGCAGTCAAATAAGCAAAATTAGTTTCTTTAACTAGAATGACACCTTCAGTGCACTACCTTGAGTTAAAGCCTTTAATTGAACATTTGAAGTATGTGTTCTTGGAAATAGATGAGAAGCTATAGCAAAGAATTTACAGCCTGAACAAGAAGAGAAATTGTTGCAAATCTTAAAGTAGCGCAAGAAAGTCATTCGATGAATGCTTGCATATATTCTTGGGATTAGCCCCTCCACATGCATGCATAGGATTTTATTAGAGGAGGAAGCCAAACCAGTGAGACAACCTCAAAGAAGACTTAACCCTCTAATTTTGGATGTGGTGAAGAAAGAAGTGAGCAAGTTGTTGTTAGCTGGCATCATTTACCCCATTTCAGAAAGCAAATGGGTAAGTCCGATGCAAGTAGTTCCTAAGAAGACCGAGATGACTATGGTCATCAATGAGATGAATGAGTTGGTCCCCACTAGAGTATAGAATAGCTAGAGAGTCTGTATTGATTACAGGAAACTTAACCTAGCCACTAGGAAGGATCACTTTCCCTTGCCCTTTATTAATTAGATGCTGGAAAGGTTGGCTGGCAAGTCACATTATTGCTTCCTAGATGAATTTTTAGGCTACTTTTAGATTCACATAGTCCCAGAGGACCAAGAGAAGATAACCATCACATTTCCATTTAGCACGTTTTCTTATAAAAGGATGCCTTTTGGGCTTTGTAATGCCCTAGGTATATTTCAACAATGTATGGTGAGCATTTTCTCTATCTTGTTAGAACACTGCATGTAAGTTTTTATGGATGACTTCATAGTTTATGGATGTTCTTTTAATGCATGTTTAGACAACCTTGCTAAGGTGCTTGATAGGTGCATTGAGACACATCTTGTTCTTAATTTTGAGAAATGTCATTTCATGGTAGAATAAGGTATAGTCTTAGGGAAGTTTTTCAGTCGTCTGTTACACAAGTTCAGGTCCTATCGCGAAGTTTTCGTATCCTGGTACCAACACAAAGGTGGTCTATATCATCGCCCATACAACGGCTCGTAAGGTGCCATCCCAATGCTCGCGTGGTAACTATTGTTGTAGGTGAACTCTATCAAAGGCAAGAACTCATCCCAACTTCCAGTTTGTTCCAAGACATAAGCTCTTAACAGATCCTTCAATGTCTGGATTGTCTTCTCTGACTGACTATTCATTTGTGGGTGATATGTAGAACTTAGATGAAGCTTCGTTCCTATTGCTTTCTGCAAACTCTGCCAAAACCTCGATGTAAACCTTAGGTCTCTGTCAAAAATAATGCTTAAAGGCACACCATGTAGTCTAACGATTTCATCGACATACACTTGAGCTAACCTCTCTATTGAATACTTTATATTGATTAATAAGAAGTGCGCTGATTTCGTAAGTCGATCCACAATCACCCATATAGAATCGTGTCCCTTCTTTGTCCTTAGTAACCTGCTCATAAAGTCCATCGCAATGCTATCCCATTTTCACTCTGGAATAGTCAAGGGTTGCAGCATTCCAGAAGGTCTTTGACGTTCCACTTTAGCTATTTAGCAAACTAAGCAAGATAACACACACTTGGCAATATCCCTTTTTATTCCTTGCCACCAATATAATCGTTTTATATCCTGGTACATCTTAGTAGTTCCGGGGTGCATGCTCAACTTGCTATTATGGGCTTCATTAACAATCATCTTCTTAAGCTTGGAATCATTTGGTACACAGACTCTATCTTTGAATCTTAGAATTCCGTCAGGTCCTTCCCTGAATTCAGACATTGCACCCTACTTCACCACTTCCTTCTTCTCTTGTAGGTATGGGTCACTTCCCTATTTCTCTTGGATCTCTTCCATTAATCCACTCGAGATAGTGATCATACTTAAGCACATTCTTCCTGTTGTCAACTCCATAAACAAATGCATATCCCTGACCTGTTCTATTAGTTCACTCTCTTTGAGCATCATAGCAGAAACATTAAGTATCTTCCTACTCAAAGCATCCGCTATGACGTTGGCCTTTCCGGGATGATACTGAAGGTAGAAGTCATAGTCTTTCCAAACCTCTAGTCATCGCCTTTGCCTCATGTTTAGCTCCTTCTGATCAAATAGGTATTTTAAACTCTTGTGGTCACTGAAGACGTTAAAGGTTGCTCCACAAAGGAAGTGCCTCCAAATCTTCAATGCAAACACAACAGCAGCTAACTCCAAGTCATACGTAGGGTAGCTCTTCTCATGTACCTTCAATTGCCTTGAAGCATACGCTACCAGCCTTCCATTCTGCATAAGGACACATCTTAAGCCTTGATATGAAGCATCACAATACACTTCAAAAGGCTCACTAGGATCAGGAAAGATCAGCACTGGTGAACTAGTCAACTGTCTTTTCAACTCTTGGAAACTTTCTTCACATGCCTCAGTCCATACGAACGCTTAATTCTTTCTCGTAAGTTGGGTGAGAAGTCCTGCTATCTTGGAGAATCTTTCAATAAATCTTCGATAATAGCCAACTAATCCCATGAAGTTACGAATTTCTGTTACAGTCTTTGGCCTTTCCCATTGAAGAACCACTTCCACTTTCGATGGGTCTACTGCGATTCCCTCCTTTGAAATCACATGACCTAGAAACTGAACCTCCTTCAACCAAAACTCATATTTAGACAGCTTAGCATATAACTTTTTCTCCTTCAGAATCTGAAGAACCACACTAAGATGTTCGGCATGCTCCTCCCGACTTCGTGAATAGAAAAAAAATCTCGTCAATAAAGATAACAACGAATCTATCTAGATAAGGGCGAAAGATCTGATTCATGTAATCCATGAACATGATAGGAGCATTGGTTACTATGAACGGCATCACTAGGTACTCATAATGTCCATAACGCGTCCGGAAAGTCGTCTTGGGTACATCCTCGACTTTCACACAAATCTAATGCTAGCTAGAATGCAGATCAATCTTGGAGAAAATGCAGCTCCCTTCAGTTGATCCATTAAATCATCTATCCTCAGGAGTAGGTACTTATTCTTAATTACAATCTTGTTTAGCTGACGGAAGTCTACACATAATCGTGAAGTCCCATCCTTTTTCTTGACCAAAAGCACTGGAGCTCCCCACGGTGAAACACTAGGTCTCACAAACCTCTTATCCAATAGCTCCTCCAACTACTTCTTGAGTTCAGCTAACTCTGATGGTGACATCCGATATGGTGCCATAGATATAGGACCAGATCCTAACATAAGATCAATAGAAAATTCTACCTCTCTTATAGGTGGCAAACTAAGTCTATCATCAGAAAAGACTTCAGGAAACACATTAGCCATGGGAATAGCATTCAAATCGATCTCACTCTTGACTTCTAAAGAAGACAAAAGCATGTATCCTTGAGCTCCTTCCCTCAAGAAAGTTCTCACTTGGTTGGCAGTTATAAATCCAAAAATCTCAAAATTAGGAAATACTACGGTCTTATTAGAATAGTCAAGAAGGATATGGTTAGAAGGGTTAGGAATTGGGGTTACATCACGCAGTGAAAAAATAGGATTCTCATCGAGAATCTATGCTAAAAGCCATAATCTGAGTTTTTAAATTATTTACCTCTTGAAGTGTGATAAAAAAGAAGGACGTGAATCACCAATACCGTAATAGAAATGATGTCTTTGCGGTATCCACACGAACAGACTCACGAATATCCAACGTCCGCAAAAAAGAGCCTCGCGTCTCTCACACAGTGCTAGCTGCGAAGAGAAGAGAAGAAACTTGTCGCTCTCTCACTCACTTTTCTGTAGGTGCGGCTAGGGTTCTGAAATTATGTCTATTAGCAGCCTCTTAGCAGTACTATTTATAATAGTGACTATCTTAAGTGAGTGTGAGCAGCAGCAGAGTAAGCTGTGCAACCCTAGACTCATCTGTTATGAGTCTGGCCCATATTTGAATCCGAGTCTAACTTGGATCCATTGCTCTAATTTTAGTCTGCTCTATGTGTGTGACCCTGCAGGTTCTCATTACGTTGACAGTAATATTAAAATACCATTTTAATATTACAAGCAGTGAGCGGTATCTAGCAACACATCGCTGCTACCCAAGTAATAAGAATGTCAATGATTTGATATAATTTTTCCGTGAATAATGTTTCCGTATCGTTTAGTCCTTTTGTCAAGATATCTAGATTGAACACAAAACATAGAATGCGTCATCCTTGTATAGTCCAATCATTCATTTCCTGATACTTGAGTAGACTTTGTAATAACAAATGGAATCAATATCTCATATTGACTTATTTGAGTATAGCCATGCATTTCGCAGTCTCACTCAATCAAGGGGCCCGAAGATATCGCTTCTGTTATATAGGAGTGACAAATTCCATCTAGGTCACTCACATCCCTCTGCATGATTTGTGGTATGTCCAATAATCAATTTTGTAATCACCTTGTTACAGATGACATTTGATGGCATTAAAACACACAACTCCTCATGTAGGAATCGTAGTGATTTTAGGTCAAAGGACCACAGACACCATTATCACTATGAGAATCGCTTATGACACTCACGTAACGATCCATGTAGCGTTCTCATGGTGGGTCAATCCAGTACATCATTACTCTAATATGTACCCATATGAAAACTTGATATCTCATATCCATGACCTGTAAGATGTGGTCATCAGTCTATGCACATACTAGTCTCAATGCATAATTATTGTCCTAGTTAACAATAATACTTGATTGGGGACATTTAAGAATAGTATTATAACCAAAAGGATCTCAGGATCAAGTCATCCACTTGATGTCCTATGGCATCAAACTTACTATTCTAAGGACTTTGTTATGTTTATCAAAAAGAACACAATAAATGAAATGCCTCATATATAAAATAAGCATAACAGAATGTATGTAAATACAAACAAATGTATCAGCCTCTAGGGCATACACCAACAATCTCCTACTTGCACTAGAGCTAATCTGACATATGTCTAATGCCTAAAGACCTAGTGTGACCCTCATGCTTCTGCTATGCAAGAGGCTTCGTCAGTGGATCAGCAATGTTATTATCTGTTGGTACTCTGCATATCTTCACATCTCCTCTATCGATGGTCCCTCGAATGAGAGGGAAGTGCCTAAGTATATGTTTGGATCGCTGGTGAGATCTAGGCTCCTTAGCTTGTGCAATGGCTCCATTATTATCACAATAGAGGTCCATTGGGTCCACAATGCTAGGAATAGTGCCAAGTTCAGCAATGAACTTCCTGATCCAAACGACCTCCTTTGCTGCATTGGAAGCAGCAATATACTCAGCCTCTGTGGTAGAATAGGCGACTGTCTCTTGCTTTGAACTCTTCCAGCTCACAACCCCACAATTTAGGCAAAAAACATAACCCGATTGCGATCTGGAGTTGTCCTTATCGGTTTGGAAGCTAGCATCAGTGTAACCCATTACAACTAGCTCTTCCTCGCCTCAATATACTAAGAATGAATCATTAGTCCTTCTCAAGTACTTAAGGATGTTCTTGACAGTAGTTCAGTGACTCTCACTAGGATCAGACTGGTACCTGCTCGTCATGCTCAAAGCATACAAGATGTCTGGTCGAGTACATACATGGCATACATGATAGATCCAATTGTAGATGCATATGGAATCTTGCTCATGTGATCCCTTTCATCTTGGGTGGAAGGGGATTGAGCCTTAGATAGGCTTACACCATGCGACATAGGCAAGAGTTTTTTCTTGGATTCATCTATGTTAAACCATCTTAACACTTTGTCTATGTATGTACTCTGACTTAGGCCAAGCAGTCTCAGTGATCTATCTCTATAGATCCTGATACCTAACACATAGGTTGCTTCGCCCAAGTCCTTTATAGAGAAGCAGTTCCCTAACCAAGTCTTTACGGACTATAGGGTAGGGATATCATTTCCAATAAGTAGTATGTCATCTATATATAATACCAGAACGACAATAGTGCTCCCACTAACTTTCTTGTAGACACAAGATTCTTCTTTATTCTTGATGAAATCAAACTATTTTATTGTATCATCAAAACGAAGATTCCAACTTCTGGAAGCTTGATTCAATCCATAAATAGATCGTTGTAACTTGTACACCTTTCCAGCATCCTCTGGAGTGGCAAAACCCTTAGGTTGTGTCATGTACACATCCTCGAGAAGATTTCCATTAAGGAAAGCAATTTTGACATCCATTTGCCAGATTTCATAATCAAGGTATACTGTAATAGCAAGCAAGATCTGAACAGATTAAGCATCGCAACTGGGAAAAAAGTCTTATCATAGTCTACGCCATGAATTTGTTTGAAACCTTTAGCCACCAATCACGCCTTAAAGGTATGCACATTACCATCCATGTCAGTTTTTTTCTTGAAAACCCACTTGCACCCAATAGGTTTTACCCCTTCAGGTGGATCAACCAAGGTCTATACCTGGTTGGCATACATGGAATCCATTTCAGATCTCATGGCCTCAAGCCATTTCTCAGATTCTGGGCCAATAATGACTTCCTGGTAAGTCACAGGCTCATCTTGATCCATGAGCAATACATCACCTAGCTGGGTCATGAGAAATCCATATCTCTCTGGTTGATGACGTATCCTGTTAAACCTACGCAGATCTTGCGCTACTAGAGCAGGTTGTTGTTCCACAACATTTTGTGGAGGCTGCTCTATTTCCACCATTGGTTCATTGCTGCTTTGTGAAACTTGAACTTCTTCAAGTTCTACTTTTCTGTCACTGGTTCCTTTGGAGATAAACTCCCTCTCTAGGAACACAGTTGTCCATGCGACAAACACTTTGCCCTTGGTAGGATTATAGAAAAAGTATCCCTTGGTTTCCTTTGGATACCCTACAAAGAAGCATTTATCTGATTTAGGTCCAAGCTTATCATAAACTTGACGTTTCACATAAGCTTCGCAGTCCCAAATCTTCAAGAAAGATATACTGGGCTATCTCCCAGTCCATATCTCATATGGTGTCTTTTGAACCGTCTTAGATAGAACACGGTTAAGTGTGAAAGCTGCTGTTAACAGAGCATGTCCCCAAAAGGATCTTGGAAGGTCTGCATGACTCATCATGGATCAGACCGTGTCCAACAAGGTCCGGTTCCTCCTTTCAGAGACACCATTCCATTGTGGTGTTCCTGGTGGAGTGAGTTGAAATATTATCCTACACTCTTTCAGATGATCATCAAACTGTTGGCTTAAGTATTCTCCTCCTCGATCTGATCAAAGGATTTTAATACTCTTGCCAAGTTGGTTTTGTACTTCATTCTTGAACTCTTTGAACTTTTCAAAGGATTCTGATTTGTGCTTCATAAGATATACAAATCCATATCTACTGAAATTATCAGTAAATGTAATGAAGTATTGAAAACCGCCCCTAGCGAGTGTGTTTAGTGGCCCACATACATCACTATGTATAAGGCCTAAAAGATCACTAGCCCTTTCACCTTGTCTAGTGAATGGGGCCTTTGTCATCTTCCCCAATAAACAAGATTCACACGTCTCATATGATTCGAAATCAAACGAGTCCAAGAATCCATCTTTATGGAGTTTGGAGATGCGTTTCTTATTTATGTGGCCCAAACGACAATGCCAAAGAAAAGTTGGGTTCAGATCGTTTGATTTAAACCTCTTTGTATCTATGTTATAGACGGGCGTTTCGAGATCAATGATATAAAGTCCATTACTCAATTGTGCACTACCATAAAAAATATCATTCATATAAATAGAACAACACTTGTCCTTTATAATAAAAGAAAAACCTCTCTTGTCCAAACAAGAAACAGAAATGATATTCCTGCAAATAGCAGGCACAAAATAGCAGTTTTCTAACTCTATTACAAGCCCAATGGGCAAAGATAATAAATAAGTCCTTACAGCTAATGCAGCAACCTTTGCTCCATTTCTCACTCGTAGGTCGACTTTGCCCTTCGTCAATGGTCTAGTGCTCTTTAGATCCTGCACATTTACACAAATATGAGATCCATATCCAGTATCTAATACCCATGATGCAGAAGTAGATAAATTGACTTCAATAACAAAAATACCTGAAGTGGAAGTCTCACTTCCCTTATTCTTTTTGAGCTCCTCTAGGAACTTGGCACAGTTCCTTTTCCAATGTCTGGTCTGACCACAGTGGAAGCATGTACCTTCCTTAGCCACTCCACCCACTGGTTTTAAGCTAGAAGTGCTGGGCTTGGATTTATCCTTACCCTTGCCCTTCCAGTTGTCCTTGGGCTTTTTCTGCTGTTTCTTGCCCTTATTCTTTTGGACCATCATTATGGCTTTCCTTTGCCTTTGTTAATGTTCTGCTTAGCAGTTCTCAACATGCTTAACAGCTCTGGTAGTGATTTGTCAATCTCATTCATATTATAGTTCATGACAAATTGACTAAAACTTTTCTGGCAATGATTGCAGGACTAAGTCAGTGGCCAACTCTTGGCCCAAAGGAAAACCAAGTCTCTCTAAGTTTTTAATGTACCCAATCATCTTGAGTACATGAGCACCAATAGGGCTTCCTTCTACCAGCTTGCACTGAAATAGTGCTTTAGAGACCTCGTATCTCTCATGTCTGGCTTGCTCTTGATAGAGCTTCTTAGGGTGTACGATCATATCGTAGACATCCATGTTCTTATGTTGCTTTTGGAGCTCAGAGTTCATGGTGGCCAGCATAAGACATCCGATGTCCAAGGCATCATCTTGATGCTTCTTATAAGCATCCCTTTCAATTCTAGGGGCATTAGCAGCAGGTGGCTCAAGAATAGGCTATTCTAGTACATACAGCTTTTTCTCTTACTTGAGGACAAACCTCAAATTCCTATACCAGTCTAGAAAATTTGTTCCAGACAACTTGTCCTTCTCAAGGACGGAACGCAGTGATAAGTTACTTGATGTGTTTATTGCCATGGTAATCTATCAACAGAAATATGCAAAATATAAATATCATGCCATAAACATATTTAATGAGGTCCTTTTAATAAAATATGCCTCCCACTATTTTATTCAAGTCAATGACCCTAAGCATTAACTCAGAAAATCCCATCGTAAGATTTTCTAGTGAGCCAAGATCTATACTTCACCTAGTTTTGAGTCAGCTTTGGCTGATCACCCAAAATTCAGTTATTTAGGTAGGAAACACTTTCCAATTACATCACATGTAACTCTTGGATAGTTGGGTGAATAACACTTATTCAAATCCATCTAATGGACCAAAGCCCAACTTCATGCCTCTAAGCCTTCAATTCTATTGAAATGGCCTAGTTAAGTCAGACCCAATGGTTGGCAGTTGGATATTACCTTTATCCCATCTCGTCTTACTAATATAGATAAAGGTATCATGCTTTGGCAGACCTACACTTGATCGATACTAGTCTTGATGAGTGCCACACATTGGAAGGCATTACATTATGACTTAATATTTACTTTGAGGGAATTTTTATTATTATTTAATCTCACCATTTATTAAATTATTTATCATACCATAAACATTATCCATGCATCTCATACATATAAAGCATATAATAAAAGTGACATGGTTATGGCCCTTAAGAGAGTAGCATTAACTAAGCTAGCTTCACCAAGCGTCTCTCATCAACGTCCTCACTTGATGCCATCTTCTTGCCTCCACATCATAATTACATTATATAGAAACCACTTTACATTCGAGGGGAGTCAGGTGAGAAGAGAATGTACAATCAGAATGTAGAGAGAAAGGCATGACACACTGGTCGTATTTATTAAAAAAAACAAAAAACAAAAAGCATAAAAGAGGACTAAGGCCATAACCATGCATCATGCATCACAAGAAAATACAAACTCAAAACAATAATACATTATTATTTTCATGAGTCATAAAAAGGGATAGAAAAAGGTGTTTTCGAATAACGCACGCTACGCAATGGGGTTCGGGGCAGCACCCCGACCACGGGGGTCCCGCTGCCCGGTCAGCGGGCGGGAGTGCCGCATGGAGCTGAATCTCTTGCGCCTCCCTTAAGCCCTTGTGCCGCATGGAACCCTAAGCCCGAACAACATGAACACTTCATGTGCCGCTGGGAATTCTCGCGCTGTCGTTTAACACTTGAACCTCAGGCGCCTCCTTGACGGCTTAACATCAACACTTGATGCTGCTGCCGCAAAACAAGAATAGGGTTTCCAAAACCCCTTACGCTGTGCCTCTTGTGCAGAAACAAGGATTCTATAACCCCTGCTACCACAAACCAAGAACAAGGTTTCCTAAACCCTTGCACCGCGCATTGAGAAAAAGGATTCCATAACGCTGTACGTATCACATACATACCAGAAAGTTTTGCAAAAACATACATCTTAAAACAAAATGGTTTTCACAAAACATATGAACATCTTCTTGGGTTTTTGAAAACAACATCACTGTTTTGCATATAACATAAGAAACAGAATATGTTTTCGCAAAGGGTTTCATATGGGTTTCGGAAATAACATATCAAAGATCATATCTTTTGTCAAAAACAAGAACAGAAAATATGTTATCTCATGTAAACAAAAATAGAAAACTAAATCATGGTTTCGCAAGACGCTCTGATACCACTGTTGGGAATTGTGGTTACATCACGCAGCGAAAAAATAGGATTCCCATCGAGGATCCATGCGAAAAGCCATAATCCAAGTTTTTAAATTATTTACCTTTTGAAGCCTGATCAAAAGGAAGGACGTGAATCACCAACACCGTAATAGAAATGATGTCTCTATGATATCCACACGAACAGACTCACGAACGTCCAATGTCCGCAAAAAAGAGCCTCACGTCTCTCACACAGTGCTAGCTGCGAAGAGAAGAGAAGAAACCTGTCGCTCTCTCACTCACTTTTCTGTAGGTGTGACTAGGATTCTGAAATTATGTCTATTAGCAGTCCCTTAGCAGTACTATTTATAATAGTGACTACCTTAAGTGAGTGTGAGCAGCAGCAAGGTAAGCTGTACAACCCTAGACTTATCTGTTATGAGTCTGGCCCATATTTGAATCCGAGTCCAACTTGGATCCATTGCTCCAATTTTAGTCTGCTCTATGTGTGTGACCCTGCAGGTTCTCATTACGTTGGCAGTAATATTAAAATTCTATTTTAATATTACAAGCAGTGAGCAGTATCTAGCAATACATCGCTACTACCCAAGTAATAAGAATATCAGTGATTTGACATAACCTTTCCGTGACTAATGTTTCTGTGTCATTTAGTCCCTTTGACAAGATATCTAGATTGAACACAAAGCATGGAATGCATCATCCTTGTATAGTCCACTCATTCGTTTCCTGATACTCGAGTAGACTTTGTAATAACAAATGAAATCAATATCTCATATTGACTCATTTGAGCATGGCCATGCATTTCGTAGTCTCACTCAATCAAGGGGCCCGAAGATATCGCTCCTGTTATGTAGGAGTGACAAATCCCATCAATGTCACTCACATCCCTCTGCATGATTTGCAGTATGTCCAATAACCAACTTTATAATCACCTTGTTACAGATGACGTTTGATGGCATTAAAACACACAACTCCTTATTTAGGAATCGTAGTGATTTTAGGTCAAGGGACCACAGACACCATTGTCACTATGAGAATCGCTTATGACACTCACATAACAATCCATGTAGCGTTCTCATGGTGGGTCAGTCTAGTACATCATTACTCTAATATGTACCCATGTGAAAACTTGATATCTCATATCTATGACCCGTGAGATGTGGTCATCAGTCTATGCACATATTAGTCTCAATGCATTATTGTTGTCCTAGTTAACAATAATACATGACTAAGGACATTTAAGAATAGTATTATAACCAACAGGATCTCACGATCAAGTCATCCACTTGATGTCCTATGGCATCAAACTTACTAATCTAAGGACTTTATTATGTTTATCAAAAAGAACACAATAAATGAAATGCCTCATATACAAAATAAGCATAATAGAATGTATGTAAATATAGACAAATGTATCAACCTCTAGGGCATACACCAACAAGAAGATAATCAATTCATTCCTAAGAAAACATCTATTTGAGAAAGAGGTAAACAAATCAAATCAACTGAAAAGATTCGACCTTCTATAGAAATAGGTCAGTTCAAACAAACTTAAGCAGTAACAATGGGTTTAGCAGTGGAAGTAGAAACAATCAAATCAAAAGGTAAGAAAGACATAGATAACCCTAGTTTGTGCACAACATCATAGGCAATGAAAGAATAGGTCACCTCTGAGTCATACAGTACAGTTAAAAAATTACATCCTATGGCACAATCTCCCTTGATCAGATCTTCTGATTGGGAGGCCTCTGCTCCACTCAAATTGTAAACTTTTCCTCCACCAGCGGTCACGCGACACGTACATTGTTAACTGTGGGCTCTGCCTTTGGGTTGACTGCAGTCTTTTGCAATGTGCCCAAGCTTCTCGCATTTGAAGCAAAGGATCCCTTTGATGGTACAGTTTCTCATCAGGTGGTCCTTCCCACACTTAAAGCATCTTGGCGTTGATGCCACGGTCTGACCAAACTTTTGGCCACTAAAACATTCTCCACGTGATTGTGGTTAAGCTTAATTACCTTGCGGTCTCGAATATGGCTTCTACTGAAAATGATTACCACTATTATTCCTCCCCTTTTGGAACCAAAAGGGTCCAAAGTTAAGGTTCCTTGTTTCATGTGACTGGTCCAATTCTTCAAGCCTGCGACACTTGTCCAAAAGCGCTGGGAACTGCTCAATTCCTAAAGGTAACACTGCTCTCTTCAGATCATGCCTCAATCCCTCTTCGAACTTGCGGCATTTCTATTCCTCATTTGGTTGCAGCAGGAAGTATCTCGAGAACTTTGACAAACTTTCAAACTTGGCAGCATATTCACTGACAGACATGCTCCCTTGTTTTAAGCCTAAAAACTCCATTTCCTTCACGTGCCTAGCACTAGCTAGAAAATACTTCTCCAGGAACTTGTTCTTGAAGGTTTCCCAAGTAATCACTGCTCCTTCAGCTTCCAACAGTCGATGGGCTCCTGCCCACTAGTCTTCAGCGTCTCAAACAAGCATGAAGGTAGCATAGGTTACTATCTGGGCGTCAGTGCATCCCATTCCTCTAAATATCTTCTCCAGTTCTTTAATCCAAAGGCTTTCTTTTTCTGGGTCGAACTCTCCTTTGAACTGTGGTGGATTGTTACGGTGAAACTCCAACAGATTCTGAGTTTTAACGGCAGCTTCCTGTTGTCGGGTGGCTCTTTGATTCTGCTGCATCATAGCCTCCGCCATTTTTTGCATTGCTTCCACTGTTGCGGCCATACTATCATTGTCTAGTTTAGAGTTCACACGTATAGCTCCACCTCGAGCCATCATGTTACTTTGAAATCAAACTAAACAATACACAAGGAAAGTTAGATAAAGTCATATTAAACAATTTTGTCTCCTTTTGAAAACTAAACACAGAGAATCATACAACACAAGCAAGACAGACTTAACCACAAACCCCAAAAGACTCAAACTTAGGCTCTGATACCAACTAATGTAACACCCTCCTTAGGGTGTCATATTTACTTAGTAAAACATCATTTACTTAGCAAAACATGGAAAAAGTTTAATCTTAGAAAATACATATTATAATTTTTATTTGCAAAAACATAAACTTAAAAGAACATAAACAACATAGGATATAACTTACCAAACATTACACACCAAAAAGGATATACACATAAGTAGCATAGATCACAGTCCACCCAAAATAACAAGTTTATACACAAAAGATATAAACAACAGTTAGCAAACTATATACCAGCCTAAGTTTAGAGACCTAGGGAGCAGGATCATCCCCTAGACTCTCCATTGGATCCTCCTTAGACTCCTTCGTTGGGTCCTCTTCCTCGGACTCCTCTCCAACCAAACTTCTCAACAGTGGCAGGAGTTTGCGGACAGGCGTTCGAGCAGATGATACAACGGAGTCAGTGTCCTCCCTAGAGGTGTAATGCATATCACCCCACAACTCCCTAATTGGCATGAAGAACTCTAGACGCACAAAAATGTTAAAAGAAAAGAAAGGAATCCTGTCACAGGTCCTACTAATAGACAGAGTCAAATCCCCTACATATCTAATCCTTTCTAAGCCCTAGTCGATCCGCCACACGTCTGAACCTCCACGGAAAAGAACTCTGACAAAACCAAGAAAACCTCTACTGGCAGCCATCCCAAAAGCAAAACCAAGAAAACTGTAAAACTCCTTCTTCTTCACTTAATCTTTATTAGCAAGAACACATAAAACAGAATAACAAACAAAGAGGTAAGATTCTCTACACCAATATTAGTATGGTAGTGAGAAACAGTAATATCAGTCAAATCAAGAAAATACAGAGATAACCATCACAGTCATAAAATTATCAGCAGACATAATAATGATATATTAACACATAGTCTCACAGGATAATGTATCATAATGAAATGTTCAATATCCATGCGAATTTAAAATGGACTGACATTTACTTCATGGAGTTCAAACCAACATCGGAGAGAATGATTTAGAAGACATGTCTGTATCTCGTCAGCCTCAAGTAAAGTGCCATAATTTCTCAATTTCTCAATTTGCGCAACACAGCTTTATACAAGAAAGTCTACACCAGATCATGAGTAGGGAAGTGTCTCAGTCTAGATCGTCGGTGTGTTTGCATCGGTCTGATCCACAGCACAGAGGAGCTACCAACTGGCCATTGTGGAAATCCCACACCCCGATGCCCCCAAGGTCAACACATGACCTACACTACGCCTATCGCACCCGCACTAAGGTGTAATTCATCTCCTAGGCATATAGCCTTAACACAAAGTCACCAAGACTTTCAAAATGCATGATTTCATGATAATGAGCAACAATATTCACAAACAACAAAAGTTTCACCAAGAGGAGCCACAACAAGATTTAAATCAAACACTGACATCCCTAGGTCTAGTATGTCGGCCCGTCAGCACGAAGCTATTATATTCCTTCACAAGGTATCTTCAAAAGTACAAGTTCAAGAACCCTCATTTTCCAAACCACATGAAGCATTCTCTCCAGTTTCCTTAACATGTAGGACCATCACCTTACTTTCAAACTTTAATTATGATACTTTCAAGAATTAATATGGAACTTAGCTCTAATCCTAAACTCCCTTAGTTAGGTTCCTCTAGGTAACATTTCATCACATTTTTCATTAAAACCCTAAAAAGAAAACTATATTATTTTAATCTCATAAATTCATTTCCTTTTTCTCCTAAGCCCTTAAAAGCACTCTAACTTTTTATGATCTCTCTTTCCAACTTATTTTTCCTTCTCAAGGCCGAAACCCCTCTCTAACTAAGTAGTCAAGATTTTATTTTTCAACTTTTTCATTTTTATGAATATCCTAATCCAATTCCATTTTTACTTAGGCTTCCAAGTTCCCAATTAACCCAAAATTTTCTCTTGAATCCCCCTTTTTGGGTCTCTTGGCCGTGAGCTCTTTAGGGTTCTTAGGTCTCAAATTTTTTTTTTTATCTTCCATAAGGATTTCAAGCAACCAATAAAATATCAAACGTCAAACTTTCCATTCCATCAAAGTCATAAACAAAAACAACATTAAGCCACAAAAATCACATAGGTTACAAAAGCCACACAATCACCAAGAGTCAAATACAATCAAGTGAAGAATCCTCACATGGATTCTCCACTCTCAACACAACAAAATATCTCTCACCACCATGAAAGGTTAATGAGAGTGGTCTCCCTCTTACCTTGGAGAATATCCCACCACTTTGTGAATATCTCCTTGAAATAAGCTTCCTCTTCCAAGAGCTTCTTGAAAAATGAAAATGACACCAAAGAATCAACATCAAAAGGGCTTGGAAGGAATGATCATGGATCAAAGTCATGATCTTAGAAAGAAGAAAAGGAAGAAGAAAAGAAAGAAGAATGAAAATAGAGAACTTTTTACCTTAAGGGTCTTCAAGCCCTATCTTGAAGAAATGATTGAAAAAGTGATGAACAAGCTAAGATCTTCACACTAAATAGTCTTAGAAAGAGATATAGATTCAAGAAATGTGATTAATTAGAATTAAAGAAGAAGATATGATGGATCTTGGGTGGTGGTCGTGAGGTAGGGAGAGAAAATGAGAGAAAAGAAAAAGTGAGAGAGAAATGTGGAAACTTTTTTAGATGAAAAGTGAAATGAACTTAAGTGAAAAGATGACAAAGTGGTCATCTTTTTCTTTCCCTCCAAAACTGTGTGGCCATCCCAAGGAGAGAGAAAAGAAGCTTCTCCAACAAGCTTTGATGAAGCTTCTTTAGGAAGCTTGGTTTCACCTTTTTGGAAAAGTCAACAAGTGATGTCATCTAGTGATGTCACATAAGGAGAACACTCTAGAAAAGATGATTAGTACTTTACTAAAAGCTATTATCCAATGGACAAAAATTACAGTTAACTAAGTCAGTATTTATTGTCCAATAGATAATAGAGCGTACCCAAAAGTTTATCTACCAGATAAAATTTTTAATAGTGAAAACTCTAAAAACTGTCTCCGAGTTCAAGTTTAGTAAGATCCCTCGACTCTGATTTAACAGTCCAAATTTTTTTTAAAATAATATTAAAATAACTCGTATACATCAATTAATTCATAAAAATTCACAGAAATTCACAGTAACACAGATAATACAGATAAACCAAAAGTAAGAGAAAGTTGGGGTGTTACAAATCTCCCCTTGTAAAAGGAATTTTATCCCCGAAATTCATCATACCTTAAAATAAGTGCGGATATTGTTCTCTCATTTTGTCTTCCAAGTCCCATGTTGCATCTCTAGGCATATCGTTCCAGATTACTTTTACCAAAACAATCTCTTTGCCTCAGAGTTGCTTCACTCTCCTATCCTTAATCTTGATGGGGAGTGTTTCATAGGTCAAATTCTCTTTAAGTTGAACTATATCCGGTTCAATCATATGGGCTGGATCAGGAATATACTTTCGTAATTGCGACACATGAAAGGCATCAAGAAGATTGGAAAAAAAAGGTGGTAAGGCTATTTGGTAGGCTACCGGACCTATCTGATGAAAAATTTGATACAGTCCGGTGAATTTAGGGGTGTGTTTTCTGGATTTAAGGACCCTTCCAACACCAGTCATAGGTGTAACTCTCAAAAACACATGCTCACCTTCCTCAAATTCAAGAGGTCGCTGTCTCTTGTCGGCATAGCTTTTCTGTCGGCTTTGAGTTGCCTTCATTCTTTCCTAAATTAACTTAACTTTTTCAGTCATCTGTTGCACAAGTTCAAGTCCAACCACAAAGTTTTCGCCATTCTGGTACCAACATAAGGGTGTTCTACACCGTCGACCATAAAATGCCTCGTAGGGTGTCATCCCAATGCTCGCGTCGTAACTATTATTATAGGTGAACTCTATCAAAGGCAAGAACTCATCCCAACTTCCAGTCTGTTCCAAGACACAAGCTCTTAGAAGATCCTCTAATGACTGACCATCCGTTTGCGAGTGATACGCAGAACTTAGATGAAGCTTCGTTCCCATTGTTTTCTGTAAACTCTGCCAAAACCTCTATGTAAACCTTAAGTCTTTGTCAGAAACAATGCTCAAAGGCACACCATGTAGTCTAATGATTTCATCGACATATACTTGAGCTAAACTCTCCATCAAATACCCTATATTAATTGACAAGAAGTGCGTTGACTTCGTAAGTTGATCCATAATCACCCATATAGAATCGTGTCCCTTCTTAGTCTGTGGTAACCCGCTCACAATGTCCATTGCAATGCTATCCCATTTCCACTCTGGAATAGTCAAAGGTTGCAGCATTCCAAAAGGTCTTTGATGTTTCATTTTAGCTTTTTGACAAACTAAGCAAGACAACACATACTTAGTAACATCCCTTTTTATTCCTTGCCACCAATATAATCATTTTAGATCCTGGTACATCTTAGTAGTTTTGGGGTGCATGCTCAACTTGCTCTTATGCGCTTCATCAAGAATCATCATCTTAAGCTCAGAATCATTTAGTACACAGACTCTATATCTGAATCTTAGGATTCCGTCAAGTCCTTCCTTCAATTCAGACATTGCACCCTGCTTCACCAGCTCCTTCTCCTCTTGTAGGTATGGGTCACTTCCCTGTTTCTCTCGAATCTCTTCCATTAATCCGCTTGAGATAGCGATCATACTTAAGCACATTCTTCCTAGTGTCAACTCCACAAACAAATGCATATCCCTGAACTATTCTATTAGTTCACTCTCTTTGAGCATCATAGCAGAAATGCTAAGCATCTTCCTACTCAAAGCATCCGCTATGACGTTTGCCTTTTCCAGATGATACTGAAGCTAGAAGTCATAGTCTTTCAAAAGCTCTAGCCATCGCCTTTGCCTCATGTTTAGCTCTTTCTGATCAAATAGGTATTTTAAACTCTTGTGGTCACTATAGATGTTAAAGGTTGCTCTATAGAGGAAGTGTCTCCAAATCTTTAATACAAACACAACAGCAGCTAACTCTAAGTCATGCGTAGGATAGTTCTTCTCATGTACCTTCAATTGCCTTAAAGCATACGCTACCACCTTTCCATTCTGCATAAGGACACATCCTGAGCCTTGATATGAAGCATCACAATACACTTCAAAAGGCTTATTAGGATTAGGAAGGATCAACACTGGTGAACTAGTCAACCGTCTTTTCAACTCTTGGAAACTTTCTTCACATGACTCAGTCCATATGAATGCTTGATTCTTTCTCGTAAGCTGGTTGAGAGGTCCTGCTATCTTAGAGAATCCTTTAACAAATCTTTGATAATAGCTAGCTAATCCTACGAAAGTATGAATTTCTGTTACAGTCTTTGGTCTTTCCCATTGAAGAACCACTTCCACTTTCGATGGGTCTACTACGATTCCCTCCTTTGAAATCACATGACCTAGAAACTGAACCTCCTCAAACTAAAACTCGCATTTAGACAACTTAGCATATAACTTATTCTCCTTTAGAACCTGAAGAACCACACTAAGATGTTCGGCATGCTCCTCCCGACTTTGTGAATAGACCAAAATGTCTTCAAGAAAGATAACAATAAATCTATCCAAATAAGGGCGAAAGATCTGATTCATGTAATCCACGAATATGGCAAGAGCGTTGGTTACTCCGAACGGCATCACCAGGTACTCATAATGTCCATAACGCATCCGGAAAGCCATCTTGGGTACATCCTATACTTTCACACGAATCTGATGATAGCCAGAACGCATATCAATCTTGGAGAAAACGGCAGCTCCTGTCAGTTGATCCATTAAATCATCTATCCTCGAGAGTGGGTACTTGTTCTTAATTGTAATCTTGTTTAGCTTATGGTAGTCCACACATAACCGTGAACTCCCATCCTTTTTCTTGACCAAAAGCACTAGAGCTCCCCACAGTGAAACACTAGGTCTCACAAACCTCTTCTCCAATAGCTCCTCCAGCTGCTTCTTGAGTTCAGCTAACTCTGATGGCGACACTCGATATGGTGCCATGGATATAGGACCAAATCCTGGCATAAGATCGATAGAAAATTCTACCTCTCTTGTAGGTGGCAAACTAGGTATATCATCAAAAAAGACTTCAGGAAACTCATTAGCCATGGGAATAGCATTCACATCGATCTCACTCTTGAATTCTAAGGAAGTCAAAAGTATGTATCATTGAGCTCCTTCCCTCAAGAAAGTTCTGACTTAGTTGGCAATTATAAATCCAGAAATCTTAAAATTAAGAAATACTAAGGTCTTATTGGAACAGTCAAAAAGGATATGGTTAGAAGATAACCAATCCATTCTTAGGATAACATCTATTTGAGAAAGAGGCAAACAAAACAAATCAACTAAAAAGATTCGACCTTCTACAGAAAGAGGACAGTTCAAACAAACTTGAGCAGTAACAATGGGTTAAGCAGTGGGAGTAGAAACAATCAAATCAAAGGGTAAGAAAGACACAGATAACCCTAGTCTGTGTACACAATCATAGGCAATGAAAGAATGGGTTGCCCCTGAGTCATACAATACAGTTAAAAGATTACCTCCTATGGCACAATCTCCCTTAATCAGATCTTCGGATTGGGAGGCCTCTGCTCTACTCAAAGTGTAAACTCTTCCTCCCGCCAGCAGTCTCGCGGCACTTATGTTGTTAACTATGAGCTCTGCCTTGGGTTGATTGCAGTCTTTTGCAATGTGCCATGACTTCCTGCATTTGAAGCAAAGGCCTTTGATGGTACAGTCTCTCGTCAGGTGGTCCTTCCCAAGCTTGAAGCATCTTGGTGTTGATGCAATGGTCTGACTAAACTTTTGGCCACTAGAACCTTCTCCACGTGATTGTGGTTGAGCTTGATTTCCCTGCGGTCTCGAGTATGGCTTCTACTGAAAACGATTGCCACCGCCATTCCTCCCCCTTTGGAACCGAAAGGCTCCAAAGTTACGGTTCCTTGTTTCACGTGACTGGTCCAATTCTTCAAGCCTGTGACACTTGTCCAAAAGCGTTGGGAACTGATCAATTCCCAAGGGTAACACTGCTCTTTTCATATCATGCCTTAATCCCTCTTCGATCTTACGGCATTTCTATTCCTCATCCGGTTGCAGTTGGAAGTATCTCGAGAACTTTGATAAACTTTCAAACTTGGCAGCATATTCACTGACAGACATGCTCCCTTGTTTTAAGCTTAGTAATTTCATTTCCTTTGTGTGCCTCGCACTAGCTGGAAAGTACTTCTCCAGGAACTTGTTCTTGAAGGTTTCCCAAGTAATCACTGCTCCTTCAGCTTCCAACAGTCGATGGGCTCCTGCCCACTAGTCTTCAGCATCTCCAATAAGCATGAAGGTAGCATAGGTTACCATCTGGGCATTAGTGCATCCCATTCCTCTAAATATCTTCTCCAGCTCTTTAATCCAAAGGCTTACTTTTTCTAGGTCGAACTCTCCTTTGAAATGTGGTGGATTGTTGCGGTGAAACTCTGACAGATTCTGAGTTTCAACGGCAGCTTCCTGTTGTCGGGTGGCTCTTTGATTCTACTGCATCGTAGCTTCCACCATCTTCTGCATTGCTTCCACTGTTACGGCTATACTATCGTTGTCTAGTTCAGAATTCATACGTACAGCTCCACCTTGGGCCATCACGTTCCTTTGAAATCAAACTAAACAACAATACATAAGGAAAGTCAGATAAAGTCATATCAAATAATTTTGTCTCCTTTCAGAAACTAAACACAAAATCACACAACACAAGCAAGACAGACCTAATCACAAACCCCAAAAGACTCAAACTTAGGCTCTAATACTAACTAATGTAACATCCTCCTTAGGGTGCCACATTTACTTATTAAAACGTCATTTACTTAGCAAAACGTAGAAAAAGTTTAATCTTGGAAAATACATATTATAATTTTTCTTTGCAAAAACATAAACTTAAAAGAACATAAACAACACAGGATATAACTTACTAAATATTACACACCAAAAAGGATATACACATAAGTGGCATGGATCACAGTCCACCCAAAATTATAAGTTTATACACAAAAGACATAAACAATAGTTTAGCAAACTATAGATCAGCCCAAGTCTAGAGACCTAGGGAGCAGGATCATCCCTTGGACCCTCCATTGGATCCTCCTCAGATTCCTCCATTGGGTCCTCTTCCTCAGACTTCTCTCCAACCAAACTCCTCAGTTGTGGCAGGAGTTCGCGGACAGGTGTTCGAGCGGATGATACAACGGAGTCAGTGTCCTCCCTAGGGGTGTAATGTAGATCCCCCCATAGCTCCCTAATTAGCATAAAGAACTCTAGACGCACAAAAAGTTAAGAGAAAAAAAAAAAAGAATCCCATCACAGGTCCTACTAATAGACAGAGTCAAATCCCCTACATATCTAATCCTTTCTAAGCCCCAGTCAATACGCCACTCGTCGGAACCTCCGTGGAAAAGAACCCTGACAAAACCAAGAGAACCTCTATTGGCAGTCATCCCAAAAGTAAAACCAAGAAAACTGCAAAACTCCTTTTTCTTCACTTAATCTTTATTAACAAGAACACATAAAATAGAAAACAAATAGAATAACAAAAAAAGAGGTGAGATTCTCTACACCAATACTAGTATGGTAGCGAGAAACAGTAATATCAATTAAATCAAGAAAATGCAGAGATAACCATCACAGTCATAAAATTATCAGCAGATATAATAATGATATATCAATAGATAGTCTCACAGGATAATGCATCACAATAAAATGTTCAATATCCGTGCAAATGCAAAATGGACCGATATTTACTCCATGGAGTTTAAACCAACATCAGAGAAAATGTTCTAGAAGACATGTCTGTATCTCGTTAGCCTCAAGTCAAGTGCCATAATTTCTCAATTTCTTAATTTGCGCAACATGGTTTTATACAAGACAGTCTACACTAGATCATGAGTAGGGATAGTGTCTCGATCCAGATCGTCAATGTGTTTGCATCGGTCTGATCCATGGCACAGGGGAGCTAACAGCTTGCCATTATGGGAAACCCGCACCTCGATGCCCCCAAGGTCAACACATGACCTACACTATGCCTATCACACCCGCACTAAGGTGTACTCCATCTCCTAGGCATATAGTATTAACACAAAGTCACCAAGTCTTTCAAAATGCATGATTTCATGATAATGAGCAACAATATTCACAAACAACAAAAGTTTCACTAAGAGGAGCCACAACAAGGCTTAAATCAGAAACTGACATCCCTGGGTCTAGTACGTCGGCCCGTCAGCACGAAGCTATTATATTCCTTCACAAGGTATCTTCAAAAGTACAAGTTCAAGAACCCTCATTTTCTAAAACACGTGAAGCATTCTTGCCAGTTTCCTTAACATGTAGGACCATCGCCTTACTTTCAAAAATTATGATACTTTCAAGAATTAATATGGAACTTAGCTCTAATCCTAAACTCCCTTAGTTAGGTTCCTCTAGGTAACATTTCATCACATTTTTTATTAAAACCCTAAAAAGAAAACTACGTTATTTTAATCTTATAAATTCATTTCATTTTTCTCTTAAGCCCGTAAAAGCACTCTAACTTTTTATGATCTATCTTTCCAACTTATTTTTCCTTCTCAAGGCTGAAACCCCTCTCTAACTAAGTAGTCAAGATTTTGTTGTTCCACTTTTTCATTTTTATGAAATTCCTAATCCAATGCCATTTTTATTTAGGGTTCCAAGTTCCCAATCAACATAAAATTTTCTCTTGGATCTCCCTTTTTGGGTCTCTTGGCCGTGAGCTCTCTAGGGTTCTTGGGTCTTAAAATTTTTTTTATCTTCCACAAGAATTTCAAGCAACCAATAAAATATCAAACATTAAACTTTCCATTCCATCAAAGTTATAAACAAAAACAACATCAAACCACAAAAATCACACAGGTTACAAAACTCACACAATCACCAAGAGTCAAATACAATTAAGTGAAGAATCCTCACATGGATTCTACACTCTCAACACAACAAAGTATCTCTCACCACCATGAAAGGTTGATGAGAGTGGTCTCCCCCTTACCTTGGAGAATATCCCACCACTTCTTGAATATCTCCTTGAAACAAGCTTCCTCTTCTAAGAGCTTCTTGAAAAACGAAAATGATATCAAAGAATCAACATTAAAAGGGCTTGGAAGGAATGATCATGGATCAAAGTCATGATCTTAGAAAGAAAAAAAAAAGAAGAAGGAAAGAAAGAAGCATGAAAATAGAGAACTTTTTGCCTTAAGGGTCTTCAAGCCCTATCTTGAAGAAATGCTTGAAAAAGTGATGAACAAGCCAATATCTTCACCCCAAATTGTTGGTGTATACCCTAGATGCCAATACATTTTCTGTATTTACATACATTCTATTATGCTATTTTATATATATGAGGCATTTCATTTATTGTGTTCTTTTTTATAAACATAATAAAGTCCTTAGAATAGTAAGTTTGATGCCATAGGACATCAAGTGGATGACTTGATCGTGAGATCCTTTTAGTTACAACACTATTCTTAAATGTCCTTAGTCAAGTATTATTGTTAATTAGGATAACAATAATACATTGAGACTAGTATGTGCATAGACTGATGACCACATCTCACGGGTCATGGATATGAGATATCAAGTCTTCACATGGGTACATATTAGAGTAATGATCTACTGGACTGACCCACCATGAAAACACTACATGGATCGTTACGTGAGTGTCATAAGTGATTCTCATAGTGCAATGGTGTCTGTGGTCCTTTGACCTGAACTCACTACGATTCTTACATGAGGAGTTGTGTGTTTTAATGCCATCAAATGTCATTTGTAATAAGGTGACCATAAAGTTAGTTATTAGGCATACCGTGAATCATGCAGAGGGATGTGAGTGACCTAGATGGGATTTGTCACTCTTACATAACAGGAGCGATATCTTCGGGCCCTCTGATTGAGTGAGACTGTGAAATGCATGGCCATGCTCAAATGAGTCAATATGAGATATTGATCTCATTTGATGTTACAAAGTCTACTCGAATATCAGGAAACGAAATATTGGACTATGCAAGGGTGACACATTTCATGCCTTGTGTTCAATCTAGATATCTTGACAAAGGGACTAAACGACATGGAAATATTGGTCACGGAAAGGTTATGTCAAATCACTGATAATCTTGTTACTTAGGTAGCAGCGATGTGTTGCTAGATACCGCTCACTGCTTGTAATATTAAAATGGGATTTTAATATTACTGCCAACGTAATAAAAACCTGCAGGGTAGAGCAAACTAAAATTGGAGCAATGGATCCAAGTTGGACTCGGATTCAAATATGGGTCAGACTCATAACAGATGGGTCTAGGGTTGCACAGCTTACCTTGCTGCTGCTCACACTCACTTAAGGCAGTCACTATTATAAATAGTACTGCTAAAGGAGCTGCTAAGATACACAATTCAAAATCCTAGCCGCACCTATAGAAAAAGTGAGTGAGTGAGCGACAGGTTTCTTCTCTTCTCTTCGCAGCTAGCACTGTGTGAGAGACGTGAGGCTCCTCTTTGAGGACGTTGGACGTTCGTGAGTCTGTTCGTGTGGATACCGCAGAGACATCGTTTCTATTACGGTGTTGGTGGTTCACGCCCTTCCTTTTGATCACGCTTCAAGAGGTAAATCATTTAAAAAAAACTCAGATTATGGCTTTTTTGCATGGATCTTCGGTGGGAATCCCTGTTTTTCGCTGTGTGTTGTATCCGTAATCCCCAACAGTGGTATCAGAGCGTCTTGCAAAACCATGATTCGGTTTTCTATTTTTGTTTACATGAGATAACATGTTTTCTGTTCTTGTTTTTGACAAAAGATATGATCTTTAATATGTTATTTCCGAAAACCGTATGAAACCCTTTGCGAAAACATATTCTGTTTCTTATGTTGTATGCAAAACCGTGATGTTATTTTCAAAAACCCTTGAAGATGTTCATATGTTTTGTGAAAACCGTTTTGTTTTAATATGTATATTTTTGCGAAGCTTTCTGGTATGTATGTGATACGTACAGTGTTATGGAATCCTTATTCTCAATGCGCAGTGCAAGGGTTTAGGAAACCTTATTTTTGGTTTGCGGCAGCAGGGGTTGTGGAATCCTTGTTTCTGCATAAGAGGCGCGGTGCAAGGGGTTTTGGAAACCCTATTCTTGTTTTGCGGCAACAGCATCAAGTGTTGATGTCAAGCCGTCAAGGAGGTGCCAGAGGTTCAAGTGTTGAACGACGACGCAAGGGCTTCCCGCGGCACATGAAGTGTTCATGTTGTTCGGGCTTAGGGTTCCGCGTGGCATAAGGATTCAAGGGACGCGCAAGAGATTCAGCTCTTGCTTATGGTCTAATTTTTTGGGAACCCCATGCTACCTCTGCGTAGTGTGTTTTTCGAAAGTGCGATATTTTATATCCTTTTTATGACTCGTGAAAATAATAATGTATTATTGTTATGAGTTTATATGTTTTTGTGATGCATGGTGCATGATTATGGCCTTAGTCCTCTTTTTATGCCTTTTGGTTTTAATAAATACGACCTGCGTGTCGTGCCTTTCTCTCTACATTCTGATTATACATTCTCTTCTCACCTAACTACCCTCGAATGTAAAAGAGGTTTCTATATAATGTAATTATGATGTGGAGGCAAGAAGACGGCATCAAGTGAGGATGTTGATGGAAGATGCTTGGTGAAGCTGGCTTAGTTAATTCTACTCTCTTAGGGGCCATAACCATGTCACTTTTATTATATGCTTTTTATGTATGAGATGCATAGATAATGTTTATGGTATGATAAACAGTTTAATAAATGGTGAGATCTAATAATAATAAAAATTCCCTCAAAGCAAATATTAAGTCATTATGTGATGCCTTCCAATGTGTGGCACTCGTCAAGACTAGTATCGATCAAGTGCAGGTCTGCCAAAGCAGGATGCCTTTATCTATATTAGTAAGACGTAATGGAATAAAGGTAATATCCAACTGCCAACCATTGGGTCTGACTTAACTAGGCCATTTCAATAGGATTGAAGGCTTAGAGGCATGAAGTTGGGCTTTGGTCCATTAGATGGATTTGAATAAGTGTTATTCACCCAACTATCCAAGAGTTACATGTGATGTAATTGGAAAGTGTTTCCTACCTAAATAACTGAATTTTGGGTGATCAGCCAAAGCTGACTCAAAACTAGGTGAAATATGGATCTTGACCTACAAGGAAATCTTACAATGGGATTTTCTGAGTCAATGCTGAGGGTCATTGACTTGAACAAAATAGTGGGAGGCATATTTAATTAAAAGACCTCATTAAATATGTTTATGGCATGATACTTATATTTTGCATATTTCTGTTAATAGATTACCATGACAACAAACACATCAGGTACTTTATCATTGCGATCCGTCCTTGAGAAGGATAAGTTGTCCGGAACGAATTTTCTAGACTGGTACAGAAATTTGAGGATTGTCCTCAAGTAAGAGAAAAAGCTGTATGTTTTGGAACAGCCTATTCCTGAGCCACCTGCTGCTAATGCCCCTAGAACTGAAAGATATGCTTATAAGAAGCATCAAGATGATGCCTTGGACATTGGATGTCTAATGCTGGCCACCATGAACTCTGAGTTCCAAAAGCAACATGAGAACATGGATGCATATGATATGATCGTACACCTTAAGAAGCTCTATCAAGAGCAGGTCGGGCATGAGAGATTCGAGGTCTCTAAAGCACTATTTCAGTGCAAGCTGGTAGAAGGAAGCCCTGTTGGTGCTCATGTACTCAAGATGATTGGGTACATTGAAAACCTAGAGAGACTCGATTTTTCTTTGGGCCAAGAGTTGGCCACTGACTTAGTCCTGCAATAGTTGCCGGAAAGTTTTAGTCAATTTGTCATGAACTACAACATGAATGAGATTGACAAATTACTACCAAAACTGCTAGGCATGTTGAGAACTACAGAGCATAACATTAACAAAGGCAAAGGGAATGCCATAATGATGGTCCAAAAGAATAAGGGCAAGAAACAGCAGAAAAAGCCTAAGGACAACTGGAAGGGCAAGGGCAAGGATAAGTCCAAGCCCAGCACTTCTGGCTTCAAACCAGTGGGTGGAGTGGCTAAGGAAGGTACATGCTTCCATTATGGTCAGACCGGACATTAGAAGAGGAACTGTGCGAAGTTCCTGGAGGAGCTCAAAAAGAAGAAAGGAAGTGAGACTTCCACTTCAGGTATTTTTGTTATTGAAGTCAATTTATCTACTTCTGCATCATGGGTATTAGATACTGGATGTGGATCTCACATTTGTGTAAATATGCAGGATCTAAAGAGCAGTAGACCATTGACGAAGGGCGAAGTTGACCTACGAGTGGGAAATGGAGCAAAGGTTGCTGCATTAGCTATAAGGACTTATTTATTATCTTTGCCTACTGGGCTTGTAATAGAGTTAGAGAACTGCTATTTTGCACCTGCTATTAGTAGGAATATTATTTCTGTTTCTTGTTTGGACACGAAAGGTTTTTCTTCTATTATAAAGGACAAGTGTTGTTTCATTTATATGAATGATATTTTTTATGGTAGTGCACAATTGAGTAATGGACTTTATGTACTTGATCTCGAAATGCCCGTCTATAACATAGATATAAAGAGGTTTAAATCAAACGATGTGAACCCAACTTTTCTCTGGTATTGTCGTTTGAGCCACATAAATGAGAAACGCATCTCCAAACTCCATAAAGATGGATTCTTGGACTCATTTGATTTCGAATCATATGAGACATATGAATTTTATTTATTGGGGAAGATGACAAAGGCCCCATTCACCGGACAAGGTGAAAGGGTTAGTGATCTTTTAGGCCTTATATATAGTGATGTATGTGGGCCACTAAACACAGTCGCTATAGGCGATTTTCAATACTTCATTACATTTACTGATGATTTCAGTAGATATGGATTTGTATATCTTATAAAGCACAAATCAGAATCCTTTGAAAAGTTCAAAGAGTTCAAGAATGAAGTACAAAACCAACTTGGCAAGAGTATTAAAATCCTTCGATCAGATTGAGGAGGAGAATACTTAAGCTAACAGTTTGATGATCATCTGAAAGAGTGTGGGATAATATCTCAACTCACTCTAGCAGGAACACCACAATGGAATGGTGTCTCTGAAATGAGGAACCGAACCTTGTTGGACATGGTCTGATCCATGATGAGTCATGCAAACCTCCCAGGCTCCTTCTGGGAACATGCTTTGTTAACAGCAGCTTTCACACTTAACCGTATTCCATCTAAGACGGTTCAAAAGACACCATATGAGATATGGACTGGGAGACAACCCAGTATGTCTGTCTTGAAGATTTAGGGCTGCGAAACTTATGTGAAACGTCAAGTTTCTGATAAGCTTGGACCTAGATCAGATAAATGCTTCTTTGTGGGGTATCCAAAGGAAACCAAGGGATACTTTTTTCTATAATCCTACCGAGGGTAAAGTGTTTGTCGCACGGACAACTGTGTTTCTAGAAAGGGAGTTTATCTCTAAAGGAACCAATAGAAGAAAAGTAGAACTTGAAGAAGTTCAAGTTTCACAAAGCAGCAATGAACCAATGGTGGAAATAGAGCAGCCTCCACAAAATGTTGTAGAATAACAACCTGCTCTAATAGCACAAGACCTGTGTAGGTCTAACAGGATACGTCATCAACCAGAGAGATATGGATTTCTCATGACCCAACAAGATGACGTATTGCTCATGGATCAAGATGAGCCTGTCACTTACCAGGAAGCCATTATTGGCCCAGAATCTGAGAAATGGCTTGAGGCCATGAGATCTGAAATGGATTCCATGTATGCCAACCAAGTATGGACCTTGGTTGATCTACCTGAAGGGGTAAAACCCATTGGGTGCAAGTGGGTTTTCAAGAAGAAAACCGACATGGATGGTAATGTGCATACCTTTAAGGCGCGATTGGTGGCTAAAGGTTTCAAATAAATTCATGGTGTAGACTATGATGAGACTTTTTCCCTAGTTGTGATGCTTAAATCCGGTCGGATCTTGCTTGCTGTTGCAGTATACCATGATTATGAAATCTGGCAAATGGATGTCAAAACTACTTTCCTTAATGGAAATCTTCTCGAAGATGTGTACATGACACAACCTGAGGGTTTTGCCACTCCAGAGGGTGCTAGAAAAGTATGCAAGTTGCAACGATCTATTTATGGATTGAAGCAAGCTTCTAGAAGCTGGAATCTTCATTTTGATGATACAATAAAATAGTTTGGTTTCATCAAGAATGAAGAAGAATCTTGTGTCTACAAGAAGGTTAGTGGAAGCACTATTGTCTTTCTGGTATTGTATGTAGATGACATACTACTTATTAGAAATGACATCCCTACCCTACAGTCCGTAAAGACTTGGTTAGGGAACTGCTTCTCTATGAAGGACTTGGGCGAAGCCACCTATGTATTAGGTATCAGGATCTATAGAGATAGATCACTGAGACTGCTTGGCCTAAGTCAGAGTATATATATAGACAAAGTGTTAAGACGATTTAACATGTATGAATCCAAGAAAGGACTCTTGCCTATGTCACATGGTGTAAACTTATCTAAGGCTCAATCCCCTTCCACCCAGGATGAGAGGGATCGCATGAGCAAGATTCCATATGCATCTGTAATTGGATCTATCATGTATGCCATGTTATGTACTCGACCAGACATCTCGTATGCTTTGAGCATGATGATTAGGTACCAGTCTGATCCCGGTGAGAGTCACTAGACTGCTATCAAGAACATCTTTAAGTACTTGAGAAGGACTAAGGATTCGTTCTTGGTATATGGAGGTGAGGAAGAGATAATTGTAAAAGGTTACACTGATGCTAGCTTCCAAACCGATAAGGACGACTCCAGAGCGTAATCGGGTTATGTTTTTTGCCTAAATGGTGGGGCTGTGAGCTAGAAGAGTTCAAAGCAGGAGACATTCGCTGATTCTACCACAGAGGCTGAGTATATTGATGCCTCCAATGCAGCAAAGGAGGCCGTTTGGATCAGGAAGTTCATTACTGAACTTGGCGCTATTCCTAGCATTGTGGACCCAATGGACCTCTATTGTGATATAATGGAGCCATTGCAGAAGCTAAGGAGCCTAGATCTCACCAGCGATCCAAACATATACTTAGGCGCTTCCATCTCATTCATGAGATCATCGATAGAGGAGATGTGAAGATATGCAGAGTACCAACAGATGATAACATTGCTGATCCACTGACGAAGCCTCTTGCACAGCAGAAGCATGAGGGTCACACTAGGTCTTTAGGCATTAGATATATGCCTGATTGGCTCTAGTGCAAGTAGGAGATTGTTGGTGTATGCCCTAGAGGCCAATACATTTTTTGTATTTACATACATTCTATTATGCTATTTTATATATGTGAGGCATTTCATTTATTGTGTTCTTTTTTGATAAACATAATAAAGTCCTTAGAATAGTAAGTTTGATGCCATAGGACATCAAGTGGATGACTTGATCGTGAGATCCTTTTGGTTACAACACTATTCTTAAATGTCCCTAGTCAAGTATTATTGTTAATTAGGACAACAATAATACATTGAGACTAGTATGTGCATAGACTGATGACCACATCTCACTGGTCATGGATATGAGATATCAAGTCTTCACATGGGTACATATTAGAGTAATGATCTACTGGACTGACCCACCATGAGAACACTACATGGATCATTACGTGAGTGTCATAGGTGATTCTCATAGTGACAATGGTGTCTGTGGTCCTTTGACCTGAACTCACTACGATTCCTACATGAGGAGTTGTGTGTTTTAATGCCATCAAACGTCATCTGTAACAAGGTGATTATAAAGTTGGTTATTGGACATGCTGCGAATCATGCAGAGGGATATGAGTGACCTAGATGGGATTTGTTACTCCTACATAATAGGAGCGATATCTTTGGGCCCCCTGATTGAGTGAGACTGCAAAATGCATGGCCATGCTCAAATGAGTCAATATGAGATATTGATCTCATTTGATGTTACAAAGTCTACTCGAATATCAGGAAATGAAAGATTGGACTATGCAAGGGTGATGCATTCCATGCCTTGTGTTCAATCTAGATATCTTGACAAAGGGACTAAACGACACGGAAACATTGGTCACGGAAAAGTTATGTCAAATCACTGACATTCTTATTACTTGGGTAGCAGCGATGTGTTGCTAAATACCACTCACTACTTGTAATATTAAAATGGGATTTTGATATTACTACCAACATAATAAGAACCTGCAGGGTCACACACATAGAGCAGACTAAAATTGGAGTAATAGATCCAAGTTGGACTCAGATTCAAATATGGGCCAGACTCATAACAGATGGGTCTAGAGTTGCACAGCTTACCTTGCTGCTGGTCACACTCACTTAAGGCAGTCACTATTATAAATAGTACTGCTAAGGGGGCTGCTAAGATACACAATTCAGAACCCTAGCCGCACCTACAGAAAAAGTGAGTGAGAGAGCGACAGGTTTCTTCTCTTCTCTTCGCAGCTAGCACTGTGTGAGAGACGTGATGCTCCTCTTTGCGGACGTTGGATATTCGTGAGTCTATTTGTGTGGATACCACAGAGACATCGTTTCTATTACAGTGTTGGTGATTCATGCCCTTCCTTTTGATCACGCTTCAAGAGGTAAATCATTTAAAAAAACTCAGATTATGGCTTTTTCGCATGGATCCTCGGTGGGAATCCCTGTTTTCCGCTGCGTGTTGTATCTGCAATCCCCAACACAAATGGTCTTAGAAGGAGATGTAGATTTAAGACATGTGATTGATTAGAATTAAAGAAGAAGAGATGATGGATCTTGGGTGGTGGTCGTGAGGTAGGGAGAGAAAATGAGAGAAGAGAAAAAGTGAGAGAGAAAGGTGGAAACTTTTTGAGATGAAAAGTGAAATGAACTTAAGTGAAAAGATGACAAAGTGGTCATCTTTTTCTTTCCTTCCAAAATCGTGTGGCCATCCCAAGGAGAGAGAAAAGAAGCTTCTCCAACAAGCTTTGATGAAACTTCTTTAGGAAGCTTGGTTTCACCTTTTTGGAAAAGTCAACAAGTGATGTCATCTAGTGATGTCATATAAGGAGAACATTCTAGAAAAGATTATTAGCACTTTACTAAAAGCTATTATCCAATGGACAAAATTTACAGTTAACTAAGCCAGTATTTATTATCTAATGGATAATAGAGTGTACCTAAAATTTTATCTGCCAGATAAATTTTCAAACCGTGAAAACTCTGAAAACTGTCTCCAAGTTCGAGTTTAGTAAGATCCCCCGGCTCTGATTTAATAATCCAAATTTTTTTGAAAATAATATTAAAATAATCTATATACATCAATCAATTCATAAAAATTCACAGAAATTCACGACAATATAGATAACACAAATAAACCAACAGAAAGAAAAAGTTGGGGTGTTACAATAAGTCTAAATATTATGTATGGGATGATCCTTATCTGTGGAGATTGTGTAGTGACCAAGTGATTAGACGATGTGTGCCTGATTATGAATTGCAGTCTATTTTGCTTTTTTGCCATACCCTTGCATATAGTGGTCACTTTGGACCGCAATGCACTACTAGGAAGATTTTAGACTCTGGATTATATTAGCCCACCTTGTTTCATGACGCTTATAGTTATTGTAGCAATTATGAACAATGCCAATGAATAGTTAACATTTCCTATAGGAATGAGATGTCTTAACAACCATTATTGTTTTATAAGATATTTAATGTGTGGGGTGTAACACCCTAACCCTAATACGACAATATATTCAGAATATACTATAGTAAAGAGAGCTAAGCATGTCACTATCACTTTAACACATTGATAAAGTATTCCATACTAACTACATAAGCTATTAAGGAGAGCCAAGAGGAGAAAAAAGTTTAATATGTACATCACTTGCCACAAACGGGCTCATTGTCATATACAAACTTTTACATAAAAATAAGCATCATAAATAAATACATGCTTTAACCAAAAGAAACAAAATAAGCTACTCTAGGTCTTTTGCTTCTTCTTTTCCTTCTTTTCCTTTTTAGGGTCTTGACTTAGATTTATATGGAAACATAAACGGGGTAAGAATACACAAATCCTCAGTATAAGTATCCTAATACCAACATTCACAAATATATCACCTGAAAATATGAGAAATTTCAAGCAACTGAAGAGACAACTGCCCATACAATTGTCCAACAATGCAATGTATAGTATGCCATATGAATATGCCGAAAGAATATCCTATTAGAATGTTTATGCAATGCTTGTGCAAGGTTTTGTTTTAGAAAACCATGACACTTACTTAATTCCCAAGAATTACATTCCTTTGTATTTGTCTCAATAGGATAGGCAAAGAAACCTTTACACTACCTGGTTATTAGTGAATTCCTTCCCCTCACCAAAGTCGGAGTACTACTACCACCTCGTGTACCAGTAACCCTAACCATAATAGCACTATTGCTAGGAGAATTTAGATCAAACACCTCATTCTCATGCCACATAGTTGTGCATACAATACAAGGTCACAATACGAAGGAATAAGCAAGTTAAGAAAACATGCAAGAAAATTTCCACATTTGTCATAATACAAGGTTTTCTATAACCAAGTGGAAGGGTAAACTAATAACTTAAGATTCTAATTCAACTTATCACACAAAGTAAGGAGAATCAGCTCACTAATATTCTGTTGTCTAGTACCTCATACCATCATTCCACAAGTGAATTCAAAGTTAACCTCGAGTTGAACAAGGTCCTAGGTACCACTCTAAGGCATTCCAACACATATGAATGCTCAAAGTCCTCACAAGTCCCATATATGCAAGGAAGATATTTTCTCTATGAAATACTCTTATTAGTGTCTCAACAATTTAAAATTACATAAATGAGGGATTCCAATAAGTAGGAAACTCCAATTTCCCAAGATAAACACTCTTGAAGTTTCTATGTTTGGGCGATTAGGCGCCCATTTTCTCAGCGACTAAGCGCCCTATGGCAGAAACACTCCCCTGTTTCATCTGTCATTGAGCGCCCAAAACTTAAGTGAATAATTAGGGACCTCTAGAGCCTTCTGGCCTCGGCAGCCTAGGCGCTCACAAACTGGGTGATTAAGCACCTTGGACGCAGAAGCTCTTTGGCCTTCATCGATTAAGTGGCTAAAACTAGGCGATCATGCGCCCAGTATCTAGAACTTCACCCAGTGTTCCATTGGTTTCCAAACCAAATTTTAACACCTAGAATCGGGTTCTAAGAATCCTCCAACACCATTAAAGGTCTTTAAGTTGAGAGAAACTATCAAACAACGTATCTACATGTCACCTCAAAACAAATGATTTAACCAACCATTCACAATAAACAAGTCCTTAACCAAGTTTCAAACAACCAACAAACACATTCTAACTCAGTTTGGGACATTAAACAAGTTCTTAATTAATTCTAACATCCCAAACCATAGAAAACACCAAAAACCTATTTTTCTATAACTCAACATGCATCAAACAAACATGGAGAGAAGAAAGATGGAGCTTGGAGATAAGAAACAATAACCCCTACCTCTTGTAATATGGATGATGGATTCAAGTTGTTGCCTCACCTTTAGCCTTCCTTCTCTTTTCCTCTTCTTCCTTCTCCCTTTCCTCTTCTTTTCCTCTCTTTTTCTTGTCTCCCTTGGCTGCCTCTGGTTTACAGAATGTGAAAGTGATGAGAATGAGAGAAAATTCAATAAAATGGAGTTAGGAAGGTGGTAGAACATAAGGAAAAGTTAAGACCAAAAAGATATTTTAAAGTAAACATTATATATGTTAAAAATACTTAGATTTTTTCAAATTCAGTTTTTCAACTTCTAACAACTTTAAAATAAATATTAAGATTCATTAAAAAAGTTATTTCACCATTATCATAAATTTTCATACTTGCTGCTAGTCAATCTGGCATTAAATGCATAACCAGTATGCTTAAAAATATCAAACTAACTCTGATTATTCTCAAATTTTAACCATATTACAGTTTACACATTTCGACCTAGAAACAAATTATCTATATTTATTTCCATTAGCTAAGCTATTTAAGCTAATTTATGGGTCCTTTTAGACTACTTTTCACCTTCCAGGTTACAGCAAAGTGCCTAAACTAACTTAGAGTGCCATAAAATTAAACAGATATGTTAAGCAAGTATTAAGCTACCTTAGTAACTATTTAAAATTCTAACATGTTTTAGAGGATGTTACATGGGGTATTAATTTCATGGGCCACTTGCTTAATTTCTTTAGTTTTGTTTACATTTTGTTAGCTGTTGATTATGTATCTTGTAACACAATGTATAGTCATGATAGATTTGTATATGGTTACGGAGGTAGCCTAACACTAGTTTATCATGCTTTTAAATTTTTGTGACCATCTGAGCACGTTTAGTCACTTTGCTGTAACACTGTGTAAAATATAGCTATTTTCAGCCTCGTTTTTGACTTACATTACTTAGTTAATGGAGATAAATGTGGAGAACTTATTTCTAGGTCCAAAATGTGTGGAAGTATATGTGGTTAAAGTTTGAGAATTTTCAAAGTTAGTTTAACATTTTTAAGTATACTGATTGTGTGTTTTGGCATCGGATTTACCCCTAGTGGATATGAAAAATTATGGAAATAGTGAAACAAAAATTTTAATGAATCTTAGAATTTATTTTAAACTTGTTGGGAGTTAGGAAAGCTAGTTTGGTGATATCCAAGCGTTCTTAACTGTTTGGGTGAATAGTGATCACATAAGTGACCAAATGAGAGGGCACGACCTTTGTTTCTGGTTGCTGGCCTATTTAAGGCCAAAATGTGAGTCTTAACTCACTTTTCTTTCCTCTTCTCACGGATGCACAGAGAAAACAAAGGAAAAGGAGAATCAAAGTACCAAGGGTGAGGGATCATCATCAAAGCAAGGGAGAGAGCTTAGCTTTTCAAAGGAACGGCTAATTGATTTCATTTCTGAAAGTTAAGGTAGGGGAAATCTGATTTTGATGCTTGTTTTTCATTCTTTCCTTTTGGTTCAAGAAAGGCTTGAAGAGGAATTTAATGGTTTGATAAGTGTTTTGGTGATTTATGAGTTAAATCTTGATGTGGATAGATTGGTTGAGTTAAGAACTGATTTATTGATGTGTTAGGATGAAGTTTTCATCATTTGGAGCCTTAAATCCTTGCTAGGTCAATTTTTGGGAGTTTTAGGTCATAGTTGGGGTTTTGATTCTTAAGTGTTGATTTAAGTAAAATTGAAGTTATTTGAGAGTTGTTATGTGTAGTTAGACCTTGTTAGAGGTTGGAAATCACTTTAAAACATATTTTGAGTGATTGGAAGAGGGTCTAGTTCCAATGGACCAGTACTCGTATCTGCAGAATTATACAGATTCTGGTTTCTGCATATGACGCCGCGGCGTGGAACTCGGAATGTCGTGACATTGGGAAGAGCAGGGGACGCACGCTGCGGCGTTGTACATGAATGTCACGACGTGGGCAGCATTTCCTGCTAGTACTTGAACCCAAAACCTGGCTGCCGTGACATGGCACAGGGTATGCCGCAGCGTTGGTGACAGAGAACAGTTATGAGTGATGTTTGATGCTCTGGGTCATTCCAGTGGCGTAATTTTCTTCTTTTATGCTTCGTAAAGAGTGATGAGACTCTAGTAGAAGTATCTAATGAAGAGTGGATGATTTGAATCATATTGATTCGTAGTGCAAATTATGTGAGATAATTAGACATATTTATATACACATATTGTGTATTGTGATGATTTAAGAAAATGAGCTTCCCCAAGTGTTGGGAATCACTTATGCTTGCTCTTATGAGAGTATGAAAGTACTACTATAAGTATTTAATAAAGTGTTTGTGTGTGAATGTAAATCAACTGGAGTGTCAAATATTATGATGCTTAGTATCATTGTTGTTCATGCTTGAGATAAGATGAATGTAAATTAATTGGTATGCTAACTATTATAGTGTTTGACATCATTGTGTTTCACATTTGTGATCATGTACGTAAATCAACTGTGAACTAATTATAGAAGGTAATTAGTGATTGTTTTGCATGAGATATTTGAGAAACATAAATTTGTGAGTAATATCCTCTCTATGTTATGTGTAATAAGGTGAGTAATATCCTTATTACATTGTCGAGTAAGGAGGTGAGTAATATCCTCTTTGCTTTGCTAATCAGTGGAGGCGAGTAATATCTTCTATTTGTTTTAATGGATGGTGTTGGTGAGTCATATCCTCACTATGCCTGATAAACCATGACATGTCATAACATATCCTGGAGTAGTTAAGGTGGGTAATTTCCTCAATACGTCTGAGGGTTCATAACATTTGGAAACTACATTCATTCCTAGGACTTGCTTAGACATACACATTTGACATAATTAAGCATATCATGGCAATTGTATGGGCGGTTGCTATCATAACATTTTATGCATTGCAATTGTATGGGCGATTACGTGTTGTTGAGATAAGGTGTTGTTGCTTCTGTGATTGAAGTGTAAAGTCGATAATTGTGAATATTATCTAATTTGTACATATGTATATATGCTGGTATTGGAATACTTCTACTGAGATATGTTTTCTCACCCCAATTGTATTGTCATGTAAATCCAGGTGCGAGTTCTTCGAAAGAGAAGAAGAAGATATTTGAGGACTAGCATACTATAAATACTATTTTGAGCTTAGCATATATGTGTTTTATATTTGCTTAGTTATTTTGAGTTATGTATAACAGTATGCCCTTTGAGGCTGATATATATATATATTCCTATTGTGGCTCTCCATATTTACTCATTGTGTATGAATAATATGGGTTAGATGTTGAAGTATGTTAGTAGTAGCAGGACCAATATTGGGTTATTCATTTATATGATGATATATTTGGGTAGTAAATATTGGGCTATTACATATCTAAGTGGGTGGAGGCAAAGGCCACTCAGATTGATGATTCTCATGTTATTTTAGACTTTGTCAGGTCTCATATTTTTTATAGGTTTGGAGTTCCAAAAGCCATAATTAGTGTGACCAAGGCTCTCATTCCTGTAATAAAAACACGGAGGCATTGTTGAAGAAATATAGTGTGATGTATAAGGTTTTGACTCCATACCATCCACAAACTAATGGGCAAGCTGAAATTTCAAATAGGGAGTTGAAACAAATCTTGAAAAAAATAGTCCAACCGAATAGAAAAGATTGGAGTAAGAGACTTAAGGACGCATTGTGGGTGTATAGGACTACTTTCAAGATCTTTTAGGCATGCCTCACTATAGGATAGTCTTTGGCTAGGCATGCCACCTTCCAGTGGAGATTGAGCACAAGGCCTATTGGGTGGTAAAGAAGTGCAACCATAACTTGAACCAAGCCTAATCCCAAAGAAAACTCCAACTCCAAGAACTTGAAGAGATTCAGTTGGAAGCTTTTGAGAACTCCCGTATCTCCAAAGAGAAGACCAAAGTCTTTCATGATAAGATGATTGCAAAAAAAGAATTTGTGATTAGTCAAAAAGTTCTCCTTTACAATGATCGCCTCAAACCTATGCTTGGTAAGCTCCGTTCTAGATGGATAGGTCCTTTTTGTAATCACTAAGGTTTTCCCTTATAGTGCAGTGGAGATCACAAGTGAGGCAACTAACAAAACTTTCAAAGTCAATGAACATCGCCTCAAGCAATTCTATTAGGGAGCTCAAGAGGGCATAGTGGAGGAGGTCCACTTGCAAGTGACTATATACATCACTTGATAAGGATGTTTCTTCCTTCTCTCCTTTATTTTACTTGCCTTAAATTTATTAGTGATTTGATGTTTTATAAGCTTTACATTGAGGACAACATAAAATTTAAGTGTGAGGGAGGAATTTACATTTTATTTTCTATTTTATGTTTTAATTTTACTATTTCTATTTTGTTTTTCAATTCTATTTTTTTATTTTGAAATATATATATATATAAAAGAAATTGTGTTTTTAATTGTTTTCCAATGAAATTTTGAGATTTGTGAAAGTTGTGGGCATGCATCAATTGAAGTTAAAGGTTTATAACATAAATGAATAAATTATCTTTCATCATGAGATTAACTAGTTTAGTAATGGAAATTGAATTAGTAGATTGAGTTTGATAGAAGCATACCTTATGAGACTTTAAGCCTTTTAATGAATGGATTAAGCATTTGTGTTATTCTCTTTTTTCTTGTGTGATTTTCACTCATGGAATTTGTTATTCTAGAACTTGCTTTGATTCTTTTTTAGGCTACATTTTCACAAGCATACATGAATATGATTGAGGCATTTTTCTTGAATTAGCTACTTTAGTCAAATAGCCAACCTTGCATATTTCCCTTAATTAACCCCCTTAAGCTTATTTGATTATTCCTTATTTTTAGCTCATAACATGCCTTAAATGGAAAACCATGTTTTTACTTATCCTTAAGGAATAGGAGAGCATTGTCATTGTCATTGGAAAAGTTCTTAAACAAGTGTGGGGGTGTGCTAATTAGTATGCAAAATGTTTGGTGAAAAAGGGAAGAGTGGTCAATTGAAAAAAAATTAAAAAATTAAAAAAAAAGAAAGAAAAAAAAAGAAGAAGAAAAAAAGAAAAGGAAAAAGAATATGTAAAGAGAATTTGTATTACATGGATTTGGGTTAAACTTTCATATTTGTTATTTGAAATCATCCCTAATGTTCTTTTATTCTCTTTAGTATTTAACTTGTCATCTCCATACTATTCCCTTCCCTTACCTTGACCCCGTTACAAACTACCATAAAGTCCTCTTGATTTGTGTGTACATGTGTTTTGAGTAGTGGAGAAGTAGAAGATAAGTAAGCTTATGGTAGTGCAAATTTTCATGGGTTGAATTGAGTGAAAGACTTACCTTCTAAAAACTTGAGGGATTTAGAGTGTATCACGTGAGGTTCTATCATTCTTGATTTATGCTTTTCAATTAAAGTTACCTTGCTTGTTGATTTCAGATGTAAAGAAATGTTACTTCATGAATGTTTTAATTCCTTGAAGCTTTGGTTGCTCTTCTTGCTTATAGGCTTTTGCATTCTTGAACATCATTGGAAAATGAGTCTTTTAGAATTTTTAACTTTTGAGCTTGTGTTATTGTTCCTTGTTCCCTATGTTGAATTTCTAGTTTTGCTTAGGAGTGCAAAAGTTAAGTGTGAGAGAATTTGATAAACACAATTTTCATATATTAGTTAACCCGTATATTTTGTCTCTTAGACCTCTTATATACTTAATTGATTAGTTTTGACCACATTTTATAATTTTGGGTTCAAATTAGGCTTAATTGTATTTTTCAGTATTATTGAGAATGTTACACTATTTATGTATTTTGGGCAAAACTTGAGTTCTACACATCTACAAATTATGAATTTTACCTTATAGGAAATCTGAGAGAAAGTTATACAACGTTGACAAAGAGCTTGAAGGCTGAATTGGATGTCTAGTAGGTCAGATTGGGCCACAAAGTCAGAACAGAGATGTTGTCATTAAAACCTAGAAAATGTGCAAAGATTGTGCCATAATTTAGGCTGTAGGTGTCATATAACCTGAAACTAGTGTTATTTGAAAGCTGAGACATATATATTCAATTCTTATGAAGACCACTTATCTAAATAGTTACTTTTTTATGGTGTTTTAACCCTTTTAAGTCGGCTGACGAGTTCAAAGAGCTGTTAAAAATGTTTTTGGCATAACTCTCTCATCCTAAGCACAAATTATGTGAATTAGATGTCCCATTAAAGCTAAGAGGAAGAGAATTAACCCTAAGTTAAGGGAAAAATTGGATTTTTTTTTAGAGATAGTTATTTAAGCAACTGCTGCAACCACTAAACTCAACCCTAATTTTCTCCTAGACGCTCTTGCTTGCACCTCATTTCTTCATCTTTCTTCTTCCTCTCTAGTTTTTTTTCTTTTCTGTTTTTCCCTTCCATCAATGGAGGGCTAGACCCTTTTAAATCAATCCTAAGAATTAACAATCTTGATGTTTAATTTTGAGATCTTGTTTTGATTGTTTTACATTAAATTGCTAATCAAGTTTCTCTTTTACTTGTTGATCAAGTTTATCTTTTACTGTCTAATCAAGTTTATCTTTTACTTACTAATCAAGTTTCTCTTTTACTTGTTAATCAAGTTCCTCTTTGATTTTTTTACATCTAAATTAAATTGCTTAATTTGATTTGGATGTTGATGTGATAATTGCATAATTACCATATGTTTAATGAGGATTACAGAGACTAAACAATGCATCAGAGGCTTCTTGGATGTTGTTTGTTAAGCTTGGTTGAATTCTGAGTTTTAGATTAATTTAGGATTTGATAGATGTTTAATTCGTTTAACCTTGATCAATAAATTCTGGATGCTTATCTAGTAGAGGATTCGTGGATCATCTTAAGGCTTCTTGATGTGATCTAAGACTAAGAATTTGATTAGCAATTGAATGGATTCCTAGTGATCAATGATAGATTAAATTCAAGATTAGTTGATTTTCTTGAATTGGTTGTTTACTTAATTCTGTTTACAATTTTTAATTGCTTCATGTTAATCAATTTTGTAACCTTTTTTTCCCCTATTAACCTCTTAATCTGATTGCTTGATTAGAGTGATCTAAGAACTCGACCCAGTTGTGCCTTATACTTCAAGTATTTTGGTGAATTAGTTTATAAATTGATTTAATTTGATAGTCTCGACAGCTATCACCTTCCAATCAGGGATGATTTTTCTGATAAGCATTTATTTTCTATTACTTCTCTGCCATGGTGTGCTCATATTGTGAATTATTTGCTTGTAGGTAAGATACCGATGGATTAGAGCCCTCAGGACAAAAGGAAGTTCATGACTGAGATACGTAATTTCTATTGAGATGATCATTTTTTTTTCAAATATTGCGTTGACCAAATTTTAAGGTGTTGTATCCTTGATGAAAAGATTGCTAGCATCTTGGAATTTTGTCACTCCCAAGCTTATGGGGCTCACTTTTCAATGAAGAAGATCATTGCAAAAATTCTGCAGTGTTTAAGGAAGCAAACATTTATTGTCGCTCATGTAAAAAGTGTCAAAAGTTAGGAGTTATGTCCTGTCGTAATATGATGCCCTTAAACCCAATTTTAGTGATTGAAATTTTTTATTATTGGGCATTGATTTTATAGGACTATTTCCTCCTTCTTTTGGATATCAATATATTATTGTGGTAGTAGATTATGTGTCAAAATGGGTAGAAGCAGCATCTTGCAAGAGCAATGATAATAGGACGGTAATTAAATTTCTCAAAGAGAATGTGTTATCTCGATTTGGTACACCACGTACTATCATTAATGACTGAGTTATATATTTTTGCAACCGTTCTTTTAAGGCTTTGACGAAAAAAAATGGGGTGGTACATAAGATCTCTACTACCTAACACCCCCAGACAAATGGATAGGTAGAACTTACAAATAAGGAAATTAAGCAAATTTTAGAAAAAATGGTCAACTTAGATTGCAAAGATTAGTCTTTGAGACTAGTTGATGCACTTTGGGCCTACTGTACAGGTTTCAAAACTCCCTTACGCATGTCACCTTATAGCTTGTTTTTGGAAAGCCTTGCCACTTACCTGTGGAGCTCAAGCATCGAGTTTATTGGGTCATCAAGCATTTTCAATTTTGACATGGGAGAAGCAAGTAAGCTTAGAAAATTTCAGTTGATCGAGTTGAAGGAATTGAGAAATGATGCTTATGAGAACTCTAGAATCTATAGGGCTAAAATGAAAGCATTTCATGATAAAAATATTTTGAGAAAAATGTTTAAGCCTAATGGTAGAGTGTTCTTATATGATTCTAGACTCCATAAGCATCCAGGAAAACTTCGGTCTAGGTGGACTAGCTCTTTTATAGTGAAGAATGGTCAACGCCTTAAAGTTTTAATTAATAGGCAAGTTCCGAAAATAGAGGACATTCTACTTGTGGATTCGGTCTATCAACCTTAACCACACCACACAGGTATGTTTTTCTTTATTTGTTTTATTTTATTTTTACTTTCTCTTATTTTCTTTCTTTTCCTTTTTGTTTACTGTTGTTTTCTTTGTTTTTGTTTGTAGGTTAGTTTCATTTTGTCATTTCAGGTTACCATCTTTGATGCTTAACGGGCTAACCACGTCACTCATCAAGTGTATTATACCTTTTTTAACTACTCCCCATTCAATTTTGAGTCTTAAACATTGACAATGTCAATTTTAAGTTTGGGGGTGTAGCATCTTCATTTTTCTTCATTTTTTTTGTTTGCTTTATTTGCATTTGTTTTATTATTTTAATTTTATTTACTTTATTTTTTTTAGTTTGAGTTTTTATTTTTATTGAGTCCGCTATGTGCCTCCCAGATTTCGGAGCCTTTACATAGGGATGTAAATAGTGTCGGCCAGCAAAAAAATTTGAAAAAATTCAAAACCTAAAAAATATATTTAGTTTACGTGCTTGTTTATTTTATTTTATTTTATTTTAGTTTTGTTATTTTTATCATTGCTAATCATTATCAGGGTGTAGTTATCCTCTTCTTGTCTTCTCTTTTTAATTACTAAGCATTTCAGGTACGTGACTTCTCCCCATTAATCTGTTTATTTTTGTCTCAATAATTTCTTTGATGCATATTAGTGATTATTTTTTTAAAGTCTGGATTTAATTTGAAATATTGAGGACAATGTTTGGTTTTGATTGGGGGTGGGAGTTACTTAAATTTTAGTCATGTTATTATTATGCCACTTTTCTGAGAAAAATTTTTTCTATCATCTTGCTCAACTTGTTTCACATTATTTATAGCTGCTTTTGCATGCCTCTTTATTGAAAAATTGAAATAATTAGAAAACTTGATGAAAGCATGTGGATACCATATTTTTGTCGAGTGAGTTTTAGGTCATTCATTTTTATTGTGAGTGTTTTCTTGGCCATCCAAAGTTTATTGTGGTGCTCATGATTTTTGTTTTTTTTTTCACTAGACAATTTCATTATTATTTTGGCTAAAGAGAAGTTTTATATTACATTTGCATTTAATCTAATGTCATGGAAGTTAGTGAAATTGTGTGTTTCATTGGGAGATGATATTAGGCCATGTTTTTTATTTTGAGCCTTGGAATAATGTTTTCGTTCTTTCACATATTGTCGCTAGTCACCCCTTTGAGCCTATTTATTGAGTCTTTCTTTCTTAACCATTTCCCAAAGTGTTTCAGGAAAGAAGAAATATTATTACAATATGGGAATGTATAAGGAAAGGAAAAAAGAGAAAAACAAAAAGACGGCAAAGTGAAAGTGCAAGAGAAAAAAAAAAAGGAAATTTTTTTAAAGCTACAAAGTTGGAAAAAAATTGAGAAAATAAGTGAAAAGAAAAAAAAAGTCTAGTTTGGGAGTATGGAAAAAAAAGTGATTTAAAGAAGGTAAAGAAAATTTTGTTGAAAATGTAGAAATCAAGCTTCTAAATATTTTTAAAACACTTTTGATTTTCATTATTTTCCTTAGCCTTTATATTTTCCCTTTATCCACATTACAAACTTAATAAAGTCATATTTGATCTTAAGGGATTGCATGGTTCTTCCAAGGTACATGGCTAATTTTAAGGTGTGATGTAAGGTCTTTTCTTGACATCTTTTCATGAAATGATATTTGTTCTATTTTTTTAGTATTCTTTCTATCATTTTATATATGAGATATTTATTTTGATTTGTGCCTACTACTCTACTCACATATACTTGCTATGAGTGACACCATACTTCTGAGTAATTTTAATTGATGGGCACAACTCTTGTGAGGATTGTATATGGTTGAAAGATATTTTCTGATGGGGATTCTAGTTGTGATATTTAGAGACAAAGGGTATATGTCATAGTAGTTATATTATTCACACACTTTGAGTTAGATGATGTTAGAGTTTTTGTGGCAATTGTGGTGTTCTGATACATGGCTGATATTATTGAATTGAGATAAAATTTGATTGAATCGATTGGATATATGATTTACTTTGAGTAAGTCGTTTTCATTGCTAGGGACTAATAATAAGTTGATTGGGGGTTGAAATAATAGCATAATTTTATATATTTTTCTTATGAAAATAGGCATTATTATATGTCAATATATTTAATTTTATTTATTTTATGGCATTATCATTGTTTCTTTGAGATCAATTAATTATTAAATTATATATTAATTATAGATATTTAAAAGTAAAATGGTGCAATCAGTAAGATGCTAAGATGTGCCATAAAAATAGAATTTTGAAGAGATTTTGTCTAAATCTTATGCCTCATCCAAAGTTTCAATTAGATGTGAAAACTTGAAGATAAGGATAATTGAAGATTGGATAAGGATCCTTAAAGAGAAGAGAATTGACTGCAAATTCATATTCAACTCATATTTTATGACCTTGCTACTGTATTTGGACCATATCTTCGGTTACAAATATCGGATCGATGTGATTCTTATGGCGTTGGAAAGCTAACAGAAAATGCAACAACTCTTATGTTGACCTCAAAGGCTAATTTTTTCATCTGAAGGATAAGAAAAATAAAAAGAGAAAAATATGAAAATCTGGCAGCCTTGAATAAAAGGAAATTAAGTTTCTTAAAAATGGTTTCCTAAATTCAATCAATATCTTTTATTATTTGGAGACCAATTCAAGAGATTAAGTTTCCTTAATCTAGTCTCCTAAATTCAATCAATATCTTTTTATTATTTGAGGACCAATTAAGGAGATTTTGTGCAAAATACACTCCTATTAGGTAAAATCTCTTATTAATAGATGAGGAGAATGGAGAATTAACATGGTGAGAACAATGACACAACGCAAGAAAAGGCAGAGGACACACAGAGATGGCATGCTTGAAGGCTTTTTCTCTAGAATTTATTTGTCTATCATCATAATATGGAGAACTAAATTCTCAAGTGGGGCTAGGGATAAACTTGCATACTAGATGACATTTCTAATTTATTTTTAATTTATGTATTTGATTTTCAAATACTAAAACTCCTTTGTTTTATCATTCTCAATTCATTGTTGATGTTTTCTTTTCCGAATAATCATAGAATTTATTCAGTTTATGGATTCAGTCATGTTTTTTTCCATACAATGGATTAGTTCTTTGATTATGTTAGGATCAGTTATTTATCTATATTGATTTACTTCTTTATTGCAATATCACTCCATAAGTATATTGTCATCATTGAATTTTCTCAATAGGGATAATAATTTACGTTTTCTAAAAGTGGTGAATGATTTTCATAGGTTACATTTGATTTAATTTTAGTTTATAAATCTATACCTTTCAATTGGGAATTTTGGAAATTGAGTTCCCAACTAAGTTATTCAATGAATTAAGAATAATTAAAATACCGAATTTATGCCAGGGATTCTCAATGCTTTACTATTCGTCAAATTTGAGTAATTTTTTCGTTAGTCACTTTGCTTTACTTTAATTTGCATTTAAAATTAATCTTTGTTCACCATTAATCATTTAGTATTTTTCTCTAGTTTCTTTGTTCCTTCTGCTATTTTTTTAATTTGTCTCTCTGTGGAATCAATAATCCAAAGCTATACTACAACTACCGCATTATTCTTTGGGCTTAATCAAGACCAATCTAGATCTCATCCATCATGAACTGGACTTACTTAAAGAATAGCTCTGCATTGCGCAAGTTTGGGAAGCCACTCTCAAACAGAGGATTGTTGCGCGGTATAACTCCAGAGTGATTCCACGGTGGTTTAACCTCGGCGACCTCGTGTTATGCAAGGCAGATATCGGTGGGAAAAATGCGAAAGATGGGAAGTTAGCTCCTAACTAGGAAGGACCGTATAGAATTACGTCCAAAACCAATATGGGAGTCTACACCCTAGAAACCCTCTCTGGCAAGGCAATCAAGAACTTTTGGAACGCAGACAAGTTGAGAAAGTATTATAGTTAAGTACTGTTAAATTATTACTTTTATCATGTAATAGACAACTTTCAGTACGAATAAATTAGTTTTTCTTCAAGATTGGTTCGTTCTGGTCATGACTACTGCAACCTACAAGGTTATAACACCTCGAAAAATGTCTAAGGAATACTAGGTTCGAAGAAGATCCCACATTCTGACATCCATACATGATGACCAGACAAGGCAATTGTAACATCCTCCCTAACCTGTTAGTCTTAAATATGGTTATGCAGGTGCTATGACACTTGCAAAAGTTACCTGCTTAATTTTAGTGACCTTATGAGTTAGTTTGGGTATATTGTTATAACACTGAATATGAAAAATAAATTATAATAGCTTAAAATCTAGCATAAACTGCTTATATGATAGAAATAAATATGGAGAATTTATTTCTAGGTCACAAATAAATAGAATGTGATGTGGTTAATTTTAGAGAATTAACTAAATTTTTTTAGTATTTTTAATAATATTGAGTGAGTGTTTAAGGGCCAGAATAAATAGGAAGATATCTTAAAAAATTATGAGAATTTGTGGAAACACTAAGTAAAGGATGGAAAATTTTCTGGTAATGAGTACAGGTTAAGGAACCTAAAAGCCTATTAGTTTTTCTAAAGTTTAATTTAACTTAAAGAAGAGTAATGGAGCTTAAGTGGTAGTTAATAATGTAAAAAAGTCATTGAAAAATGAGTTTAAGGACTAATTGAAGTCCTAGGATTTTCTATGACACTTATCAAAGTTAGAAAGTTTAGTAATGGAAGATTAAAGTATCCTTAAGAGATACAATACTTCCAATTAGTTACCAAAGTCAATTGATATTATAATTTCTTTCTTTCCACCATCTCTGTTACTGTTTAATTGACTTTTCTTCTTTTCTTTCATCTTATCTCACTCTCACTCTCTTTCACGTGGGAAAGTAGCAAAGAAAACTGAGAAAGAAGAGAAAAAGAAAGAAAAGGAAGAAAGTAGGAAGAAGGAAAAAGGAAAGAAAAACAAGGAACCTCCATAGCCTACTATCATTTTGGGAGTTGAGGTAGGGAGATTTTGTGTTACTTGTCTATGCTTTTTATTCTTTGCTTCTTAGAAACCTGCTTGAATTAGTTTTGAATGAAGTTTTGCATGAAATTCTATGAAACTTGGTTGCTTGTAGAGTTAAGCTTTGATGAGACTTAAGCATAGACATGTATGGATTTGTATGTGTAAATACAACTCCAAGTGCTTGTTGTTGATGGTTTTTCCTATGCTTTACTACTTGGTTTTCGATATAAACATGTATGAATAGTGAAAGAATTGGAAAGAAACGGCAGAAGTTGCTATTCTGATGCACCAGAAATGCATTTTGGTATGTTCTATTCGAATAAGCCAAGTGGTTATTCGAATAAAACATCACATAATGCATTAGGAGGTGATTTTCGTGGGTGTTATTCGAATATCCCAAGAAGCTATTCAAATAAACTCTTCCAGAATGTAATATTTAAGTGTTCTATTCGAATAATAAGGAGAGTTATTCGAATAGAATGACCCTGTTTTAAGGAATTAGAGATTACATATGGTACCAAATGATGAGTTTCAACGGCTTTCACTAGCATAAGTGATTTAACCTAGGAGTGAACACTTTGTGCATTAGTTTACTAATGGGGTAACCTTTTTTGCACTTAGAAAGTGATTTATTGATTTGTAAACTTGTTTCACTTGAGAGTGATTATGTTTAGCTCATGTGTTGTGAAAGTTGAGCTTGAATAGTATGATTACTATGTCTTGCTTTCTTTTTTTTACTAAGGTTGAGCTATGATGGCATACTAGAAACATGAATTTGCTTCTTTATATGATAAAGTTGAGTTGAAATTGCTTGTTTGCTGGATATTGCTCTTTCTTTTGATTGAAGTGGAGCTCTTGATGAGTTGTTGTGGTGTGTATGTGTGTTTAACCATAACACTACATGTTGTATACTTGCTATTCTTATGTATCATAACCTTATATGACGTGCACAATCATTTGGCTAGAGAATTGTAGGTAACTAGTACTAAATTCTCAGAGTGGAGGCTCTTAAGGCCAGGGTTATTGGTATTGTGAGGAGGTCATTTTCCTTCTCTACCACGTAGTGAAAAGAGGTCATTTACCCTTTTTATCCAAAAAAAAATATAAGGGAACGAGATTTCTGGGAATATGCAAGTTTCATGATATTGCACAAACACTATCATAACATATTTCACAAGCATTACCTTAGGGCATCTCCTAGGCATAATCATATGACCTAACACAAGCATCTGCATTTGAATAATAATTGTATAGGCAATTGTTTTATCTTTGAAAAGTTGTTAACTATGTGCATAGATTTTGGAATTGCTTGGTGAATATTTATATAAATAGAGTATATGAATGTTCTAGTGGTATTGAGTAGTGACTCAATTACTTGTTGCAATCATAATCTATTGCTTAAAGTTGAATTCACTATAAATGGTTAGGTATGTGATAATTGAACCATATTTATGAATCATTGAATATTCTGCCTTGGGAATAGAAAGGAACAATTTTTTGCTTTTGCCACCCTTCTACATGTTGTTAAATAACTCATTTTTCCTCAAAGCAGATGGAGTTATCATGATGCCATGTTTTGTGACTATACTACTGAGAATTGTGAATTCTCCCCCCTCTATTTGTTTTCATGATAAATCTAGGTCAAAATTCTTCCAAGGGTAAGAAAAAGAAGAGGATGGCTTAGAGTAGTTTATGTACTATTTTTTCAATGCTTTGTATAGTGTAGTATTTGCATTGAAATGTATAAGTTTTTATGTATTAAACTTTTGCCCTTTGAGGCTCAGGTTGTGCATTATGATGTATAAAGTTTATGTGGACATATTTTTCTTTCCCTCAAGGCTCTTTATAATAACATGTAGGGTTATTATGAATCTAGAATATTGTTTTTAGGATAGAAATGACGTGCCTAGTTCTATTTAGACATATATATTCCTGATATATTGTGAAATTGGTATTAGGATGTTATATTAATTCAAATACAAATTCTTGTGTTAGGTCATATGCTTATGCCTAGGAGATGGCCTAAGGTAATGTTTGTGAAATATGTTATGATAGTGGTTGTCCAATTTCATGAAACTTGCATATTCCCAAGAACTTGGTTCCCTTGTATTTTTCTGGGTAGAAAGGGCAAATGACCTCCTTTCACTACTTGGTAGAGGGGGAAAATGACTTCCTCACAATACCGGTAACCCTAGCCTTAAAAGTCTCTACTCTAAGAATATAGGACTGGTTACCTACAATTCTTTGACCAAATGATTATGCACATCATATAAGGTTACAATATATAAGAATAACAAGTATGCAAATGTAGTGTTATGGTTAAACATACATACACACCACAACAACTCATCAAGAGCTCCACTTTAATCAAAAGAAGGAGCAATATCTAGCAAACATGTAATTTCGGCTCAACTTTATCACATAAAGGAGCAAATTCATGTTTTTAGTATACCATTGATAATCACATATTTATACATTAATAAACCCTCATTTTTAGTCATTTACACTCTCCATATACTTAATTGATTAAGCTTAGTCATATTTTGTAAGATTGAGCTCAAATTGGACTTAATTGATCTTTTTTAGTATTATTAAGATTTTACACTATTTTTGTATTTCGGTCATATCTTGAGTTTTAGATATTTAAAAATTATGTATCTTACCTTGTAGGAAAGGTGAGAGAGATCTATACAACTTTCATGAAGAGCTCTAGGACTGAGTCGGACATCTAGTAGAGCTAATTGGGCCTAGAAGTCAGAACACAGGTTCTGTCACTGGAACCCGAGCATTGTGCACTAATTAGGGCATAACTTAGGCTATAGATGAAACTTATGGCGTTTGAAAGTTAAGACATGTATCTTCAATTCATATGAAGACCACTTTTCTAAACTACGACGTTTCAATAGAGTTTTCACCCATTGAAGTCAGCTAATGGAATTAGAGGCCCTTTGAGAATGATTTGTCCATAACTTGAATTGTAGACCTTCAATTAACATGGGGTTTAGGCCTAATTACTCATAATAGACCCAACTTTGTAACGAATAGGGTTCTAATGATGTAAGGCCAAAATAAGGGTTAGTTTAAGGGGTTAGCAGCAGAGAACAAAATGAGTTTTTCATCTTTTATTCTACATTTTTCATCTTCTCTCTAGAACTCTCTTCCTTTCCCTCCTCTCTAGATTTTCATTTTTCTTTCTCTACTTTTTCTAAGTTCTTCCCTATTTTTCATGGAGGGGTAGGGCCTTTAATCAATCCAATAGATTGATATTCTTGATGATTAATCTTGAGATCTCATTTTAATTGTTAAACATTCATCTATTAATCAAGTTTCTCTTCTTCTTCTTCTCTTTGTTAATTTTGGTTGAATGCTTAACTTGATTGGGATTTTCATATGTTAATTGCTTAATTACCATGTGCAAAGAGATTATTTCAGAGACTAAACAATGCATCAAAGGTGTTTGATGAATTGTTTTGCTTGGTTGGATTTTGGTTTTTAAGTCAATTAGGGTTTTGGATGGATGTTTAATTTGTCTAACCTTAATTAATTAAATTCTAGAAGCATTTCTAGTAGAAGATCCATGGATCATTTTGAGGCATCTTGATGTGATATAAGACCAAGGATTTGGTTGATAGTCGAATGGATCTTTAGTAATTAAGGATGGATTGAAATCAAGTTTGGATAATTCTCTTGGATTGGTTGATTCTTAATTCTGTTTTCTCCATTTATTTGAATTTTGTTTCTGCATTTTTAATCTTGCAAACCCCCCTTTTGTTTCTGTTTCTGTTTCTAATTTACAATTCTGTTTCTAATTTGTAATTCTGTTTTTGTGATTCTGTTTCTAATTTTGTCACTAGTTTCTGTTTTCTTCAAGTTTGATTTTACCTGTTTTTAATTTTGTATATCTTTTCTCCCTTGTTCATTAACATCCTAATTTGAATATGTGATCATAATCAGAGTGATCCGTGGGCTTGACCCATTGCTACCGTATGCTGCAAGTTATTTTGGTAAACTAGTTATAGATTGTTAAATCTGGTAGCCTCGGCAGCTATCAAATTTTTTTCATCATTGTCGAGGATTCATTCTGATCTTGATTAATCATATTAGGAGTTTATTTGACCACTAACCCATTGTTAACCCTTATTTTGTCTCTGTTTTCCTTATTTCAGGTGGTTTTCACCAGAATCACTTCTCTTATACAAGGCTTACAGCTAACTGTAAGCAACACCCTATCTCAGCCTAATTCTTTCATTTAGACCAATTTTTCATTTTAAAAAAAATTATTACATTTTTTAGTTTTATTTTTGTGTAGTTTTTATGCTCTGGTGGTCATATATTTTTTAAAAATCATTTGATAGGTCATCTGTATTTATTTTGATGCATTTTTAGTGTTGGATAGTGTATTCTACATGTTTGATGTTTTAGTGCTATTTGATGTTGTGGATGGTGCATGACTAGGTCTTCTACTAGTTCTTTGCTTGATTTTGATCCTGAGATTGATAAGACTTTGCATGCACTGATTAGAGCTCGTAAGCTTAGTCAAAGAATTGCTTCTGAATTTGATTTTGACATTGAATCTGTCAGTGCATCCCAAAGCTTAAGTGATTTTACAACTATGGGTGATAATATGTAGAATAGGACCCTTAAGGAACTTGCTGCTCCTGACGTTACTTGCTAGTCTTTATGCATTCAATATCCTGATCTTAATACTAATTTTGAATTAAAATCTGGATTGATATACTTGTCACCCAAGTTTCATGGTCTTGCGGGTGAGGACCCTCATAAACATCTTAAGGAGTTCCATGTGGTTTGCTCAACCATGAACCCACATGGTATTCCCGAGGAGCATATCAAGCTCAGAGTATTCCCTTCTCACTTGCTGATGTAGCTAAGGATTGATTGTTTTACCTTTCACTAGGTTCTGTCATGAGTTGGGATGACATGAAAAGGCTATTCTTGGAGTGATTCTTCCCTACATTTAGAGTTGTTACCATTAGAAAAGATATATGTGGCATAAGGCAAATGATGGGAGAGACCTTGCATGAATATTGGGAGAGATTTAAGAAGTTATGTGTCAGCTGTCCTCATCACGAAATCAATAATCAGCTATTGATCCAGTACTTTTATGAAGACTTGCTGCCAATGGACAAAAGCATGGTAGATGCTGCCTCTAGAAGTGCCTTGGTGGATAAAACCCTTACTGTAATAAGAGATTTGATAACAAATATGGCAACCAATGCTCAATAATTTGGCACAAGAATCCTTACCTCAACCAGAGGAGTCAATGAAATTCAATTATCTCTTATTAACCAACAAAGAATGGAGCACAGACTTGATGAATTGACTTCTTTGGTGAGACAATTAGCAATGGGACAACAATTACTAGTACAGATTGCTGCAACATTGTGTGGCATTTGTTCTTGTTTATCTCATCCTACAGATGCATATCCCACACTTCTGAATGGTGGTTCTGCTTTTCCAGATCAATCTGTTGTTGTAGCAGGTGTCTTTCCTGGTAAATCACAATTCCAACAGTAGCAACCGAGATATGATCCATTCTCCAACATATACAATCTTGGATGGAGAGATCATCCTAACCTGAGATATGGGAATGCAGCACCACGACAGTAGTACAAGCAACCCTTCCAACAGCCAATAAGACAACAGCAATTTCAACCTCAAGCTGGACCAAGTAGACAGTAATTTTAGCAGCCTATGCAATTACCAAGTCCAACAGCCACAAAACTTGAGCCTTCATTTGAGGATTTGGTGAAACAGATGACTATTAACAACATACAGTTTCAATAGAGGACAGAAGCTTCAATTTAAAACTTGGAAACTCAAATTGGACAATTTGCTTCTACTATGAGTCAACTGCAGTCCTAAGGATCTAGCTAACTCACTTCCTAAACAATTCCCAACTCCCTGCATTTTGTTTTTCATATTAATTTACTTGCTGATTTAGTTGAGGAAACTTATGATGAGTTATGTGATGAATTTCCTGATTTATTAGTTTTAATGATTCTATCCATTGCCACTCATGTACGGATTGTGATGGTGATATGATATGTGCTGTTTGTGCTGAGATTTCTGCATTCTTGAGAGATGATAATTCTGTTTCTACAGATTACGCAGCAGTTGATGGTATTGAAGGGTCTATCAACAATGTTCTTGATGCAGTTACAGAATCTGAAACACATAGGGAGGTGGAGTTGAAGGCTATTGAAGAATTTTCAGAGAAGGGAGAAGAGTACCGGATGGCGGTCACTACTATGGTGGATTTTGTTTTTGGACCATGGTCCAACATAAACAATGAAAAAGAAGTTGATAAAGTAAATATATTGCATTCTAATGGTGAAGCCAAGGAAATTAAGGAAGGTCAATGGGACCCTGGTGGAAGCTCTCATGCTTCAAGCTTAACTTGGTCATTAAACTTAAACCAATGGGACCCCAATGAAAGCTCTCATGCTTTTGGTCATTATGCTTCAAACAATTGGACCTTGGTTAATTGATAATGATGTTTCTTCTCTTTTTCTTTAATTTACTTATCCTAGATTAATTAATGATTATTTGTTATTGAGCTTTACATTGAGGACAATGTAGAATTTAAGTGTGGGAGAGGAATTTACATTTTGTTTTCTATTTTATTTCTATTTTCTCGTGTTTAATTTTGTTTCTATTTTAATTTTCTATCTTAATTTTCTATTTTCGTTGTTTTCTTCTATTTTTGTTTTTAATTTTCATTTTTGTTGTTTTTTGTTTTATATATCGTTTCTATTATTTTCTGTTTCGAACTTAATTTCATTTCTGTTTTACTATTTCTAAGTTCCTTTTATTTTTACTATTTTTTTGATTTATGTTGTTTCGATTTTACTTTTATTGAATTCTGCTATATTTCTGTTATTTATATTTTTGTTTTTGTTTTACTATTTTTAATTCTGTTTTGTGTTTTTAATGTTGTTTCTATTTTTAATTTATGTTTTCTATTTTCTGTCATTTCTATTTTTTAAAGAAAAAAATATGTTTTTAATAAAAATGTGTTTTTTTTAATTACTTTCCAATGATATTTTGAGGTTTGTGAAGTTTATGAGTTTGAGACAATTGAAATTCATGGTTCATACCATGATTGAATGAATTTTTTTCCTTCTTGAATTTGACATGCTTAGTTGTGGATATTTGAATTAGTGGATTGAGTTTGATGGATGCATACCTTGTGAGATTTTGAGTCTATTGATGGATGGATTTAACATTTTTGTCATTCTCTTCTTTCTTGTGTGATTTTTGCTCATAGCAATTGATCACTCTAGAACTTGCTTTGATTCTTTTTTAGGCTACATTTTCACTTCCATGTATAAACATGATTGAGACATTCTTTCTTGAATTAGCTACTTTAGCCAAATAGCCAACCTTGCATTATTTCCCTTTGATTAACCCTCTTGAGCCTATTAGCCTATTCTTTGCCTTAGCTCATTATTTGCCTTATGTGAAAAACCATGATTTTACCTTACCTTAGGGAATTAGAGAGCATTAGGTCATTTTCATTGGAGGAGCTCTTTTACTTACGAGCAATTAATAGTTCAAGTGTGGGAGCTGTGCAAGTTGATGTGCAATATGCAAAGTGTATAGTAGAAGAAAAAAGAAAGAAAGAAAAAGAGCTAATAGAAAAAAAATGTAAAAAAAAAAGAGAAAAGAAAAAGAATAGATGTAAGAAAGGTTGTGAAAGAAAAGAAATCAAATATAAAAAAAGGGAAAGGAATATGTAAAGAGAATGTGCATTATATGAAATTGGGAGTAAAAATTTCATTCTTGTCACTTGTCATATGAGTTCTTCCCCAATGTTTTTTTATTCTCTTTGGTATTTATTTTACCATATCCATATTGTTTCCTTCCTTCACCTTGGCCCCATTACAACCTTGAATAAAGTCCTCTTGATTTGTGTGTGCATGTGTTTGAGTAGTGGAGAAGTAGAAGATAAGCAAGCTTATAGTAGTGCAATTGTTCATAGGTTGAATTAAGCGATATACTTAACTTTTAAACACTTGAGGGATTGAGAGTGTATCTTTTGAGGATCTATCATTCTTAACTCATGCTTTTCAATTTGAAGCTACTTTGCTTATTAGTTTGAGGTGTGAAGAAATGTTAACTCATGAATGCTTTGTTCTCTTAAATCTTTGGTTGCACTTCTTGCTTATAACATTTGCATTCTTGAATGTCATTGAAATTTAAGTCTTTTAGAGTTTTTAGCTTTTCAGTTTGTATGTTGATCCATTGTTCCCTAATTTTGGTCTTATGTGTTTTGCCCAAGAGTACAAAAGCTAAGTGGGGGAGGATTTGATAATCACATTTTTATACATTAATAAACCCTCATTTTTAGTCATTTACACTCTCCATATACTTAATTGATTGAGCTTGGTCATGTTTTGTAAGTTTGAGCTCAAATTGGGCTTAATTGATCTTTTTTAGCATCATTGAGATTTTATACTATTTCTGTATTTCAGTCATATCTTGAGTTTTAGATATTTAAAAATTATGTATCTTACCTTGTAGAAAAGATGAGAGAGAGATCTACAAATTTCATGAGAGCTTCAAGGCTGAATCAAACATCTAGTAAAGCTAATTAGGCTTGGAAGTCAGAACACAGGTTTTGTCATTGGAACCCGAGCACTGTGCACTAATCTGGGCATAACATGGGCTATAGATGTGATATTAGCTTGAAATAGTGGCATTTGAAAGCTAAGACATACATCTTCAATTTATATGAAGACTACTTTTCCAAACTATGACGTTTCGATGGTGTTTTCATCCCTTGAAGTCATCCAATGGAATCAGAGACCCTTTGAGAATGATTTGTCCATATCTTGAGTTGTAGACCTCCAATTAACATGGGGTTTGGGCCCAATTACTCATAATGGACCTAGATTTGTAAATAACGGGGTTCTAATAATTTAAGGACAAAATAGAGGTTAGTTTAAGGGGTTAGCAGTAGAGAACGAAATGAGCTTTTCATATCTTATTCTACATTTTTCACATTCTCTCTAGATTTTTATTTTTCTTTCTCTAATTTTTCTGAGTTCTTATCCTCCTATTCATGGAGGGGTAGGGCCTTTAATCAATATAAGCAATTGATATTCTTGATAATTAATCTTGAGATTTCATTTTAATTGTTAAACATTCATCTATTTATCAAGTTTCTCTTCTTCTTCTTCTTCTTCTCTTTGTTAATTCTGGTTAAATGCTTAATTTGGTTGGGATTTTCATATGTTAATTGCTTAATTACCATGTGCAAAGAGATGATTTCAGAGACTAAATAATGCATCAAAGGTGTTTAATGAATTGTTTACCTTGGTTGGATTTTGGTTTTTAAGTTAACTTGGGTTTTGGATGAATGCTTAATTTGTCTAACCTCAATTAATTAAATTATGGAAGCATTTCTAGTAAAAGATCCGTGGATCATTTTGAGGCTTCTTAATGTGATATAAGGCCAAGGATTTGGTTGATAGTTGAATGGATCTTTAGTAATCAAGGATGAATTGAAATCAAGTTTGGATAATTCTCTTGGATTGGTTGATTCTTAATTATGTTTTCTCCATTTATTTGAATTTTGTTTCAGCATTTTTAATCTTGCAAACCCCCCTTTTTGTTTATGTTTATGTTTCTAATTTGTAATTCTATTTCTAATTCATAATTCTGTTTTTGTGATTCTGTTTCTAATTCTGTCACTAGTTTCTATTTTCTTCAAGTTTGATTTTGTTTGTTTTTAATTTCGTATATCTTTCCCCCTTGTTCATTAATATCCTAATTTGAATATGTGACCATAATTAGAGTGATCCGTGGGCTTGACCTGGTTTATCGTATGCTGTAACTTATTTTGATAAACTAGTTATAAATTGTTAAATCTAGAAGCCTCAGCAGCTATGAGTCATCATAGCTCAACCTTAGTAAATAAGAGAGCAAAACATGGTAATCATACTATTCAACCTCAACTTTCACAACAAGGGAGCTAAACATAATCACTCTCAAGTGAAACAAGTTTACAAATCAATAAATCACTTTCTAAGTGCATAAAAGGTTACCCCATTAGTAAACTAATGCACAAAGTGTTCACTCCTAGGTTAAATCACTTATCCTGGTGAAAACATTTGAAAACTCGTCATTTGGTACCATATGGAATCTCTAATTCCTTAAAACAAGGTCATTCTTTTTGAATAAGTCTCCCTGTTATTCGAATAGAACACTCAAATATTGCATTCTAGAAGAGTTTATTTGAATAGTTCCTTGGACTATTCGAATAACTCCCGAAAATGACATATTCTAATGCATTCTGACTTGTGTTATTCGACTAACATCTTAGGCTATTTGAATAACACCCACGAAAATCACCTCCTGATGCATTCTGTGATGTTCTATTCAAATTACCATTTGGCTTATTTGAATAGGACATACCAGAATGCATTTATAGTGCATCAGAACAACAACTTTTGCTATTTCTTTACAATTCTTTCACTACTCATACATGTTTATACCAAAAACCAAGTAGTAAACATAGGAAAAACCATCAACAACAAGCACTTGGAGTTATATTTACACAAATACAAATCCATACATGTCTATGCTTAAGTCTCGTCAAAGCTTAACTCTACAAGCAACCAAGTTTCATAGAATTCCATACAAAACTTCATTCAAAACCAATCTAAGTAGGTTTCTAAGAAGCAAAGAATAAAAAGCATAGACAAGTAACACAAAATCCCCCTACCTCAACTCCCAAAGTGATGGTAGGCTATGGAGCTTCCTTTTTTTTCCTTTCCTTTTTCCTTCCTCTTTTCTTTCTTTTCTTTCTTTGCTTTCTTTTTCTCTTCTTTCTCAGTTTTCTCTACTGCTTTCCCACGTGAAAGAGAGTGAAAGTGAGATAAGATGAAAGAAAAGAAGAAAAGTCAATTAAACAGTAACAGAGATGGTGGAAAGAAAGAAAGGATAATATCAATTAACTTTGGTAACTAAATGGAAGTATTGTATCTCTTAAGGATATTTTAATCTTCCATTACTGAACTTTCTAACTTTGATAAGTGTCGTAGAAAATCCTAGGACTTCATTTAGTCCTTAAATTCATTTTCCAATGACTTTCTATACACTATTAACCGTCACTTAAGCTTTATTACTCTTCCTTAAGTTAAATTAAACCTTAGGAATAAAGTTAATAGGTTTTCAGGTATCTTTCTTAACCTATACTTATTACCAGAAAATTCCTCGTCCTTTACTTATTGTTTCCACAAATTCTCATAATTTTTCAAGATATCTGCCTATTTAATCTAGCCCTTAAACACTTAATGTTATAAAAATACTAAACTAACGCAGTTAATTCTCCAAAATTATCACATCACATTCTATTCATTTATGACCTAGAAATAAATTTTTCACATTTATTTCCATCATCTAAGCAGTTTATGCTAGATTCCGAGCTATTATAAGCTATTTTTTTACATTCAGTGTTATAGCAATATATCCAAACTAACTCAGAAGGTCACTAAAATTAAGCATGTAACTCATGCAAGTGTTATAGCACCTGTATAACCATATTTAAGACTAACAGGTTAGGGAGGATGTTACAATAATCCACTTGAACATTATCCAAAGTCAAGGAGTGCATTCAAGGGTTTTCACCTGCACCTTTATAGCCTAACCTTAACCCATAAGCCGACTAGGTTTACAAAGTTTAAGTGTAGCTGACCGTAGTGGACTGTACACCAAGATGCTTCTATGTCAACTTTACAAATTCAAATTAACTCATAAACCCAACAGGTTTAGTGCGGTTACAACACTAAGCCTAACTCATAAGCCTAGCAAAGCTTTAACGTGGTTATGCTTAGTGAACATCACTCCAAGAGGCTTCCAAGTCACATTGCACCTAAAGTTTGACTAAGTGTCAACTATTCCTAAATAAACCCAACTATCGAGATCGAACTTTGGACTCATCTCGGCCAGGCAAAATGAGTATTCATTAATCTAAAAAATAGCTACCAAGATTGAGAATTAGACTTATCTTAGTAAACTGCACAAGCAAAGTGCTAAGTATTAAATGAATACTGAGATCGAGTGTTGGGCCCATCTCAGCATTACAAAATCATAACTATACAAAGTATAAAGAGCCACTGAGATCGAGCGTTAGACTCATCTAGGTGATTGGAAGGAGAACAACAAAAAGAAAAATACCAAGTATTTACATTAAAAAAAGGTGCCCGAAGTTGAGACTTATTCATATACAATAATAAGACCCCACGGAAGGGCAAATAAAATGAAAAAAAAAGTTATCATTCCTCATCTTCCAGGGTCACCACGACTACCTCGGTCTCCGCCATCTCAGTCACCATAGCTCTAACCTCTTCTTGCCTGCCTTCTAGTGTTGTTTCTTCCCCTTCCCTAGCATCAACCCTTAGTTCACTTGTTCATTGGGAGCAGTCACGGGAATAACAACATTAATAATTTGGCCATCCCGGATAATCTTCAAAGAACTAATTCTATCTTCATTGAGCCTCTGATTTTGAAGGTGGAGTTAGGCAAAAGCATTCTCGAATGAATCATCTCCAAATCTTGACCAATCATCCTTTATCTCTATGATTTCCTCATTTAATTTGGTTTCGTTCTGTCAAAGGAGTTCGCTCTCAGCCTAGACACTGGCAAGGATAGACTCAAAAGAGGCTAAGTTCTCTCTCATCATGTTCTCTTAAGCTACTGCTTCGCCAAGATGGACTTAGAGCGTGTTGACCTTAGCGGTCTGAGCTCGGAGGGTAGCCACCTCGGTAACTTGATCCTGGAGAGAAGCTAATTCGGCAGCATCTGTAGTAAGGCGGATGACCTCATCCCAGAGCTTGACAATCTAGGTCTCGTGTAACTCGAGCTCTTTTGCTGCTTGAGCCAACTGCCCATCCCTTTGGGCAACAGTCAGCTCAAGGATTTGCTTCTCACCTTGAAATGTGTTAAGCTCCTTCTCCAAGCTTTGAGCCTCTTGACTATACTTCGAAGTCCCCTCCTTAAACAGGAGGAAAGAGGCGTTGCGTAGACTCTAGAGTTAGGCTTCCTGAAGGAGTTCTACCATGTCATGCTTGATTAATACATTAGTGTCAGTAGGACTCAACAAGGTGTTATCAATAATCGTGGTAGGATTAGCCCCACGAGTCCATACTAATTCGAATGGAAAATGTAGTGGAGCACCCTCTGGGATGGCAGACCCCAGACCATATGGAATTTCTAATACCTCGGTATCCTTCAAGATGACCTTAACTATTGGCCTCTTCCCCCGTTGACCTCTTTTGTTTTCAGCCCTCCTTTTTCAGGATCGCAATAGCTGAATAGGAGAACTGGTTTCTGCATCTCGGACCTTGGTTGAAGGTAGGGGGACTGTAGTGTTGAAGACGGGGGGACTACAGTGTTTGAAAGTGGAGGGACTACAACAGTCACCCTAGGGCAGAGACTGGGGCCTGAGATTTGGATGCCCCAGCCCTTCTAGCCGATGACATTTGGGCTAAACGCTTCCGTCTTGAGGTGTAATGCTTTCTGAAAAAAGAGATAAAGTGTTATAACACTTAGAAAAATATTAAACATAAGAAAAAGAAATATGTGCAAGATGAGATGCCTAGTAAAGCTTTTACAGAGTCTGCAGGCTCATCCATGATGTCTTTACAATGGATGGCTCCTTTTTTATCAGCCCACTTTATGAGGAAATGCTGGACCTCGGCCTCAAAATCGAAGAGTAATCAAAAATTGGAGTTTCTATTTCTTCATTCCTCTGCTCCCAGATAGCCTAGGTCCAGTACAAGAAGAGATGTGGTTAGCCATCTGGAGTAATGAAAAAAGGAGTTGACTCTGGAACCCCTTCTATCCTAAAAAAGTCCTTTTTGAAGTTTTTAAAGGACTCTTGGTATGCTTTCAATACTTTGTGTTCAGACTATGCCTGTAGAGTAACCCACCCTTTATGTTGGTTGTTCCCTGTGGGTAAAAATCGAGTAAAGAGAAAGAAGAAAGAACTGACAGAATAAGGCCATTCAAAAACCCAACACACAAGCTCAAATGCCCGAACGAACCCCTAAGCATTCGAATGAAGTTGTGTAGGCACCATATGCAGGCAGTTAAGGACATCGATTTCGAAGTCGGTGAATGGAAGCTGAACTCCAATCCTTATGAAGAGCGCCTCGTACATGTACATAAAATATTCACTTTCTGTACGCATGTAGCATACCTTTTCCTCTTCAAGTGGGTGTTGGACTGCATACTCTATGTCCCATAGCCCGTCAGGGGTCAATTGGAGGTATTGTTGCTTCTCGTGGCCATCTTTGGCACTTTTTACTTAAGAAGAGGTGCCTAGAACTTCCCGATCAACCCATTGGTACAAGCTCATATCTCAGGGAAAAATTAGTTCCTTCTGTTCTACAATTGCTATTCTCCAGGTTCATGCCATCACATTACCTGTAGAGGGTGCACCTGTATTAGATTCCAAAGAGTCACTCAAGTTTCCTAAAGCTTCCATAAGCTCAAAGAGCAGATGGGCTGACCCTTGTCTTACCAGCTCTCTAGCTTGATTCGCTCTCCAGATGGCCTCTAGGATTCTCATCCTAGTCAAGGAACTTGGACCTTCATCATAGTCCCCATCGTGGGCTTGAAAGCCTCTGTCGTGGTTGAGGCAGTGGGAATGATGGAGAACTCAAAACCTCCATTGACAGGCCACTATTTTGCACTATTTTCTCCCCTTCTTCATTTTGGAAAACTAAAAGCGGCTAATCATGACGCCTTCATTTCAAAATTTAAAAATAGCTAATCATGACATTACGAATCCCAAACGGCAGCCTCCACTGTTCTTCAACCACGTGGCGTACTGCTTTTGAACCAAAGCAACTGAAAGGACAATGCTTAGAACGTTTGAAACTGAAACGATGCATGACGTTTGAGAAGGATGCCTAAGCCAGATCATGGACTTTCATTGAGACCATGGTAAAACCATAACACAAATCTCTATCCCAGACTGAATTACATTTATTAAATGGGCCCCATGAACTCCACATAGGGACAACCTACCGTGTATCCCAAATAATGGTATGATGACTTAAGTAGAGTGATCCATTTCGGATCCTAGCCTTACTCATTAACCTCGAGGGCATACAATGATACATCATGGACCTCGGTCCATTGGAAAGAAACATTGTGAGATCCGACATTAACACTATGACCTATATCCCTTTGTTCATCGCGTGTTGTGTGCTCCTGCTGAACTCGGATATCTTGACACTTAGTTGTCCCATCTAAACGCTAAGTTGAGGACAATTGTTCTAGACCGAGTTATGGGTCCCTAGATCAGGAGCAACCCAACCTACCATAATAGTATCCAGATATCATTATATGCTATCTTGATAAGTACATCAGCCTATTTTTGAGGTATACATTTCTCACATAATCCTTGATAGATCTAAACACTAATTACATCCCACTTAAATAGAAAAATTAGTTAAAAGAAATCATAATCTCTTATGGATTCTAATCTTAAATAACAGCATTCAATTCAAATTAAATTATGATTCTAAACACTCAAGACATTTTTATGAATACCCTGCAAGATCTCAAAGGCATGCATCCAATCTAATACTACTTATTGCCTTGTGCATGATCTAACTTGTGTGTTGAAATCTCTTTTTCGCCCCACTGCTGTTGCTATTATGCCACGAAAATTTCCACCTTCAATGACTTACTCAAGTAATTCTCAGAATCTTGTTCTAAACAGAAAGTATATAATCAACTCAGACATTAAGAATGAACAAGTCTGGCGAGCATTGATGTAGAGTGTTCATGTCTCAATCCAACAACAACACGTTGGTCTTTCTTTGCTGTATCTCTTGCTGGAAACTTGTGGGGTTTTGCCCTCTCATAGACAGGCCAACCACATGCCACAGACAACTAATAAGTATTAAGTGCTTATCCTTTCTGTAAATCACAGACAATCAGGGACAACTGAAAAACGAAAGGACATTACACTATAAATGCATCGCTCTCTATATATAATGATATGATATATGCTATTTAATTAAGCATTGCATTAGGAAATTTAATCCAATACAAAGAAAGCTTTGCATTTCAAATTTTGTTTTCCTCTTATTGTGACTCCATAATTTGTGAAATTTATACATCACGTGAATCCCACTATTACATGCTAACAGGAAAATTTTAATGAAAATAATAAACTATTTTAAATGTGTTTTAGAAAAAAAAATTCAATTCATGATTAATGTAAAAACTTTTTTACTTTTATCGAGAAATAAGGAGATACTATATCATTGTAGTAATTAATTTTTTTTTATTCTAGTAAAATTTTTAACTATTTTTTAAATAAATAACATCATATCAAGTGAATATTATAGAAAATAATAAATAAATAAATAACATTATACAGTTCACTATATTATAATAACTTTTTTTATTATAATTCGCTGAGAATTTAACATTATTAAAATAAAAAAATTAGCATCGAGATCTTAGCATCAAGTGGATGATCAACATTTAATCCCTAAGATGCATTTGAGATTTTTTTACTATTGATCAAGCTTCATAAGATGCTTGACAAATCCTTATAATTCTTGAGTCGTTCTCACATTTCTAGGATCATCCATATTTTATGTAAAAGTTTCTTTCTCTCTAAGAAGGATCATCTACCACCACAAAGTGTTTACAAATTGATAAAATTGAAATCACTATCAAAAAGCAGATACAACATTTGTTCTTTCAAAACATGAGCTTAGATAATCGATTACTCAACATACATAATCGGATATTTTTCTTTCAAATAGAAGATCCATGAAGATATTTTAGTGAACAAAATATTCAAAGCACTTAGTAATATTTTCTAAAACATTTTAAAAAACCCAACCACAAGGTTTAGATAGAAATTTGGGCTATGTAAAACCATTTAGAAATGCTTGGGGTTTAAGCTTAAGTTTTATCACTCTAATACCTTTACATGTGATCTAACTCCTAACTATCTAGACTTGAGGTGCAATTAATTCTTGTGCTTGCAAACACTCCGTTCATTGTTTATTATCATCAAAACCTTATCATGCCAAGTTGATGTACATTCACAACATCATCTTTATTTAAGAAATTATACCTACTTTTTAAAATTTATACCCCATCTTTTTCACTATTATGTATGGTTTCTATATCTTTTTCTATGTATGTAGATAGTAAAGTCAGTGAAATAAGTGCAATTTTCCAAACATTGAAGTGATTGATGCAATTATAACAAACATTAGGAGAAGACAATATAATTAATAATTACTCCTTTATAATTAGATTGAGCATTGATATGTACACAAATAATCTCTAATACAACCTCATAGAAAATAATTTATCACCATTAATTATTTACTTTTTTCTCTTTCTCTCATTTTTGTTCATGAAATCAATGGCTCAGAGTATCCAAAACTCAATGTAACAAACATAATTCAATTAGATTATATTGGCAAGGGCATTTTGTCCTGAGATCAAGAGTAGAGTGATACTTGGTCTAAAGTAGAACAAATTGAAAGTAGTAGAACCTCCCAATGCTAAGGCAGAGCGCAGGGGTGGTATATCAGCAAAGACACTCTAACATTCAAATTAAGATTTGTACTAGAAGACAAGTGTATGAGAAAAGATGTATACTTGAGGGTATTAATCTCTTTATATAGTGTGGAGCATACTTGGAGGTGAAATAATCTAGGAGGATTCTACTCCAGAAGTTTAAGGATTGAGGAGGAGATTTTATCTCGTATTCCCTCTTATATAGACATTTGGCACTATCTCCTATATCTAATAGATTTAGGTACCATTATTATGGGACTAGAGTAGATACCTAGCAGGACTTTGTTGTGCAGGGCCTAAACTCGAAATCCTAGTCAGAAACAAAAGGTCTTGTTAATGAGTATCTTAAGGGTAAGTGTTACTCCTTCCGTCTACTTTTATCTGTCCATTTAAGAATCTTATTTTTTCCATTTAGAAAATCAATGTGTAGTTAATTAATTTTTTTTCTAATTTTATCCTTGATTTTAATAAGTGATAGAGAAGATTAGTTAAGTGATAATAATATTTTGTAGTGTTTTTAAAATTGATTCAATCAAACCAGTTGGACCAATTGAACGATGAACTGATCGCCTCATTAGTTCTAATTCATCCAAAAAAATGGAATGAGCGATTAAATTGCCAAAAATCAATATAAAATCAAGAAAATCAATAAAAGTTAGTGAACTAATCGATTGAATCGTCAAGTTGAACCAGGTGATTTTTAATTTAAAATTTTTAATTAATTTTTTTTTAAAAAAAGAGCTTATAAGACTGTAATATTAGTCATTTAATCACCAGTTAAATTAGTTGAACTGATTGAACCATAAATCGTTCACTTCAATAGTTTTAATGATTCAATCGATTTTAAAAACATTGACATTTTGAGTATTTTTATAAAAAGAGTAATTCAATTAATCAAATTAATTTTATTTATAATTGATAATTTTTAATGACTTTTTTAATTATTATATAACAATCATAAGAAATAGATAAAAGTGAACGAAAATAGTATAAGAATATTTGTTAAGAAGTTAAAAAGAAAAAGTTAAATATAAAATAAAATATTTTAATGCATTAAAATTTTAAAAATTTTGTTTTTTATTTAATAATTTTTATTTCTTATTTCTTAGGATATTAGTTAAAAAAATTAATATTAAATTTTTACATTAATTCTGAATTAAAAAAATTTTAACCATCATTTTTATGGCAATTGTGTCTCGTGAGTTGTGAAGTTGATGAGGAACGGATTCACGTGGTTACTCTGTGAGAACCACGTTCATGTTATACACATATTTGTACTAACTGACAAAAATTCCCTATTACACCCGTCTTTTTCTGAACCCAACCACCGTCAACTCCTTTTCATCTTTTCAGCTTGCTTTTCTCTGAACCTATGCTCTCCCTACTGTACTGCAACTGTACAAAGGTATCGTCCCCGACCCTTTTACCGTACACACCAAATCTCAGCCGTCTGATTCTGATCAACAAAGCCTCACTTCCTTCCAAGTTACAACCAAGTCTCAATCTTTCTCAATCAGCACTTAGCACCATCATCATTATCACTATTGATTGATTCTCAATAATTGGATTTAGCACATCTCAACCATGTTTAATTGGATTTGAATTTTTTTATATTATTTTTTTATGTAATTAAATAAAAAATAGATATAAAAAATTTATTAATAAAACTCAATTATAATTTATAAATTTTTTTATAATCTTTATATTTATCTCACTTTTTTACTTAATCACATAAAAAAATCTAAATTTATATTCAACTACACGCCAAACATAATTAAGTACGGCTTTGGGATATAGTCTGTACCACCAAACCATGCTCAATTATTGAATTTTGGCCAATCCTATTCCCACACATGGCATTTTCATACCATATTACGTCCTACTGGTGCATGTGCTGCCATCATAATTAAGAGATTTTTTTAAATATAATTAGGAGATTTTTGCTACAGAAAAAAGAGAACAAAATCAACATTATATCAATTACCAGTTGTCATCATATATGATTCATTCGCAGAAATAACAAGAAAAAAGATTATAATATATTTTTTAAGAATGTATATATTATTGATTTTTTTTAAATGTCAGAATTAATGAAAAAATAATAAAATAAAATAAATATAATAAATAATATTAAAAAATATAAAAAATATATATATTATTAATAATAAGAATATTAGAATTAAATAAAAATAGACTCTTTAAAAAAAGAACTGTCACCTAAAACACATTTTTTTTTGTGATTATGGGCTAAATGTACGTCTTACCCAATCGGAGTATAAAGGTTTTTTAATGGTGTCCTAAACTTATTTATAAAAATATAAAAAATAAAAATATTAAATAAAAATACTTAAAATTATTTGTTAAGAAATTTAAATAAATAATTTACATAAAAATAATTTTTTAATTTTTTAATGTATTAAATATTCTATTTTTATAAAAAAATTATTTTAAATCCTTATTAAATACTCTTAACATTTTTAATAAAATCTATATATTAAATATTTTACTTTTTATTTAATATTTAATATTTTTTATTTATTATTAAATGTCTTTGAAGTACTTATTAGAAATATAAAAAAAAGTACTAGAAAAACCCATATTTACACAGTACTTCGATATTCATATCATCATTATAGCTATCAAACTTGTCAATTATCAAATTCATAATGAGCACTAGTGTCGGCTTCTATTGGTTACTTTGGATATTCTTAATTAATTACATGAAATAAGGTTTCATGTTTGCATCTTGCAGTCATAATACCATCAATTAGAATTTCTAATCATAAATTACAGTTGGGGGTGGATAATTTTCCTCATACCAATCTTGCGAGGAAACATGGTAGTTCCTACTTCTCCTGTCCTCCAACCTCACATTGCGAAACGAGTTAAGGGATCATGAGCAGAACATTTCTGTATACTTTTTAGTGAAAGAAAGAAAGAGAAAATTTTAAGGAATCTAATAAATAACCACAACCACACCTAGCTTTGAGATAATATAACTGGGGATGTTGTTGTTGCTGCTGCATTCCAGATTTGGCCATGTAATCTGCCAAGGGACGTGGCCTCTGTTACTCAAACATGATAAAAGCGAAGTTGAGGAGTGCAGCAAAACAAACTGAATAATTTACACTGCACCTCTTCTCAGGGCGGTATCAAGTGTCGGACTCAATAGCATTTCTCATCTGTGCCAACGCATTACCTTCCCTCATATGTGAATTGACTAACACAAAAAGTAGATAAAAATGACTACTGAAATATTTTTGAATATTAAAGAAACTTAATTGTCAAGATTAAGATTTAGAACCCCTAATTATATACTAAAAATTTTGCTTACATGCAGCATACTATATTATGAAAAAGGGCTTCCAATGTACAGATAAAACTTTAATACATTATAATATGTTATGTAAACTCATTTCGTATATATAAAACAAAGATTTATATTTTAAAGAATATTGATAAGACATGTTAATCCGAGATTATCATATTTAATATTTATATAAAAAAGAGATACATGATTTTATATTAAATTGTGTATACAAAATTACGTATTAATAACATCTTATTAATATTCTCATTTTAAATGTTGTTTTAATTTAACATCACTTCGTAATAAGTGAATGTTCATATCTAATTCAAACTTCAAGTTAAATAAAAATATTAAAAAATAACCGGTACTCTAAGGACATTATTTAAGAAGTATTCAATATAAATCATTCATTAAATTAATCTAATTACTTAAAAAATAAAGTATATATTAAATGTATTTTAGATTTTCAAAATATTAAATGATTTTATTTTTAATTATTTAGTAGTTTTTATTTTAATCCCTTAACCAATATCCTTAAGATACTCATTACCAAACAACTTAAAAAATAATTTTTTTAATATTTATCAATTAGAAAAATATTTTTTTGGTAATTAATTAAAAAAATTAAAACATATATATCATATATTTTGTTTATATTATAAATTATTTTTTTATAACTATTTTTATATTTTCAAAATTTTTATTAATTAAAATATATTTTAATAAAATGTATATTTTTAATTAATATCAATAAAAAATTAATCTCTTAATTAATTTATTTTAAAAAAATAAAATCTTCAAACAATAGTTGTAAAATAATTGAAGGGTCATCGAAATGCGTAAAAGAAAGATAAGAGACCGTATACGGAAGAGGACCATACGGCTTGTCCGACAAGCCCACGGATTACCACCAAGGTGTGGTCCCCACACGCCCCACCCCATTCTTTCTCTCCGATGTGTTTCTGTTGTTGCTGTATTTCTAGTTGTGGTTCTTGTGAACTAGGCTGCCTAACCAAACATTTGCCCTTTCGGTGTTCCTTAAACTGACCAACCTGCCCCTACATGGGGCCAACCAGTTATTACTCTCCGTCTCATCAAATGGCCTTGCTTTTAGCCGTTGCCAATGTGCCATAACTCCAACAAAATCCCATGCTCAAATTATAGTTTTGAAATTGTTTTGAATAATTTTATACGCTTTTAATGAATGATGTTAATAATATTTTTAATTATTAAAAATAAATAAAATACTATGCTTTGTTTGGATGAGGAGAGAAAATGGGAAGAGAGAAAATAGAGAAGATAGAAAATGGAGAGAAAATTGTATTTTCTCTCCTATTGTTTGGATCAAGAGAAAATAGAAAGAAAGAAAATAAAATTTTTTCTTTCTTTTATTTATTGAGAAGAAAAGTGAGAAGAAAGAAAAGCAGAATTATATAAAATGACTAATATACCTTTCATATTGAGAAGATAGAAAATGGGGGTTTGGATAGGGGTAAAATGGTCATTTCACTAAATTATCACATTCTCTCTTCTGTTTTCTGCTCATCTAAGGAGAGAAAACTGAAAACGTGGGTCCCACCACCACATTTTCTCTCTTCTCTATTTTCTCTTCACTGCCAAACAGGAGAAAATGGAATATTCTTGTCATTTTCTCTCTTCTCATTTTCTCTCTTTCCATTTTCTCTTGAGACAAACAAAGGGTAAATGATTTTTAGTTTTAGAATAATGTATTTTTTTGTTTTTATTTTACTTTTAATGTTAAGTAATTAGAATACTGTAAAAGGATTTGTTAGAAAAATATAGCATCGTGCAGTGACTAGTGTTAAAATAACTCAAACTTAATAAATTGTTTGAAAAGTCAGATAAAACGATGAGTTAGGTAAAATTTTTAATGTAAAAATAAATTTTGCTTGATTGGACCGACCTACAAACTTAATATTTAATTTTTAATTATGATATTATTATATAATTTATATGATATATAAAAAATTTATTTTTATTTTTTATATAAATTAATATTTTAATCATAAAAAATAAATTTTTAATGTTTGATGAGATTTAATAGCATTTCCGTATAAGTTTTTGATTATTAGGTATATAACTTAAGGGTGTTGGCCTATTAGTTAAGGAAATGTGCTCTTTTCCTTGGCGACTCAAATTTGAACCTTGATTCAGGACGTAAGGGGTTTAATTAATTCTTCTAAATGCACCAATTAATGCAAGATGTGCACCCTTAAGATCCCTCAATATGGGACTTAATCTCAATTGGCATAAAGGTCGGTTAATATTTTGCCTTGTATCATTGAACATATGTCTAGTTAATTAACTAGGTAACTATTGTCTTCTATTATTTATATGGCAATAATAATTATTAAACAAAGCTAACATGGCGCTTTTTGAAAGGTACACTACAACATTAAAGAAAAATCTTACGAAACTCCGCTGCAATCAACAAAAAAAAAATAGCTATTTTTTATAAATATTTTAAAATTAATATTCTCGTACTTTTTTTTATTTGAAAAGTAAGAACTTTATTTGCCCAATGCATTATTAATCAAAATTGGATATTAGAAATTTGGAAAAATTTCAAATCAACTATTAGAGTTACAATGTCTAAACTTAAGGATAACGCCTAACAACATATCAACATGTGATGTTCAGGTAGATATACATTTAAATTTTATTTATATTAATTTCTTATGATTATATTATAAGAAATATTTTTGTGAATTATTTAATATTAACATAAATAGTTTGCCTTTGATCATTATAAGAAATTAAATTAATCGAAATACATATAAATTGATATAAATACTACCTAACTGCGTTATAAAAAATCTCACAATGTCTAACATAATTTGCAAGGCATCTACTATTTCATTATGAAAACATGAAATATAGCCACTGTTAAAATTAGAAAATTAGGTTACATAGAGTAAATCGTCTCTAAGATACTATTCTCGTATTCTTGTATTAGTGGAATGAGACAAACTAAATAAACTACACATACAATTCACACTATCTTTTTTTACTTTTGGATGAATTCATGCTATCTTTTATTCATAGAAAAAATTCTATTTAATCAAAATTAATTTATCAAAATGATGAGAGCAAAAATAAATTTACTTGTTTAAAAAATATATCAATTAATCAATTATAATAGATAAAAGTGAGTGGAGCACCATAAATGTGTTATATGAGAATATATTTAGTAAGAAAAATATTTATTATAAAAAAATGAGACGAGTGAATCTTAACCATTAGATCTTACATGAATGGTCAAGAATAAAATGTAAAATATATGTAACTTTTTTAAATAATCATATAATCTTTAAATAACTTTTTAAACTTTATTTGCCCAATGCATTATTAATCAAAATTGAATATAAGAAATTTGGAAAATTTTCAAATCAACTATTAGAGTTACAATGTCTAAACTTAAGGATAACGGTTAACAGTAAATGAATATGTGATATTAGGATAGATACATATTTACAAATTTAAATTTCATTTATGTTAATTTACTAAAGTCATATTATAAGAAATATTTTTATAAATTCTGTAGTATCAATATAAATAATTTATTTTTGACTAGTTTAAAGAAATGAATTAGTTGAGATATACATAAATTAACCCGAATACTATCTATCCGCGATATAAAAAAAATTCACAATGTCTAACATAATTTGCAAGGGCATCTACTATTTCATTATGAAAACATGAAATATAGTCACTGTTAAAATTAGAAAATTAGGATACATAGAGTAAATCGTCTCTAAGATACTATTCTCGTATTCTTGCATTAGTGGAATGAGACAAACTAAATAAACTACACATACAATTCATACTATCTTTTTTTTTTCTTTTGGTTGAATTCATGCTATCTTTTATTCATAGGAAAAATTCTTTTTTTTTTATATGAAGAGGACAAATTCTATTTAATAAAAAAATTATTAAAATGATGAGAGTAAAAATAAATTCACTTGTTTAAAAGAAAATATCAATTAATAAATTATAATAGATAAAAGTGAGTAGATAACTGAAAACGTGTGATCTAAGAACATATTTGATGATAGAAATATTTATTATAAAAAATGATAAAAATAAATTTTATATAAATAATAAAAAAATATAAATATATATAATTTTTAAATAACTTTTAATTTTAATTATTTATATATAATTATATAATTAAAATTTAATCTTTTTATTCTCTCCTTGATAAAAATTTCTCTTCTTGAATGCCGTTCATGATATCCACATGGGAGTAAATATTTGGCTCTCACTATTGTTGCGCAAGTACAAACCACCACATGCTGCCTGAGGACTGGGGATTGGGTGGAAAAAAATAATGGAATGGAAAAGAAGGGGTGTTGTGGTAAATGTAATGTCACAGAGGGAAACGAAGGGGAAGGGGAATGGCGATGGGGAGAATGTGGCAGAAAGAGAGGGTGAAAATGGGAAAAGAAATAGGTAGCGGTCATTATCACGCAGACCCGGTTTGTCTCCTCAGAAGTGGATCTTCGCACGTTACGAATACCAACGTAAAGAGACTAGTGTTGCCAACATCTAGCTCTCTCTAAACTCTCGCATCTGCTTTCTTTCACTACTCACCAGAAACTCCCCATCACCTCCAACACCAACACCAACACCAACACCACCACCAACAACAACTACTACTATACTACTAACTATTGCACCCTCTCTCTCTCTCTCTCTTTCTCTTGGCGCAGGCACTTAATTGGAAGTTGGAAATCAACAAAACTTATCTTTCTCTGTCTGCCTCTGCGGTACCTCTTGTTAAAAATTTGTTCCTTTGATTAAAACCCGCAAAGGGTTGTGAGCTTATCCTTGGTCCTGGTTTTCTTTGTCTTTGTTTTCAGCTTCTTAGGTTTATTAAAAGGGGACCAAATTTCTTTTTTCTTATCCTTTCCCCGTGAAATCTCTCTCTTCTCTCGTTTTGGGTGGTGACAGTATGTGAATGAAATGCTAAACATCATTGTGATTTCATGGATTCTGTGCTTCACTAATAATAATAATATAGTTCTCCTTTAAACAATTACAGAACAAGTGGATGTGGCAGTTTGGAGTTGATTTCTCTTTTGTTTTGTTTTTTTAATGCATAAATGATGAGAAATATTCGTAATGTAGTTACCTCACGAACTATTTAAGCTAAGAAATTCATGTTTTCCCCAACTGGGTACCCTGCAAATTGGTGCATTTGTTTAAAACTTTAGGCTATTTTTTGGATCTGCATTTTGAGGGGGTTGAAGAACATTTACAAGGTTTGAAATTTGATGATTTTGATAAGAACTAACTCTGACCCACATGAAGAATTTATATTGGTTCAAACACATTTCTAACAACGGCAAGTCAGGAGGGAGAAGGCTTTCGCTTAGGGAATACAGGCGAGCAGTGTCATGGTCCAAGTATCTGGTGTCCCCGGGGGCTGCCATAAAGGGAGAAGGAGAAGAGGAATGGAGTGCGGATATGTCTCAGTTGTTCATTGGGTCCAAATTTGCTTCTGGCAGGCATAGCAGAATCTACAGAGGCGTCTACAAGCAAAGGGATGTGGCAATCAAGCTGGTGAGTCAACCGGAGGAGGACGAGGACTTGGCTGCTTTTCTTGAGAAGCAATTCACTTCAGAGGTTGCTTTGTTGCTTCGTTTGCAGCGCCATCGAAATATCATTACTGTAAGTTCGTTTCTTCAACCTGTCTGTTTTGTTTTGTTTTGTTGTTTGGTTGTTCTGTTCTTCCATCTACTTTCAGTTTTTTTTTTTGCATGGAATATGATAGATAATTCTCCTAATAACGTTATAAGGAATATATATTATTATTAACTTTTGCGTGGAATATGCTAACTTTGATACTCTAGTCTAAATGTCCATTTATCACATATTCTTCACTTCGAGCACGGCCCTGTAACCTTTTTTTTAGTTAGCTGGTAGCTTCTTTAGCCCCCCTTCTCCCCCTCTTAATTTTTTGATGGTTCAATGGTAAGACCACCTTTTTGTCACTTCCTACCCCAATGTTGCCTATAATCTTGCTATACTAAATTAAGTGCTGTGAAACTTCGTGAAGGAACTAGGAAGAACCAAAATACTATGCAATTATATTCAAAAAGAAATTATGGAGTAAATACGAATTTACTACATTTGTTGCTGCTGTTCCCAATTAGATTAGTTGGGAAAGTGGTGCAAGAAGCTTGTGCTTATAAAGTTCAAATTGCCAAAGGTGCTTCCAATTCCTAGTGTGTGTAATGCCTTACTATTGGTGTGAAACTGAATAAAAGAGCTGAGAGTTATCTTTCGTTTAGGCCATCTCCTTGTTCCCAATTAGATTAGTTGGGAAAGTGTTGCAAGAAGCTTGTGCTTAAAAAGTTAAAATTGCCAAAGGTGCTTCAAATTCCAATTGTGTGTCATTCCATTGCATTGGTGTGAAACTGAATAAAAGAGCTGAGAGTTATCTTTCGTTTAGGCCATCTCCTCATGCATGGAAGCGAATTGTGATTTAGCATGTCATTTATCCCTCTCATCCCAATTATTCCTGTCTTGTGGATATTGTTGCTGATCAAGTATTGAGTTTTTGAAGTACTGAGTGATAGGTGTTTTGGTTGGTTGATTCTTTCTATTGAAAGTTGATAATGTGGCATTGTGGCCTAATAAACAAGTGCTAAAAGCAGTTAATCCTGAGAGCTTCTTTTTTTAAAGAGAAGAGAATGCTTTGTGTGTAAAATTTGCTGCTGCTGAATAATAGAGAACTTAAAAAATTTTCCGCAGCTATTAACTTCTATTGATCCTGCAGTTTATTGGTGCTTGCAAAAAACCTCCTGTCTTTTGTATAATTACTGAATATTTGGCTGGGGGCTCATTGAGAAAATACCTGCATCAGCAAGAACCACATTCAGTTCCACTTGAACTTGTTCTAAAATTAGCCCTAGACATTGCACGGGGGATGCAATATCTTCATTCTCAAGGGATACTTCATAGGGATCTCAAATCAGAAAATCTGCTGCTGGGGGAGGATATGTGTGTAAAAGTAGCAGATTTTGGTATCTCATGCTTAGAATCTCAGTGTGGTAGTGCAAAAGGATTTACCGGAACTTACCGTTGGATGGCACCTGAAATGATCAAAGAAAAGCATCATACCAAGAAAGTAGATGTCTATAGTTTCGGCATAGTTCTATGGGAGCTTTTAACTGGACTGACACCATTTGACAATATGACACCAGAGCAGGCAGCATTTGCAGTTTCCCACAAGGTATTGCATCAGAATTTACTTAATTATGTGACAGATTTCTTTGTGTGAAGAAATTGAAGTGCTCAATTGCATGAATATGTCAGATGATTAATCTACGTATTTACCTCAACTACTAATGTGATCTGTGGTATGAATATGCTTAGTCTGCACAAAATTGGCTTGCGTCTCTACTGTTTTAATTGTTAGTAGTATGGCAATTGCTTTATTAAATAATTGAACCAGTGACTCTAGACATATTGATATCACAAGAATCTGGCTTATTTTTTATTAAAAAATTCCAAAATTACAGTTAGATTGACCTGTGATTATCAGAACTAGTAAATCAAGGAATGTTGTATATCTGTTGTTAAAGGTGAGAACAACTGAACGCCAAATTAAATATTTTGTAAATTTTACGTTAGACTGAACTCCAACAAAAAAAGGGTTTAGGAAGAGATGAAATGCAATATAGCATTATGGTAGAGCTATTGAGGATCCATTTCTATTCATTCTGATACTGTCTTCTTAGGATCCTTTTGTTAACAGGAATGGTATATTACTTCAGCGGTTTGACTTTGTAGTGTTTGTTTACATGTAAAAGGAAATCTAGGTATGCATAATTATCTATGGAAAGCAGTCATTGTTCCTCATACCCTTTTATTTTATATTGTTAGACCAGTATACCCATGAACGGCTCTAGCCAATATTATTAAATAGTGTCAAAGTCAATTATTCATATATATCTTTGTATGTTCATTTTTATCATCTATTGCATGTCTGTATGCATGCATTTCAGTAGGCATTTTTGCTGGTTAATGTGTCCCGTATCTTTCTCAAACGTGTGGGCGGGGAGAGCATGTGGTTATGTTTGTGATAAGATACCCTTGCCTACCTAAGGAAGACATCTCATTAACAATATTGAATTACAATAAGGTTATAGGTTTCTCTATTTTGCCTGACATCTAGATGATTCTTGTACTTTTCCAACATTCAAGATTTGGTATATGCTATACATAGCTATGAAAATCAATGATTGCTACCATCCCTGCCTTCTCTGTCACATGCACAGAACATTAGAACAAGGTGCCATACAATTGAATCACTAATTAAACGAGAAGCTTTTCTCCCCCCCCCCCCCTTTTGATATTGGTTCCAATGAGTCAGAGATGCAAGAACATATATTGAGTCGAATCAAACTTTTCGCGTTCATTGTCTTTGCACATGCTGCAATATCCGAGAGATATACTTTGGATCTAAATCTGTATAAAATACTAAAAAAAAAAAAGAAATACTTGCCACTAACTGAAGATGGGTTATGTTTCTATTTTTGCCATAGGTATGTTCTGAGCATGGGACTTGTGAAACTCAACAATATGGCTTCATATATATTTTGGAAATGCTCATATATTAGTTCTGCAAGCTTTATGGTGTTACAACTATGAGTGCTTCTCTCTCCTTGATTCATATTTGAAATATTAACTGGGCCTTCATTTTTGTATATTTTATTGACCTGTCATACTCAAGTTGGTGGGTTTTGTTTTTGTGTAGAATGCAAGGCCGCCATTGCCATCTGAATGTCCATGGGGATTTAGTAATCTCATCAATAGATGCTGGTCAAGCAATCCAGGTAAAAGGCCACATTTTGATGAGATAGTCTCCATTTTGGAGAACTTTACCGAATCACTGGAGCAGGATCCAGAATTTTTCTCAACTTACAAACAACGTCCTAGGAATAGGATTCTGGGATGCTTACCGAAATGCAATGCCCGCCATAAATCTGGTACTTGCAAAGCTTAGGATGCTATTCAGTTATGTGACATGAAGAATTGTATTATACACAATCCCATGAACGTAAAATATGTTCAATTAATAAATACAATCCTCTTCTTTTTTAATGATCTCTTTTAATTAAAAATAGAAAATAAAAACACGTGTACGTTCAATTATTTTCATGGCTGTCGATATAAAAGTAAATTATTGATGGCTATGGACTGTATCTTCCATTTGTAATTTGTAGTTTTGCACCACAACTTCACCTTTTTTCTTTTTCCTTTTTTGTGGGTTAGATGTAAGTTTCACCTTTGAAAGCAACAACCACTCTTGTAAAGACGTGGCCATTTTTCATTTTATTTTTTTCCATCTTATACTCCTTATAATTTTCCATGGGTTGTATGTATTTAGGAGATAAACAAAGAAAATCAAACCATGCAACATTTGCTTTGTGTTAGAATGCAACATCCAGTTGTACCTTTTCAAAATCCAAAAAAAAAAAAATTGTACTTAGAAATAAAAAAAGTTCCATTAAAAAAATTACTCATTTTGCATTAATATAGATTAGCTGTTAGGATTAAAGTTAGAAAGAAAAAAACGATTAGTATGGTTTTCAAAGTTAAAGGCGTTAGTTGTTAAAAATATAAACCGAAGGGTGTATTAACCAAACTCCATAAGTTAAGCAATTTTGTGCCCCCACCCCCCCCTCTAATTTTTAAGATGGGCTTGAGATTCCTCACCAAAACGAATTGGGCTTAAAATTGGATCAAACAAATAATTAAAATAACATTTGCAATCACTCGCGGAGCTTCATGGATCAAGTCCTTGTATGCATAACTTTTGTTTTGGATAATAAAACAAATAAAATATATATTCTAAATCACTCTTTACTTTTTTTTTTACTCAAATAAATACAACAATAACAACAATAACTAAATTTTTTCCACTAAGTGAGGTTGATTACTTGATCAAATGACGCCATTGTACTCTATCATAAACTAAGTTTTCAAAAATATCATTCAAATCTAAATCTTTTTTAATCGTTTCACCTATAGTCTTTCTAAGTTTTCATCTACTTCTAGCTATTGGGTTATTATTCACCTAATCTACTCTTCTTACAAGGGTTTCTAGGAGTCTTCTCATTACATATTCAAATCACCTAAGGCGAGATTCTCTCATCTTTTCTACAATAGGTGCTACCTCTACTTTCTCTTTAATGCATTCATTTTTAATCCTATCTTGTCTTGTGTGGCCACAAATCCAGCGCAATATCCTTATCTCCGCGACACTGATCTTATGCTCTTATTACCTTTTTATCGCCTAACATTCAGTATCATACAACATCGCGGACCTTATAGCTATGGGGTAAAATTTACCCTTAAACTTGAGAGACACTTTTCTATCACAAATAACTCTTGAAGCACTCCTCAATTTTATCCATCCATCTTGAATCCTATGGTTTACATCTCCCTCTATCTCTCTGTCATTTTGTATGATAGATCTAAGATACCTAAACTATGTGACTTGTGGTATGGTATGATCTTCAATTTTTACCGCTAAGCTAACATTAACACACCTCTTACTAAACTTACATTCCATATACTCCGTCTTACTCCTACTTAGACGAAAATCGTGTTATTCCAATGCTCATCTCCATAACTCTAACTTCCCATTTGTTTCCTCTATCAACTCTCCAACTAAGACTATATCATCTGCAAAAAACATGCATTATGGCACCGACTCTTGGATATGCACAGTAAGCACATCCAAGACCAAGGTAAAAAGATATGGACTCAAAGTTGACCCTTGATGCAGTCCTATAGTTATAGGAAAATCTTCTGTGACTCCACACTGTGTTCTCACACTAATTTTAACCTCATCATACATATCTTGGATTGCTCGACTATAAGTGATACGAATTCATTTTTTCTCCAAAGCCTTCTACAAGACCTCTCTCGGTACCCTATCGTAGGCTTTTTCTAGATCAATAAAAACCATGTGTAGGTCTTTTTGCTTCCTTGGATATCTCTCCATTAATCTTCGTAGAAGATAGATTGCTTCCATGATTGATCTCCCAAAACATAAAATCAAATTGATTCTTTAAAATATGAGTCTACTGTCTTAATCTCCGTTCAATTATTATTTCCTATAACTTCATGGTATGACTCATGAGTTTAATCCATCTGTAATTTGCACAGTTTTGTATATTTCTATTATTCTTATAAATAGATATTAAAGTGCTTCTCCTCTATTCATTTGTCATTTTGTTAGATCTCATTATCTCGTTAAACAACTTTGTGAGCCAACTTATACTTTTTTCTCCTAGGCACTTCCATACCTCAATAGGTATATTATCTAGTCCGATCGCTTTTCCATTATCTATCATCTTTAAAGTTTCTTTTACCTCAAACTCCCGATTCTATGATAAAATATTTTATTTTAGTCATCTTTTTTAGTGTTTAGAATGTCCAATATAAAAATGATGTAGAAATTTTGACGTGCAAATATCATTTGGATTAAGTTCTATGTCCATAATGTGGATTGCATTTCACAATTAGAAGACAGCTTGCCACTACTAGAGCTATTCAGGATAGCTTAAATGCGGAGTTTCTACACAGTTATAGAAATAAAAATATATGTCAACCAATATCAGTCTATGGGTTCAGTTAATGCTAGATACAAGTTACTTTCGTGGGAGATTTTTTATTTTTATTTTTGGTTGCTTACATACTAATTTCACTTTCTATGCGATGTTATGTAATAGTATGCTAAAACTTGCTCCTGGGGTAAGGACCCTGCTATTTATATAACAGGGCCATTGTAAATATACTAGCAATGAGGCTCTGTTTGTTATTAATTTAGCATATCTGCATATCATTTTTTGTAACATAATGCTCAGGAACTTTTCCACTCTCTAGCAAATATGGTGTAAACGGAGGATAGATGGTTGTATCTAAACAATATCTGCTTATTAGAAATCACCTCTCTTTGAATAATTCTATCTAATAGCATTTCCCTTTCTATGTTACTTGTTACAAAAAGAGTAATAGATATTTACACATCAAAATCATTATATTATTTTTACACTTTACTTGTTTGAGTAAAAGAGATAAAGAGAGTGTGAATGTGTATTTTGCTTGTTTTATTATCTAAAAATATGATGTAAAAATTTTGATATATAAATATCATTTTAGTTATTTGTTTGCCAAAATTTTGTGAAAATGTGGTGCTTCCCAGGTTCTTTGGCGTATTTGTTTGAATCAGCTGCTCACATCTTCAATGCCATTCATCCTTAATATCTTGTTATATGCAATCTCCTGTGTTTATAAGTTTTTCTTTAATACTTCACTTGTGATTTTCATTTTTTTCTCTTTACAGTTCACTGGTGGTTATTTTAAGAAAAAATTCATTTTTTATTTATTTGATAATGAACTATAGCTTTTATCTAAACCTCATCTTAACAGTTGTGCTATATTCTAGTGCTAGAAAATTTTAATTCCTTTTTGGTGCCAAAAATTTTAACTTTTAATTAAAGTGAAATCTAACAATTTCCTTTAACTTATTTAATTATTTTTATATAGTTATACCTTTTTTTTTAAAATGAAACATCGACAACGATATTTCATTGTAATGTCATTTAATATACTTGTTACTTGGGCTTTTGTCCTTTATAAAAAATAGGTAAGCTATGTGCCAAAAAAAAAAAATTGATAAGAAATTTTAATAAGATTCTAATAAAATGTCACGGGCGTACTAGGTTATAACTATTATTATCGTTAACTTTTTTTTTTTCTGGTATATTATTATCATTAACTTTACAGAGTGTTCTTTAAGCTCTATCTGCTTTGTGTACCCACCTTTAATCTCTTTTTTCTTGTACAATACAGCCCACCTTTAATCTAATTCCACTTTCTACTAAAAAACCAAAGTGACTTATTATTTATGTCATTGCCAGAATTTTTGTCAAAATGTGGGTTCTCTATTTTTATTTTATTTTAATATTTCTGCTTTAATAAAAATATCTTATTATCGTATTTAATTGTACTTATTCTGTTTTTTCCTCTCTAATAAAATCTACTTTTATAATGAACCATTGACAATGATATTACATTAGATTGACAATTTTTTTTTTTGGTTACAATTAGATGGACATTTAATATACCTGTTCCTTGTGCCGTTTGTCCCTCTAACGTAATGTCATTGGCGTACTATTATCATTAACTTTTTTTCGTTACATTATTATCATTAACTTTACCAATAGTACTTTAAGCTTTATGTACACAAAAAAAAAGTACTTTATATTCTTTATCTGCTTTGTTATAACTGTGCCCACAACTGGTTCAAAAAATAAAAAATTCGTTCCCCACTTATTTATTTTAACCTAACAGAATTTCTACTAAGAAAACAAATTTACAAATTAACTTACTTTTTTTGTTAATATAAAAAAAAAGCTTGGTGTAGTCCCACAGTCCTGATATGTAAATAAATGAATGCAAGATGATATACTAAAGGCACGTGGTTCATGAGATTTGACATTGTATATTTCTATAACTATAATTGAATGATTTTAAAAAATAAAAAACACATTGGAAGAATTTGTGATCCTTCCTTCAAAGCAAAAACTAAAAAGTGAGGAAACATGACAATTTCCATCACCGGAAAAAGCTTTGAGACCATGACCCAGTCCCAAATGTAGAAAGGCTTAAAAAAGAACAGAAAAAGATTGAAAGTCTTCTACGAATAATAGGACTAAATAGTTATATCTCAGTGATTTTTAGGTGAACAAATCTTTAAAACAATTTTTAGTAACATATTTAGTTGTTTTATGGGAAAATATGTAATCTTATATGGCATACAAGATTGACATGTGACCTAAATTTTTTGGGATTTACTCCCTTTGATCGGAATGGAGAGGAAAACATAACTTTCTCATATGGACTCTCTTTTAACTTATTGAAAATCTCTGCATTTCTAATCTACACGTGTGATACTCTATGATAAGATAATATGAAAACATATTAAAGAACACATCAAATATCAACAAATGTAAATAGAATCGTGCCAAAAAGTAATATGAATCAGAATCAAACTTGAACTTGAAAGTACATTTATAGCTCAAATCCAAGCTTAAGTTGAGAACAAGCTACAAGTTACAAGCTATGAACTACTCTTAAGGCTTGAAGCTAGTAATCTAGAAAAAAATGGCTAATCTAGAAAATGAGATTGAAAAAGATAGTCACTAATAACTCGTCTTCTTGTTACAAGTGAGGAATGTGGAGTGTTTAAGACCTTTTGCAATATTACCAAGACCCCTTATTTATAAATGTATATAATAACTGCTCCTTGAATCCAACGATCTTGTAGTGATCTGAAGTATGTCAAGATTTGTGCCACTTGTCCTCAGTGATTACTACCTCTCCACCACTAGTGCACACATTTTTTGTGTAACACCTTAAAAATTATTTATTTCATCATAAATAATTATTTTTTAATATTTATGATTTTTAAGAATTTTTTTGAATTTTTTCGAAAATGTCAAATATTTTAATATATTCCTTGTTTTACATGTACACCGAAAGAGTAATCAGTGTAACACCCCAGAAATTATTTGTTTCATGATAAATAGTCATTTTCTAATATTTAGAATTTTTGAGAATTTTTGTGAATTTTTTTAGTAACGTTGAATATTTTAATATATTCTTCGATTTACGTACGCACTGAGCGGAGCCGGAAAAAGAAAATGTTTTCCCTGAGGCTGGTAAACTTTGAAATGTAGAAACATCGACAGGAGATCTTACTAAACCCGAGGTCGGACACAGTTTATGAGATTTACGTTTTTCGAAGTTTTATCTGATAAATAAAATCTCTGTACGTACTGTTAAGTAAAATTTTGCGATACGCTCTATTATCCGTTGGATAATTAATACTGACTTTATACACTGTAACAATTGTCCATTGGATAATAGCTTGTAGTGAAAACTCTAATCACCTTATTATCCTATTATTTTATTACCTTATCACCTAATTATCTTATCTAAATGTAATCTACTTTATGTCTAATCAAATCCACTTTTGAAAAAGCTAACACTTAACCCTAATTTTTGGTGACCATTTTTCCTCCCATTCTCCCTCTCTACTACACAGCCACAAGGCCCATTTGGGACCCAAAATTCCTTTTCACTTAATTAATCTTATTTCTAATTTTAAAATCCTAAAAGCTTATTTCATTTCTACTATCACTTTCTCTCTCTACACTCATCTCCTCTCAAAATTTTCTCCTCCTTCTCTCTACACCCCACACGGCCACACCCTCATCCAGACATCCAAAGATTCCAAAAATTCAAAGTAACCATATTTCCTTAACCTCCATCACATTCTAAACACCTTTCTAGTTTGAATCTACTTGAAAAGCTATCATCTTCATCTTCTTCTTCAAGCTTCAAGTTTGAAACTTTAGGGTAAGATTCTTGATCTCTCATCTCTCTTCTTCATTTTTGTTTTTATGGCCATCACCATGACCATTGATCCATTCTTTTTCAAGCCTTGGTGTTGATTTGATGAAGTTGTAATTTCTAGGGTTTTTGGTGAGCTTGGCCGAATTTCACTAAGAGCTTCAAGGGAGTTCTTGGCTTGTTTTCTCTCTTGGTAAGGGGGAGATGGTCCACTTCAACCTCTATTGGTAGTGAGGGACTTTATTTTGTGTTGGTTGTGAGAAACCCTTGTTAGGGTTACTCTCTTTGATGCATGATTTTTGTGGTTGTGTTGATTTTGCCTTGTTTAATCCATTTGGTTGATTGTATATGTATATTGATGATCTTGGATTGATTTGGATAGAATGGAAATATGGAATGGAAATAAAAGTTCTTTGCTTTCCTCATGGAAGCTCACGGCCATGACCTCAATTAGGGTGATCATGGTTGAAATTTTGTAACTAAGATGGAAACTTAATTAATCAAGTGAATAAAATGTAATGAAGTTAAGAAAAACTTAGGGTTCTACCCTTGGGAGGCCACGACCTCTAAGGCCATTTTAGGATCCAATTATGTAACATCATGCAACCTTGGAATTTAAATGATCAAGTGACTAAATAATTAATAATGTAATAGAGAGAAATTTAATTGATAACCTAAAAGTGAATCTTTGGACCTAATTAAAGAACAAGAGTGTGTAAGTCTTGGAAAACCTTAGAATAATTTTCTAAGTAAGTATGAATAATCTTAAAGTAAGGAACTTAATAATCAAGAGAATTCCACTAGTTAAGGATTTCATAAGAAATGCTAAATTAAAGTGACACTTAGTTAATTGGTTAATTAGGAATTAATTAGGGATTCATAAAATGGAAAGAATTAAGAATGAGATCTTATCATAAAACTTAGATTAATTCTTAATTAAAGGAAGGATATGAGTGTAAGTAAGATATTAAATAACTCAAATTAAAATTATCTCAAGAGAAACTTAATGAGAAGAACGTAGAAGATTAAGCCATAATTTCCATAATGAACCCTAAAAGCATAATATATCATTTGATGCCTTGATGATATTCATTGTGGATCCATGAGTGGGACCAAGAATATGTTGATGCTTATCTTGGCCAAATTGTGGCATATTGTGAAAAAGTATATTATTGTTAAATATACATGAATATGTATTGAGTCATCATGCATTGTAAAAGTCCGATGGACGATTTGTCAAGGCTATGTTGCCTAGGAGTTTGAATCACACCTTAGTGCGGGTGCGAATAGACTAGTGTAAGTTATGCTGTTGACCTTGGTGGTGTCGGGGTGCGGGCGTCTCACAGCGGACAGTTGGTAGCCCCTCTGGGCTGTAGGACAAACCGATGCATATGCACCGATGATCTGGACCAAGACACTGTCCTATATCGCGATCTTGTGGGAATGCCGCTGTATAAAGTCCTGTTGCGCAAAACTATTGATTTTTTGGAAAGCACTTATTTTAGGTTGACGAGATACTGATATGTCTCCCTGATCATTCTCTCTGATGTTTGTGTCTAGCTACATGGAGTAGGATTTTGATATTATGTACATGTGCATAGTGAGTCAACATATTACTTGGTATTTAATTTATATGATGATTGGAATTGCTATCTTATTGATGTTATAATTGCCTAGAATTGTTAAGTTATTTAATATCTACTACCTGATACTGTTCTTATTCTTGTAATGCTATGTGGGCGTCTTGTGCCATTTTTTGTTTTCTTATTGCCATAATTAGTAATGATGTTGGATATCTCACCTCTTGTTTATACTATTCTTGTTCTATGAAACTTGGTTAACGACTGTAGAGGGGACGAGGTTGATTCTCTTAGATTTGACTTGGTTTGATCTCCTGCATTTGGTGATGGCATCAAGAAGGGGTTCTATTAGTTTCTTCAGGATTGTGTTCACTGGAGGCGTCAATGCTTAGCGAGTCGACTGGGCAGGCAAGCGTATACGGTATGTTGGGGATCAGATCTTGACTGTGAGGAGGACCCGCGATAGAGATCCTATTTTGACCCTCACTACATTGGTACATCTGGAGTTTGCATTGCCCATTCGGGAGCTTTGGGGTGATCCGCTTCATACCCCTAGAGAGGACAAGGATTCTATGGCATCATCTGTCCTGTCCTTGTGTCTTCAGATGAGCCGGGAGAGGATCCCGAGGTGGATCCAATAGAGTGCCTAACTCCTTAGACGTAGGCGTCGTTATAGGTAGTTATGTTTCTTTTGCATTACCTATATAAGGGTTCTTTTGGGTATAACTGCTCTTGATGTATAACTTTGTAATTTTGGGCGGTATGAGAAATGCACTGCGCTATGTATGTTTTAAGGTAATTATCCAATCTTATGTGCTGTATTTTGAGTATAACTTATTGAAATATATTTTCAAATGATAGCATATGTATCTATTCATTCGTGGCTCATATTTTCTTTATATGCACAATGTTTAAATTTGGAGACTTATTATTTAAGTTGTAGCACGCCAAAAATTTAGCGACCGTGGTATAATGACGATTGTGCTATAGTTACTAAATGAGGGGTGTTACACTTTGCATGTCTTCGTGGTAAGTCATGTACGCCTAAATGGAGAGTAGTGAGAATAACTTCCTATCGTGGAGTTTGACCCATTACTTACACTTTTATAATCAAAGATCTTCTAGCAAGTCACGTACTTGTCATAAGTTGCTTTGACTAAGACTTTTTTGAATCTTTATTCGACAACTTTAGTAATGTCGTTATGTAACCTTGAGGAACTGATTCATAGGACTTAACCAATTCTAGAGTTTTCATCAACAACACCAATATTGTTGTTGTGCACCTTTTCATATTTGATTCCAAAATATGATTGTCAACCATGTTTACTTGCTTCTCGATTTAATGCTAACTTCAATATTACCACTTGTCTTAAAATTGATACCATCAATACTGCTAAAGTTTCCTTCAGATAGAATTAGTACTATCTATTGAAAAGATAGCTTTAGTACTACCAAAATTACTTTTGTACTTAATACTCAATGACAACACTTAAGCAATTTTCTTGATTTTAAGGCAACATTAGTATTGCCCAATTCGACAACATCAATACTGTTGACGTATTGCTTCATTAGCCACTTGGCACTTACTTAGTAACCTTAGTACTGCCACATGTCATATGTGTGTAGTGTATTTTCCACGTGTGCCAAATAAATAATTTTTATTTGATTCCTAACAGATGCCCTATAATTGTGGCCTTTGAGTGGCTAGGCAAAATGATCACACCTATGAACGTTTCTTCGTAAAATGTCGCATTCTTAATTGATATCAAATTTAGGTGTACATTTCTTGACCACATTCATTCCTTGCACCTTTTTGCTAACCAATGAGCAGTCATGCCTTCTTCTATAAAATGTTGAAATGAAACTCTCATTCCGTATCAAGATGGCAGCAACCAAGATGCCTTTGTTTTTTCCTTCCCATTGAACACCTTTTATCACCAAGCCATTTTTCCTCAAAATTCCTCAGAAAATGGCCTTTGTCATCAATTCCAATGGTGGCACAATACTCTTTTGCCTATGTATATCCATTGGTTGAGGCCAACAAATTCTTTGAAGATTCATTCTAAGAGGCTATAGCCAACCTAAGATACTCTCTTGGCTATGCATACGAGGGGTTGGCATGGCCTCTTGCCTCACAAACTAGCAACTCACCAGCCTTCATTGGATGAAGGAATAACTTCATCTGATGAAGTCTGTGTTTGTGTATCTACTACCATGGTGATTTAGGGATTCAAGTCACTTCAAATCAGTTGGGGCAACAAAAAAGGATCGAGTGTAGGAAAAGAAGACACTCGACCTTACTAGTGGCTTTGCTTTATGAAATAGTGGAGTTTAGCAAGTAGTGGAGTTAGTATTTTTTTGCCTTTGGAAGTATTATGCACAATATGCTCAAAACTCCAATTTGTAACTTTCAACCAAAGTTTAGGCCTTTGCTTTGTAATTCGTATTCCTCTGAAGAGTTTTGATTAGTCAACGTATCAATAATTTTAATTCTTTCCCATTTATATTGAGCAATTACAACCATTGCATTTCAATATGATCTTCTTTTTTGACAAGTTTAAGACAAAATCACATAATTGGTTGACAAAATAAACATAATTTAGTCATTTGCAATGGACAAGTAAATAAGTGACTAAATTTAAAGAAATTCTAAATAACAATTCAGCCTTTCCTAATCAAGAAATGACCAAGTAATCTTGCTAAAAGATCCAAGGTGTTAAATAACTTAGCCGATTCAGCAAAACAATTAAGACTTGAATCGCTTGGTTGACATGTTGACCTAGTTAATCATGACCTCAAAAGACAACTATTAATTGTTTAACAAGTAGCTAAACCCATTTGTCAACCCAATCTACAATTGGACTTTTCTTTGCTTTGCCATTACTTCAGACTTGGTAAAAAACTGAAATTGTAGTGATTAGCTTGATTTGGTCTCTTTTCATCTTTATCGATCACTAAGACCAATTTTATAAAATGATCACTTTTATTGCCCTATTTGACATTATAGGGGTCGACACAACACTTAGGCAATTTTTATGTTGGACCAGAATGTTTGCCTTCACCTCTCTTGAGCATTTAAAATTCTATTTAAGTTGGTGCATCCTGAAGACAGGTGTCATCCCACGATAGACTTTTTCAAATAAGTACCGACAATTTAAACTTTATGATAACGTTGTTATCTTCTTAAAACTGACAGAGAAGTTGCATGCATTTGAACATTAAATCAACCTAATCTTCAACAATATATTTATAGTTTTCATCTTTCTCCACCTTTACTTTTCCACAATTTGCTTTCTCTCTTTTCCACAATCCCTAACTCTATTTTCCTCATCGCTCCTTCATTGTTCCTATGGCACCATGCAGACATAATCTTATTTCTTCTAAACATGAATAATTTTCTTCTTCTTCCTCAGCTACGCCTGAAAGTCAGGTCCATTGACTCGCCGATGATCTTGCCTTGCTAGTAAAATAAGCCGAAGTAGAAGAATTGATTTGTGATCCTCCTCTTGATGAAACTCAAGCCCATCTTCTTGGAACCTATGTAATAGTCCCTTATGATGCAGTTTCATTCCTTTATTTTCATGTTCCTGCTCCTTCATCGAACAAGTATGCTAGCTCTAAACCTTTCCTAATCAAGGAAAAAGTAGAACCCCTATTTTTTGGTTCCTAAATCTTTGTTTACACATGGGTGAGTAAGGGTAGAAACATTAGGTCTTTTTCAAAAGAAGTTTGATGATTACTCAGGTGGTTTGATAGGGTTTAAAATGTTAAGACTAAGGATTGGAAAAAGAATGGAATTTATAACATTATTCAGCTATCTAGGTATGACATCAACCCTATACCCATGATGATTGGTGCTACCCTAAGCTTTTGAAACCCCACTACTAATAGTTTCTTTTTTAGACATGGGTTAATAGGTCACACTCTATTTGATGTGGCTGCCATCCCTGGCCATCTCCCAGATGCTTTCGCTATTATGTCCTTATTAAGGGCTGGCTTTAGAACAATTCAAGAAAAGTTAAGGAAAACTCACAAATACTTCCTTAGCCATTTTTTATGGATAGAGCATTTTAGAGAAATAGAGATAACACTTGTTACTTACAGAGAACACATGGCTTTTCTTACTCTTTGGCTATGTAAGAACATGTTTTGACCAATGTTATTCTAGTTATTGCTCTTTTGACGGATTCATCTTAGTATGGTCTTATTCAATTGTTATTGGCTCACCTTTATGTTGTTATTAATGATATTTACTTTGCCTTACAACGTAGGCAAATAGTGAAAAATCTTGGAAGGCCTATTTGGCTGTTTTAATTATGATTGAACTCTTTGTTTGCAGACCATTTATGCTCCACCTGGCCTGTTGATGCTGAACTATGATGTTATGGGGTTCGATTGGTTAATTTGAGGGCTGAGAAGGAATTTGCATAGGACCAACTTCACCATTATTTCAAATTCTTATATTTGTTAGATGAATATCAAAATCAGCTTTCGTATCCTTTAACCGGGAGGGAATTTGGTGGAAGGTGGTTTTCAAGTTCTCTTAAAGCATCTAGGAGTGAAGTCATCTGGTACCTAAAGATGGTGTGGGCCAATCTCCTTTGCCTTCAGAACTTGTCTACTAATTTTCTTGGCTAATAAGAGTGTTCCATCTTGGTCCACAATCCTCGTTTCATGTTGAGGAAATTCAAATTAATTCATATTCTTCCGCAGAGGTTTAAGGGTTGTTTACATAATCTTTCCTTGGAGCTATCTAGGAAGATGTACCACATACCCTTGGAATTTTGATGAAGGAGGCCTCCCTTCGACATAATTTGAGTTAATTTAATTTTAGCCTTGCCATTTGTGTATAACTGATTTCAAGGCTAGGTGGTATTCTATAGCTGCACATAGATTTGCTCGTCATTGTGAGGATCTGATAAATTCCTTTATTTTCATGCAGATAGGTAATCCTCTTCTCAAGTCTTGAGCAATTCATCATGGAGAAATTATTGATTTTCAGACCTATTATCTAGCTCATTGGTATCATCTCCACATAGAAGGGACAATTAAGAAAGTATAACCCATGTTCCTAAAATATATGAGGAATCATTTTTGCATACAAAGGTGGCAGAGAGCTAGATAATTTGATGAATCGCTAAGTATATTGGCTTTCTAAAGGCCTTTCGAGCCTAAGCCTTTGCGCAGTGCTCCTTTATTGTTTGCCCTATATGTCGACAACTTGGTCATCCCATATAATGGTCATTTTCTCTTCTTTATGCTTTAATAACATTTTTGGCCTTGCTCTAACTTATTTTTTGGCAATTCCTATCCAACTAGAAGGAAAAGTTCAACCAGATAGGAGTGGGAAGCCTCCAAGGACTACTACGACCACTCAACAATCAGCTCGAGGTCTTTAATCACCAAGACCTTAGATATTTGGTTATGGTTTGAAATCATATACAATATGTTGGCCCATTCTAATGCATTTCCCATCTGTAGGGTAGACAAACTCGCTCATTTTCTTCTATTTCTCCTATACCTATTAGGAGACTTCATCAGTGACTATCATCTTTTTCATACATCACATTCCTGACCTTATATATTCATCTCTCCTTGTTTTCCTTTTATCAAGATGCAATTGATGATTTGAGTATTGAGGTCAACCAAATAACAAAATTCTAGTTTTACCGATAACTTGTAGCACAAAGTAGCGAACTGAGTCATCTCTTGAGAATTAAGGTACCAATCAAACCAAATCAAGGTCAAACAGGGGGGAATTGTGTATGCAGAATGTAAACGTAATAATTAAATATAGGAAAAATCAAATTGTAAAGCAACTAATCCAAGAAACCATCAGAAACCTAGTTGGCTTGTCATCGATCACTAAACATGCATCTGAATTGAATTAATTATTTAATCTATGATTGACCGAAATCTCAGCACCAAACACATATAATTCAACACTAGAAAATCACTTAGAATTTAAGTAACAAATGATTCATAAACCTACGATTGCTAGATTCATCAACCTATGCTAGTTTAACAACTAGAATTCAGTTAACCTAGATTAACAAATCTGCCAACCTAACTGTCCTCAATTCATGTGACTAAACAAAAATTAATTAATCACAATTTAATCATAAAACTTAATTAGGATTAAGGATCTAATCAGACCACATCACACAACAAAAATATCTAATCATGCAATTCAAAATCAAATCAAGAGAAGAAGAAGATAATTAATTTAATTCAAAATCAAAATTAGGTACAAAATCTCAAATCCAAACTAGAATTTCCTCAAGATCCTTGGATTGATCTCGAATGTTTAGTTCTCCATGGCTACCGCACACGGTTTGCAAAAGAAAGGAGAAAATTCTAGGTAGAAGAATCAACTAATACAACTTAGGGTTTCTATCTATCTCGGGTCCTCTATTTATACAAAAATAACTGACTAATTTTAAGAATCCTAATTTGTTCCTGGGTTAAAGTTAATCGTCGGCCTCTTAACTTTGCTTGTCCACTGAAATCACTTAATTTGGGCTTAAGAGAGAGAGTTATGCCCAAATCACTATTAACAAGTCTCTGATCCTGTCAGCCGACATAAAAGGATGAAAACACCATCAAAACGTCATATTTTGGTTAAGTGGTCTTCATAAGAATTGAAATCTATGTCTTAGATTTCAAATGCAACTAATTTCAGGTCTATATCACACCTACAACGTGAATTATAGACCATTTAGTGCATACTGCTTGGGTTGCAGTGACAACACCTGTATTTTGGATTCCAGGCCCAATTTGGTCCACTAGATATCTGATTCAGTTTTGGGGCTCTTATGAAAGTTGTAGAGCTCTCTCTTATCTTTCCTACAAGGCTAGATACATAATTTTTAGATATCTATAACTCAAGATATTGTCAAAATGCAGAAATAGTATAAAGTCCTAATAATGCTGGAAAGATAAATTAAGCCAAATTTGAGCTTAAACTTATAAAACATGGTCAAGCTTAATCAATTAAGTACATGGAGAGTGTAAAAAAAACTAAAAATAGAGGTTTGTTAATGTATGAAATATATGATTATCAAATTCTCCTCATACTTTACTTTTGCACGTCCCGGGCAAACTAAAGATTCAAACTAAGCGATAAGGAACATGAAAACTCAAAATCTAAAACTCAAAGAGATTCATTTTCCGATGACCTTCAAGAATGTAAAAGTTTACAAGTAAGGATAGCAACCAATAAGTTTAAGGGATCAAAACATTCGTGAAGTGACATTTCTTTACATATCAAATCAATAAGCAAGGTAATTTCAATGGAAGAACATAAACCAAGAATGATAGATTCTCACAAAATATATTCTCACTCCTTCAAGTGTTAGTGTTAAAAATATCTAGAAGGTAAGTGTTCCACTCAACTCAACTCATGAAAATTTACACTATCATAAGCTTACTTATCTTCTACTTCTGCACTATTCTATACACATGTGCATACACAAATTAAGAGGGCTTTATTCAATGTTGTAATGGGGCCAAGGTAAGGGATGAGAATGATAAGGATATGACAAGTTAAAAATCAAAAAGAATAAAAGAACATTAGAGATGAATTCTAAGAGCAAGCATGAAAGTTTAATGTGATTCCATATGATGCAAATTATTCTCTTCATATATATTCCTCTTCTGTTTTTTTTAGAAATATTGTATTTTTTTGCATGATAATTTAGCACAATATTTTCACACACCCCACACTTAAACCTTGCTTGTCCTCAAGCAAGACCAAATAACAAGAACAATTTAAGATTCTCCCACACTTGTTCATGAGCTCATCCAAGGATATTGTCAATGCTCTCCTATTCTCTAAGGTAAAGGGACAAAATGATTTTTCACTAAAGGTATGTAATGAGCTAAGAACAACAAAGAATAAGAAAATAAGCTTAGGGAGGTTAATCAAGGGGAAATATGTAAGGTTGCCTATTTGGCTAAAGTAGCTAATGCAAGGAAAGAATGCCCTAATCATGTTCATGCATGCATGTGAAAATGTAGCCTAAAAAAGAATCAAAGCAAATTCTAGAGTGATCAAAATCCATGAGTGAAAATTACACAAGAAAGAAGAGAATGGTATAATTACTTAATCCATTCATCAATAAGCTCAAATTCTCACAAGGTATAAGTCTATCAAACTTAATTTACTAATTCAATTTCTATTTCCAAACAAGTCAAATTCAAGATGAAAGACAATTTATTCACTTATGCCATGAACCTCTAATCCTCAATTTGTCCAAACGCGCAACTTCCACACATCTCAAAAGCCATTGGAAAGTAATTAAAAACTAAAAACAAGAAGCACACAAATTTTTTATTTTTCAAAAACATCAAAACAGAGTTTAAAAACAAAACAAAAATAGAATTGAAAAAAAAAAAAAAAAAGAAAACAGAATGTGAGAAAAATAGAAATAGCACATTAAATTAAAACAGAAAATAGAAATAAAAATAAAAACAAAAACAGAAAATAAACAAGTAAGGAAAGGAAACTCCCTCTTTCATGTTGGATAAGTAGCATCAAGTAAGGCCACCTCCTCCATGGTATGCTCTTGGAAACCATCATAAAAGTGCTTGAGTCTATGCCCATTAGCCTGGAAGCTCCTCTTTGTAGTCACATCTTGAAGCTCAACTACAACATAAAGAAAAACATTAGTAACAACAAAAGGACCTTCCCGCTTAGATCTCAATTTTTTGGGCATCAATTTAAGATGAAAATTATATAAAAGCACTTTTTGACCAATCTTAAATGTTTTTCTCATAATCATCTTATCATAAAAGGATTTGGTCTTCTGTTTATAAAGTTTGAAACTCTCATATGTCTCAAAGCAGATCTCCTCCAATTCTTGCAACTCTTCCTCTCCATGCCTGCTTGGTCTAGGTGCAGGTTACACCTCTTCACCATCCAAAATGTGCGATGCTCAATTTCCACCAGTAGGTGGCATGCCTTGCCAAAGACAATCCGATAAGGGGATATCCCAATCAGTGTTTTATGGGCAGTCTGGTAAGCCCATAAAGCATCTTCAAGCCTCTTGCTTCAATCCTTTTTGTTCGGTTGGATTGTCTTTTGAGGTATCTGGTTGATCTCTCTATTGGAAACCTCAGCTTGCCCTTTGGTTCAGGGGTGGTAAAGTGTAGAAACTTTGTGTATGACTCCATACTTCTTCATCAAAGCCTCTATGCTCCGATTACAGAAATACGAACCCTGATCACTGATGATGGCACTCGGGACTCCAAACCTGCAAAAAACTATGATCTAACAAAATCCACAACAACTTTGGAATCATAGTCTGAGTGGCTTTTGCCTCCATCCACTTAGATACATAATCAACAACCAACAAAATGTAAACAAAACTAAAAGAAGCAGGAAAGGGTCCCATAAAATCAATACCCCATACATAAAAAATCTCACAAAACAGTAAAGGTTTCTAGGGCATCTCATTCTTGCGAGAAATGTTCCCTATTCTTTGACACTATTCGCAAGACTTGCAGAACAAGTATGTATCATGGAATAAGGTGGGCTAATATAAACTAGAGTCCAAGACTTTTCTACCTATACATTAAGGTCCAAAATGTCCACCACATGCAAATGCATGACAAAAGCTAAGAACAGAATCAAACTCATGATCAGGTATGCATCTCCTAATCACTTGGTTAGTAAAAAATCTCCACAGATAAGGATCATCCCACATATAATACTTAGATTCACTCTTTAACTTATCAATTTGACCTTTATTGAAATATGCAGGCAGTGCACCAGCAACCAAGTAATTAACTATGTCAGCAAACTAAGGAGAGGTAGTCTTACCTTGCAATTGTAAAAGTTACTTATCTGAGAAGGAGTCATGGATGGCCAGAGGCTCTGAAGCTATCTTAATTATGCTCAAATGATCAGCCACTAAGTTTTTTGCTTCATTCTTATCCTGAATTTTAATATCAAACTCTTGGAGAAGCAGCATCCACCTAATTAGTCATGGTTTCGCTTTAGGTTTCTTTAGAAGAAACTTCAGCGTTGCATGATTAGAAAGCACAACTACTTTAGAACTAAGCAGATATTATCTAAATTTGTCTAAAGCAAACACAATGGCTAAGAGTTCTTTTTCTGTAGTTGTGTAGTTGGCTTGAGTAGCATCCAAAGTTCTAGAGGCATAGTAGATCACATGAGGATCCTTCCCTACTCTCTGTGTTAAGACAACTCCCACTGCATAATTGGAGGCATCACACATAAGTTCAAATAGAAGTGCCCGGTCAGGGGGCTAGATGATGGGAGTGCTAGTCAATGCCTTCTTCAAATGATCAAAGGCTTCCTGGCATTTTTGGTCAAAGACGAAGTCCACATCTTTTTGCAACAAATTAGATAGTGGAAGGACAATCTTGCTAAAATCCTAGATGAAGCGCATGTAAAAACTTGCATGTCCTAAAAAAGAACGCACCTCCCACATGCATATGGGATAAGATAAACATGTAATGACATTTATTTTAGCAAAATCTACTTCAATGCCCTTACTAGAGACTACATGGCCTAAAACTATACCCTATTCTACCATGAAATGACATTTTTTAAAATTTAAAACAAGATTAGTGTTAATGCATCTGTACAGTACCTTAGCTAGACTATCCAAACAAGAATCAAAAGAAGTTTCATAAACAGTAAAACTATTTATGAATACCTCCATGCACTCTTCTAAAAGGTCTGAAAAGATGCTTATCATGCACTGCTAGAAGGTGTCAGGGGCATTGCAGAGGCCAAAGGGCATCCATCTATAAGTGAAGGTGCCAAAGGGACAGGTAAATGTGGTCTTCTCTTAGTCTTTAGGTGCAATATGGATCTAGAAATATCTAGTATAACTGTCTAAGAAGCAATAGTGTGACTTGCCAGCCAACTGCTCCAACATCTGGTCAATGAATGGAAGGGGGTAATGGTCTTTTCGCGTAGCCTGATTGAGCCTTCTGTAATCAATGCAGACCCTCCAACTATTCTGTACCTTGGTAGGAATCAACTCATTCTTCTGATTAGGGACAACCTACACTGGGCTTACCCATTGACTGTCAGAGATGGGATAGATAATGCTAGCCTGTAGTAGCTTAGTCACCTCTTTTTCACCATATCCAAAATTAGAGTATTCAATCTCCTCTGGGGCTGCCTCACTGGTTTAGCTCCATCCTCAAGTAAAATTCTGTGCATGCATGTGGAAGGGATAATGCCAGGAATATCTGCCAGTATCCATCTGATGGCCCTTTTATTCTCTCTCAAAACCTGTAGCAATTTCACCTCCTGTTCAGCAAGGAGGTTTCTGTCTACAATCATAGAAAGTTGCTCATGATCTGCTAATTATGCACACTTCAGGTGCTCGGGTAATGGCTTCAGCTCTAATTTCAGTGGCTGCACTACAAAAGATAATAATCTAATGGGTTTCAGCTGCTCTGCTTCTGCTGCCTAAACCTCTATATATATCACTTGTTGTACAATCTGCTAACACTAGATTCATCATATCCTAAAAATACATAAATTTCAGAACAAATAGAACACAACTTATCACCATCACAACTAGCACACAAATCATCGCACATAGAATCACCAAAATCAGCAATCTTAGGAAACTCCTCACATAAGTCAGCATACGAATTATTAACCAAATTATCAATTAAATCAATATGAAAGACAAAATGTTTTTCCATGGGATGTTTCATAGTATCAAGAATATTAAACCTCTTAATGGAATCTCCAAATTCCATGGATAGAACTCTTGTATGCACATTAATCTTTGTCAGTGCTGTTTTGAGGAAAAGTCTCCCTAGAATAAGGGGAGTCTGGTTGGATGATGACTCTCCCTCCATCTCCAAAATGTAGAAGTCAATTGGGAATATCAGCTCATTCACTCAGACCAGCACATCCTCCACCAAACCAGCTAGGTAAGCATTACTCCTATTAGCTAGCTGGATCACCACACTTGTAACCTGTAAAGGAATAAGTTCAAGGGAATTAAAAATAGACATTAGGATTACATTAACGAAAGCACCTAAGTCTAGCATGGCATTCTCAAATCTATAATTTCTTATTATGCAAGGAATTATAAAAGTCCCTGAATCCTTGCACTTTTGTGGCATAGGTTGGATGAGGGCTAAAACATTCTGCTATGCTGATTCTCTTATTACCCTTCAACCTCCTTTTGTGTGTACACAGTTCTTTCAAGAACTTGACATACTTCAGTATATGCTTGATTGCATCCAGTAGTGGGGGATGTTTATTTCTACTTTCCTAAAAGTCTCAAGCAGTTCCTTGTCTTTCTCAGCCTCTTTTATTTTTCTGGACGGTGTGGCTCTTTGTGGAAAAGGAAGAGATATGGTAGGTTGAGGCTTCTATTTGGCTCCAACGACTTCTTTCTCATCATCATTACTAGATTTTTGGGCTGGTGCACCAGAATCAGGTGTGGCTACTGCTGATGGCTTGTGCAGTTATTTGTTCACTGCTGGTTGGAATCTACCTCCACTATTTTTTTAGACCTCAGCATAATGGACCTCACATTCCCCTTTGGATTATGAATTGTTTAGGAAAGGAGTTGGCCAGATCCTTGATTCTGCAATTGATTCAGAGTAGAAACTAATTGTCTAATTTGAGTTTCTAAGTTTTGAATTGAAGCTTTTGTCCTTTGTTGAAACTGTATGTTATTGGTGGCAATATGCTTCATTAGATTCTCCAAAGTAGGATCAGATTTTGTGGCTGCAGGACCTTGTGGTTGTTGTTGGAAGGGTTGTTTGCTTAGTCCAGCCTGTTATTGAAATTGTTGCTGTCTCATTAGCTATTGGAAGGGCTGCTTGTACTGCTGTTGTGGTGTTATATTGCTATATCCCAAGTTAGGATGATCTCTCCAGTCAGGATTGTATGTGTTAGAGAATGAATCATATCTTTGTTGCTGTTGATGGAATTGTGGTTTACCAGGAAAGACACCTACTACAGCAACATAATTGTCTTGGAATTCAAAACTGTCATCTTGAAGTATAGGGCATGCATTTATGGAGTGTGAAGGATAAGAACAAATAATACACACTCGAGCAGGTCCTTGCATAGATGGTTGGTGCCTCTCTACTGCTAATTTCATCATTAAAGAGATCAGCTCATCAAGTCTATATTCTAGTATTTGTCTATCAACATTAGAAAGCTAGACTTCATTGACTCCTTTGGTTGGAGTTATCATTCTGGTACCAAATTGCTATGAGTTGGAAGCCATGTTTGCAATCAAGTCTTTGGTAGCAGTTGGGGTTTTATCAACTAAGGCACCTCCACTCACAACATCCACCATGCTTCTGTCCATTGGCACCAAACCTTCATAAAAGTATTGAATCAATAGTTGATCACTAATTTGGTGGTGGGTAGCTTGCGCATAATTTCTTGAATCTTTCCTAGTATTCATACAAGGTCTCACCACTCATCTGTCTGACCTCACATATATCCTTTCTGATTGTAGCAGCTCTTGAGGTAGGGAAAAACTTCTCCAGAAATAGTTACTCATGTCATTCCAGGAAGTGATAGCTATTGGTTGCAAGTAATATAACTAGTCCTTGGCTACATCATCTAATGAAAAGGGAAATACTCTCATCTTGATGTGTTCCTCTGTAATTCCTTGTGGTTTCATGGTGGAACAGACCATATGGAACTCCTTTAAGTGCTTATGAGGGTCCTCTCCTGCATGGCCATGAAACTTAGGCAGCAAGTGAATTAAACTAGATTTAAGTTCAAAATCAGCATCCAAATTAGGATATTGAATGCATAATGGTTGATAGTTCACATCAGGTGCAACTAGTTCCTTTAAGGTCCTATTTTGTTTGTTATCAGCCATAGGTGTAGTGTTATCTATATGCTCACCTTCAGTTTCAATTTCAATGTCAGTTTCAACCTTAGATGTTATTTTTTCACTAATCCTATGAGTCCTATTCGGTACATGTAAGGTTATTTCAATTTCAGGATCAATGTCAAGTATATGACTATTAGAAGACCTATTCATGCATCAAATAGTACTATAGGGACTCAAAATCGACTCAAAACACAAAAATAATGGTAAAAATCACACAAAAACTAAGCAGAAACTATACCTACAGATTTTTAAAAATTATAGGACCACCACAAGGTGAAAATTAGTCAAAAACACTACCAAACAACAAAACTAAAAATCTTAAAAAATTAAAAAAAAAGGTCTAAACGTTAGAATTTAGGCAAACTAAGGGTGACTTATTAGGTCATTTTCCTTCAACTGACCAAGTTTCAACTCATTCTGAGCGTGTTCGTCTATACATTTTTTAGAAAAATTACCCAAAATCACTCATTTTTGCCTAAAAAACACAAAAACAAAGAAGAAAAGGGATTAGGGGGTTAGTGAAAGTCTTGATATGATTAATTAGCACCTAATGATCCTCGACAATGGCACCAAATTTGATTCGAGTGTTGAGCTCAACCAAATAACAAAATTCTAATTCTACCGATAACTTGTAGCACAAGGCAACAAACCGAGTCGTCTCTTAAGGATCAATGTACCAATCAAACAAAATCAAGGTCAAACAGGGGGAATTGTGTAGGCAGAATATAAACGTAATAATTAAATGTAAGAAAAATAAAATTACAAAGCAACCAATTTAAGAAACCGTCAAAACCTAGTTGGCTTGTCATCGATCACTAAACATGCATCTGGATTGAATTAATTAGTTAATCTATGATTTATCAAAATCTCTACACCAAACATAGAATTCAACACTAGATAATCACCTAGAATTTAACTAACCAACGATTCATAAACTTGTGATCGCTAGATTCATACAACCTATGCTAGCTTAACAATCAGAATTCAATTAACCTAGATTAACAAATCTACCAACCTAACCGTCTTCAAATCATGTGACTAAATCATAATTAATCAATCACAATTTAATTACAAAACTCAATTAGGATTAAGGATCCAATTGGATCACATCACACAACATAAATCTCTAATCATGCAATTCGAAATCAAATCAAGAGAAGAAGAAGATAATTAATTTAATTCAAAATTAAAATTAGGTACAGAACCTCAAAGCCAAACTAGAATTTCCCCAAGATCCTTGTATTAATCTTGAATGTTTAGTTCCCCATGGCTGCCGTACACGATTTGCAAAATAATGGAGAAAATTCTAAGTAAAAGAATCAAGTAATACGACTTAGGGTTTCTATCTATCCCGGGTCTCCTATTTATACAAAAATAACTGACTTAAAATTAAGAATCCTAATTTGCCCCTAGGTTAAAGTTAATCCTCGGCCTCTTAGCTTTCCTTGGCCACTGTAATCACTTGATTTGAGCTTAAGATAAGAGAGTTATGCCCAAATAACTCTTAACAAGTCTTTGATCCTGTCAGTTGATGTAAAATGATAGAAACACCATCAAAATGTCACAGTTTAGATACTTCATAATAATTGAAGATATATGTCTTATCTTGCAAATGTTACCAATTTCAAGTCCATATCACACCGACAACCCAAATTATGGACCACTTAGTGCACGTTGCTCTGGTTGCAGTGACAGCACCTGTGTTTTGACTTCCAAACTCAATTCGGTCCACTAGATATCTGATTCATCTCTGGGGCTCTTCATGAAAGTTGTGAGATCTCTCTTATCTTTCCTATAAGGCTAGATACATAATTTTTAGATATTTAGAACTCAAAATATGGCTGAAATATAGAAATAATGTAAAATCCTAATAATGCTGGAAAGATCAATTAAGCCCACTTTGAGCCCAAACTTATAAAACATGACCAAGCTCAATCAATTAAGTACATGGAGAGTGTAAAGGACTAAAAATGGGAGTTTATTAATGTATGAAATCTGTGATTATTAGTTAACAAATCTCCTGGTGAAGAAACTCATATCAATAAGGCAGTTGATGTGAAAGTATGACTCATTTATTCTATTAATCTTCTCTTATACTCTATAAGCCTAAAAAATTCACCTCATATTAAGTATTTCTTAAGGAAAAGGAAAGATATATGGTGTCTTAAAATGAATACTGATCCCTCTAAAGAGCTTTACTAGGGTAGTTATGATTGTAAAGCCATTTTACTCTCTCCTTTCTCTACCAATCAATTCTCCTTATAACCACTCTTTTGATTTGATTTATTTCTACTCAGTGAAAGAGACAGAAGGTGGAAATATAAGAGGAATTAGATGGCAAAGATGATTCTATGGAACTTCCTCTTCTAGGATCGACCATTCACGGCTAATCTTCTTTCGTTCCTCCTCCAGTAACTCATCCTTCATTTGCCCTTGCAAGTTTATGTTCAACCCCTTGAGGTGCATTCTCCTCTTGCTCATGAAAAGTTCAATTTGAAGAGAATAATCCCTTTTCAAACACCACTACTCCTCAAGAGCCTATTTATGAAGCTAGGAACTAATGGTCATAGATGAACGTATTGGTATGGCCATAGAAGTGAATGAACTTGCTGCAAATCTTCCTGTTTAGTAGAATCTCAATCACCAGATCAAAGTAGAGAGTAGTGGTGGTGAAGAGGGAGATGCTAAAGGCAACAATGACTTTGAAGAGTCTACAAGCCAACATTCTTTTTCCTCAGATCTTGAAAAAAAATCCCTTAGCTAAAGGCCTTTTTGCCGATGTTCTCTTTAAAGCAACTGAAGAATCTTCAAAAAAAAAAGAAGAAGAAAAAAGAGAAAATTATGGATCATTGGAAGTTCATTGCAAAGACCGATCATTTGTTAAATAAGCCCATAGAGGAGGTTGCCAATGACCCAGTTGCAAGGGCACAACTACTTTACCATCTGGATTTTTTTGACACTTCTAATAAAGATATCATGGTAACAAAGCTGCATAATCCCTTCGTTTTATTAGCAATAAGTGTTTCTCCAATTTTTCCTCTTACGACACTTCCAAGGCTAATATGGATCGTATCAGAACCTATGATGAAAAGAAAGAAGCCTTGGTGGCAAAGATCAAAGAAGGTCGCCAAAAGTATAAGGCTAGTCATAGGTGGTAGATGAAGCTCCTTGATGCCAAGGATTAATTAGTTGAGTTTGAGGAAGAGATTTTAAAAGTGCATGAAGCATTGCGCAAGAAAGAAGAGGAAGCAGAGCATCTTAGAAATTCTTTTAAGAAACATAATACAAAGCTTGAGGCTATTGAAAAGAGTGAAGAAGGTTTGAAAGAGGAAGCCTTCTAACTTAATTAGGCCATAGACTTATTATATGCTCAATGTGTAGATGTAGTCAATGTGGCTGAAGAGGCTGATACTAAACAAGACCATCTTTGATCCACTTGAAGAGCTCTATAGGTTAAGTTCCAAATAGACAAGCCACTCTTTAGGGGTAAGAACATGTGAGAACTAATGGGAATGTGTCAATGATCACTTTTATATCACATTTTTACCCTTTTTTTTGTACGACCATGTGCTTAACCTTGGTGACATTTAATTTGGTATTTAAACTTCATGTATTTTCAGTTTATATACTTTAAGATATCTTTCATTTATTATTCCTATACATCAACTAGTAAGCACTTCTTGCAATTGATACGCATTACTAGAGTACCAATGCGTCACCTTGAAAGGCCCATCCTAATGAGCGCTTCATTTTCCATAAGTACGACTACATTGATCGAGAGACAAAATTACCTTCTAGACTAGGTTGCCAACTAGTAAATCTTGACTTTTAATTCTCTTATTGTAACTCTGGGTGACCTTGTTTTTGTATTGGATAAGATAATCCAATGCCATCAAGCCTTCTTTTGGTAAATCATTGAGTTCATCATATATCTTATTCTAATATTCTTTTGAAGGTATCCTCTTCTTGCCTTTGTACCCTCATTGATTGGATATTATTTCAATTAGGAGTATTGCATCTCACCCACATACCAATTAGTATGAAGGGTACCCCTATCGATTCTTTAGACGACATTCGACAAGCCCATAACACTTGGTCTAATATTTTATGCCAACGTCTTGGATGTTGGCCAATGTGTTTTTTGATAAGATTAATGAAAAATTGTTAACAACCTCCGCCTACCCATTTGCTTGAGCGTAGTAAGGTATAGACGTAAGCATTTCAATTCATCTTGACTAAGCATAATCTATCACCCTTTTCCCTCGTAAACACAATATCTTGTCAGTTATGATGGTTTCTGCTATCCTAGATCAACATAAAATGAAATTTTCTATAAAATTGATCACGTTGTTTTGGGTAACCTCTTACATTCGCACAATTTCAACATATTTAGTAAAATAGTCAATTGCAACTAGGATATATTTATGTCCTTTTGATGATGGCGAGTGTATTGCACCAATGATATCCTAAATCCACCCTCTAAAAGGTCAGAATTTAATTATAGAATGTAACTCTTTCACAGGCAGATGTTGTATAGGGCTATGCTTTCGACATTCTAAACATGTAGAATATTCAACACAATTTTTCCATATATAAGGCCAAAAGTATTTTTGTCGATGTAGTAACCAATTCATCTGATATCTAGCCTGATGGAATCCATATATTCCTTCATGGACTTAAGCCATAGCAATGTAAGCTTTTTTATTACTAATACAGGCCAATAAATTTCAGTCAATTGACTTGCTACACATAATTCCGTCAATAAGTACAAAATTTAAAGCCTTTAACCTGATTTTTCCATCAACTTGAGTGTTCAGATTTTCCAAATATTTGATTAATGGTTTTCTCCAATCATCTAAATCCATGCCATTGTCTGCCTTAACATAATTGATTTTTCTTTAGATTAGAGGTAACAATGTAGTATTAGCTTCAATCAACTAGTATAATGTCGACGTCGACACCCTATATCCTAAAGCTAGTTGTGATAATTTGTTAGAAACTTCATTTGAAGTTCTCGCTACGTGTGTAAACACAATCTCATTGAATTTAAAGGTCAACCTTGCTAGGATTGTAAAGTAATGAACCAGATGCCCACTAACACACTGGTATTGTTAAGTCATTTGTTTGATTACAAGCTGAGAATCTCCAATGACTTCAACATTTCGATAGCCTATTTGGAGTAAAATTTCAAGGCCTATGATCAAGGCTTCATATTTAGGCTTCCGTTCTAGACTTAGTATGAAAATACCAATGCCTGACCCTTTATGGTGGCCTGAACCATCAAAATACATCTTTGACCACTTTAGACCAACATAAGGAACTATTTCCTTAAAAAAAATGGTCAACCACAAAATCAGTTAGCACTTGCACTTTCATAGCTTTTCTAGGTACATATTACAATGAAAATTCAAATATGGCAATTGCCTATTTCTAATTCGCTTATGACTAATTGATTTTGACAACATGTACTTAATAATATTTACATTGGAAAGGACAAACATTTTAATCAGTAAAAAGTAATATTCAATTTCATGCATAAAGATTACAAGGCTAAACACAATTTTTCTATGTCACTATAATTCCTTTCAGCCTCGGCCAACATCTAGTTGTAGTAAAATATTGACTGCTTGACACCATCTTCTCAATCTTGAGTATGAGAACTTCTGATGGTATCTTTAGTTGTTAAAATATATAGCTTTAGCGGTTTTCCATCTTCAGGAGGAGTCATAATGGGAGGATTAGCTAAATATCTCTTTATTTCATTAAAGGCTTCATGATGTTCCTCATTCTATATGAACTCTTCCTTTTCTTCAGTTTTAGTAGTGGAGAACATATCTTTAGCCTACTCGATAGATTCGAAATGAATTTCGAAGAAAATAAATTTTTTCCAACAAAGAGTGTAACTCTTTTTTGTTTTGTGGTGGCTTAATTTCCATAATTGCTTTGGCCTTGTTTTTGTCAACTGTTGTGACATTGGCAAGTGAACCAAATCGCAAAAGTAATAAAGTGATGAGAAAAGTATCGTTCCCACGAGGATTACATTGTTAATTACTAAATTCATCAAATCAATACAATTTAAGCTATCGAAGAATGTAATGTGATAAGAATGCAAATAAAAAAAAACACTAATAGGAAAATATGCAAAATGAACAAGAGTAAAATTTAATCAATTGGGAAAAGGTTGAAAAACAATGATATCAAAGTGTTATGGTTCAGATTTCACTTGAACTTTTTTAATCCAAATTCAAATATTGGTTTAACTAAGTTCTATTTCATGATTCATGATCAAATTCTCAAAATTAATCAATATATAATCCTTTGGTATATTAATCCTCTTCACACTACTTTGAGTTAACCAATCCTTTAGTATAACTCCAAATAGAGAAGGCTTTATAAAAAATGAGGGATTAAAAAGGAATATCACACAATGATGAACCTTCAAAAATTCATATTTTTACGATTCAAATTTTGGATTTTCATCCTCTTTTAATCTCTTTGATTGAATTTTGTTCTTAAGTTTTATTATGTTTTTAGTATTATAAATTGTGTTCTTATTACGTGTTTTATTTGTTGTTGATAGGTAATTGTACATGAAGAAGACTGGACATTTGAACAATCAAGAAAAAGAGAAGAAAATTCCATTCAGAAGCCTGGCGCTTGAGTGCTAGGTGCTTAACGCTTGAGCGCACAACATTCCAAACTAGTGTCCCAATGCTTGAGCATTGGGAATGGAGTACCTGAGTGCGCAAAGCGTATACAGCCATGATAGTTTGATTGACCAAGTGCCCGAGCGTTGGAAAGCCAGCGCTTAAGCGCTGAACGCATAACAAAGCACACTAATTCTCTATAAAAAGAAAAGTTATGCCAAATTGAACACACTTGGACAAAACGCAGCAGCCATCAAGAGGCACAAATCTTAAAGTGGTGTGGGCGCAATTAGGCTTGAAGATTAGGAATTCTCCTCAACCTTTTCACTTATCTACAATGGATTTTGTCGTATTCTTCCCTTTGTATTCTTCTTTTCCCATGTGTAACTAAACCTTTTTCATTAGGGTGATGATGGATCTTGTTCTTTGATGATGTAAACTCATTATTGTGTTTAATCAATGTTTCTATTTCATGATTCACATGTTTATCTCTTTTCTTAATGTTTTTCTAAATCTGGCCAATTTGGGAATGAATTTTAGGTTGATGTATGATTTGGAAAAATTTGCATGGACCTAGAACTTGTGATAAACATCATAATTTCTACAATTGCTAGGAATAGACCTTGTGGGTTATGCGGTCTTTCTCTTAATTCCCTCGTTTTTAATAATGTCTTCTCTATTTAGGGTTATACTAAAGGATTAGTTAATTTTAAATAGTGTGAAGAGGATTAATATACAAAAGGATTAGATATTAATTAATTTTAGGAATTAATCATGAATCATTGGAATAAAACTTGAATAAACCAATATTTGATTTTGCATTAGAAGAGTTCAAGTGAAATCGGACCCTTAACACTTTCATATTATTGTCTTCCAACTTTACCCAATTAATTAAATTTTGCTTTTGTTATTTTTGCTTTTTCTTTCTTATTATTATTTTTACTAACTCTCTTTTCAATAGCTTGAATAGTGTCAATTTAGCGAATTTAGTAATTGACAGCACAATCTTCGTGGGAACGATACTTAACTTACTCTTTATTACTTTTGTAATTTGGTGCACTTGCCAATATTACAACAAGTTTTTGGCGCTGTTGCTAGGGATTATTATTTTCAATATTAAATAATAGTTGAAAAGACACTAATTTAAGCATTTTTCCTTCTTATTTCTTATTTAATTTAATTTTTTTATTTGATTTTCTTTTTAATTTAGTTCTTTTTATTCATTCTTATTTCCTTTGTTTATTTTTATTAGTAGTCTATTTTTATTTTTATTTTTAATTACTTTTCTTTACTTCACTCTGGTTTATTTGTTTGTTTGTTTATGTAAGATATTTTGGATTCAGAAAAATTACTTTTTGATCCGGAGATAACAAGAACAAAAAAAGCAAGCAAGAAAGTAGTTAGAGAAAAAAGGAGCTTAGAAGAAAAGATGGTTGAGAACACTATTGCACAAAGAAGACGCACTTTGGTTGATTATGCAACCCATCTTCTTAAAATGTCTCAACCAGTATTGTGCGACTTACTATCCAAGCAAACAATTTTGAAATCAAACTAGCACTTCTACAGCTGGTGCAATAAAATTAGTTTGGGGGAGGTCAGACAGAAGATCTAAACTTGTACATTACTAATTTCTTGCAGCTCTGTGACACTATCAAATATAATGAAGCTAGTGATGATGCCATCACATTAAGACTTGTTCCATTTTCTTTAAGAGACAAGGCTAAGAGTTGGTTTCAAACCCAGCCTCAAGGATGCATTTCAACTTGGGATGATTTGGTTAGTAAGTTCCTCACTCGGTATTCCCTTTCATCAATATTTGTGAAGATAAGGAGTGAGGTTGCTTGCTTTACTCAAAATCAAGGAGAATCTCTCTATGAAGCGTGGGAAAGATTTAAGGAGCTACTTAGAAAATGTCCTAATCATGCTTTTGAAGTTTGGTAGCAGGTGCAGATCTTCTATAATGGTTTGAATCATTCCAAAAGACTTATGGTGGATGCATCTGCAGGTGGGTCTTTAAACACTGAAACTCCTGAAGAGGCCTAAGAACTATTTAAGACCATGGCTACTAATGAATACCAGTTGCTTAGTGGAAGAGCAGTAATTAAACAGGGAGTTACGGAGCTTGGCACTTTTGATGCAATTCTTACGCAGAATAAGAGTCTTTTGCAGCAAATTGCCAACTTTACAAAGCAACTTGGTATATACAAGTAAGTTCTGTAAACCATCAAGCTCTAAATTACGATTTCTATAGAGGTAACCATGCCAATGGTGGATGTGAAACAAGTATTTTAGGTGTTATTCCTCAAGAGTAGGTCAATTATATAGGCAATCCTTTGAGACCACAAGGTAACCCATATTCCAATACATACAATCTAGGGTAGAGGAATCATCTAAACTTTTCATGGACTAATCAGAATGTGCCAAGACCACCACCACCTCCCTATCAATAACCATCTTCACAATCTCAATAAGAAAAGCTATCAAACCTTCAAAGTATTATTGAAAAACTTACTCTTAGCACCAGCACTTTTATGGAGGAAACAAGAGCTAATTTTCAGAATCAAGTGGGTTAAATAGTAAAATAGCTCTTAGAAAGACCTCTAGAAACTTTACTAAGTGATACAATGGTTAATTCAAAAGAGCAATGTATGACAATGTCATTGAAGAGTGAAAAAGTTATCAGTCCTCAACCAAAAGTAGATGAAGCTAAGGAAGTACCTTCTCTTACGAGTCATGTCCAAGAGAAAGATGGTGATAAAGAAAAAGAGATTGAGAAGGATAACTTGAAAGAGGAACAACTGAGAGTTCGAAGAAAGAAGAAAGATTCAGATTTGGATAAATAATTGGACCTTTCACTGTACTCTAGGCTTTCATTTCCTCAGAGGTTAAAGAAAGTCACTCAAGAGAAGCAAGAGAGGCAATTCTCAAAGTTCCTTGATATTTTCAAGTAGTTGCAGATAAACATTCCTTTTGCTGAAGCACTTGAGAAGATGCCATCATATGCCAGATTTATGAAGGACCTATTATCAAAGAAGAGAAAATTCAAGGAATATGAGACTGTAGCACTTACTGAAGACTGCAACGCTATTATTCAGAGGAAGCTACCACCCAAGTTGAAGGATCCAAGAAGCTTCACTATTCCATGCATCATTGGCAAGTTGACCATTGAGAAGGCTTTATGTGACTTAGGAGCTAGCATCAATTTAATGCCATTGTCAATTCTTCGTAAGCTTGGGATTTAAAAAGTGAAGTCAACTATGATGTCTCTTCAATTGGCTGATTGTTCAATTAAACATCTATATGGTATAGTTGAACATTTACTATTAAAGGTGGACAAATTCTTCTTTCCAATAGATTTTGTGATTTTAGATATGGATGAGGATGTTAATATCCTTCTGATTTTTGGAAGATCGTTCTTAGCTACTTCAGGAGCTTTGATTGATATCCAAAGGGGTGAATTGATTTTGAGGTTGGATGGAGATCAAGTGATCATGAACGTTTTTTTATAAATTTGCACTGACATCAGATTTCTATGCCCCAGTCAAATGCATTCAAGGTAAACCTCAACAGGAATTGGCTGGTAAGAGTCCTTCATCATTGATTAATGTTGATTCTCCTAATTCCAAGTTTGTTGATGAAAAAGAAAAAGGTCCTCCCATTATCCATGGTTCATTGAAAGTTAATCCTTCACCTCTCGTTCAATTGAAACCACCATGGACTGGTGGAATTTCTCATGCTAAGATGAATTCAGGACAACCTAGCTCAGGTCAAGTTCAAAATGCTTTTGGAGTTAGTTCTAAGGCCATTAACTGAGTATGGAGGCATAAATCTGAAAAAGGAAAGGTGCCATCTTACTTCTTCTATTTCAAGCGACCTTGATTAGTTGGAAAGGCAATGTCAAGCTAATGACGTTAAACAGGTGCTCTTTGGAAGGCAACCCAAATTTTCTTTCTTTTTCTTTACTCTTTTATCCTTTTGGTTTCTGTTTGTTATTTGCTTTTGCTATTATTTTGTTATTTCTTATTTTATTGACTTACAATTTTCTATTTTTGTTTTAAAGTTAATGTTAAGTCGATTTAAGTGCCTCCCCAAGTTCAGAGCCTTTATAGGGGGATGTATATAGCTGTCATTTGCCAAAAAGAGTTTTTTCTTTTTTTTTTTTAATATTTTATTTATTTATTTGTTCTTATTGATTTTATTTTGTCATTATCACTTTATTGTGTTTTGAGTCATTTTGTTGAAATTGTGTATGCTGGTGTGTTGAATTGAATATCCAATGATTGCATAAATTGTGGATTGATCTATTTTCTTAGGATATCACATGAGAATCTATGAGTTGCATTTATCTCTATTGTTTCAATTGTGCATGAATGTTCTTCCCATCTTTATGTTTGATAGACCTTGGATTATGCATGCATGTCAGGATTAGAAAAAGTTTATAAGATTGCATTTATGTGGATGATTTGCATTTAGAAGTTGTTAGATTCTCTCTTGAGGCAAAAACCTAGGCAGTGCATGATTAAGGAAATGACAAGGGCTTTATTTGGATCATTTGAGCCTTTCAAGCCAATATGTAAACACAATATATCTTTAGGTCCATTTTGCAGCTTTGTTATTGTTTGGCCTCTATTTCTTTTATTTACCCCATTTACCTTTCACATACCCATAAAAAAAATTTCTTCTTTTACACACTCTTTGTTGAGTGCATATCTTGTATTATTTTTCTATTCAAGCCTTAGTTTTTTTTGTGTGTGCATGAAATATTTCAGGAGCTGAAAACAAAAAAGAAAAGAAAAAGAAAAGAAAAAAATTGAAAAGAGAAAGTCTACCCAAAGTATTGCAAAGAAATAAGTTTGGGGGTAGAGATTGTTAAAAAAGAATAAAGAATAAAGAATAAAAAAATAGAATGATGTGTTGTTTCTTATGTTCCGTTTTGCACTTTTTCTACATTCTGTGACTTGAATTTAGAAATTTGCATGATTTTGTATCTCAACTTTTATTTTCTTTATCTTACTCATTCTTTCTTAACTCTCACATTTGGCCTTACATTACAAATTTTGTAAAGACCATTTTGATCCTTGGTTATGTGTTGTTTATATTAGTGGAGAGAAAGATGAAGAACAACCCTATGGATGCGGGTTTGACGTGCATTTGCAGTTTTATAAACCTATCCGGACTTGTACTTTATAAGTAGATTTGGTCTGTCATTCATGTTTTTTGGGAAGTCATTTATGTGTTAAAGTTGCATGTGAGAGACAAGGTGATAATTGGATTGTACATATGTGACACTTTGAAATTAGATTGTGAAGTAATTTCTGAGGATATAAATGATTTTTAATACCTAGTATTGCCATGTTTGAATCTGTGTGTTTGCAGTTTTATTTGTTTAATCTTTTTGTTTTGTTTTGTTTTTTATTTTTGCTTGAGGACAAGCAAAATCTTAAGTTTGGGGGGAGTGATGAATCTTCAAAAATTCATATTTTTATGGTTCAAATTTTGGGTGTTCATCATCTTTTAATCTCTTTGATTGAGTTTTGTTCTTAAGTTTTATTATGTTTTTAGTTTTTTAAACTGTGTTCTTATTACGTGTTTTATTTGTTGTTGATAGGTAATTGCACATGAAGAAGACTGGACATTTGACCAAGCAAGAAAAAGAGAAGAAAATTCCATTTAAACGCCCAGCGCTTGAGTGCATAGAAGAATTCCAAACTAGTGTCCCAGCGCTTGAGCGCTGGGAGTGGAGCGCCTGAGCGCACAAAGCATATACAGCCACGATAGTTTGATTGACCCAACGCCTAAGCGCTGGAAAGCCAGTGCTTGAGCGTTGAATACATAACAGAGCACACTAATTCTCCATAAAAAGTTAAGTTACACCAAATTGAACACACTTAGACAGAACGCAGCAGCCATCAAGAGGAACAAATCCTAAAGTGGTGTGGGCACAATTAGGCTTGAAGATTAGGAAGTCTTTCCAACCTTTCTACTTATCTACAATGGAGTTTATCGTATTCTTCTTTTTGTGTTCTTCTTTTCCTATGTGTAACTAAACCTTTTTCGTTAGGGTGATGATGGATCTTGTTCTTTGATGATGTAAACTCATTATTGTGTTTAATCAATGTTCTATTTCATGATTTACGTGTTTATCTCTTTTCTTAATACTTTTCTAAATTTGGCCAATTTGGGAATGAATTTTGGGTTGATGTATGATTTGGAAAATTTTGCATGAACCTAGAACTTGTGATAAACATCATAATTTCTACAATCGCTAGGAATAAACCTTGTGGGTTGTGTGGTCTTTCTCTTAATTCCCTCATTTTTAATAATGCCTTCTCTATTTGAGGTTAGACTAAGAGATTAGTTAATTCTAAATAGTGTGAAGAGGATTAATATACCAAGGGATTGTATATTTCTTAATTTTGGGAATTGACCATGAATCATTGAAAAAAACTTGATTAAACTAATATTTGATTTTGCATTAGAGGAGTTCAAGTGAAATCTAACTCCTACAATGTCTATTCCTAGCGACTGCAAAAATTATGGTGTCTATCACAAGTTCTAGATTCGTGCACAATTTTCCCAAATTATACATAAACCTTAAAATTATTCCAAATTTGATCAGATTAAGAAAAACATTAAGAGAAGATAAACACGTAAAATCATGAAATAAAAACTTAAATTAAACATAAAATCAAGTTTACATCATCCAAGAACAAGATCAATCATCACCCTAACTAGAGAACTTTAGTTACACATGGAGAAAGAAGAAAACAAAAAAGAGAATTCAACAAACTCTATGGAAGATAGGTGGAACGGTTGAAGAAAATCCCTAATCTTCAAGCTTGAATACACCCACACCAAATTAGGGTTTGCACCTCCGCTTTTCTCTCTAAATAATTATTGGATATTTGCCCAAGAACCCAACTTCTATTTATAGGCATCAAAACGCGTCATTAAATGTACTGGGCGCTTATGTACTCAATTTTTGGGTGCTTAGTCACACTGTACAATCCTCTCTGTGCTTGACTGATTAATCGGTCAAAAATGGGGTGCTTAAGCACGTAGCGTGATGCATTCTATGCATGAGCGCTTAATTAGTGGAAAGTTGGGCACTCAACACCAGAATCTTCCTTTCAACTTTTTGCTCCTTTAAGCATCCAATCTGCTTTCATGTTTAATTACCTAATAAAAAATAAATAAAAGCACATAATAAGAACAAAACATGATAAAAATATAGAACAAAGCTCAATCAAAAGGGATTGGAAAAGGGTGAATAACAAGATTTTTAAATAGAAAAACATAAGATTTTATAGTTTCATCACTCTCCCAAACTTAAGATTTTGCTTGTCCTCAAGCAGAGCAAGAAAAAGAATTCAAAACAAGATAAAAAGAATAAACAACTAAAAAATTAAAGCCTGCAGACTCAAACATGGTAATACTGGTTATTGAAAATCATTCATATCCTCAGAAACTATTTCTCATCCTCATTTAAAGGTGTCACACATGAATAATCAAATTATTTTATTGACTCTCACATGCAACTTTCATGCATATATGACTTCTTATAAACATGAATGTAAGATCAATTCCTAATTAATAAAGTCCAAGCCCAGATAGGTTTATAAAAGTACAAATGCACACCAAACCTGCATCCACAAGGTTATTTTTCATCTCTCTCCACTAATGTAAGCAACACAAAATCAAGGATCGAAAGGGTCATTTAAAGCTTGAAATGTAAAGCCAAGGGTGAGGGTTAAGAAAGAAGAGGTAGGATAAAGAAAACAAAAGTTGAGATACAAAACTATGCAAATTTCAAAATTCAAGCCACAAAAATATTGAACAAGTGCAAAACGAAGCATAAGAATTAACACTTTATTTTTTTTTTCATGAAAGACTTTTCATTGCATTTTTTATACTTTTATTTATTTATTATTATTATTTTTATATTTCATGTACAAAAATAACTGATTAGAAGGCTTGAATAATCAAATAATGTAAGATATGCACTCAACAAAAGGTGTGTGAGAGGGAAATTTTTTTTATGGGTATGGGAAAGGAAAACGTGGGTAACGAAAAAAAAATTAAAGGCCAAACATAAACAAGGCTTCAAAAGGGGACCTAAGGATATAATGTTTTTAAGGTTGGCTTCAAAAGCTCAAACAATCCAAATAATGCCCTTATCATTTCCTTGATCATGCATTGTCTAGGATTTTGCCTCAAGAGAGAATCTAACAACTTCTAGATGCAAGTAATCCACACACATGCATTCATAAACTTTCTCTAAGCTTGATATTCATTTATATTTCAAGATCTATCAAAAATAAAGATGGGAGATACATTCATATATAGTTGAAGCAATAGAGATAAACACAACTCTTGGATTCTCATATTATTTTTCAAGAAAAGAGATCAACTCACAGTTTATTCAGTCATTGGATATTCAATTCAATACACCAGTATGCTTAATTCAAAAATATGACTCAAAACACAATACTAGTAGATAATAGAAAATAAGAAAACTAAAAACAAAAATAGTAAAGCTACCTCCCCCAAACTTATGATAAATAGTGCCCCACTGTACAAATAAAACATAAACAATTAACAAAAAGAAAGTAATAACAAATAAATAAAAGTAAGGCATAAAGAAAAGCTTATTGTTTGGTAGTCTAATAAATCTTGCTCCTTATCATCTTCCTTCTCATCATATTCTTCTTCATCATGTGCTTCTTGTGGGACGAAGAGTGGAAGGCCTCCAAGTTCGTCCGGATCTAGGTTCAGTTAAAAAGCGAGGTTGCTATCATGCCTTCCATGCTAAACATGCAATGGGTAATGTGAGTTAACATTCCGCTGTAATTTCTCATTTCTCACTCAACCCTGGTCAATCTGTCTCTAACAAGTAAACATTGCTTTCTTTGTTGCACAGGAGCTCTTGGAGGAGGATGTTGGATAGGCACACCGACTTCAATGAAGTAGGCATCCACTATTGCAGCGTCCACTGATGGGGATGGTCTTTCTTCCATCTCGTTCTCCAGTGGTCAGGAAGAGGGCTTCCTCTGAAACCGGTTGTTGTTGTTTCCTCCCCTTTGGAACCTAGATGGTCCAAAGTTATGGTTCCTTGCCTCTCGAGATGGTTCTAACGCTTCAAGTCTACAACACATGTCCATCAAAGCTGAGAACTGATTCATTCTTATTAGCAGTACTCCTCTATTCAATTCAACCCTTAGACTTTCTTCAAACTTACGACATTTCCATACCTCATCAGGCTGGATTTGAAGATACCAGAAGAACTTTGATAAGCTCTCAAACTTTGCAGTATACTCGTTAACCGTCATACCACATTGTCGTAACCCAAGGAATTCCATTTCCTTGGTATGCCTTGCACTATCCGAAAAATACTTTTCCAGAAATGCCTTACAGAATACTTCCCATGTAATTTCTCTTCCTTCTGCTTGTAGCAATCTCTGAGTTCCTTTCCACTAATTTTCACCGTCCCCCACCAGCATAAATGCGGCATAAGTTACCTTGCGGTCGTCCGCATATCTCATTCCTTCAAAAATATTTTTCAGCTCTTGAATCCACAAACTTACCTTTTCCAGATCAAACTCACTTTTGAACTATGGAGGATTATTTTGATGGAATTCAGACAAGTTCTGGGCATTAGTATTCCCCTCCTGCTGCTGTGCTGCTCATTGATTTTGTTTCATAATAACTTCCGCCATCTGCTGCATAGCTTCAACAACTGCTACCATCGCCTCGTTGTCGCGTTCCACGTTAACGTGTCCTCCTCTACCATGTGCCATTACTTTTCTCCAGAGTCAAGTAAACAGAACACAAGGAAAGTTTAGATGTAACCTTTCGGAAACCAAACAATACATCTCTGTGTTTAGTTTCAGAGAAACACACAGCATAAACAAGGCAAACCTAACCACAAAACCTAAAAGAAAACTCAAATCGGAGCTCTGATACCAAACTAGTGTAACGCTACCTTTTTCGGGAGAAGGACGTCACACCAAACATACGTGACTCACAAGAAGACTATTAAGACCCGGTTTATTTTATTTGTAGGTATTAACCTATTTATCAATAAAATATCCTAACTTAGCAATTCCCTTTTATTATTTATTATTTATTATTTTGTAAGTAGAAAACATAAACTTAGTGGAACTCAACATAAAGATCAAACCATACATTTATACAAAAGATACATGCCATATATATGTTTAGGTACATAACATATGTCATTAAATACATCAACAGTTTTAGAAAAAGAAAGCAAAAGCTTTACATGCCCAAAAATATAAACACAGACAGCCACCAAGGCTACAAAATGTATCATGCCCCCAACAAACTACTGAGAAGGAGCCTCAGAGGGGTCCTTCTCAGGTTCCTCCATAAGATCCTCCTCAAAAGAAGAAATCTTCACAGGAACAACAAATTCACGAGCAGGAGCTCGTGCAAAAGATAGGAATGAGTCCTCGTGTAGAGTATACTCACGGTCACCCCACACCTCACGCATCAGCATGTAGAACTCCAGCCATACAAAAACGTCAAAAGAGAAGACATGTAGATCATAACGACCTCAAGCCAAAGATACAATCACATCTCCCACGTAAACAAAATGGTCGGTGATCAAGTCGACGTGCCAATAGTCAATGCCTCCATGGAACCTCAGTCTGGCATACCCTAGAAAACCTCACAAGGATGCCATAGCCAGACAGAAGACTATCTCGCCCCAAAACCAGGAAACTCAGGCTCTTCTTCACCTCGGTCTTTTGAGAAGCATGAATACAAACAGAATAACAGAATACAGAAAAGAGGTGAGATATCCAACATCATTATCAGTTATGGCAGTAAAGAACTAGAAATGGCGCAGGACGCCATACAGCATGGCAACATAATAAACAGCATCAAGATTCAGATGATAAGTAATTTAATAATACAGATAGGCATAACATCATTAAAAGAAATAGTTCCATAATCACATATATTTTTGCCAGATAAATATGTTGACAAACTATGCACATGCACAAGGTATCAAAATTCTACTCCATGGATCTAGACACAACATCGAAGAGAATGATCAAGGAGACATGCCTGTATCTCATCAGCCTCAAATCAAGTGCTTTCAATATCAACAAATTGTGTAACATGGCTTATACAAGGCATTCTTCACAAGATCGCGATATAGGATAGTGTCTCAGTCTGGATCATCGGTGCATTCGTATTGATCTGTCCCACGGCACAAAGGAGCTACCAACTGTCCATTGTGAGATACCCGTACCTCGATGCCCCCAAGGTCAACAAATGACATGCACTAGTTTATTTGCACCCGCACGTAGGTGTGATTCATCTCCTAGGCATATAACCTTACAAACAGAGTCCAACGGACTTTCACAATGCATGATGACTCAATGCACATATATATATAGATATTCAATAATAGTATGACTTATCCATGATTACACGCCACATTAGGCCTAATCAATTATCAATAATCCTTGGTCCTACTTATGGACCCACAACAAGTCATTATCCAAATTTCAAGGGTAAAAACATACTTTTCTTATAAAACCCCCTCTAGGGAAATTCTTTAGTATTTTTCATTCAACCTTTATTACTCTTAATTAGATAAGTCATTTCCTTTGTTTTAGTTCGAACTCACTTAAGGTAATTATTTTAAGCTCTTCACAACCTCACCCACACTCATGTTCTTTCTTTATCCAAAAATCACTCTAAGCTATAGGATAAAGTTTTGTTCTTTATTCTTTCCATATTATGAATTCCTAATTACCTAAGTTTTAATTGATACAAAAATTTTGTCAATGCGTGCCCTAGATGGCCGTGACCTCCCAAGGGCTAGGAACCTAAAATTCTCATTACATTATTAATTACTTATTACTTGATTTCTTAAGTCCCCAAAGTAGCACAAAAATTCCATCATAGACCCATCAATGGCCTTATGGCCGTAAGCCTCCAAGCAAAAGGGGTAAGAATCCCTTGCTTTCCATTTACACATCCAAGCATTTAAAACATTCCAATCCATCAAGTTACACAATAGCAAGTGCTAAAGTCATACAACACAATCAATTACAACATTACCAAAAATCACACAACAAAGTGAGCACATGGATTCCTCACCATCAACACAAAAACGTGTTCCTCACCACCATGATAAGTTGAAGAGGGTGATCTCCCTCTTACGTAAAGAGACAACAAAAGAAAGCAAGATCCTTGATGCTTCCTTACAATTTTCGTCCACCACCACCAAGAAAACCCTAGGATAGTCAAACTCACACAATCAATAACCAAAGCTTGAAAAGAGGAGTCCTTGATCACAAAGGTGACCAAGGATCACGAAAATGAGAGGAGAAAAGATGAAAGTCAAGAACTTTACCTCAAAGCTTCAAGTTTTAGGACTTGGTAGAAAGTGATGAAGATGGAGGAATTAAGAGATGATCACCAAAGAGAAAAGCTTCAAGATGATGAGAGGACTCAAGAATCTAGATTGGCTTGAACAAGCAAGCTTGGGTGGCCAACAATGGTATTGGGGCTGTGAGAGTGGAGAGAAAATGGAGAAGAGAAAGTGTGAGAGAAAGGAAAAAGTGAAACTTTGTTTTGAAATGAATAAGTGAAAAGTGAATGTGTGGTAAAGAGAAAAGATGACAATTTTTAGTCATCTTTTCCCCCAATGGCTGCGGGGTTCACAAAGGGAGGAGAGAGAGAAGTGGCTTCCTTGAGAAGCTTCATACAAAGCTTCCTTGAGAAGCTTCACACACTTTTTGAAAAAGTCAAGGGTGATGTCATGGTGATGATGTCATCTTGGTGATGTCATTAAAGTGCTCTCTAGAAAAGATGACTAACACTCTACTAAAGTTATTATCCAGTGGACAAAAGTTACAGTTAGAAAAATAGTATTTATTGTCCAACGGATAATAAAACATACTGCGATTTATTTATCAGATAAAATCTCAAAAAATAAAAATTTCGTAAATCGTGCCCGACCTCAAGTTTAGTAAGATTCCTTGTCGACGTTTCCATAGTCCAAAGTTTTTCGACCTCGAGGAAAATATTTTTTTTCCGGCCCTGCTCAGCGTGTATGCAAATCGAGGAATATATTAAAATAATCAAATAATTCAAATAATTCAAAAAAAATTCACAAAAATCACAAATATTATAAAATGAATATATAACATGAAACAAGAAATTTTTGGGATGTTACATAATTCATGCTTGCCAAACTAGAATTCGCAGCCTCTCACGTAGGTCTTGAATCTCTCAGTATAAGTTAAAAGAAGTCTTTTTTTCTTCTTTTTATTGAAATTGTTATTGTAGAACTCTGTTACCAATGTATGCCTGCTTGACTGTGGTGGTGCACAAAATCTCTCCCATATTCTCCACCTGATTTCATTCAGAATGGGGCAGTACTTCTCGCCTTGCATCTCTATGCCCCTTTTTTTTATGGTTCCTTTCTTTCTGACTACTTTCTGGTATCGCTCTTCATGCTGAGGAAAGTGGAAGTGATGTTCATTGAAGGCAATGCTCCTAGAACTTGATCTTGTCATCTCCTTTCTTTTCTTGTTTAGAGCCATAGGAAAAATATATTCCTGCACAGAAGAAATATAACATGTGAATCTTTGCTCAGTGTAACATAACCAATATACCACATCATGAGTAAACATTTGAGCATATTCAAAACCAATTCTTTAATTCAAAGAATAATATCATCCAACACATGTTCAAACAGAATTGCCAAAATAACATTTTCTTAAGTTTCCAAGTCATTCAAAACAAAAATAAATGTATTCATAACAAACCAGAATTTCTTCAAATGCATTAATAATATCACAAGGAAACAAAACATTATAGCACAAAATTCCTTCACAGTCAATCCATCTAGTTCCTAGTGAGCATGTAAAAAATGCAAGGAAACTTAAGACACTAGGCAAAAAAATGGCATTCATACCAAACCAATTTAATCCATCGGACATTCTCAAATTCAATCCATCAACATTAGTCTATTAGAACTTAATCATCAGTAAAATCACCCATCAATGGTATTAAGCAAGTAGGTTATGATGAACATTTGATCAAACACATGGTGAGCATAGTGAGCAATTCAAATGTGCAAGGAAATTGGATAAATTAAACACCAAAAATTGTTAACACAATAATCCATCAATTCAAAATGATAATCTAACCAAGTTTTTCTTCAACTCACATACTACTAAACCATAAAAAACGCACATAATTCAGAAAATTCCAATTACCAACAAATCCCAAAATCTTCACATAGGTATTTACAAAATTCCAATGCACAATCCTAACCTTAAACAAGTAAGAATTGAAGAGAATACCTAAATAAAGCAAGTTTGTAAGATGGGTAAGCACAAAATGATAGATTCAAAGTTTTTCCTCAATTGCATGCCCTAGGTCTGCAATGGGTGCATCAATGGAGGGTTTTGCACAAATTGGAGAGGTTAAAGAAAGGGCTTTGGTGAATTTTTGGTGTAGGAATGGGTTGGGTTTGGGGTTTGGATGGATTGAAAGTGATTGGAAAGGATTTGGGTTAAAGGTGAGAGAGAGGGTTACAGTTTTTGAAAGAGAAAATTGGGAAAGATTACAGAAAATGGGTTAGAAAACCCAATTTATCTGCACTCTACTAGTAACGCACGACTAAGCTATGAAAAACTCACCACTTAGACACTGGCTGGTAGAATGCTAGAGTATTGAGCGCTTAAGCACTCACTTTTGAGCGTCTAAGTGCTGGCTAGCAGAGAGCAAAGGTAATGGGCGCTTTAGCGCCCAAAGGTAGGAACAAAGCTCTACCAACTAGCTCAATTATTGACAAATACTCTTCCGCTAAACAACCAACTAACACAAACAACTCAAAAATAAAAGGGGGAAAACTTCACAAACACTAATAAAAAAGATAAATCAAATAATCAAAATAACTAAATCAAAAGCAATGCAATAAATTAAAATAAAAGGAAAAAGAAATTTGGGTTGCCCCCCAAAAAGCGCTTGTTTAACGTCATTAACTTGACGTTGCCTTTTGTTTAGGTTGATCAAGGTAGCTTAACGCAAGAGAAATGAAGTGACTTATTCTCTTTTTCAAAGCAGTGCTTCCATCCTTGGTCAATAATATTGGAAATGCCTCCAAAGGCATTTTAAACTCGACGTGGAGTTGGTTTCCCTAAATGCGCCTTGGCATGAGAGATTCCACAAGGCCATGACAGTTTCAATTGATCACAAATTGCAATGAATCATGGATCATGGGAGGACTTTTCTCTGTTTCAATTATCTTGGAAGTGTGGGGATCAACATTAAGTAATGGTGAAGAGTTGTTACCAGCCAAACCTTTTTGAGGATTATCTTGAATTCAATTAATGGGGGCATAGAGCTTTGATGTTGGCACAAATTTATCAAAGACATTGATAATCACTTGATCTTCATCCACACTCAAAATGAGTTTGCCTCTAGGTACATCAATCAATGCTCCTGAAGTTACCAAAAATTGTCTTCCAAGAATAAGAGGAATGTCAGCATCTTTTTCCATATCCAACACTACAAAGTCAACGAAAAAATAAATTTGTCTACTTTCACTAGCACATCTTCCACAATGCTATATGGATGTCTAACAGTCCGATCTACAAGTTGAAAAAATATCATGGTTAACTTGACTTCCACAATACCAAGCTTCCTAATTATTGACAACGACATCAAGTTTATACTAGCACCAAGATCACATAAGGCCTTCTCAATAGTCAATTTCCCAATAGTAGGCGGAATATTGAAGTTACCAGAATCCTTCAATTTTGGAGGCAACTTCTTTTGGATGATGGCACTACACTCTTCATTCAACATCATTGTTTCATCTTCTTTTAACTTCCTATTCTTTCATAGGAGATCTTTCATGAACTTAGCATAGGAAGACATTTTCTTAAGTGCTTCAGTAAATGGGATGTTTATTTGCCATTTCTTGAAGATATCTAGGAACTTCAAAAATTGCCTCTCTTTATTCTCCTTCTTTAACCTCTAATGGAATGAGATCTTAGCATATGGTGATGGTTCATATGCTTTATTTTAGTCTAGATCCTTCTTTTTTCTTCGCTTCTTTAGTTGTTCATCCTTCTCTTCTTCTTTACTACACTCTTGAGTTAAGATATCACCTTTTCTTCTTCTTTACTACATTCCTGAGTTGAGATATCATCATTGGGAACATAAGTTTCTCTTTATCTATTCCCATAGAACTTGACACTTCTTTCAATTGTCCTTCCAAAGTCTTGCCACTTCTCAAATTAATTTCCATGCAATGCTCCTTTGAATTGACCACAGTGTCACTTGGTAAGTTACCTGGAGGTCTCTCTGCAAGCTATCTTGATACCTGACCCACTTGAGTCTCCTGACTTTGAATAATTGCCTCTTGATTTTTTAAGTTGGTTTTTGATTCCTACATGAAATTTGAACTCTATTGTACTAAAAAAGATGTTTGCTGAGAGAGCTTTTCAAGAGCAATCTCTAGAGGAGATTTCTTCTCTTATTGAGCAACTTGATACATCCCTTGATTATTCCAAGAAAAGTTGGGATGATTCCTTCACCTTGGATTATATGTGTTCGAGTATAAATTACTTTGGGGTCTTGATGGATTACCTATATAGTTAACTTGCTCTTGAGGAGTTAAGTCAGAGTTGCTTGTCTCGCATTCACTGTTGATATGATTTCTCCCACAGAAATCGCAAGTTAAGGCTTGGTGGTTAACAAAGCTGACTTACATATTGCCAATTTGCTTAGTGAGATTGGCGATCTGTTGTGAAAGAGTCTCATTCTGCACAAGTAGGGCATCAAAGGTGCTAAGCTCCATAACTCCCTGTTTAACCATTGATCTTCCACTAGGCATTTGATATTCATTCATTGCTATAGTTTCAAATAATTCTTAAGCCTCTTCATGAGTTTTAGTGTTGAGAGACCCACCTGCAGATGCATCAACCATGGCTCTAATGGAGTGATTTAAGGCATTTTAAAATATCAGAACCTGTTGCCAAATTTTAAAAGCATGATGAAGGCATCTTCTCAATAATTCCTTGTATCTCTCCCAAGTTTCATATAAAGATTCCCCCTGATTCTAAGCGAAACATGTTATTTCACTCCTCATCTTCACAAACATCGACAAAGGAAAATATCTAGTGAGGAATTTGCTAACCAAATCATCCCAAGTGGTGATGCTTTCTTGAGGTTGAACTTGTAACTAACTCTTAGCTTTATCCCTTAGAGAGAATGGGAAAAGCCTTAGGGGTATAGTATCATCACTCGCTCAATTGAATTTGATAGTGTTACAAAGCTGTAGGAAGTTGTTTATATGCAAATTAGGATCTTCTAATTGATTAACCCTAAACTGATCTTACTGCAGCAGCTGTAGAAGAGCTGGTTTGATCTCAAAATTATTTGCTTGTATGGAAGGTCACACTGTACTAGTTGCAACCCTTTCAGCAGAATGAGTAACATAATCTTCCAAAGTGCGTTTTCTTTCTTCATTTGTTTCTTCCATGTTTTCTCCTTCGTTTCTCCTTCTTTCTCTTGCTGCTCTTCTATTTTCTCTTCTTGTTTTCTCAATTTCTGGATCAAAAAACAATGCTTCTAGGTTTATAGTACCTCACACAAACAAACAAGCAATTAAGAATGAATTAAAGGGAAAAAATTAAAAATAAAAATAAACAAAGAAAAATAAATGCCTAAATTAGTCTATTTTTAACTACTCTTTAATATTGACAATCAATAATCCCTGACAACGGCACTAAAAACTTATTGTGATATTAGCAAGTGCACCAAATCGTAAAAGTAATAAAGTGATGAGAAAAGTATCGTTCCCACGAGGATTATGACGTCAATTACTAAACTTGTTAAATCAATACTATTTAAGGTATTGAAAAATAAAATGTGATAAGAATGCAAATAAAAGAAAGCACTAACAAGAAAATATGCAAAATGAACAAGAGTAAAATTTAATCAATTAGGAAAAGGTTGAGAAATAATGATATCAAAGTATTAGAATTCATATTTCATTTGAACTCTTTTGATGCAAATTCTAATATTGGTTTAACTAAGTTCTATTCCATGATTCATGATCAAATTCCCAAATTAATCAATATCAAATCCCTTTGTATATTAATCCTCTTCACACTACTTTGAGTTAACCAATCCCTTAATATAATCCCAAATAGAGAAGACTTTATAAAAAATGAGGGAATAAAAAGAAAGATCACACAACCTACAACATCTATTCCTAGCGACTATAGAAATTATGGTGTGTATCACAAGTTCTAGGTTTATGCATAATTTTCTCAAATCATACATAAACCCTAAAAAATTCCAAGATTGATCAGATTAAGAAAAGCATTAAGAGAAGAGATAAACACGTAAATTACGAAATAGAAACTTAAATTAAACACAAAAAATTAAGTTTACATAATCCAAGAACAAGATTCATCATCACCCTAACTAGAGAAGTTTAGTTACACTTAGAGAAAGAAGAAAACAAAGAAGATAATTCAACAAACTCCATGGAAGATAAGTAGAAAGGTTGAAGAAAATCCCTAATCTTCAAGCCTGAATGCGTCCACACCAAATTATAGTTTGTGCCTCCGCTTCTCTCTTTAAATAATTATTGGATATCTGCCCAAGAACCCAACTTCTTCTATTTATAGGCATCAAAACACGTCATTAAATATATTGGGTGCTTAAGCGCTCAGTTTTTAGGTGCTTAGTCACGTTGTACATTCCTCTCCATACTTAACTGATTAATCAATAAAAAATAGGGTGCTTAAGCATGCAACATGATGCATTCTATGCATGGGCGATTAATCAGTGGAAAGTTAGGCACTTAACACCAAAATCTTCCTTTCAGATTTTTGCTCCTTTAAGCATCCAGTCTTCTTCTTTGTTTTATTACCTAATAAAAAGAAATAAAAACATGTAATAAGAACAAAGTTTAAAATAATAAAAACATGATAAAAATAGAGAACAAAGATCAATCAAAAGGGATTGGAAAAAGGTTGAATACCAAGATTTTGAAATAGAAAAACATGAGTTTTTATAGTTTCATCCTCAACCTTAATGCCCTTCTAGTGCACAAGAAAGTCAAGGAAATTCCCTAAGCAAACACCAAAAATGCATGACCACTCATTCATAAGTTCCAATGGCCCCTAGGAAACAAAAGCTTGTCTTATCTACATTCTCTTCGATAATGTACATTTGATTATATCCTAAATAGTCATCCATAAGACGTAAGACATCATAGAAGGAAGCAACATCAACCAGTTTATCATTAATTGGCTTCGCATACTCATCTTTTGGTGTTGTAGTGTTCAAATTTTGAAAATCTACGCAAACTCGAAGCTTGTCATTTTTTTTCATTATTGGGACTATGTTTAACAACCAATCCACATACCTTGCTATTCGAATAAACTTGGCTTTGAGTAGCCTCTCAATTTCTTCTTTTATCTTCAAGACTACTTTGGGAGCGAAGCATCGCATTGGTTGTTTCCTTAGCTAGTACCTTGGTCTCAAAGGAAACTTATGTTCGACTAGGTCATGGCACAATCTAGGCATCTCATGGTAATCCCAAGCAAAACAATCTCGACATGCTTTAAGTAGGGATACAGGTGCCTCTTTCAAGTCTGATGGAAGCAGTTACTAACTAAAGTTGGCCGATAGGAATCACTATCTCCCAAATTGATTTCTTTTGCTGGATATTAGGTCTTAACAACTTTATCATTGTCCCTGAGCTACGAGTCTTCAAAAAGGTCATCTTATTCATATACATAATCGAGGACTTTGTTTCTTCCCACCTTATTGTCTCTATTAGCCAAGTAGGCCAACAAGCACTCCAAATGTTGTTTTCAAAAGTCATTTTTTTCCTTGGGCTATTTGTCAACCCTTGGAATGATATGGAACTTAGTATGATCGATCTTTATATTAGTCAATTTTGGATCAAATTTGGCCTTCAAAGGATCAATTGGCTAGATTGTAAGATTTTCCTCTCTGAATCCAATAAAGCATTATTGCACTAGCATGGACTGTCATAAGCGAGAATGACTTTTATGTCTCCTTCTTCATTCCATAATATCAGCTTTTGATGAACAGTCAACAGGATGGCTCCCATAGCATGAATCTAATCATGCCCCAAAAGCAAAATGTAACTGGCTTTAGAAGGGATGACTACAAATAATGTCACACTCTTAATGGATATAACCTCCACATTCAACATTGCTACTCCTTCGAAGAGGCAACTGTTACCATTGAAATCAGTATGTTAGTGGTCTTTATGTCATCTTTAGTCTTACCACATAAATGCCTTGCTTTGGACCTTTCTCTATGTCGCCAATGTTTCTGTGTGTGGGTTAGTGGCTAATAATACTTATATGGGCCATATGAATGAGAAAAATTAGCTCTAACCACACGTTGCCCCCTTGTCTAATGGTGGTCATTTGCTAGGGGGAGGGGCGAAACTCCGACCATATTCCTTGGTGTTCCTCTACCATTTCCCCACAAGTACATATGCTTTTGGGACCCTAGTCTTAATATGCAAAGTCTGAACAAGAAGTGCAAAAAGACAAAGTTGACTGCCTTTCTCTTTTCTGTTGCCTGCCCTAGGTTAAAGTCGACCACTATAGTTTGCTTCGAAAAGTATGCTACCATGGATTGTGTGTCAGGTTTCTTTTCCTATGTTCCTATCATAATAGATTTAGAAAGTAAAACATTTATTATCTTTTTTTCTTTTCTTCCATCATTACTCTTTCATCATTCTATTTTTTATATACCATTCGATATATTGGGCACATTTTCACCTGATGACCCTTATTATCCATCCTCTTCAGAAATTGCATCATAGTTTCACCATTCTTGGGGTATCGGTGGGTGACCTCAAACAAGTAAAATTTCCCAAATTCATCTTTCTTCTTCTGTGACTGTTCCAATGTCCACTTGGATCATGCTAAACTGGAGACTTTGTGGCTCCATACACCTAACCTGCAACTCAAATGAATTAGTGTTGACCTTCGTTGCTGATTTCTTTTTTTCTAGCAAACTTCGACCTCCCTTCCTTAATTCCATTCTAAGTCATGTCCCTGAATTGAGAACAATTGTTAGAAGAATTCTTATAAGAATTATGATACTTACAATAATTTTTATTCTTAATTTCACCAAGCGTAGGAATAACATGCCCTCCAATTAATTTAATTTGTTTATCTTTTTAGCATGTCAAAAACTTGATCAGCCTTGGTGACGTAGAAGGAATATACTCGATGCTTTGGGTACACCATAATTTCCTTCCTCTTTCCTAGTAAAGTGAGGTAGGTGCGACATCCTACCTTGTACCGAAGCAACAGGGGTAAAGTGTCACTTATTTGGCTATTCTTCCCCTTCTTCCCGTGACTAAGTTATAAATTTAAGCCCAAAATCTTCTCTTTAGTTAGCTAGTTATTGGGACATAAATTACGAAATAATCTATCTACTTATTATAAAATAGAGAAGTCTTAGGATAACTTTTCTATCTTAGTTATTATCTTAAGATTGCTTACTCTATCGATAGGGATGCTTTTCTTCTCCTCTATTTGACTTATCTTTTTATACATATTCATTGTTCAATAGCTACACAGGTTCTGATTTTTATCTTGCTTAAGAAAGGTTATCACACTTCCTTACCTAATTCAAACACATTCACAATTATATGTATAAGTACACACTAAGGCATCTTTTTTTGTATATCGTTATGAGTTCTTCAAATGCCATCAGAACCATCCATACATACAGGAGATAAAATTGTCCACAAAAGAACAAGACCCTAAAACTACACCCTAAAAGGTGGTGCTATCAAAATATCATCATCATATAAAAAGAGGACTACATAAGGTTCCCACAACTATGGGACTTCTAAAGATATGGTGTTGGGAATTGCGGATCAAAATATCTCGCAAGCGGAATAATAGGATTCCCACACGGGATCCATGCGAAAAGTCCATAATCCGAGTTTTTAAAATTTACCTCTTGAAGCGTGATAAACACAAGCAAGGTGAATCACCAACACCGTAATAGTGACGATGTTTCGCGGTATCCACACGAACAGACTTGCAAAGGAGTCACGCCTACTGTTTCGCGGTGCTAGGCTGCGAATAGAAGAGAAGAACCTTTCACCTGTCTCTCACTCACTTTCTTAGGTGCGGCTAGGGTTGTGATGTAACGTATATAGCAGCCCCCTTAGTACTATTTATAATAGTGGCTGCCTTAAGTGAGTGTGAGCGATAGAGCAAAGGTAAGTCGTGCAACCCTAAAACCCATCTGTCATGAGTTAGGCCCACAATTGAATCCGAGTCCAACTTGGATCCTTATTGCTCCAATTTAGTCTATTCTAAGTGTGCGACCCTCAGGTTCTCATGACGTTGGTAGTAATATTAAAATCTCATTTTAATATTACAAACGATGTGATGTATCTAGCAACACATCACTTGCTACCCAAGTAATGAGAATGTCGGTGATTTGACATAACCTATCTCTGTGATCAATGTTTAGTGTAGTTTAGTCCCTTTGTCAAGATATCTAGATTGAACACAAGGCATGGAACGCGTCACCCTTGTATAGTCCAATCATTCGTTTCCGATACTCGAGTAGACTTTGTAACAATAAATGAGATCAATATCTCATATTGACTCATTTGAGCATGGCCATGCATTTCGCAGTCTCACTCAATCGGGGGCCCGAAGATATCGCTCTGTTATGTAGGAGTGACAAATTCCATCTAGGTCACTCACATCCCTCGCATGATTTGCGGTATGTCCAATAACCAACTTTATAATCACCTTATAGATGACGTTTGATGGCATTAAAACACACAACTCCTCATGTAGGAATCGTAGTGATTTCAGGTCAAAGGACCACAAACACCATTATCACTATGAGAATCGCATGACACTCACGTAACGATCCATGTAGCGTTCTCATGGTGGGTCGATCCAAGTACATCATTACTCTAATATGTACCAATGTGAAGACTGATATCTCATATCCATGACCCGTGAGATGCGGTCATCGGTCTCTACACATACTAGTCTCAATGTATTATTGTTGTCCTAATTAACAATAATACTTGACTAGGGACATTTAAGAATAGTGTTGTAACCAAAAGGATCTCACGATCAAGTCATCCACTTGATGTCCTATGGCATCAAACTTACTATTCTAAGGACTTTATTATGTTTATCAAAAAAGAACACAATAAATGAAATGCCTCATATATAAAATAGCATAATATAATGTATGTCAATACAAACAAAATGTATTGGCCACTAGGGCATACACCAACATATGGTATAAACATGAAAATAAAATTATCCACTAGTATTTGGTGATTAAAACCAACCTATTTCCACCTTGATCACAATAACCACGGAAGGCGTATTTAACTATCAGGCTCTAGAAACACCACAATAATGGGGTAAGAATTGAAAAATTCTCAATAAAAAAATAGTATAGACAGTGAAAAATAAAGTGCTTCTAGTTATATAAGATACCGAAAATATTTTCAGTGATCATGGCTATACAAGTTCATTAAATTCCAAAATAATCATATTAATCCCATAAAGTAATGCAATAATTAAGGTAAGATAGTAATGAAATCAATTACTCAATCAAGCCATAGTAATTCCTATTAAGGCCTTTTTTTTACTCTTTTCATTCATCTTAGATATACCTCAAGGGCCTCACTACCCCTCATGAGCTTCATAAAGGGTCTCACTTGCCTCTCACGTGCTTTCAATTGTGAGCTAACTCTTAACAAAGGGTATTTCTCAATCCTTTGCCTGCAAATGGAAACATATTAGTATGATAAAAGGCTTTTTTATCTCCTTTTCTTGTATATGGAAACATATGCATCTGGCAAAGGGTTTTTTTGATCCTTTGCTTGCACATGGAAACATATATATTTGGTAAAGAGCTTTTCTTACTCCATTTCTTTTGTTTAGCGTTTCATAAAATCTCAACATCAAGCAATTAAATAACTTAATGATTAACAAATTCGACATACATTTTCAACATAATTCACATCTCCAAATTTGGAGGAAACCAAGCAATTTACATAATCACAATATTCTTTCAAAAAATTACTTATACATGGTGCTTATTGATTTCATCATCAAGTTTGCATCATTGGGAGCATTTATCACGACATATACTTTGAATGTGTTTCTTATCTCATACTTGCATACATCATAAACAACATATCAAACATGCTCATATTCATTCGTTACTCAATAATCAGTTAACTTATCCAAACAATGAGATGACTAACGTAAAAAAATATCAATAAACTAATCCAAACAGTGAGTCACTAACTGAAAAGTGATATCAATAGACTAATCCAAATAATAAGATGACTGACTGAGAAACAATATTAACTAACTAACTCAACAATGAGCTAAATGACTTAAATCATAAGCTGACTAATCTTAAAGATAAGTTGTCATACTAAAACTACTATTAGTTATTTGATTTACTGTATGAGATAGCTAACTAATTCATTTATAAGTTAACTAGTTAAAGTTCATTATTAGCTGATTGACGTAAATTATGAGCAAGCTAACCTGTGTTATTTTCATTTATTTTATCTTAAATAAAAGCAAGCTATTTGATAAACTTATTAGTTGACATGTTTCAAAAATGAGCTGACTAACAGAAGCCACTCTAAGCTACCTGATTACGTGTATGAGCTTGATAGTTAATATTATTAAGGGCCTAAATAAGTTATAACTTAAACTAATTTAGGAGAGATATCAAGCGGCTAATCCATGACTTGAGTTAGCTGATAGAGAGTATGCTAAGTTGTTGAACATTGCAAATCTTAGAAATTCATATGAGTCAAACATCAAACCCTCTTCAATCTTCCAAGTTGTCTTCCTCATATGGTCATCGGAGAACTTGTAATTACCAAAACACTTTCAAACCTCATCCTTAACATACACATAGCAACAAATTCACTTGAAGATCATAAAATTCATGAGCATACTTAGGGTTCCTTATCTAGCTAAATTTCACACAAATTCATAAGACAATATTTAGCCTTAAATCATGATAAAATCTTAAATTAACATGTTAACAAAATTTTCCTACCCATTTAAAATCCCAAAAGCAACATGCAAGCTTTGATTTTACACCAAACTCCATTTAGTTCCCATCGTCATCCCTAAAGCAAAGATAAACCCATCTTTCTATTCACTGCAAAACTTCTTGATAGAAGATGAAAATAAGTAGGAAAGTATGGAGATGCAAAGGAAGAAAAATCATGTTTTTCCCTACCTCTTCTCCTTGTGGATACGACTTGCTATGGAAAGATGGAGGAAATGGCTTGTTGGTATTGATAGGAAGCTTGAGTTCTCCTTTTCAAGTTTCCTCTCCTTCTTTCTTCCTCATTCTTCTATTTTGTTCTTTCTTCTCTCTTTCTCCCCCATGCACCAACTCTTCTTCCTTTTTTTTTCAACTTATTCATTAAGTTGGTAGTATCTTAGTAAGCTCCAAAGTCTTTTAAATGAGTGCTTTGATTTGGGTTTTGATAATTAATAAAAAAAATTTAAAAATATGCCATTATTGTTTTGTTCTTATACTCTTAAAGTGCATTAACTTGGTTTTTGTGAGTTTCTATTAAGTTTTTATATGTGGACCTATGCTTTACGTATGAGAAAGATCAAGTGGATGATTGGTTGATTGCTAATTGTGATTAGAAGAGTCATAGAAGGCTTGAGAAGAGTCGAAGCAAACTTGAGAAGAGTGATCAAGGCTACACTTTTCAAGGTCATGAGTTCATCAAGGTTGATTCAAACCATATGGTCTCAAAAACTCACAAGAATAGATTAAATGAGTGAAGAGCATTATAAAAGCATATTTCTCTCATGAGGAACAACAAGATCAAATCATCTTTGCAAGAGAAAATCAACTAAAGAAGAATCAAGACTTCAAAAGATTCAAAGTTATAAGTGGAGCAAGGTCATCTCTACCCACTTTCTCTTGTACCTAAACTTTGTGTATCAACTATTTGAGTGATGTAGAGAGCTACCCATTATTTTACATTTACCTAAACAGTTCTTGGATCTTGAGAGATCGAAATAGTGAGTTATTGGGTTGTGCTAGCCACTATGTGTTTGTTGTTTAGCTGGGAATGACTGTGTGCAAAGACTACTTGGGTGTTTAACTAGGAATGACTGGATTCAAAGACTACTCATGTATTTTAGCTGGGAGTGGCTGAGGTTCAAATAATCCTCAGATCTAGTGAAAAATCTCAGCCTAGTGCTGGGGATTAGATGTAGCTCACATGGTTTAGGGTAAACTAGTATAAATCTTTGGTGTTGAGCTCTTTCTTCCCTTGTCTTGTTTATATTACTTGATATGATATTTTTGTACATCTGCTCTTCAAGTTTTTGCAAGTTATTACATAACACTTTGGTTAAGTTTACACCTAAACAACTAAGAGTTTGAAACTTAATCTTTGGTGTTAAGCTATATATTTCCTTATCTTTCTTGTTTATGTTGTTATGATAATATCTCATTTTTGCCTAGTTAGTTTTTTTTACAAGTTTAAAATGTTGTTTTCACTAAGAACAACTTAACCAACTTAGTGTTTTGGAACTTAAGCTTATGCAATTTTAAATAAGTTTTAAAAAACTACCTTTAAGGTTTTTTTTTAAGTATATATGTTTCAAAACGAGCTTTAAAAAGCTATCCATTGCATAGTTTCAGTTTTATACAACTATTTGTTTTTACAAGTTAAAAACAAAGTTATAATTCAACCATATCTTGAAACTAAGATTTTTGGTATTTAAGCTCTCGCCATTCGAAACCTACTCAAAGAATATTTTCTAGTGTAATATCTAGTTTACTAAAATAGCACCCGTGCGATGCACGGGATTATAAAAAAAATACTTAAAAATAATATATGATAATTATTTTTTTTATCTGTATGCAAAAAACTTCTTATAGCAATAACATAAAGCATTTATATCTTTTATAAGTGATCATAGGTGATGCAGAAATTTTATATTGAGGTTTAAATATTTATTTTTATTTTTTTATGGTGTCAAAATCAAGTTTATATATAAAATTTTGATATTTTTAAAATTTTAAAAACTATTGAAATAGTATTTTAAACTTTAAAAAATTTCAGACCACTACTAACTTTCTTAACTTCATATTTGTATATTATAATATGGTTTGACTCCAAAAAAAACATTTTTATTCTATAAAAAATATCTCAAAAAAGTTTTCACACACACACACACACGATAACATAACCTAAAAATAACACTTGTAAGAAAGAATTGTGAAATAATTTATATTTTCCTTTAATTTTTTTAAAAAGATAATATTAAAATTCAAATTCAAATTACATTAATGGCATAACCTAGAGATAACAATTGACAAAATATTTTATATTTTCCTTTAATTTTTATTTAATAGGATAATACTAAAATTTCTGATTCAAATAATATTAGTGGCACAACTAAGAGTTGTCACTTGGGAGAATTCTACAAACCATGACTCTCATTTTATATATTATATTGATAGGTTTCAAATAGTGTTTCTAGAATGTATCTGTTGAAAATTTTGGTTGGTATTACCTGTTGGTTATAGTTGACAAAGTTGAGAAGAGTGCCCAATGGCCATACTCAATTACATTATGTGTTTGTTGTAACCCTTCTTAACTCCAAGTTAGACTTGAGAAAGGTTTGAGATAGGAAATTGTGTTTTGCAAGAAATATCAGAAATTGTGGTGCACAATTTAACCCCTATTCTTGTGCATTTGCCAACTTCAAGATTTTCCTATAAGCCTTTCCTTAGTTTGTTTACTAAGTCTCGGTGGCTTCACTCTTAAGCTCTTTCTAACTTGTTGCCTATACTAACATGTAAGAAATGTGTGTGTGGTGTAATTTGCAAGATGGTGGCCAGTTGTCACTTGATAAGGACCTTAGGCCTTTATTTGTTATCATGGAGGGAAAGGAAAAGAAGGGAATACAATAGAAGAGAAAAGAAAGGAAATGAAGGGAGAAGTGGAGGAGTCATTAATAACCATGTTTGGTATCAGCGAATGGAAAAGAAGGGAAATGTATATAAATAAATATAAAATTATTTTATTACCCTTAATCTAATAAATTGGAAAGTGGGTAGAATGGGAAGGAAATGAAATAAACCCAATCTCTCCAAAAAAGAAAGGAAAGAATAATGTGTGGCCCATATAAAGGAAAGGAAGATGAATCTCTTCGTTTCTACCCTTAAGTTGACATAAACAAGGGTAGAGGGGATCTCTTCCTTTCCTTTCCACTCTAAAAGGCCATACCATACATAGCCTTAGGAAAATTGAATTTTTTATTCAAGCTTTATTTTTATTCCCAAGATTTTCTAAAAATAATTCTATAGCTTCATTTGATTTTCCTAAGTCCTTTATCATGTCTTATTTATTTTTAGTACATTAACCTATACTCCTTCTTACTTGTACACTTACCTGCACACTTTGAGTACATAATTGTTTATACATTCAGACTTAGCATTTTCCAAGCATGAATTTCATCCAAAATATAAGACATCTCATCTATGTTATAAGTAAGCTCATCATTCAAACATAACAAACATGAGACTACTCATCTATATTATAAGCATGCTCACACCATTCACATAGTTTAATTAAAAAAGAAAGATGTTATAACAAATATATGGAGGCCCTTTTGTAGTTCAGCAACAAATACTTCTTCGGATTCAATCTCGCTATCTTTATTATATTCTACTACATGTACTCGTTCTCTCTTTATCTATCCTTATAATCGAGCTTTCTCCTATTAGAGTTGCTCAATCTGTCACACTCTGTTGGCCAGTTAGGTTATGCCTGTGAACTGTTGGTTAATTAGTTTCTTTTTCGGATGGAGAAATATGAACATTCGGTGGCTATTTTAACCACCTTAAGTTCATGGATAAGAGTAAAGCATTGGCTCCTCATTTGCCTAAAAAAATTAAAGTAATCATCGATGCTTTTGTTAAGCCTTCTCTTAATGGCAAAAATCTTTGTTAGGCATAATTTTATTTTGGACCTAAAAAATTGTTCATGGAACAACCCCTCAAGTTGCTCCCAAGAATGAACTGAATGGGAAGGAAAGTGGAATACCATATAAAGACGTTCTAAGTTAGAGAATTGAGGAATACTTTTATTTTCAAATACTCATCAGATGCAAAATCCTCACACTCTGTTGTGGACCTAGTAATGTGCTTGACAGAGGATTCACCCCCTTCTCCTGAAAGTTTAGAAAACTTGGGATCTTACGTCCCCTAAGGAGTTCAAGTTGATTTATCCATTCTGGGAAGGTGAGCACCAATTGATGGTGAAACACTAGTCCGATGTTGAAGCCAAACCTATCAAGGACTTGTTCGACAACCCTACTCACTTATTATTCATGAGGGTTTATTCACAATGGGGGTCTCATTATCTCACCTGCATCATAAACTGCTTGATTTTGGAGCAAGGGATTGGGCATTTTGACCAAACTGCCCTTTGTGGCCAAACTATTTAATGCCATAGTTTTGAAACTATATACCAAACTGCCACACTTTTTGCCATGTTAGATTTTTTTTATTACTATTACGTTTCACGTATATAGCACCAAAGTTGATGGTGCTATCATTGTAATTATGCCAAAACGGATGGCGTCATCCACATGGAAAAGCCAGAGTACCTTGTGCCATTTAGAGAGTAACACCAAACATGATAAAGTTATCATCTTAGTAACGTCATCTGTGACGGCGTTACCAATAACCATATTTATGGAGAGTACATTACGGTTCCAAGGCAACCTTATTTATGGAAATTCCACCGTCCAATTCAATAAAATTTAATAATAATTATGGAAAATCTACCATCCAAATCAATTATAGTCTCACGTCATCCCTTGGCACAAAAAAATGAAAAGTGCATTATGGTTCCAAGGCAACTTTAATTATGGAAATTCCATCGTCCAATTCAATAGAATTTAATAATAATTATGGAAATTCCACCATCCAAATCAATTAAAGTCTCACGTCACCCCTTGGCACAAAAATGAAGGGTGCATTACGGTTCCAAGGCAACCTTATTTATGGAAATTCCACCATCCAATTCAATAGAATTTAATAATAATTATGGAAATTCCACCATCCAAATCAATTATAGTCTCACATCACCCCTTGGCACAACAAATGAAGAGTGCATTACGGTTCCAAGGCAACCTTGGAAACAAAAACGTCAATCACAAAAAATTTAAAAAAAATATAATTTAATTTTATTAATGGGGCAACCACACAATTCAAAAAATTGGCACAAATTTTCATTACGTGTAATTAATAAATTATCAAGAAAAAAAATATTGGCCCAAAATTTCATTATATGTAATTTAATTAAGTCAAACAGAAAACGTCAAGCGTAATGACACTATTATGCAAAAAATGCCAAACTCTATGGCGTTATTAACATTAAAACGTCATCTACATTGTCGCTTTCACGTAGATAGTGCCATCTACGTGGATTGAAAAAGTATAAAAATGTCACACTGGATAAAAGGGTGACATTTTGGTATATAATTTTAAAAGAATGATATTTTGGTAAATAGTTTTGCCACTAATGGCAGTTTGGTAAAAAAGCCCAAGGGATTGTTATATACTCTATCATCTGCACTTGCTGCATGCTATGCCTGATTTCAGTTTTGATTTTGATACGTAGGGTTCTAGTACCCCATGTTCTTAGGATTATAGTGAGGGTAGATTACTTCCCCAATCCTAGTCATCATGGCAACGGTGCCATATTGCAAATGATTCAGTCGTGTGGGATTTTGACCGGTCCTTGTGTTTTTTGGAGTTAGTTGGCCTAATGAGCTTAGATTATTTTGGCATAAGGTTCTTCCTTCAGAAGACTACTTAGTCTTCCTACTTGTTGGGCCAACGCGTTACAATCATTATTGGTCCATTCAATTAGAGGGGTGGGGACCGTACTCATTTATTAGGTGACTATATGAAGCATCTTATGGTTATTGTCATTTATTTTCCACCTAACAATGGTCAATTCCTCTACTATATTGTTTTAAGGCCCTTAAGGCATGGACATAGGCATGTTTGGGAAAACTGGAGCAACTGGTGCTCCCTAATGTCTTGCCACGTCGTGCACAGGTACCGCACTAGGACCCACATATCCCACAAAATGGAGGTATGGTCATGGCATAATTGAGGTCCATCATGGCAAATGGATATTGTTCTAGAGGAATTATGCTAATAAGGATAGGGGGATTTGCAGGTGAATACATTGATGCAATAGTTCCTACAAGATTACAAGTAGACAATGACATTCCATATAATGGTGTAAAGCCTAATGGATATTGATGATTTCTAATATCATAGCTAGAATCCTCATGCGTATTAGCAACTGTAGAGGTTGTGTTGTTATGCACTTTAACTTTAGCCTCTACATTCGTGGTTTGGGTTTTGGTCCTAAAGCTTTTGTTAGACATATTGTTCTTAGGTATGACCTTCCCACTATATAAATGCATACACTGAACACCGTGACAATATGGACAGCCTCAATATTATCCCCAAATCAACAGTGTCAGTACTGTTGTAAACAATGGTGTTCTTTTTATTTTTTTGTAGAAATTTTAAGCAATTAGGAAAAGAGTCCCACTTGGTGTGGCAATTTCATTTCCAGGAAAAATGTGCAGAGTTTTACGTGACCTAAAATCCCCAAAATTTGGTCTCTTTAATCAGAATAGAAGGGGAAACCTAACTCTCTCATATGGACTTTCTCTTTTAACCTATTGAAATTTTTTGCTTTTTAGTCAATACTTGTGATACTTGATGATAAGTTAATATGAAAACATGTTAATGAACATATCAAATATCAACAAAATGTAAATAGAGTCATACCATAAAGTAATATAAATTGAAACTGAACTTGAACTTGAAAGTACATTGAAAGTGCAAATCCAAGCATAAGCTGAGAACAAGCTACAACTTACAAACTACTTCTAAGGTTTGAAGTTAGTAATCTAGAAAAAGCTACCTAATCTGGAATATGAGATTGAAAATGGTGGTCATTGATAACTCGTCTTTCTATTACGGGTAAGGAGTGCAGAGTGTTTGGGACTTTTGTAATGTTTCCAAGATCTCCTAGTTATAAATGAATATAATAACTGCTCCTTGCATCCAACAATCTTGCAGTGATCTGATGCATGTTAACATTGTGCCACTTGTCCTTGATAGTTACCGCCTCTCTTCAGGAGGCACCTCTGCATGTCTTCGTGGTAAGTCATGTATGCCTGAAGGGAGAGTAGTGGGAATAACTTCTCATTGTGGAGTTTGGCCCATGACTTGCACACTTTTATAACTAAAGATCTTTTATAAAATCATGTGCTTGTAATAAGCCGCTTTGACTAAGAATTTTTTGAGTCTTTGTTCAACACCTTCAGTATTATTGCTATGCAACCTTGTAGAATTGATTCATAGGATTTAGAAAATTCTAGAGTTTTCTTCAACAACATTAGTATTATTGTTGTACACCTTTTCATATTTGATTTGAAAATATGATTGTTGACCATGTTTATATGCTTGTCGACTTGATGGTAACTTCAGCATTACCACTTGTCTTAACATTGACAACATCAGTATTATCAAAATTTCCTTTAGAGACCATCAATACTATATTTTGATAGGATAGCTTTAGTACTACTAAAATTACTTTTGTACTTGATACTCCATCATAACACTTAAGCAATTTTCTTGATTTTAAGGAAACATTAGTTTAGCCCAATGTTTTTAGAACTAGACCATGTCATTGAAATAGGGCTTATACCGATATATATATAAGAATAATATAATATACATATGTTAATTGTATAAGTAATACCAAATAAAAATGTTGAAATGTATTTTTAAGATAATTAAATTCATTTATCTAGCTAAAAAATCATTTATCATGTAAATAAATATTAAATTTAAAATATTATGCTAATAGTAACATAATTTTCTAACATATACTAGTCACACATCGAATAAGTAAAGAGTTTAATTTCGATGCACTGTCAGTGTAAAGTTTTTTGCACCAACAACCAATCATAAATCATCATATATATGACTTTTGATGTAGTTATTGTGAGAGTTAAACATTTATGATGACATAATAATGCATGATTGAATGACAGTGTAAAAAATAGCAATGCATTCAAATTAAATCTATAGGTAAAAGGGTAAGAGGTGAAACTTCTCATTATAAATTGAAGTCAAGCTCTTATTGGATTACAAGCTCCTATTCATCCTACATTGGACATATTAAAAGGAGTAATGATGAGTTTTGGTTATAAATTGTGAGCAAAATAATTATTGCCTTGAAAAAGTTTTAAATATTTTTAAAAACAAATTGGATATTTTCAAAGAAACAAATAGATTAGTTCAACTATGTGAACTATGACTTGTTTGGGACCGATTTCTAATTTTTTTACCGATTTTTAAAAATCTAGTTTTTTATAGTTGATTGGACCGGTCGAAAGACCGATTCCCAATTTTTCACTCCATACGGTCGGTCCAGTATGATTGATTATGAAAACAATGGTATTGCTCAATTCAATAGCATCAGTACTATCCACCGTACTTGGCACTTATTAAGTAGTCTCAGTACTGTCATATGTCACATGTTCTCATATGTAGTGTATTTTTTACATGTGCCAAATAAATAATTTTTATTTCATTCCTAACATTAACTAATCAATTTTTTGTTTTGGTGATGATTTTCTAACACATGTCATGAATGCAAGCAATATCAACTTGAAATTTGTGCTTCTATTCCTAGTCGTTGGTGGTTGTAAGTTGTAACTAAATAAATATTTCCTTGTGTTTAACCAAAGGAAAATGAAGAACAGATCAAGAAACTACCCACTTTTATGACTCAAGTATCACATTTCAAGTCACTAACGCACAAAGGATGTTTGAAACTAAAGCAAAAAAGAGGTGGGGTTGTGCTGCCAATTGCCGAATGGTCCAAATAATTAAATCATGCTGACTCTGGATTTGCTCACCCTTCTCTTGAAAATTAACACAAGTGAGGCATTGCGTTCTATACATATCTTTGGAGAGATCTACTTAAAATGGATGATCAATAACTAAGTAAAAGTACACCCATAAGCAGGAATAAGGGATTTACATTGTTCTATTATCGTGATAATAATCATCATTAGATATTGGACCATCCTGACCATTCTTAAACTCGGCTTATCTTTTTAGAAGATCGAGCTGAGGGGCTGTGGATTGTCCTGACCATTCTTAAACTCGACTCATCTTTTTAGAAGACCGAGCTGAGGGGCTGTGGACCCTCATGGGCTTGGCATAATAGATTGATTGACTGACCAAATAAGCTCATTTACTCGGTAGGCATATTTCAGAGTAACAGGCCCAGAGAAGTTCAGATCAGACCAATTCCAATTCTGCTGCAAAGGCTCGACCAACACATTAGATGTGAACACGTGCTACGAATCCCTAATGGTCATTTACTGACTGGCACCATCATGACCAACGGCTGTGAACGGCTTCGCGCCTTAATGACCGAACACAATGAATCTTAACGCTTGGAGTCCTAATGGCTTGAGCGATAAGAATCCGAGTAGTTAGTGTTCAAATCATCTATATAAGCCGGCTTGGCTGTCTAAGACAAATATATTCCATTCTTATCTAACACATGTATCAACCATACTTTGCGATCATTTTTGCTGACTTACCTAGGTTTTCTTGACCTTGCTATTGTCCTTCCCAAGGACCTCCAGCAAGTTTCCTTCTTGCTGATTTAGGTCTCGGTTAGTACACGGAACATCTGGCGCCCACCGTGGGGTCAGGTAAAACTTTCTTACTCCATAATAGTTCAACTCTCCTTATAATCAATTTAATCACTTTTTTAATCAACCATGGCCACCAATGAAAATAATGTTCGTAATGGAGTAAACCCAGGAAGCTCTCAGCCTAACCTTATGGAAGTGCTCATGCAGGCCATCAGGGACATAAACAGTCGAATTGATCGAATTGACCAGATGACTAATGTGGACTAGCATAGGACAGAACTAGAAAGAGAGATGGAGAGAACAATCGAGGAAGATATTCTGAATAGAGAATTTCATCGACAGTCAAGTCTGACCCAAATGACTGACCCAAAAAAATGTCAACAAATGACCGATCCAGAAACTCGTCGGCAGATGAACTACCCCTGCCTATCGCGAATCATCTTTTTTCTAATTTTATAATGTCAATTCCTCTTCCAGATGGCTTTCGACTTCCTACGATAAAGCTTTATGATGGAACGATCGATCCATAGGAACATCTCATGGTGATCAATTCTATGATGCTCTTGAATGGGGGATCCGACTCGATCAAATGCAGAGCCTTCTCGATGACATTAAAGAAATCGACACTAATTTGGTCTTCAAGCCTCGAAGCAGGTTCAATTTATAATTTCTTTGAATTGTCATTTAAATTTCTTAACCATTTTTCTACCAGCAAGACACATCTGAAGACCTCGGCTAGCCTTATCAACCTGAGACAAGGCTGAGATGAATCCCTCAAAGATTTCATGCAGATATTTGGAGAGGAAGTGGTTCAAATAAGGGATCTTAATCATGCGGTATCCCTGCATGCTATCATGGCTGGTTTGCATCTAGGACTATTCGCAGATTCCCAGGCCAGAAATCGCCTTTGGATATAGATGACTTAAAGGACAAGTCTACAAGATATATTAACATGGAGGAGATCGCTCTTGCTAGAAAGCAAATGGAACAACATTTTTTCAAACCAGAGTCCACAAAAAAAAGTAATCCCCATATTTCCATCTGACCGATTGCTCAAGATTGATAATACGGAAAATAAGGATCAGACAAAAGAACCATGATGAGAGAAAACCAAACCAACCGAAACACTCGGACAGTTTCAGATAGAGTACAGCCCTTGTTCAGTGAATACACGCTGCTGAATACTCGTCAGGATCAGATATTCCGTGAAGTCTACAACACCGGTCTGATCTGACTCCCAAGAAATGCTGGACCATAAAGAGTTTCACCAAATGTAGATAGAAGCAAAAGGTACAAATTCCACAAAATATTTGGGCATATTACCGAGGAATGTATTAGCCTAAAAAATATGATCGAGTAGCTTATCCGAGAAGGACACCTCGAAAAATATGTTTACCGCCATAGGAGTTGGAGTAGAGAGGCAAAGAAAGGGAGTCAATCTGAATGGAGGAGCTCGAGTCTAGATTCGAAGAAGAAGGCGGCCGTGATGATTTCCAACTCCTGAGATCAAACCATAAGAGGAGTCATTGACTCGATAGCCGGTGGGTTCGCAGGTGGCGGATGCTCCAGCTCTTCTCGGAAACGCCATATCCAAATAGTGATATCAGTAAGCTATCCTTTTCCATTATAGATAAGTGGTTTGAAGACAGATTGGTAATCTCATTTTTGAACAATGATATTATCGGGTTGGATGAAAACTTAGATGATTCAATGGTAATATCCATCATTTCTGGGAATTTTCAAATCAAGAAGGTTCTATTTGATCAGGGAAGCTTGGCTGATGTCCTTTATATGTCTACACTCAAAAGGTTACAAATATCAGAGGAGGATCTGGCTCCTTTCAACGGAACGTTGGTCGGATTCTCCAGGGAGCAGGTAAATGTCAAGGGGTACATTGAACTTCAGACCATTTTTGGGATAGGCACTTTGCTTAAAACTATTCCCGTTAAATATTTGGTGATAGATTATTACACTCCTTATAATGCTATTCTGGGGAGACCTTCTTTAAACCTTCTTGGGGTTATAGTATTAACCCCTCAATTAACAATGAAATTCCTAGTCTCCAAGACTGAGGTCGGTATAGTACATGCAAATCAAAAAGAGGCTAAGATCTGCTACAATGAAAGCCTGAAGCCAAAACCAAATGGGCCGAGTAGCATAACCGACCACAAGCACCAATACACAATGTTAACATGGCAAAGTTGGACCCAAGGAGCGATGAGAAGGATTGACCCCAACCAATTAAAGAGTTCTTGAAGAGCTCTTAAAGAATAATGCTGACTTGTTCGCATGGACAGCAGCAGATATGCCTGGAATCGATCTAGAGATCATCACCCATAAACTTTCCTTGGATAAGAAGGTGAAGCCAGTAGCTCAGAAGAAAAGAAAATTAGGATCGAAAAGGCAGAAGGCCGCTGCTGAAAAAACAAAGAGGCTCTTGGATGTTGGTTTTGTAAGGGAGGTAGAGTATACCACATGGTTATCTAATGTGGTTATGGTCAAGAAGTATTTGGGGAAATGGAGGATGTGTACAAACCTTATCGATTTCAATAAAGCTTGTCTGAAAGATTCCTATCTGCTCCCTAACATTGATCAGTTAGTTGATGAGGCGTCCAAGTATCAGTTTCTTAGCTTTATAGACGCATATTCAGGCTACAACTAAATTAGGATGCATTCAGACAATGAAGAAAAGACCACCTTCATTACGAAATTTAGAATTTTTTGTTATCGACTCATGGCTTTTGGTCTTAAGAATGCCGAGGAAACCTATCAGTGATTGATGAATAGAATATTTGAGGAGCAGATTGGAAGAAACATTGAAGTCTACGTTGATGACATGGTGGCTAAGACTCCGGTTAATGGAAATCATTGTTCCAACCTTGCTAAGTGCTTTACTCAGTTGAGAAAGTACAACATGAAGCTGAAGCCTGAGAAATGCATGTTTGGGGTTCAGGCCGAGAAGTTTCTCGGTTTCCTTCTTACCAACAGAGGTATTGAGGCAAATACGGATAAATGCAAAGCGATAATGGATATGAGGAGTCCGACAACAGTTAAAGAGGTACAAAGTTTGACAGGTAGGATCTGTAATTGGCATTGACTAAAGCAATGGTTTTGATGATAACAAACAAGAAAGGAATGGAAGTACAAAGATTAAGTCCCAAGACTCTTCAAGCTTAGCTTATAGGACTTAGATCTTGTGTAAAGGTAAAAAGGAATCACACTAAGCTCAAACAAGTTTTAAACATAATTATAAGTGTTTCTAAAATGTTTAAATGCCCAACAAACTATTTTGGAAAGCTAGTTATGGTAATAGTTCAAAACTATGAAAAATAGTTAAGTTTGTATTTTACAAAACTGACCTTTGGTTACTCTTTTGATCATAACTTTCAAACTACTTTGAGTTTTGTTTTGAAATTATTTTATATGAAAATAGACTCAAATATCTTTCCAATGAGTGGTCATTTGCTTTAAACGGATAGGAAACGAAAAAGTTATGACTAATTAAAGTTTGAGTTTTGAAAATCTGACCTTTGGTTACTATTTTGATCATATCTTTCAAAATACTTTGAGTTTTGTTCTAAAACCCTTTCATATGAAAATAGACTCAAAGATATTTCCAATGAGTGGTTATTCGCTTTAATCGGATAATAAATGAAGAAGTTATGACCTTTTAAAGTCAGTTTTCAAAACTAGAAATGGTGTAATTGATTACACAAGTCATGTAATCGATTACAACGTTGACAGAAGCCGTGTAATCGATTACACAAAGTATGTAATCGATTACAAAGTGCCCAGAAAGCTTGTAATCGATTACATGAAGCTTGTAATCGATGACCAAGTGCCCAGGAACATTTCTAACGGCTATAAACAGCTAGTTTTCATGGAAAATCATTTCTAAAACCCTCCAACGGCTCTAAAACTCATTGGGCTATAAATACAAGTGTTTGGGCATCAAAAACAAGTTGGAGAACATTCTGAAAATTACCCTTGAGCATTGAAAATGAATTTCATCATCTTTTTCTCTAAATCTTTATTTTGAGCTAAGTGTGTAAATCATTTATACCCATAAGCTTCAAGTTGTATTATCTACTCTTCAAGAGAGTTTCTATCTTCTACACTTTGTGTAATCTATAAAGAAAGAGTATCCCTCTAGAGGGTGAGGTATCCCTAGAGAGTGAGGCATCTCTCAAAGTTAGTAAAAGGTGAGATATCCCTTGAGGGTGAGGTATCCCTTGAGGGTGAGGCATCCCTCAAAAGTTGTAAAGGGTGAGGTATCCCTATTTGAGACTCAAGCACAAGGGTGAGGTATCCCAAGGTGTGTTGAGTGCTCTCAATTGTAAAGGTTATCAAGCACCTGTTAAAGCTTGAAGATAGTGAAAAATCTCTAGCGGTTACTTGAGGACTGGACGTAGATCACAAGTGGATTGGTGATCAAACAAGGATAAACTATTGTGTTTGATCTTCTAAACTCTATCTCTTTACATTTGCACCTTAATTATATATGCTTAAGTTGAACTTGATATTTAGCTTATTTGCTTGATTTATCCTATATCTCAAGTTGTAGTTAAGTAATCTATAATAGTTGTACATTTATTATGTATATTCCGCTGCATTTATTTATTGAGTGATTTAAAATGTATAATTTGTCAAAGTTGCATTAAAACTAGTCATCACCCAATTCACCCCCCTCTTGGGTAATGGTTGCCATGGCTAACAGGATCGCCGCCCTATCAAGGTTCCTTTTTAAATCGGCCGACCAATCTCTCCTGTTCTTCTAGTGCCTCAGGAAGCTGGATAATTTCCAATGGACTGAGGAATACGAGAGGGCATTAAATGTATTAAAACATTTCTTGGATACTCCTCCAATTTTGACTAAACCAGAATAAGGTGATGTTTTATTTCTTTATATTTCTATTTTTAACAAAGCCTTGAGCTCGGTTTTAGTGAAGGTAATAGGGAAGGAACAACGACCGATTTACTTTGTCAGTCGGGTTTTGCAAGGGCAAAGTCTGATATCAGAAAGTTGAAAAAATGGCGTTAGCACTGGTGGTGACAACTAGGAAGCTTCGACAATATTTCCAAAGTCATTCGATCGTCGTCAGAACCAACCAGCTAATTAGGCAAGTACTTAGAAAGTCGAAACTCGCCGAACACATGATCTCGTGGTCAGTAGAATTATCAGAATTTGACATACAATATCAACCCAAGGGACCGATCAAATCCCAGGTATTATCTAACTTTTTAGTTAAGCTATCTTCACCTTTCCCGCATGATTTGAATAGTGACTTCTGGATTCTTTATGTTGATGGAGCTTCCAACATCAAAGGAAGTGGAGTAGGAATTATCCTGGAAGGACCGAATGAGGTTTTGATTGAGCAATCCTTGAAGTTCAACTTTCGGGCAAGCAATAATCAGGCCAAGTATGAGGACCTCATTACCGGGCTAGCGTTGGCCGCAAAGATGGGAGCAACGTAGTTGATTGCGAAGTATGACTCCCAACTAGTAACCGGACAAGTTAGCGGGGAGTTTTAGACTAAGGATCCACAATTAAATAAGTGCTTGATGAAATTTCACAATACAATCAAAATATTTGAACAGTTTAAAATCGTGCATATTCCTAGAGAACAGAATGCTCGGGATGATCTACTCTCAAAGTTGGCCAGCACTAAGGGACAGGGTAATAATCGATCAGTCATTTAGGAGATCGTGGACTGACCAAGTATAGAATCTGAAGAGCTTCTGGCTATCGACAATAACCCAAATTTTTGGATGAATCCAACCTTTAAGTACTTGGAAAATGGTGATCTACTAACCGATGATAAAAAGGTGAAGAAGCTATGGAAGTCGGCCAGCTACTATACTTTGATCCTCTATTAATGTGTGTCGATCAAAATCAGATAAGGTCGGTTATGGAGGAAGTTCATGAAAGGGTCTGTGGCAGTCACATAGGCGGTTAATCTTTAGCAGACAAGGTTCTACGGTCAGGTATATATTGGATGAAAATAAAAATTGATTGCTTGAAATATGTTCAAAAGTGCGACAAATGTCAGAGGTTTGCCAATTTACATAAATCTCCGCCCGAAGAACTTCACAGAATTGAGACTCCTTGGCCGTTTTGTAGATGGGGAGTTGATTTACTAGGGCCTTTACCTATGGCGATCGGACAATTAAGGTACATTATAGTTGCAATTGATTATTTCACGAAATGGATTGAAGCTGAACCCCTTGCAAGTTGTAACATCCTGAAAATTATTTATTTCATGATAAATAGTTATTTTATAATTTTTGTAATTTTTGTGAATTTTTATGAAATTTTCTGAATTGTTTGATTATTTTAATATATTTCTCAATTTATGTGCACGTAAAGCGGGACCGGAAAAAAAAAATATTTTTCACAAGGCCGAAAAACTTTGAACTGTAGAAGCGTCAATGGGGGATCTTACTAAACCCGAGACCAAACACAGTTTATGAGATTTTTGTCTTTCGAGATCTTATCTGATAAATAAAATCACATTATATTTTATTATCTATGTAACAATAAAATATTATTTCTGCTAACTGTAACTTTTGTCCACTGGATAATAACTCTAGCAGATTATTTCTATCTGGTTACTTTTAAGATAACATCTAAGTGACATCATCACCCTTCACTTTATCGAGAAGCATGCGAAGCTTATCAAGGAAGCTTCCTACCCAACATCACATTTTCCTCTCTCCTAAATTGGGCTCCACAGTTAGGAGGAGAAAAAGATGACAAAAGTCATCATATTTTCACTTCCCATTTCCTATTTCAAACCCATTTCACCTTTCTCTCTCTCACTCTCATGTCCTCTCATCTCTTTCTCACGCCCTCTCCTATCTTCCTCTCTTCTCCCACATGGCCACACACCACTATTGGAGGCCACCCACAATTTCTTGCCTAACCAACCTTGTTTCTTACATCCTCTTCGAATCCCAAGACTCTTCTCTTTGGGGGTCATCCCCTAAATCTTTCTTTTTTCATCTTCCACCATTGAAGCCCAAAGCTTGAAGATTTTGAGGTAATATTCTTGATCTTCATTTTCTCTTCTCATTTTCGTGGTCCTTGGCCACCATTGTGATTAAGGACTCCCCTTTCAAGCTTTGATTTTGGATTTCTTGGGTTTCACCGTCTTAGGGTTTTCTTGGAGGTGTTGGACGAATTTCAAGAGGCATCAGGAGCTTATCATCTTGTTTTCTCTTGAGGTAAGAGGGAGATAATCCTCTTCACCCAATCTTGGTGGTGAGAAAATGTCTTTGGTGTTGATGGTGAAGGATCCATTGTGGGTTTCTCACTTTGTTAGTGATTTCTAATAATGCTATGATTTGAATGTGTTGTATGATCTTCTATGCTTGATATTGTGAATCTTGATGGATTTGTATGTGTCTAAATGCTCAAATATGTATATGGATTGGCACCTATTTGATTTGGAAGCTTGGAGAAGCTCATTTTCATAGTTTTTGGTGTAGATACACGGGCTGTGTGGATTAACATGGCCCAGGCCGTGTTCCCCACTGGAAACACAACTCAACGCATAAGACAGGGTATTACACGGCCTAGGCCGTGTAGTATTACACAGTCGTGTAATTGGGCATTTCAATTTTTGGCACATTTTCAGGTACTTCCAGAGCAGTACATGGCCTAGGACATGTAATTTGACACGGCCGTGTACTCCAGGCCGTGTAACTTGACATGGCCATATAAATGGGATAGTGAAGAGTTTGTTTAGTTTTTCTAGTCCCTTAGAGGCTCACGACCTTATTGGGCACATAATATGAGACCTTGTAATAAGTTAGAACTTAGCTAATTAAATGAATAGACACTTAATTAGGAGTTCATAATGTGGACAGAATCAAGAACACAACCTTATCATACAATTTAGAGTGAGGTTTAGATAAAGAAAGAACATGAGTGTGAGGAGGGCTGTGAGGAACTCAAAGTAAATATTCTAAGAGAGTTAACCTAAGAACATAATGGAATTGAAGCATAACTTTCGTAGCAACTTTGAATAGTATGTGTTCACCTTTGAGGTTTTAATATTGACTTGAGGTAGGTCTGTGATTGGGATCAAAGATTTCGGATGAATGATTAGGCTCTATATGACATGTGAATTTGGATAAATTATGCTATCATTGTGAATCTATATATGTATATATATGTACGCATTGAATCCACCTGCATTGAGGCATGATTGAGAAAGTCGAACATGATGAACATGCATTGACATTATGGTTATGGAACCGAAGTACTGAAACAAGAAACATCAGATAGATGATTTAGTCAGATGTGGTTTGTTTTTATAACCAGAAACATCAAGTAGACGATTTAGTCAAAAAGGACTAGTTATCAGAGGAAACCCAGATATCAGTGGCATTATATAGTCGCATGGACAGTTATATAATATCATTGATGCAAATGGTATTGAAATAATTGTATGGATGGTTGCTTTAATACCATTGGGAATAGTACAATGATGGTTGAACTATTGTTATGGCCATGTTGCCTAGGAGTTGAATCACACCTTAGTGTGGGTACGAATATACAAGTGTAGGTCATAATGTTGACCTTGGGGCGTCGGGATGCGGGTACCTCGCAAGGGACAGTTGGTAGCTCTTCTGTCCGTGGGGCAGACCGATGCAAACGCACCGACGATCCGGACCGAGACACTGTCCTATATTAAGATCTGTGTAGAATGTCTTGTACAATGCCATGATGTGCACGTTGATAAATTGAGAATTTTAGCACTTGAGGGCCCCGGCAGCCATGATACATATATATCTTTTGATCATTCTCTCCAATGTTTATGTCTAGCACCATGGAGTAAGAAATGAGTACATTGTACATGAGGGTGGTCAGCATATGCATTGTGCATATGCATGGCCAGTTCACATATTGTCATGGCATGGTCTATATACATATTGTGGTGACATAATTATTATTTATATATCTATGGTGGATATCTATTGTTATGGTACTGTTAATATTTATATTATTGTGGGATATGATTTTCTGATGATATCTATAAAATTGATAACTTGAATATATCCGTAATATCCATATGTTTGGAATGACTTTGTCATTCGTATTATTTTCCTTCGCTACCATGTTGGTATTGATGTAGGATATCTCACCTCTTTGTTGTACTGTCCCATTTTATTTTGTGTTATATAAGGGCTGTAAAGGGGACACGATTGAATTGGCTAGTTTTTGTTAAGTTGACTTTCTAATTCCTGTGATGGCGTTGAGGCGAGATTTCCTTGGTCACGTGCGGGTGCAGTTTCATGGGGGCATTGATGCCTAGAGGGTCAACCGAGGCACCAAACGTTTCATTGTATATAGGGGTAGTGGCTCTGTCCACAGGCAGTACTTATCCCGAGGTTACTACTTACCCTTTAGTTCTTTCGTACATGTCTTTTGTCATTTGGGTATATAAGTGCTATGTTTTTATGTTAACAATACCTTGTGTTCATATATATATATATATATATATATATATATATATATATATATATATATATATATATATATATATATATATATATATATATTTAAAGTTTTCCACTCAGTGATTGCATTTTGGGAACTATGTAATAAACATATTTCTTTCGTGGCTCATATTTTTTTTATATACATAATGATTAAATTTGGAGAATTTTGTTATTTGAGTTGTAGCACGCCAAAAATTTAGTGACCGTAGTATAATGACGATTGTGCCATAGTTACTAAATCGAGGGGTGTTACATTAGGTGGTATTAGAGCAGTTCATCCTGTTGAGCCGGGGTATGGAATGACTATGCTTAGACATGTTAGAAGTTTCTTTGTATGTTATGCACTTCCTTGTCTCTTGATTGCGATGTTTGGGAAAGGAAGGCATGGCTTGCCATAGGTTGATTGTTAGTAGCTACTGTTGCATAGTTACATGATATTGAGTATTGGCCCACTCAATGTGTAATGTTCTATGTCTACGAGAAACTATGACTTCACCTAAGCATATTAATGGAATAGGAGTTCATCTAGTGGGAAGCTCAGCTGGTATGACTGAACTTGTTTAGGATTGGTTTGCATTTACACCTTTGCTGTGCTACTTCTAGAATTGTTTGAGCTGATGGGTTAGAAAAAGGGTAATTAATTGCAAGGTTTGTGGACTGAGACGTCTAAGAGGTGTTGGAAAACTAATTTTCTTGGGAAACGAATATTTGACGAAAGTTTGGTTCGAGGAGATGCTTGGGAGTTAAAGACTTACAGGACATTGCCCCATAAAAGGCAGAATGGAGGAGCTCAAGTTAGAGTCTTTTAGGTTTGGTGGTTAGGTTTGTCTTGTTGTGTTGTGTGGCTCCTTATGTTTGGTTTCCGAAAGGAAACAATATTATTTGGATTGATTGTTTTGATTTTCCTTATATTTCGATTCGTTTGTCCTTGAAGGGAGGCAATGGCTCGGGGTAGACATAAGCATGTGAATGCAGGGAGTGGCGATGATGATACGACTGCGGCAGCAGGAGTAATGCAAAGAATGGTAGATGTAATAACATGCCAGGACTAGAGGGCCGCATGGCAGTAGGAATTGGGAGTCGAGGTTCAGAATTTGATGGAAGAAAGTCAATTTTGGGGTAACTCTGGACTACCTAGGTTCTAAAAGAGGAATAATAAATAGATCAATTAGCGTAAGTGGAAACCGTATACACGACGAACGAGGGAGCAACATACGCATGAAGGAAGTGCGAGTGGTAATAAATCAAATCTGATCGTGGTATCTTTACTAAAATGTAAGAAGTGTGGAAAGAACCATTCAACAAGGGAGTGTAAGATCAAGCGGGTAATTTGCTTCAAGTGCGAAAAATCCCACTTAACAAGGGACTGTATGATCGAAGGAATAATTTGTTTCAAGTGTGAAAAGCTAAGACATGTGGCTAGAAATTGTACTTTGCATAGGATGAAACCTTCCGTTAGAGATGTATGTACTTCAAAATCTCATGAAGAAGGCAGAGTTAATTCCTCAAGTGGAGCGAAAGTCTCTTAGACTGAAGGCCTAAACAAGGGAGATTGTACTGCGATAGATGACCCTGTGATTTTACTGTATAATTCTGGGGGTAACCCATTCCTTTATGACACATGACTGTATGAGTCCATTAGGGTCATTTGTATTTTCGTCATCTTTTGACTAAGTTATTTCTACTGCTGCTACTAAGGACCTATTAATGATAGCCAAGTTGTTTAAATTATCCTATGACTTGTTAAAAAATTGAATCTTTTCTGTTGGTTGCATTTGTTTACCTTCTTAGTAATTTGGATATGATCTTGAAAAGGGATTGATTATTTTCCAACCATAGCCTGTTAAATTGTTCCAATCAAACTTTAGTGTTTCTTGAGATAGAGATTTCTGGATTTGGATCCATGAAGCTCAGTCCTAAATTTTATTAAACCATGTCAAATTCTTCGTCGGAAGGGTCCGGTAGTATACCAAGTGACTTCACTATCTTTTTCTTCTAACTTTTATAATGTTTCTAGTGTGCTTTGATTGAGGAAATGTGTTCCTAAATTTAGACCATAAAATAGTGCCGAATACAATACAATTAGGCAAGAACTTATCCTATGAGACATTTCCTGTTAAGATCGAGGATAGATGGTTTGATAGATCAACCGAAAGAAGCCGTTGTTTTCTCTAATATCAGTTTGTGTTCTGGACTATCATCAAGTTCGTTTGAAGGTAAAAGAATGTTTTCAAGATAACTTTTCAGACGCGTTATGGGCACTACAAGTGTTTGGAAGCATCGTTCCGTGCAACAAACACTTCGGTAACATTCATCAATTTCGTGAATAGGATCTTTTTCCCTGTTAAAAACAGATTTGTTGTTGTCTTTGTTGGTGACATTCTAATCTGTTCTTAACGTCCAGAGGAATGTACCGAACCTCTCATCGTGATTCTTCAAATCCTAAAGAAAGAGAAGAAGATATGCGTGAAGTTGTCCCAGTGCGAATTCTAGTTAGAGGCAATTCAACTTTTGGGTCACGTGATCTCAAGGGAAAGAATTGTTGTGAACCCATCAAAAGTCAAAGCATTTCTTCAATGGGAACGACCGATGACCGTAACAGAGATTCGTAGCTTTATGGGACTAGTTAGTTAATATGGGAAACTCACCGCATAATTCTCCACAATGGTAGGATTGGAGAAACACTCGACTACCTTGTTGACAATGATTCTGCCCAATCCCAACGAACCTTTTGGGATGCCTAGTGATGCTTCGCATTGGAAGTTTGGAACGTGTGTTTGATCAGAATAGAAGGAATAGTAACGTATGATTTGAGACAACCGAGAGCACATGAGAAAGGCTACTCTACACAAACTCAGAATTAACAATTGTAGTGCATTAAAAATATGGAGGTATTTTCTGCATGGAGCAACGTTTAAAGTCTGCAGAAATCATTAGGGTCGGAAACATCTGGTTGATTAGAGGGAGTTAAATATATGGCATTACATGGATGGCGATGTGAGACACCTTTGTGTTGGCACCAAGACAGTGAAAGGATTGCGATTAGACCCGAGCTTGTACAATGAGCAATGGATAAAGCTAAGATGACTCAGGAAAGGATGCAAATAATTCAAGGGAAAAAAGAGATTATGTTAGAATAAGTGATTTGGAATGATGTGTTGGAGGCACAACATCGAGCTAGTTTCTAAGGTATAACGAATTTCGAGGATGAAATTTCTTTTTGAAGGGAGAGTTGTAACATCCCGAAAATTACTTATTTCATGATAAATAGTCATTTTATAATATTTTATGATTTTTATGAATTTTTATGGAATTTTTTGAATTGTTTAATTATTTTAATATATTTCTCGATTTACGTGTGTGCAGAGCGGGGTCGAGAAAATAAAATATTTTTCCCGAGGCCGAAAAACTTTGAACTGTAGAAGCGTCGACGGGGGATCTTACTAAACCTGAGACTAGACATAGTTTACGAGGTTTTCGTTATTCGAGATCTTATCTGATAAATAAAATTACAATATATTTTATTATTTGTGGGATAATAGAATATTATTTCTGCTAACTGTAAATTTTGGCCACTGGATAATAGCTCTAGCAAATTATTTCTATCTGGTTACTTTTATGATAGCATCTAAGTGACATCATCACTCTTTACTTTATCGAGAAGCGTGTGAAACTTCTCAAGGAAGCTTCCTACCCAACACCATATTTTTCTCTCTCCTCAATTGGGCTCCACAGCTGGGAGGAGAAAAAGATGACAAAAGTCATCATATTTTCACTTCCCATTTCCCATTTCAAACCCATTTCACCTTTCTCTCTCTTGTGGAATAAGTTTGCCCTAAATGATTTTATATGTTAAGTTTTGATGATGACAAATACAAGACAAACAAAATGATACTTATGCTTGATAAATGTGCTTAATGTGATATATTGTATCATGCATGATATATACCTTATCTAGTTATATTTTACTTAATAATCATGCAATATGATATATGTAACATTCATCATATAGCATATCCAATAATGCTTTATATGAGTTATAAATGAATTAATATTGGATTTGACATTTGTGCAATGTGTTCTATTGCATCCTACATAGAGCATATCTATTAATAATTGTTAAATGACTTATTTGGATATGTCTATGAAAGTTTTATGCATGTTAAACTAACTAAAGCTATATATTTATGAATCATGCATATGAAGACATTGAATTATGTTTTTGGACTAATTATGCTTGTTTAAGTGAGCAATACTTTACAGGATAGTCCAAATACCAAGGGTGAGCTTGCAATAAGAAAGAAATAGATATCTATTAAGCTCAACACAAGGAGAATGAGACTAAGCATATGTCTTTGAAGAATGCTTTTAATGATAACAAACATGAAGACAAAATGAAGATGATGGGAAGACCAAGTCCAAGATCTTTAAAGGATAACTTTAGGACTTAGAGTCTCTTTGTTCGAGGATCTCTTTGGATATCTCCTAGTGCATGAAGATAAAACAAAAATGTTTTTCTTAAACTTATACCAAAACTGATTTGATCTTGAAAATAACTTAAAAATGTTTTGGTGTTTTTGATAAACTTTCTGGGATGTTTTTCAAGCTTTTATAACTGTTTTATAAATTGAGTTATTCGAATAAATCATTTATTATTCAAATAAAGCTTTAAATTTGTTTGCGTGACTGAATAATATTTGTGCATCAAAGTGTTATTCGAATAACACTCTGTTATTCGAATAAAACCTTTCAAATTTTCTCTGTTTTCTGGAAAAGCCGGGGAGAAGTTGTTTAAAGCGATATTCGAATAACAAGTTAATTATTCGAATAATAGCTTTTAATTTTGAAAGCTTCGTTTTCTAAAAGGCTATTCGAATAAACCATTGTCTATTCGAATAAAAGGACTTCCAGAAAGGTTTCTCTCAAATGAGTTATTCGAATAACTCAGTAGTTATTCGAATAATCCTAGTTTTTCAAAACTCTGTTTGTTAAAGAGTTATTCGAATAAAGTTAAGGTTATTCGAATAACCCATGTCAGTTTGCTTTTTACGATGGTTTTGTGAACAATGTTATTCGAATAAAGGTTTATGCTATTCGAATAACCACGGGCTTTTACGAATATTGATTTGGAAACAAACGGCCATATTCTTTCGTATTAATTGCTACAATGGCTATTTCTCTATCTGACTCTATAAATTGAGACCGTGGGTCTTATCTAAAACAAGCCTAGCTATTTGTTTAATTTGCACTTGCTCTGAAAAATATGATTTATATTTTACGCCTATTTTCTGTGTTCTTTTTGCTGAAACTTTGAGATATCCTGTGAGAGCTTCAATTTGTATAATTTGCTCTGAGTGAGAGTTTCTCTTCATCTATATTTTCTGTTCTTCTATATTGAGGGTGAGGTATCCTTCAAGATTTGTATAAGGGTGAGGTATCCCTTCAAAATTTGTATAAGGGTGAGGTATCCCTTCAAAATTTGTATAAGACAAATTATTCGGTGAATAAAAGGTGAGGTATCCTCAAGGGTCGAGACTTTAGCACAAGGGTAGAGTTTCCCTGTGTGTGAAAAGTGCTCTTTTATGTAACGGTAGCAAGCACCTATTGAAGCTTGTACATATAGTGAAAAATCTCAAACTGTGTTTCGGGGACTGGACATAGACCACAAGTGGTTGGTGGTCAAATCAGGATAAATATTGTGCCTGCTCTTCTTCTCTTTATCTCTTTATTTTTATGTAATTTTATTTTATTACACATTTATTTATCTTCTATTCTTAAAGCTTTTATTCTTCATCTCGCAATTCTTTCTCTTTTATTTAATAGCTTAAATATTTGTGTTTATTTTAAGAGCTTTTGTGTAAAAGTTTTTCACCCCCCTCTTGGGTAATGGTTGCCATGACTAACATCTCTCACTCTCACATCCTCTCATCTCTCTCTCACGCGCTCTCCTCTCTTCCTCTCTTCTCCCACACGGCCACACACCACCATTGGAGGCCACCCACAATTTCTTGTCCAACCAACCTTGTTTCTTACATCCTCTCCACATCCTAAGACTCTTCTCTTTGGGGGTTACCCCCTAAATCTTCCTTTTTCATCTTCCACCATTGAAGCCCAAAGCTTGAAGCTTTTGAGGTAATGTTCTTGATCTTCATTTTCTCTTCTCATTTTCATAGTCCTTAGCCACCATTGTGATCAAGGACTCCCCTTTCAAGCTTTGATTTTGGATTTCTTGGGTTTCACCGTCTTAGGGTTTTCTTGGAGGTGTTGGACGAATTTCAATAGGCATCAAGGAGCTTATCATCTTATTTTCTCTTGAGGTAAGAGGGAGATAATCCTCTTCACCCAATCTTGGTGGTGAGAAAATGTCTTTGGTGTTGATGGTGAGGGATCCATTGTGGGTTTCTCACTTTGTTGGTGATTTCTAATAATGTTATGATTTGAATATGTTGTATGATCTTCTATGCTTGATATTGTGAATCTTGATGGATTTATATGTGTCTAAATACTCAAATATGTATATGGATTGGTACCCATTTGATTTGGAAGCTTGGAGAAGCTCATTTCATGGTTTCTGCTGTAGATTCACGGGCTGTGTGGATTTACATGGCCCAGGCCGTGTTCCCCACTGGAAACACAACTCAAAGCATAAGACAGAGTGTTACACGGCCGTCTAATCGGGTATTTCAATTTTTGGCCCATTTTCAGGTACTTCTAGAGGAGTACACGGCTTAGGCCGTGTAATTTGACATGACCGTGTACTCCGGGCCGTGTAACTTGACACGGCCTTGTAAATGGGATAGTGAAGAATTTGTTTGGTTTTTCTAGTCCCTTGGAGGCTCATGACCTCATTGGGCACTCAATATGAGACGTTGTAATAAGATAGAACTTAGCTAATTAAATGAATAGACACTTAATTAGGAATTCATAATGTGGAAAGAATCAAGAACACAACCTTATCATACAACTTAGAGTAAGGTTTGGATAAAGAAAGAACATGAGTGTGGGGAGGGTTGTGAGGAACTCAAAGTAAATATTCTAAGAGAGTTAACGCAAGAACATAATGGAATTGAGGCATAACTTTCATAGCAACTTTGAATAGTATGTGTTCACTTTTGAGGTTTTAATATTGACTTGAGGTGGGTCCGTGATTGGGATCAAAGATTTCGGATGAATAATTGGGCTCTATATGGCATGTGAATTTGGATAAATTATGCTATCATTGTGAATCTATATATGTATATATATATGTACACATTGAATCCACCTGCATTGAGGCATGATTGAGAAAGTCAAACATAATGAACATGCATTGACATTGTGGTTATGGAAAAGAAGTACCAGACCAAGAAACATCAGTTAGACGATTTAGTCAGATGTGGTTTGCTTTTATAACTAGAAACATCAGGTAGACGATTTAATCAGAAAGGACTGGTTATCAGAGGAAACCCAGATATCAGTGGTATTATATAGTCGCATGGATGGTTATATAATATCATTGATGCAAATAGTATTGAAATAATTGTATGGACGGTTGCTTTAATACCATTGGGAATGGTACAATGGTGGTTGAACTATTGTTCAGGCCATGTTGCCTAGGAGTTGAATCACACCTTAGTGCGGGTGCAAATAGACAAGTGTAGGTCATAATGTTGACCTTGGGGGCGTCGGGGTGCGGGTACCTCACAAGGGACAGTTGGTAGCTCTTCTGTCCGTGGGGCAGACCGATGCAAATGCACCGATGATCCGGACCGAGACACTGTCCTATATCGAGATCTGTGTAGAATGTCTTGTACAATGCCATGATGTGCATGTTAATAAATTGAGAATTTTAGCACTTGAGGGCCTCAGCAGCCGCGATACAGATATATCTCCTGATCATTCTCTCCGATGTTTGTGTCTTGCTCCATGGAGTAGGAAATGAGTACATTGTACATGAGGGTAGTCAGCATACGCATTGTGCATATGCATGGTCAGTTCACATATTGTCATGGCATGGTCTATATACATATTATGGTGACATAATTATTATTTATATATCTATGGTGGATATCTATTGTTATGGTGCTGTTAATATTTATATTATTGTGGGATATGCTTTTCTGATGATATCTATGAAATTGATAACTTGAATATATTTGCAATATCCGTATGTATGGAATGACTTTGTCATTCGTATTATTTTCCTTCGCTGCCATGTTGGTATTGATGTAGGATATCTCACCTCTTTGTTGTACTGTCCTGTTTTATTTTGTGTTCGATAAAGGCTGTGAAGGGGACACGATTGAATTGGCTGGTTTTGGTTGAGTTGACTTTCTAATTCCTGTGATGGCATTGAGGCGAGATTTCCTTGGTCACGTGCAGGTGCAGTTTCATGGGGGCATTGATGCCTGGCGGGTCGATCGAGGCACTGAACGTTTCATTGTATGTAGGGGTACTGGCTCTGTCCACAGGTAGTACCTATCCCAGGGTTAGTACATACCCTTTAGTTCTTTGGTACATGTCTTTTGTCATTTGGGTATGTAAGTGCTACGTTTTTATGTTAATAGTACCTTGTGTTCATTATATATATATATATATTTAAAGTTTTCCACTCAGTGATTATATTTTGGGAACTATGTAATAAGCATATTTCTTTCGTGGCTCATATTTTCTTTATTTGCACAATGATTAAATTTGGAGAATTTTGTTATTTGAATTATAGCACGCCAAAAATTTAGTGACCGTGGTATAATGATGATTATGCCGTAGTTACTAAATCGAGGGGTGTTACATAAGTATTACTTCAGAAAAAATTAAAAGGTTTGTATGGAAAAATATTATTTGTCATTTTGGTTTGCAATACTCAATTATGTCTAATAACAGGACACAATTCACTAATAAAAAATTTCATGAGTTTTGTTTGAAAAATGGAATAAAGCATATATTCACCTGGGTTGAACACCCTCAAGCGAATGGTTTGGCCGAGGCAGCAAACAAAGTTTTTTTTACCAGAATAAGAAGAAGACTTGATCGTGCTAAGGGTCTTTGGCCAGAAGAATTGTCGAGCATCCTCTGGGCATACCATACCACCCCTCAGTCGTCTACCTGAGAAACTCCATTCTAACTTACTTTTGGTGCTGATACCATGATTCTAGTAGAAATTGGAGGACTGAGCTTTAGAAGGTCAGCCTTTAGTGAAGAGACCAATGACAAAGCTAGGAGGACTGACCCGGATTTGTTAGAAGAAGAAAGAGAAATCGCTCATATTCAAGAAGAAGTCACAAAAGTCCGAGCAGCAAGAAAGTACAATCAAAAGGTCAAAATAAGGAAATTCAAAGAAGGAGATTTGGTCTTACGAAAAATCAAAGATTCTAGGAGATTACCTGACGAAGGAAAGTTATCAGCCAACTGGGAGGGACCCTTCTAAGTCCTTAAAGATGTCGGTGGAGGAGCCTATAAGATCAGTGACTTCAATGGGAATCTGCTTCCCAGAACTTGGAACTCGGCCTCACTTCGAGAATAATTTAGCTATGTTTTCTTTTCTCTTTTATATTTTAGTTTTTTTATGATGAATTTACAGGAGTTAAGGTAGTGTACTCTTTTTCCTTATTAGGGTTTTTCCTATTGAGTTTTACCTGAAAGGTTTTAACGTGGCATACCTTTTAACTATGCTTTATTGATGTATCTTAACCTACAAAAATCAAGAAGTTAAATCACTGAGTAGAATTGATGCTTTGATACCAATCCGACTAAGACCAACGTTTTTGAGCTGATGTCAGCCCCTTTTCGTCGATGCCGGTCAATGTCACCGATGCCAATCAATGTCACCGATGTCAGTTAATGTCACTGATGAAATCCTGCCCCTTCGAGCTGATGCCAGCCCCTGTAAGCCGATGCTAGTCAAAGACATCGGCGAAAATCAACCCCTTTGAGCTGATACCGGTTGAGATTCAAAATTTTCTACGTCTAAATAATCGTTCATAATGTTTGGGTAATAATCGACTGAGTTCTTGAAACCATGCTCTTAATACGTCCAAACGACCAAGTTTTAAGTTTGCTAAATGTTTAAGTTTTAACCGACCAACATTTTGAAACTAAGCTCTTTATAAGTTTCCAGCTAATGTATAAAAAGTTGTGCTTATCTTCCAATATTTTTGAAACTAAGCTCTTTAAAAACGTTTCCGACCGATTTCCGTGAAAGTGTCTAGCTACAAGTAATTCCAATCAAGCACTTTAAAAGTTCTTGACCGATGTTCATGAAGTGTTTTAGCGACAAATAATTGCTTCTGACCGATGTTCGTGGCCTCAAGGTGCTTCGAAAAAAGTTATTAAGTGGTTATAATTCGACTGAAGTTTTGAAACTGTGCTCTTTATTTTACCAATGTCTGCTTGATACCATTTGTGACAAATATTTAAATAATGATATTGAAAAGTTAGAAAGAAACTTCAAGGAATTAAAACAAAGATAGCAAAGAAACTTGAAAGCTATTCATTAAAAATTACAAAATAACTGAGTTATACATTGTTAAATTTACATTTCTCTATTTTCTTCATCTTCCTCTTCATCATCTTCTTCAACAATCCAACCGTTGACTACTTTTTGGAATAGGTCCATCTCGCCCAAGCGGTTATCAAAGACTCCATCAAGGTTCAAGACATGGCTTGCTTAAGGCAGGTCTTATAGCCGACAACCTTTTGATTGGTGATTTTGTCCTTTAACCATTCCAATTCAACGGAGAACTTTTTTTTTCATTCATTGTCTCTTTAAGAGCTCGGTTGGCTTCAATTTTTTCTTTTAAGGCGGCCAACAGGTTTTGTTCCACTTTCTTCTTTTCTTCTTCTAAAAGCTCCAATGAGGATTCCAGACCTTCCACTCGACAGACCTTGATTTTCAAAGCTTCGATTTCCTTCACAAGGAAAGCCATTTCGTCTCGATGGGATTTCTTCGCTTTTTCCATTTCCAATCGATAGAGAAGATTGTAGGATGATAGCTTCTTTTTTGTATCTTTCACTTCCAATTCGGCCGATTGGATTACACTGACAGCACGAAGACGTTGCACTTCGGCCCATTGACAAAGGCCGACTGCTCCAACTTTCTCTTTGTGCTCTTTGTCATCTGGAAGCGCAATGTAAGTATCCACTAGGGATCCAAATGGAAAGTTTGATGACCATAAAGAGGACACATTCTTTCCAGTCGTAAAACCACTTAGTCCTTCAAAGGTGGTGTTGAACCCTAAACTCTGTGAAGAAGTTTCACTTGCTGGTCGATTTCCCCCGGTCAAAGTGCCCAATTTTGGAGTATGGTCTTGTCTTGGAAGATTCTGGTTTAGGAATAGCATTTGCAGGGCCCGATTGAGGAGGAACATCATCAGTAAGAGCAGGATTCGAAGTCCTTTCGCTCTTCAACTTCCTCTGTCACCTTTGCATTTCACGAACACTTATCTTGGGAGCCATTGTTTCTGCAAAGGGGTGAAAAAGTTAAAATATATTAGAAGAACAAGTTTATCAAGTTAATAAAATGACAAAACTTATGCATAATTTTGGAAAGCTCGGCCGGGTTATCTTAGAACTTTATCAAAGAAGTTGTATCCAACACAGAAGCTTCCTCCAAAAGGTCAATTAGAGCTCGGTCTTCTGGTGGTAGGCTTCTATAATCCATACCCAATATGGGAAACGGATTTCCCCTACAGTATAGAGGAAATTTCTCCATTCCAAACTGATCCAAGAAGATTGAAAGAGCAGTCGGTGGAGAACTCACTCTGAAAACTTGTTCTTGAAATTTTTATATAAAGTGTCAAAGGTAGAAAAAAGTCTCTTTTGGGGATGACTGTTAATTAACACCCAACCCCTTACCAACTCCTCTACATTGAAAGAGGGAAAAGAACACTCCAATGCTCAGTTCCCGACCCAAAAAATGTACCACCACTTCGAAAGCTCTAACAAACGCTCAGCTGTTCAGATGAAGTTGGGTTGAGGTGACGTTCAACTTGTAACGCCCCTTTTTTCGGGAGGAAGACGTCACACCAAATATACGTAACTCAAAAGAAAACTATTAAGACCCGATTTATTATTATTTTTTATCTATAGGTATTAACCTGTCCATTAATAAAGTATCCTAACTTAGCAATTCCCTTTTAATTATATATTATATTTTTTTTTGTAAGCAGAAAAACATACACTTGGCGGAACTCAACATGAATATCAAACCATACATTTATACAGAAGATACATAATATATGTATATTTGGTTATATAACATAAGTCATTAAATACATCAACAGTTTTAGCAAAAGAAAGCAGAAGCTTTACATGCCCCAAAAGGTTATATAGACAGCCACCAAGGCTACAAAAAGTATCATGCCCCCAACAAACTACTGAGAAGGAACCTCAGAGGGGTCCTCCTCAGGTTCCTCATCAGAAGAGGAAATCCTCACAGGAGCAACAGATTCACGAGCAGGAGCTCGTGCAGAAGATAGGAACGAATCCTCGTGTGGGGTATACTCATGGTCACCCCACACCTTACGCTTCGGCATGTAGAACTCCAGCCATACAGAAACTTCAAAAGAGAAGACAGATGGATCATAGTGACCCCAAGCCAAAGATATAATCACATCTCCCACGTAGATGAAGTGTTCGGTGATCAAGTCGACGTGCCAATAGTCAATGCCTCTGTAAACCTCGCCGGGATGCCATAGCCAAACAAAAGACTAACTCGCCCCAAAACCAGAAAACTCAGGCTCTTCCTCGCCTCGATCTTTTAAGAAGCATAAATATAAACAGAATAGCAGAATATATAAAATAGGTGAGATATCCAACATCATTACCAGTTATGGTAGTAAAGAACCAGAAACAGCGTAGGACGCCATACAACATGGCAACATAATAAACAGCCTCAAGATTCAGATGACAAGTAATTTAATAATACAGATAGGCATAACATCATTAAAAGAAACAGTTCTATATATATATTTATGCCAGATAAATATGTTGACAGACTGTGCACATGCACAAGGTACCAAAATCCTACTCCATGAAGCTAGACACAACATTGGAGAGAATGATCAAGGAGATATGCCTGTATCTCATCAGCCTCAAATAAAGTGCTTTCAATATCAACAAATTACGAAACATGACTTATACAAGGCATTCTTTACAAGATCGTGATATAGGACAGTGTCTCGGTCCAGATCATCGGTGCATTTACATCGGTCTGTCCCATGGCACAGAGGAGCTACCAATTGTGCATTACGAGATACCCACACCCCGACGCCCCTAAGGTCAACAAGTGACCTACACTAGTTTATTCGCACCCGCACGTAGATGTGATTCATCTCTTAGGCATACAGCCTTACAAACAGAGTCCAACAGACTTTCACAATGCATGATGATTCGATGCGTATATATATACATAGATATTCAATAATAGTATGACTTGTCCATGATTACACGCCACATTAGGCCCAATCAATTATCAACAATCCTTGGTCCCACTTATGGACCCACAACAAGTTATTGTCCAAATCTCAAGGGTGAAAACATACTTTTCCTATTAAACTCCTCTAGGGAAATTCTCTAGTATTGTTCATTCAATCTTTATTACTCTTAATTAGATAAGTCCTTTTCTTTATTTTAGTTCACAGTCACTTAGGGTAATTATCTTAAGCTCCTCACAACCTCACCCATACTCATGTTCTTTCTTTGTCCAAAGATTTCTCTAGGCTATAGGATAAAGTTTTATTCTTTATTCTTTCCATATTATGAATTCCTAATTAATTATCTAATCACCTAATTACCTAAGTCTTAATTGATTCAAAAATTTTATCAATGGTTGCCCTAGGTGGCCGTGACCTCCCAATGGCTAGGAACCTAAAATTCTCATCACATTATTAATTACTTATTACTTGATTTCTTAAGTCCCAAAGTAGCACAAAAATTCCATCATGGACCCACCAATGGCCTCATGGCCGTGAGCCTCCAAGCAAAAAGGGTAATAATCTTTTGCTTTCCATATACACATCCAAGGATTCAAAGCATTCCAATCCATCAAGTTATACAATAGCAAGTATTAAAGTCATACAACACAATCAATGACAACATTACCAAAGAAAATCATACAACAAAGTGAGCAACCCACACATGAATTCCTCACCATCACCACAAAAACGTGTCCCTCACTACTATGATAGGTTGAAGAGGATAATCTCTTTCTTACCTCAAGAGACAACAAAAGAAAGCAAGCTCCTTGATGCTTCCTTGCAATTTTCATCCACTACCACCAACAAAACTCTAGGATAGTCAAACTCACTCAATCAACAACTAAAGCTTGAAAAGAGGAGTCCTTGATCACAAAGGTGACCAACGGTCATGAAAATGAGAAGAGAAAATATGAAAGTCAAGAACTTTACCTCAAAGTTTCAAGTTTTGGGGCTTAGTAGAAAATGATGAAGATGGAAGAATCAAGAGATGATCACCAAAGAGAAAAGCTTCAAGATGATGAGAGGATTTAAGAATCTAGGTTGGATTGAGCAAACAAGCTTGGGTGGCCAACAATGGTGTTGGGGCCATGAGAATGGAGAGAAAATGGAGAAGAGAAAGTGTGAGAGAGAAAGGAAAAAGTGAAACTTTATTTTGAAATGAAAAGTGAAAAGTGAATGTATGGTAAAGAGAAAAGATGAAAATTTTGGTCATCTTTCCCCCCTTGGCCGTGGGGTTCACAAAGGAGGAGAGAGGGAAGTGGCTTCCTTAAGAAGCTTGATACAAAACTTCCTTGAGAAGCTTCACAAACTTTTGAAAAAGTCAAGGGTGATGTCATGATGATGATGTCATCTTGGTGATGTCATTAAAGTGCTCTCTAGAAAAGATGACTAACACTCTACTAAAGTTATTATTCAGTGGACAAAAGTTACAGTTAGCAGAAATAGTATTTATCGTCTATCGGATAATAAAACGTACCACAATTTTATTTATCAAATGAAATCTCGAAAAATAAAACTTCGTAAATTGTGCCCAGCCTCGGGTTTAGTAAGATCCCCCGTCGACATTCTCACAGTGTAAAGTTTTTCGACCTCGGGAAAAATATTTTATTTTCCCAACCTCGCTCAGCACGCATGCAAATCGAGAAATATATTAAAATAATCAAATAATTTAAATAATTTTCAAAAAATTCTCAAAAATCACAAATATTATAAAATGAATATATATCATGAAACAAGAAATTTTCGGGGTGTTACACAACTTGGTTAAAATTTCACACTGAAAGTCCGAAAAGGGAAGCTGAAGACTGAGTTGAATAAAGAATGTATCGTATACATAAATCTAGCCTAATTCGTCATTTTTCCCCGGGGACATGAAGATTCTCTCTTCAAGATGACACGGTCGGCAGATGAACTTGGTTTCATCTCCATCAGTCGCCATTACGATACATCTCCGTAGTTTGGTAATACTCTCGGCCGGGTCGAAATCTGAGCAATATTTCCTAACACCAGGATGAACCCAATCATATTTGTTCCCTGGTTGTGGGGGCAACGACCGACCTTTAGAGTTTGATGTCCCCTCATCTAAACTCTCGATGTGTTTTTTTTCCCTATTCTAGTGGATGGGTTCACGATACGGGGAGGACCTGGTTGAGACTCTCCCAGAATCTCAATGGACTCACTGTCACTATTATTTTCTCCAGTGGACATTTTACATCTTATAGTCTAAAAATCTACTCAAAAAAAGATTATGCAAAAGCGTGGAAGGAAGGAATAAAATAAATACTAGGTTTCTAAAGTAAAAAGTGAAGAAATTTGATGAAGACGCAGAGCTCGATGAAGGGGTAATGGTGGCTTCGAGAATAGAAAAGAGAAGAAATGGAATGTATGGAGCTTGGGGGGAACTGAAAGATGAATTGAATGAAGTAAGAGAAAGGAAGTTTTAAATAGAGAGCAAAAACCGCCACGGATCAAACGATCGAGAATCTAGGAAATTGAAAGGTTTTGATCTTATCCATAGGGTTGATCCAATGATGGAGATTCATCAGGATAGTGATCAACGGTTGCAGCATAGTTCCTAATAGTTTCATTAATGATGAAATGATAGACGTGACACTTGTACAATGAATGAGTTACACGCGTCATGCATCTGCCCATATCCCAACTAAACGTGCGCAACACGAAGCATCGCGTTTGGCATCATGCAAAAGACATGGTCCCTATAAACTCAGTTTATCTTTTCAAAAGGCCGAGCTAAAGGGTTGTGGATCATCCTGACCATTCTTAAACTCAGCTTATCTTTTCAGAAGACCGAGCTGAGGGGCTGTGGACCGTCCTGACCATTCTTAAACTCGGCCTATCTTTTTAGTAGGCTGTGGATCTTCTTGGGCTTGGCATAATAGATTGACTGACCGACCAAATAAGTTCATCTACTCGGTAGGCCCATTTCAAAGTAACAGGCTAGGAGAAGTTCCGATCAGACCGATTCCAATTCTACTGTAAGGGCCCGACTGACACATTAGATGTGAACACATGCTATGAATCCCTAACGGTCATTTACTAATTAGCAACATCATGACCAACGGCTGTGAACAACTTCGCGCGTTAATGACCAAACACAACGAATCTTAACTCTCGGAGTCCTAAATGGCTCGAGCGGCAAGAATACGAGCAGTTAGCGTTCAGATCATTTATATAAGCTGACCTGTCTGTCTAAGACAGATATGTTCCATTCTTATCTAAAACACACGTATCAATCATACTTTGCATACTTTGCGATCTTTTTTGCCGATTTGTCTAGATTTCCTTAACCTTACTGTTATCCTTCCCAAGGACTTCCAGTGAATTTTCTTTTTGCCGATTTAGGTCTCGATCAGTACACAAAACAAATACTAATCACGGAATCCTCCTGTAGCATAAAGTTTAAACTAAGTTGCCCCTATAATTATATCATAATTTTCATTAAAGTAGACAAGCGTTTTAAAGTAGGATTTCATTTTCAAGTGTAAAAGACGACAGTAGCCACATAGTAATAATAATTCAGAGATCTTAAAATATAATTCTCTCCATCGAATCAAATCATTTACGACCAATCACGTTATTGTTGCACAACTGGACGCCTAGTTGTTCCCTTCACATGCAATCGGAGTGCTCACTGAATGCGCTTCCATTCCCTCCCACGAATTCAGAGCGAATCTACAAAGTACAACACATACATGCTATCGGTTCACCAATATAAGCACTTTGTCATTATTATTAGCAGAAATGCATTATCTATTTATGTCACTATTTACCCTTCTTTTTTTTTCTGCAGAAAATTTATTCAACCTTAGATTATGGTGACTTCAACATATCCCTAATCACGTGACAACCCATAGGTTGATTAGTTAATCAAAATCCAAACAAAAATTCAATCTCCTTCTCTTTCTCTCTCTTTTTTCACTTTCATTATCTGCGTTAAGCAATAGGCAATTATTAAAGAAATTGAAACAGCTTAAGAGTGGGGTTTGAAAGGAGGCAAGTTACTTCGTGAGCGTGACAGGCTGGCTATCTGACTGACCTATTTTCCAACCACAACAAACGCATCCGCTAAATAACTTCATCAAGTAAAACAGAATGATGGAAGAATACTAGAAAGAATCACTATAACCAAAACAATGTTACAAATCAAATATAACAAATATTAAACAATTATTCAGTCCTTCAACATAGTTTTTTGTAATAAACAGATCCTTGATTATATAACTATTAAAAAAAAAAAGACCTCATTTGTCTTTGTGCTTGAGCATATTTTCAAGGGGCATAATGGTCCGTAGGCGGAAAAGAAGTATATCATAAAAACACGTGGCATAATGCAGGTGGGTTGACATAGAGGAAAAACAGGGAGAAGGTAACACAGTCGGCGCGGTTAGGGGAGAAGTCGTGTTCATCATCTTCTTCTTCCCTCCTTTTCTGACATTCCAACTCTGCAAAAATCCTCATTTTTCCTTATTTGTTACTTTCTAATCCCTTCCTTTCCTTTTCTTCATTATATTATTAATTGATCTTGGATTCCCTATTTTGCCCCCACCACCATTCTGGTCTCTGTTTCATTCATTCGTCCAATCTCTCTGGTTAATACATACATCTCACCATAAAATAAAGGGCGTTGAGTTTTTCTTCCGTCCCTTACTCTTTTCCTATATATACCAATTCACATCTCTGTCTCTCTTCAAGGGACAAAACCTTTGCTTCCATTCCATGCCTCATTCTTAAGGTATTCCTTCTCTTCTTTTTATTTTTTTCTTCCCTTTTGTTTGAATCGATTAATTTTTATGCCTCCGAATCCGAAGAAATGGAGAAAAGAAGAAGAAGAAAGAGCCCAATTATTTTCTCTGCCTATATATTATACATATTATTTGCTTTCTGTTCAATCGGCTTCTTAGTGGTTTTCTGACTTATTGTCTGCTAAAACTCGTTTCTTTTTGTTGTGACATCGTTGGTTATGCGTTTGTGTTTATTATTATCATTATTATTATTATTATTATTTCTTTTTTGGGTTAATCGTGTTGAGGTTGGTTATCTATATGTCTAAATTATTTGAATTTGAGTTCTGGGAGATCCAATGGGTATTCTGTGATTATACCTGATAGGAGGGAAATAGAATGGAGCCAAAGATGAAGAGTTTTGACTCTTGCAATTGTGGCTTGAGTCTTATGTGCTTTGAACTGATTGGCTTTGTAACCATTATATTATATCTTCGTTATTTGAATAGTAAAACGCATGAACTTACTGTTCCATCTATCTTTGTTGTCGGTTGCATTTCCATTTTTTTTTCGGATAAAGGGTTGTATACTTGCATTCTTAGAACATGTGTTTGTCTCTTCTTGTGTGTGTGTGTGGTGGGGGGTGGGGGGGGGGGGGGATTGCTTCCTCTTGCTTGGATCTGTTGTGAGTAGTATTTATTTTGTGGATTATCTGTATGATATTGGTTGTCCCAGGACTTTTGGTTCCACAAAGAATTAATGATGCCGGGAATTGTTACGAATGGAGTTCGTGATGATGGGGGAGCGAATGAGATGAATGGGAACCATTCCCCCTCTAAGGAAACCTCAATTCCAATCAAGTCCCCAAGGAGTTCCCTGAGTCCTCAAAGACACGAATGCGCTGCTCCAAATCTCCCGGTTGATGGGGTGGTTGAGCCCTCGATTGAGCAGCTTTATGAAAATGTCTGTGACATGCAGAGTTCTGATCAGTCACCCTCGAGGAAAAGTTTTGGATCTGATGGTGATGAGTCTAGAATTGATTCAGAATTGCACCATCTAGTTGGAGGGCGGATGAGGGAGGTGGAGATAATAGAAGAGGAAGTGGAAGTGGAGAAAAGGCCAGGAGGGGATTCTAGTAGTGAAACATCTTCTAGAACAGGTAGTTTATCCAATGATAAGAAGTTGGATAAGGTGGATGAGATTCGATCTGCAACTACAAGTTCTGTTTCTTCAGAAAAATCAGCCAAAGCATCGAACTCACAATTGGGCCCTGAAACTTCACCAAAATCAAGACCCAAGGGAAAAAGCCCTCCTGCAAAACCTCCTGTTGAGAGAAAGAATGATAAGCCTTTGAGAAAACAAATTAGTGGAGTTACTGGCGTGAAGAAATCAAAGAATTCTCCTTTGAGAAAGTCAGTGTCACAAATTCGAGTTGAGAATTCGGCTGAATCAGCATTAGATAAACCAGAGCGGGCATCAATATTACTAAAGCAAGCAAGAGATCTTATTTCATCAGGAGATAATCCGCAGAAAGCTCTTGAATTAGCTCTTCAAGCAATGAAACTGTTTGACAAGTTTGGCAATGGGAAACCGAGTTTGGAGCTGGTTATGTGTTTACATGTTACGGCTGCAATATATTGCAGCTTGGGTCGATATAACGAGGCAATTCCAATTCTTGAGCACTCAATTGAGATTCCTGTTATTGAGGAAGGTCAACAGCATGCCCTTGCTAAATTTGCTGGTCACATGCAACTGGGTGATACCTATGCTATGCTAGGCCAGCTTGAGAATTCAATTATGTGCTACACCACAGGGTTTGAAGTCCAGAGGCAGGTTTTGGGAGAAACAGACACAAGAGTTGGTGAAACTTGCCGGTACGTGGCTGAAGCTAATGTTCAAGCATTGCAATTTGATGAAGCAGAGAGGCTCTGCCAAATGGCCCTTGACATTCATAAAGCAAATAGTTCAGCCCCATCTCTTGAAGAGGCAGCTGATAGGAGGCTCATGGGCCTTATATGTGAAACAAAGGGAAATCATGAAGCAGCTCTTGAGCATCTTGTTTTAGCGAGCATGGCAATGGTGGCAAATGGCCAGGAAGTTGAAGTGGCGTCTGTTGACTGCAGCATTGGAGACACATACTTATCCTTGTCTCGATATGATGAGGCTGTTTTCGCATATCAGAAAGCACTAACAGTTTTCAAGACCAGCAAAGGAGAGAATCATCCAGCAGTAGGACTAGTCTTTGTACGTTTGGCTGACTTGTATAACAGGACAGGGAAGATAAGGGAATCAAAATCATATTGCGAGAGTGCACTTAGAATATACGAGAATCCCATGCCTGGAGTTCCTCCAGAGGAGATTGCTAGTGGTCTTTCAAATGTTTCAACTATCTATGAGTCAATGAATGAGCTTGAACAGGCACTCAAGTTACTGCAGAAAGCACTGGAAATATATAATGATTCCCCTGGTCAGCAAAGCACAATAGCTGGAATTGAAGCTCAGATGGGGGTCATGTACTACATGTTGGGGAACTATACTGAATCTTACAACACTTTGAAGAATGCTATCTCAAAGCTTCGTGCTATTGGAGAGAAGAAATCAGCCTTCTTTGGTATTGCTCTTAATCAACTGGGACTTGCCTGTGTGCAGCGTTACGCGTTAAGTGAGGCTACAGAATTATTTGAAGAAGCAAAGAGTATTTTGGAACATGAGTACGGACCGTATCACCCTGAAACGCTTGGGGTGTATAGTAATCTTGCTGGCACGTATGATGCAATTGGCAGGTACCACCTTTGGTGTTCTTTTTTTTCTTTGGGGGCTTATTCCCTCTTCCTCTTCTATTTGCAAATCTCTTTTTCACTATTAGAGCATTTGCAGCACTTTCAAGTTAATGTGGTTTTATGTAAAGCAGGCTAATAGTAATAAGTAATGTTATTGTATATTAATAGGCCATCTAATCTAGTCATGCCACTCGTATGAATATAATGACTATGATTCTCATTGTTGCATTCGTAGTGAAGAGTTAGTCTGCCAGGTTTGAGATTGCATTTACTTTCCCCTTAAGCTTTTGTTGGGAAGAAAGTTAGCAACTTGAACAAAGACAAATTAAGAGAAGGATGAGTCTGATTCACCTTTTTACACCTTCGTGTAATTATTGATCTGGAAGAAAAAACTACTAACTAATGACTGGGGACAGGGATATTTATTAACAGGATATGGAATCTATTGCTTCTTTATGATTTCAAGAGTTTTAGATTATCGGCGATATGGTTAGGTTGAAGTTCTTTTGTACTCATGTGGTTTGATCTTCTATTTCAGGCTGGATGATGCAATTCAAATTTTGGAGTACGTTGTTGGTATGAGGGAGGAAAAGCTTGGGACAGCAAATCCTGATGTGGATGATGAGAAGAGAAGGTTGGGTGAGTTGTTGAAGGAAGCAGGTAGAGTTCGGAGCAGAAAAGCCAGGTCACTTGAGAACCTTCTTGATGCCAATGCTCGTACTATAAACAACCTTGTCATCAATGCCTGATAAGAATGTCTATCTAGGACTCATGAAAGAAACTCGATGCTTTACAGGAACTCTATAAATGGAACAAAAGAAGAGCATGCTAAAAAGTAGAAGAGATAATAAACAGGAAGAGATAAACTTGTCCTGAAAGTGTTAATTTATGGGGTAAAATGGAATGATTGAAGAGTGTAATAATTTATGCTAAAATATTATTCAAAGCTATATTATTTGTATGATACGATGTAAGTAATTATGGTATACAGACATGCCTATTGTTTGTGTATACAACATTTTCCCCCTTGTTTCTTATCAAGAAAAGACTGTTTTTTCTATGTTTGAGACTCTACATTGCCGATATGGTTACAAAGTTGGACAAATACTTATATGTTTTTTCTTAAAATTGAACTTCGATAATGATTGAAATGGATAACAAATTTTCTCTTATTTTCTCACCAAAGAATTGTGTACTTATATATTGTTTCTTAAAATTATGATCTAATTCTTAAAAAGTAGGGCACTGAAAAATATAATCAAATCATGTGTTTCATTTTTTAAGTTAAAAAATGAAGTACAATTAGACAAATAAATTTAAATAACAAAATACAGTTAGTCTATGATATCCTATAAATTAAAAAGAAAAAGTGCAATTGAACAAATAAATTTAAGCTAGGACTATGATCCAGGATGCATATCAATCGCTGCTTTGTTTTATTTTCCCCATATGAGTAACTGTACTTCCTCTCTGTTTCCCGGGGGGGGAGGGTAACTTCAGACATTGAAGAGCACTCTTTTTCTACTGTTTCACAAAGCTTTGTTCCTGCTACATACTAAGAAAACTTGTTTGGAAGCTCTTCAGAAAAATACCATTGATCAATTGATTTAATGGACACACCTGCTGAAAAGAAGGGGAAGACATTGGTTAGAAAATTTCAGATTAGTAGATTACATTTTCATATTATTGTATAGCTTTTAAATATCCCAATAATATATAATATTATTTTTCCAGAGAGTTAGGTTGCTTAGTCGAATGGTCAATAGCTCAGTTACTTCTTGTTCAGCATGAATTGAATACTTTGAACGTAAAACTAAAGGTAAAGGAGCATGTATTGCAAGGATATGTACATACCTATTCGTAATCCTAATGCATAATATCTAACGTACAAACTGACCAAGTAAAAGTAGTTTGTTCATACTGTGCTGCGGTATTCATTATTAGGAGAGCAGTATTATACTCAAGTCCCTTTGAAATAAGGCAGCTAAAGTTTGTTTCTGTTTGCTGAACAGCCTAATTTGCCTCAAATGTCAGTGCTGTGTGGAATTTTATTGGGCTTAGAGCCTTGGAGGTATGCTGGGAAGGAGGAAAACGTAGATAGGGAGGACGTAAAGATGTTGGCTAAGATAAGAAGGTTGATTGCAAGAATACTATGGCTGCAAATAGCAATAAGCTTGAATCTTTTATCACTTCTTGGAAGAGGAGGTCTACATTTTGGAATTTGCCACTTTCTTGGTGTTACACATGAATTGCAAGTTTGCAACTGCTGCTTGTGACTAACAACTCAGCTTTCTTTGGTAGCAATAAAGGTTGTTTAAGCGCTGTGAAATATAATTTACTCGTCGAACAGAATTGGTTCACTTAATTAAGAGTGTCTTAACAAAGATATTACTCAATATTCAATACAAAACGAAGGTCAATCACTTGTATTCCTTGTGGGGTCCTTCGTGAACCAAGCAGGTCTCCGTCTTGGTCATGTAGAAGCAAGCTTCACGTGTGAATATATTTTCTTCCTCCTCTCTACTTAAATTTACTTTCCCCACTAACATCCAGAAACTGTGTAATCCAAGGAATATGATAGTAACACCAAATATGAACCGTGATTATATTCCTAGTCCTTGAATAAATAAGGACTGCGAGGGACAGTCATTGAATCTTACACCCTCGAGGCAACACAGAAGGTCTGAGTGGGGAAATGGAAAGGAGTATTACTATTCAAAGCCCACATCGAATAGAGTAATTAGGGAAATTAAGTGCTCTCAAAATAAAATAAAAGAGCTTGTCCGTGACAAAGACACGGAGTCACGTGGTGAGTACACAGCAAGTTATTCTTTCGCTTTTGTTTTTTGGTGCATTATTCTTTCGCTTTTTACCAATGAGTATCGTGTGCTCGCCACTAAAGCGGCATACGCCTATTTTTGAAGGGGTCTTTCCTTTTTTGGGAGGAAAGAATATTTATTTACTGATTAATTAATGTATATTTAATTACTGATTAATTAATGTAAAGCTCCTTGTATATTACATTTTTTCTTCATATATTAGCTGTTAAATTGTCTCTCTTTGTTTTCGTACGTTTTCTGAAACTCATTTTTCTTTTAGCAGAAAAGAAATTCAATATAATGAATCGATAGTTTCAATACACATTTTTTTTAGTGTGTTTAGTTCTTAAAATTGAGTATAAAATTAGAGTTAAGAATTAGAATTGAATTTTTTAATTTTAATTTTTATGTTTGTAATGTCATTTAGAATTAGAATTGTAATTTCATAAATCAATTTCATGAAATTGAAAAATAATTAAATTAAGTATTTCTTGATTCTCAACATATATAATAAGAATTACTAACTTCATAACTTAAAACTTAAACTCTTTCTCTTTCTCTCTCCACATTTATTTATAAACAATCATATTTATTGAGATTATATATTTATATAAAAAATTATTTTTATATTTATATAAAAATTATAATAATAGCTATTTACTTTTTTCTAAACAAATTCATGAAATTTTTTATGAAAAAAATGATTATTATATTATAAAAATATTATTGCATGAATATTTTTATAAATTTTAATTTTATAAATAATTTTTTAATATTTTAGATCATACTTTTAAATAATAAAATTATAATTAAATTTATAATTATCATTTCTTATCTTAAATTTTTGACAACTCCAAATATAGAATTCAAGATTCTCGAACCAATTCTAATTTAAAAAATTATAATTAAAATTAAAATTTTATGTTTTAATTTCAATTACGTTATGGAAACGGACGCTTAACAAAAAGAAATTCAATATAATGAATCAATAGTTCAATACACAGTTAGGCATCATCGGGTGGGGTTATAAAAAATTTCAAAAGGTTGTATATATATATATATATATTGAAAATTTGAATAATGAAAAGCAGGTTGATTCGTAAAAAATATAGAGAATTTTTTTTAAAAATAAAATAAAATAAATTAAAACAAAGTTCTAATCTAATTAGTTGGGATTCGTAAGAAAAAATTAAAAAGAAAAAAGAAAAAGTTAAATCAAGTTGATTTGTATATCAATTCATGAAAATCAAGAATAAAATCAATCTTAATTGGTTCAGATTAAATTTTACCTAATCAAACTATTCTGAAGTGGATTTAGAGGGTACCTGTAATAGGCACGTACACGGTGGTTTCCTCCTTGAGCAGCAGCAGCTGAGCGTATTGAACAGGGGGGTGGGTACCTGCAAAGGGACTCGAACGCTCAAGTCAGGCAGTGCACAAGTAGGATTATGTAATTGGATCCTAGATTACCTTATCAAGATGACTTAACCTTGTATTTATTGAGCGTATGTAGAATCCTAATAGGATCTTTATTGGATGCAGGTAATTTGGGGTTAGTATCCTGATAAAGATCACCTTCCTATTATTATCGGGTAAATATGAGATTATGATACAAAAAGTACTTAGCCATCTAGGGTAATTATGAGTCCTATAATATCGTAAGTTGATAATTGACAGTTACGAATATTTAGGGATTTATCCTCTAAGCGAATCTATCAATCATGATATTACAGCCCAATACCTCTTGATGCGCTATCTTCCGAAGTCTGGACTACCTTATGAGTCTTCCGTTATACCAGCCTGTGAGGAGTCTGGCTGTGTGCATGCCAGGTTGATCTCATGGAACAGAATCCCAGATCACGATCCAGAACAGTTGCCCCAGCTTGGCACTTGGATGGGACAGACGAGGGTCAAGTTTCGAACGAATCAACCGTCATGTGGCCAACATGATAGTCTGGTGAATAGATGTTGGATTCCGGATGATTACCGATGTCCATGACCTATTCTGATATTTTTTTTTTAATTCATTGCCCCCAAGTAAGAGTACTGGGGATTCTTCTGGATATCTTTGGTGCAGATTTTGAATACGATTTCTGAATTGGAAGGTGGTAACAGTCTGAGATTCTTTGGGAAATTGATACTTTTGACTTTATTGGGAATTAATGATCCTTTGAAGAGGATATCAGTTTCATACAGATTTTCTCAACTGCCCCCTATCTTTGTGACCAATCAGAAACTTGAAGCATTTATTTTAGTTGATTTCATTAGGTTAGATCACCTTTTATAGGACCAATCAGAATGCTTCATGGGCCCTATAGGTGGAGAGTGCTTCTTCAAGAGCTAGCATTCCCTTCCTTTGCACTCCTCTCGTTTTACATTTTCATGCAAGAATGGTTTCTTTTGAGAGAATGAGAGTAGCTTTTCCTTCATTTTCCATATTTGTGAAGAGAACTTCATCTTCTGCAGAGATTATACTCTTATTTTTTCCAAAGTTCTTGAAGGTGTTTGATCCTCTTCGGACGTTTCCTTCCTTTGATGGGAGCCTTTCTTTCTTGGCGTAAATTGGGTTACTATGCATTTGGGCAGGCGAGAGCCTTTCTATCCCGGCATACATGGGAGTGTCTAACCCAGTTTATTAGTATGGAGTGATGCGTCCATGGTCCAATGCATAGCAAAACTGCAAAATGCTCTGATCGATCCCTTTACCCCTCTCCAAGGGATTCCCAGCGCTTGACCGGGTTAACATAGTGGAGAGTCGTCCTTCTTGGAAGGGAAAACCCTCTGGGAGTAACTTGGGGTGATCTGCTTTCTTTGACTTGCTTTCAAGGAAGCACCGGGTATCTGCCTCTACCGTCATCTGTTAAGAAGGTAGGAGGGAATAAGTTGGCAGAGTAATTCTGTTTCAGAGTGGCTTCAGTTTGTTCCGGGGTGGAGAGACTATTGGAGCAGCTCCGCAATTTGAGGCAACTTGGGATGGTTGAGGCTGGTAGAATGACCTTCTGCATGAAGGTCATGCCCCGTCTAACAAAAGAGAGAGTGTCTCGGTCTTCATTATCGCCGTGAAGGAGGCAATGCAGAAGACTTGGCATCGGTCCTGGAGTCGTGGCTCCAGTTTGCCAATGTTCTTCAAAGCCAATCCATTTTTTCAAGAGGTCAGGGTTTGGAAATGTGGACGTGACATGATCCGGGATACCGGAGATGTTTGCTCCTTCCTTCGGGCTCTTTAGTTGCTGCTCTTTCCTTATACATTCCATGTCTCAATTATCTCTTTTTTTCCCACTCTCCGGATGTATGACGATGTATGGAATGAGAATGAATTAATAAAGATTTTATATTCTAAATTTGTCTTGTATTTTCCTATTCTTTTGCCGAGATAACACCGTTGGGAAAAATCCAACGCTTATTCTGGAATAATACCATGATGATATTGCCGGGGTAAGTCCAGCGCTTACTCTAGCATAATACCATAATAACCCCGTCTCGGCACTTGTTCTGAAGATCAAGTCGGCAAGGCTTGTTTTTCCTCAAAAATAAGCATATTTTGTCTTTTACCGTAGTCCACGCTGTTAACCAAATGGGTACCACGGTTTTGAGCCGGGTCTATCGAAAGAGTCTGGGCTCCTTTTTTAACATCTATATGACGTTTTGAATTACTGCGCAACTGTCTTTTCAACTGCTATTACAGCTGTGTGGGCCGCGTGGCCCGAGTTTATTAGAGGGACGTGCCTGGGGCTTCGCACGCCATGATGGGCACCTTTTGAATTCACGATTGAGAAGACAAAAATGTCCCCTAACCGTTTAGCCCTTATAAATAAGAGTTAAGGGTTCATCGTCCTTACCTTACTGTACTTGACTTACTTCACTGAGAATTCCGTGCAGAAAAAGCTTGGTTTTTTAGGCGCCTTTCAGCCATTTCTAGTTTCCTCATCGTTCAAGCACTTTTTATCTTTGCATAATAAGCAACTCTCTTTCAATTCTACTGTCATTTCCTTTTTCAAAATGCTTATTATTATTGAAAAGTAAAGTAGAAGTGTATCTTTGTCCTCTTTGCTTTTCACGAAATAGGTTTAGAGATTTCTAAGCTTTTCATAAACTTCGTCACCTCCCTAGAACATCGTCTCCGCCGCGCCAAGCACGGCGGAGGAGTCCCCCTAGAAATTTGAACTCTGGTGGGAACGGAGGTCGGTAAGAGGGTTTGAATTATTTCGTTCTCCCCTTTCTATGTCTGAATCCATGGCATTACTAATTCTGACAATTACTTGCTGACTTCTTTAGGTATTCTCAGGATTTCCATGGCCAGAGGAAAAAAGAAGGTTAGGGTCCAAACACCGCTCCACGAGGTCCGCGAACTGGCTGAGGATGACCTGATTCGAATCCAGCGATGTCCCGGACTGGTATGCCCTTAGGTAGTGGACAACGTCTGGAATCATCAGTCTAAGTTTGTGAATGAAGCCGTACTCCGAGAATTCTTATTATGCTTGGAGTTGACCGTAAACAAGGCACGGGATAAAGAATTCCAAATCGTTTGTCCGAACTGGAATGAGAGGGTGTGTTCCTGTCGGGAAGCTAGTTCACACTTCATGTTCCTGTATGAGCCCCTTTTCCTTAAGCTGGGGCTTCGATTGCTGTTCTCCAACTTCTAAATTGCCATTATCTGGACTCTACACGTGGCCCCATCCCAGATCCATCCTAATGGTTGGGGTTACATTATCTCCTTCAAGAGGTTTTACCGATTAATGAACCTTAAATACTCCGTCAATACTTTTTTTTTATACTCGAATAAACACCCAAGGGATAGTAAAGCAAATGAGTTAGCTTGTCATCTGATCTAGACCTAGCCGCAAATCCTTTGATGTTTTTGAAGAGAGCTTTAAAGGATTTAAGACTACATTTTTCAAAATTAAGGCCGCGGAGGGATTTCATCCATTCTTCCTTAAACTCAATAGGGAACCTCAATTTCCTCTTTACTGGACGCAAGATTGTTGGGGTAACCCCATCAGTCTTATTGACAAAGAAGAGTCGGACCTCAACCCTGAGGAGCTTAGGTCGGTCAAGTTCATAACCCAGTATGCTGAGCGGCATGGAAACATCAATATCAGGGATGTTCTCTATGTTCTTGGTGATGATCTTCTTTTTGCTTTATTAGGTAGGAATTATTAGGTAGGAATTAGGGTGTTATTACCCGTAGTGACCTTAGGTTTTTACACTTTATCTTCATGCATCCTCATTGTTTTGCTGTGCTGACCGTATACTCATTTTTTATTTTGTTTCAATAAGCAACATGACTTCTGGATCTTCTGTGGTTGCCCTGCAAGCTGCATGATCTCGAAGAAAGGGGACAAAATCTGCAAGTTCTTCTTCCACTACTGCTGATCGGGTCAAAACGTGTTACCCATTTGCTAACCGTAAGTACACGGATCGCTCAAGTAATACAGATACGGAGTATAAGTTCGTTCCCATAAGGATAAAGGATTCCAAAGCTAATTATCAACCAATAGCTTAATTAATTCTATTCAAGGATATAAAAATGAACAAAAGTAAAGAAAATAAAGACAGAAAATAATAAAGATAAAATGGTTAGGTTTTAGGGAATCCTTCTTCACCCTTACATCTACCAATAACGTGCAATCCTCTTCATTAACATGAATGCATTGATTAGGTTACCTTGACAATCTGATTTAGCTAAAAGCCTATGTCTAGGTCAATCAACCCTGGTTTCAATTGCCCAACTCACTAAGTTTCCTTGAGAGTTAACACAAAAATCCACTCTTGAACGATCTATTCTCATTCTCCCACTATGCATGGTCAATAGGTATATTTCTATCCTATTAATGAATCAATTGAATAAGTCGAACATGCATCAACCATACCATATCCATATTAACAAATCCCTATGTCTAGTTCATTTGTAATATTAGGATTATGCAATTGATGGCCAACCAATAGCAAACATTAAGCATAGATTATGATTGAACAAAACCAAGAATCCACACAAACTCAGAGAAGAACAAATCATTCATATATATAGAAAAGGATCCAAAATATCCCTAAATATAACTCAGCTATACAATGAACATGAAAATACAAGTAAAATCATATCCAAGGAAGATAAGGAAGAGAAGAGAGAAAGGAAAAAGAGAAAGGAAGTTCATTGATTTGTCTTTGAAGCTTGAATCCTCCTCTATCCTTGTTCCTAACCTCTAATCCACCATCAATGGAGATCTAACCAAAGCTTTCTAACCTAAAACTAAGAAAAACTAAGAAAACTAAAAAGGCTGAAATAGCTAATACCAAGAGAAAAATGTGAAAACTCTAATATATAGGCTCAGTCTACCGTCAAGTGCCTTGCCCCCCACTAGTGAGCGCCTAGGCCCACATTAAGTCGGTTGACGAGCGCCCCAGCCCCCATTAGTGAGCGTCGCGGCCCTCGCGCCTCAAGTTCAAGTATGAAAATTCTGATGATGTGCCACAACGCCTTGGCGTGCACAACCTTGCGCCGCAGCGTTGACTGTTGAAAGGCAAATTTGGCTTCCTATTCCACTTTAAGCTCACTTGCTCCACATATCATCTTGTTTGAAGCCTTTCATATCATAGAGAAATCACCAAATAAGTAACAGATACAAATTAACTTAATCTCTAATTATTTAAGCACAATTTGCCCAAAAACATACAGAAGGTTATCCAAATAAGAATATGTCAAATATAACCAATAAACCTTCCAAATATGCTTTATAAACAAGGACTAAGCATTATTTATATCACAAGGTTAGGATGCAAATAACTACATTCCATAGAGTTATCACACCCTCAAACCTACATTTTGCTAGTCCTCGAACAAAACAAAATAGGACTAAGTTAATCTGCTTAACAATTCAAATCAAACATTTATTCAGCAAATATCATTTCAATTTTCTTTTTCATTTCAAACCAACTACTAGTGTATAATGATTGAAACATTCCTTAAAAAGTGCAAATGACCCATAAACAGTTCCACATATATATAATCCTTAATATGCTATCAATCCAAATAACTCTTCATGCAATTCACATTTTTCACAAACATGCAAGATAAACTTCTCCTAATCAAGTCATATACATCCAGATAAGTTTATAAACATACATGTATATGATTCATAGAATCTATGAGATTGTAAATCAACTCTCTCTCCACTACTGTAAATCACACAAGATTAAGGATCAAAAGAGGCTTTATCAGCTTATAATGTTAGCCAATGGTATGGGCGAAAGAAATGAAGGGAAATGATACAATACAAACATTGAGATACATAATATATTATTTCAAGATATGAGCCACTAACTGATATTAGCAGGGTATTCAAAAGTGAGATCATAAAACTTGTTAGAACTATTTTTGATGCTTTTCAAACTTTACTTTACTTAAGCTTTGCTTTTCTTTTTCATTTTTTTTCTTTTCTTTTCTTTCTTTCTTTTGATTTTCTTTATTTTGCAAAGCATTGCTTTTTCTTTTCTTTGCATTTGGTTCCTTTAGGCTCATTTTAAATTGAATATTCATTAATACCCTTAATCATTAGACTCACCTCAAGAAATAACACATCATGTACTCAACAAACAATGATGGTAGGAAGAAAATGCAATGCTTTCACATGCATTAGAATGGTTAACAGGTTAACGAACACAATGGTGGTGAAAAACAAATAAGGCCAAATAATATAAGGCTTCAAAATGGGACCTAGGGATATCATCATATCAAGGTAAGCTTTTTAAGGCTCAATCGATCCAAACAATACCCTAATCATTTCCTCAATCATGCACAACCTAGGATTTCGCCTCAAGAGAGTTCAAAAATAATTTATAGGATAAGCAAAACTCTACATGTACATCCATAAACATTCTTAAGACATGCACTCTTATCATTTTCAAAGTTACACTTGCATCTAAGTGAGATGTAAATCGTGCATCAAAAGGGACTAAATTGTTTCACATGCTTCAAGAACATATAAGATTTCACTGAAAAGGGGGCAAATAGCAACCTTTCATATCATGGGACAATTAAAACAACACCAGCATTCTTGCAACATATCTTGCATTCAAATAAATTCAACTTTCTTAATTCAAGCATGCATAACATCATTTGCAATCAGTGAAAATTGAAAATCTTATCAACAACGCATCAGTGATAGTCAAAACAAGATATAATCATGAAAATATAATGACTAACACCACTGCATACCCAAAATACCAATACATGTTAACATTAAGCATAAAAGTAATAAAACATGTAAAGATACTCCCCCAAACCAAAAATAAAATGTATCTATAATGAACATGGTCTATAGGGTACCTGAGACTCTCAAAATAGCAGCTTAACTAATACTGAGCATTACTAAATATAGAAAAATAGAGAAAATAACAGAAAAAGCAAAAATAGAGGTGCTGCGCCGCGGCGCTCCCATGCCTGGGCTGTGGCGTGACAAAAAGCTGCAGAATTCTGCAGAAAATGAGCACCTGCGCCGCGACGTGAAATAACCTGCGCTGCAGCGTTAGAGGTTTAACTGCTAAATTTAGCAGCAAACACACTTTTGCTACTGGAATTGACTCATATGGGTCTCTAGCTGCAGTAAAACTGGTTCAAAAAGCTAAATCACAAAATGTACAACACAAACACAAATTAAAACACAAAATCAACATATTAACCTATTTAATACCTAAAACAAACTTAAAACTTAAAAACAAACAAAATCATTAAACTAACATAATCAACATATTAACCTATATAAAAACTAACACAAATAGCACTTAAAACATAAACAAACAAAAACTAACATAACTAAGGCATAACTGTTGAATCCTTAGCACAAGTGAGTTTTTAATGTCAAAGTGGGCTTAGAATTAAAGAAATTTGGAAGAAAATAGATAAGTTTTAATTATTTTTGAGCATGATTACTTTGGGAGTTCATTGTTTGATGAGTTCTAATTTTTGAATGAAACAAGTTTGGATTCAACTAAGAAGAAGGATGAAGTTGTTCTTGTTTTGAACGTGCTATCGCGAGGCGATGAACTTCCATCACGAGGCGAGATTTTGTTCCATCGCGAGGCGAGGATCATCCATCGTGAGGCGAGAAGAGGAGTGAAAGGATCTGAGACTGCACTGGGCTTCCCTTTGTACACGGGCCATCGCGAGGCGAGCTTGGGCCATCGCCTATTATCCTGCAAATGTAAATGGACAGAGAAAACATTTGGTTACGATCTTTTGGATAGTTTTCATTTCTGAACTCAAAAATATTGGGGTTTTTACCCATAGCTCTGCTAGGGTTCCTTTTTCTTCCATTTCATTTGATGATTCAAGCTTGGGAACAACACCTTGAAGAATCAATGGCTTTTTCCTCTCCCATTTGTTTGATTTCTCTCATCTCTTCTTTTTCTATTATGAGTAGCTAAATTTCTTATGGCTAGGGTCAGATGAACATTGTAAATACTTTTATGTGATCTGATTTGTTTTTCTTTACAAGTTAATTCATGGATTTGAACATTCTACTCATTGCTTAATGCTAATCAATACTTGATCATTATTGATTTGAATGTGGGTATTATTTCAAATTAGAAAATTCGTTTTAATGCTGGACCTGAGTAGAGTTGACATAATTATGATTGAATATAGGGATATATCATTGTAATTATGTGTTCCATTAAATCACTGTTATTAATGCTTAACTTGAATTAACAATTACCTAAGGAATTGGGAGTTGTGATTGGGTTAAAGAGGTTTTGAATCAAGGAATTGATCTTGGCCTAATTTGTTGATTGGAACTTCAAATACATGATTATTGCTTGTATTGAAAATTCATCAGTAGCATAATAGGGTAAACAACGGGATTCGACCCCTAGCCGCTTTTCTCAATAGACTTTCTTCTCTTTAAAAATCCAAAAACATTCTTTAATTTGTCAATTGCTCTGTTTTTAGTTTATTTCTTTTACGCTTGTTAAAAACCAATACAATTCAAAGTTATCAAACCATTTTCTCAGTTCAATTAGTGATTTCCAAGTTTACATTGATAATTGACACACAATCCTCTTGGGATCGATAACTTTATTCACTCTTTATTACTTGTACGATTTAGTACACTTGCCAAATTATTAACAAGTTTTTGGCGTCGTTGCCGGGGATTGTTGAGTTGATTATCAACAAGGCAAAGGAGTTACTATTTTGGACATTTATTTTGTTTTTAGTTTGTTTTTAGAAAATTTACTGCATTATTTTACTTCATTTTTACATATAGTTGACTTGTACTTACCATTCTCCTAGTTGCTATTTATGCGAGGGAAAAAGGCAGCTGAATTTTTGCTTGATCTTGAGATTGTGAAAACAGAAAAAGCAAATAGGAAGCAAGCAAAGAAAGCAAAGCAACAGAAAATAACTCAAGAAAAACAAGAATCTACTTCTTCTTCTACTACTCTCACAGTAGAAGTCATGGCTACACAACCACCACCTAGGCGGACTTTGGGAGATTTTGGCCGGAGGAACAACCGTCAGAGGTTGGCTATTGAGTATCAACCGGTGGAGGCGAATGCATTTGAGATCAGAACTTCTCTTTTGAATATTCTCAAGCAGAATCAGTTTTCTGGAGTGGATAATGAAGATCCCAATCAGTACTTGGTAAATTTCTTTGAGATTTGTGGTACTTTGAAGCTGAATGGTGTTTCTGAAGAAGCTAAGAGGATGAGATTGTTCCCTTTTACTTTGAGAGACAGGGCAAAGGATTGGTTACAAACACTTCCTCAAGGAAGTATTACTACTTGGAATGAGTTGGAGGATAAATTTATGGATCGATTCTTCCCTACCTCCAAGTTCATCAAGAGAAGGGCTGAAATTACTAGTTTTGAGCAAAAAGATGGAGAAAATCTTTATGAAGCATGGGAACGGTTCAAAGGACTTTTGAAAAGATGCCCCGACCATGGTTTTGATGACTTGACACAAATGCAAACATTTTGTCATGGGTTGAGACCAAATACAAAGATGATGCTAAATGCTTCAGCAGGGGGTACAATGAATAACAAGACAGCTGAAGAAGCAAGAGAGTTAGTGGAAGCGATGGCCTCAAATGAGTATCTTATTCAGCATGATAGAGGAGTGCAATCAAGGTGGGGTGTTCTAGAGCTGGATGCACATAATGCTCTATTAGCCCAAAACAAGTTGGTTTCTCAACAATTGGAGGTTCTTACCAAACAACTTCATGCCTTACAAGCAGTTTCTTCTCAATCTCATCATCCCAAGGCTGTGATGCAATGTATGAAGTGTGATTTTTGTGGGGGAGGACATGAGAATGGTGCTTGTGAAGCTCAAGGTGATCCAATGAGCAAGCTAATTACATGGGAAATTTTCAAGGGCAAAAAGGGACTCCTTATTCCAACACCTATAATCCAGGGTGGAGGAATCATCCCAACTTTTCTTGAAAGCAACATGAAGGTCCTCAATCAAGCAAACCTCCTCTACTTCAGTAACCTAAAGAGAAGCCTACTGCCTTAGAAGAGGCATTAACTCAATTCATGCATATGACTCAAACTAATTTTCAGAATCATGAGGCTCATTTCAAAAATCAAGATGCATCCATCAAGAACCTTGAAAACCAAATCGGACAGCTCTCAAAGCAACTTGCTGAACAATCTAGGGGACAATTTTCTGGAAATATAGTGGATAATCCTAAGAATGAGTCATGCAAAGCTGTAACTTTGAGGAGTGGAAAGATTGTTACACCATCCATGGTGGAGCCAGTAGTTCCAGGGTCTAATGGAACAGAGGAGCAAAAAACATTGGATGAAGAGCCACATGAAATGAGTGACATTGTGAATCTAGAAGAAAGTGAAGAAAAGAATGCAAGTCAAAAAAAGGATGATAAAGAGTTCTAACTTGGTCGATGAAGACTCCATCTTAAGGAGAACAAAGCATCAGATTTTGTAAGATGGGGATAAGCCTCAAGTGATACCCCCATATGTGAAGTTACCATATCCTCATTTGAGCAAGAAAAAAGAGAAAGAGGAGCAGTTTGCAAAGTTTTTAGATATTTTTAAATGTCTCCAAATCAACATTCCTTTTGTCGAGGCATTGGAACAAATGCCTACATATGCTAAATTTATGAAGGAATTGTTGACTAAGAAGAGGAAGTTTAAGGAGGGTGAAACAATCGCATTGACAGAAGAGTGTAGTGCAATACTTCAAAGGAACCTTCCCCTAAAATTGAAGGATCCGGGGAGTTTTACAATTCCATGCACTATTGGCAACATGACCATTGGAAAAGCTCTCTGTGACTTGGGAGCGAGCATAAATTTGATGCCATTGTCTATGCTTAAGAAGCTTGGGGGAAGTGAGGTCAAGCAAACAAGAATATCTTTGCAACTGGCAGATAGGTCAATTAAGCACCCATATGGAGTCATAGAAGACGTGTTAGTAAGGGTTGATAAATTCATATTTCCAGCTAATTTTGTCGTGTTAGACATGGAGGAGGACGTAGAAGTACCCTTGATTCTTGGAAGACCCTTCTTAGCTACCAGGAGAGCCCTCATTGATGTTTAGCAAGGGCAGTTAATGTTGCGAGTGAAGGATGAGAAAGTCACCTTTAATGTTTTTGAGGTGATGCAACACCCGGATGATAAAGAAACTTCTTATCGGTTGGATGTGATTGATACTACAGTTGAAGAATCCTTTCAGCAAAACACTCCAACTGCAGCTCTTGAGAGGGTGCTTGTTCATTCAATTGAAGAGCATGGAGAGATGGATGATGAAGTCATTAGGGAGTGTTTACGATATCTGGAAGAACATCAAGTAGATAATGCTGTTTGTAATGACAAGGTGGACGAAAAAGCAAAACAAGAGTTGAAACCTTTACCATCTCACTTGAAATATGTTTTTCTAGGTAATCCAGATGCAAATCTCGTAATCATCAACAGTTTTTTATCAAAACTTGAAGAAGAGAAGCTTGTCAAGGTACTCCAGAGCATCAAACTGCAATTGGATGGACTATTTCTGACTTAAAAGGGATTAGTCCAGCTTTTTGTATGCACAAGATCAAACTTGAGGAAGAATTCCAGCCAGTGGTCCAACCACAGAGAAGGTTGAATCCTACAGTGAAGGAAGTAGTGAGAAAGGAAGTGTTGAAACTCCTTGAAGCAGGAATGATTTACCCTATTTTTGATAGTGCTTGGGTGAGTCCGGTTCAGGTTGTTCCTAAGAAGGGAGGTATGACTGTGGTGAAAAACGAGAAAAATGAGTTAATTCCCACTAGAACAGTCACTGGTTGGCGTATGTGTATCGACTACCGGAAGCTCAATCAAGCTACCCAGAAGGATCATTTCCCTCTCCCATTCATGGACCAGATGCTTGAGAGATTATCCGGACAAGATTTCTATTGTTTCCTTGATGGCTATTCTGGTTATAATCAGATTACAGTCGATCCAGAGGACCAAGAGAAGACAGCATTCACTTGTCCTTATGGAGTTTTTGCATATAGACGGATGCCTTTCGGTCTTTGCAATGCTCCCGCTACTTTTTAGAGGTGCATGCTTTCTATCTTCGCTGATATGATTGAAAAAAATATAGAGGTGTTCATGGACGATTTCTCTGTCTTTGGTGCATCATTTGATGCTTGCTTGTCTAACCTCACTAATGTTCTTAAGAGGTGCATGGAAACCAATTTAGTCTTAAATTGGGAGAAATGTCATTTCATGGTGAAGGAAGGCATTGTACTGGGCCATAAGATTTCAGCTAGAGGTATAGAAGTGGATAAGGCCAAGATTGAATTGATAGAGAAGCTGCCCCCACCTTTAAATGTGAAAGGAGTGAGAAGTTTTTTAGGTCATGCTAGTTTTTACAGACGATTCATCAAAGACTTTTCAAAAATTGCAAAACCATTGTGCAATTTGCTCATTAAAAATTCCTCTTTTGATTTTAATCATGATTGTCTGCATGTATTTGATCTGTTGAAGAAAAAATTGATTTCAGCTCCTGTTATTGTAGCCCCTGATTGGGTGTTACCATTCGAACTTATGTGTGACGCGAGTGATTATGCCGTAGGAGCTGTATTGGGGCAAAGGAAGGATAAATTTTTCCATGCAATTTACTACGCAAGCAAGGTCCTTAATGAGAACCAAATTCATTATGCCACAACTGAAAAGGAATTAATTGCCATAGTATTTGCTTTAGAGAAATTTCGTCCCTACTTGATTGGATCAAAGATTACTGTGTTTACTGATCATGCAGCAATAAAATACTTGCTAACAAAGGGAGAATCAAAACCTAGACTGATTGGGTGGATATTGTTGTTACAAGAATTTGATCTTGAGATTAAAGATAAAAAGGGAAGTGAGAATATGGTAGCAGACCATTTATCCAGGTTGGAAAATTCTGAAGTTATTGCTAAGGAGAGAGACATTATTGAAGAATTTCCAGATGAGAAGTTATTTGCAATTGAAGAAAGGCCATGGTTTGCTGATATGGTCAACTTTAAAGCTGCAAAGGTTATACCAGATGATTTCACATGGCAACAGAAAAAGAAATTCTTTCGGGATGCCCAATATTATATTTGGGATGACCCCTTTCTTTTCAAAATTGGCCCTGATGGACTTCTCAGGAAGTGTGTGTCACAAGATGAGGGGCAGAAGATACTTTGGCATTGCTATGATTCCCTTTGTGGAGGGCATTTTAATGGTGAACGTACTGCTGCTAAGGTACTTCAGTCGGGGTTCTATTGGCCATCCATCTTTAAAGATGTATACAACTATGTGAAGGGTTGTGACAAATGCCAAAGGACTGGCAATATCTCAAAGAGAAGTGAAATGCCTTTGAATCCCATTCTGGAAGTTGAATTATTTGACTGCTGGAGCATTGATTTTATGGGACCATTCCCTTCCTCTTATTCAAACCAGTACATATTAGTGGCTGTTGATTATGTCTCAAAATGGGTTGAAGCCATGGCCACTCCTACAAATGACTCTCAAACAGTACTTAAATTCATCAAAAAGAACATCTTCTCTAGATTTAGAGTTCCCAGAGTGTTGATCAGTGATGGGGGCACTTATTTTTGTGAGACAGCTGCAAAATGTTCTCTCCAAGTATGATGTCCAACACAAAGTGGCAACTCCCTACCACCCGCAATGCAATGGCCAAGTGGAGGTATCAAATAGGGAGATAAAAAGAATCTTGGGGAAGACAGTTAGTCATTCAAGGAAGGACTGGGCAAAGAAGTTGGATGATGTTCTTTGGGCATACAGGACAGCCTACAAAACTCCTTTAGGTTTGTCACTGTATCAGCTGGTTTATGGTAAGTCTTGCCATTTTCCAGTTGAGCTGGAGCACAAGGCGTTTTGGGCCTTAAAATTCTTGAATTTTGATCCTACTTTGAGTGGAGAAAAAAGAGTTAATCAACTGCATGAACTTGATGAAATGCGTGTGCACGCATATGAGAATATGGGGATATACAAGCAGAAGATGAAGGTCTACCATGACAAGTACATTTCACAGAGAAAATTTTATCTAGGGACAACAAGTGTTGTTGTTTAATTCAGTGAAGTTATTCCCTAGGAAAATTAAAGTCTAAATGGTCAGGACCATTCATTGTGAAGGAGGTGACATCCTATGGAGCAATAGAAGTGGAGGATCTAGCTTCTAAAAGGGCTTTCAAGGTCAATGGACAGAGACTGAAACCGTATCTTGGTGGGAAAGTAGAAAGAGCAAAGGTTGCTCTTGTTTTGCATGAGCCATAAAGTTCACAAGGCGTCGAGCTAACGACGTTAAACTAGCGCTTCTTGGGAGGCAACCCAAAATTTTTTTTTCTTTTCTTTTCTTGCATTAAATTTGCATACAAATTTTCCTTGTTTTTAAAAAAATAATAATAAAAATAAAAATAAAAATAATAATAATAATAATAATAATAATAATAAATACATAAATAAATTTTCTTAAAGAGCTGATTTTGTGCTTGCTGTTGCAGGAATAAGGTTGTAATTTTGTTGATCTTAGAGAAAGGACTCAGGTGATGAGGATTTGATTTGAAGTATGCAGAATTTATGGATATCGCCATGCGAATGGATCTATTGCTCAGCGAAATCAGTATTTCAACATGCATCGCGAGGCAATGCTTATTTATCACGAGGCGATATGAAGGACAAGAGGGTTCTAAGTATCTTCAAGTGTTTCATCGCCAAGCGATAAGTTTTCATCGCCAAGCGATAAGTTTTCATCGTGAGGCGAATTTCCTATAATTTGCTTCTGACTTTTATCGCGAGGCAATATTTGTTCATCGCGAGGCGAGTTGTGAGTTACAAATTCAAAGTTTTCTACCCAGTGCTCATCGCCTCGCGGTAGATCTCCTATTGCGCAGTGAATTTCTTCCCAAAGCTACTGACTTATATTGCGAGGCGAGGATGAAGCCTTCGCGAGGCGAGTTGGGATGTGTAAATTCAGGTTTCTTTCCCAGTGCTCATCGCCTCGCGATATTTCTTCTTCGCAGGGCGAATTTCCTTCAATTTGATTCTGACTTTTATCGCGAGGCGAGGATGGGTAATCGCAAGGCGATATGGGACGTATTCTTTCCAAGTTTTTTCTCAGTATCCATCGCCTTGCGGTAGTTTTACCATCGCGTGGTGAATTTCCAAGCACCAGCTTCTGACTTTTATCGCGAGGCGAGGATAGGTCATCGTAAGGCGATATGGGACATGTAACTGTTCAAGTTTTTCCCAGGGGCTCATCGCCTCGCGAGAACTCTTCAATCGCTGGGCCAATTTGAAACAGAGGCTCACTAACTTTCATCGCGAGACGAATAGATGGTCTTCGCCAGGCAACTTCTCGTGAACCATTCTTTTTCTTGCCAATTGTATCTTTCGCGGCGCAACATTGTGTTGTCGCCTAGCGATGGGTCGCATTTTATAAATAAATGGTTCATTTGAAGTTTTCCCACGCGCAATTTTTGCAGAGCTCTGTTAGTGTTTTCTCTCAAACCCTCACCTCCTTTCACTTTTATACATTTCTTCCCTCCATATTCTCTCTTTATACTTCACTCCTCCTCATTTCCTGATCAGGAACATGGCCTCTGCCTCAAAACATGGAAAGTAGAAGAAAAGAAAGCAAGCTGTGGAGGAAGACCCTACTTTTGCAGCACATCTGTACCATTCCCTTGAACACCAAGAACGGTTCAAGTCCATAATCAGCAAGAAGAAGATCATCGCTGACAGGACTTTTGATTTCCTCTATGAGACTATACCTAAGATACAAGCTGAGATTGCCCGGAGGAAATGGGCAAAGTTGACTCGATATGTCAATGATCATTGCTCGGAAATTGTACGTGAATTCTATGCCAATGCATATCGAGTTACGGGCACAAATCGAGTCTATGTCAGCTATGTCAGAGGTAAAACAATCAGTTTCACTGGGGATAAAATTAATGAGGTTTTAAGTCTTCCTATTCCGCGGGTGTGTGCTTACAAGACCAGAACAAATGGGGAGATTGACTACAATGAGTTGATTGAGTACCTTTGTAGGCCAAGGGCTGAATGGTTCAAAACCCGGGACAATATTCCTCGGAGATTCAGAAGTATTGATATGAAGCCACTTGCCAAGGCTTGGTCTACATTTGTTCATCAGACAGTCCTTCCCTGCTCTAATACCTCTGACATCATTGTTCACCGGGCCCAGCTCATCATTGCAATCATGAAAGGTGAATCTCTTAATGTGGGGGACATCATTGCTAAAGAGATGTTACATATTGCAAATGATGATACCAGACATTAGCTTACCCATCCCTGATTTGCTTGTTGTGTGCTAAGGAGGGTGTCAAGTCTTCAGATACTGACACTATTGGGAAACTCAAAGCACCCATTACAGTGCAGTGGATTAGAAAGCAACCATCCGGGCCACCTTGGATCTTTGCTCATGCACCGGCGTCGATTCTTTGCTCCTGCACCAGAGTCACAAGCAGAAGAGCCTGCAGCACCGGAGCTAGTTTCTGAGCCACCATCTTTGGCAGCTATTCAACATCAGCTTGCTGCCATTCAGGACGTGCAGGCTCTTCATAGTCAGACCATTCATTCTCTTGGCAGGCTGACCGCCTTGTGTTTCCAGTCCATGCGCAACATGGAGCTGATCTTACGATCTCGGGCCCCGGAATGGGGAATTAATTTATCCTTGCTAACTGATGTATCTCTTGACCCTTCTACAGATCAGTATTTTCAGAGTATGATGCCACCGCCCAGAGGGCACAGCCAAGGTGCTGGGGGTTCTGGAGTGGCTGCAACAACTCATGAGGAGGAACTGGTAGACCCACCTATTCAGGGGGATCAGGTTGCCGATGATGAGGAGTTTTTAGCTGATGCTGTAGAGGGTGTTCGTGTTGCTGATACACCCTTTGTTGATGCAGAGGAAGGAGTTAGTGAGTGCCAAGATGACCAATTTGCTACTGAGGATGCGGAGAGCGCCGAGGGTGGAGCTGCAGAGCATGATGATGACATTTAGTTGTTTAGTTAACCAAGGATGTTTTAGTGTTGATTTTGATATACTTGGTTAAACTCTCTTGTTTGATTTTTGAAATTGAACACACTTTAGTTGTGCATGTCTGATTTGATTTTTTTTGATGTTTTAGTTTTGCTTTTTGATTTTTGATGATGATTTGAATTTTGATATTTTTGAAAACAATTTAGAACTTGACACTTAAGTTGTGCATGAGTTGTATAATTTTGGAGCTGAAATTTTGCTTGAGTGTGTCTTTTTTCAGCAACTCATGGTAATCTTAATCAAAGTGAAATTGATTGTAACATGTTTTTCCTCACTCTCAATCACCTATGAGCATTTGGGCCTAAACACTGTCATTTCTTCATGTGTGCTTCCATTACTGTGGCATTCTTCAGCACTTGACCTAGTTCTTAGTTGTTTTTGCTTGCTTGCTCCAACACACTGAAGCATTCTTTTTGTTTTTACCTAGGGCCTAAATAAACCACCTTAATATTTTTGTCTTTTGCTAAGCCCCTTGAGCTCGTAGCCTTGTCTTTGCTTTGATCCCTCATTACAAGCCAGCCAATAACTGGAAAACCATTGTCCCTACTTACTTGGAGTTAGGTAAAGGTCATTTTATGGCATGTCTTGGCACATTCTTAAGTTTGGGGTTGCTTGAGGGCAAGCAAGGTTTTAAGTTTGGGGTAGCTATAGACTTTTTCTGGTATAATTTCTAAAAACAAAAAATAAAAAAAAAAAAAAAAAAAAAAAAAAAAAACTAAAAATGAAATAAAAAAAAAAAAAAAAAAGAATATATATATATATATATATAAATATAAATTAGCATCTTATTCTATTTTTTTTTCCTTTCTTTTATTTTGAAGAATTGTTTTGGGAATTTGGTTTTGAATAAATTGAAGGATGACTCAAGAGTGTCATGAAATGACTTGTGTCTATTTTCAAGTACAAAAACCTCTTGTGCAAATAATTTTCTACCTTTACTAAGCCCATTACAACCCAAAAAGACCTTTTTGTGTGTGTGTGTGCATTGCAATGCATTTACTTCTCTAGAACTTTGTCAAGCTTATGGTAGAATGCTGCTTGTGATGTGAATTGAGTGTAAACAATTCCTCTAGACACTTGAGTTGAGTGAAACATCTATTCTGGAGAGGAGTAGTGAGGATTGATATGCTGCTCTTAGTGGATCATTGGTTTTGATTACCTAAAATTGTGATGAATGGGAAGCATGAATGCAAAAAATTAGGTGAATTGATTGTGCAATGATTGTTGCAATTTGTGTGGAATGTTCAATTTTGGGATTTTGTTGAAAGGGTTGTTTGAACAATGAATAAAAATGTAGTTTTACCCCCTTTGATTTTTGTTTGAGATTGGTTGTTTGCTTGGGGACAAGCAAAACTCTAAGTTTGGGGTTGTGTTGAATCCTTAACACAAGTGAGTTTTTGATGTCAAAGTGGGCTTAGAATTAAAGAAATTTAGAAGAAAATAGATAAGTTTTAATTGTTTTTGAGCATGATTAGTTTGGGAGTTCATTGTTTGATGAGTTCTAATTTTTGAATGAAACAGGTTTGGATTCAACTAAGAAGAAGGATGAAGTTGTTCTTTTTTTGAACGTGCTATCGCGAGGCGATGAACTTCCATCGCGAGGCGAGATTTCATTCCATCGCGAGGCGAGGATCATCCATTGCGAGGTGAGAAGAGGAGTGAAAGGATCTGAGACTGCACTGGGCTTCCCTTTGTACACAGGCCGTCGCAAGGTGAGCTTGGGCCATCGCCCCTGCAAATGTAAATAGACAGAGAAAACATTTGGTTACGATCTTTTGGATAGTTTTCGTTTCTGAACTCAGAAATATTGGGGTTTTTACCCATAGCTCTGCTAGGGTTCCTTTTTCTTCCATTTCATTTGATGATTCAAGCTTGGGAACAACACCTTGAAGAATCAATGGCTTTTTCCTCTCCCATTTGTTTGATTTCTCTCATCTCTTTTTTTCCATTATGAGTAGCTAAATTTCTTATGGCTAGGGTCAGATGAACATTGTAAATACTTTTATGTGATCTGATTTATTTTTCTTTACAAGTTAATTCATGGATTTGAACATTCTACTCATTGCTTAATGCTAATCAATACTTGATCATTATTGATTTGAATGTGGGTATTATTTCAAATTGGAAAATTTGTTTTGATGCTGGACCTGAGTAGAGTTGACATAATTATGATTGAATATAGGGATATATCATTGTAATTATGCATTCCATTAAATCACTGTTATCAATGCTTAACTTGAATTAACAATTACCTAAGGAATTGGGAGTTGTGATTGGGTTAAATAGGTTTTGAATCAAGGAATTGATCTTGGCCTAATTTGTTGATTGGAACTTCAAATGCATGATTATTGCTTGTATTGAGAATTCATCAGTAGCATAATAGGGTAAACAATGGGATTCGACCCCTAGCCGCTTTTCTCAATAGACTTTCTTCTCCTTAAAAATCCAAAAACATTCTTTAATTTGTCAATTGCTCTGTTTTTAGTTCATTTCTTTTACGCTTGTTAAAAACCAATACAATTCAAAGTTATCAAATCATTTTCTCAGTTCAATTAGTGATTTCCAAGTTTACATTGATAATTGACACACAATCCTCGTGGGATCGACAACTTTATTCACTCTTTATTACTTGTACGATTTGGTACACTTGCCAAATTATTAACAATAACTAACAAATGTTATAAACTACTAAACTAAAATACTATCACATATATATACTAACATATTAACAAAAACATATTAACATCAAAAGGGACATATATATACAAACATACAAAACACAACATACTATCTATTTATGCATAAAGTAAAAGTAGGAATGTAACATAAACTTGGGATTTCCTCCCTAAGAAGAACCTAGTTTAAAGTCTTGGTGGGACTTTGTCACCAAAATTGAATTGTTGCAGATGAGTAGTCATCAAGCACTTGATCCAAGAGTTATCCTTTCAAGGAGTCACGAATTCCCTCAAGGGCCTCGTATGATTGAAATCATCCGACTTCTTTATTGTAACTAAAACAAGACATAAAAGAAACATAGATTATATACAACTTGAATTAGAACTAAGCAAACTCATTGTCAATATTAGTAATATAGAAAGCCTTATCCCCGGCAACAACGTCAAAAACTTGATCGGGTCAAAACATGTTGCCCATTTGCTAACCGCAAGTGTACGGATCGCTCAAGTAATACAGATATAGAGTATAAGTTCGTTCCCACGAGGATAAAGGATTCCAAAGCTAAGTACCAACCAATAGCCTAATTAATTCTATTCAAGGACATAAAAATGAACAAAAGTAAAGAAAGTAAAGACAGAAAATAATAAAGATAAACGGTTAGGTTTCAGGGAATCCTTCTTCACCCCCTACATCTACCAATAACATGCAATCTTCTTCATTAACATGAATGCATTGATTAGGTTAGCTTGAGAATTTGATTTAACTAAAAGCCTATGTCTAGGTCAATCAACCCTGATTTCAATTGTCCAACTCACTAAGTTTCCTTGAGAGTTAACATAAAATCCACTCTTGAACGATCTATTTTCAATCTCTCACTATGCATGGCCAATAGGTATATTTCTATCCTATTAACGAATCAACTGAATAAGTCAAATATGCATCAACCATACCATATCTATATTAACAAATCCCTATGTCTAGTTTATTTGAAATATTAGGATCATGTAATTGATGGCCAACCAATAGTAAGCATTAAGCATAGATTATGATTGAACAAAACCAAGAATTCACACAAACTCAGAGAAGAACAAATCATTCATATATATAGAAAAGGATCCAAAATATCCCTAAATACAGCTTAGTTATACAATGAACATGAAAATACAAGTAAAATCATATCCAAGGAAGATAAGGAAGAGAAAAGAGAAAGCGAAAAGAGAAAGGAAGCTCATTGATTTGTCTTTGAAGCTTGAATCCTCCTCCATCCTTGTTCCTAGCCTCCAATCCACCATCAATGAATATCTAGCCAAAGTTTTCTAACCTAAAACTAAGAAAAACTAAGAAAACTAAAAGGAAATAGCTGAAATAGCCAAGATCAAGAGAAAAACGTGAAAAATCTAATATATAGGCTCAGTCTGTCACCGAGCGCCCTGACCCCCACTAGTGAGCGCCTAGGCCCGCATTAAGTCAGTTGACGAGCGCCTCGGCCCCCATTAGTGAGCACCTCGGCCCTCGTGCCTCGGGTTCAAGTATGAAAATTCTGATGATGCGCCTCAATGTCGCGGCGTGCACAACCTTGCGCCACGACGTTGACTGCTGAAAGGCTAATTTGGCTTCCTCTTCCACTTTAAGCTCACTTGCTCCACATATTATCTTGTTTGGAGCCCTTCATATCATAGAGAAATCACCAAATAAGTAACAGATACAAATTAACTTAATCTCTAATCATTTAAGCACAATTTGCCTAAAAACATACAGAAGGTTATCCAAATAAGAATATGTCAAATATAACCAATAAACCTTCTAAATATGCTTTATAAACAAGGACTAAGCATTATTTATATCATAAGGTTAGGACGCAAATAACTACATTCTTTGGAGTTATCAACTGCCCCGGCGTCAACGAGTCGGGGTATTATTATTGGGGAGAATATTGATCACCCGAGTTCCCCCACCCGAAATCTTCAAGGGAGAAAGAGGCAGGCTATCGAAGGCTCTCTTGACCGAGATTGGAGGCCATCAGAGGGCAGTGATGGAGAAAGGGAGGACCTTTTGCCAATCATTATGGGGCGTTCTGATGTCGGCCCCTTCATTGTCGGACAACTTTTGAGTGACGAGGTCAGGTAACATATTGCTGAGCAAGGTCTGGCCCAAACCTTGGCTAGACTTCAAGATCAAGCTCTCCGGGTAGCTACCGAGATCTATTTTATCGAAGAGACTATTGAGGATGTTGACAAGAGAGCATTGGAAGAGCTGAAGGCCTTGAAGAAGAAAAAGGAAGAAGTTGGCCAGAAACTGAACACGGCCCTTGAATTGAACGAGGATGCTCGGGTAAGGATCGTTGAGCTGGAGAAGGTGTTGGCCAACTCCGAGTCCACCTGGAAGGCTGAGAAGCTCCAGGCCGACAAGACCATTGGCACCTAGGAGACCCAGATAGTTTAGCTTGAGAAGGAAGTGGAGGAGATGGACATAATTTCTGGAAAGATCGGGGGAGAGCAGTTCCAAAATGCTGTGGCTCAAATCCAACACTTCAATCCTAAGGTTGCTCTTGTGTTGGACGACGTTACCCCAGATAAAATCTTCCATAATGGTCAACTCGTCTTTACAAAGGATCTCGTCCCGGGTGCTCCTGACGCTACCTCGGATGCTGCTCAGAACCCGGAGGGGGAAGAGACCGGAGTTTGAGTTTTTTCCCTTTTTCCTATTTTTTGTCCCCTGCGTGGGGTTTTACTTTTTGTAAGGATAATTGCCCCCTGAGTGGGGTTTTATATTTAATTATTGTCTCGTTGTGTTTGCTTGTTTTTTTTTTCATGGTTCGACTTGGGTCCAACGCCCATTTTCATAATCGTTTAATGGACTTAGAAAATCCTTTTCATCATAGGAAGACTATGGTCCGGGATTCTACACTCATATCATTGAGTGAATGACATTACACTTGACTTAGGTAAAAATAATGCCTTAGTCTATATTCTAACGTTTATAACAATCAAACGTTTTGAAACATTGGACTTAGGCAAAATAATACCTTAATCCATACTCTACTGCTCATCATAAGAAGCTTTTGGAATCTTAGACATAGGTAAGAGTAATACCTTGGTTCGGGGTATATTATGCAAAAACCCTTTTACCTTAGGTATATATATTACTTGACGTTACCGGGGGTACCCTATTAATTATTTAGATTTTTGGGATCCTTTCCTGGCTTAGGTATAAAAAAGAAGAGTGTACATATAATCCGTACTGCCTCCTAATTAGTTGACCTTTTAACAGTCAATGCCACGTATCGAGGGTGGGCATCAGCCCTATAACTTATCACCATGGTTTGGGATGTTATACCTCTTAACATGGGCTTCTTCAGTTCTTTTGGATAGAATTTGATATCTGAATAACTCTGTTTTATTGATAATATTGGGGGGACAATAGTCCATATAGAGCATATTATTCGAAACTAGGATGGATCAAACATAATTTTACTAAAGGTCTAGGCCGTTGCGGGCATCTAGCTATAGTATTTTCTTAGTTTATCCGCATTCCAAAAATTCTTGACCAGGGTGCCAGATAACATTTCTAAGGTGTAAGCTCTATTGCCCGTGCTGACAATGATACGATAGAGGCCTTCCCAGTTAGGGGCTAATTTCCCTTGGGATGCATTTTTTCCTCCTATATCGGCTCTCCTGAGTACTAGGTCTCCTAGTTAGAATTTTCTTGGGACCACTTTCTTGTTGTACCCAGCCGCCGTCTTTTGTTTAAGGGCGACATCACGTATATGAGCCACACTTCTTCTTTCTTCCAGTAAATCCAGGTTTTCTCTGATTAGACCGGGGTTACTATCAGATGAGAACTATTGGTAATGCCAGCTTGGTTCTCCAATCTCTATTGAGATCATGGCTTCGCAACCGTAAGTTAATTTGAATTGAGATTCTCCCGTGATGGAGTGGGGAGTAATCTGGTATGCCCAGAGAACGTGATCAAGCTGCTCAACCTAGTTCCCTTTGGCTTCATCTAACCTCCTTTTTATACCTCGCACGATGATCTTATTGGCTGCTTCAATTTGTCCATTTGTCTTGGGGTTCTCCACAAAGCTACAATGGTGCTTTATTTTTAAGTCGGTCAGTAGTTCTTCAAAATTTTTATCTTTAAACTGGGTGTCGTTGTCTGTTATAATGGATTCTGGCATGCCAAATGTAGCGATAATGTGGCACTAAGTAAACTTCTGGATTCGTACTGAGGTAATAGTGACCAGGGCTTCGGCCTCGATCTATTTTGTAAAATAATCTACCACTACCACCAAGTACTTAAACTGACTTGGGGCCTGGGGGAAATGACCTAAAATGTCCATACCCCATCTATAAAAAGGCCATAGTACCGAGGTCGTGAATAACTCTTCTGAGGGAGCTTGATAATGATCTACATGGCGCTGACATTTATTACATATCTGAACGTGTGCTTGAGAGTCAGCCTCTATCGTTGGCCAGTAGTATCCTGCCCATAATACTTTTTGGGCTAGGGCTTTGCCTCCTAAATTGTGACCGTAGCTTCCCTCATGGACTTCGGCTAGAGCATATTCTGTTTCCTTCGGAGTTAGGCATTTGAGGAGGGGGGATGAGAAACCATGATAGTATAGTCGACCATCGTAGATAGTGTACCTAACTGTGGTCTTGGCTAATTTAGAGACTTCATTTGGGTTCGGTGGCACAGTTCCGTGCTGCAGATAGTCTAGTATAGGAGTAATCCAAGATGACTCATGTTTCTCCACTTGGAACATGTCATGATCCATGATGGAAGGCTGAGAAAGAGTTTCTTAGATTATGGACCGGTTGTTACCAGGGCTCTTAGTACTAGTCAGCTTAGACAAAAGGTCTGCCTTGGAGTTCTGTTCCCTCGGGATGTGCTCTATCTTGATCTCCTCAAAGCCCTTAAGGAGTTTCTGTACCTTAATCAAGTATTTTTGTAGGAGAGGCTCCTTGGCTTGATATTCTCCTCAGATTTGGGAAGTTGCCAGCTAGGAATCACTGCAGAGCGTGATCCGTGTTGCCCCCATATCCTTTGCCATTATCAATCCAGCAATACATGCTTCATACTTGGCCTGGTTGTTCAAGGTCGAGAACTCAAACTTCAGGGAATGTTCCAGGGTCAGTTCCTCTGAATTTTCAAGTATCACCTCGGCCCCGCTTCCCTTGGGATTCGATGACTTGTCAACAAAAATGGTCCAAGAGACTCCCTTAGGGTCGCCCGGGTCCAATGTGAGCTCTGCTAGGAAGTCAGACAATGCTTGAGCTTTTATTGCAAGCCATGGTTCATAGGTAATCCCAAACTCGGAGAGCTCAATTGACCACACAATCATTCTTCTGGCCAACTCTGGTTTATGCAACACCTGCCAGATGGGTTGATCTGTTCTTACCACCACTGGGTGGCATTGAAAATATTGCTGAAGTCTTCTTACTGTGATAATGAGTGCAAAAGCGACTTTCTCTACCTTTTGGTAATAAAGCTCGGGGCCCTGCAGGACCTTGCTTACAAAGTAGACTAGTTTCTGTCCTTCGTCAGTTTCCCGGATCAGCACTGAGCTTACAGCCTCATCGTGGACGGATAAATATAAGTAGAGTGTCTCCTCGGTATCCGGCCTTATCAAAATAGGAGGGGATGATAGGAGATTCTTTAAGGACATGAAGGCGTCTTTACATTCTTAAGTCCATTCAAAATCTTTCCCCTTCTTGAGTAGCCTGAACAAGGGAAGAGACTTGTGGGCGACCTTAGCCAAAAATCTTATGAGGGCCGCTATGCGCCCTGTGAGTTGTTGTACTTCTTTAACATTTCGGGGGCTTCTCATGTTAAGGACTGCCTAACACTTGTCAGGATTGGCCTCAATTCCTAAATGGGTTAACATGAATCCCAAAAACTTTTCAGCCTGGACCCCAAAGGTGCAATTCTCCGGGTTCAACCTCATGTTGTACTTTTGGACTTGTGCGAATACTTCCTCGAGGTCTGCTGTGTGCGATCGGCCCTGTGGGATTTTCACTATCATGTCATCTATATAGACTTCTAGCATCTTCCCTAGTTAGTCTTCAAAGACCCTATTCATCATCCTCTGGTAGGTGGCCCCTCCATTTTTCAGACCAAAGGGCATAACCTTATAGCAGTAGCTCGCCTTATCAGTAATGAAGGCGATCTTGTCTTCATCTCCGGCATACATGGGAATTTGATTGTACCCTGAATATGCATCCATAAATGAGAGCCATCTGAAACCCGAGGAGCTATCCACTAGCTTATCCACATTAAGAAGTGGGTATGGGTCTTTCAGACAGGCTTTATTCAAATCCGTATAATCTACATATATTCTCCACTTCCAGTTGGATTTCTTTACCAGGACCACATTGGAGAGTCATGTGGTATAGGAGATTTCTCTGATAAAGTTACCATTTAGTAGCTCCTTGACCTGTTCTTCAATGACTTGCTACCTCTCGGATCCGATCTTTCTTTTCTTTTGAGCAACCGGCTTGGCACCCTCTTTGATTGACAAATGGTGGCAGATGAAGGCGGGGTCATGTTCGGGAATGTCGAACGACGTCCATGCGAAAAGGTCTCTATTTTTTAGCAAGAGTTCTGATAGTTGTTATTTTTTTTCTTCATCCAGACATGCTCCAATCTTGGTAACCTGTTCTGGGTTGGGTCCAAGTTGGAAAAGTTACAATTCACTTTCTGGATGGGGTCGAGTACCCCAAATTTCTTCTCTGATGTCTAGCTCAGTCATCCGTATGTTGACCTGGTCAAGGACTAGGCCAGGAATGGCAGATCTCTCCTTCCGGGGTGCTTTACAAATTTTTAAGCTTTCATTGTAGCATTTTCTAGCAGCAACTTGATCACCTTTGACAGTGACGACGTTATTGTTCTTGTTGAGGAACTTCATCACGATGTGGGTGGTGGACACCATGGTGCCGAGTGCGTTAAGAGAAGGGCAACCCAAGTTGATATTATAAGCCGAAGGGCAGTCCATAATCAAGAACTTTACCTTAACCGTCTTGAAAAGCTTAGATGATCCAAGGGTCAGGTGGGTTTCGCAGTGGCCGACTGGGCTATTTTTTCGCCCGTGAAACCGGTCAATTCTCCAACATGAGGAGTTAAGTCTGATTGCAGAAGTTCTAACTTCTGATAGAGATCTAGAAACATAATGTCTACTGAACTCCCTTGGTCGACAAAAATTTGGCAGACTTCGGCATTGGCTATTATCCCCGAGATGACAAGTAGATCGTCATGATCTAGGATAATTTCATCGTAATCTTAGTCTGAGAAAGTGATAGGAGGCGTCTTTTTGCCTTCTGCTTGTGTCTTGGGTTCTGAGTGGGCTACGCTAAACACAACCATTCTAAGAGCTTTCTTTCGAGCTCTGTTTGAAGACCCTCCTCCGGCAAAGCCACCGGCGATAATATGAATTATCCTATTGGGCTCAGCGCGATGGTCATCATTAGCATCGGGGGGAGCGTCCCTATTCCTATCCTGCCGATCGTCACTATCTCGGTGAGGTAGAGTCCGAGATTTTCTCCTAGGACTTCTTGTCCTTCTTCTGTGCTGAGGGGATGGGCTCCGACATGGACTGCGTTTGTCGTTTCTGCGTCTATTACCCCCTCGTTATTTTGGACATGAAGGATATAATGCTGTAAGTGTCCGGCCTTGATTAGGAATTCAATGGCATCACGTAATTGATAGCAGTCCTCCGTATCATAGTCATAGCCCTTTTGCCATGTGTAATGCTTGGAATGATCCTTTTGTTTGTGCTTCTTGATAGGAGGCGGTCTCCGGATATTCTAAAACTCCGTATGCATCACTTCCCTCAGGATCGTTTCCCGAGATGTGTTCAGGGGAGTATAGTCAGAATAATTTCTCTGAGGTGGACTACCTTTAGGAGGTCGGGGCCTTGAGGAATTCTGGTTAGGCTTCTGGTGGGAGGGCTCACCTTTGTCCCACCTCCTATAGTCTTCTGTTGCCTCCTCCAAGTAGACATATTTCTCATATCGTTTCTAGAAGTTGGTCAGATTATCTGGTTTCTTTTTTGCGAAGGACTTAAAGAACTCAGAACCTACTCGGAGATCGCTTCTGGCATAATGTAAGGTTATTCTGTCTTCAAAATTTTATACATTGGTGCTGGCCGCCATGAATCACCTAACATAATCTCAGAGGGTCTCGTCTTTTCCTTGGCGAATTTTGGCCAAGGACTCGATGGATTTAGGTTGCTCCTTGCTGGTGGTGTATTGCAGCAAAAACGCTGTTTAAGATTTGACCAGTCAACCATGGACCCCCTTGGTTGGCTGGTAAACCATTTAAGGGCTCCCTTTTTGAGGGAAAAGGGGGAATACTTGGCACAGCAACTCCATGGACCCGCCATAGAAACATAAGGACTGTTCGTAGGCATTTATGTGTTCTTGGGGATCCGTAGTTCCGTCATAGATTTCCAAGTTTGGCGGAAACTTGAAGTTCCTAGGAACCCGGTACTCGATAAGTTGATAGGAGAAAGGTTGTTCCACTGTTCTGCAGTTCTAGTTATTATTCCCGGTATTGGGAATTCCATTGCTGGTGTGAGCCCTCCTTTGATTATTTTCCATGTCGGTTCTTCTGTCGCGATGGTATGGCCTGGGTTGGTTTTCATGTATGGCGCGCTGCATGTCTTCCAACCTCCGAAATTGGTCATTCAGCATATCCATATGTTGTTGCAACATGTCTTGAAATTGGCATCGGGAAGCACGAGATTGGTGTGTGCGTTTAGAATGAGATGCACGATCATCAACCTCATTATTTGGCGTTCCCAAATGCTGGTGCACCGGGATCCTGCGTTCTTGAATGCTCTGGTCACCTCCTTGAGCTGGGAATTCAAGTCTTTCTCTGACAGAAATCCTACGTGATGGGTTGGGAGTTTCATCAGAGGCAGAGGTAGAGTGCCCATCACGTTGGTTTTCTACTTTGGGTGCCTGATTTCTCACAGTAGAGGTTTGAGCCGCAAGTGAAGGTAGCGGGAGTGGTAGACGTTGCACATCAGGGTCTTGCCTCTGGTTGACAGAGGTTTGTGCAGTATCTCTTCTCGAATTTTACCTCGTATTCACCATGATTGGGTGAGATTAGAAATTTAAGATTCCCCATAGTCGGTGCCAATGTTCTGAAGTGGATTTATAGGGTACTTATAATAGGCACGTATATGGTGGTTTCCTCCTTGAGCAGCAACAGCTGAGCGTATTGAACAGGGGGGTGGGTACCTGCAAAGGGACTCCAACGCTCAAGTCAGGCAGTGCACAAGTAGGATTATGTAATTGGATCCTAGATTACCTTATCAAGTTGACTTAGCCTTGTATTTATAGAGTATATGTAGAATCCTAATAGGATCCTTATTGGATGCAGGTAATTTGGGGTTAATATCCTGATAAAGATCACATTCTCATTATTATAGGGTAAATATGATATTATGATATAGAAAGTACTTAGTCATCTAGAGTAATTATGAGTCCTATAATATCGTAAGTTGATGATTGACAGTTACGGATATTTAGGGATTTATCCTCTACGCTAATCTATCAATCATGATATTACAGTTTAATACCTCTTGATGCGCTATCTTCCAAGGTCCGGACTACCTTATGAGTCTTCCGTTATACCAGTCTGTGAGGAGTCTGGCTGTGTGCATACCGGGTTGATCTCATGGAGCAGGATCCCGAATTATGACCCAAAACAGAACACAAACTTAATTATTTAAATCAAATCAAATTAAATTAATTAAATTTATTTAATTTTTTCGAATTCATCAGATTCTCGAACCAATTTAGATTTTAAGATATCAATATCTATATCGTTATCAAAGCCAGAGTTAAAAAATTAGTACACGTAAGTCCGAAAGTGCCCAACTGATCTGCAGAAGCAACAGTATTTGTTAGAGTTATAATAATAAAATGGACAAAATTGAGATAATAATTTTTTAATAAAAATATAATATATGTATTTTTTATATAATTTATTATAAAAAATTTAAAAAATAATGAAATGATTAAAAAATAAAATATATGTCATATTTTTATTAAAAAAACAACATCACAAGCGCACAAAAAAAATCTAAATTCTGTCCTAATAAAATTAGTACGTCCAGTGTTTGTTATGATAAGAAAATCAGTCCACATAGCACAGCACCCATCCAAAATTGCACGTTGAGCACAAATTGGTCTGCTTAAGCCAAATCTGAACAGAACTATGGTTGTTATCAAGTCATAATCCATATATGTCTGACTCTGATCATTAATAACCAGGGTTTCACAAGTCAGACTTTTCTGCAGAAATAAACTTGTTTATTGTTCCAAATTGAAGAACAAAAACCAAGTCCATCGCAATATCAAATTAGAGCTCACTGGACATTATATAGAAATGACGTCATGGATTTTTATTTTTTATTTTTTGTGGTTAAAGGCGTCATGGATTGTTTTAAATTCCATATATATAACTATCAGTATTTAATTTAATGTATAAATATCCAATGAATTAGTTCATTTCTCCTTTTAGCATAGTTTATAATTAAAATATTTTAAATTTAGAAATTTTGATTGAAAACATTTTTTAGGTGTAAAATAAATTAACCCAAACATACTTCTAATCCTGTAACGTGTGATAATGAACTCATTTTTAAAATTTAATAATTATATGACTCAATTTTATTTTATTTATTTGTGAACATTTAGCTGTGTAAATAGAATTAAAAAATAATTTTAATTTATTTTAACATTTTAAGTGATTTTTTTATGACATGGAAGACTTATATAATTTTTACTCATTTTTTTGTTATTTTATCATTTTATTTATAATGAAATCATATTATTGTTAGTAAAAAATTATTTATTTATAAAATTGACAACTAATACTTAATAGTGTAACTAATTGCTTTTCAAAATAATATTATATTTGATAATCTATAATAAATTCAGATTATATTGTTAGTAAAAAAATTATCTATAAAATTGATAATCAATACTGTTCTGGACCGTGAGTCGGGATTCTATCCAGAAGGATTAACTCGGCGCACGTTCCGCCAGATTCCTCCATTAATACCCCGGAAAGGCCTGTAGGACCTCGGAATACAAAACTATGACGAGGATCAGGGAGTTAGCACAGACTTTCGTAGCTGCTGATTTGGATCTCTCTGATTCTATAACCTCTCCTCTCAATAAATGACTGTAACGTCTACATGTCAATAATACCTGCATTGAATGTCATGACTCCAATCATGCTCCATAAAGACCAGGCTAAGTAAACCTAAAAGAGGTAACGGTTATTCAATTTACTGACATTAGCACACAGCCTGACATGAGCGTCGGAGTCCTTTTTACAGGTACCACCCCCGCCGGATCATTACGGTTGAGCGCAGCCGCAGAAAGGAGGAAACTACCACAACATACTTTTTACAGGTATCTTTCTGAATCCATTCAGAACATTTGGCGCCGTCTGTGGGAAAGTGGTAAACTACTATTCCCACATTCATCTTGGTGAGTACAAGGCAAAACCAACGGAGAGGAAATGCTGCACATGCTACCCCTGCCCACGAACAGGGCCCAGTAGCTCAGCGCGACCCTCCTTCTGTTGCACCACCAGAAACCTCCGCCGTAAGGAGCAGGCCTGTTCTAGTAGAGACGCTTAACGAGGGACACGAAACTTCAACATCAGCTGAAAGCCCAGTCCCTTCGCGAAGGGTCTCTGTCTGGGATAGACTCATCTTCCCCCCAACTAGAGAGAATAATGCAAATCAATGTGTAAGGATCCCAGTGCATGCCCGCCTGGGAATCCCAAATGTGGATGCTGACCACTCGCATTATGAGGATAACTCGCAATCCGGAATGGCGAGGAATGAGCTTCAAGAATTACTGCGCCAACAGATCACACTGATTAACAACCAACGACGTTAACTAGAGGAACAACGTCATCGTTTGGACAATTTGGAAAGGTTTGCGCAGGCAGGCAATGAAGGTGGAGAGCGGATCACAGTTCAAAGGGAAGCCTATCATGTTAGCACCGGGATCATAGAAAACAATGACCCAGCCCCCGGCCGCCAGCAGTAATTTTTCGACGCCTTAATGGCGTACAAGGTCCCGAGGAACTTTATGCCCCCAAGCAACTTGGAGCCTTACGACGGGACCACGGATCCGCAAGAGCACTTGGATGCCTATACTCAGTCCATGCAGCTTTACGAGTACACCCCAGAATTGTTATGCCGCGCTTTCCCGCTCTTCCTAAAGAATGATGCTATTCGCTAATTTGTTACCTTATGAACGAAAATTACAGGATGGGGGAACCTCACGCAACATTTTTTGTTACATTATACTACTGCTAAGGAACGACCGAAGTCGATTGATTCTCTTTCTGGAATTCGCCAAAAAAGTGATGAATCCCTACGCGAATACATCAAGAGGTTCAGCCATGCTTGTGTGGGTATAGAAAGCCTTGGTGATAGGACAGCCCTCCATTATGCCAGAAATGGCCTACGGACTGATTCAGACTTTTTTCGGTCACTAGCTAAAAAGAAGCCGGCCAATTTAGATGAGTTCCACTTGCGGGAAGACAAGTACGTCGAACTAGAAGAAATTACCATGGCCAAAGAGAGCCTAGAGAAAGGTGAACCAGTTTAGAAAAAAAAATCAAAATTCTAACTAGCCCCGGGATTCCTCCAAGAGTGAGTGGTATAGGCCCAAATTTTCTGAGTATACTCCTTTGAACACCCCTCGAGAGACAATCTTGAAGGAGGTCCTTCAAATCGAGTTCCAGGATATCAAAAGGCCACCGCTTGTTAAAAAATAATCCCAGAGGGATTATTCGAAGCATTGTAGGTGGCACAACAGTTACGGCCATGAAACTGAAGATTGTTATCAGCTCTGAGATGTCATCGAGTCCCTGATCAAAAAGGGATGTTTGTAGAAGTACATTAGCGGTTTTCATGGTAATCAAGACCGTGGAAGAAGAAGGGATCAGAGACGAAGCTGCAGTCCATGGCGAAGTCCAAACCAGCGTCGGAAAAGAACCCGGAGTCCGGCCAGAAGAATCCGAAGTCTCGCCAGAAGATCCCGAACCCCGACATGCAAGATGGGGAGGACAGACAAGGACAGAACCGGGATGCTCAAGGAGGTGGATACTGGAAAGATAGACTAATCCATACCATCGCAGGAGGGTTCGCTGGAGGGGGAATGTCAAATAATTCCTAGAAGAAGGCACTTCAGACAGCGGTCTTAAGCGTGTCAAGTTCCTCACAGAGACCACCCGTCCAAGACAATGATGCACCACCCATTTCCTTCTCCGAAAAGGATTATGGTGATATTATCCGAGATCATAACGACCCACTAGTAATTTTCAGAATAATATCTAATGCCGAAGTCCGTCGAATCTTTGTGGACCAGGGGAGTTTGGAAGATATCATGTTCATGGACACCTTTGAAAGGCTGGAGTTCCCTTTGTCTGTGTTGACACCATACGAAGTTGAGCTTACTGGTTTCTCCAGAGAGAAGGTCACCCCGGTGGGATATTTCGAAACTTTTCTAACCTTGGGTGACGACAGCACGTATAGAACCGTGAAGGTGAGATTCTTGGTTGTGGATTATCCATCGGCCTACAACATCATTTTGGGGCGTTCTACATTGAATGACATTGCTGCTGTAGTCTCCACCGCCCACCAGGCCATGAAGTTTCTTAATCGGAATAATAAAGTGGTCACGGTCAAGGGTGATCAGATTGCAGCCCGCAAATGTTACAACGAAAGTTTAAAAGTCAGTAGGACATCCCAAAAAATAAAGGCACGCACACCTATCCTAACCCACCACAAAGTCAATATTTTAATGACCGAATTGGATACACATGAGGAAATCTGAGGCACTAGACCCCAGCCCGACGGAGACTTGATTCCATTACAGCTTGGTGATAAACCTAATCAAACCACTAAGATTGGGGCAAACCTTGACGAACAGGAGAAAGCTCAGTTGGTAAAACTTTTGCAAGAGAATAAGGATCTGTTCGCCTGGACATCTGTTGATATGCCTAGAATTGTCTCCACTTTCATCTACCATCGTTTATCTATTAAACGAGATGCAAAGCCGGTCTCCCAAAAGAAAAGGAAGGTTGGCCCAGAAAGGCAGCAGGTTATTGAGAAGCAAGTAAAAGAGCTTCTGAACGCCAGATTCATCAGGGAGATCTCATATACCACCTGGCTCTCGAATGTTGTCTTAGTTAAAAAATCCAACAGCAAGTGGAGGATGTGTGTGGATTATACCGATTTAAACAAGGCATGCCCTAAAGATCCATACTCCCTCCCCAGCGTGGACAAGTTGGTTGATAGTTCTTCTGGTTTCCAGCTACTGTCCTTCATGGATGCTTACTCCGGGTACAATCAGATTTCGATGTACTCCGGGGATGAAGATAAAACCATGTTCATCACTGAAAAGGCAAGTTACTGCTACAAAGTAATGCCTTCTGGGTTGAAAAATATCGGAACCATGTACCAGAGAATGATGAACAGGGTCTTCGAAGATCAAATAAGAAGAATGCTAGAGGTCTACATCGATGATATGATAGTCAAGACCCCGTCATCAGGATCACACACCTCGGATCTAGAAGAAGTGTTTATATAGCATAGGAAGCACAATATGAGGCTTAACCCGAAAAAGTGTGCATTCAGGGTCTAGGCTGGAAAGTTTCTAGGGTTCATGCTGACACACCGGGGGATCGAGGCAAACCCCGACAAGTGTAAGGCTGTTCTTAATATGCACAGTCCCTGAAGTATGAAAGAAGTACAACAGTTAAATGGACAGATCATGGCTCTTACTCGTTTCCTAGCTGGAGCCGCTTACAAATCCCTCCCACTTTTCAAATTATTGAAAAAGGGGACCAGATTTGAGTGGACTCAGGAGTGTGAGGACGCGTTCATCTCTTTAAAAAATGCCTTGTCATCCTCTCCAATCCTCACAAGACTTGAGCCAGGAGAAACGCTGTACATATACCTCTTCGTTCAAGAGGAAGCCATTAGTTCAATAATTATCAGAGAGACTGGGAACGTCCAGAAGCCAGTTTATTTTGTGAGTAAAGTATTACAAGGCCCTGAACTCCGGTATCAAAAGATCGAGAAGGTTGCATTCGCACTTGTCATCACAGCTAGAAGACTAAGACAGTACTTCCAATGTCATCCAGTTGTGATAAGGACAGATCAGCCTATCTGACAGATATTGCACAAATCAGACTTGGCTGAAAGGATGATTGCCCGGTCCATTGAGCTTTCTGTGTTCGGGATCACCTACGAATCCAGAGTTGCAATCAAGGCGCAAGCACTCTTAAACTTTCTAGCTGAATTAACCTCGAAAACTAACAGAACAAAGGAAACAGAATGGACCGTGTTTGTTGATGTGTCTTCAAACCCAAGAGGAAATGGCGCCGGGATAATATTAGAAAACTCCAAAGGAGTTACCATAGAAAATTCCCTCAAGTTCAAATTTCCCACCTCAAACAATCAGGCTGAATATGAAGCGTGCATTTCCAGACTAACAATGGCTAGGGACTTGGGGGCCACCAAACTTAAACTTTATAGTGACTCCCAACTCGTGACTTCCCAGATCCGAGGTGATGATCAAGCCAAAGAGCCACTCCTACAGAGATATTTGCTGAAAGTAAAACAACTTCTCTTAAGTTTTCAGTCGGTACAGCTAGAGCACATCCTAAAGGAGCAGAATTCTAGGGCCGATCTCTTGGCCAAACTGGCCAGCACTAAGAGCCCGGGCAATAACTGCTCAGTAATCCAGGAGATCATCCAACAACCCTCAATCACCGACATAACAATTTTTCAGGTTGACGGATAAGAGCGCGACTAGATTACGCCATTGGTGGAATACTTACAGTCCGACAGTCTCCCTGATGACCCGAAGGAAGGTTCCAGACTGAAGAAAACCACAGTTAGGTATACCATTTATAATGGGCAGCTTTACCGATGTGGATTTTCCTTACCCTTCCTTAAATGCCTTACTCCAAAAGAGGCTGAATACGTGTTAGCCGAGATCCATGAAGGAAGTTGTGGACACCACCTAGGAGGGAAGGCCCTAGATTTGAAGGCTCTTAGGGTAGGTTACTACTGGCCAACAATGGAAGCAAACTCTCTTGCACATGTTCAAGTATGTGACAAATGCCAATGGCATTCGGATCACTATCACGCCCTATCTGAAGAACTATCCACGATGTCCATACCCTGGCCTTTTTATCAATGGGGAATAGATATCTTGGGTCTGTTCCCTCAGGCCCCCGGACAGTTGAAGTTTTTGATTGTGGCTGTGGATTACTTTACTAAGTTGATTGAAGCAGAGCCCGTGGTTAGCATCACCTCGGCTCGAGTTCAAAAATTTACTCGGCGTCACATTATTACTAGATTCGGGGTCCCGGAGTCAATCGTGACAGATAATGGGACGCAATTTAAAGACAAAGGGTTCAAAGAACTACTTTTCGGGCTAAAAATATAACATCATTGTAGTGCAGTTGAGAACCCCAGAACTAACAGACAAGCCGAAGCCGCAAACTAGATCATCATCCAGGGATTAAAGAGAAGGCTAGATGAGGCAAAAGGGAATTGGGTCGAGCAGTTAGACCATGTCCTGTGGGCCTACCGAACTACTCCCCACTCCTCGATGGGCAAAACTCCCTTCAAACTCACATTTCGGTGCGAGGCCATAATCCCGGTGGAAATTGGAGAACCAAGCTGGCATTTTCAGAACTTCTCGCATAATGATAACTCTGGATTAATCAGGGAAGACTTGGACCTGTTGGAGGAAAGGAGACGCATTGCCCACAAACGCGATGCCGCGATCAAGCAAAGAACGACATCCCGGTATAACTTGAAGGTCATTCTAAGAAGATTCCAGCTGGCCGACTTAGTACTTCGCAGAGCTGATGTCGGCGGAAGGAGTGCCTCCCAGGGAAAACTAGCCCCTAACTGGGAAGATCCTTACTGTGTCGTAATCAGCACCGGCAAAGGAGCTTATACCCTAGAGACTTTGACAGGGAAGCTAGTAAAATTTTTTTGGAACGCAGACAAATTTAGAAAGTACTACAACTGAGTGCCTCTTCAGGCCTAAGTCTACTAGTTTACTTTGAAGGATGAGCCCAATTGTTATGAAACATATTGTGATATTCAATAAAGTGTTATTTTTCTACTCAATTTTCAAGCTTTCAAGAAAATTTTGCGATATTCAGACACTTCATGGTACTAACCGAGATGTGCTAGATAGTTCGTGCAATAGAAAAATCCTACACTGGAAAAATTCTAGCACCAAACCAAAAGCATGAAAAGACCTCGGAAAGGACCAGTCTTTTAAAACAATGTCGTACGGTATCTTAAAAAACCAAATTAGTTAAACGAACCCCGGACAAAGTTGCTTACCTTTGGCACGATTTTTAAATGCCGGACTAATCTGGACATCGGATTTTAAGCCAAGGTTCAAACAGTAAAGAATATGGCATCTCAATAAACAAGAAGGGTAATTGATAAAACCCTAAATTTGGGTTAACGTTTACAAAAACCCGAGATAACAAAAAACCCAAAACCTCACGCAGAAGGTTAAAAAAAAAAAACTAATCTACAGCAGAGTCCAGACCGCGGGAGTTAGGAGAAGAGTCTTCAGCAGCCAAATTTGAAGAGGTAACACAGGGAGCTACAAGGAAACCATCTCGAACCACCTTCCCAGAGTCAAGCCCGTCTAAGACCAAGGCAACCCCGGGATTGAAATGTTGAACTTCACTGACAGCATTGCGAAATTGATCTTCCTTTATCTTGGTACACAAGGCTATCAGCTGGTTGACGTCGGCCTGTAGGGAGGTAATTTTAGCCTCACACCACTAGGACTTGGCATAAGAATTATTGCTATCAGTCCGGAGTGTAGCAATCTGCTTCTGCTGCTCGGCCAGGGTGGCCTCTTTTGCCTTACTGGTATCCCTTAAAGTAACTACTTCAGTTTTCAGCTCCCGTATCTGAGATAAAGCCTCATCTTTGGCCTTGATGGCATCCTCCATGTCCTTGAGAGCTTTGGTTTCACCCCTTTTGGCCACTGCTAGTTTGTTTGCCATTTCTTGTTCATGTTCTTCGAGGGCATATTCTAAGAAATGAGCCTCGGTAGCAATATGGATTCCCATATTTTGGAAAGCCAGCAGAGCTTCCTTTGGACTACGTCGGGCAAAGTAATCCCCAACCTCTTCATCAAGAATGTGGAAGTCAATAAACTCCCGGGGATCTGCTTCCTCACAAAATAGTTCTATGGGCCCAAAAGTTTCTCCTATTGCTCTTCTTTTACTCCAGTCACTAGCCTGACCTTCCTCCAATGCCGCCCTCTTACGTCCTCGGGGTGATTCGGGAGAGTCGTCCACATTTATAGGCTCCACCGCCTCAGAGGAAACCTCGGTCACCATGGTCATAAGGGCTAGCATGAACCCCACTGGAGGACCCATGGGAATGTCAGAATTCCTTGCCCTCAGCACCTCTAAAATCGCCAAAGAATCGTCATTCCCCATCTCGGCTAAGCTCTCCGCACAACATAGAAACAAGTCGTCATATGCATTAAAACATCAGGAATTTAAATATACACTACGGCTGGCCAAGATTACCTAGCACGGCCCAAAACTCATCGTCATCTGGGCTATTTAATATATCTTTAGGTCAGATCTTGCCACATTCATAAACCCACATTTCAAAGAAGTTTACACATTCGACTTCTTCATCGGTAAGTTGGTTTATCTCTCTCTCAAATGATCGAGTGGGGATGCTCCACGTCGTCGGGTTCCAGTAAAGGCTGAATACTGTCTCCTCACTATTGCCCAACTAGAAAGGACGACTGCCGCTAGGCGCCTTCAGCTTGAAGAATTTCTCCTTAAAGTCTTTATAATTCTCCAAGTGTGGGTAGAATACAGTCCTTCCCTACCGAGATCGAACTGAGATCCAAGACTGCTGTCTAGCCCGGGATCCATGGACTAAATATCGTGTGTGGAAATAGAAGAATACCCCATCAGAGCATCGCAACCCCACTACCTGGCATATTCTTTCGAAGGCCAAGATGTTCGCCCAACTGTTGGGATGGATTTGACTGGGGGCAGCGTGAAGATTCCGGAGAATAGAAATATGGAAAAATCACGAATTCATGAAGTATTCGCCTGCTTCCCGGGTCCAGCACACTCGTTCTCTCCCAAGGGACAAAATCACGAATTTATTGTCTTTCTCACCCCCCTCGGTGAGCTCCAGATACTCCTTCAGCTTATCCAATTTCGCGCCAGACTCATAACGAGATATTCTGTCATAAGCATCGTCGACAACCCACGTGCAGGGTAACAACGGACCACGGTGAATCCTAATCGCCTGCTCAGCTTGTTGATCCGGCTCTCGAACTTCAGGAGCCGGGGCAGGCGCTTCAGCTCCTGGCCACCTCCTTCTAGCCATTTAGTTTCCTGGAAGACACACAGAGGCTTGGGGTCAGAACCAATAATGTTTAAACATCCAAACATGGCAGTGGGTAAGCAGAAAACTGAACACCCACGCACCAGCCTCTGCACTCACCGAGACTTAAGCCTCAGAAGGACACCCCCGTCGCACATGGCGCAGTAGGGGAGGTGCAACATCAGGCAACGCCATTGAGAAAGGGGGAAGGAGCAATTATTCCCAAATTTTTATTCACAAAAGAAAAAGGAAAACAGTCCACTAGAAGAATGTGCAAGCAATCAATAACGGTGTTTAGAGGATAAAAATACCTTGACAGACTAATAGAAGCTTTAAAACGTCAAAACCACCGCTGACAACTGTGAAGCTTGTCAGATTCCTTCTCAAACCACCAATTTTTAAGTGGAGATAGCAAAAGGTGGAAAAGTGGAAGGACGAAACCCTATTTATAGAGACTACAGCTAGGGGAAATTTTCGTCCAATCAGTCTGGATTTGAAAAGATGTTCATTATAGCGCGCAAAGCACTATGCACATCCACTCAACCATAATAAGCCACGTGGCTCACGTCGCTGTCATGGCAGTTGAGGGGATGGCTACTCAGTAGACCGAAACAACCTTAGTATCTACAACGTTCACAAAACATTAAGGATCTCGGCACATTATATATCCCAGAAATTTCCCTCTAAAAAAGACCCCGGTTAAGCTGCTTAAGCTTTGCACTTCATCTATCTCGACAAAGTACAAGCTGGGGGCAACATGTTATACAGGGCGAGCTTTGGACTCACCCCGGCACAATATAAATTCAACGGATCAAAAAGATGATCAAAGATGGATGATTCAAGCAAATAATATTTTATTTCATTCCATACATCGTCGTACATCAATACAAGGAGAAGAAAAACACAGGATATGAAAAGGTTAAACAGCATTGACGAGCCCGTAGGCCAACTTCTTGCTTGTGCTTCACATCCAGATTCTCTAGAGCTTACACCGGTCTTTTCCCTATTGAGGCTTCTTGAAAAAGTGGATAGGTTTCGAAAAACTAAAGATAACCGAAACAGGACACTGCTACCGGATCAGGAAAATTCAACCACACTACTCATCGGTTCCACTCACAAGGATAAGAAAAGATCGGGGTGCGTCCTCTTCGACTGAACGGGGCATGGGTTAATCATGAAGGATTTCATTCCACCAGTTTCATGATCATCCCAGGTCACTTGAAAGCAGCCACCTCAATAGTCCCCCTTGCTTATTTGAAAGGAATACCAAGAGGGACTCTATTTCTCTAATTACCTTCGTCCAACACGACAGGAATTACAGAGCTTCCCAGTGAAGAAGTATGAATTAGACACACCTTTGTATGTTGGGAAAGTAAAGTCTTTGCCGTCACTACGTTGGAAAAGAAAAGTTCCTAATAAAAAGGTTATTGGCAGGAAAAGAAGTATTTTCAAAGATTTTAGGAAAAGCAGGAAAATGGTGGCCTTTGCAGAAGGCAAAGCTTCCATAGCTCTCTTTGAACATGACCACGGGCATAAGAAAAATAACAGAACTATTTTGGAAAATAGAAAGGAAAATTTAGAGAAGGAATGACTATATCAGATGCGAACCTTCCGTATTTATAGAATGGGAAGCTTTGACCAGCTCTACGAATCAAATCAGTTGCATTAAATGCCCTCCCTTTCCCATTGGTTACGAGAGCAATAAGTGTTTGGAAAATATTGAAACTGATCCTCTTTATTGAAATCGATCCTCTTTAAAGGATCCTTATCTCTCAATAAAATTAAAAGTAACAGTTTCCAAAGATAAGATTTGGATCTTTACCAAGTTTCCAAAAATCTCACCGCAAAGGATCCCAGTAACCCAAGGAAGCAATAAGATCCGGACCCCGGGATAAGGGATACGGACTTACCACATCCCAACCCCGGAGGTATTTTTATACAATGGACGTCGGCCTCAGTGTGAAACATTGCAAAACCTGGCTCTAAAGCCGGGGCGTGGTCCACTAAGCTTTATAAAGCTAAATACCTTGGCACTTGACTATCTTATCAAAGCGCCAAGCTGGGGGCAACTGTTCTGGACCGTGGACCGGGATCCTATCCAGAAGGATCAACCTGGTGCACGCTCTGCCAGATTCCTCCATTAATACCCCAGAAAGGTCTGTAGGACCTCGGAATACAGAACTATGACGAGGATCAGGGAGTCAGCACAGATTTTTGTAACTGTTGATTTGGATCTCTCTGATTCTATAACCTCTCCTCTCAATAAATGACTGTAACGTCCACATGCCAATAATACCTGCATTGAATGCCATAACTCCAATCATGCTCCATAAAGACCAGACTAAGTAAACCTAAGAGAGGTAACGGTTATTCAATTTACTGACATTAGCACACAGCCTGACTTGAGTATCGGAATCCTTTTTGCAGGTACCACCCTCGCCGGATCATTACGGTTGAGTGCTGCCGTAGAAAGGAGGAAACTACCACAATATACCTTCTATAGGTATCCTTCTGAGTCCATTCAGAACAAATACTTAATAGTGTGAACTTCTCAAAATAATATATATTTGATAACAATTTAGTAATATCATTAATTACTTCAAGATAATTTTATTATATAATATAGAATATAGATGATCATTTTGCAATAAGGTCTATGAGAGAATTACACTAGTTTAAATTATGTTATTTCAACTTCAGCCCACGGTTAACTAAGGTGTGATGTAACCCAATATTCCTGCATAACTGCTTATTAATAAAGTAGTGAGTATTCCGTGTATTGCTCGAATTTTTTAATCTAAGTTAGAATTAACAAATATATTAAAATACGGAAATATTTAAAACTAAAAAAAAATATATATATATATATATATATATATATATATATATAATTAGATTAAAAGAGAATTTGAATTTGAAATTTAAAAAATAAAGAAAACTTAAAAAAGACACATATAATTCTTTGAAGGAAAGTGTTCCATCTCTTACTCCAATTGGGTGCTTCGATGGGACTTGAGTATGTTAGAATGCCTTTAGGATATTAGGTACCGATGGTAGTAAGGGGTATCTGTAAAAATACTTTGACTTCTAAGTCAAGAGGAATTTAAGGTATTTAAACCAAAGATAATAAACTTAAGAAAGAATAAATGAACAGTGACTGCTATTTATAGGAGTGAAGGTGACGTTCATACCTAATGTACCCCTTTTCCTCATGGCTGGGGTGAGGGTGAGCATTCTATTACCATCCTATCCTATCATGTGATGCCAAGTGTCAAGCAGATCCAATGAAAATCCTTGGGAGAGAGCCTGGGTGTCTTGGAGTCGAACACTGCAAGAAACTCAATTTATTGAGATTTTTCAGATGGATTACACCTCAATTTACTGAGACGTTTCCCTTTCATTCTACTATCTCTTTTTTTCATTCTCTCACCTGGAATGACTCCCTCTCCTTCTCCCTCTTCGATAACAGCTTTCGGCAGTGCTTCCTCAACCCTAGGCTACCACTGGTTCCTCAAGCTCAACCCAAGCACTAACATCAGGAAACCACTCTCATTGTTTCCTCGAGCTCACCGCTTCCTCACACTGACTCTCTCTCCTATTCTAATAGGGTAGCCATTCCTCTCATTCACTCTCGGATCCCACCCACCCCAACCTACAACCCTCTAAACAGAGGTAGCTTCTGTGCATTCCCATGCACCAACACCATGCATTTCCATGCACCCTTACTCCCTTCGAATGTCAGGCCAAACCCTTCATCTTCATCACCACTAGACCATTTATGCACCCTCTGTACCATGGAATAGTGGTGGCATGGAGGCACGGATGGTGGCAGTCATTCTCTCTTTGGAACGTGCATGAATAGGAAGGGACGTACGCAAATGGAGGAACTCATGCATGTTGGAAATATAGATGTGGGTAGTAGTATTTTAACTACTTAAAATACCAAAAATAAGAAGAACAAAGAACCAACAAGAGACTTGAGTAGGGGTGGAAATAATATTTTAACTATTTTTAAGGTTTTATCTTCGTCCTACCCAGAGCAATGTTAGGTGGAATAACCATGACGGATAATCCTTCAGGATTAGATGTGAGTAGGGGTGGAAATAAGTCAGGCTAGGTAGCCTTTGCCTTAGACAGGCCTGACCTGTATCTCAATTATAAGTCTTGAGCCTAGCTTGTGAGCCTGTAATAGGCTAATTTTTAAAGCCTAAATTGACCTTTTTAAAAGTCTAACCTGACCTAAAAGCCTATTTAAATGCTTACTTTGCAATGAGACCTTTAAATAGGTTAACAGACCTACCTTTATATAGGTCAATAAGTCTTTACATAGGCTAACAGGCTTACCTTTAAATAAGTCAACATGCCTTTACATAGGTTAATAGGCCTACCTTTAAATTGGTCAACATATCTTTATATAAGATAACAGGCCTAAGCCTTGAAATAGGTCAACTGACCTACTCAAGGCCAATAGGCCTTTGTTATAACTTAACATTCACCTTCTAATTTTATAGATGCTCACCACTTTTTTACTCTAGTCTTTGGTAGGTGTGGGACTTGGAAATATACCAAGTTACAAATTATTAGAAGCATATAATTGAAACTTAGTATATCTCCAAGTCCCACATCAACCAAAGACTAGAGTAAGAAAGTAGTGAGCATCTATAAAAGTGGAGGGTGAGTGTTAACTTATTATTTTTATTTTAATAAATATATTATATTAAATATATTAATAAATATGTTATTTCTATTCTAATTTACTAACTTAGGGTTTAATTACTTGACTTTTGTCAAAACTTAATTAAAAATATATTAATATATTATAATAAATTAATAATTATAATTATAATTATTATAATAATATATATTATATTATATATAATTAAATAAATCAGCCAACTGTTAGGCTTAAAAGGCCAATTAGATGGCCTGAGACCTGACCTTTTTAGATAAACAAGCTTTTAAAAAAATATTGACCTAGCTTATTTAGTAAACATGTCAAGTCAGGCCAAGCCTCAGGCATAGTAGGCCATAGGCTCTTGACGAGCAGTCTGGCCTATTTTCACCCCTAGACGTGAGTCTCCTTAGGAACTCGTCCACATGAAGATCCTGGTGTTGAGTAGCAACACCTCTCCTTCTAACACCCAAAGACGCAACAGGGAGTGCAGGGGAGCTCTCTGGTGCGCGCACAGTAGCAAAGGAGAAAAGGAAGAAGATGAATAGCAATGGGAGCAAAAAAAGGCGTGAGAAGTAAGCAATGTAATCTGAAAAGGGGAGTGAAAAGTAAGCAATGTAATTTGATAAGCAAGTGTACTAGGTTCTGTTTGGTGAAACATAGATAAATAGACCAAGAGCTTACTAAGTAAACAGCCCAACAGATCTATCTCAACAGTCCAATGAGATATTTTAGTCTCCAAGTGGGCTCGCAAAAGATAAGGCCAAAGTAAAACCAAACCAAGCCCACACGCATGATAAACACAATTTTCATACATTAGTTAACTATCATATTTAGTCTCTTAGACCTCTTTGTGCTTAATTGATTGGTCTTGATCACATTTTATAAGTTTGGGTTCAAATTGAGTTTAATTATATTTTTTTAGCATTATTTGAAATTTTACACTGTTTCTATATTTTTGGCATAACTTGAGTTTTATATATCTAAAAATTATGAATTTTATCTTGTATGAAATATGAGAGAAAGTTCTACAACTTTGATAAGATCTTGAAGGCTAAATCAAATGTTTAGTAGGTTAGATTAGGCCTAGAAGTCAGAACAGAGATGTTATCATTGGAACATGGACGATATGCAAATATTAGGCCATAATTTGGGTTGTAGGAGTCATATGGAGCTGAGATCGGTGCCACTGGAAAGCTGAGGCACAAATCTTAACTCTTATGAAGATCACTTATCAAAACTATGATGTTTTGATGGTGTTATCGCCCTTTTGAAGTTGGATGATGAGTCATAAGAGCTGATAAGAATATTCTAGGCATAATTTTTTCATCCTAAGCCCAAATTAAGAAAATTAGATGTCCAATTAAAGTTAAGAGGAAGAGAAATAACCCTAAGCTAAGGGCAAATTTGGATTTTTAATTTTAGATATAGTTATTTAAGCAGCAGCAGCAACCCCAAACCTAACCCTAATTTTCTTTTAGTTGCTCTTACTTGCACTTTCTCTCTTCATCTCCTTTCTCTCTAGGTTTTTTTCTTTTCTGCTTCTCTTCCCTCCCATCCATGGTGGGCTAGACCCTTTTAATCTATCCTAGGGATTGACAATCTTGATGTTTAATTCTAAGATCTTATTTTGATTGTTTTACATTTAATTGTTAATCAAGTTTCTTTTTTACCTCTTTTGATTTTGTTAAATATGGATTGAATTGCTTAATTTTATTTGGATGTTGATATGATAATTGTATAATTATCACATGTTTAATGAGGATTACAAATACTAAACAATGAATCAAAGGTGCTTAAATGATTGTTTAGCTTGGTTGAATTTTGGGTTTTAGGTTAATTTAGGATTAGATGAGTGCTTAATTCATTTAACTTTTATTAATTAAATTTTGGATGCTTATCTAGTAGAAAATTCATGGATCATCTTAAGGCTTCTTGATGTGATCTAAGACCTAGAATATAATGAGTAATTGAATGGATTCCTAGTGATCAACGATGGATTAAATTTAAGATTAGTTGATTTCCTTGGATTAGTTGTTTACTTAATTCTGTTTACAAATTTTAATTGCTATTTTAATTGCTTTCATTTAATTAATTCTATAATTTTTCTCCCTTTGTTAACTTTTTAATCTGATTGCTTAATTAGAGTGATCCAAGGGCTTGACCTGATTGAGCCTTATACTACAAATAATTTGGTGAATCAGCTTACAATTTGATATAATTTGATAGTCTTAGTAGCTATTAACGCACGTGGATGAGATGAAACGAGGTGGAGCACACCCATGTGTGTGTATTAAGGTAAGTCCAAGTCCACACATCTACCTTAATACCATAAGGTATCTACCCAAGGACATAGTCCTTATATAAACACTCTTCAAGAGTCTATTTTAATCAATGTGGGACTTAGTCTTATACAAAACACACACACAAGGGTACTCTAAGTTTGAAACACTCTCAAGACTCAAGTCTAACAACCCTCTACATGTTTCAAACTTAGAAGAGTAAAATGATAATGTCATGCATCAGGGAAGTATCCAAAAGGATTTGAACTTCATCCTTAGGCATGGGTGGGTGTGACAACCCTGTAGAAGTGTGGTGAAGAAACATCTTTGAGCCAACTTCAAAGATAACAGTCGAAGCACGTCCATTGGCCACATAACATTCCTAAGAGATATGCTACTCTTAGCTATTTTGCACTTTATCCAGGCCATGTGCTATCCTGGAATCATGAGAGCTCTAAAGTTTATGCCCAAAATTCATAAAAGATGGCACCATCCCCACTCTCACTTAGGTGGCATCTATCAAGAGTATGCTATAGTAGATACCCCATTCTCATCGAGTATTATGAACCTTTTAAAAGCAAAGCTTATTTTATCACACCAACTACAACAGTACTACTATACACCATAAGGAGGGACTCATCACCAATATCATCTCATGTGATAGCATAACACATATATAAAAATGATAATACACTTTCCACTAAAACTCATATGACTTCGTTTACCACATTGAAACACCTTCATGGGATCTCCAATCATAGTGGTTGGGTGTCCATCATACCACCTTACTTATAGGCATAGGTCCCATCCCCCTCGATGTTTCATTTACCAGTGTCCTGGTAAGGATCAACCAAATTATTCTCTAACCTCACAAAATCTATATATCTCACATTATTCTCAATCAGTTGCCTCACAATATTATGTCTTAACCTTATATGCCGGCTCTTCCTATTATAAATTATGTTCTTTGCTCGAGCAATGGAAGTAATACCCCCAAACTTAAAATTTTGCTTGTCCTAAAGCAAAAAGAAAAAGAATTAAAAACAAAACAAAATAAACAACTAAAATCCCAAAACATACAGACTCAAAAATGGCAATACCAGTTATTGAATATCATTCATACCCTCAGAAACTGTTTCACAACCTAATTTCAAGGTGTCACACATGTATAATCCAATTGTTACATTGACTTCTATGTGCAACTCTCATGCATAAATGACTTCTCATAGACATGAATGTAAGACTAATTCCTACTAATAAAGTACAAGTCCAGATAGGTTTATAAAATTGTAAAAGTACTTCAAACTCGCATCCATAGGGTTATTTTTCATCTTTCTCTCCACTAATGTAAACAACACATAACTAAGGATAAAAAGGGTCTTTTAAAGCTTGTAGTGTAAGGCCAAGGGTAAGGTTTAAGAAATAAAGGGTAGGATAAAGAAAACAAAATTTGAGATACAAAATCATGCAAATTTCAAAATTCAAGACACAAAAATATTGAGCAAGTGCAAAACAGAGCATAAGAATCAACACTTTATTTCTTTATATTTTCTTTTTTTTTCTTCTTTTTCTCTTTTTTTATAACCTCCACCCCTAAACTTATTTCTTTGCAACACATTGGGTGGACATTTTTTTATAGCTCCTTAAATACTTCATGCACAAAAATAACTAAAGCTTGAATAATAAAATAATACAAGATATGTACTCAACAAATGGTATGTAAGAGAGAAATATTTTTTTTCTTTTTTATGGGTATGGGAAAGGAAAATGTGGGTAAAGAAAAAAAGTAAAGGCCAAACAATAACAAAGCTGCAAAAGAGGACCTACGGATATAATATTTTTAAGGTTGGCTTGAAAGACTCAAACGGTTCAAAGAAGACCCTTATCATTTCCTTGATCATGCATTGTCTAGGACTTCGCCTCAAGAGAGAATCTAACAACTTCTAGATGCAAGTAATCAATACACATGCATTCCCAAAAACTTTCTCTAAGCTTGACATGCATTTATATTTCAAAGTCTATCAAACATAAAGATGAGAAATGCATTCATACATAATTGAAACAATAGAAATAAACACAACTCCTGAATTCTCATACGATTTCCCAAGAAAAGGGATCAATCCACTATTCATGTAATCATTGAATATTCAATTTAACAAACCAGTATGCTCAGTTTAAAAAATGTGACTCAAAATAAAAACTAGCAAACAACAAAAATTGGGTGATGATGACAAAATAAAACCAATAAGAACAAATAAATAAATGCGGAATTAAGATGCTAAAGAAAAGAGAAAAATAATTCTTTTTGGCAGCCAACAACTATATACATCTCCCTACAAAGGCTTCAAACTCAGGGAGCACTGAAACTGACTCAACATTAACTTCAAAATAAAAACAAAAAAAATGTTAGTGAATAAAATAAAGAATAACAAAATAAAAAAGAAACTAATAACTAACCGAAACCGAAAGGATAAAAGAGTAAAGAAAAGAAAGAAAACTCGAGTTGCCTCCTAAGAAGTGCTTGTTTAACGTCATTAGCTCGACGTTGCCTTTTGTTTTCTCTTATTATCCTTTCAATCTCTGGATCAAATAGTAGTGAACTAGGGTCACTTGTACCTCCCATAAAATGAAACACCATTAATGATTAGAAATAGAAATCAACAATTAAAGCAAAAGTAACAAAACAAAAATAAAAAACAAAGCCTAGAGTAGTACTCTTCCTAGATACTAATGATATTGATAAAAACCTAAATTCCCGACAATGACGCCAAAAGCTTATTGTGATATTGGCAAGTGTACCAAATCGTAAAAGTAATAAATGATGAGTAAGATATCGTTCCCACAAGGAATTAGTTTACCAAGTATCACTTCTCTAATATTAATACTATCTAGGCAACCAATAATTAAGAATTATTAAAAATAATTAAAGACACAAAATTATAAAAGATAAAAACAAACAAGAACACGCAAAATTAAGAGGGAAAAGAGAGAACAAAGCACACAAATGTAAAACACGCCAAGGATGTAAACACACGAAATTAAAATACTAGGGATCTGACTTCACTTAATTCAACAATCTATCATAGATAATAGAGTAGCTTTGGGACCTTCATTTTAATTAATTTCTAGCTATTCAATTGAAGGGAAAAATTTCTTAATTAATTAAAACTCAATTCCTTGGCGAGTTAATTCTCTTTAATTATCAAAGTCTAGTCAATTCCTTGATTTAAACCTCAACTATTAAGACATGATCTTCACTCTATAGATTCTCATGAAAAATATAACAATTCTCCTACACAACCTATAACCTCTATTCCTAGATGATTATAAATCATGACACTTATTATTTATAGTCTAAGTCATATGTAAACCTTCCGATTCTATACATATATCACTAGATCAATTTATTAGTGGCCAATTCATAAAATCATTAAGAATCATAATAAACACTCAAATTGAATAGAAAATACATTAATTAAAAATTCAATCTTAATACATGTCGATTGAATCAAGTTACATCTTTACCCTAGAAACACATGAGTTTAGCTGCACATGACAAAAGAGAAGAAGAGATAGGAAAAGGAAAGAGAATTCATCTTGATAGAACCGTAAAGAAGAAACCAAAGTGCCTTCAATGGTGATTCGATCTCCAACTCCATGGGAGTTCCATGATGTGAATGCTTATGTCATGAAACATATGAATGAAGTTTTTGATGATAAAAAAGTCAAAACGAAAACTAAGTTCAAAATAGGTATATTTGATATAGGTTATAAGTCTTAGAATCTTGATGTAAAATGCTATAAAAATATCTCAAAATGGTTTATGAAAGGTCCTTTTAAATTAACTCAAAGTTGAATGATATTGTTTGATAGAAATGTTGACTTTAATCTTGGTTTTTGTAACTCCAGTTCATATCTTAATAAATCCAAGTATTTTCTAAGTTGGAAATGGTAATCAAGATTAATTGGGTCTGAAAAATGTGTTTAAAGGTAATTGTAATAGATTACACAAGTGTTGTAATCGATTACAAGCATGGTAGAGGCCATGTAATCAATTACATTGAGGTTGTAATCAATTACAAGTCTGACAGAGGCCATGTAATCGATTACACAAGTGTTGTAATTGATTACATCTTTGGTAGAGGCTCTGTAATAGATTACATAAGGGTTGTAATCGATTACATCCTTCCCAGAAATCCAAGAACACGTTCTAAGAGCCATGTAATTGATTACATAGACTATGTAATCGATTACAATAGGTCTGACAGTAACCAACGGTTAATATTTTCATAAATATCATCCAACGAGTTCTTTGAGCTAGAACTCTATAAATACATATCTTAGGTCATCATTTATGGCTAACTTATAACTGAAAACATATTTCTGAGTGAATCAATCTTTAATCCCATTTGTGCTCTATTTTTGGTAAAACATTTGAGATATCCTTGAAGGGCATTGTAGGGCTTAAATTTGTATTACATACTCTTGTGAGAGTTTCATCTTATATACATTTCAATTCTTTGTAAAGAGGGTGCGTTATTCCTCAAACATTTTGTAAGGGTGAGGTATCTCTTGAAGTTGAGGCTCAAGCACAAAAGGTGAGGTATTCTGAGGTGTGGTGAGTACTCTATTGTGTAAAGGTTGTAAGCACCTGTTGAAACTTGAAGATATAGTGGAAAAATCTCAAGTGATTGCTTAAGGACTGGACGTAGATGATGCGAATGAAAAGTTGTAAACCCAAGTGCAGGTTATTTCAAGTAATAAATTTTCGGAGTTCGAGGTCGATCCACAAGAAATTGATGAAGAAATTTTTTTTCACGTAAAGTAAATATTTTGTCATAACAATAAAAGTAATAAAACTTGGTCACAAATAAAAAAAACTTACTTGAGTTAGGAGATCCACTCTTAGTAAATAAATTAAGGACAAGATCAATTCTTTTTATAACTTAATTAGAATCCACACATAATGGAGGTTCCAATCAGAAAATACAACATTCAAAGTTCATTAAAAATTATATACGTAATTATATTATGATTCCTTTAATCATCTATTAATATCACCACTTATAAATGGGCTCAAGCATTCATTGTGCCAACCTCTTATCTACAATGAATCAAGATCTCCACTTTACAAGGAGGGTTTCTAAATTGATTGAAAACAAAATATAACACGTATAATGACCACTTGAAAATATATAATTTAAGCACAAGAAAGAAATTAATCTAACCTTATTTCATTACAAGAGCTTCACCATTTCACCCAAGTAAAATAAAACTTAGTTACTCATAGACAAGAAGAAGAAGAAGAAGAAGAAGAAGAAGAAGAAGAAGAAGAAGAAGAAGAAGAAGAACATAACTTCAATTTAGAACAAAAGAAAACTACAACAAGATAAACAAATAACACAATAGTATGATCTTGGCCTCTAAGACCAAGACCCCTAAATGATCAGTCAATGCTCCCTTTTATAGAGGATTAGGGATACAAAATGACAAGGGGGCTGATTCATGAATGAGTGGATGGTGGAAAATGAGTGAAAAATGTCAAATGACTTTTGATGAGTGGAAAATTATGGAGATTCTTTGTCTCCAAAATCATTTAGTTCTGAAGTCATTGAATACGTCAGAATATTGAAATGTGGTCTTCATGAAAGTCGTAGGCTTTTGCCTTAGCTTTCAAATACCGACAGAATAACCTCAAAAGGCCACCTACAGCCTAAGATATGGCCCAATTACTATACATTATTCAGGCCCAGTTATAGCTCCTCTATTCTAACTTCCAAGCCCAATATGACCTCTAAGAGGTTCGATTTAAGTCTTGTGTTCTTCATAAAAGTTATAGATATAGATCTTAACTTTCAGATACCAAAATTTCAGCCCAATTGAGGTCTTACATCCCGGGTTATGCTCTGATTACTGTACACTATTCAGGTTCTAATCACAAAACCCGTATTCTGACTTCCAAGCCCAATTAGTTCCACTAGCTGTCTGATTTTCACCTAGAGCTTTTCATGAAGGTTGTAGAGCTCTCTCTTATCTTTCCTATAGGGTAAGATACATAATTATTACTGATCTATTGATTATTCCTATACCTTGAACGCCTTATAATTGATTCATTGAACTCTATTTGTGCTTAATTATCATCATTTAGCTAAGTTTTTGATATCAAACCCTAATTGGAATATTATTGTGAAACTTTGCTTAAATGTATTTTTAGACATTGATAATTAAATTGAACTTTTCAGGAAACCTTTGGATGACAAAGTTCATTAACCTAAAAAACATCTTGATATCCACTTGAAGAAGAAGCTAAGGATTCAAGGAGGTCAATATCACCTCTTGAAGCAATAAAATAAGAGTTTTTATGAAGAATCTGGACTAAAAATAAAAGAATCAAATTTCAGGGCCTGTGTCACTTTTCAGGGCCTAGGCCGTGTAACATTACACGGCCGTGTCAAATTACACGGCCATGGCCGTGTTCTTTTCTGACTTATGAAATTGAAGGATTCTTAACATGCTAGTAATAAAGTACACAGCCTAGGCCGTGTAACATTGTATGGCCATGTAATCGCACCAGAAACTTAAGTATTAAGTTTCTATGAGAAGTTAGGTCTTGAGACCTATAAATACGCACTCTTAGCCCCTTTCGACGGAGTTCTAAATGAGGGAGCAGCTGGGAAACCCTAGGAAACGGAGAGAGGAGGCTTGGATCGAAGATTGGATTCTCGAGTTCGAGCAATCGGAGATCCATCATCCTTAATTCACGAAAACTAGTTTACTCTTTAGTTTTTCTTCTGCACTTTGTTTCTAGTGTTGTTCTTTCTCAGTTTTTCTTGTGATTTCATTTTAACCATGTGTAACTAAATCTCCATTGGTTAAGAGAGCATAAAACCACTAGTATTAAGGTTATGAATCTTGCATCTTTGTTTATTCCAATACAATTATATTTTTATTCATATATTTCTGAATCTATTATTGGTATGGAGGTTTTTATACTTGTTCCCATTTTCAAAAATGGTAGATCTGGGTTTGTTATGCGTGGTTGCGGTAATAGATCTAGAGGATCGTATGTTATTGGTATAAGAATCTTTATGCTCATTTGCCAGTTATAAAAGTGGTAGATTTAGGTTTATTATGCGCGGTTGCGGTAATAGATCTAGAGGAATATATGATCTAATTAATTTAATTTCAGTGTGCGATTAGATCTTAGTGTAATTGATTTTCTAAATCTTAATGCAATTGTTGGGTAGTTGTAAGAGCGGTTCCTTTATAACTAATCAATGATTAGGAGTTGATTTGAGCAGTTGCTGAATTGGCCACACTTAAGGAAAATAGAGATTTAATCTCACAATTGTTTAAAAACATAATTGAGCATGTTGGAATAAAATGATATATGGGTTAGCATCATTATGTAAATCTAGTGGTATATTCCATCTCTTAACCAATTCTCTTATATTGTTAATTTTAGTTAGTTTATTGTTATTATTTTTGAATCTGTTCATTGTTCATCAAAACTCCAAAACCCCCCATTTTTACTGTTTATTGTTAATCAGAGTTTAAATTGGAAATTGTTTAATAGTGTTGATTGAATTGGTTCTCTGTGGATCGACCCTTACTAACTACAACTAGTTGTAAGGTTTTTATTTTTTGGTGAGCCTGACAACTGATTTTTATCTAAATTTTAATCACTATTCCTACCACGCATTAGAATTTTGGCACCGTTATCGGGGAACCAATTTTTCTAATTGCACTATTGATTTATTTCCTATTTTTACGCTATTTTTATTTTTATTTTTAGATTTTAATTCTTGCTTTCTAAGTGTTTTGTAAGTGTTGATGTTTTGGACATTGAAAAGGATAAGTCTCCCAACTCTGCTCCTATATTGTTGGGGAGACCATTTTTGAAAACTACATGGACAAAAATTGATGTGCACTCCGGAACTTTAACAATAGAATTTGATGGGGAATTAATTAGATTCAATATTTTTGAAGCTATGAGATACCCAAATGATGTGCACTCCACTTGTTTAATTGATTCTTTTGATCCTTTTGATTCTTTAATTTCTGCAGCTTTTGTTTCTGATCATTCTGATGCTCTTGATATAATTTTGACTCATAGCTTAGATGCACAGGATGAAAAGAAGAATGATGAAGAAGAACCATGGAGTGAGGACATTGATGAAATTGTTGCTGCCTTACAAGAGCTCTCTTCCATTCCAAAAGAGCATGAGGTTTCTTTTGTTGATTTACCTATTACTACTGATGTACCTCAACCTTCTGTTGTGCAGGCACCTGAACTAGAACTGAAAGCACTGTCTTATCATCTTAAATACATATTCTTGGGAGAGAAGGACACACTTCCAATGATAATTACAAAGTCACTCACCCAAGAGCAAGAAGAGAAATTGGTGGCTGTTTTGCAAGAACATAAGACAACCATTGGTTGGTCAATAGCTGACATTAAGGGTATTTGTCCCTCCATTTGCATGCATAAGATTTTAATGAAGGAAGGTGCTAAACCTGTGAGAGACCCCCAGAGGAGGTTGAATCCTCCTATGATGGAGGTTATGAAAAAGAAGATACTGAAACTCCTAAGTGTGGAGGTGATCTACCCCATTTCAGACAGCAAGTGGGTAAGCCCAGTCCAGGTAGTACTAAAGAAATCTGGATTTACTATGGTAAGAAATGCTAAAAATGAGCTTATTCCTATTAGGTTACAAACAGGGTGGCGTATTTGCATTGATTGTAGAAAGTTAAATGCCGCCACTAGAAAAGACCACTTTCCTTTGGCTTTCATTAATCAAATGTTAGAAAGATTAGCTGGTCACTCTCATTATTATTTTCTGGATGGCTTTTCAGGTTACAATCAGATTGCTATTGCTCCAGAAGACCAAGACAAAACCACTTTCACCTGTCCATTCGGTACCATTGCTTACAAGCGAATGCCTTTTGGACTTTGCAATGCACCAGGGAGTTTCCAAAGATGCATGATGAGCATATTTTCTGATTACATAAAAAACATTATTGAGGTTTTTATGGATGATTTCAGTGTCTTTGGAAATAGTTTTGATAACTGTTTAGAACATTTAACATTGGTGCTAAGAAGATGCATTGACACTAACCTTATGCTGAATTAGGAAAAATGTCATTTCATGGTATAAGAGGGTATAGTGTTAGGCCATGTAATTTCTACTAGGGGAATTGAGGTAGATAAGGCTAAGGTAGAACTCATGCATTCTTTGCCCCCACCCACTAGTATGTGGGAAATTCATTCTTTTATTGGCCATGCAGGTTTCTACTAGTGATTCATCAAGGATTTCTCAAAAATCTCATTGCCCATTTGTAAACTTCTCCAAAAGGATGTTCAATTCAGTTTTGATGAGAAATGTATGGAAGCATTCAATAAGCTCAAGAAATTGTTGACTATTGCACCTATCATTAGGCCACTAAATTGGAAACTACCATTTGAACTGATGTGTGATGCTAGCGACTTCACGGTAGGAGCTATCCTAGGACAGCGAGTTGATAGAATTCCTTATGCCATTTATTATGCGTCAAGGACTCTAAATGATACTCAACTTAACTACTCTACAACTGAAAAAGAACTTATAGCTATTGTATTTGCCTTAGAAAAATTTAGATTATATCTAATTGGTTCTAAAGTGATTATTTTTTCAAATCATACAACTTTGAAGTATCTTCTGACAAAAAGGGAAGTGAAGTCTAGATTACTCTGATGGATTCTGCTGCTCCAGGAATTTGACTTGGAGATTAAAGATAAGAAAGGGAGTGAAAACTTAGTGGCCGACCATTTGAGTAGGTTGGTGATTGAAGAAGAGGAAATGTCTATCATGGAGAGTTTTCCAGATGAGTATTTGATGCCCATTAAGGCCATAATCCCTTGGTATGCTGAAATTATTAACTACCTGGTCACCAAGGACTTTCCGGAGGGCTTGAACAAAGCCCAAAGAGACAAATTAAGAAGGGACTGTAAATATTACATCTGGGATGACCCATACCTCTGGAAGCATTGTGCGGATCAAGTCATTAGGAGGTGCATTCCTGATTTAGAGACACACTCCATTCTCTCCTTTTGTCACACCTATGCATGTGGAGGGCATTTTGGCATTAAAAGGACAGCCAACAAGGTGCTTGACAGTGGTTTCTATTGGCCCATAATTTTTAAAGATGCTTACAATTTCTGTAAGTCTTGTGACCGCTGTCAGAAAACAGGTAACATTGGTCCTCGGAATCAAATGCCTCAAACTCTGATCATTTTTGTGGAAGTTATTGATGTGTGGGGCATTGATTTCATAGGACCATTTCCCCCTTTATTTGATTTTTCATACATTCTTTTATCTGTTGATGATATGTCTAAATGGGTGGAAGCAAAAGCCACCAGATCTGATGATTCAAAAACTGTTGCAGATTTTGTAAAATCATATATTTTCTCCAGATTTGGAACTCCAAGGGCCATCATAAGTGACCAAGGAACCTATTTTTGCAACAGAACATTTGATGGTCTCTTGAGGAAATATGGAGTGATGTATAGAATTTCCACTGCTTACCATCCACAGACAAATGGGCAAACTGAAGTGTCTAATCGAGAAATTAAATAAATCCTTGAAAAGACAGTGAATCCCTCGCCTAAAGATTGGAGTGCTAGACTTGAGGATGTATTATGGGCTTATAGGACTGCCTATAAGACTCCCATTGGCATGTCACCATTCCGGTTGGTGTATGGGAAGCCCTGTCATTTGCCCGTTGAGCTGCAACATCACTCTTATTGGGCCATTAAGCAAGTCAATCTGGACTTGGAAGGTGCTGGAAAGCAGAGGAAGTTCCAGTTACAGGAACTAGAAGAATTACGGAATGAGGCCTTTGAAAATGCCCTAATTTATAAGACTAAAACTAAGGCATTCCATGATCATTTAATCTTTAGGAAGGAATTTCACAAAGGACAAAAAGTGCTACTACACTAATCCAGACTCAAATTATTTCCAGGTAAATTACGTTCCAAATGGATTGGACCATTTGTGGTAACTAATGTCTTTCCTTTTGGTGCAGTGGAAATAATGAGTGAAACATCTGGCAAAGCATTTAAGGTAAATGGCCACCGTCTCAAACCGTACCATGAGCTTTCGGAAAGTGCAAAAGTGGAAGTGATGACCCTTCTCCTTCCACAGTATGAAGATCAATGAGAGTGTCACAATGTCTGGCTGAGGACATTACACTAAGCGCTTAATGGGAGGCAACCCATCATCAAGTAAACCAAATTTGCTTTCTTTCTCAATTTTTATATTATGTTTCTTTACAGTTTCTTGATTAATTGCCCAAAAATCACTGGATATCCTAGTGTTTTGGATTGCTAATGATTCTCTGAATTACCAAGTCAAGTTCTTTGGGGATGATTTCCGCAAACAAAAAAGTTAAATTTTATTTCATTATGAATGGGCTGAGTAAAGAGTCATACTCTTGAGATGCATTCTTATGGATTTGTGCATCATGAACTTCTTAATTTGTGGAATCTCTTCAAGAACGAACTTAATTGTTACAGTCTTGGGAATCTAACTCTAAACGACCCATGTTCTTTCTTCTTTTGGTTATTTTTGTTTTAAACACTACTCTTGTGTTGGGAATTTTTAGGCTCTATTGCGGCATTGATTTTTGCACTTCTTTTCTGCTTGGCATTATCTCACTTCTCATCAGGTTGTGTTGCTATTTTCTTTACCCATTTATTTAGTTCTCTTACGCATTGAGGACACTGTTTGCTTTAAGTGTGGGGGTATGAGTAATGATCTTAATTGTATTTTCTTGTGGATATTTCTCCTTTGGGCTTTTAAGTTTCTGATGAGCTTCTAAATGATGTGAATGGTGAGCAATTGACCTAAATTTTTTAGATGAATTTAATAAAACCTTAGGCTTGATGGAATGAACTTTCTGGTTTTCAATTTTGTAAATTGATCTTGAAAAATTGAAGGGTTTAATTCAAAAATGATGAATCGAGACCTAGTGAGTTTTTAGGCCTTGTTGTGAATGGCTAATTTTAGGCCATTTTGATTCTTTGATTGTGTGATTCCACTCATGATTATGTATTTTTCAGAACTTATCTTGACTCTTTTTTAAGCTGCTAATGACCACTGCATGCAATTGAAATGAAAAAGGCATTTCTTTCAAGTAACTACTGGTTAAATAGTCATCCTTGCATTTTATCCATTGTTTAACCCCTTTGAGCTTAATTAACCTCGTTTCCTTCTATCAAAGCTCAATTTAAGCCTAAAAGCAAAAAACCATTTTGCTACCCTACCTTAGGGAGTAGAAGAGCTTAATGATTATGTTGAAAATTGGTTTTTAAATAAGTGTGGGAGGATTAATAATGTGTTTGCCTAGCTATGTATGTATATAAAAAGACTCACGTTGGCAAAATATCATTTTGAATAGGATGTAAGGTGTTAAAAAAAAAGTCAGAAAAAGGAAGAGGTATAAAAAAGAAATTTGAATTTGAAGATTGCTGGGAAATTCTTTGTGTAATGATTGAATATCTCTCCCTTTTGCACTTCTAATTCCTATGGTCCAACTCTGCTTATCTTTGGTGTATCCTACCTTGACCCTGACCCCATTACAACCTAAATAAAGACCTTTTGATCTTTGTGTGCATGTGGCCTAAGTGGTGGAGAAGTAGAGGCTTGACAAGCCTATGGTAAAACATGTTTTCATAAGTTGATTGAGTGTAAACATAAGCCTGAAACACTTAGTTGAGAGAGCATATCGGTGAGGTTTATCATACTAATTTAACCCTGAAATTTGACTAATTTTGCTTGCCAATTTGGATTGCTGAGAGAGGGAATTCTTGATTGTTGAAATTCTTTGAAGAACTTAATGCATGATGGTTTTTGCTCATTGTTTTGCATTTTCATAGCTTATTGGGAAATTGTGCTGTATATTTTTGCTCAAGAGTGCAAAAGGCTAAGTGTAACACCCTAACTTTTGGGATAATTACAATATAGTCCCGATTTGTACTGTTTTATGAATTCTGTGAGCAGTAAATTTAATTTTGTAATTACGTGAGTGTACTTTGTTGTATGTGATTTGCTCCGACCTAAGAAAATAAAAATTTTTTGTAGAATAAATCTTATTTTAATTAATTGGAGTGAGGATCTTACTAAACCCAATCGATTGATATATAAATTAATATGTGCAATAAAATAATTTTATATTTTTATAATATTATTTTATATTACAAGACACCTCTTGTCTCAAAAATAGTAAAAATCTGCTTTGGTTTGATCATAGATCTTTAAAAGTGCTGTGGGACCCGCGTGTAGGAAAAACAGTCAACTATGCTGACTGTACAATTTCTAACCAATAAAAGCAAGTCAACAAAGGTAGGCTTGACTTTCTAAACCAATAGGAATTGGACACCTAAGGGAGCATGTGTTTTCATTTGGACCGTTGGATGAAGACTTAATGATGAAGCCTTTAATCTAAGCCATTGATCTAATCAATGGTGAGATTAGAATGATAGGTTTATGATCAAGTGATATCTACCTTAGATCTAATCTAGGGTTAAGGATTAAAGATAAACCAAGGGTTAGGATTTAGTCAACAATTGTAGGCTTGAAAATGGTTAGTAACCTAATTAAGCTTAATTTAACTAATCTAATTACTTAATTAGCATACTAAGTGAACTAGCTTAGTTATGAATTAATTATAATCTAAATACTAATTAGATATACTAATATTAATTAAAGGTTATAATATATGTTAATATATACTAAATTAATTAGTTATGTGACTAGTATATTAATTTAGTTTGGTTAGGATAATTAACCTAGCTAATTACCTAATCTATTAACATGTAATTAGGTGTAATTGGAGGACAATTAAGACATTAAGAAGATGAAGGGGCACACGGTTTTTGGGCTGCATAAGGAGGCAAGGTGGCTTGGTTCTACAAGGTTCAAGAAGGATCCAACATGACTAGGCCATGTGCTAACTAGTGTGAACACATTTGTGATATTTTTACCAAGCAAATTCACTCACTCAAGCTCACCCACACTCTCACACGGCTGCTGCACTTCATATTCACTTTCACTTTAGTTTTTCACCTTTATCACATTTTGGCTATTCACTTCTCTCTCTAAAATATCAAAAGCTCAAGCAAACATTTCTCTCCTATTTCTCTCACTAGGTTCGGCCAACCCCCTTCCATACTCACCCAAGTCTTCATAATTTTAGATCATCACATTTCTTGAACCCAAATACCATTCTAAGCATCTTTCATTCACAAACTTTTCCCAAATTCCTACTCTATCTTGCCTAAAATTTCACTTCTTGCTTACTTACTTAAGGGTAAGTTTGGTTCCTATGGTTCAAAACTGAAATTTTAATTTTTCTAACCATGTTTGTTCCATGGTTTTCCTATTTTGTACCTTGTATGTGTATTTGCTAATTGTTTGGGAATTTTAGGAATTGTTTGGGAGGTCACACGAAATTTGGAGAAAAGGAAGGAATCTTACCGATTGTTTTGTCTACAAGAGGTAAGAGGGAGATTTAATCTCATCAACCCTAAGTGGTGATGAGAAAATGGATTGTGTTTGTGTGTAGAACCCATAAGGATTCGGTTGTATGGTTTATTTGTGATTTTTATTGTTTTTGATTGTTTAAATGCTTTACTAATTGTGATTTTAATTTGCTATGCATGATTATAGTTTTTATTATTTTTGCTATGCATGATTATGGCTTTAAAATATATTGTATGTGTTTTATATGTGATTACATAATTTTATGTATTTATAATTGTGTATTTATTTAAGTAGGATGTGAATAACATTTACGAAATGCATGAGTGTTCCAAAGAACACATTTAAGGCTCACGACCTTCTCACCAAAATAGAGAACCAAAATGTTCTCACAATTTTTCTACATCAAGGATTTAATGAGCCTAGGTAAATAATGGATTATTTAAGTTAATTATGGCCAACATGCCATTTAGTGTATAACCGAATGCCATTTTATTTTGATTTGGCCAACATGCCATTTTATTTACTAAGATAGGTTAGATAATTTTTTTTATAACATAAATTAATTCCAAAGAATCATTGAGAAAATCAAAGGAATTAATTCTGTTCTAGAATTTTAACTTAGCAGAATTCAGTTTAAGTAAGAAATTAATCAGACACTTGAAAAGTACTAACGTAGGGCTCATACTATAAATTTTGAAGCGCGTTAGTAAATTTTAATGTGAAATTATTGGGTAAAAATAAAATAAATTATATTTAGAAGAAAATGTTAAAAATACCTTATACTGATTTTATAGGCAAAATGCTGCCAAAATTTATTAAAATCAAACGCATAAAATGAAAAGATTCCATACTATATTTATAACACAAGAAAAATATATTACGTATTTTACAAGTACTAGATATAGTTTTACACAAATTAAAAATGATAATTTTAAGCTATTCGGTTAAGAAAATGAATTAAAAATCCTACGCGATTGAGAAAATAACTCAAAAACAATTTATGACATTTAAAAATGTCAAAATATCTTTACGCAATTTAAAAACGTTTGTGAAAACGATAAGATTGTGAAAATGCGATAAAATTCTTACGCGATTGAACAATACTGTGAGTTTTACTGTCGGGCCAAAGTGGTGGACCCAGACATTTTGTAGTGTAGTACTGTCAGGTGGGACGTACTATACTTTGTTATCTGGTGACTAGGGGTATTTTGGTAATTTTTTGTAAATATGGTAAAATTTGGATAATAGGGGTATTTTGGTAATTTTTAGCTCATGTTTAGAGTGTTGTGCCAATTTGGGTTATAATTGGTGATTGATTGACGAGGCGAATTACACCATGTTTGGTGTGATAAGCGTAGTGTGGTTCATTTATGAACTTGGAGGCATTAGTGTGCGGAGAATTCCACATGCGGACGAGTGGGTTGCTCCTCTGAGCCATGGTAAGCAGGCAACACACTAATGATCTTGACAAACACTATTCTTAGTCGAGATCTTGAGGGGACTATTAAGTACTATACTGTGGTACACGATGTTTGACCGTGTCTTCGCTACACGATGTTTTGAATTTGTGGGCTATAGACACGGCGTATTGACAAAGTCAATAGCTTGGTTGGGCAGCCATAAAGTATTTCTAGTTTCTATTTGGATCATTCTCTCAGATATCCGTGTTTAGCTCCATGGAGTAGGAACGAGTCAGTGTGTATATCATTCATCATCAGCATTTTAATGTTCATGCATTATCTATATTTTACTGTTTATCATAATCTGTGATAATTTACATGATTTATTGCTTTAATACATTATGCATGATATTGTGATATGTATTATTGTTATATATTGCTTGATATATTATGTATGATGTATTGTTATGTACTGTTGTGATAATTGTTTGTACTGTCATTTTCTTTATTGCCATGCGGGTAGTGATGTAGATTGTCTCACCTCTCTATATGTTTTCTCAATATTACTATATTGTTTAGTAAAGAGTTTGAGGTAGAGGAGGATCAGCCTCTTGAGGTGATACCCTAACGAGCAACATCGAGCGATTTATACGAGGAGGAGGAACCGGTAGATCATACCGATCGTCAAGCGATCTTGAGATCATGGCACCAGATTCTTCGGGTTCGTGCGACCGGAGTTCCATGGGGTTCCGAGGCGTGGCGTATGCATCTTTTAGCTTATGTGGGACGATTTTGTGTCCCTATGTAGGGAGTATGACGGAGAGGTCATATTCACTACTATGCTTTATTTACATTTAGAGTTACCTTTGACCATTAGGCGTTATTTAGTCGACGGCTCGGACTCGTGTCCGAAGTCTTTGTGAGATCTCATAGATGCACACTTTTCGATGGTTATTGGAGGTGACGGATGGTGATTCATCGGAGGGTTTGACATCTACTGGGATGCACTTGGGCAGTACTATGTTTTAGCTTTGTGTCAACTCTTTACTGTTTTATTAAATACATGTAGTTGTAAATTATGCTTGTACTAAAAGAGAATCATATGTATATTATCGTGATTTTATGTTTGTTATATCTTGTGTTTCGTGTTATTTTATTTAATGTCATAATTATAAAAAGGAAAAAAAAATATTCCGCAAATATTATGTAAGTATCAAATGGTTTACAACTTGGGTAGAATTTTATTTTTATTTTATTTCATTGCATTCATAAATGTGGCATCCCCACAAGGGTGTTACACTAAGTGTAGGGGTATTTGATCTATCGATTATTCCTATACCTTGAACGCCTTATAATTGATTCATTGAACTCCATTTATGCTTAATTGTCATCATTTAGCTAAGTTTCTGATGTCAAACCCTAATTGGAACATTATTGTGAAACTTTGCTTAAATGTATTTTTAGACACTGATAATTAAATTGAACTTTTCAAGAAACCTTTGGATGACGGAGTTCATTAAGCTCAAAAACATCTTGATATCCACTTGAAAAAGAAGCTAAGGATTCAAAGAGATCAATATCACCTCTTGAAGCAATAAAAGAAGAGTTTCTGTGAAGAATCCAGACTGAAAATGAAAGAATCAAATTTTAGGGCCCGTGTCACTTTTCAGGGCCTAGGCCGTGTAACATTACACGGTCGTGTCAAATCACACGGCCATGGCCGTATTCTTCTCTGACTTATGAAATTGAAGGATTCTTAACATGCTGGTAGTAAAGTACACAGCCTAGGCCGTGTAACATTACATGGCCGTGTAATCGCACCAAAAACTTAAGTATTAAGTTTCTACGAGAAGTTAGGTCTTGAAACCTATAAATACGCATTCTTAGCCCCTTTTGACAGAGTTCTAAATGGGGGAGCAGCTGGGAAACCCTAGGAAACGGAGAGAGGAGGCTTGGATCGAAGATTAGATTCTCGGGTTTGAGCAATCGGAGATCCATCATCCTTAATCCGCGAAAACTCATTTGCTCTTTAGTTTTTCTTCTGCACTTTGTTTCTAATGTTCTTTCTTAGTTTTTCTTGTGATTTCATTTTAACCATGTGTAACTAAATCTCCCTTGGTTAAGGGAGGATGAAACCACTAGTATTAATGTTGTGAATCTTGCATCTTTGTTTATTCCAACATAATTATGTTTTTATTCATATATTTATGAATCTATTGTTGGTATGAAGGTTTTTATACTTGTTCCCATTTTTAAAGATGGTAGATCTGAGTTTGTTATGCACGGTTGCGGTAATAGATCTAGAGGATTGTATGTTGTTGGTATAAGAATCTTTATGCTCATTTGCCAATTATAAAAGTGGTAGATCTGGGTTTATTATGCGCAGTTGCGGTAATAGATCTAGAAGAATATATGATCTAAGTAATTTAATCCCGGTGTGCAATTAGAACTTAGTGTAATTGGTTTTCTAAATCTTAATGCAATTGTTGGATAGTTGTAAGAGCGGTTGCTTTATAACTAATCAATGATTAGGAGTTGATTTGAGCGGTTGCTGAATTGGCCAACACTTAAGGAAAACAGAGATTTAATCTCACAATTGCGTAAAAACATAATTGAGCATGTTGGAATAAAAAGATATGTGGGTTAGCATTATTATGTAAATCTAGTGGTGGATTCCATCTCTTAACCAATTCTCTTATATTGTTAATTCTAGTCATTTTATTGTTATTGTTTTTGAATTTGTTCATTGTTCATCAAAACTCCAAAACCCTCCATTTTTACTGTTTATTGTTAATTAGAGTTTAAATTGGAAATTGTTTGATAGTGTTGATTGAATTGGTTCTCTGTGGATCAACCCTTACTAACTACAACTAGTTGTAAGGTTTTTATTTTCTGGTGGGCTTGACAACTAATTTTTATCTACATTTTAATCACTATTCCTGCCACACATCAATTACACATCTAGAACTCAAGATATGGCCAAAATACAGAAATAGTGTAAGATATAAATCATGTTGAAAAAATTAATTAAGTCCAATTTGAGTTCAAACTTACAAAATATAACCTAACTCAATCAATTAAGTACATGGAGAGTGTAAATGACTAAAAATGAGGGTTTATTAATGTATCAAATATGTGATTATCAAATTCCCCTTCACTAAGCTTTTTGCACTCCTGGGCAAAACACACAAGACCAAAACTAGGGAACAAGGAAAAATAACACAAACTCAAAAGTTAGAAATTCTAAATGACTCAATTTCTAATAATATTTAAGAATGAAGAGCAACCAATCATTTAAGGGATCAAAACAATTACGAGGTAACGTTTCTTCACATCTCAAACCAACAAGTAAGGAAACTTCAATTGAAAAGCATGAGTCAAGAATAATAGATCTTCACAAGATTCACTCTCAATCCCTCAAGTGTTTAAAAGGTAGTTATTTCACTCAATTCAACTCATGAAAATTACACTACCATAAGCTTGCTTATCTTCTACTTCTCCACTACTCAGAACACATGCACACACAAATCATGAGGACTTTATTCAAGGTTGTAATGGGATCAAGGTAAAGGAGGAGGTAATATGAATATGACAAGTTAAATACCAAAGAGAATAAAAGAGCGTGAGAGCTGAGTTCAATTAACAAGCATGAAAGTTCATCCCAACTTCACCTAATACAAATTCCCTTTACATATTCTTTTCCTTTCCTTTATTGCCATGTTGGCCCTTATTTACACATTTTTTTTAATTTTTTTATATATTTTTTTAAAATTTTTAAATTTTGAATATATACATTTTTAAGTAAACATTTTTTTTAACCATTCTGCACACACACCCCCACATTTGTTCAAGAACTCATCCAATAACAAAGCTAATGTTCTCTTATTCCCTAAGGCTAGGTAAGAACATGATTTTTCATTTAAGGCACATAATGAGTTTGAAACAAAAAATGATCAAATAAGCTCAAAGGGGTTAAGTAAAGGGAAATAGGTCATTTCTAATGCTTTATGTTGGCAGGAATCAGAGAATTTTCAAGAAGCCATAAGAGTGCTTGATGTCATATTGAGACAATATGTTGCTGAGCAAGGCTGCCCATTTGTGCACCAGTCATTCTTGGCTATTTGGTTAAAGTAGCTATTTCAAGAAAAATGTCTCAATCATATTTATGTATGCATATGAAAATGCAGTCTCAAAAAGAATTAAAGCAAGTTCTAGATTAACAATTTCATGAGTGAAATTCACACAAGAAAGAAGAGAATAGTACAAATGTTCAATCCATTCATCGATAGGCTCAAAATCTCACAAGGCATAATTCTATCATTCTCAGTCCACCAATTCAACATCCATAACCAAGAATATGATTTTTAAGAAAAAAGACAATTTACTCAATCATGCAAATTTTCCTGAATTTGAATTGCTACTTCCACGCAAACTAGTTGTCTACCCAATTACTCCTTACTCTGCCACCAATTTTGATGCGTCTCAAGAGTAAATAATTTACTCCTTACTTTGTCATCCCTAATTAATTTTGTTGTTAATAAATTACTGACAAACATATAAATACAATAAACATATTAATCAACACACTTCATAATTTTTTTTTGATTCTTTTTTTAGGTTTTTTTTTTTACAACCATCCTTTCCCCCAATCACAACATTGTCCTCAATGTCAAAATATAGATAGGTAAATGATAGAAGATATTATCTGTTACTGCAATTACTGAAAAGAAAAACTTTACACAAATTTAAACAGAAACAAAGTACGATAAATAAAATCAAAGATAAAGAAAAGTTATAGATGAAGTGTGTAACATCCTCCTTAGGGCGTCACACTTCATGTTACTTAATTACCAAATTACCCTTCATTAGAAATCGTGCTTGTAATAAAAATACGAGTTGAAAAATTTCTTACTAACAATAAATTAAACTTAGCGAAAAATAAAAACATTACAACATCATATCAAATAATTCACATCATATATATATATACACAAGTCTTAGTATTGTCATACTTAAATAATTACAAACTAGACTTTCAAAACATTTAAACTTTAAACTTTAATTTAAACTATTATACTGCCCAAGTCCTACTAGATAGCAGAATCCTCAGACGGTTCCTCCTCAGATTCCTTAGCATATAGGAATCCAGCTTGACATGAAGTCCTACGGATAGGTGTCTGAGTAGACGACACAATACTGACCTCACTAGGGGTACGGTAGTAAGCCCCCAGGTACTGCCTAATAGATATTGAAAACTCTAGGTGTACATAAATGTTAACACTAAAGTACGGATGTCCTAGATGTAATCTACTCAATCTAATGTTTAGGTCTCCTATATAGTAAATACTCTCTCTATCCAAATCGACATGCCACGTCTCCTCTCCTCCAAGAAACGTCAACCTCATATAGCCAAGGAAACAAGGCATCTCCATCTCGTCAAAACTCAGCGTCCTCAGCAGGAATCTGCTCTTCCTCAGCTTCTCGCTCAACTTCTTGCTTGACGTCTTTACAATTATAAATATAATACAGAACATACATACAAAGAGGTGAGATCACCTACGCCATTACAGTTTGGTAGCAATGAAGATAAACACATACAATATTTTACACAGCTATCATACTATAATTACAATTATGCCACTAACATCATTATCATCACAAAACATGTAATATACAATAATTACAATCATGCCATTACTGATAACCAAATTTTCAATAATTCAATTATCATAAACCATAATTACGATAATGCCCTCAATCACTATATGTATGCACACAGACTCAATTTCTTACTCCATGGAGCTAAAACTCAAGTTGGAGAGAGTGATCAAAAAGATTTATCGGTACCCACATGCCTTGGACCACGTGCTTAATCTTGCACATCTAGCATATACACGACAATCTTTATCAGATCTTGATTAAGAATAGTGTCTCAGTTAGGATCATTGGTGTGTTGCGTCGGTCTAACATACGGCACAGAAGAGCTACCAACTGTCCATTGTAGGTAACCTGCACCCCAATGCCCCCAAGGTCAACGAGTGACTTACACTACGCATATCGCACCCACTCAAGAGGTGTAGTCTCTCCTAGGCAACTGGCCTCATACAGTCCATTGGACCTTTCCAATGCATGTACTATGCATTATTCACATTTTCAATTATTATTACATATTCGGGGTTTATACATTAACCCTACAGTACCTTTACTGTAATTTTATCGCGTAGTTATATTTTTGCATTTTCTTAATCGCGACTCAATTTTGTCATCTTTTCAAATCGCATAGCGATTTTTCAACGTTTCTTAATCGCGTAAATATTTTTCATACGTTTTAAATCCAAAAATACTATTTTTCTCATTTAATACTAAAAATTCACTTTATTTTCCATATTTGCATAATAGCCTCTCCAAAAACATAATATTTACATTATAGTCCTCATTTAAATAATATTTTCACAATAGCCCTTTATGAAATTCATATTTATGAAGTAGTCCCTTTTTTATAAAATATTTATAATATGACCCCTCTAAAAATAATATTTACAATATGATCCCTCTAAAAATAAGTATTTATACAATGGCCTTCAAAACCCATAGGGTGAGCTATACGTCAGTAAACTTCAAATATTGACCCTCATTTCATTTCATAACTTATTTATTTAATTATATCAGATTATTTTCCCAAAACCATTTTGCTTACTACATTCAAACTTGTTCAAATTCATTTCCTTTTCATTTAAATCCTTCATTCTCATTTGAATCCATCATTTTCAGGACTTTGGTCCTCTAAACCCTAGTATGGCCGTGAGTCTCATTGCTCTTTGGAGCATTCATACAATTGTTTCATCATGTTATTTACATCCTAAATTACACATACACTTACATGCATTCAAAATCATACATACAAGCATATATCAAAGCAATAGTCATATATCACACATGCAAAACACAAATATAAAACCATAAACACCACAAACAAAATCAAAGAAGCATTAAACAATAGGTGAATAAACCCTTATGGGTTTTTCACCATACACAACCATCCCCACACCACCAAAACTTGGTTGGTGAGGTAAAATCTCCCTCTTACCTCTCGAAGACAAGTCTTTCAAGCTCCTCTCCTTTTCCTTGATTTCGTATAAACTACAAACAATTCCTAAAAATTCTTAAACAATTATTAAAATCAAAAACAAGGCTTAATAATGATCAACCATGGAATAAACATGGTTTAGAAAATCACAAACTAAATTTTAAACCATAAAAACCAAAGTTTACCTTTAGGAAAGTAAACCAAACTTGGATTTTGAAGCACTTAGAAAGGGATTTTGAGAAAACTTCCTAAATGAAAAGTGTTTAGGAGGTAGTTTAGGTTTAGGAAATGCTAAGAACAAAAATTATAGAAGATGGATAGGGTATGTGGGTGTTGGAGCTGAAACTAGAGAGAGAAAATGGAAGGAAATTGATGCTTGGTGTTCTTGGGAATTTGAGAGAAAAGGAAGCTAAGTCTTTTTAGGTGAGAGAAAGCAAATATTGAGAGTGAAATTGGGAGTGGGCTGTCGTGTGAGTATAGGAGAGATTAAAGGGATTTGCATGAAATAAAATATCCTATTTGTGTTCACACTTGAAGCACATGGCTTGGTCATCTTTTGGTCATGCTATGGTCACTTGGATGGACCTAGAACACTTGAGAACATGGTGGAACTTGGCCTCTTGGCCGTGGGACTCTAGTGGGGTTAGGGACTTAATTTGTTTTCAATTAAAGTCTAATTGCATGCTAATTAATTAGCTAATTAATTAGGTTAAGTTTCCTAATCACTCTTAACTAATTATCTAATTACATAACTAATTAATTAATATATAATTGCATATATCATAGCCTCTAAATAAAATTAGGATATCTAATTAGTAATTAGATTATAACTAATTAATAATTATGTTAGTTTACTTAGTTTGTTAATTAAGCCATTAAGATGATTAATTTAGGTTTAATTAGCTACTAAGTAAAAGTCAAGCCACTATCGTTGACTCAATCTTAACCCTTGATTTTTAACTTTGTTTCCTATCCATTGATCTAATCTAAGGTGGATATTACTTAGTGATTTTATCAGGATTCATTTCACACCATTGATCTGATCAACAGTTATGATCGAAAACATCTTAATCAAGCTTTTCATCCGATGGTCCACAACAAAGTCTATGCCCCTTTGTTTGACCACTTCCTATTGGATAGAAAAGTCCAGCCACCTATTTTGATTGACTTCTATTGGTTCGTTTTGATTTAGCTTACAGAAAATATTCTAAGCACATTTTCAGTCAACTAAAATTTATCGGGTCAAATAAATTATAGCAGAAGCTGCTATAAATAAAATAACAGATATTTATTCGTGAAATATTTTTATTTCATAGATAAATTCTTAAAATTAAAAGATTCCTTTCTGTATCACTCAGATTTGAGTTTAGTAAGATCCCCCGCCTCCGAATAATTCAGATAAGAATTTTCCCGACCCAAAAATTATTATTTTTCTGACCAGGAGCAAATTACATAAAACGATAAAAAATGATCTCGGAATAGTCAAATTATTTTTATAACATACAGAAAATATAAAATAGTGTAATTCTGCAATTACTATTAACATAGTCAGAATTTAGGGTGTTACAAAGTGTCAGATCATACTCTTGTTCCTTGTTGCTTCCTTCTGGCCAATCTATCTGAGCTATTACTGGTTCAGGTTCATAAACAAAAGTTTATAATTTATTAATTAATTCATCAACAGTTGAAGCAGATATAAAGAGCCGTCTTGCCGAAGGTGTGATAAAGTTCTGTTCCACAGCATGGTTAACAAAAGATAACAAATTATCAAACAAATTATTAACATTCAACAAACCTATGAGTTTATGGTGGATGTTAAGTTGGGCCACAGAGATAATTTGAAAAAGTTCTTCCAAAGTACCAAAACTACCTAGTAAGGCAATGAATGCATCATATTTTTCAAGCATTGTCCTCATTCGTCCATGCATAGATGATAGTTAAAGTACCAGCTCAATTGTCTTTCCAATGATGTTCCTTCGAGTTAAAGGTTCAGGAATGACACCCAAAACTTGACCACCTCTTAAATGTGCAGAAAGTGATACAGCCCCCATTAACCCAATGCTACCTCCCCCATATACTACACGAATGTTCCTCACAGCAAGTGTTCTACCAACAGTGCTTACTGCTTTTACAAATTATAAACCCTTCCCATAACTTGTCCCACAAAATACATAGATACTGGTAAGTTTACGAACAGAAGAAGAAGATCCCTTCATTTCTACACTCACACTCCCTTTGAATGATTATGAGTTAGAGGAAAGTAAAGAAAATAGAGTATTTAAATAGGGAAATAATGGAAAAAGGTAATGATAGCACCTATATGGGTAGGTTGGCTGTTGTCATAAAAGTTTGAAATTAAGAAACACAAGTTTATTTTTTATTTTTTTATTTTTTTTATGTTTTTTATTTTTATTTTTTTATTTTTATTTTTTACTTCAAGAAAACCATCAGGGTAAAGAAGTCTAGAAAGTCTTGAAAGACCCCGCTCAAAGGATCGGCTGTCTAAAATCAAAATACAACAAAATCATATAAAGATAAAATTATAACAATAAATGACAGCATATATACCTTTATGTACAGTTTTCATGGCATATCTTTATACTGCGCATCATGAGTGCAGTAGCCTTCACAATTTTACCACCCCTTGAAAGAGACATCGAATTCTCTTAAGGAATTTCAGACTTAAGGCACTCCTCCTGCTTGTGGGATATCCCAGCCTATGCATCATCCCTCTAATTAAAGAGAGAAAATCTGAATACGACAACCAGTGACCACAACCAGTGGAGCTACGCTCAAGAACCCAATAAATCAATACCAGTAATTGAGCTCAGAGGCATTGTCACACGAGAATGCAAACACGGGACGCTTCTATCTTATTTACGGACCAGCGTGCGAAAGTCCACCCGAGTCAATGACAGGTCTTCCACTGGTAGGGCCTCCTAATCTAATTAAAGACTACGTACAACCGAAGTTTCCACCTTTTTTATTTCTTTTTTTTTTTTTTTTTTTTTATTTCTTCTTTTTTTTCTTTTGAAGATGTATAAGATAATATATATATATGTTGTTGTGATTGTGGATCACATTTTCCTTTAGTTTTACATCCAGTAACGGCTTAAACGCCTTCTATGAGTTGAGGATAAGCTTCCCATCTAATTTTCTTATAAATTGGCAAACAGAGTCTTTTTGAGTCAGATTCCCAAGATTGTAACACTCTTACTCATCCTCGAAGAGATTCCACAAACTAAAAAGTTCACGATGCACAACTCCACAAGAATGCGTCTCAAGAGTCAATAAGATATCATCTAATGACTCCTTACTCAGTCCATTCTTAATGAAGAATATTTTATCTTCTCAGTTTGTGAAAACCATTCCCAAAGAATGACATCGCATGTTATAATTCCATCGGGCACACTTGTGATAAACTTACATTCTTTTCGCTCTTCTTTTTTTAAAATAAGAACTTTTACCGAGACCCGGCATGTATGAGACAAATGAATCAGAAGATTCACCAGCTAAATGACCCTTTGCTTTGATTATCCAGCGAATATCTTCTGGGATGCCCTTGTGCATTAACAGTCTCAGTCTTTCACACCTCACTGTTGGGCACACATCTCCAAATGATTTGATCAGGATAATTGAGGTGGGATCTTTCATGTTGCAAGAAAATTGATTATGTTGGCAAATTAAGGCTTGGAATTGACAAAAAATAAAAAATTCATCAAGAAAAGAATCATTGATAGGTGTGATATCAAAAGGCGAGCCTGTTGTAAGTATGGACAAATGATCTGCAACAACATTTTCAGCTCCTTTCTTATCTTTTATTATGATGTTGAATTCTTGAAGCAACAAAATTCACCGTATCAACCTAAGTTTGCAGAAACTTGCTATAAAAATTGACAAGTGCACCGAATATTCAAAGAAATAAAGTAGTTGATTAAGAGGAAAAAATACACTAAAACACACAAAATTAATAGGGAAAAAGAGAGAACAATGCACATGAATGCAAAACACATTAAGGATGTAAACACATGAAATTAAAATACTAGGGATCTGACTTCACTTGATTCAACAATCTATCATAGACAATAGAATAGCTTTGGGACCTTCATTCTAATTAATTTGTAATCATTCAATTGATGGAGAGAATCTCTTAATTAATTAAAACTCAATTCCTTGATCGAAACCGTAACTCTTAAAGGCATGACTTTTACTCTATGGATTCTTATGAAATATACCACAATTATCCTACACAACCTATAACCTCTATTCCTAGATGATTACAAATCATGACACTTATTATTTATGGTCTAAGTCATATGCAAACCTTTCGATTCTACATACACCTCACTAGATCAATTTATGAGTGACCAATTCATAAAAGCATTAAGAATCATAACAAGCACTCAAATTGAATAAAAAAATAAATTAAAATTTCAATCTTAATACATGTCGATTGAATCAAGTTACATCTTCACCCTAGAAACACATAAATTTAACTACACATGACAAAAAAGAAGAAGAAATAGGAAGAATAAAATAAAAATATATATCAGAGCTCAACCTTCCATAAAAAAAATATTAACAAGTAGGCGGTAAACCTGCCATGGTAAAAAAAAATAATATTAACAAGTAGGTGGTAAACTTGCCATTAAATATTAATAAGAATATGGTATAAACCAGCCACCAAATAAATATTACAAGGATGGTATAAATCAGCCACCAAATATATATTAACAAAGGTGTGGTATAAACTAGCCACCAAATATATATTAATAAGTAGAAAATGAATATTAACAAGGGTGTGGTATAAACTGACCACCAAATATATATTAACATTTAGTAAATAAATATTAACAAAGGTGTGGTATAAACCAACCGCCAAATAAGTTAGCAAGCAAATAAATTAAAATGTTAGAAACAAGTATATTAAAATATTAGAAGCAGGTAAAGTAAAAAGTTAGATAGTTGATAAAGTAAAAAGTTAGATAGTTAGTAAGAGAGTTAGATGGTTGGTAAGTTAGTAAGCAAGAAAATTAAAAGATTAGTAGGTTAGTAAGTTAGAAATAAAATATAGAAAGTAAAATATAAAAATAAAGTACAGAATATAAATTACAAAAAATAAAGTGCAAAAAATAAAGTACAAAAAGTAAATTTAAAATATGAAAATTGGAGAATCAACAAACTGATTTTTTACTCCGATGAGAGAGAAGAGAAAAAGAAAGATTAATTCATTAATTATTAAATATTACAAAGAGATAAGGGAGAGTTTCCCCACTAAGTTAGTACGTTAGTAAGTACAAAGAAAAAAAATTAAAAGAGTAGAAAAAATATATATACAAGATCCACAAGAGAAAAAATAAAAAATAAAAAATATATATCTACAAAATATTTGCATCATAAATTAGTTTTTCAAATCAAGTTCGACAACGGCGTCAAAAACTTGATGCGGATTAAAAGTTACAAACCCAAGTACAGGTTGTTTCAAGTAATAAATTCTCAAGAGTTCAAGGCCGATCCACAGGGAATTGATGAAGAAAAATTCTTTGACGTAAAGTAAATATTTTGTCATAACAATAAAAGTGATAAAACTTAGTCACAAATAAAAAAAAACTTACTTGAGTTAGGAGATCCACTCTTGGTAAATAAATTAAGGACAAGATTAATTTTTTTTATAACTCAATTAGAATTCACACATAATGGAGGTTCCAATCGGAAAATATAACATTCAAAGTTCATTAAAAATTATATATGTAATTATATTATGATTCCTTTAATCATCTATTAACATCACCACTTATAAATGGGATCAAGCATTCCCAACCTCTTGTCTACAATGAATCAAGATCTCCACTTTACAAGGAGGGTTTCTAAACTGATTGAAAACAAAATATAACACGTATAATGGCCACTTGAAAATATATCATTTAAGTACAAGAAAGAAATTAATCTAACTTTATTTCATTACTAAGAGGTTCACCCTTTCACCTAAGTAAAATGAAACTTAGTTACTCATAGAAGAAGAAGAAGAAGAAGAAGAAGAAGAAGAAGAAGAAGAAGAAGAAGAAGAAGAAGAAGAAGAAGAAGAAGAACAACAACAACAACAACAACAACAACAACAACAACAAGAAGAAGAAGAAGAAGAAGAAGAAAGAAGAAGAAGAAGAAGAAGAAGAAGAAGAAGAAGAAGAAGAAGAAGAAGAAGAAGAAGAAGAAAAAGAACAAGAAGAACAAGAAGAACAAGAACAAGAAGAAGAAGAAGAAGAACAAGAACAAGAAGAAGAACAAGACAATACAATAGCATGATATGGCCTCTAAGACCTCACCACTTATAAATGGGATCAAGCATTCCCAACCTCTTGTCTACAATGAATCAAGATCTCCACTTTACAAGGAGGGTTTCTAAACTGATTGAAAACAAAATATAACACGTATAATGGCCACTTGAAAATATATCATTTAAGTACAAGAAAGAAATTAATCTAACTTTATTTCATTACTAAGAGGTTCACCCTTTCACCTAAGTAAAATGAAACTTAGTTACTCATAGAGAAGAAGAAGAAGAACAAGAACAAGAAGAACAAGAACAAGAAGAAGAAGAACAAGAAGAACAAGAACAAGAAGAAGAAGAAGAAGAACAAGAACAAGAAGAAGAACAAGACAATACAATAGCATGATATGGCCTCTAAGACCTCACCACTTATAAATGGGATCAAGCATTCCCAACCTCTTGTCTACAATGAATCAAGATCTCCACTTTACAAGGAGGGTTTCTAAACTGATTGAAAACAAAATATAACACGTATAATGGCCACTTGAAAATATATCATTTAAGTACAAGAAAGAAATTAATCTAACCTTATTTCATTACTAAGAGCTTCACCCTTTCACCTAAGTAAAATGAAACTTAGTTACTCATAGAAGAAGAAGAAGAAGAAGAAGAAGAAGAAGAAGAAGAAGAAGAAGAAGAAGAAGAAGAAGAAGAAGAAGAAGAAGAAGAAGAAGAAGAAGAAGAAGAACAAGAACAAGAACAAGAAGAAGAACAAGAACAAGAAGAACAAGAACAAGAAGAAGAAGAAGAAGAACAAGAAGAAGAACAAGACAATACAATAGCATGATATGGCCTTTAAGACCAAGACCCCTAAATGATCAGTCAAGGCTTCATTTTATAGAGGATTAGGGATACAAAATGATAAGGAGACTGATTCATGATTGAGTGAATGAATGGAAAATTAGTGGAAAATGCCAAATGACTTTTGATGAGTGAAAAATTATGGAGATTCTTTGTCTCCGAAATCATTTAGTTCTGAAGTCATTGAATACATCAGAATGAAATGTGGTCTTCATAAAAGTTGTAGGCTTTTGTCTTAGCTTTCAAATGTCGCTAGAATCACCTCAAAAGGACACCTACAACTCGAGATAAGGGCTAATTATTGCACAGTATTCAGGCCTAGTTACAGCTCCTCTGTTCTAATTCCAAGCCCAATATGACCTCCAAGGAGTCCGACTTAAGTCTTGTGTTCTTCATAAAGGTTGTAGATATGGGTCTTAACTTTCAGATACCAAAATTTTATCCTAATTGAGGTCTTACATCCCGAGTTATGCTCTGATTACTGTATACTATTCAGGTTTTAATCACAAAACTCGTATTCTGACTTCTAAGCTCAATTAGTTCCATTAGATGTCCAATTTTCACCTAGAGCTCTTATGAAAGTTGTAGAGCTCTCTCTTATCTTTCCTACAATGTAAGATACATAATTATTACACATCTAGAACTCAAGATATAGCCAAAATACAGAAATAGTGTAAGATGTAAATCATGCTGAAAAAATCAATTAAGTCCAATTTGAGTTCAAACTTACAAAACATAACCAAGCTCAATCAATTAAATATATAGAGAGTGTAAATGACTAAAAATGAGAGTTTATTAATGTATCAAATATGTGATTATCAGTAGACCACAAGTGGATTAGTAGTTGAACTAGGATAAATGTTATGTTTGATTATCTAAACTCAACTCCATTACATTTGTGTATTCATTTTACATGCTTGCTTGAACACTCTCTGTTTTGATTTATTTATTTGTGATTGAAAGTATTCAATTTTATCTATCCATTCATCTCTATTAATCAATTGTTTCAACGAAAATTGGTAATCAAGTGTTTTACGAAAGATTTGTGAAAATATTTTACAAACTCAATTCACCCCCTCTTGAGTATTGAGGCCACTTGGTAACAAGTGGCATCAGAGCTAGACTCTTGTGTAAAGAGCTTAGCAGCTTCAAGAGAAGTGATGGCTTCAAATGATTTTACTTCTGAAAGTTCTTCTATAAATAGACCCCCATATTTCAATGGAGATCGTTATGCCTATTGGAAAGAAAGGATAAAATTTTTTATTGAAGCTAATGATCTTAATGTGTGGGATGCAGTTGAAAATGGTCTCTTTGTTCCCACACATATTGTTAATGGTGTAAGAACTAATACACCAAGAAGTGAATGGACCGATAAGGATAAAAAGAAGGTTCATTATAATTTGAGAGCTAACAACATCATTACCACATCCTTGGGGTATGATGAATTCTTTAGGGTGTCAAGTTGTAAGACCGTCCAAGAAATGTGAGATACCTTATAAGTAACCCATGAGGGCACAAGTGAGGTAAAAAAGATCAAGAATACACTCTCACTCATGAATATGAATTGTTTAGAATGAGCCAAGGAGAAAGCATTCAAGAAATGCAAGAAATGTTCACTGATATTATAAATCATCTTACTTCACTGGGAAAAATTTTTTCTAATGAAGATCTTATTAATGAAGTTTTGATATGTTTGGGTAGGAATTGGAAACTCAAAATGACAACTATTGTAGAATCAAGGAACTTATCAACAATGACACTAGCCACTCTATTTGGGAAGCTCAAAGAGCAAGAATTAGAGTTAAATAGGCTCAATCAAAATGAGGAGCATGACAAGAAGAAAAAGGGAATTGCACTCAAAGCCACCTCCTCCACAATCGAAAATGATAATGAATATGATGGAGATGAAATAAAGAACCTTAAGCTGAATGAGGAGAATCTTAGTCTCCTTGTACAAAAATTTGGAAGATTTCTTAAGAAGAAAGGAATTCAAAGAAGACCAATTTTTCCTCTAAGAAGACTTATCACAAAGGGGAAGGAACCTCATCTACTACAACATGTTATGAATGCGAAAAGTCGAGGCATATGAAGATGGAATGTCCCATGTATTTAAAGAAGACGGAGAAGCTTGAGAAAAGATATTCTAAAGAAAAGAAAGGAAGAAGAGCCTACATAGCATGAGTGGACAATGATATGGATTCTACCGATAGTTCAAAAACTGAATAAGTCTATCTATGTCTCATGGCTAGAGGAGAAGAAGAAGAAGAAAGTGACACCGAGGTAACTTCCTTTAACTTAGACTCTTCACCTTCTTATAGTGAATTACAATATGCTTTTGAAGAATTGCATAATAAATCTATGAGGCTCACAAAAATGGTTTTATCTTCCAACAAAACAATCTCCTTATTAGTAAACAAAGTTTTTATTTTAAACAAGGAGATTAATGAGCTCAAAATTGAGAATGAGACCTTAAGACTTATTAATGCTAACTCATCATGTATAATTTGTTCTTCACATAAGAATGCACCCACACCCTCATCTTGCTCATCATGTGAAACATTTGAAAATGAAATTGAGGATTTGAAAAATACTATTGTAAAATTTACTTTTGAAAGAGACAACTTGAATGTGTTGCTAGGGAAACAAAGATGTGTTTTCTAAAAGGCTGATTTAGGGTATAATCCTAATAACCAACAAAAGTTTATCAAGAATCTCTTTGTTTCCTCAAGTACATCAAGTAGCTCATTTATCAAATGCTTTCATTGTGGGAGGAAAGGGCATAATGCCTCAACATGCAATGATAGAAAGAACTTAAATACTAAGGTTGAGACTAAAATGATTTAGGTCCCTAAGGGCACCTTGCCTAAATCTAACATACAAGGACCCAAGAAAATTTGGGTACCAAAGGTTAAAATCTGAATGTGTGTTGTAGGTGCGCTTGAAGGCCAAAAGCTCAAATTGGTATCTTGATAGTGGTTGCTCCAAGCACATGATCGGTGATGGCTCCGTTTTCATTCCTTGTCTCCAAAAAGAATGGACATGTAACATATGGTGACAACAACAAAGGGAAGATCCTTGGAGTTAGCAAAGTTAGTGAAATCCCTTCCTTTTCTATTGATAATGTTTTACTTGTTGAAGGGCTTAAACATAATTTACTTAGCATTAGTCAATTATGTGATAAAAGAAATATAGTTATATTTGATTCTAATTATTACATAATTGAAGGAAAAGATGATAAGTAAGTTAAGTTTGTTAGTCATAGGGTCAATAACATATATATGATTAGCCTTGATGATATATCCTCAAATGATGCTAAATGCTTTATGACTAAAGAAGATGATTCATGGTTATGACATAGAAGGATTGTTCACATTCACATGGATCACTTAAATAAGTTAGTCATAAAAGATCTAGTAATTGGACTTCCAAAATTCAAATTTGAAAAAGATAAACTTTGTGATGCATATCAAAAGGGAAAGCAAGTAAAGATCTCTTTTAAAGCTAAAAATATTATTTCAACTACTAGACCTTTACAACTTTTGCACATGAATCTTTTTGGTCCTTCTAGAACTATGAGATTTAGTGGGAATTACTATGCACTAATGATTGTAGATGATTTCTCTAGGTTCATATGGACATTATTCCTAGCTCACAAAAAAGATGCTTTTCAATCAATCAAAAGACTTGCCAAATTTATCCAAAATGAAAAAGGTTTTTGCATTGCATCCATAAGAAGTGATCATGGTGGTGAGTTTGAAAATCATGATTTTGAAACCTTTTGTAATGAACATGGTATTAAGCATAATTTTTATGCCCCTAGAAGTCCACAACAAAATGGGATTGTAGAAAGGAAAAATTGATCTTTAGAAGAAATGACAAGAACTATGCTCAATGAGGCCAACCTTTCTAAGTACTTTTGGGCAGATGTAGTAAATACCACTTGTTATGTTATGAATAAGGCCATAATAAAGCTAATTTTAAAGAAAACTCTCTATAAGTTGTACAAGGGAAGAAAGCCAAATGTTTCACACTTTCATGTTTTTGGATGCAAATACTTTGTTTTAAACAATAGAACAGATAACTTGGGAAAGTTTGATGCTAAGTCTGATGAAGGAATATTTCTTAGCTATTCCATGCATAGTAAAACTTTTAGAATTTATAATAAAAGAACTATGACCATAGAAGAGTCCATTCATGTTGCATTTAATGAAACTAACTCAAATGGCCTGAAAAAGGACTTGGTTGATGATGTTGCAAAAATCTTGTCAAGAACACACTTGGAGAACCAAGAGAAAAAGGCCAAAAAGCAAGAAGAAAACCCATTTGATCCCACAAGGCAAGAGGATTCACAAATCATAGACCTTCCCAAGGAATGGAGGACATCAAGATATCATCCTCTTGACAAGGTGATAGGTGATGTATCAAAAGGGGTAACCACTCGAAACTCTCTTGGAGATGCATGTAACCATATGGCTTTTGTCTCTCAAGTTGAACTTAAAGACATAAATGAAGCCATTAATGATGAACATTGGATCTTGGCCATGCAAGACGAACTAAGCTAATTTGAGAGAAATCAAGTTTGGGAATTAGTTCCAAGGTCCAATGATCATTCCATAATTGGCACCAAATGAGTCTTCAGGAACAAACTTGATGAAACATGCTTAATAATAAGAAACAACGCTAGGCTTGTTGTTAAAGGTTATAATCAATAATAAGACATAAATTATAAGGAAACATATGCTCCCGTAGCTAGATTAAAGGCCATAAGAATGCTACTTGCATATGTATACATCATGGATTTCAAACTTGATCAAATGGATGTTAAAAGTGCTTTCTTAAATAGTTTCATACAAAAAGATGTGTATATGGAACAACCTCCTGGTTTTAAAAACTTTGAATTGCCTAACCATGTTTTTAAATTGAAAAAGGCCTTGTACAACTTAAAACAAGCTCCTAGAGCTTGGTATAAAAGGTTGAGCAAGTTCTTTTTAGAAAAAGAATTTTCTAGAGGCAAGGTTGACACTACTCTCCTCATCAAGCATAAAAAGTATGACATACTTCTTGTTCAAATATATATTGATGACATAATATTTAGTGCTACTAATGAGTCCTTTTGCAAGGAGTTTGCTAACATTATGTAAAATGAGTTTGAGATATCTATGAGATGGGTGAGCTCAATCTCTTCCTTGATCTCCAAATCAAGCAAACAAGGAATATGACTTTCATAAGTCAATCTAAGTATTTCAAAGAGCTACTCAAAAAATTTGGAATGGACAATTTTAAGCATATGGCTACACCAATGGGTACTTCTTATTATTTGGACAAGGATGAAGGAGATAAATTTGTAGAAATCTCAAAATATAGAGGTATAATTGGCTCACTCCTTTATCTTATAGCAAGTAGGCTAGATATTATGTATAGCGTATGTATGTATGCTAGATTTCAAGCAAATCCTAAAGAATCACACTTAAGTGTTGTAAAAAGAATTATCAAATATTTAATAGGCACTTCACAAATGAGTTTGTGGTACCCTAAGGGTGTCTCATGTAGCCTAATTGGTTATTCTGATTTTGATTTTGATGGATGCAAAATGGATAGGAAAAGTATTAGTGGGACATGCCACTTGGTTGGAAGCTCACTAGTTTCTTGGCATAGCAAGAAACAAAATAGTGTGACATTGTCTACAACTGAAGCTAAGTATGTTGCAGTTGGGAGTTATTGTGCTCAAATCCTTTGGATGAATCAATAACTTCTAGACTATAGTTTTGAACTCGATCACATACCTATAAAGTGTGATAACACTAGTGTAATCAATTTGTCTAAAAATCGGCTTATAATCGATTACAGGAGCTTTGTAATCAATTACAAAGGTCATGCTAAGCGTTCCAAGCAAAGTCAGAGAGCATGTAATTGATTACACACACTATGTAATCAATTATGGCATTTCTAGAAACCATGTAATCAATTACACTCACCTTGCAAAAGCTGAAACGCGCACAACAACCATTTTTATTCTGTAAATTCTCTTTTCTCTCTCTAACCCACGACACTCCTCGCCCCAAACTCTAAATTTCTCTCTCTTTTCCTCACCAAATCACACCTTTTCACCTCTATTTCACTTAAAATATTCATCTCTACCAAACCCCCAACAAATTTCCATCAAAACACCTTAAATTCATCCCCCATCTCCTCTCATGTAGCCCTTTCTCTCTCTAGCTCTAACCCACGAATTCCACCACTTTCTCACTAATTGCTACCTTCCTCTATCACTAAACACCAAGAAAACACCTTCCCTCCACCTTTCTTACATTTTTTTCCTTTCATTTCATCACAATGGCTAAATCCTCAAAGCACACAAAGAGGTCAAGAACAGGGGCCTCAGTGGGAATGTCCTCTAGCACTCTTCCACTCACCATTTATGGGTTAGACCTCATGCAACACTTCAACACCACCAAGAAAGTTGAGTTTTTTTGAAAAAAAAATTCAATTGAGGAAGATCATCTCACCCAGGTATCTCACTCAAGACTTTTGCTCTAGTGAACTCTTGGAAAGTTTTAGAATGGTAGAGTGACTTGGCCTGCTATATTTTTTGAGCATTAAAAAGAACATATACCCAGATTTAATTAAATTCTTTTATGCCAATTTGAATTATGAGAATGATTTCCTGATCTCTGAGGTTAAAAAGAAACAAAGCATAGTCACTAAGGATATATGACATAGGTTGACTAAGCTGACTTTTGATGGTGTAAACTTCTGCGGTCGTGAAAATGTGTGGGGAGATTATATGAATACAAGACTACTTTGACTTCATTGCTAAGAGTTGGATATGATATTTAGAGGAAAACAGAGGGTGATGGCCACTGGACTGACTAATGGAGAATAGGGTGTTGCACTACCTTGTGGCTAGGGGATTGGTTCCTAAGAGAGGCAACTACTCCCAAGTTTTAAATGATGATGTGCTAATTTTGTGGGCTATGAACACTGATAGACCAATTAACTGGGCCTACTACATTATTCAGCATATGTTGCAAGCGAGAAATAAAACACATGCCCTGCCCTATGGCATGCTAGTCACCGCTATTTTAGAGCACTTCAACATTTCTTTGTCTGGGGAGACAAAGGATACTAGCTCCAAAGGGCCACAGTCCATTAGTTTGCATACTTTTCAAAAGCTTCAACTAAGGAAGATTGATGACAAATGGTACTATCTCCTTCATGGAAGCTATGGACACATTCCTCAAGAGGTTGAGGATGATAATAAAGTAGAAGGCCAGTAGCCGTTCCAGCCCCAGCCACATTGGAACTTTTACTCCAGGAGATGCGCATCTTATGGATTGGGATTGTAACACCCTAAATTTTAGACTATGTTGCAAGAGCTGACAGAATTACACTACTTTGTGTTTTCTGTGCATTATAAAAATAATTTGATTATTAGATATTATTTGTGATTATTTTGTGTGATTTGCTCTGGTCAAGAAAATAATAATTTTCGGTGGGAAATTCTTGTCGATTATTTAGAGACGGGGATCTTACTTAACCCGAATCGAGTAACACAGAAAAGAATCTCTTAATTTTTAGAATTTATCGTAAAATAATTCTATTTTACTTGATAAATATATGTTAACTTGATGCATAGTTTGTTATTGCTATGAATTATTTTGACCCTAAGTATAGTTTAATTTGCCATTATACTCAATCGACAAAATTCTGGAATTCTAATTCGACCAAAATTGAAATCCCAATCAATGAAGTTCCTCAACATTTTCCCAAATGGTTTTCATTTCAAAACTGTTTCGACAAACCGAATTCAACAATTTCTTTTGAGAATAGATTCTTGGACGATATCTTGACTTCATTTCAAGCCTATTCCGACAAACAAAGCTCGACAGTTTTATGAATATACTCCTGTCGATAGACTCGGTCTTTCTCAAGCCTTATAGGGATCCAAAAGATCAATCTCACGTAACTCATTCGACAATCCAAGATTTTTGAAGATCTTGACATCGACAGAATTCGGACAAGGTCCAAATACTTTTGAAGACATGTTTCTAACATTTTGATTCCGTCGGATTTAATTAATAAGACTACATGTAAGCATATGCTAATGGTGAGTTGAATCCGACACCTTCAGAGCATTTTCCCAACAACATCAATCGGTAGTTCGACAAAACTCAAAATACCTCAAGACTGGATGAAACTGATTCTCAATTCTTGAATCAGAAATCAAAGATTTTGGTTATTATGGCTGCCTCTTCCGACAAAGACCATCTCTTCCGACCAAGACCATCTTTCCGACAGAAGACCATCTATTCAAAACATGGGAGAAGTCCTCAGGTTCAACAAAGTGATGGACGTTCTGTTAGCAAAGAATCAGTTAAGAATAATTTGGTTCTCCTTTTCCCTAAATCTTGTTGGACGATTCTACAAATCAAAATGAAGATGTTTATATTCATCGAAATATACCTTCTAAAACAATGCCAAAATCCGTCGAAATAGGATCTTTTAAGACAATGTCATATCCATCGAATTTGGACTTCTATCCAAATACGTCGAATTTAATCTTCTTACTAGTTGGTACCATGTTAAAATCCGTCGAATTGGATCTTTTGATTATTAAGTACCAAGTTAAAATTCGTCGAGTGAGGATGCTCATGTCTGTTGAGTTAGAATGTCAATTTCCGTCGAGTGGGGATACCAATGTCCGTCGAATTTGATTGATAATGTTCGTCGAGTTATGGTGCTAACGACCGTCGAGTAAAATTCGATTTTCAGTAGAAAAACTTCTCTAATGTCAAAATCCGTCGAATTTGATCTTCTGACCATATAATATTTCGTCGATTCGACAATTGGAAGATTTCTCCAACGTCAACACACTGTCCGATAAATTAGGATATTTGTTGACCTTTTCAAGTTCATCCGATAACCTTTCATTTTCGTTTGATGAGAATCACCATTCGACGAGTTCTCATCCGACAACACTTGATTTTAACCATTCTTGGGAAATGATGTTCTCCCATTTTATCGAATTTTATGTCATTTTTCATCGAAAATTTCCTTGAAACTCACGTTCATGCAAGCAATTTGGAGGGTTCTACGTTGGCCACGTAGCGGCTTGAAGGAGGTTCTACAAGGTTCTTGAACAATCCAATAACCTTGAAAGTCAAATGAATGACATCGACCACGTGCATTGAGAATAAGATATTTTACTTCATGTAAATCCTAAACTTTATTTAAGCTTATCCCACAATGCAATCGCCTCATAATTTTACTCTCATAAAATTACATTTTCTCTCACATCAAAAAGTATTCATCTTTTTCTCTCGAAATCCTACGAACCGAGCATCATTTTTTTCTTTTTCTCTTCATTGGTTCGGCCAGGTATCCTACGAACACTATCCATCACTGTAATTTTCATTCTCACCACTTCCTAAAGCCAAACACCATTCTAAATACTTTCATTTAGAAAGTTTTCACAAAATCCCACTCTAAGTGCTTCAAAATCCAATTTCTATCTTACTTCTTTGGAGGAATTATTGTGGCTTGTACGAAAACAAGGAGAAGGAGAAGAGCTTAAAAAGCTTGAATCATCTATTTTCTATCTTGTTCTTCAAAGCTCAAGTTTGAAGCTTGAAGCTCTTGGTGGAGGAAGTCACTTGAAGGAGACATACAAGGAGCTTTGGAGGTTCTTCAAGAGGTAAGAGGGAGATTTAACCTCACCAACTAAGTTTTGGTGGTGTGGAGATGGTTGTGTCTGGTGAAAAACTCCTAAGGATTTATTCACTTATTGTTTAATTACTTCTTTAGTTATGATTGTGTTGTTGGTGATTTTATGTTTGTGATTGTGGTGTTTATGGCTTTGAAATTATGATTGCATGTATGATAATATGTTTATTGTTTTGATAAATGTTGGTATGTATGGCTGAATACATGTAAGTGTATGTGTAAATTAGGATGTGAATAATATGATGGATTAAACTGAGAATTTAGAATTTGAAAGAAAAGGAATTGAATTTGGAAGAGTCGAATCTGAAGATGAAATGATTTTGGAGAAACAATACTGATTATGATTTTATAGGAGCAATATTGTAATTTTTGTGTTTAATGGGGACATGTTGTAATTATTGATTTTTGAATGGTTATATTGTAAATATGATTTTTATAAGGGACTATTTAGTAAATATGATTTTTGAGGGACTATTTCATAAATATAATTTGTATGAGAAACTATTTTGTAAATGTGATTTTATGAAGGACTATTTCGTCAATAGGATTTTATGAGGGATTATGTTGTAAATTATGAATTTTATGAAAGATTATTTCGTAAAAGGAATTTTATGAAAAACTATTTTGTAAATATGAATTTTTGAGGGATTATTTTGTAAATATGAATTTTATGAGGGATGATTTAGTAAAATATGAATTTTTGAGGGACTATTTTGTAAATATGAATTTTATGATGGATGATTTCGTAAAATATGAATTTTTCAAGGGACTATTTCGTAAATGTGACTTTTATGAGGGACTGTTGTGAAAATATTATTTGGATGAGGATTATTATGCAAATATGAAAAAATGAAGTTAAGTTTTGGTGTTAACTGAGGAAACTAGTATTCTTGATTTAAAACGTGTGAAGAGTATTTTATGTGATTGAGAAATGATGAAAAATTGATACGTGATTTGAGAAAATGCGAAAAATATGATTTCGCGATGAAATTACAATAATAATATTATTGGGCCTATATGAGGACCCCGAATATGAGATAAAGAAAATTGAATTGAGAAGATGAGAGAATGAATTGAACTGAGAAAGGTGCATTTGAATGTGCATTGAAAAAGTTCGAGGGGCTAAATAAGATTGATTGCTGAAAGAAGGAAAGAACACACCTCCTGAGTGGGTGCGATGTGCGTAGTGTAGGTCACTCGTTGACCTTGGGGGCATCGGGGTGCGGGTTGCCTATAATGGAGAGAGAATAAAGCTTCTATACCGTAGGTTAGACCGATGCAACACACCGATGATCAGGACCGAGACACTATCCATAATCGAGATCTGATAAAACCGTGATGCATATGCTAGATGTGCAAATGCTAAATGAGCAAATGCTAAATGAGCAAAGAGAATGAGCACGTGGTCTGAGGCATGTAGTGCATACATTCTTTTCGATCACTCTTTTCGACCTGAGTTTTAGCTCCATGGAGTAGGAAAATTGAGTCTAGGTACATGAGTCTAGATGCATATACAGAGATACTGAGGGTATTATCATAATTATTGATTTTGATAATTGAATTATTGAATAAGTGAATATTGATAAGGACATGGACGTAATTATGAATTATTGTATGAATTATGATGATAAATGATGTGTGTTAGATAAATGATATTGATGATATAATTGTAAATATGTATGATGTATGGTATGAGAATTTGTATGTGTTTATCTTCATTGCTACCATACTGGTATTGGCGTAGGTGATCTCACCTCTTTGTCTGTCTATTTCTGTATTGTATTTATAATTGTAAAGAGATTGAGCAAGACGTTGAGTGAGAACGCAAGGAAGATCAGATTTTCGAGAAGGAAGTTGAGTTCTAAAGAGATGGAGATGCTGAGTTTTCGTAAGGTTTATGGGAACCGGAGGCATAGTGTGTCGAGCTTGCTGGAAAATGTATTTCTCACATAAATAGTAATAAGGAGCTTACTACTGTACTCCTAGTACGGTTAGTATTGTATATTTTGTATCAAGTTGGATTCCTCCCTGTTGAGGAGTCTGAGGAGGACCCGTCTGAGGGTTCTGCATGTTTAGAGTTACTTGGGCATTATGTAATTTAATTAATGTGTAAATATTTTTAGAGTCCAATTTGTAAATATTAAAGTGTGACAGTACTATGACTTATGTATATATAATGTAAAATTATATTGTAATGATGCTGTAATGTTTTAATTTCCGCTAAGTTTATCTTACTATCACCAAGAAATTTTACAACTCGTATTTATATTACAAGCACGATTCATAACGAAGGGGTGATATGATAATTGAGTAACACGAAGTGTGACGCCCTAAGGAGGGTGTTACATTAGGTGGTATCAGAGCCCAAGTTAGAGTCTTTTGGGTTTGTGGGTAGGCTTGTCTTGTTTGTGCTGTGTGAATCTCTGATGTTGAACACAGAGATATGTTTTCGTTTCCGAAAGGAGACGATGTTTTGTGAAATAGTTACGTTTAGTTCATCGTGTTTTGATTTTGTTTATCTTTGAAGAAAGATAATGGAACGAAGCGAACATAGCATGAGGATGCGAGACGTGATGAAGATCGTATAGGCAGCTAGAAGTGTAATGCAAAAGATGATTGAAGTAGCGAGTACAACAGAGACAGATGATCACTCAACGAGGAACTCGATAATCGAACTTCACACTTACTAGGATTGGAGCACCATCGATGTGAGAAGTCTGTAACTTAGAACCTTCGATAATCCAAGATGGAAGGAAGCGTAAAGTCGATCGTGTCCAGCAAAAGCAGTGTGTACGACCATTGAGGAAGCAACAACGAACAAAGAGGGGGAGTACTAGTGGCAACGATTTTGGTCAGACTGTGGTATCATCACTGAAATGTTTCAAGTGTGGAAAAATCATCTTACCAAAGATTGTCAAGCATAAAAGGGTTATTTGTTATCGATGTGGGAAGCCTGGACATTTCTCCAGAGATTGTGATCAACTGAAGATGGAACTTTCCATTAGTGATACACGTATTTCAAAATCTCAAGAAGAAGAAGAAGAAGAAGAAAGAGCTGGTGTAAAGAGTGTAGTGAGAACGTTCAAATACAAAACTTAACGAGCGAGGAAGTTGTGCCATAGAGGGTAGTCTTAAAATTACGCTGTATAATCCATAAGGTAACCCAGTCTCTTGTGATCTATGATTGTGTGAATCTTTTGGGGTTATCTGTGTTTTGTTTCTTTTCATAATACTACTTCAACTTCTAAACTTGTTATTACTACTCGAGTCTGTCTGAAACTACCTTATTATTATTGGAGTTTGAAACTTTTCTGTTGATCTGGTTTATCTATTTCTTGTTCAAATAGACTGAGTAAATTAATTCGACTTATCCATGTCTTCGTTATAGTGTGATCAGAGTATTTCTACTCTTCTTGTTAAACTTGTTGTTTATACTCAAGTTTTCTAACTCTACCCTATACCTATTGAATATCAAATCTTTTCTGTTGATTTGATTTGTTTATCTAAAATTACATCTATTTGAGAACCTGACTTTATAAATGGATTGGTTATTTTTCAACCATATCCTACTAGATTGTTACAATGTAACCTTAGTGTTTCCTTGACCTGAGATTTTTGGATTTGAATCCAGAAAGTTCATTTCTAAAATTTTTGGACTATGTTCATTTCGAAATCTATTAGACCATTTCAAATTCTTGTTGGGCTAATCTAGTAACCTATCGAATAGTCTTATTATTTTTCCTTATGACTTTCAAAGTGTCTTTCATGTATCTCAATTAAGAAAGAGTTATGCGTAAAACTAATCGAATGCAAGTTCTGTTAGAAGTTCAACTTGTGAATTTAGATTGAGTGTTAAGATAAAATAGAAAGATGGTGACGTATACTTCAAGGCAGTGGAACATACATGAAAAGAATCATTCGATTTACATTTTAGAATATGTGATAGTTGTTTTGTCACGAAAATTTAAAGATATGTTCTTTCCTATAAAGTCTACCATAATTTCAAGGGTTTGAAGTACCTGTACAATCAAGAGGGGCTAGGATATAAGGAAAAGACGGTAGATAGAATTTTCAAAGGATTTGTTGAGAGCTTGTGTTCTAGAATAAGCTGGTTGTTGGGGTGAATTTCTACCATTGATAGAATTCACATACAACAATAGTTTTCGTTTGAATATAGGGTACCTACCCTATGAGGCATTGTATGGGTGACGATGTAGAACATCATTGTGTTAGCATCATGATGTTGAAAGTACAGAGGTAGGACCAGAAATTGTGCAAAGAAAAACTGAGAAAGTAAAGACGATCTAAGGCAAAATAAGGACAACTCAGACACGACAAAAGAGTTATGAAGATAAAAGACGAAGACCGCTTGAATTTGAAGAAGGTAACCATGTGTCTCTACGTGTGACACCTATGATAATAGATGGACAAGTGATTAAGTCGAGGAAACCCACTCCGAAGTTTATTAGACAGTATCGGATACTCTGTTGGACATCGTACAAATGAAGGAAAATTCAACCTACGAGACGTTTCTAGTCAAGATTGAAGATCAAAGGACAAAGTAACTTCGAGATAATGAAATCGCATTGGTTATAGTGGTTTGGAACAATATACGTGGTGAAGCAACATGGGAATTAGAAGACAAGATAAGAGAGTAGTATCCATTTTTATTTTAAGTGTGTCAAGTTTCGAGGACGAAACTTATTTTAGAGGGGGATTGTTGTAACACCCCAAATTTTAGACTATGTTGCAAGAGCTGACAGAATTACACTACTTTGTGTTTTTTGTGCATTATAAAAATAATTTGATTATTCCGATATTATTTGTGATTATTTTGTGTGATTTGCTCTGGTCAAGAAAATAATAATTTTGGTGGGAAATTCTTGTCGATTATTTAGAGACGGGGGATCTTACTTAACCCGAATCGAGTAACACGTAAAAGAATCTCTTAATTTTTAGAATTTATCGTAAAATAATTCTATTTTCTTGATAAATATATGTTGCTTGATGCATAGTTGTTATTGCTATGAATTATTTTGACCCGGTATAGTTTAATTTGCCATTATACTCAACCGACAAAAATTCTGGAATTCTAATTCGACCAAAATTCTGGAAATCCTAATCCGACAGAAGTTCCTCAACATTTTCCCAAATGGTTTTCATTTCAAAACCTGTTTCGACAAACCGAATTCAACAATTTCTTTTGAGAATAGATTCTTGTCGATACTGACTTCATTTCAAGCCTATTCCGACAAACAAAGCTCGACGGTTTTATGAATATACTACTGTCGATAGACTCGGTCTTTCTCAAGCCTTATAGGGATCTAAAAGATCAATCTCACGTAACTCATTCGACAATCCAAGATTTTTGAAGATCTTGACACCGACAGAATTCGGACAAGGTCCAAATACTTTTGAAGACATGTTTCTAACATTTTGATTCCGTCGAATTTAATTAATAAGACTACATGTAAGCATATGCTAATGGTGAGTTGAATTCGACACCTTCAGAGCATTTTCCCGACAACATCAATCGGTAGTTCGACAAAACCCAAAATACCTCAAGACTGGATGAAACTGATTCTCAATTCTTGAATCAGAAATCAAAGATTTTGGCTGTTATGGCTGCCTCTTCCGACAAAGACCATCTCTTCCGACCAAGACCATCTTTCCGATAGAAGACCATCTATTCAAAACATGGGAGAAGTCCTCAGGTTCGACAAAGCGATGGACGTTCTGTTAGCAAAGAATCAGTTAAGAACAATATGGTTCTCCTTTTCCCTAAATCTTGTTGGACGATTCTACAAATCAAAATGAAGATGTTTATATTCGTCGAAATATACCTTCTAAAACAATGCCAAAATCCGTCGAAATAGAATCTTTTAAGACAATGTCATATCCATCGAATTTGGACTTCTATCCAAATACGTCGAATTTAATCTTCTTACTAGTTGGTACCATGTTAAAATCCGTCGAATTGGATCTTTTGATTATTAAGTACCAAGTTAAAATTCGTCGAGTGAGGATGCTCATGTCTGTTGAGTTAGAATGTCAATTTTCGTCAGTGGGGATACCAATGTCGTCGAATTTGAATGATAATGTTCGTCGAGTTATGGTGCTAACGACCGTCGAGTAAAATTCGATTTCGTAGAAAAACTTCTCTAATGTCAAAATCCATCGAATTTGATCTTCTGACCATATAATATTTCATCGATTCGACAATTGGAAGATTTCTCCAACGTCAACACCTGTCCGATAAATTAGGATATTTGTTGACCTTTTCAAGTTCATCTGACTGCCTTTCATTTTCGTTTGACAGAATCACCATTTGAGTTCTCATCCGACAACACTTGATTTTAACCATTCTTGGGGAAATGATGTTCTCCCATTTTATCGAATTTTATGTCGTTTTTCATCAAAAATTTCCTTGGAAACTCACGTTCATGCAGCAATTTGGAGGGGTTCTACGTCGGCCACGTAGCAGCTTGAAGGAGGTTCTACAAGGTTCTTGAACAATCCAATAACCTTGAAAGTCAAATGAATGACATCAGCCACGTGCATTCAGAATAAGATATTTTACTTCATGTAAATCCTAAACTTTATTTAAGCTTATCCCACGGCAATCGCCTCATAATTTTACTCTCATAAAATTACATTTTCTCTCACATCAAAAAGTATTCATCTTTTTCTCTCAGAAATCCTACGAACCTGAGCATCATTTTCTTCTTTTTCTCTTCATTGGTTCGGCCAGGTATCCTACGAACACTATCCATCACCTGTAATTTTCATTCTCACCATTTCCTAAAGCCAAACACATTCTAAATACTTTCATTTAGAAAGTTTTCACAAAATCCCACTCTAAGTGCTTCAAAATCCAATGTCTATCTTACTTCTTTGGAGGAATTGTTGTGGCTTGTACGAAAACAAGGAGAAGGAGAAGAGCTTAAAAAGCTTGAATCATCTATTTTCTATCTTGTTCTTCAAAGCTCAAGTTTGAAGCTTGAAGCTCTTGGTGGAGGAAGTCACTTGAAGGAGACATACAAGGAGCTTTGGAGTTCTTCAAGAGGTAAGAGGAGATTTAACCTCACCAACCAAGTTTTGGTGGTGTGGAGATGGTTAATCGGTGAAAAACCCCTAAGGGTTTATTCACTTATTGTTTAATTACTTCTTTAGTTGTGATTGTGTTGTTGGTGATTTTATGTTTGTGATTGTGGTGTTTATGGCTTTGAAATTATGATTGCATGTATGATAATATGTTTATTGTTTTGATAAATGTTGGTATGTATGAAACTGAATGCATGTAAGTGTATGTGTAAATTAGGATGTGAATAATATGATGAATTAAACGAGAATTTAGAATTTGAAAGAAAAGGAATTGAATTTGGAAGAGTCGAATACAAAGAAGATGAAATGATTTTGGAGAAACAATACAGATTATGATTTTATAGAGCAATATTGTAATTTTTGTGTTTAATGGGGACATGTTGTAATTATTGATTTTTGAATGGTTATATTGTAAATATGATTTTTATAAGGGACTATTTAGTAAATATTTTGAGGGACTATTTCATAAATATAATTTGTATGAGAAACTATTTCGTAAATGTGATTTTATGAAGGACTATTTCATCAATAGGATTTTTATGAGGGATTATGTTGTAAATTATGAATTTTATGAAAGATTATTTAAGTAAAAAGGAATTTTATGAAAAACTATTTTGTAAATATGAATTTTTGAGGGACTATTTTGTAAATATGAATTTTATGAGGGATGATTTAAGTAAATATGAATTTTTGAGGGACTATTTTATAAATATGAATTTTATGAGGGATGATTTCGTAAAATATGAATTTTTCAAAGGACTATTTCGTAAATGTGACTTTTATGAGGGACTGTTGTGAAAATATTATTTGGATGAGGATTATTATGCAAATATGAAAAAATGAAGTTGAGTTTTGGTGTTAACTGAGGAAACTAGTATTCTTGATTTAAAACGTGTGAAGAGTATTTTACGTGATTGAGAAATGATGAAAAATTGATACGTGATTTGAGAAAATGCGAAAAATATGGTTTTGCGATGAAATTACAGTAATAATATTATTGGGCCTATATGAGGACCCCGAATATGAGATAAAGAAAATTGAATTGAGAAGATGAGAGAATGAATTGAACTGAGAAAGGTGCATTTGAATGTGCATTGAAAAAGTCCGAGGGGCTGAATAAGATTGATTGCTGAAAGAAGGAAAGAACACACCTCCTGAGTGGGTGCGATGTGCGTAGTGTAGGTCACTCGTTGACCTTGGGGCATCGGGTGCGGGTTGCCTACAATGGATAGAGAATAAAGCTTCGTGCCGTAGGTTAGACCGATGCAACACACCGATGATCCAGGGAAAGAGACATTATCCATAATCGAGATCGATAAAGACCGTGATGCATATGCTAGATGTGCAAATGCTAAATGAGCAAAGAGAATGAGCACGTGGTCCGAGGCATGTAGTGCGGTGCATTCTTTTCGATCACTCTTTTCGACCCGAGTTTTAGCTCCATGGAGTAGAAAAATTGAGTCTAGGTACATGAGTCTAGATGCATATACGAGAGATACTGAGGGTATTATCATAATTATTGATTTTGATAATTGAATTATTGAATAAGTGAATATTGATAAGGACATGGACGTAATTATGAATTATTGTATGAATTATGATGATAAATGATGTGTGTTAGATAAATGATATTGATGATATAATTGTAAATATGTATGATGTATGGTATGAGAATTTGTATATGTTTATCTTCATTCTACCATACTTGGTATTGGCGTAGGTGATCTCACCTCTTTGTCTCCGTCTATTTCGTATTGTATTTATAATTGTAAAAGATTGAGCAAGACGTTGAGTGAGAACGCAAGGAAGATCAGATTTTCGAGAAGGAAGTTGAGTTCTAAAGAGATAGAGATCTTGAGTTTTCGTAAGGTTTATGGGAACCGGAGGCATAGTGCGTCGAGCTTTTTGGAAAATGTATTTCTCACATAAATAGTAATAAGGAGCTTACTACCGTACTCTAGTATGCGGTTAGTATTGTATATTTTGTATCAAGTTGGATTCCTCCTGTTGAGGAGTCTCGAGGAGGACCCGTCGAGGGTTCTCGCATGTTTAGAGTTACTTGGGCATTATGTAATTTAATTAATGTGTAAATATTTTTAGAGTCCAATTTGTAAATATTAAAGTGTGACAGTACTACGACTTATGTATATATAATGTAAAATTATATTGTAATGATGCTGTAATGTTTTAATTTCCGCTAAGTTTATCTTACTATCACCAAGAAATTTTACAACTCGTATTTATATTACAAGCACGATTCATAACGAAGGGGTGATATGATAATTGAGTAACACGAAGTGTGACGCCCTAAGGAGGGTGTTACAGGGATAGATCACATTGAGCAGAAGGTAGATAATCTTGAGTTGAGGATGGATAATTCTGATCGAGAGTTAGCCTCTATTCGATCTTTCCTAGAGGGATAAGGTTATGTTCCGAGGAGAGATGCTAGTGCTCCCACCTCCTCTACTGCACCTCCTACTCATATATCCTTTGCTAGTCTTTTGGGTGCTATAGCTGGTGTCCCTTATGATAATGAGGAGATTCTTGGCTCTGAGGATGATCTTGACACTGATGACGACAATGTGGATCTTGATGATGTGGTTATTGACAGTGACTATGATAGTGAGGCGAATGAGTGACCATGGGGCTTAGTCTTGATGTTTCTTTTCTTTATGTACTCTGTCTAACCCATTAGCAGCTTATTATTTTTGTTGACTCTATGTATGACTGGTTATTTTACTTTTAATGATTATACAATCTGGTCATTTGATTTTCATATGCATCTATTGTTGATCTGTTGGACTGATTATCCTCTGATTTTGCTTTGTTGTTATCCCCTATTATTATGATGACTAGTTTTATGGGCTACATCATGCTAAAATTCTGCTAAAATTTTTGTTAGTATTATTGCAGAATTATTAAATACTTATGTCTTTTTTATAATACCAACAGGGGAGAGTATTAGATAACATATGCGTTGCATGTGTACGGGGGAGTTTTTATATGGAAATTATTTGTCTTATCTCATGCATAAACAATAGGGAAGAGTTGCGCTTAAATCTCTGACATATAAATACAATTGCTACTCTTTTTTTCCTATGGTATTTTGTCATCATCAAAAAGGGAGAGAATGTGAATGCTTATATCATGAAGCACATGAATGAAGTTTTTGATGATAACAAAGTCAAGTCGAAGAGCAAGTTCAAAAAAGGTATATTTTTTAAAGGTTATAAGTCTTAGAATCATGATGTAAAATGCTCTCAATATATCTCAAAATGATTTTTGAAAGGTCCTTTTAATTAACTCAAAGTTGAATGATAGTGTTTAAAAGAAATGTTGATTTTAATCTTGGTTTTTGTAATTCAAGTTCATATCTTAACAAATCTAGGTATTTTCTAAGTTGGAAATGGTAATCAAGCTTAATTAGGCCTGAAAATGTGTTTAAAGGTAATTGTAATCATTACACAAGTGTTGTAATTGATTACAAGCATGGCAGAGGCCTTGTAATCGATTACATTGAGGTTGTAATCGATTACAAGTCTAGCAGAGGCCATGTAATCGATTACACAAGTGTTGTAATCGATTACATCTTCGGCAGAGGCTCTGTAATCAATTACATAAGGGTTGTAATCGATTACATCATGCCCAGAAAACCAAGAACACGTTCTAAGAACCATGTAATCGATTACATGGACCATGTAATCGATTACAATAGGTCTGACAATAGCCAACAATTATTTTCTTGGCATTTAATGTTGCCATAAATGTCACCCAATGGCTCCTTTGAGCTATAACTCTATAAATACATATCTTGGGTCATCATTTATAACAAACCAACAGCCGAAAACATATTTCTACCACTCTAATCCGTGAATCAATCTTTAATCCCATTTGTGCTCTATTTTTGGCAAAACATTTGAGATATCCTTGAAGAGTATTGTAGGGATTCAATTTATATTACATACTCTTATGAGAGTTTCATCTTATATACACTTCAATTCTTTGTAAAGAGGGTGAGGTATTCCTCATACATTTTATAAAGGTGAGGTATCCCTTGAAGTTGAGGCTCAAGCACAAAAGGTGAGGTATCCCAAGGCGTGGTGAGTGCTCTATTGTGTAAAGGTTGTAAGCACCTGTTGAAACTTGAAGATATAGTGAAAAAATATCAAGTGATTACTTGAGGACTGGACGTAGACCATAAGTGAATTAGTGGTTGAACCAGGATAAATATTGTGTTTGATTCTCTATTCTCAACTCCTTTACATTCGTGTATTCATTTTACATGCTTGCTTGAGCACTCTCTGTTTTGGTTTATTTATTTATGAGTGAAAGTATTCAATTTTCTCTATCCATTCATCTCTATTAATCAATAGTTTCAACGAAAATCGGTAATCAAGTGTTTTGCGAAAGATTTGTAAAAATATTTTATAAACTCAATTCACCCCCCTCTTGAGTATTGAGGCCACTTGGTAACACATGAAGGCTCCTCCTCCTCCTCTCTTAGAGCTCGTCCCCTTGCTACCTTTGAGCCTCTCAAAACTCTATATTTTTCATGTATTTTTTGAACCAAAAGATAGCTCCTTTGTTAAACTCGTTTTTTTCCTTTTATAGAAAAGCTGACAGCTTTTCATATCTAACTTGCACGATTTTTCTCACTTTCCAAATGACCGAATTTGCTATCAATCTCAGCATACAAGTTGTAGGTTTTTCTATTAGCTTTTCAATTCCGTAAACGGTGCATCAATCTGATCTATGTAGCCCAATATATGGCTTAATTAATGAGAAATGATCAGGATTGTGTGGGAATCTGAATCAAATCTATTTGAGAATCATTATCCAATATTCAATATTAATGGCATATTAATTACAGAAATTTGTCAACATGAGATTTGTAGATCTCTTTCTTAGATTTCAAATGCCACTAGAATCAAGTAAATCGCATACTTATAGAGAAAGTTATCCCTAATTTATTGAGACAGGTTTGATAGCAATACTTTCCTTGATTAATCTTTGACCAAATCTCTTGTTTCCTATTTCTTTTTGTTGAATCCATATAAATTAGGAAACAAATATCTCACTTAAATTAAGAAACTCTTTGATATCCTTGCATTAAATGCAGAAATACTTAGTCATCAAGTAGAGATTATTTTTACTCCAATTAAGAATCTAACTTGATCCTTTCTTAAATTCTTGCAAAACACAATAAAAATACATTTAATTCAGTGGGCCCAGAATTCACTCAATATCATAAATAAATAGCATAATTCTTGTCTCAAAATATTCAAATCCTTCAAATATTTATCTTCAAAAATTTCTTATTTTTTCACAAAATCTGATTATTTATCCTAAAAATTCAAATAATCTAGGTAAAGGGATAATTATTTAAAAATAAATTTAAAATAAATAAAAATAAACAAAAACTAAATAAATATAAATTAAAAATCCTAATAAATAAACTCAAAATATGAGTGTATTTTACACTCATCAAATGGCAGCCTGACAATCACAATGAATAGACACATAAGTCTCTATTTTATTCCACAAAGGTATATCCACCAACAAATTCCTTAGCCACTTGGCCTCGGATCCCGCCTTCTCTAAGGCTATAAATTCTAACTCCATGGTGAACTTGGCAATGCAAGTTTAGCCTCATCGGCCAACATAAACACATACCCATTAGTAGATTTTAATTCATCAAAGTTAGAAATCCTGTTTGCATCATTATAACATTCCAAAACCGAAGGATAATCAAAATGTACCAAACCATAATCCGTAGTTCTTTTCAAAAATTTCAAAATTTTGTTCAAAATAATCCAAGACATATAACTAGAATTATGTGTATATCTACTCAATCTATTTACAACATATTCAATATCAGGTCTAATACAATTCATTAAGTACATTAAACTACCAATGATATGTGCATATTCAATTTATGATACATTATCACCATTATTTTTCACAAGATGCAAACTGGAATCAAAAGGTGTCAAAACATATGTCTAATCATAATATCTAAATCTCTTAAGCATGCTTTCAACATAATGTGATTGAGACATAAATTTATCATGTCTCTCAATCAATTTAATTCCAAGAATCATATTTGCATCACCTCTATCTTTCATATTAAATTGAGAAGCAAGAAAGCTCTTAGTATCATTCACAATATCTAATGATGTTCCAAATATCAACAAGTCATCAACATATAAGCATATAATTGTTGGATTTGACCCAAATTCCATTAAAGATTGTTATCGCTAGTTTCCTATTTTGTGAAGATATGAAAGATTTGTGAAAATATGAAAGATATGAAGAGATATATGAAGATATGTTAAAAATTTGTAAAAAGATTTGAAAAATATGTTAGAGATTTGTGAGAGATTTGTTTATAATAGGAAACTAGGAAATATGGGTTATAAATACTTGTATTTAGGAATTAGTAGAATTATGAGTATGAGAATGAGTCTGAGAGAGATTATCTTGTAAGGCTCACAGGCTAGATTTGTTTTAATAGTAGATTTGACTCTTCTCATCCGTGGATGTAGGCATATTAGCCGAACCACGTTAAAAATAATATGAAAGATGTGAAGATATATATAAAGATATGTTAAAGATTTGTTAAAAGATTTGAAAAATATGTTAAAGATTTGTGAGATATGAATGAAATTTGTTTACAATAGGAAACTAGGAAGGATGAGTTATAAACACTTGTATTTGGGAATTGGTAGGGTTATGAGAGTAAGAATAAGAGTCAAGAGATATTGTCTTGTAAGGCCTGCAGGATAGATTTGTTTTGATAGTAGATTTGACTCTTCTCGTCCGTAGATGTAGGCATATTAGTCGAACCACCTTAAATCTTATGCGTGATTCGTGTGATGTTTTTATCAATTATTAATATTTATTGCATGTTTGTGTAGAAGGGAATGTGGTATTCCCCAAAAGATTGAAAGGGGGATGCAATATTCCCCCTAATAAGTGGTATCAAAGTCGATAGTTCGAGGATCTAGGCGATGGTACAATCCCTTAGGCCTTTGTGTCGAAAGTTTTCCTAACAATAGAGGTCAAGTGGCATGTCTAGTTATGATGGCAATAGATGTGGCAGATGTGTCAAAAGTCTTTTGGACATGGAGGTCAAGCGGCGTGTTCCATATAACGATGGTGCAAGCACGAAGATTTGATGTGAAGATTTGGAAGATTGAGCATTGTGAATTGTGACAGGTGTTGTCGAAAGTCTTCTTGGCATAGAGGTTAAGCGGTGTGTTCCATTGATAACGATAGATTTGAAGGTTTGAAGATTTGAAGATTGTTTTGTTAGAGATTATAATGGAATTTGGATCAAGGTGGAGATTGTTGGATTTGACCCAAATTTCATTAAAGATTGTTATCGCTAGTTTCCTATTTTGTGAAGATATGAAAGATTTGTGAAAATATGAAAGATATATGAAGATATGTTAAAGATTTGTTAAAAGATTTGAAAAATATGTTAGAGATTTGTGAAATATGTATAAGATTTGTGAGAGATTTGTTTACAATAGGAAACAAGGAAAGATGAGTTATAAATACTTGTATTTGGAAATTGGTAGGGTTATGAGAGTGAGAATGAGAGTCTGAGAGAGATTGTCTTGTAAGACCTGCAAGTTAGATTTGTTTTGATAGTAGATTTGACTCTTTTCATCTGTGGATGTAGGCATATTAGTCGAACCACGTTAAACCTTGTGCATGATTTGTGTGATGCTTTTCCCAATTGCTAATATTTATTACATGTTTATGTATAATGGGATGTGGTATTCCCCAAATAGAGTGACGGGGATGTGGTATTCCCTAATAAGATTGATGGGGATGTGGTATTCTCCAAAAGATTGAAAGGGAGATGCAGTATTTCCCCCAATAATAATCACACCAATATTATTACTAAATTTGCTATATATGCATTTATCCGATTCATTAGTCACATAACCATTAGATATCACAATACTATCAAATTTCTCATATCATTGTTTTAGAGCTTGCTTCAAACCATAAAGAGATTTAAGAAGTTTACATACCTTGTTCATCTTGCCCTTAACCATACATCCCTCGGGTTGGTCCATGTAGATCACCATTGAGGAATACAATTTTCACATCCATTTGATGCACAACAAGATTATGTATAGATGCTATGGCAAATAAAACTCTAATGGATGCAATTATAGTCACCGGAGAGTAAGTATCCAAGTAATCAATATTCTTTTGTTGTTTATATCCTTTGGGTACTAACCTAACCTTGAATTTATTGACACTACCATCCGGCTATAATTTCTTTTTAAACACCCATTTACATCTAATAGGTTTTATTTTAGGAGGCAAATTAACTAATTCCCAAGAATGATTAGACATAATAAATTCAATTTTGACATTTATAACATCTTTCCAAATGGGAGCATTAATAGAAGTAATAACATCATTATAAGTAAAAGGGTCATCAAAAACAAGATAAGTATAATAATTATCTCCGAAACTAGTTTCTTTCCTATTTCTTTTACTTCTTCTTAATTCATTATCATGCTCATCAACAACATCATCATACAAGTCATGAGAATCAACAACATGCTTCTCTTTAATTCTCATAGGAGATACATGCTCAAAGAATGATGCATTACAAGATTCAGTAATAGAATTATGTTCAAGCACATCACTTTTCACAACAAGAAATCTTTAAGCAACACTATTTTGAGCATAACCAATAAACACACAATTACATGTTCTGGAACCAAGCTTTCTTTTCTTAGGGTTTGAAAGCATAACTTTAGCTAAACACCCCCACACTTTAGGGTGTCCTAGATTAGGTTGCTTATAAAATCAAAGCTCATAAGGTGTTTTACTAAGTTTCTTAGGTAGAACCTTATTTTGTATATAGTAAGCCAAAAGAATAGCCTTCCCCCACATAGACATAGATAGGTTAAAACTAACACACAAAGCATTCATCAATTCTTTTAGAGTTCTATTCTTTCCTTCCTCTATACCATTAGATTTGGGTGAATATGGTGGAGTTATCTCATGTATTATGCCACGTTGTTCACAAAACTCATTAAAATGATTATATTCATATTCATCACATCTATCCATTCTTAACCTCTTGATTTTCCTACCAAGTTAGTTTTCCACTTCATTTTTATACTTGACAAATATTTCAAAAGCTTCATAATTGGTTCTTAGCAAATACAACTTAGGTAATCTAGAGTAATCATCCACAAAGATTATGTAAAATCTTTTACCTCCTCTTGTCATTTGTGTTTTAGGTCTCCCAAGTCACTATGATCCAGTTCAACTAATTCACTTTGTCTTGTTACTTGTTTGGATGGTTTTTTGGTTATTTTAGTTTCCACACAAATTTCACACTTATCCAAATTTGTGTTATCCAACTTATTAATTAGTCACATTTGTTTCAATTTTATGATATAAGAAAACCAACCAAGTAAGCATTAAGAGAACCAACCAAGTAAGTAAAAGATGAACTTCCTTCATTATTATTTGTAACTATATTCAAGACATACAAGTCATCACTAAGATAACCTCTTCCAACGTACAATTTATTTTTGGACAAGGTAACTATGTTACTATCAAAGGTTATCTTCATATTGGCATTACTAAGGAGATGGACCGATACCAAACAATGTTTAATGGCGAGTACAAAGAGCACATCGGACAGTATAATTGTTTTATCAGATGTCATCTTCAATGACACATTTCCTTTACCTAGTACCAGAACATTGCTTGAATCTCCTAGGTAAACATTGTCTTTCCCATCTTCCATGGGAGCAAACTCAGAGAAAATCTCCCTCTTAGCACAAATTTGCTTTGTAGCACTGGAGTCCATAATCAACCCTTAGCTTCCTTCACCAAATTGCTTTCACATACCACCGGCACTATAACATCACCTTGGTGTTCCACCATATTTGTACTAGCCTTGAGTGATGGTCCTCCTCCACCTCTTCCTCCTAAGTTGTTCCTTTTGAATCTACAACTTGAAGCAAAATGACTTGTTTTACTACAAAAAAAAAAAAAACATCGTTCCTCCCTTGAGGGGGTGAGTTAGTATCATGTTTCTTAAATTGAGGCTTAAAGGATTTAAAGCTATGATTTTTGTGACCATAAGATGAATGCTTAGAATGTATATTTCTAACAACATTAGCTCTAGCATGCATCTCCTTAGCATTTTGCTCATTAGTCATAGTCCTATTTTTATCCTCAATTTTAATATGCACAATTGTTTCTTGCAAAGTCATGGTCTTCCTCTTTTGCATGAACTTTAGTTTATAATCCTTCCAAGAATCTGGTAATTTATCAACAAGAGTTTGAGAAACAAACTTCTCAGGTAGAGTGTCTCTTTCCTTTTGCAATCCTTTGCAAGATAACCTACAAGCTTAGTAAACTCATTAATTTATGAAGTACCACTTTTATCATCAACCATTTGGAATGCATTAAAATTATGAACAAGAAATTTCTTACTTCCTTCTTCCTCATAAATATATTTTTGAACTAAAGTATTTAGAATATCCTAAGCATAAGCATAATGATAATAAATATCATACAAATCATTTGATAAAGCTCTAGGAATTGTGTGCCTACATAATTTATTTGCCATTTCCCAGTCCTTCAAAGCTTGTTGGTAATTTTCAGGATCTTCCTCTGGTTTGGGTTCAACTAGAACAAAATTAATTTTTCTAAAATCAAATACTTCCAAAATTCGATTTTGCCATCTCTTAAAATATTTCCAGCAAAAGGTTCAAACTTTAAGGCATCGGGAATGACCTTGGCAGCAACTAGAATACTAGTATCCATGATAAACCCTTAAGATTGTTGGAAATATAGATGTGGGTACTAGTATTTTAACTACTTAAAATACCAAAAATAAGATGAACAAAGAACTAACAAGAAAAACTAATAAGAACAAAAGAAAGATTAGAACAGGTATACCACGAATCGTGCTAGGAACTATCCTTAGGGTTTATCTTCACCTACTTGGAGAAATTCTCAGTGGAATGGTCTCAATGGGTAACCTTCCAAGTTTAGATGTAAGTCACCTCAAGAACTCATCCACACGAAGATCCTGGTTCTCTAAGTAGTAACACCTCCCATTCTAATAGCAAAATAAGCAACAGAGAGTGCAAGGGAGCTCTCTAGTGCGTGCATAGTAGCAAAGGAGAAGAGGAAGTAGATTAACAGTAGTGGGAGTAAAAAGGGGTGTGATAACTAAGCAATGTAATCTAATAAGATAGTGTATTAGGTTCTATTTGGTGAAGCATAGATAAATAGAGCAAGGTAACTTACTAAGTAAGCAAGCCAATGGATTTATCTCAACAGTCAAAAGAGATATTTGAGTCTCTAAGTGGGCTGGAAAAAGATAACCCAAAGTAAAATTAGGCCAAGCCCACACGTATAGATATTTTAGTCTCCAAATGGACTGATAAAAGATAAGCCCAAAGTAAAACTAGATCAAGCCCAAATGCGCACAGACAAGATGAGACGAGGCAGGATAGAGCAGAGTGTGCACTGTGGATAAATAACCCTAGTGTGTTTTGATTAATGACTAAACAGAATATGATTATTGTTTCTTTAATTCACTAACTACTTGCGAAGCATGATTTTTTCAATGAGATTTAATGGAGCAAGAAAAGTGGATGCAAAGAATCATGGAGCAAAGCATTTCAATGCAAGGATCATGAAGGGAAACTTGATGAAGGAGAATCATGAAGAAGGAATTCAAGGAAGATCATCAGAAATTTTTTGTAAAGAAAAGACTTAGTATAATTCTTTGATTAAGCTCTCTAAAATAAGTAAAAATGGTTTTCAAAAGTAAAAATGGACTAAGAATGAAAAAGGTTAATTAATAAGTTTGTACATCTATGTGTACATCTATGTACTTTTAGTTAATTAACTAACTTTTAATGAAAACCTATGTGTACATCTATGTATACATATTATACATTTATGTATACATCAATTGATTCTGGACTTACTTGATCAATATGCACGTTTGCATATATACATCGATTGGTACATCGATGTATAAATCAAAACAAAAGTAAGAATGCATTTTTGACATATATATATCAATTAATACATCTATGTATAAGTCAAGACAAAAGTTTTTTTTTTTGACATATATACATCGATTAGTACATCTATGTATAAGTCAACACAAAAGTATTTTATATATATATACATCTATTGATACATCGATGTATAAACCAAAATAGAAACATTTTGAAAATATACATCGATTGGTACATCAATGTATAAGCCAAAACAGAAGCAAAAACGTTTTGAAATAACTATACAATCGATTAGTTAATTGATGTATAATCTTCTGGGCTGAAAATATAAGTGTTTTTCAAGAACAACATTGATGTATTCATATGTGTATCATTCAAGATCAAGAACATCCAAGAAAATAATCGATTAGGCAATCGATGTACACATGTTATAAAAGTGAAATCTTGTTTAATACATTTGTGTACATATCGATTGACTAATAACAGAAATTTTTTTGATAAGTCTGTTATGATCTCAACTGACTTGTAAAGTATATCCAATGAATCTATTTTGAGATAAACCTATATAAGGACATTGGAAACACCTTTTACAAAGGGGATTCATTCAAAATTTGAGAATACACACACAAATATAGAGAGAGCTTTTCATTGAGGAAAAACTGAGTATTTTTCTCTAGAGCTCCAATTTGTAATTTCTGATTTCTTGGAATCTGATTCAATCTTTTCAAATTTTGTAAAAGATAGATAAGAGAGAAAGTTCTCTCGCTGGTTAGATCAAGAGTAGAAGGGACTCTTGGTGCTGTGCAAGAGTAGAAGGAACTCTTGTGGGAATTGTAAGATTGTTTTGACTGAAAAGCTGTCATTTGGGTAGAAGGAACCAAGAAGTGTAGCTTTTGAAAAAGAATTTTGTATATTGATTTTCTATAGTGGATAAATCTCACAGTGGTGTGGGGACTGGATGTAGGTTACCAGTGGAGGTAGCTGAACCAGGATAAATCTCGGTTTACTGTTTTCTCTATCCTTTAACTCTTTATTTGCTTTATTGTTGAATGTATGAATTAATCAATATGTTAGGGATGCTTGTATGATCTGATTTGTTAATGATCTTATTCTTACCTAAAATCAATCTTACTGTTAATATTTCTTTATAAGTTTCAATTCTTGATTGTAATACATCTTGCAAAAACACATTTTGGTTTGTTGGTTGACAAAATCTCTTTCTTGATTAAAGAAAATAATCATTTTTTGCAAAAAGGGAAAAGTTTCAAGAACTTATAATACTTAATTCAACCCGCCCTTCTTGAGTAATCAGAAGGCACAACCAATAAGTGGTACCAGAGCTTTCACTCTTATGTAAAGCTTAACAGCTTAAGAAGATGGCTTCAAATGATATCTTGGGAGAAGGGGCTTCCTTGGCAAGACCCCCTGCTTTCAATGGCACTGCCTATATGTATTGGAAAGAAAGGATGTTAATATTTCTAGAGGCTAGTGGCATTGATGTTTTAGATGCTGTTGAGAATGGTCCATACATTCCTCGCTCTCTTGATGCTAATGGCAACAACAAAGAAAAACTTAGAAGTAATTGAGATGATGAGGAAAAAAAGAAAGTAGGTTATAATGCTAAAGCTAAGAATATTATAACTACTGCCTTGAGTTATGATGAATTTTTCAGGGTTTCAAATTGTAAGACAACCAAGCAAATGTGGGATATGCTGCAAATTACTCATGAAGGAACCAGTGATGTAAAGAGAGCAAGAATGAACTGACTCATGCACAAGTATGAACTCTTTCACATGAAGAATGGTGAAGACATTAATGATATGCAAAGAAGGTTCACTCACATAGTGAATCAGCTGAATAGACTAGGAAAGAGCATTTCAGATGAACAACAAATCAACAAAATCATGAGATGTTTGACAAGAGAATGGCAACCAAAGATTACTGCTATAGCTGAATCAAAGGACTTGGAAACCATGAATATTGCTACACTATTTGGAAAACTCAAAGAACATGAGATGGAGTTGCATAGATTGAATGACCATAAAGAGAAGGAGAAAAAGAAAAGAGGTTTATCACTCAAAGCACATGTCTCCAAAGAAATTCTTGATAGTGATGAAGATGAAGAAGTTGAAGATGAAGATGAATCTGAAGAGGAAATAGGACTACTAGTTAGAAAGTTCAAAAGATTCCTCAAAAAGAAGAAAATATACAACAAAAGGCCCTCAAACTTCTTTTCCAAGAAGAACTCTTCAAAAGCTGAAAGTTCAACATCAAATTTGAAGTGCTATGAATGTGGCAAACTTGGACATTACAAGAATGAGTGTCCTAAACTTCAAAAGAAGGACAAGCATGACAATTATGAGTCCAAGGACAAGAAGAATAGAAAGCCAAGAAGAGCATACATAGCCTGGGAAGAGAATGATATGGATTCCTCTGAACATTCTGAGGAAGAAGAGACCAATCTTTATCTCATGACTAATCATCAAAGTGATAATGAAGATGAGGTAAATGAAATTCCCCCTACTTATGATGAACTACAAGGTGCTTTTGATGAATTGCATAGTAAATATCTGAAAATTGCTAAGCAATTAATGTCATCTAGAAAAGTCATTGCTAAACAATGTAGTGAATATGCATCTCTTCAAATTAAGATTAAAGAATTAGAAGCTAAAAACATTAAACTAAGCACATCTAGTTCTACATGTTCTAATTACAACATTCTGGAAAAAGAAGTGGAAAAACTGAAAATCACTCTATCTAAATTTATAATGGAAAGAGATAATCTAAATGCCATTTTAGGACATCAAAAAAGAATATATGACAAAGCTGGATTAGGATATAAACCAGCATTGCATGAAAAGCTTTTTAAGAAACTCTTTGTTGCACCTAAATTCTCTATTAGTCCTTTTGTTAAATGTTTCTATTATGCAAGAAAAGGACATACAGCTTCTACATGCTATTTTAGAAATCCTTCAAGGATTTGTGTTAAACAAATTTGGGTTCCCAAGGGAACATATGTTATGACTAACACTAAAGGACCCAACAATGGTTGGGTACCTAAGAAAAATGCTTAAAATTTGTTTTATAGGTGTGTTTGAGAGCCAAAAGTTTAAATTGGTATCTTGATAGTAGCAGCTCTAAACATATGACTGGAGATATCACTAAGTTCTCATCCTTCATTCCTAAACAAAGTGGAAGTGTCACCTATGGTGATAACAATAAAGGAAGGATCCTAGGAGTTGAAATAATTGGAAGAAGCACAACTACCAAGATAGAAGGTGTACTATATATTGAAGGGCTCAAGCATAATCTACTAAGCATTAGCCAACTATGTGATAAAGGTTATAATATATTCTTTAACTCTAGTAGTTGCATTATAGAAAACAAGCATGATAGAAATGGAAAGCTGATAGGTAATAGATTGAATAACATATACATGATAGATTTATATAGTATTTTTGCTAGTGATATATGTTGTTTGATATCTAAGGAAGAGGAAAATTGGCTATGGCATAGAAGAATAGGACATATTCACATGGATCATCTAAACAAACTCATTTCTAAAGAATTAGTAATTGGACTTCCTAAAACTAAATTCTCAAAAGATGGTTTATGTGATGTATGTCAAAAGGGCAAACAAACTAAAGTACCTTTTAAGGCTAAGAATATAGTTTCAACTGAAAGACCTTTACAACTACTGCACATGGATTTATTTGGACCCTCTAGGACCAAAAGTTTTAGAGGAAATTTGTATGCATTAGTTATAGTTAATGATTACTCTAGATTTACATGGACCTTCTTCTTAGCACATAAGAATGAAGCTTTTACAACTTTTAAGAAAATGGCTAAGTTAGTACAAAATGAAAAAGACACGAAAATAACTACTATAAGGAGTGATCATGGTAGAGAGTTTCAAAATGAAAAATTTAATAATTTTTGTGAAGAGTTGGAAATTCAACATAATTTCTCTGCTCCAAGAACTCCACAACAAAATGGAGTTGTGGAAAGAAAAAACAGATCCTTAGAAGAAATAGCAAGAACTATGTTGAATGACTCAAACATGCCAAAATATTTTTCGACAGATGCTGTAAACATAGCTTGCTATTTAATGAATAGAGTCTTGATTAGACCAATTCTGAAAAAGATTCCACATGAACTCTATAAAGGTAGAAAACTAAATGTTTCACATTTCTATATTTTTGGTTGTAAATGCTTTGTACTAAATAATGGAAAGGACAATCTAAGAAAGTTTGATCCTAAAGCTGATGAAGAAATTTTTCTAGGCTATTCATCATCTAGTAAAGCTTTTGGAATACTCAATAAAAGAACACAAATAATTGAAGAATCTGTACATGTTACATTTGATGAAACTAACCCTAAAAGATTGAGAAAGGAATTTGTTGATGATGTTGCAGAAACTTTAGAAGAGATTCAACTTGAGGAAAATCAGGACAATGCCAAAGTGGATGAAGCAGTGAAAATTTCAGAAGATGCTCAACATGAAGATCTACCTAAAGAATAGAAAACTACAAGGAATCACCCTCTAGACAACATAATTAGTGAAATATCCAAAAGGGTAACCACTAGACATTCCTTAAGAAATGCATGCAATAATATGACTTTTGTATCACAAGTTGAACCAAAAACTATAAATGAAGCAATTATTGATGAAAACTAGATTATGGCAATGCAAGAAGAACTTAATCAGTTTAAAAGAAATAAAGTTTGGAAACTTGTTCCTAAACCCAAGGACAAACAAATAATTAGTACAAAATGGGTGTTTAGGAATAAGCTTGATGAAAATGGTATCATAATAAGAAATAAAGCAAGATTAGTAGCCAAAGGTTATAATCAAGAAGAAGGAATTGACTATGATGAAACATATGCACCTGTGGCTAGATTAGAAGCAATTAGAATGTTGTTAGCATATACATGTATCATGGATTTTAAATTATATCAAATGGATGTTAAGAGTGCATCCCTAAATGGATATATACAAGAAGAAGTGTATGTTGGTCAACCCCTTAGATTTGAAATAAATGAATTTCTTAATCATGTGTATAAACTCACTGAAGCCCTGTATGGACTTAAACAAGTTCCAAGAGCTTGGTATGGAAGGTTAAGTAATTTCTTACTTCAAAAGGGATTCATAAGAGGAAAAGTTGACACAGTACTATTCACAAAAAGAAAAGCACAAAATATATTACTTGTTCAAATTTATGTTGATAATATTATATTTGGTGCTACTAATGAATCTTTGTGTAAGGAGTTTGCCAAATTAATACAAAACGAGTTTGAAATGTCTATGATGGGAGAGCTTACATACTTCCTCGGACTACAAATCAAACAATGTGATGATGGGACTTTCATAAGCCAAACTAAATATTGCAAAGAACTATAGAAGAAGTTTGGAATGGAGAATGCAAAGGAAATAGCTACTCCAATGAGTCCATCATGCTACTTGGACAAAGATGAGAAAGGTAAATCAGTAGATGTTTTCAAGTACAGAGGTATGATTGGTTCCTTACTCTATTTAACTGCAAGTAGACCTGATATAATGTTCAGTGTTTGTATGTATGCTAGATATCAATCCAATCCTAAGGAATCACATTTAACTACTTTAAAAAGAATCATGAAATACTTGTTAGGAACTAAAGAAATGGAATTATGGTATCCTAAGGGATCAACATATAACTTAGTAGGATATTCAGATTCTGACTTTGCTAGATGCAAGTTAGATAGGAAAAGTACTAGTGGAACCTACCACCTACTAGGAAACTCATTAGTTTCTTGGTTTAGTAAGAAACAAACAAGTGTGGCTTTATCAACTGCTGAAGCAGAATATGTTGCAGCAGGAAGTTATTGTGCATAAATTCTTTGGATGAAACAATAACTTATTAACTATGGTTCTTAGAGAAAGTACCAATCAAATGTGATAATACTAATGCTATAAATCTCACTAAAAATCCTATAATGTATTCAAGAATCAAACATATTGAGATAAGACATCATTTCATAAGGGATCACATTCAAAGTGGAGATATAATCATTGAATATGTTGATACATCTAAACAATTAGCTGATATTTTCACTAAACCATTGGCTAAAGATAGCTTTTTCTACATAAGAAGAGAATTAGGAATAATTGATCCTACCTATACTTAATGTTTTTGAATGTTGAATGCGTGATATTTTGATGTTTGATGTTATACACCGATTGCACAATAGATTGATATAAGCATTATATACTTAAAATAATTAGATCATCAATTTGTACATTGATTGAAATAAAAAATCAAAAAACATGTCTCTCTGAAAATCATTATGCATCGATTGACGAGTCGATTCATTTGATTAAATAGGTATAGTATATGATATGCATTGATTGACACATCGATTGATCTGCTATGAAAATATGAAAATTTCAATTTGATCTGCTATACATCGATTAACACATCGATTGAATTATTAATCTAAGATGCACTACTCACAGTAAGTGCCTATGCATCGATTGATACATCGATCATAAATAGATTCAGAGTCTGATCCTGTGTATACATCGATTGTAACATCGATTAAGTGATAGTTCAAAAATTTAGGACTCACTGACTTACCTTATACATCGATTTATACATCGATTGGATGTATGCTGTAATTGTTGGACTCTCTGACATTGCTTATACATCGATGCACACATCGATTGAGTTCAAGTTTTCAGAACTTGGTACTCTCTAACTTAGTGTATACATCGATTAATACATCGATGTACCTGATTTAAACTAAAATCCTGATGCTAAGTACATCGATTAGCATGTGCGTATTGGAGGTAAAAACCCTTGAACACATTAATTGGGAAATTGATTGACTGTTCTGAGTTTATTAATTTCAACTTCCCTCCAAATTCTTCACTTGTCTAAACCAAATCTCAGAGAATGTGAACCCTAACAGAGCTCGAAATCTTCTCCAATGGCTCATGTGAAGCATCCTGAACTCTCTACACCTGTTCCCTCTAACTCCACATCTTCCTCCTCAACTCGATCTTCTACACCTCAACGTGTTTCACCCACAGCAACCCCTGTTCGCCCCAAAAGGAAAAGAACTGAGAAAACTCAGGTTTCTCAAAGGATTGACAAGCTTCTAATCAAAAGCTTGAAGAAGAAAACACAAGACAAAGGCAAGAAAGTTGCTGAATCTTCAAAACCAGCACCTAAGAAACAAGAAAAGAAGAAAAAAGTGGTGAAGGACACACCCAAGAAGAAGACTGTTCAAAAGAAGAGAAAAAGAACAGAGTAAGAAGAAGAAAATGATGAAGGAGTTACTAAGATTGAACTTTTTAGAAGGTATTTCTTTGATGAGGAGTACATTATGCTTTATAAGAACAATTTTAAACATAAAGATACTCATAAGGCTAGGACTGTTGATTTCAATTATTTTGAGACTAACGAGTTCACATTTCATAAGATTTTAGAGGAGTATAATCTGAGTTAATTTTTGCAGATTACTAGTGATATTTACCCTACATTGATTAAAGCATTTTATTGTACATATGACATAGACAATGAGGGATTCTCTACTGAAGTAAAGAACACTAGAATTGAGATGACTTTTGCTGAGTTTGCTCAATTTACTGGACTAGATTACAAAGGAAGTAATCTTGCTAGTACTAGACCAGACAGTGCTTGGATTAAGAATTTTGATAGGGAAGAAGCAAAGAAGATGCTTCTAATTGAAAATGCACCAGAAGGAAGACTGATAAACATTAGCTCTATGCATATTCAGCATAGGCTCCTGCAATATGTGCTGAGTAGGATACTTCTACCAAGATCAGGAAATCATGCTATGATGTAGAATAATGATATTTTGATGCTTTGGGCTATGCTACAGAAGAAGCCACTGAGTTGGAGCTTCATAATTGCCAAGCACATGCTAGACTGTAAAATCAGTGGAGCTACCCTACCCTATCTTGGATTAGTGGTGAGTTTGCTAGAACACTTTGGAGTCTCTCTAGATAATGAAGAGAGATTTGAAGCTACAAAGGTAACTCGTAAGTTTGGTGAAGGAACCATTAGCAAGATGAAGCTTGCTAAAGTAAATGGAGAGTGGGTTAGAATAATTAGTGAAGAGCAAAGAGCTGCAGAGGACAACTTAGAGTTGAATAACAAAATGGACAAGCTGATTCAAATGTTTGAAAGCTTTGAGGCTAGGCAAACAAAACATCATATTATGCTAAAACAATCTATTGACTACTTGAGTATTAGACTCAACACTTTGGAAGGCCGAAGGCCAAATGGCCACTCTACATCAACATCTAGGCATTTCTGTCACTGCACCTCCAAAAGTTCATCCTACTTTTGAAGATGTTGTGAACATAGCTAGAGAAGCTGCTGCTACTGCTGCACCTGCAGAGGAAGACAATCTTGAAAGGCAAGCAGGCCAAGCTTCACAGTACACTGAAGTACCAAGGACCAATGAAGATGCTTAGATCTTAGGGTGTCTTAAGTGTGTCTGTAATGATGTTAATATGTTGCTTTTGACATTTGTTCAACTGTTTTCAATTTTAATTTTTCTTTGAACAATGATGATGATAAATGACTATATAACTTATTTTGATTATGCAGATATAAATGAATGGTTAAATTTCTAGTATATACCTTGTTTGACATGCTTTTGTACTTTGATTCTCCCGTACATATTCTTTTTGATAATGACAAAGGGGGAGAAATAATAGGTACCATACACATACAAAATAAAATAACAACCTAAACAATGAATACCATACTAAATCAACTTGAACTAATGATCTAAAATAATCATGCAATGATCCTATACATGTTCAAATGATAAGAATGGTCAATTAGACAGGGAGAGTAAATGGTAAACAACTGCTACATTGTATTACTCTGATATGCATTGTATTACTCTAATATATTGAATGTTAAACATTTATGTATGGTAAGTTTGTCATCAATCAAAAAGGGAGAGTTTGTGGATAAATAACCCTAGTGTGTTTTGATTAATGACTAAACTGAATATGATTATTGTTTCTTTAATTCACTAACTACTTGTGAAGCTTGATTTTTTCAATGAGATTTAATGGAGCAAGAAAAGTGGATGCAAAGAATCATGGAGCAAAGCATTTCAATGCAAGGATCATGAAGGAAAACTTGAAGAAGGAGCATCATGAAGAAGGAATTCAAGGAAGATCATCAGAAACTTTTTGTAAAGAAAAGACTTAGTATAATTCATTAATTAAGCTCTCTAAAATAAGTAAAAATGGACTAAGAATGAAAAGGTTAATTAATAAGTTTGTACATCTATGTGTACATCTATGTACTTTCAGTTAATTAACTAACTTTTAATGAAAACCTATGTGTACATCTATGTATACATATTATACATTTATGTATACATCGATTGATTCTGGACTTACTTGATCAATATGCACGTTTGCATATATACATCAATTAGTACATCGATGTATAAATCAAAACAGAAGTAAGAATACATTTTTGACATATATACATTAATTAATACATCTATGTATAAGTCAAGACAAAAGTTTTTTTTAACATATATACATCGATTAGTACATCTATGTATAAGTCAATACAGAAGCATTTTATGTATATATATACATCTATTAATACATCGATGTATAAACCAAAACAGAAACATTTTGAAAATATACATCGATTGGTACATCGATGTATAAGCCAAAACAGAAGCAAGAACGTTTTGAAATAACTATACAATCGATTAGTTAATCGATGTATAATCTTTTGGGTTAAAAATATAAGTGTTTTTCAAGAACAATATCGATGTATTCATATGTGTATCATTCAAGATCAAGAACATCCAAGAAAATAATCAATTAGGCAATCGATGTACACATGTTATAAAAGTGAAATCTTGTTGAATACATCTATGTACACATCGATTGACTAATAACAGAATTTTTCTAATAAGTCTATTATGATCTCAACTGACTTGTAAAGTGTATCCAACGAATCTATTTTGAGATAAACTTATATAAGGACTTTGGAAACACCTTTTACGAAGGGAATTCATTCAAAATTTGAGAATACACACACAAATATAGAGAGAGCTTTTCATTGAAGAAAAATTGAGTATTTTTCTCTAGAGCTTCAGTTTGTAATTTCTAATTTCTTGGAATTTGATTCAATCTTTTCAAATTTTGTAAAAGAGAGATAAGAGAGAAGGTTCTCTCGCTGGTTAGATCAAGAGCAGAAGGGACTCTTGGTGCTGTGCAAGAGTAAAAGGAACTCTTGTGGGAATTGCAATAGTGGATAAATCTCACAGTGGTGTGGGGACTGGATGTAGGTTACCAGTGGAGGTAGCTGAACCAAGATAAATCTCGGTTTGTAATTTTCTCTATCCCTTAACTCTTTATTTGCTTTATTGTTGAATGTATGAATTAAGCAATATGTTAGGGATGCTTGTATGATCTGATTTGTTAATGATCTTATTCTTATCTGAAATCAATCTTACTGTTAATATTTCTTTATAAGTTTCAATTCTTGATTGCAATACATCTTGCAAAAACACATTTTGGTTTGTTGGTTGACAAAATCTCTTTCTTGATTAAAGAAAAGAATCAGTTTTTGCAAAAAGGGGAAAAGTTTCAAAAACTTATAATACTCAATTCAACCCCCTCTTCTTGAGTAATCAGAAGCCACAACCAACATGCACGTGTGTGCGTGTGTATTAAGGTAAGCCCAAGTCTACACATCTACCTCAATACCATAAGGTATCTACCTATGAAGCATGGACACACTATTTTTGAGGCGTGTTCGTCTATCAGACACATGTTTGTGTTAGACACATAGGGATGCGACACACTTGTCTTCCATGTCTGAATGTGTTCGATTAAAAAGATTATTATTTTTTAGCTTGGACACGTCTCGAACACGCTTGGATATGTGTCTGACACGCTTGGACACGTCTATGACACATTTGGACACAATCCATTAATATCTTTAAAAAAAATAGTTTTCATGACTAACGTCCAATTAGTAGGCCTGTAACCCACCTAATCCCAATCATATGACTGATGTCCTAAGCCACTATTTTCTCATACCAGTATTTTAAGTTTTATCTTTCCACATATCATTATTAGGCTTTTAAGCTTTATCTTTTCACACACCATTATTTCCATCTACTCTTTCTACCTCTGCTCATACCAAGCCTTCCACTTTGTTGTCACTGATAATCGCATATTTTATTCATTAAGAAACCCTTATGTTTAGTCATTTACACTCTCCATATTCTTAATTGATTGAGTTTGGTATGATTTTGTGAGTTTGAGCTCAAATTGGTCCTAATTGAATATTTTCAGCATTATTGAGATTTGACAATGTTTCTGTATTTTGGCCATAACTTGAGTTCCTGATATCTAATAATCATGAATTTTACCTTGTAGAAAAGCTCAGAGGAAGCTCTACAACTTTGATGAAGAGCTCGAAGTCCTAAACAGATGTCTAAGGGACCTAAGTTTACATGAAAGTCAGAATACGGGTTCTGTCACTAGAATCCAAACGGTGTACACTCATAAAATCATATCTCAAGTTGTAATAATGGAGATGGGCTAAAATTTGGATACTTGATAGTTAAGATCCAAATAAACAACTTTTATGAAGAACACTTTTTGAAAAAATGAAGTATAATGGGTCAGTTTGAGCTTGCAAGTCGGAACAGAGGTGCTAAAGTTGGGTTTGAGCAACCTGCGGTATTTGGGTCATATCTTGGGCTGTAGGAAGCCAAATCGGACGATACAGATATGCATGTTATAGCCAAGACAAAGACCTACAACTTTCATGAAGAGTACTTTTCATGGGTCTGAAGTATAGTTAGTCGTTTTTGGCTTCCAAGTCAGACAAGAAATTTTCGTCACTCACCAACCCTCTCAACTACTTCACTCACCAACCCTCTCAACTACTTCACTCACCAACCCTCTCAACTACTCCACTCACCAACCCTCTCAACTACTCTACTCACCAACTCACTCATCCACCCACTCCCCTTTGTCATTTTGTTACCCTAGACTTCTATAAAAGGCACCATTGGTTATCATGAAAGACACAAGTTGTATTCTCCTTCATTTCTCTCATAGTTTCTTCTTGTTTCTTCATAGTTTCTCATAGCTTTTGTATATTTTGATGCTCCCCTTCGTGGTAATGGAGGGCTAAGCTACTTTCGGTCAATTTAGAATTCTTGAAGAGATTGTGGTTTGGATTCTTGAGACCTTGGTTATGTATTGCATTTGATTTGTAATTGAATTTCTCTTTTCTTCTTCTTCTTTCTTCTTCTTGATCTTGAATGCATGAATGGTGATTCTATTTATGTTGATCTGATTTGATCTTGGTTTAAGATTGAGATTTGTGATGAAACTTAGAACTGATTGATCTAAACTAATCACATAAATGAAGATTGAGATTTGTGATAAAACTTAGAACTGATTGATCTAAATTAATCACGAGAATTGAAAAGGTTAGGTTCTTGATTTGTGCCTAAGTTAATTGAATTTGGTACTTGAAATTAACATAGATCTTCATGAATAGCGTGATTGCGGATTTGTGTTTATCACTTGTTAATTGAATTCTAGACGATCGTCTAGTATGAATTCTGGATTTGATGCAGAGATCTCGGTTAGATCCAAATTAACAATTCAATTGCACTTCAAGTGTTCTATGAAGGGTCTATGATTGAATCCACCCAATCTTGGATAGGTTTCTAAATTGACTGCTTTTTAATTGTTATTTCTTCCTTTAATTTTGTTAAGTGCGATCTTAAATTGTCAAACCCCCCTTTGCTAACTTTCACTTGATTTGATTAAATTGCATCTACAATCCTTGTGGAGATGATCCGGTGTTGTCACTGTGCTACAAGCTTAGGTAATAACTTCGGTTATAATTTTGACTGAGTTCGGCGCCTGTCAAAATTTTGGCGCCGTTGCCGGGGATTAGTAAGTGTAATCTTTTCATTTTAAGTGTTTTTACTAACTTTTGCTTTTTATTAACTTTTCTAACATTTTTATCCATTGTCTAGTATATTTTGCTTATTTATTTATTTTTGTGTGATGCATGACTAGGTCCAAGAGCCTGATAACTTGGTTGACTTTGATCCCGAGATTGATAGAACCTTGCATAGGTTGATTAGAGCTCGTAGGCCAAGTGCAAGAATTACTTCGAATTTGATCTTAATATTGGGAGTGAACTTGAGATCTTGAATAATTCGAAACCATGGCTAATAACATACTGAGAATAGAACTCTTAAGGAACTTGTTGCTCTCCTGATATAACTAACCGTCTTTGTGTATTCAATACCCAGATCTTGATGCTGATTTTGAGTTAAAATCTGGATTGATACATTTGTTGCCCAAGTTTCACGGTTTTGCAGGTAAGGATCCCCATAAGCATCTAAAGGAGTTCCATGTGGTTTGTTCAACCATGAAGCCATATGGGATCTCAGAAGAACACATCAAGCTGAGGGCATTTCCTTTCTCACTTGCTGATACAGCCAAGGATTGGTTATTTTATCTTTCACCAGGTTCAGTAACAAGTTGGACTGACATGAAGCGGTTATTCTTAGAGAAATTTTTCCTTGCCTCTAGAGCTACTGCCATTAGAAAAGATATTTGTGGCATAAGACAAATGACAGGAGAGACATTGCATGAATATTGGGAAAGATTCAAGAAGCTGTGCTCGAGCTGTCCCCACCACCAAATCACCGATCAACTTTTAATTCAATATTTCTATGAAGGCTTGCTGCCAAATGACAAAAGCATGGTGGATGCTGCCTCTGGAGGAGCCTTAGTAGATAAGACCCCTGCAGCAGCGAGAGATTTGATAGCAAACATGGCAGCCAACACCCAATAATTTGGCACACGAATTATTACCTCAACCAGAGGAGTCAATGAGATTCAATCATCTCATGTAGACCAACAGAGAATGGAACACAGACTTGATGAATTGACTTCTTTAGTGAGGCAGTTAGCAGTGGGACAACAAGCAGCAATGCAGATGACTGCCTCGTGTGTGGCATTTGCTCTTGTTCATCTCATCCTACTGATGCATGCCCCACACTTCAGGATGGTGGTTCTATTTTTCCAGAGCAATCTGTTACAGCAGCTGGTATTTTTCCTGGTAAACCCTAATATCAACAATCACAGTAGCAGCCCAGATATGATCCATTTTCTAATACCTATAACCCTGGCTGGAGGGACCATCCTAACTTGAGATATGGGAATTCTGGTCAGCAACAACAACCCCAACAGGAAGAACAATTTAGATACCAAGCCGTAGGTCCTAGCAACAAATACCAACCACCGCATTCAGATAACAACAAGCGTGCGGCCACTGTAAAGAGACCCCTCATGTTGCCAAGTCCAAAGAACCACTCCATCCGAGCCATCATTGGAAGATTTGATGAAACAGATGGCTACAAATAATGTCCGGTTCCAACAAAATGTCAATGCCACCATTCGAACACCGCAAACTCGGATTGGGCAGCTGGCCACCATCGTGAGTGAATTGAAAAGCCAAGGATCGAACCAATTGCCTTCACAAACAATCAACAACCCAAGAGGCAATGTAAGTGCCATTAGCTTGAGAAGTGGCAGAGAAGTTGACGGTCCTACTCCACCACAACCTGAACTACAAGTGCAAAGAACGAGGAAGATGACCGAAACAGGAAGAAAGTGGATAGCTCGGTCAAAAATCTATGATACGTAAGAAATGTGCGAGAGAATTCAAATCGGCCATTCCACTACCTTTTCCAAACAGAGTCACACACGGTCCAAGCATCTTGCACAAACAGAAATAGAAAGAGAAGTCATGGACACATTCAGGAAGGTGGAAATCAATATTCCCTCCTTGATGCAATCAAGCAGATTCCCAAGTATGCCAAATTCCTCAAAGAGTTATGTACTCACAAGAGAAGACTTAAGGGTACTGAGAAAATAAGCATGGGCAGAAATGTTTCTGCAATGATTCTACCAAGCATGCCACAAAAATGCAAAGATCCTGGAACTTTCACAATTCCTTACACGATAGGTAACTCCAAATTTGAACATGCAATGCTAGACTTGGGTGCTTCGATTAATGTCATGCCTATGTCAATATATCAGTCCTTGAACATTGGCACTTTGCAACCTATTAGTATAGTGATTCAGTTGGCAAATAGGACCATTGCTCATATTGTAGGAGTGCTAGAAGATGTGTTAGTTCAGGTGAATGAGCTAATTTTTCCAGCGGACTTCTATATTCTGAACATGGAAGATGAGTCTTCAACAAACCATGCTTCATTGATCCTAGGCAGACCTTTCCTCAAGACAGCCAAGACCAAGATAGATGTGCATGCTGGCACCCTTTCCATGGAATTTGGCGATAATGTGGTACAATTTAACATTTTTGAGGCCTTGAGACATCCCCTAGAGGAGCATTCTTCAGTTTTTCATGTTGATGTGATTGAAATGCTGGTTGATGATACTTATCCGATATGAGTCTTTGAATTCCCGATATTGTCGACTTTCTCGGATTCGTCACTTGTGATATATGTGTTAGCTGTGATACTGAACCATGTGCTGCATGTGCTGAGATTTATGCAGTTATGAGTGATGATGCAGGTGTTTATTCGACTGATGTAGCATATGAAAATATGAATCAAAATTATGTCGAATTTAATCTTCTTGAGTTGCTTGTTTCAAATAGCTTTCTTTGCCTTCTATTGTGCATCCCCATCCTTAGAGCTAAAGACTTTGCCTGACCACCTTAAATATGCATATTTGGAAGATGGTGATAGTCGCCAGTGATTGTCGCTAAGAATCTACAACCTGAACAAGAAGAAAAATTGTCTGCAGGTTTTGAGGCAACATAAGGCCATCGGATGGACACTTGCAGACATTCCTGGTATTAGTCCCTCCACATGTATGCATAGGATTTTATTGGAGGAAAGTACCAAGCCGTGAGGCAACCCCAAAGGAGACTAAACCCCGATTCTGGATGTGGTGAAGAAGGAAGTGACCAAGTGGCATAAGTCTGGCATTATTTATCCCATATCCGACAAGTAAATGGGTGAGCCCAAGTGCAAGTGGTTCCAAAGAAATCTGGAGTCACAGTAATTGTAAATCAGAACAATGAGCTCCTACCCACAAGAATCCAGAACAGTTGGCGGGTGTGCATTGATTATAGGCGGCTTAACCAGGCCACTAGGAAAGATCATTTTCCATTGCCTTTCATTGATCAAATGTTGGAGAGACTGGCTGGCAAGTCGCATTACTGTTTCTTGGATGGATATTTGGGCTATTTTCATATTCATATAGCCCCAGAAGACCAAGAGAAGACCACTTTCACCTGTCCATTTGGAACATTTGCATACAGGAGAATGCCCTTTGGTCTGTGCAACGCTCCGGGAACCTTTCAAAAGTGTATGGTCAGTATCTTCTTTGAATTTTTAGAGAGTTGCATGGATGTGTTTATGGATGATTTTACTGTCTATGGCTCTTCCTTTGATGCATGTTTGGATAGTTTGGATCGGGTTTTGCATAAGTGCATTGAAACTAACCTTGTCTTGAATTTTGAAAAATATCATTTCATGGTAGAATAGGGTATAGTTTTAGGGCATATAGTATCTAGCAAGGGTGTTGAGGTAGATCCTACAAAAATAGATGTCATTTCATGCCTATCTTACCCCACATGCGTGCGGGAGGTTCGTTCTTTCCTTGATCATGCAAGTTTCTATCGGCGGTTCATAAAAGATTTTAGCAAAATTACCCTTCCACTGTCCTACTTGTTGCAAAAGGATGTAGAGTTTCACTTTGACCAGAGATGTAAGGATGCCTTCAATCACTTGAAGCAATCATTGACCAGTACACCTATCATCCAGCCACCAGATTGGACACTCCCATTTGAACTCATGTGTGATGCCTCTAATTATGCATTGGGAGCTGTCCTTGCACAGAGAGTCGGCAAAGTACCTCATGTCATTTCCTATGCTTCGAGGACTTTAGATGCTGCACAAGCCAACTACACTACAACCGAAAAGGAACTTTTAGCAATTATTTTTGCTTTAGATAAATTTCGATCATATTTGCTTAGTTCTAGAGTGGTTGTATTTTCAGATCATGCAGCTTTGAAGTTTCTCCTGAAAAAGCCCGATGCAAAGCCTAGGTTGATTAGGTGGATGTTGCTCTTACAGGAGTTTGATATTGATATCAGAGATAAGAGTGGAGCAAAGAACCTGGTGGCAGATCACTTGATTCGAATTGAGAGAAAGGCAGATTCTTCTCCTATCCATGATGTCTTCCCTGATGAGCAGCTTTTCAAGCTGCAAGGTAACATTCCTTGGTTTGCTGATTTGATAAATTTCTTAGTTGCTGGTGTTTTCCCTGCACATTTTATTAGGGCTCAGATTGATAAATTGAAGAGTGAGTCAAAATATTATGTGTGGGACGACCCTTATCTATGGAAATTTTGTAGTGACCAAATCATTAGGAGATGCGTGCCTGATAATGAATTCCATTCTATTCTTAGCTTTTGTCATACACTTGCATGTGGCGGTCATTTTGGTCCCCAAAGGACTGCTAGGAAAGTTTTGGAATCTGGATTATATTGGCCCACTCTATTTCATGATGCATATGTGTTTTGTAAATCTTGTGATCAATGCCAAAGAACAGGAAACACTTCTCGAAGGAATGAGATGCCCCAAAAATCCTTATTGTTCTGTGAGATTTTTGATGTATAGGGTATTGATTTTATGGGACCCTTTCCTGTTTCTTTTGGTTTTGTTTACATTTTTGCTAGCTGTTGATTATGTATCCAAGTGGGTGGAGGCGAAAGCTACTCGAACTGATGATTCCAAAGTTGTTGTGGATTTTGTTAGATCACATATTTTCTGCAGGTTTGGAGTTCCGAAAGCTATCATTAGTGATCAGGGTTCACATTTTTGTAATCGAAGCATGGAAGCTTTGATGAAAAAGTATGGGGTCTTGCACAGAGTTTCTACACCTTACCATCCCCAAACTAATGGGCAAGCCGAGATTTCCAACAGGGAGATCAAGCAGATACTCCAGAAGACAGTTCAACCTAATAGAAAGGACTGGAGCAAGAGGCTTGAGGATGCTTTATGGGCTTACTGGGACTACTTATAAGACACCAATCGGGATGTCTCCGTATCGAATTGTTTTTGAAAAGCCTCCACTGCCGGTGGAAATTGAGCATCGTGCATTCGGGCGGTGAAAAGGTGCAACTTGGACATAGATCAAGCAGGTATGGAGAGGAAGCAGCGCAGTATGGCAAAGCAATTGGAGGAGATCCGCTTAGAGGCTTATGAAAGTTCCAAACTTTATAAAGAGAAGACCAAAGCCTTCCATGATAAGTTGATTTCGAGGAAAACATTTGAGATTAGTCAAAAAGTTCTCTCTATAACTCCGCCTCCGACTCATACCGGCAAATTAAGGTCTAGATGGGATGGACCATTTATTGTTACTAAGGTTTTTCCTTCAGTGTCAACGTTCAGATTAAAAGTGAGGTCACTGCCAAAGCTTTCATCGTAAATGGACACCGCCTCAAACAGTATCATGAACTTCCAGAGAATGCAAAAGTGGAGGTGATGAACCTTCTCCATCCGCATTATGAATAAAAAAAAGGGAAAAGAAAAAAAAAAAAAGAAAAAAAAGAAAAAAAAAAAAGAAAGAAAAAAAAACAGTTGTGTGCCCGACAATGAGGTAGGTAGTGCCATTAAATTTTGTCACTCGGAAGCATGTGGAGGTCATTTTTTTTCTTCAGCGACAACAACTGCGAAAATCTTGCAGTATGGATTTTATTGGCCTACTTTATTCAAGGTCTGTTACACCTTTTGCAAAAGCTGCGGAAATTGGTCAAAAAAGTTCTGCTTTGAGATTATCATCTGCACCTACTCCTTGGAAAATTGAGATCTAGGTGGCGCGGTTCTTTTGTTGTCAAACACGTGTATCCTCTGGGGCCGTAGATATTGAGGATCCTAGGAATGGTAATGCGCTTAAAGTTAATGGACAAAGACTCAACCATTCCTGGAAAACCAAGTTCTTGAGTTCTTTGTGTTGCTTAGGTTAAGTGGCGGATACGGACTGCGTGACTCTTAAGTCGGTTTATTTTTCAGTTTCCCAAAATAATGAAACCTTCTTCTCCTTCAAAATGGATGTCATTCTTTCAAACCCGAGCAAACATTTTCCTTCTCTTCCTCAAAATGCTCGAGAAAAATCTACAAAGTTCGATGTGAAAGATTGAGACCGTTAATGTACAAAGGTATGCCGAGAAGATGTATCTTTGGATAATTGAAGCAAAGGTCCGATTAGCGGTGAGTCCTCAATTTCATTTGACTCATATATGCCCGGTCTTGGAAGAAGTTCATATTCTAAAAGGAGAAGAGCAAAAAGGTTACAAGTCATCACAAATGTGGAGGATGGGCGTAACAAGCGATGTCGTACTTTGGGGATGGTTTCCGCAAATAGAGAAGATAAAATTTTCTTCATTAAGAATGGATGAGTAAGGAGTCATTAGATGATATCTTATTGACTCTTGAGACGCATTCTTGTGGATTGGTGCATCGTGAAATTCTTAAATTGTGGAATCTCTTCAAGGATGAAGAAAAATGCTACGGTCTTGGGAATCGACTCTAAAAGACCTGTTTGCCAATTTATAAGAAAATTGGATGGGAAGCTTATCCTCGACTCATAGAAGACGTTTAAGCCAAGCATTCTTGGACGTTAAACCAGAGGCGGATGTGAGCCATATCCACAAACAATCTGTACGTATCATCCTCTTCTTCTTCTTCATGTCATCTTTCAAACAAAAACAAAAAACAAAAAAAACAAAAAAGAAACAAAAAAAAAAGAAAGAAAAGATTCTCTGTTTCTTAAATTAAACCTTTTCTGACAACCGTTAACCTACCCTTATAGGTGCAATTATTCCCCTTTCCATTCTTTTTCTTATTTAAACACTCCATTTTCTCCATTTTCCTTCAACTCAGAAACACTCAAAGAGAGGAAGAGTATAGAATGGGGCCTTCTATTCGTAACCTCAAAAATGTCTGTGTTTTTTGTGGGTCGAGTTATGGGAAGGGATTAGAGTTTGTAAACGCAGTTAGCACTCTTGGTCGATCACTTACTGCGAGGAATATTCATCTTGTATATGGGGGAGGTTGTCGTGGGTTAATGGGGGCTGTATCACTTTCTGTTTTTATAGGAGGCAGTCAGGTTTTAGGTGTTATTCCTAAACCTTTAGCTGAAAATAACATCACTGGAAAGACAGTTGGAGAAGAAATTCAGGTAACATCTATGCATGGACGAATGAAAACAATGGTTGACAATTCTGATGCATTTCTTGTCTTGCCCGGTGGTTTTGGTACTTTGGAAGAAATTTTTCAAATTGTCTCTTGGGCCGAACTAAACATCCACCATAAACCCATTGGTTTGTTGAATGTAATAATTTCTTTGATCTTTTGTTATTTTTTCTTGACAAAGCTGTGGAACAGAAATTTATCACTCCTTCGGTAAGACAACTTCTTATCTCTGCCTCCACTATTGATGAGCTCATTGATAAATTAGAAGCTTTTGAGTATGTACCTGATAAGGTATTAGCTCAGATAGATTGGTCAACAGGAAGCAGCGAAGGAAGTAACAAGAAAAGAAAGCCAGATCTGACACTTTCTCTTTAATCGGTTTGATTTTATTGTACTTTATTTCTGTTTAAATTTGTGTCAGCTTTCTCCAACAGGTAATATCTTCTATCCTTTACTCATCTATATTTTAACATTGAGGACAATGTTGTGATCTAGTTGGGGGGAAGGATAGTTGACCAAAAAAAAAAATTTGTTGTTGTTTTGTTTGGAAAGTATGATATGATTGTCATGGACTTATTAAACCAATTAGTGATGGCAGAGTAAGGAGTAATTTTACTCTTGAGACGCATCTTAATTGGTGGCAGAGTAAGGAGTTTTTTAGGTAGTAATTAATTAGTATTAAATTGTGGAAGTACTAAAATTTTATTATTTGATTTCTTTTCAGGGTCTGATACGGCACTGACAGTGTGCTTCTTTTCTGCTTAGCGTTGATTCACTTCTTATCAGGTTGTGTTGCTCTTTTCTATATCTCTCTTTCACATTGAGGGCAATGTTATATTAAGTATGGGGGAGAGATTTTAGCATTTTTTTTTGTTTTTTGTTTTGTTTAAAAAAAAGGGTTTATTGCATGATTGAATAACTTTTCTCCCTTCTTGAACTAATATGCTTAGTGATGGATGATTGAATTGATAAATTGAGTTTGATGGATGCATACCTTGTGAGATTTTGAGCCTAATGGATGGATTTAACATTTATGCCATTCTCTTCTTTCTTGTGTGATTTTCACTCATGTTAATGACCACTCTAGAACTTGCTTTGATTCTTTTTTAGGCTACATTTCACTTGCATGCATGAACATGATTGAGGCCCTCTTTCTTAATTAGCTAGTTTAACCAAATAGCCAACCTTGTTTTCAATATGATATTAAGCACTCTTTTGACTTCTTGAAAATTTCTCGATTACCTGCCAACCTTGTATATTTTCCTTTACTTAACCCCTTTGAGCTTATTTGACCATTCCTTGTTTCTAACTCATTATGTGCGTTAAATGAAAAATCGTGTTCTTACTTTACCTTAGGGAATAAAAGAACATTAGCTTGGTTAATGGATGAGTTTTTGAACAAGTGTGGGGTGTGTGTACAAAATGGTTGTTGAAAAAGGAAAGAGTGCCTAAAAAAAAAAAGAAAGAGAAAAAATGTATGTATATAGTTATGTTCATATATATATAAAAAAAAAAAGGAAAAGGATTGGGAAATGAATATGTAAAGGGATATACATTAGAGTTGGGATGAACTTTTATGCTTGTTATTTGAACTCAGCCCTCATTTGCTTTTATTCCCTTTGGTATTTATCTTTTCATATTCATTTTATCCTCTTCTGTTACCTTGACCTCACTACAACCTTGAATAAAGTCTTCATGATTTGTGTGTGCATGTGTTTTGAGTAGTGGAGAAGTAGAAGATAAGCAAGCTTATGGTAGTGCAATTTTCATGTGTTGAATTGAGTGAAATACCTACCTTTTAAACACTTAAGAGATTGAGAGAGAATCTTGTGAAGATCTATCATTCTCGATTCATACTGAAGATACCTTGCTTGTTGGTTTAAGATATGAAGAATTGTTAACTCATGAATGTTTTGATCCCTTGAACCTTTGGTTGTTCTTCTTGATTGTAAAATTTTGGGCTCTTGAATGTCGTTGGATTTTAAATTTTTGTTAATCTCTTATGTCCTTGTTTTGGTGTTGAGTTTTGCCCAGGAGTGCAAAAAGCTAAGTGTGGGGGAATTTGATAATCGCATATTTTATTCATTAAGAAACCCTTATGTTTAGTCATTTACACTCTCCATATTCTTAATTGATTGAGTTTGGTATGATTTTGTGAGTTTGAGCTCAAATTGGTCCTAATTGAATATTTTCAGCATTATTGAGATTTGACACTGTTTCTGTATTTTGGCCATAACTTGAGTTCCTTATATCTGATAATCATGAATTTTACCTTGTAGGAAAGCTCAGAGGAAGCTCTACAACTTTGATAAAGAGCTCGAAGTCCTAAACAGATGTCTAAGGGACCTAAGTTTACATGGAAGTCAGAATACGGGTTCTGTCACTAGAATCCGAATGGTGTACACTCATAAAATCATATCTCAAGCTGTAATAATGGAGATGGGCTGAAATTTGGGTACTTGATAGTTAAGATCCAAATAAACAACTTTCATGAAGAACACGTTTTGAAAAAATGAAGTCTAATGGGTCAGTTTGAGCTTGCAAGTCAGAACAGAGGTACTAAAGTTGGGTTTGAGCAACCTGTGGTATTTGGGTCATATCTTGGGCTGTAGGAAGCCAAATTGGACGATCCAGATATGCATGTTATACCCAAGACAAAGACCTACAACTTTCATGAAGAGTACTTTTCATGGGTCTGAAGTATAGTTGGTCGTTTTTGGCTTCCAAGTCAGACAAGAAATTTTCGTCACTCACCAACCCTCTCAACTACTTCACTCACCAACCCTCTCAACTACTTCACTCACCAACCCTCTCAACTACTCTACTCACTAACCCACTCATCCACCCACTCTCCTTTGTCATTTTGTTACCCTAGACTTCTATAAAAGGCACCATTGGTTATCATGAAAGACACAAGTTGTATTCTCCTTCATTTCTCTCATAGTTTCTTCTTGTTTCTTCATAGTTTCTCATAGCTTTTGTATATTTTGATGCTCCCCTTCGTGGTAATGGAGGGCTAAGCTACTTTTCGGTCAATTTAGAACTCTTGAAGAGATTGTGGTTTGGATTCTTGAGACCTTGTTATGTATTGTATTTGATTTGTAATTGAATTTCTCTTTTCTTCTTCTTCTTCTTTCTTCTTCTTGATCTTGAATGCATGAATGGTGATTCTATTTATGTTGATCGATTTGATCTTGGTTTAAGATTGAGATTTGTGATGAAACTTAGAACTGATTGATCTAAACTAATCACATAAATGAAGATTGAGATTTGTGATGAAACTTAGAACTGATTGATCTAAATTAATCACAAAATTGAAAAGGTTAGGTTACTGATTTGTGCCTAAGTTAATTGAATTTGGTACTTGAAATTAACATAGATCTTCATGAATGGCGTGATTGCGGATTTGTGTTTATCACTTGTTAATTGAATTCTAGACGATCGTCTAGTATGAATTATGGATTTGATGCAGAGATCTCGGTTAGATCCAAATTAACAATTCAATTGCACTTCAAGTGTTCTATGAAGGGTCTATGATTGAATCCACCCAATCTTGGATAGGTTTCTAAATTGACTGCTCTTTAATTGTTATTTCTTCCTTTAATTTTGTTAAGTGCGATCTTAAATTGTCGAACCCCCCTTTGCTAACTTTCACTTGATTTGATTAAATTGCATCTACAATCCTTGTGGAGATGATCCGGTGTTGTCACTGTGCTACAAGCTTAGGTAATAACTTCGGTTATAATTTTGACTGAGTTCGGCGCCCGTCAGTCACCGAAGCTTGTCTCACACCATTATTCCCTCTTGTTAATTTTTTTGGATGCACATGTACTTGTACATGGTTAGTTTCATTAGGAGAAGTTGGTTTAGGAGATTTTTTAGAAAATGTCAATAGAAATTATGCTCCATATTTTTTTGGAGGGGCTTACTAAGTAGTAAATATTGACACATATGACATATATTAAGATATTATAAATCTTTAAGCTTGTAAAAATAATATTAATAAATTATGAATTTTTTTCTTAAATTTGGTGTGTCCCCGTGTCTGTGTCAATGTCGTATCCCATGTCCGTGTTTGTGCTTCATAGGTATCTACCCAAGGACATTGTCCTTATGTAAACACTCTTCAAAAGTCTATTTTACTCAATATGAGACTTAAATACAAAACACACACAAAGGCATTCTAAGTTTGAAACACTCTCAAGACCCAAGTCTAACAGTGCATATGGTATATTATTTTTTATTTGAATATTATATTTATTTATTTGTTTATAATATATATATATGGATGCACGTATGCATTTGGTGTTTATATTTTGAATATGTATTGTGTTTATATTGTGTTTATGCATATATGTGAATGTATGTTTATATGCATGATATATTTTTATTTATTGGTGTTTGTGTTATGACAGATATTATGATGGTATAGGCTTTGAATAATCTTGATACATTGTTAAGACCAATACTACTTTATTATAAAAACGATAGTATTATAATAATGATACGAAAGTAACTAAATCTTTAAACTTTATATTTTAAGTAAAAATTTTGGTAGATTATTTAATTTAATGATTAATATATTAAATGTTAATAATTAATATTAATAAAACAAAAAATTAAAATATGAAATTGAAGAAAAGGAATATTTGAACTATATAAATGTAAAATTAATAACTTAAAATTATTAAAAGAATGTGTTTATTTAAATTTTAATAATATATTAAATTTTAACAATTTAATTATAGCTTTCATGAAGCTATATAATATTAATTAGAAAAAAAATATTTTTGTCCTCTAACTTATTTTTGGTTTTCAAATTCGTCCTCTAACTTAACGAAACCCCACACCATTATCCTTTCGCCTAACTCCGTTAAGACCATTGACTAAACAATCTTACTTGGCATCTTAAATGGCAAAACAACGTTAAACTTTCATAAGCTTGGGGAAGACACTTAAAAGGATAGTGTTTAGTGATTGTCAAATAAGAAAAAAAAAGACATAAAGAGGTGTTACACATCAAAGGTTGTCCATTAGGAAGTGAAAATGAGAGGGAAAGGCAAATCAAAAACCAAAATCTTAGACCAATTATGAGGGTGAGAATGCTATTGGAAATAAACATAGACCAAAAATCTCAGGAAAATCCACAATATGAACATAAACATCACATTCAATCCTAAGCAAATAATGGTAGTGAAAATTAACATCTTATTTCATCTTCTAGTTGCATTGAGTGACCTCTATAAGGTGATAATCTTTCTCCTCTGTCTCAAAATAACAATATTCATCTCATCAGCTATATCCTCCTCATTACCATTCAAAAAAGTCACAACAACACTTTCCCCACCTTTCTAGAAATAAAACAAATGGATTAGAATTAGTCAATTTACACAGTGAGGGAATTAGGAAAAAAAACTCACCAGTAACAGAGGAATTAAAAAGAAAGAATCCTTTTACTTAGAAGTTCCTGCAACCCCAAAATCTTCTTCCAAGGTTTGCATTTATTCCTGCAGTGCAAACAATGGCCTTGTCCTTTGTAATGATATCAATAGTTAAGAATGCCAACATGGATGGTGAGTCAACTTGTTTAGACAGGAGGTTATAGCGTGAAACCAACTAGGAAATGAGTTAGCTAAGAATGATGGACAATTGGCAAAGGATCCAGAAATTAAGGGTAAGAAGCGAAGCTGTAGGCAAAGGATAGCTAATTCACGTTGGAAAGACTTTGTGTGAATAAAGCAAATATAAGATGGTAGAGAAGGATGAGAGAGGTGTGTATTACGTGAAGTCATTCTTCTTCTCCTCTGTGGACTCTTTCTTCTTCCTTGTATCTTCTTCTCTTAGTTACTCTTATCCTTCTATACTCTCTAATCAATCTATACACTGATAGCCATCTATCCCATATTATTACTACCATTAATTAAATCAAATAGTATAAGGCATATTCAGTTACTTTGTTTCTTTATTTAGATTAAGTCAATTTACATGGTTACATTTGGTGCTTTTTTCCATCATGGCCGAAAACACAAGACTAAAAGAATTGTAGAATGACATGAAGTGATTGATAGAATTGATGGAGAAGCATGATTTGGATTATAGAGCTAGACTTGAATGGATTAAAGCTATTAGCAATGCTCGAGTTGATCGAATTGAGACAGGTTTGGAAAGTTTGGTGAAAACATGGTGGCACAAACTCAGATCCAAGAACTAACTTAAATAAGAAATAACTGCTTCAAGTGAGAAATGTGAAATTGGAATTTCCTAGATTTGATGGAAGAAATGCTTTGGAGTAGATTTTTAAAGTTGATCAATTCTTTGAATACTATAACACCCCTGATAAAGATAGACTGACTATAGCAACCATACATTTGGATCGAGAAGTGGTACCTTGGCTCCAAATAATGTAGAGAACTAATCATTTTCAATCCTGGCAAGCTTTTACTAAGGCCTTAGAGTTAGATTTTGGACCATCTATCACCCTATGATTGTCCAAGAACTGCACTCTTTAAGTTGGTATAGTCAAGATTAGTCAGTGATTATTACTTATAATTCACAGGTTTGGCCAACAAGGTGTATTGGTTGAGTTTAGATGCACTGTTAGATTGTTTTCTCAATGGTCTACAAATTGATATCCGCAGAGAAGTTATAGCTCAAAGTTCTGTTTCATTACTAAAAATAGTAGCTCTTGGAAAACTCTTTGAAGAAAAGTATAGCTTAAAACCAAAACCATCCTACATAAATCCCACCTATAGACAACAAACCATAAACAGAAACTACCAAAATAGAAAAACCTTACCACCTTTATTACCCACCCCACCTATTAGGCCATTTACCCCACAAACCAAAAATCCTAATATCAAAAGAATGAGCCCAGCTGAAATGCAGTTAAGGAGAGAAAATGGCTTATGTTTCACATATGATGAAAAGTTCTCTTTTAATCACTAATGCCCTAGCAAACATTTTATGATACTATAAGTAGATGAGCAATTTGTTACTGAGCTTGAACTAGAACCTCTTGATCAAACATCTGACCACATTGATACCATTCAACTAGAACATGATTTGTCTTTGAATGCTCTTAAAGGAGCTAATGGGGTAGGAACCATTAAATTCACAGGACAAATAACTGGTATTAGTGTTCAAGTCTTAGTAGATAGTGGAAGATCAAATAACTTGTTACAACCTAGAGTGGCACGTTTCCTAAAGCTCATAGTTGAGTCTGCTCTATTTTTCAAAGTTCTAGTTCGTAATGGACACTCAATGTCTACTAAGGGCCTAGTTAAGGAGTTAACAGTAACAATGTAAGGTCATGAGTAACAATTACCTGTATACCTACTACCAGTGTCTAGTGCTGATTTGATTTTAGGTGTTGCATGGTTAGCCATATTGGGGCCACATGTGAAAGATTATAATGCCTTGAGTATTAAGTTCTTTCATGAAGGAAAGTTTATTACACTACATGGGGAAACACCTAAATTACATGTTCAAGCTAGTTTCATCATATTAGAAGTTTACATCATACTAAAGCTATTTTAGAATTGTATGCAATTCAGCTAGTTGCTCTTGATCTGCCACAAGACAAGTTACTAGACCTTCCAACTGAAATAGAACCTAAGATGGCTATACTTTTGCACACTTATAGGACTATTTTCAATAAGCCTGCAAGGTTACCTCCTCCAAGAGAGTAGAACCATTCTATTCCCTTGGCAATAGGGTCTAATCCAGTCAAAGTGAGGCCTTAGATACCCCCACAATCAGAAAGAGAAAAATGAGAAAATGGTACATGAGATCGATTCTTGAGGAAGGCATAATTCAACCAAGTAATAGTCCATTTTCATCTCCCATACTATTGGTTAAGAAAAAATATGGCAGCTAGAGGTTTTGCATAGATTATAGAGCCCTGAATACAATTACTATTAAAGGTAGTTTCCGTATACTAACTGTGGATGAACTGTTGGATGAACTCTCTATGGAGCCAAGTACTTTTCTAAACTAGACCTCAAGTCTGGATATCATCAAATACTGCTGAATCCTGAAGACGTGCATAAGATAGCATTAAAGACACACCAAGGCCATTATGAATGGTTGGTCATGCCATTCAGCCTAACCAATGCCCCTGCAACATTTCAATGCTTAATGAATCAGATTTTTCAGGGCTTACTAAGGAAATATGTATTGATTTTTTTTATGATATTCTAATCTATAGCTCAACTTAGTCTGCACACTTATAACATTTGGAACCAGTACTTCAAATTCTATAGCAAAACACATTATTTGCAAAATTATCCAAATGCGCTTTCGGATTAACAAAGGTAGATTACTTGCGACATATTGTGTCAGGAAATGGAGTTGTTATGGATAGAACTAAAATCCAAGCTGTTTTGGACTAGCCTAGACCTACTGATATCAAGTAGCTAAGAGGATTTTTGGGATTGACATGGTACTATAGAATATTCATCAAATTTACTCAAGAAAGAAGGATTTGGATACAAAATAGAGGTTGAGGAAGCTTTCACAAGCTAAAATAGGATATTACAACTACACCAATGTTGGTTCTTCCTAATTTTTCACAACTTTTTACACTAGAAACTAATGCTTTGGGGACTGGCGTCGAGGCTGTCTTAAGCTATTCAAGTCACCCTATAGCTTATTTTTCTAAAAAGTTGTCACCTAGAATGTAGAAATAATCAATGTATACAAGAGAATTATTTGCCACTACAGAAGCTATAGCAAAGTTTGGACACTACTCAGGTACCAATTCATCGTAAGAACTTACCAAAAAAGCTTGAGAAGCTTATTGGACTAATCCCTACAAGCACCTGAACAGCAAGCATGGTTCCATAACTTCATTGGTTATGATTTTAAAATAGAATACAAGCTAGGGAAAGAGAATGTAACTACAAATGCATTATCAAGGTCTCTATTAATAGCTTGGTCAGAACCACGGATACAATTTTTGCAAAACATGAAATAAGAAATTACTACTGATGCACAACTTAAGGAGACAGTAAGGTTATGTGAGAACAAAACTCAACTAGATCAGAATTATACTGTTACAGAAGGCTTATAATATTGGAAAGGGAGGTTAGTGCTGCCTCAATATAGTACTTTAATTCATAAATTTTTGACAAAATATTACACTTCACCTATTGGGGGCATGCGGGTATTGCATGGACAATGGAAAGAATTGCAACTCAATTTTATTGACCCAAAATGAAACATGATATTATGGAATTTGTTCAAAATTGCTTTATTTGTCAACAAGCTAAAGCAGTAACCACCTTACCTGCAGGACCGTTACAACCCTTACCAGTACCTAAGCAGGTTTAGGAAGACGTTGCAATGGATTTTATAACTAATTTACCACTATAATTTGGCTACATTGTTGTTTTGGTAGTGGTCGATAGATTATCTAAATATGGACACTTTGTGTAACACCCTCCTTTAGGCATTACATTTTCGACCAACTACCCCCAAAAACTTTACCCAAGTTATAAAACATTTGATATTATAAAGTATAAATTACGAATTTACGGTTTCTCTTTTCTCGAATAACATATGTAATGTAGTAAAATACAGATTTCAATCTTTCCTTTCTTAAGGGCATAAACTTTAAAATAAACATAACAGCACAAGATATAGCTACTTAATATTACACCCCAAAAGAATATACATAACAGTGGCATGGATCATAGTCCACCCAAATTATAATAAAGTCTATACCCAAGATACATTACAACCATTGACAACAAAATACATATATACTGGCCCAAGTCTAGACACCTAGGAAGCAGGATCTTCCCCTGGACCCTCTGTTGGATCCTCTTCGGACTCCTCCGTTAGTTGCTCATCTTCGGACTCCTCCCCAGCCAAACCTCTCAACTGTGGCAGAAGCTCACGAATAAGAGTCCTAGCGGAAGATACCACGGGGTCTAGGTCCTCTCGAGGGGTAGAATGTAAGTCACCCTATAGCTCCCTAATTGGCATGAAGAACTCTAAATGCACAAAAATGCTAAGAGAGAAGAAAGGGCCCCCATTGCGGGTCCTACTAATAGACAAAGTCAATTTTCCTACATATCTAATCCTTTCTAAACCCCAGTCGATCTGCTACGCATCTGAACCTCCGTGGAATAGGACTCTGACATAACCAAGAGAATCTCTATGAGCAGCCATCCAAAAGCGAACAACAAAAACTACAATTTTCTTCTGCCTTCCTTAGTCTTTATCAATAAGAACATATAAAACAGAGCACAAATAGAATAGTAAGAAGAGGTAGGATCCTCTACATCAATATCAATATGCAACAAGAGACAGCAAAACAATCAAAATCACAGAATACTGGAATAACCATTATAGTCATAAAATTCTCAACATACAATACAATAATATATCCACAGGCAGTTCCACAATATAACATGTTACTATGAAATGCTCAATGTCTATGCGAATGCACAATGGACTGACATCTACTCCATGGAGTTCTAACCAACATCAGAGAGAATGATCGGGGAGTCAGTGTCTGTATCTCATCAGCCTCAAATCATGTGCTTCTCAATCTCATCAATATGCGCAACATGGCTATACATGACACTCTCAACTGGATCAGTAATAGGATAGGGCTTGGTCGAGATCATTGTTGCACAATCACCACGGCCCAGTGGAGCTACCAACTGTCCACATATGGGATACTCGCGCCCCGACGCCTCCAAGTTCAACAAGTGAACCACCCTATGCAATTTGCACTCGCACAAAGGTGTAATTCATCTCCTAGGCATACAACCTTAACAACAAGTCATTCTGACTTTTACAATGCATGATCACATAACAATGATATATAATATTCTTTAGTAACATTAATCTCACCAAGAGGAGCCACAGCAGGGCTTAGGTCAACCATTGACCATCCAAGGTCCAGTCCATTAGCTCAACAGTATAACACCATCATGTTTAATCATAAGGCATCTCAAATACACAATTTCAGAAAATTCTCATTTTCAAATCACATTAGACATTCACACAAACCTTTCTTTTTAGGACTTCCAAGGATTAATATGAAAATCGACTTTAAGTTAAACTCTCCTAGTTAAGTCCTCTAGGTGATATTCCTCCATATTCCTTATAAAAGACCTAAAAAGAAAACTACATTATATTAATTCAATAATTTCATTTCTTTTTCTTCCTAAGCTCTAAAAATACTCTAAATTATTATGAGTTCTCTTCCTAACCTATTTCCCCCCTCAAGGCCGAAACCTCACTCTCTAACTAAGGGACTCAATTTATTTTATTTTACCACTCCCTTGTTATAATTAATATACAACCTATTTCTTTTCCTATCTAAACACCTAAGTTTCAATTCGACATAACATTTTATCTTGAATGCCTTATTTAGGCCTCTTGTGTGAATGCTTATGTCTTGAAGCATATCAAATAGATTTTTGATGATAACAAAGCCAAAGATGAAGATCAAGATCAAAAGAGACGACCAAGATCAAAAGATAAAGACCAATATCAAAAGAGGTATATTAGATATAGGTCTTAGAATATCAATGTAAAATGCCTTTTAAGTATCTCAATGATTCTCAAATGATTTTTCAAATATCATTTTTAAAATCAGCTTGTAAATTCAAAGTTAAACATGTTTTTCGAGAAATGTTGTTTTTAATCTTGGATTCAATATTCATGAAGGCATTTATGTTTAATCCAATGATCTAAGTGTTAGAAATGGCTTACATACTTAATTGGACTTGAAAAATGTGTTCAAAGGCCAAGGTAATCGATTACACATGTTTTGTAATCGATTACAAGCTAAACAAAGAGCTGGTAATTGATTACATGGATCATGTAATCGATTACAAACAAGTCAGAGGTCTTGTAATCAATTACACCAGTAATGTAATCGATTACATTGAACCCAGAAAGGGAAGAACACGTTTAAGAAGATATGTAATCGATTACATGGAAATGGTAATCGATTACAAAGCAAGTAAGAGGCCTTGTAATTGATTACACCAAGAATGTAATCGATTACATAAAGCCTAAAAAGCCAAGAACATATTAGAACAACAATGTAATCGATTACATTTGCTGTGTAATCGATTACAAGTAATCTGACAGAGTCCAACGGCTATATTAATGGCATGTAATGCTTAGCTAAAAATGTCCCAATGGCTCCTTTACTTATAAAACTTATAAATACTAATGTTGGGGCTTCATTGGAGGTTAACCTTGAACTAAAAACTGATTACCAATACTTCAATACGAGATTTAATTTTTAAATCCATTCTTGCCCTGTTTTTGTGAGAAAACTTGAGATTTTCAAAAGGGGCATTGCTAGAGCTTCAATTTGTATCAATCTACTCTTTGGGAGAGTTTCTATCATTCAAACACTTTGTTTATTCTGTAAAAGAGGGTGAGGCATCCCTCTAGTGAAAAAGGGTGAGGTATCCCTTGTTGAAAAGGAGATGAGGTATCCCTCAAAGGTTGTAAAGGGTGAGGCATCCCTGTTTTGAGGCTCAAAGCACAAAGGTGAGGTATCCCAAGGTGTTGTTAAGTGCTCCAATCTGTAAAGGTCTTCAAGCACCCGTTCAAGCTTGAAATTTAGTGGAAAATCTCGAGTGGTTTGCTTGAGGACTGGACGTAGGCCACAAGGGATGGCTGAACCAGGATAAATCCTTATGTTTGATTCTCTCAACCCTATCTCTTTACATTTGTGCATTTATTTTATATGCTTGCTTGAATGTTATTCATCTTGACTTGTTTAATTTGTGAGTGAAGTATTCAATCTCATTTATCTGTTCACTTCAATTATCAAATAGCTTCAACGAAAATTGATAAACAAACTTTTTACGAAAGATTTGTGAAAATATTTCATAAACTCAATTCACCTCCCCTCTTGAGTTTAAGGCCACTTGGTAACAAGTGGTATCAGAGCTAGGCTCTTGTGTAAAGAGCTTAGCAGCTTCAAGAGAAAGTGATGGCCTCCTCAAATGAATTTTCAGAAAGTTCTTCTATCTATAGACCTCACTTTTTCAATGGGGATGAGTGCGCTTATTAGAAAGAAAGAATGAAAATTTTTATTGAAGCTATTGACTTAGATGTGAGGAATGCTATTGAAAATAGTCCTTTTATCCCCACAAAAGTTGTTAATGGTGTAAAGGTTGATACACCAAGAAGTGAATAGACTAATGATGATAAGAAAAAGGTCTAATATAATTTGAGTGCCAAAAACATCATTACCACATCCTTAGGGTATGATGAATTCTTTAGGGTGTCAAATTATAAATCTGCCCAAGAAATGTGGGACACCTTACAAGTAACCCATGAGGGTGCTAGTGAAGTGAAAAGGTCAATGATCAATACTCTCACTTATGAGTATGAGCTTTTTAGAATGAACCAAGGTGAAAGCATTCAAGAAATGCAAAAACGGTTTACATATATTATTAATCATCTTGCTTTATTGGAAAATTTTTTTCCTAATGAAGACCTTATTAACAAAGTGTTGAGATGTTTAAGCAAGAATTGGCAACCTAAAGTGATGGCTATTGCGGAATCAAGGAATCTCTCAACCATGACCTTAGCCACACTTTTTGGTAAGCTCCAAGAACATGAATTGGAACTGAATAGACTCAACCAAAGTGAGGAGCTTAACAAGAAAAAGAAGGGGATAGCTCTCAAGGCCACTACCTCCATGATTAATGACGATGATGATGATGATGAAGATGAGGAGATGGCTTGGAAATAGATGAGGAGAATCTTGCTCTACTAGTAAAGAAATTTGGAAGATTCTTCAAGAAGAATGGAGCTCAAAGAAGACCTCCCTTTCCCCTAAAAGAATGTCTATCACAAAGGGGAAGGAACCTCATCCACTCCTAAATGCTATGAATGTGGAGAATTGGGTCACATAAAGATAAAGTGCCCAATTTATCAAAGTAAAGTGGAAAAATATCACAAAAGATCCTCAAGAGAGAAGAAAGAAAGAAGAGCATACATAACTTGGGATGATAATGACATGGATTCAACCGATAGCTCGGATAATGAGAAATCCAATCTATGTTTCATGGCTAGAGGAGAAGAGGAAAATGGAGACAACATGGACGTAACATCCTCAAATTCTGAATCAAACTCTTCCCCTTCCTATGATGAATTGTAAGATGCATTTGAAGAATTACATAATGAATCTATAAGACTTGCAAAACTTGTTTCATCATCCAAGAAATCAATTTCCTCATTTGAAAATCAAATTTCTACTTTAAACAAAGAAATTAAGGAATTGAAACTAGAAAATGAAACTCTTGGATTAATAAATGCAAATTCTTCATGCATGACATGTTTATCACTTGATAATGCATCTACACCCTTATCTTGCTCATCATGCAAAGCATTTGAAATTGAGATTGAGGATTTGAAAAACACTCTTTCAAAATTTACCTTTGGAAGAGATAATTTGAACATATTGCTTGGGAACCAAAAATGTGTTTTTCAAAAAGCTGGTTTGGGGTATAATCCCAATAACCAACAAAAGTTTCTCAAGATATTCTTTATTTCATCAAGTACATCAAGTAGTCTCTTTATTAAATGCTTTTATTGTGGTAGAAAAGGGCATAGTGCATTAACTTGCAATGTAAGGAAGAATATCAATAACAAGTTAGGAACTAAAATGGTTTGGGTTCCCAAAGGCACTTTGCCAAAAACTAACATACAAGGACCCAAGAAAATTTGGGTACCAAAAGTCAAAAATTGAAGTGTGTTATAGGTGTGCTTGAAGGCCAAGAATTGACTTTGGATATCTTGAAAAGTGGCTGCTCCAAGCACAAAACTAAAAATTACTTCAAGCTGTCCTCCTTGTCTCCAAGAACCTTGAATTTACATCCTTTGGTTAAGTGGAGACTTGCTCAATGCTTTACTAGTTTAATATCTTGAAAAATGCTAAATGAATATGCTTCTTGTGTGAAATAGCATGTATAATATTAATATCTTTGAACTTGTCATAATGGATCAATCATCTAATTTTGTCATACAATACATTAACTTGCTGCATAATCTGCTATTTTGATTCATAATGTGATATCTTGATGCATAATATGTTGTTTTGCTGCACAATAATGTGTTTCGAATCATAATCTGATTGGACTACATGCTCAAATGTTGTTTAGAATTGATTTGGAATGTTTTGGAACTAATGTGAAGGCTTCGAGATTGATCAATTACTGTTTGAAATGCAAAAACTAATTTCAGCAACTTGTAATCGATTATAGGATCTTTGTAATAGATTACAAAGGCTCTGTCAAGCGTTCCAAGCCAAGTCAGAAAGCATATAATCGATTACACAAATTTTGTAATCAATTACAAGGAAAACATAACGCGTGTAATCAATTACAATAAAAGTGAAATCGATTACAAAACCTTATTTTTCATAATTTTGCTTAATCTTGATGTTTTGTTCCTTTATGATGCTTTCCTTATACTTAATCTTTATCTAACCCCATATTGCTCTTGTATATGACTCTGTTTTCTATTGGCAAAAATGATAAATACTATCTAAGTTTCTCTTCATATGCATTTGCTATTAGTATCACATATTGATGTGCTAAACAGTTTATACTCTGATATTGATCTTGCTGGGCTGAAATGATTATATCAAATCTGAAAGCTTATGTCTTCTTTTTTATAATGCCAACGGGGGAGAGATTAGTGAAATATATTGCATGTGTACGAGGGAGTTTTGCACTTTCATATATTCTATCTCATGCATACATTACGGGGGAGAGTTGCGCTTAATTATCTGAAAATTAAATAAATGCAAATATTTCTCCTTCTGTTGAATGTTTAGTTTGTCATCATAAAAAATGGGGAGAATGTGAATACTTATGTCTTGAAGCATATCAAATGGATTTTTTGATGACAACAAAGCCAAAGATCAAGATCAAGATCAAGATCAAGATCAAAAGAGACGACCAAGATCAAAAGATAAAGATCAAGATCAAAAGAGGTATATTAGATATAAGTCTTAGAATATCAATGTAAAATGTCCTTTAAGTATCTCAATGATTCTCAAATAATTTTTCAAATATCGCTTTCAAAATTAGCTTGTAAATTCAAAGTTAAACATGTTTTTCAAGAAATGTTATTTTTAATCTTGGATTCAATATTCATGAAGGCATTTATGTTTAATCCAATGACCTAAGTGTTAGAAATGGCTTACATACTTAATTGGGCTTGAAAAATGTGTTCAAAGGCCAAGGTAATCGATTACACATGTTTTGTAATCAATTACAAGCTAAACAAAGAACTGGTAATCGATTACATAGATCATGTAATCGATTACAAATAAGTCAAAGGCCTTGTAATCGATTACTCCAGTAATGTAATCGATTACATTGAACCCAGAAAGGCAAGAACACATTCAATAAGGTACGTAATCGATTACATGAAAATGGTAATCAATTACAAAGCAAGTCAAAGGCCTTATAATCGATTACACCAAGAATGTAATCGATTACACAGAGTCCAGAAAGCCAAGAATACGTTGGAACAACAATGTAATCGATTACATTTGTTATGTAATCGATTATAAGCAATCTGATAGAGTCCAACGGCTATATTAATGACATTTAATGCTTGGCTAAAAATGTCCCAATGGCTCCTTTACTTACAAAACTTATAAATACCAATGTTGGGGCTTCATTGGAGGTTAACCTTGAACCAAAAACTGATTACCAATACTTCAATACGAGATTTAATCTTCAAATCCATTCTTGTCCTGTTTTTGTGAGAAAACTTGAGATATTCAAAAGGGGCATTGCTAGAGCTTCAATTTGTATCAATCTACTCTTTGAGAGAGTTTCTATCATTCAAACACTTTGTTTATTCTGTAAAAGAGAGTGAGGTATCCCTCTAGGGAAAAAGGATGAGGTATCCCTTGTTGAAAAAGAGGTGAGGTATCCTTCAAAGGTGTAAAGTGGGTGAGGTATCCCTCAAAGGCTGTAAAGGGTGAGGCATCCCTGTTTTGAGGCTCAAAGCACAAGGGTGAGGTATCCCAAGGTGTTGTCAAGTGCTCTAATCTGTAATTGTCATCAAGCACCTGTTCAAGCTTGAAGTTTAGTGGAAAATCTCGAGTGGTTTGCTTGAGGACTAGACATAGGTCACAAGGGGTGGCTGAACTAGGATAAATCCTTGTGTTTGATTCTCTCAACCCTATCTCTTTACATTTGTGCATTTATTTTATATGCTTACTTAAATGTTATTCATCTTGGCTTGTTTAATTTGTGAGTGAAGTATTCAATCTCATTTATCTATTCACTTCAATTATCCAATAGCTTCAACAAAAATTGATAAAGAAACGTTTTACGAAATATTTATGAAAATATTTCATAACCTCAATTCACCCCCCTCTCTTGAGTTTGAGGCCACTTGGTAACAAGTGGTATCAGAGTTAGGCTCTTATGTAAAGGGCTTAGTTGCTTCAAGAGAAAGTGATGACCTCCTCAAATGAATTTTCAGAAAGTTCTTCCATCTATAGACTTCCCTTTTTCAATGGGGATGGGTACGCTTATTGGAAAAAAAGAATGAAAATTTTTATTGAAGCTATTGACTTAGATGTGTGGGATGCTATTGAAAATGATCCTTTTATCCCCACAAAAGTTGCTAATGGTGTAAAGGTTGATCCACCAAGAAGTGAATGGACCAATGATGATAAGAAAAAGATCCAATATAATTTGAGTGCCAAAAACATCATTACCACATTCTTGTGGTATGATGAATTCTTTAAGGTGTCAAATTGTAAATCTGCCCAAGAAATGTGGGATACCTTACAAGTAACCCATGAAGGTACTAGTGAAGTGAAAAGGTCAAGGATCAATACTCTCACTCATGAGTATGAGCTTTTTAGAATGAACCAAGGTGAAAGCATTCAAGAAATGCAAAAATGGTTTACACATATTATTAATCATCTTGCTTCATTGGGAAAAACTTTTCTTAATGAAGACCTTATTAACAAAGTGTTGAGATGTTTGAGCAAGAATTGGCAACCTAAAGTGACGGCTATTGCGGAATCAAGAAATCTTTCAACCATGACCTTAGCTACACTTTTTGGTAAGCTCCAAGAATATGAATTGGAATTGAATAGACTCAACCAAAGTGAGGAGCTTGACAAGAAAAAGAAGGGGATAGCTCTCAAGGCCACTTCCTCCATGATTAATGATGATGATGATGATGAAGATAATGGAGATGGCTTAAAAATAGATGAGGAGATTCTTCAAGAAGAGTGGAGCTCAAAGAAGACCTCATTTTTTCCCAAAAGAATGTCTATCACAAAGGGGAAGGAACCTTATCCACTTCTAAATGCTATGACTGTGGAGAATTGGGTCACATGAAGATGGAGTGCCCAATTTATCAAAGTAAAATGGAAAAATATCACAAAAGATCCTCAAGGGAGAAGAAAGAAAGAAGAGCATACATAGCTTGGGATAATAATGACATGGATTCAACCGATAGCTCAGATAATGAGAAAGCCAATCTATGTTTCGTGGCTAGAGGAGAAGAGGAAGATGGAGACGACATGGAGGTAACATCCTCAAATTCTGAATTAAACTCTTCCCCTTCCTATGATGAATTGAAAGATACATTTTAAGAATTACATAATGAATCTATAAGACTTGCAAAACTTGTTTCATGGATGAAACAATTTCCTTATTTAAAAATCAAATTTCTACTTTAAATAAAGAAATCAAGGAATTGAAATTAGAAAATGAAACTCTTGCATTGATAGATGCAAATTCTTTATGCATGACATGTTTATCACTTGATAATGCATCTATACCCTTATCTTGCTCATCATGCAAAGCATTTGAAATTGAGATTGAGGATTTGAAAAACATTCTTTCAAAATTTACCTTTGGAAGAGATAATTTGAACATATTGCTTGGGAACCAAAGATGTGTTTTTCAAAAGGCTAGTTTGGGGTATAATCCTAATAACCAACAAAAGTTTCTCTAGAATTTCTTTGTTTCATCAAGTACATCAAGTAGTCCCTTTATTAAATGCTTTCATTGTGGTAGAAAAGGTTATAGTACATCAACTTGCAATGTAAGGAAGAATATTAATAACAAGTTAGGAACTAAAATGATTTGGGTTCCCAAAGGCACTTTGCCAAAAACTAACACACAAGGACCTAAGAAAATTTGGGTACCAAAAGTCAAAAATTGAAGTGTGTTGTAGGTGTGCTTGAAGGCCAAGAAATGACTTTAGATATCTTGAAAAGTGGCTGCTCCAAGCACAAAACCAAAAATTACTTCAAGCTGTCCTCCTTGTCTCCAAGAAGCTTGAACTTGCATCCTTTGGTTAAATGGAGACTTGCTCTATGCTTTACTAGTTTAATATCTTGAAAAATGCTAAACGAATATGCTTCTTGTGTGAAATAGCATGTATAATATTAATATCTTTGAACTTGTTATAATATATCAATCATCTAATTTTGTCGTACAATACATTAACTTGCTGCATAATATGCTATTTTGATGCATAATATATTGCTTTGCTGCATAATGTGATATCTTGATGCATAATATGTTGTTTTACTGCACAATAATGTGTTTCAGATCATAATCTGGTTGGACTATATGCTCAAATGTTGTTTGGAATTGATTTGGAATGTTTTGGAACTAATTTGAAGGCTTTGAGATTGATCAATTACTGTTTGCAATGCAAAAACTGATTTCAGCAAGCTTGTAATCAATTACAGGTTCTTTGTAATCGATTACAAAGGCTCTGTCAAGCGTTCCAAGCCAAGTCAGAAAGCATGTAATCAATTACATAAATTTTGTAATTGATTACAAGGAAAACAAAATGCATGTAATCGATTACAATAAAAGTGTAATCGATTACAAAACCTTATTTTTCATAATTTTGCTTAATCTTGATGTTCTGTTCCTTCATGATGCTTTCCTTATGCTTAATCTTTATCTAACCCCATATTGCTCTTGTATATGACTCTATTTTCTATTAGCATAAATGATAAATACTATCTAAGTTTCTCTTCATATGCATTTGCTATTGGTATCACATATTGATGTGCTAAATGGTTTATACTCTGATATTGATCCTGCTGGGCTGAAATGATTATATCAAAATTGAATGCCTATGTCTTCTTTTTGATAATGCCAACGGGGGAGAGAGTAGTGAAATATATTGCATGTGTACGAGGGAGTTTTGCGCTTTCACATATTCTATCTCATGCATACATTACGGGGGAGAGTTGCGCTTAATTATCTAATAATCAAATAAATACAAATATTTCTTCTTCTATTGAATGTTTAGTTTGTCATCATCAAAAAGGGGGAGAATGTGAATGCTTATGTCTTGAAGCATATCAAATGGATTTTTGATGATAATAATGTAACACCCTTGTGGGGATGTCACATTTATGAATGCAATGAAATAAAATAAAATAAAACTCTTACTCAAGTTGTAAAACATTTGATACTTATATAATATTTGTGGTAATATTTTTTTTTCCTTTTATAATTATAACATTAAATAAAATAACACGAAACACAAAATATAACAAACATAAACTCACCATAATATACATATGAATCTCTTTTAGTACACACATAATTTACAACTACTTATATTTAATAAAGCAGTAAAGAGTTGACACAAAGCTATAACATAGTACTGCCCAAGTGCATCTCGGTAGATATCGGACCCTCGATGGATCATCATCCAGAACCTCCGAATAACCATCGAAAAGTTCACATCTATGAGATCTCACAAAGACGACGGACACGAGTCCGAGAAATTTGTCGACTTCGATCGCCATTCTTGAGCTCACTAGGTGCATGGAATATTCCCTGCCAGTAACGCCTAATGGTCAGAGGTAACTCTAAATGTAAATAAAGCATAGTAGTGAATATGACCTCTCCGTTATACTCTCTACATAGGGACACGGTCAAACGTCCCACATAAGCAGCTGTCCCTCGGTCCACATGCATACGCCATGCCTCGGAACCCCCATGAAACTCTAGTCTCACGAACCCGAAGAATCCTGGCAATGCCATGATCTCAAGATCAGTCTTGACGATCAGTGTGATCTACCGACTCCTCCTCCTCATATACTTCGCCCGACTGTTGCTCGTCAGGATACTGAATCTCAAGAGGCTGCTCTTCTTCTTCCTCTAACTCTTTACGAATATAATATAATAATTTCAAGAAAACATATAGAGATATGAGACAATCTACATCACTACCCGCATGGCAATAAAGAAAATGACAGTACAAAATAGTTATCACAACAGTACATACCAATATATCATGCATAATATATCAGGCAATATATAACAATAATACATACCATTATATCATGCATAATATACTAAAGCAATAAATTATACAATTTATCACAGATTATGGTAAGCAGTAAAATGCAGGTAATGCATGAACACACACCGACTCGTTCCTACTCCATGGAGCTAAACACGGATATCTGAGAGAATGATTCGATTAGAAACTAATAATACTTTATGGGCTGCCCAACCAAACTATTCTGTCCAATCTTTGTGTCTATAGCCACAGTCCAAAACATCGTGTAGTAGTACAGTCCAACATCGTGTACCACAGACATAGTACTTAATAGTCCCCTCAAGATCTCGACTAAGAATAGTGCTTGTCAAGATCATTAGTGTGTTACCCGTTACCACGGCCCAGAGGAGCAACCCACTGTCCGCATGTGGAATTCTCCGCATACTAATGCTTCCAAGTTCATAAATGAACCACACTACGCTTATCACACCAAACACAGTGTAATTCGCCTCATCAATCAATCACCAATTATAAATCAAATTGGCACAACACTCTAAACATGATCTAAAATTACAAAAATACCCTTATTATCCAAAATTTACCATAATTACGAAAAAATTACCAAAATATCCTTAGTCACAAAATAACAAAGTATAGTACGTCCCACCTGACGGTACTACACCACAACATGTCCGGGTCCACCACTTTGGCCCGACAACAAAATTCACAGTATTGTTCAATTGCGTAGGAATTTTATCGCGTAAAGATATTTTGACATTTTTAAACATTGTAAAATGTTTTTAAATCATTTTCTCAATCACGTAAGGTTTTTAATTCATTTTCTTAACCGAATAGCTTAAAATCATCATTTCTGCTATATGTAAAACTATATCTAGTACTTTTAAAATACGTAGAGTATTTTCCTTATGTTCTAAATATAGTATGGAATCTTTTCATTTTATGCGTCGGATTTTAATAAATTTCGGCAGTATTTTGCCTATAAAATCAGTATAAGGTGTTTTCAACATTTTCCACTAAATATAGTTCATTTTATTTTTACCCAATAATTACGCTTTGAAACTTGCTAACGCGCTTCAAAATTTATAAAATGAGCTTTACGTTAGTATTTTTCTAGCGTCTGTTTTATTTCTTACTTAAACTAAATTCTGCTAAGTTAAATTTCTTGAACTAAATTTATTCCTTTTTATTTTTCTCAATGAATCATTGGAATCCATTTATGTTGTGAATCACTTACCTAACCTATCTTAGCAAATAAAATGGCATGTTGGCCAAATCAAAAATAAAATGGTATTTGATTATACATGTCGCGATCGGGATCGCGGCGGGGAAATAGCAACTCGAAATGATTTTAAAATATGATAATGGAAAAATGGAGTCGCCACCAATTTTATTTGAATTTGGAAAAATTGGAAAACCTTTCTTTGAAAATGGTCTTTAGAACCAGATTGGATTCGGGAGTCGGTTATGCTTAGGGAAGGGTGGAAACTTAATCCCATTGCACCCCTAACGCACTTGCGAATCCTAAGACGGTACCTTAGATTAATTGTGTAAATTATTAACAATCCTTGAAAATATTTATTTTACCCCTTTTTTGCAAACATTGTAACTAAAAAGTGAAACCACAAAATTGTGAAAACTTAAATTTGGCTTGACAGAAATGAAATTCTGCTCCTACGTATCCCCTGGTGCAATGGGGAACTCAAAGTTACGTAGTTCTTTAAAAAATATTTGTGGGTTGGTTCTGTTTTGGGGGTTCGACGGTCGATTAGAGAATATGGTGGGATGATTCTGTTTTGGGGTTCGACGGTCGATTGGAGGATATGGTGGTTTGTGAAGCTGGTCGGTGAAGGTCGCAATGGTACGGTTCGACGGTCGAGTGAGGAGAAGGATTTGGTTTGAAGGGTTACGGTCCGACGGTCGGTTCTGGTTGGGTTTGATAGTGTTTGGAGAGGTTATGGAAATTGCTTGGGTGATGGGGATTATGGAGGCTTTGAAGAATATGGGTGTATTGGAGGTGAGAGGGTAGTGATCTGATTTGAGGTTCGTCGGTCAGTGAAAAGGATGGTGAAGGAGTTTGGTGGGTTCACAATAATAGTGAGAGAGGATGATGAAGGTTTGGATAGGTTCGACAGTCGGTGGGGGTATGATGGTTGTTAGTTCGACGGTCGGGTATAGAGGGATTCAGGAGTGGTTGTTAGTTCGACGGTCGGGTATAGAGGGATTCAGGAGTGGTTGTTAGTTCGACGATCGGGTATAGAGGGATTCATTAGTGGTTGTTAGTTCGACGGTCGGGTATAGAGGGATTCAGGAGTCCGACGGTCGGTTGGTTGAAGGGAAGGATCTGACCTCTGGGGTTTCGACGGTCGAAGAGGGTGTCGGTGAGAGGATGGTAACTGGCGTTGGTGAGGTTCAACGGTCGGTTTAGGGGATTGGATGGTTCGACAGTCGGATATGATGGATTTGGGGTTCGACGGTCGTGAGGAGGAAGGTTTGGAGGTTTGGGAGATAGGTGATGTGGTTTGTGGCATTTCGACGGTCGGTTGGGAGGTGAGAATGAGGGTGTTATTGAAGGTGGTGGTTACGGTTTTCTGGAGGTTTTTGAATTCTTTGGTGGTTTAAAAAAATGTGATGTAGAAGGGGTGGAGTTCCAGTGTGCGTATGGTACTCATGGTTAAAAAGAAAAAGAAAAGAAGATGGACAACATAACTATCCAGCCAGTATCCAAGCATGCATTTGAACATTACATTTTTACTCACAACAGTGCAAGGATAGTGATGAGAAAGGGCTTACCTCTTCTGTGCTACCAATAACACACTCAACTCAAAAAGAATCAAAAATCCCTTTTGTTCCCAACAGCCTCCCCAGTCTTCTTGCTTTTTTTTCTTTTCCCAGCTACCATCAGGGTCAACCCAACATCATCAATCTTCTTTCCTTTGCTGAAGATGGGATGCTTTGGGGAAGATAAAAGAAAGTGGTCGTGAGTGGTGGTGAGAGTTGGCAGGGGTGATTGTGGTTTAGAGGTGATGAAGATGGTGAAATGAAGGAGGAAGGTTCTTTGGATGGCTATGGTTGCATGGTGGTTGTGGGTGGCCACGGTTGCATGGTGAGGAGATGAAAGGTGGTGGCAAATATGCTTTACGTGAACGGTAGTTTGGGGGCTATGGTGGGAAGAGGATATGGCTTACCGAGTTGACTCGGTGGTGTTGGATGGGAGGGTGGCGAGAAGATGGAGATGGGATGTGAGAAGGAATGATTGGAGAAAGGTTTTGGTTTAGAGAAGATGGTTACGGTTGGGAGGTGAGATGAGGGGTTTGAAGGGTGTTGGGAGATGGTGAAGTGTTAAAGATAGAGATTGGAAATCACGGGGAGGCTTGTTTCACGTAGTTGATGAAAGGTGGAAGGAGAAGTGAGGTTGCAAAGTGGTTGATGGAGGTGTTATGGGTGGAGTTCACGTGGAAGATGGATGGGATGGGGTTACGTGGTGGAGCAAAGTGAAAATGAAGTTGGAGATGAGAGGGTGGCAGAAGATGGAGATGGGATGTGAGAAGGATTTTGAAGGAATTGGGTTCATCCAGTCTCCTGGAAGAAAATGATGGTAGCGACATTTATGGAGGGATCCTTCACATTTTGGAGGAAAGAGTTGTTGATGGATGTGATGATTGCTCACCGTATGGGAGGTTGGCATTTTCCTTCAGATTTTCATCTTCTCCCTAAAATCTCCCTAAAATCCTCCTTTTTGTATCAAAATATCCTCCTTTTTTATTTTTTTCTGCTGACTCTTTCTTCTCTCTCTTTTTTTCTTTTGCGTCAATCACTCCTCCCCCTTCTTTTTATTGAGTCCTCCATCCCCCATGAAAAACGTATGTGCAAAGCATGTGACTATTTTTATTATTATTTTTTTTCTTTTTTTATTTCTTTTATTCTTTTTTCTTTTTTTTTTTTGTTTTTGTCTTTTTTTTTTTTTTTTTTTTAGCCCGGTCAAAATTGGGTGTTCATGATTGCCCTCTTTACTTGTTTCTTATTAGATAATAAGAAAAGTGTGGTCTTCTTATTATCGTCGTAAGGAACAGTAAAGACATGAACTCCAATTTTGTCCTAAGAAAGCACAAGATGTAAAACAAATGCAAGAAATAACATGCAAAGCGTCCAAACGCTCAAGAATTAAAATTCATGGAGCGATGCGCTCAAAAGAATTAATGAAAAAGAAATGACAAAAAGTTAAAGTGCATAGAGCCGATGCGCTCAACAGAAAATAAAATGCATTGAATGTATAGAGCCGATGCGCTCAGAAATTTAAAATGCATGGAATGCATGGAGCCGATGCGCTCAAAAGAAATTGACAGGAATTTAAAATGCATGGAATGCATGGAGCGGGTGCACTCAACAGAAAGTAAAAAGCATGTAATGCATGGAGCCGATGCACTCAGGAATTAAAAGACAGGAGCCGATGTGCTCAAAAGGTAAAAGACAGGAATTAAAAGACAAGAGCCGATGCGCTTGAAATTAAAAGACAGGAATTAAAAGACAGGAGTCGATGCGCTCAAAAAGTAAATGACAGGAATTAGAAGACAAGAGCCGATGCGCTCAAAAAGTAAATGACAGGAATTTAACAGACAGGAGCCGATGCGCTCAAAAAGTAAATGACAGGAGCCGATGCGCTCAAAAGTAAAAGACAGGAATTAAAAGACAGGAGCCGATGCGCTCAAAAAGTAAATGACAGGAATTTAAAATGCATGGAGCCGATGCGCTCAACAGAAAGTAAAAAAGACAAAGGGCAACTGAGTCCCAGAAACTTAAAGGACAATGGGCAACTGAGTCCCGAAATGACAATGGGCAACTGAGTCCCGAAATTTAAATGACAATGGGCAACTGAGTCCCGGAATTTAAAAGACAATGGGCAACTGAGTCCCGGAATTTAAATGACAATGGGCAACTGTGGCCCGAAATGACAATGGGCAACTGAGTCCCGAAATTTAAATGACAATGGGCAACTGCGTCCCGAAATTTTAAAAGACAATGGGCAACTGAGTCCCAGAATTTAAGTGACAATGGAATAAGCATCTTGATCAAAAAGATTTTTTTTTTTTCTTTTTTTTCTTTTTTTTATTTTTCTCATTTTCTTTTCTTTGTTTTTCCTTTGCTTTTCTCTCCTTTTCTCTTTTTTTTTTTTCTTTTTTTTTTTTTTTTTTTTTTTTTTTTTTTTTTTGCTTTTTTTTTTTATTTTTTTCTTATTTTCTAAATTTTATTTAAAAACATTTGAACCAAGGACGACTTTGGAAAGCTTTGACCACTCAAACTTTATTCACATGCTTTTCTTCCTTAGACCCTTCGGTTCTTTCCTTCTTCTTCTCCTTTCCTTCTTTTTCTTTCTTTCTTTTTTATTTTTTCTTATTTTCTAAATTTTATTCAAAAACATTTGAACCAAGGACGACTTTGGAAAGCTTTGACCACTCAAACTTTATTCACATGCTTTTCTTCCTTAGACCCTTCGGTTCTTTCCTTCTTCTTCTCCTTTCCTTCTTTTTTCTTTGTTTTTCACTTTCAACTCTCCTTTCAAGAAATGGGATGAACCATTGCTTGACTGATTCCTTGAGAGAAAATTTTGCCCAAGTGTTTAACCTTGTCTCTCATTTAGTTGATTCCCTCGCAATTGCTTGATAACTCAAATCCTTGTCTGCGTTGCTACTTCCTTCAACACAGCCTTTCTCCTTAATCCTTCAAAAATTTTGCCCCAAGATGGCCAACTAAATGCAAACAAAACTGCCCCTGTGTAGTGATCACCCGCAATTCAAAATTGCCCCGGCTTTGGGTGCACCCTTCAAGGTGTTTCAGGCCAACTTCCTCTGAGATTTTGCCCATTCATTTGCCCTAACTTTTGTTTAGACCGACCTTTCAGGTTTTCAGACTAATGGGCTCTTTTTTTCATTTTTTTTTGCCTTTTTTTTTTAGCTCGGGTATCTCCTCTTCCATCAATTGGGATTTCCAAGATCTCTTCGATCTGAATTGGTCAATAAGCAATTACCATTAGATGGTCAAATCATGGTGTTGTACTCATGGTCACTTTACCTGAAGCATTATGTCACAGACACTCATGAATTCAAAAAGTACAACAAGAAAGAAACGAACAACTTCCAGATTGTTCTTAGAAGTTTGACTACAGAAAGGATATTATTTACAACGGTTAAAGACACAAGAAGTAAAATAGCAAGAAAGTCAAAGATTTTTTTTTTTACCCCAGTGTGGACGTGATTGGTCAAGACTCGACAACTGGACATCATTAATTATCAAACACCCCCCACACTTACTCTTTTGCACGTCCTCGGGCAAAACAGAAAAAAAAAATTGACTCAAAAGTTAAACATTCTAAAAGACTCAATTTCTAATAATATTTAAAAATGAAGATCAATTAATAATTCAAGTAATCAAACATTCATGAGGTAACACATCTTCACATCTCAAATCAACAAGCAAGGATACTTCAATTGAAAAACATGAGTAAAGAATGATAGATCCTCACAGAATTTACTCTCAGTCTCTCAAGTGTTTAAAAGGTAGGTATTTCACTCAATTCGACCTATGAAAATTGCACTACCATAAGCTTGCTTATCTTCTACTTCTCCACTACTCAAAACACATGCACACACAAATCATGAGGACTTTATTCAAGATTGTAGTGAGGTCAAGGTAAAGGTAGAAGTAATATGGATATGTCAAGTTAAATACCAAAGAGAATAGAAGAGCATTATGATACAGTTAGAGTGGAGAAGATGTTTGAGAACATTCAGTCTAACTTTCCCAAGATTTTCTTAGTTTTTTCTCATACAGGACAATGACCAATATCTAACTAATGTTTTGTTAAAGATCAATTGGTAGATTGAATTCCTTTAGGCTTGAACATTCTCCTTCTATTCCTGTTATTTCCAATCATCCACCCTCATTCTAGGTATGAATATATCACATGGTGCATTCTTTTGATTGTAGCAATAATCAGCTCTCTCTCTCTTTTTTTTTTTTTTTTATAGAAACATATTTTCTTTTTTTTTTGTTTTTTTTAACCAATCTGCACATGCACCCCCACACTTGTTCAAGAACTCATCAAATAACAAAGTCAATGCTCTCTTATTCCCTAAGGTTGGGTTAGAACATGGTTTTTCATTTAATGCACGTAATGAGTTAGAAACAAAGAATGGTCAAATAAGCTCAAAGGGGTTAAGCAAGGGGAAATATGCAAGGTTGGCAAGAATCAGAAAATTTTCAAGAAGTCAAAAGAGTGTTTGATATCATATTGAAAACAAGGTTGGCTATTTGGTTAAACTGGCTAAGAAAGAGGGCCTCAATCATGTTCATGCATGCAAGTGAAACGTAGCCTCAAAAAAGAATCAAAGCAAGTTCTAGAGTGATCATTATTATCATGAGTGAAAATCACACAAGAAAGAAGAGAATGACATAAATGTTGAATCCATCCATTAGGCTCAAGATCTAACAAGATATAGTTCTATCATTCTCAGTCCACCAATTCAACATCCATAACCAAACATATGATTTTTAAGAAAGAAGACAATTAACTCAATCATGCAAATTTCCTGAATTTCAATTGCTACTTCCACACAAACTAGTTATCTACCCCAACTAAAATGCGTCTCAAGAGTAAAATTTACTCTCTACTCCGCCATCCTTAACTGGTTTAGAAAATTACTGACAAACACACTTTATTAGTACATACACACACTTTTTTTGTGTTTTTTTTTGTTTTGTTTTTTTTTTTATATTTAGGCACACAACGATCCTTCCCCCCAACCAGATCATAACATTGTCCTCAACGTGAAAGAGAGATATAGAAAAGAGCAAAACAACCTGATAAGAAGTGAATCAACGCCCAGTAGAAAAGAAGCACACAGTCAGTGCTGCATCTGACCCTGATAAGAAGTGAATCAACGCCAAGCAGAAATGAAGCACACAGTCAGTGCCACATCAGACCCTAATAAGAAGTGAATCCACGCCAAGCAGAAAAGAAGCACATTGTCAGTGCCACATCTGACCCTGATAAGAAGTGAATCCACGCCAAGCAGAAAAGAAGCACACTGTCAGTGCCCCATCAGACCCTAAAAAGAAATCAGATAATAAAACTTAAGTACTTCCATAATTTAATACTAATTAATTACTACCTAAAAACACTCCTTACTCTGCCACCAATTAAGATGCGTCTCAAGAGAAAAATTACTCCTTACTCTGCCATCCCTATTTACTTTTATTGTTAATTGATGACAAACACAACAAACATATTAACAAACACACTTTTTGAATTTTTTGGTTTTTTGTTTTTTTATTTTTTTTATTTTACACAACCATCCTTCCCCCCAACCAGATCATAACATTGTCCTTAATGTTAAAATATAGATGAGTAAAGGATAGAATAAATTACCTGTTGGAGAAAGCGGACACAAATTTAAACAGAAATAAAGTACAATAAAATCAAACCGATTAAAGAGAAAGTGTCAGATCTGGCTTGCTTTTCTTGTTACTTCCTTCGCTGCTTCCTATTGACCAATCTATCTGAGCCAATACCTTATCAGGTACATACTCAAAAGCTTCCAATTTATCAATGAGCTCATCAATAGTGGAGGCAGAGATAAGAAGTTGTCTTGCTTAGAAGGAGTGATAAATTTTGTTCCACACTTTGTCAAGAAAAAATAACAAAAGGTCAAAGAAATTATTAACATTCAACAAACCAATGGGTTTATGGTGGATGTTCGGTTCAAATACCCAAGAGACAATTTGAAAAATTTCTTCCAAAGTACCAAAACCACGGTAAGACAAGAAATGCATCGAATTGTCAATCATTATTTTCATGCGTCCATGCATGGATGTTACCCGAATTTCTTCTCCAACTGTCTTGCCGTTGATGTTACTTTCAGCCTAAAGGTTTAGGAATAACACCTAAAACCCGATTTGCCTCCTATAAAAGTAGAAAGTGAAACAGCCCCCATTAACCCACGACAACCTCCCCATATACAAGATGAATATTCCTTGCAAAGCAAGTGATCGACCAAGAGCGCTAGCTGCGTTTAAACTCTAATCCCTTCCCATAACTTGACCCACAAAAACACGGACATTTTTTAGGTTACGAATAGAAGGCCCCATTCTATACCTTTCTTCTCTTTGAGTGTTTTCGAGTTGAAGATGAAGGAGAAAATGGAGTGTTTAAATAAGAAAAAGAATGGAAAGGGAAATAATTGCACCTAGAAGGGTAGGTCTAATGGTTTTGTCGAGAAAAAGGTTGAATTTAAGAAACATAAAATCTTTTTTTTTTTTTGTGTGTTTTTTTTAACTTTTTTTTTTCAAGAAAATCATCGAGGGTAAAGAAGTCTAGAAACCCCGAAGGATCCCATCCAAAAGATCGTCTGTCAAAACCAAAATTCAACAAAATCATACAAAGATAAAATAATAACAAATGATTACATACCTTTATGTATAGGTTTCATGGCAGATCTTTTATCACCGCGCGTCATGAGTGCAAGAATACCAAGACGGCTCACCAATCTGGGCATTCTTCTCCCTCCCGCTTGTGGGATATTTTGGATTGAGCTACGACGCCACTAATTAAAGTGCGTAAATCGACGGCCTACCACCAACGACCACGGCCGGTGAGAGGTCGGGCCGAAGAGCCCATGGCATTAAATCACAAGATTCGGCTCGAGGCATTGTCACGCGAGAATGCAAACACGGACGCTTCTTTACGTCCATCGCCAGTGAGCCTTTGGTTAAAACACTGGAATGCTTGCGCGGCTTCTCTCGCAGAGCATGGCACACGAACCTTATTTACCGACCGGCGTGTGAAGGTCCACCCGAGTCAATGACGGTCCGCCACTCCACCGGTGGGGGCTCCTAATCTAATTAAAGACCAAGTACAACCGAAGTTTCGCCCTTTTTTTTTTTTTAGTTTTTAGTTTTTTTCTTTTTTTTTTCTTTCTTTCTTTCTTTTTTTTCTTTCTTTTTTTTTCTTTTTTTCTTTTTTAAAATGTACAAGATAATATATACATGTTGTTGTGATTGTGGCTCACATCTTCCTCTGGTTTCACGTCCAGAAACGGCTTAAACGCCTTCTATGAGTCGAGGATAAGCTTCCCATCCAATTTTCTTATAAATTGGCAAACAGGGTCTTTTTGAGTCAGATTCCCAGGACTGTAAGAAGTTCACAAACTAAGAAGTTCACGCTGCACAACTCCACAAGAATGCGTCTCAAGAGTCAATAAGATATTATCTAATGACTCCTTACTCAGTCCATTCTTAATGAAGAATATTTTATCTTCTCTATTTACAGAAACCATTCCCAAAGAGTGACATCGCGTGTTGCAATTCCATCGTGCACACTTGTAACAAACTTTCATTCTTTTTGCTCTTCTCCTTTTTGAAAATGAACTTTTACCGAGACCAGGCATGTATGGGACAAATGATTCTGAAGATTCACCTAAACGAACCTTTGCTTCGATTATCCAAAGTATATCTTCTGGGAAGGCCCTTATACATTAACAATCTCGTCTTTCACACCTAGCTTCATAGACTTTTGTTAGAGCATTTAGAGGGAGAGAAGGAAAATATTTTCTTAGATTTGAGAGAATGACATCCATTTTGAAAGGAGAAGAAATCAGTTATTATGGGAAACTGAAAAATAAATCGACCTGAGAGTCACGGAGTACCGTTATCCGCCATTTAACCGACAACACAGAGAACTCAACAACTTGATGTTCCAGAAAATGGTTGAGTCTTGGTCCATTAACTTTAAGCGCATTACCATTCCTAAGATTCTCAATGTCTATGGCCCCATAAGATACACGTGTTTGACAACAAAAGAACCGCGCCTCCTAGATCTCAATTTTCTAAAGAGTAGGTGCGGATGAGAATCTTAAAGCAAAACTTTATTGACCAATTTCCGCAACTTTTGCAAAAGGTGTAACAGACCTTGAATAAAGAAGGCCAATAAAATCCATACTGCAAGATTTTCGCAGTTGTTGTCGCTAAAAAAAAATGACCTCCACATGCTTTCGATAAAATTTAATGGCATTACCTACCTCATTGTCGGGTACACAGCTGTCTTTTTTTTTTCATAATGCGGATGGAGAAGGTTCATCACCTCCATTTCTGCATTCTCTGGAAGTTCTTGAAACTGTTTGAGGTGGTGTCTTCTTTCCTTAGTCGCGCAATAATTGCCGAACACGGTAACATCATACAAGGAATGTCATGCATAAGATGAGATGAATGAAATGAAAACATTTTCTTTTCAAATGCATGGAATGAAATGCATGATTTATTTTTTTATATTATATATTTTTTAGAATGCTAAAGATGCCATGAAAATTTTTTTTTTTATGAAAATGCCTGATTTATTTTTTATTATTTTTTTTATGCTAAGGATGGCATGAAAATGCATGATTTTTTTTTATTTTTTATTTTTTAAGAATGCTTGGAGTGTCATGAAAATGCATGATTTTTTTTGAATGCTAGGAATGCATGATTTTCTTTATGCAATGTCATGAAAATGCAAGTTTTTTTTTTTTAAGGTTATAAAAATGCAAGATGATTTTTTTTTTTTTTTAAGAATGTAAGAAAATGTATTTTTTAAGTTTTTTTTTTCAAGAATGGATGGCATGAGGAAAGAAGAAGTACGCTCCCTTTGTGTCCTAATGAGGTTGCCTTAAACTTGGGAATTCCATCCTAAGGATCTAAGAGTCTTTCTCGGTTCGTGATAACTTCCATAGGGTGGCTTTTCTATTTTAAAGGTCTCTAGAGCCAAGTCCTATTTCGTAATGTTGACCGCGAAATAGTGGGTAAACCAACTAGGTGTGGGACATTCATGAAAAAGGCGCACTCTAGATGAGGTTTTCGCGATAACCAAACAGAAGTACATCCAAAATGGCTACCACTACGCAACCTCTACTTAACTTAGGCTTCACTGACTGTATGGGCCCCACTCGAATGTGTGTGCTTTACGTGTAGGTGCAGCTGGTGGGCTTTGGGAGCGTACAAACCTTCATAAAAATTTAAAAATAAAAATACCCAAAACCTCGCGAAAGCATATATATAATAGCCAGACAAAGAATCATCTATCCAAGGGTTTCAAAAATTATGCACAACATATTTACAAGTAACAATATACATAAGATAATGTCATCAGATACTTACATGGAACAAAATAAAATAAACTCCATTTATACACAAAAAGAAAACAAAAACAAGGATAAAAAGGGTAAAATAAATAAATAAAAATTATTAACAATTTGCACAACTAACAACAACAGGCTTGACTCTCCAAATATCCCCAGCGGAGTCGCCATCTGTCGCGACCGGGATCGCGGCGAGGAAATAGCAACTCGAAATGATTTTAAAATATGATAATGGAAAAATGGAGTCGCCACCAATTTTATTTGAATTTGGAAAAATTGAAAAACCTTTCTTTGAAAATGGTCTTTAGAACCAGATTGGATTCGGGAGTCGGTTATGCTTAGGGAAGGTGGAAATTTAATCCCACTCGCACCCTAACGCACCTGGTCCTAAGACGGTACCTTAGATTAATTGTGCAAATTATTAACAATTCTTGAAAATATTTATTTTACCCCTTTTTTGCAAACATTGTAACTAAAAAGCGAAACCACAAAATTGTGAAAACTTAAATTTGGCTTGACAGAAATGAAATTCTGCTCCTACGTATCCCCTGGTGCAATGGGGAACTCAAAGTTACGTAGTTCTTTAAAAAATATTTGTGGGTTGGTTCTGTTTTGGGGGTTCGACGGTCGATTAGAGAATATGGTGGGATGATTCTATTTTGGGGTTCGACGGTCGATTGGAGGATATGGTGGTTTGTGAAGCTGGTCGGTGAAGGTCGCAATGGTACGGTTCGACGATCAAGTGAGGAGAAGGATTTGGTTTGAAGGGTTACTACCGATGGTCGGTTACGGTTGGGTTTGATAGTGTTTGGAGAGGTTATGGAAATTGCTTGGGTGATGGGGATTATGGAGGCTTTGAAGAATGTGGGTGTATTGGAGGTGAGAGGATAGTGATCCGATTTGAGGTTCGTCGGTCGCTGAAAAGGATGGTGAAGGAGTTTGGTGGGTTCACAATAATAGTGAGAGAGGATGATGAAGGTTTGGATAGGTTCGACAGTCGGTGGGGTATGATGGTTGTTAGTTCGACGGTCGGGTATAGAGGGATTCAGGAGTGGTTGTTAGTTCGACGGTCGGGTATAGAGGGATTCATTAGTGGTTGTTAGTTCGACGGTCGGGTATAGAGGGATTCAGGAGTGGTTGTTAGTTCGACGGTCGGGTATAGAGGGATTTGGGAGTCCGACGGTCGGTGGGTTGAAGAGAAGGATCTGACCTCTGGGGTTTCGACGGTCGAAGAGGGTGTCGGTGAGAGGATGGTAACTGGCGTTGGTGAGGTTCAACGGTCGGTTTAGGGGGATTGGATGGTTCGACAGTCGGATATGATGGATTTGGGATTCGACGGTCGTGAGGAGGAAGGTTTGGAGGTTTGGGAGATAGGTGATGTGGTTTGTGGCATTTCGACGGTCGGTTGGGAGGTGAGAATGAGGGTGTTATTGAAGGTGGTGGTTACGGTTTTCTGGAGGTTTTTGAATTCTTTGGTGGTTTAAAAAAATGTGATGCAGAAGGGGTGGAGTTCCAGTGTGCGTATGGTACTCATGGTTAAAAAGAAAAAGAAAAGAAGATGGACAACATAACTATCCAGCCAGTATCCAAGCATGCATTTGAACATTACATTTTTACTCACAACAGTGCAAGGATAGTGATGAGAAAGGGCTTACCTCTTCTGTGCTACCAATAACACACTCAACTCAAAAAGAATCAAAAATCCCTTTCGTTCCCAACAGCCTCCCCAGTCTTCTTGCTTTTTTTTTTCTTTTCCCAGCTACCATCAGGGATCAACCCAACATCATCAATCTTCTTTCCTTTGCTGAAGATGGGATGATTTGGGGAAGATAAAAGAAGGTGGTCGTGAGTGGTGGTGAGAGTTGGCAGGGGTGATTGTGGTTTAGAGGTGATGAAGATGGTGAAATGAAGGTGGAAGGTTCTTTGGATGGCTATGGTTGCATGGTGGTTGTGGGTGGCCACGGTTGCATGGTGAGGAGATGAAAGGTGGTGGCAAATATGCTTTACGTGAACGGTAGTTTGGGGGCTATGGTGGGAAGAGGATATGGCTTACTGAGTTGACTCAGTGGTGTTGGATGGGAGGGTGGCAGAAGATGGAGATGGGATGTGAGAAGGAATGATTGGAGAAAGGTTTTGGTTTAGAGAAGATGGTTACGGTTGGGAGGTGAGAATGAGGGGTTTGAAGGGTGTTGGGAGATGGTGAAGTGTTAAAGATAGAGATTGGAAATCACAGGGAGGCTTGTTTCACGTAGTTGATGAAAGGTGGAAGGAGAAGTGAGGTTGCAGTGGTTGATGGAGGCTGTTATGGGTGGAGTTCACGTGGAAGATGGATGGGATGGGGTTACGTGGTGGTGCAAAGTGAAAATGAAGTTGGAGATGAGAGGGTGGCAGAAGATGGAGATGGGATGTGAGAAGGATTTTGAAGGAATTGGGTTCATCCAGTCTCCTGGAAGAAAATGATGGCAGCGACATTTATGGAGGGATCCTTCACATTTTGGAGGAAAGAGTTATTGATGGATGTGATGATTGCTCACCGTATGGGAGGTTGGCATTTTCCTTCAGATTTTCATCTTTTCCTGACAAATCTCCCTAAAATCCTCCTTTTTTGTATCAAAATTCCCTCCTTTTTTATTTTTTTCTGCTGACTCTTTCTTCTCTCTCTTTTTTTCTTTTGTGTCAATCACTCCTCCCCCTTTTTTTTTATTGAGTCCCCCATCCCCCATGAAAAACGATGTGCAGCATGTGACTATTTTTATTATTATTTTTTTTTTTTTTTTTTTTTTTTTTTTTTTTTTCTTTTTTTTTGTTTTTGTCTTTTTTATTTTATTTTTTTTTAGTTGGTCAAAATTGGGTGTTCACAATACACTAAATGGCATATTGGCCATAATTAACTTAAATCATTTTCAAATTCATTATTTTACCTAGGTTCATTAAATCATTGATTTAGAAAATTGTGGAGAACATTTTGGTTCTCTAATTTCATGAGAAGGTCAGTGAGCCTCAATGTGTTCTTTGGAACACTCATGCAAATCGTTACATGTTATTCACATCCTACTTTAATAATTATACAGTTATAAGCACATACAATTATATAATCACATATAATATACATACAATATATTTAAAACCATAAACATGTATAGCAAAAATAATAAAAGCTATAATCATGCATAATAAAAATAACCACAAATAGGAAAGCATTTTAAACAATCAAAAACAATAAAAACCACAAATAAACCATACAAACCGAATCCTTATGGATTCTACACACAAACACAAATCCATTTTCCTATCACCACTTAGGGTTGATGAGATTAAATCTCCCTCTTACCTCTTGTAGACAATTTAACCGGTTAGTTTTTCTCCTTTCCTTCAAATTTCGTACAAGCTCCAAAACAATTCCTAAAATTCTTAAACAATTAGTAAAAATACATACAAAGTACAAAATAGAAAAACCATGGAACAATCATGGTTAGAAAAATTAGAAATGTAATTTTGAACTATAGAAACAAAACTTACCCTTAAGTAAGTAACCAAAAGATTGGATTTTGGACAAGATAGTGTAGGAATTTGGGAAAACTTTGTGAATGAAAGATGTTTAGAATGGGATTTAGGTTTAAGAAATGTGATGGGATAAAATTATGAAGGTTTGGTTGTGTAAATATGGGTGCTGGCCAAACCTTAGGGAGAGAAAGTGAGAAAAAAGTGTGTTGAGTTCTTTGGTATTTTTAGAGAGAGAAATGGATAACTAAATGTGATAAGTGTGAAAAACAAAAGTGAAGAGTGAATAGATAGAGCTGCAGCTGTGAGTAAGTGTTGGTGAGGTTGAGTGATCAACTTTGCATGGTAAAATATCACAAAGTGTCCACATGGTTAAGCACATGGCTTATGTCATGTTGGATCCTTCAAGAACCATGTAGAACCAAGCCATTCCAAGCCCACTTGCTGCTGCCCAAACCATGTGCTCCTTCATCAAATTAAGGGTTTAATTGTTTCCAAATTACTCCTAATTACATGCTAGTTAATTAGGTAATTTGTTAGGTTAAACATCCTATCCAAACTTAATTAACATCTTAATCATATAACTAATTAATTTAGTATATATTAACATATATTATAACCTTTAATTAATATTAGGATATCTAATTAGTATTTAGATTATAATTAATTCATAACTAAGCTAGTTCACTTAGTATGCTAATTAAGTAATTAGATTAGTTAAATTAAGCTTAATTAGGTTACTAACCAAATTCAAGCCTACAATTTTTGACTTAATTCTAACCCTTGATTCATCTTTAATTCCTAACCATAGATTAGATCTAAGGTAGATATCACTTGGTCATAAATCTATCATTTCACCATTGATTAGATCAACGGCTTAGGTTAAAGGCTTCCTAACTAAGTCTTCATCCAACGGTCCAAATGAAAGTCTATGCTCCCTTCGTTGACCAATTCCTATTGGTTTAGAAAGTCAAATCACTTTTGTTGACTTGCTCTCATTGGCTAGAATTTGTACAGTCAGCACAGTTGACTACTTTTCCTAAACGCGGGTCCCACAAGATTTTTTAAAGATCGTGGTCAAATCAAAGCAGATTTTTATTATTTTTGAGACAAGAGTCTTGTAATATAAAATAATATTATAATAATATAAAATTATTTTATTACACAGTTAAATCCAAAAAATTACGAGATTAATATATATATCAATCAGAATTGGGTTTAGTAAGATCCCCCAGCTCCAATTAATTAAAATAAGATTTATCCAGCTAGAAAATTATTATTTCCCTAGGTCGGAGCAAATCACATACAACAGTCAAGTACACTCACGAAATAGTCAAATTAAATTTACTGCTCACAGAATTCACAAAACAGTACATTTCAGGACTATATTGTAATTATCCCAAAAGTTGGGGTGTTACAAATAAAGCCAAAGATGAAGATCAAGATCAAAAGAGATGACCAAGATCAAAATATAAAGACCAAGATCAAAAGAGGTATATTAGATATAGGTCTTAGAATATCAATGTAAAATGCCCTTTAAGTATCTCAATGATTCTCAAATGATTTTCCAAATATTGTTTTCAAAATTAGCTTGTAAATTCAAAGTTAAACATGTTTTTCAAGAAATGTTGTTTTTAATCTTGGATTCAATATTTGTGAAAGCATTTATGTTTAATCCAATGACCTAAGTGTTAGAAATGGCTTACATACTTAATTAGGCTTGAAAAATGTGTTCAAAGGCCAAGGTAATCGATTACACATGTTTTGTAATCAATTACAAGCTAAACAAAGAGCTGGCAATCGATTACATGGATCATGTAATCGATTACCAATAACTCAGAGGCCTTGTTATCGATTACTCCAGTAATGTAATCGATTACATTGAACCCAGAAAGGCAAGAACATGTTCAAGAAGGTATATAATCGATTACATGAAAATGGTAATTAATTACAAAGTAAGTCAGAGGCCTTATAATCGATTACACCAAGAATGTAATCGATTACACAGAGCCCAAAAAGCCAAGAATACGTTGGAACAACAATGTAATCGATTACATTTGTTGTGTAATCGATTACAAGCAATCTGACAGAGTCAAACGGCTATATTAATGGCATTTAATGCTTGGCTAAAAATGTCCCAATGGCTCCTTTACTTACAAAACTTATAAATACCAATGTTGGGGTTTTATTGGAGGTTAACCTTGAACCAAAAATTGATTACTAATACTTCAATACGAGATTTAATCTTCGAATCCATTCTTGCCCTGTTTTTGTGAGAAAACTTGAAATATTTAAAAGGGGCATTGCTAGAGCTTCAATTTGTATCAATCTACTCTTTGAGAGAGTTTCTATCATTCAAACACTTTGTTTATTCTGTAAAAGAGAGTGAGGTATCCCTCTAGTGAAAAAGGATGAGGTATTCCTTGTTGAAAAGGAGGTGAGGTATCCTTCAAAGGTGTAAGGAAGGTGAGGTATCCCTCAAAGGTTGTAAAGGGTGAGGCATCCCTGTTTTGAGGCTCAAAGCACAAGGGTGTGGTATCCCAATGTGTTGTTGAGTGCTCCAATCTGTAAAGGTCTTCAAGCACCTGTTCAAGCTTAAAGTTTAATGGAAAATCTCGAGTGGTTTGCTTGAGAACTGGACATAGGTCACAAGGGGTGGCTGAACCAGGATAAATCCTTGTGTTTGATTCTCTCAACCCTATCTCTTTACATTTGTGCATTTATTTTATATGCTTGCTTGAATGTTATTCATCTTGGATTGTTTAATTTGTGAGTGAAGTATTCAATCTCATTTATCTATTCACTTCAATTATCCAATAGCTTCAACGAAAATTGATAAACAAACGTTTTACGAAAGATTTACGAAAATATTTCATAAACTCAATTCACCCCCCTCTTAAGTTTGAGGCCACTTGGTAACATATTGACCATGAGCTCTCTAGGGTACTAAGGCCTCAAAATTTTCATTATTCATAAGGAGTTTCAAGCAATCAATTTATATCAACCATTAAGAATTTCGTTTTCCACCAAAACCATAAACATCACCAAGTCACAAAATCACATAGGGCAAAATGACAACAAAATCATCAAGAGCCAAACACAAATCAAGTGAAAAATCCTCACATGGATTCTCCACTCTCAACATAACAAAATGTCCCTCACCACCATAGAAGGTTGATAAGAGAAATCTCCCTCTTACTTTAGGAGATATCCAACCACTTCTTGAAGAATTTTTTTGAAGCAAACCTCCATTTCCAAGAGCCTCTTGAAAAATGAAAATGGTATACCAAAAATCAACATTTTAGGTTTGGAAAAGAATGATCATGAATTAAGATCATGGTCTTGAAAAAGAAAAGAAAGAAAAATGGAAAAGAAGAAACATTTACCTTAGAAATCCCCAAACCCTAACTTGAAGGATGCTTGAAAAGTGATGAACAAGCCAAGATCTTCACTTCAAATGGTCTTAGGAAAGGATGTTGATTCAAAAAATATGGTTTGTTAATATTTTAGAAGATGAGATGGTGGGATTTGGGTGGTGGCCGTGAGGTAGGGAAAGGAAATAAGAGAAGAAAAGATGAGAAAAAATAAGAGAAAAGCTTTTGGGTGAAGAGAGAGAAAGTGATAAAAAAAAGTGGTAAGGTGAAAATGAAATGAAAACTTAACCCAAGTCTCCTTTTCCCCCCTCATGGCCGTGCACTCCCTTGGGAGAAGGAGCCAAGCTTCCCTTGCAAGCTTATCCCAAAGCTTCCTTGAGAAGCTTCACACTTTGTCCAAAAAGTCAACAATGATGTCATGTGGTAATGTCACTTGGATGATGTCATAAAAGTGACTAGATAGAAATAATCCACTAATTTTTTACTACAAGCTATTATCCGATGAACAAAAGTTACAATTAATAAAGCCGGTATCTATTGCCCAACGGATAATAGAGCGTACTTAAATTTCATCTATCAGATAAAATTTTAGACAATGAAAATTTTGAAAACTATCTCCAGTTTCGAGTTTAGTAAGATCCTCCGGCCCCGGTCTAATAGTCCAAAATTTTTTCAGCCTCAAAAAAATATTTTATTCTTTTGACCCCGTTTATCGTGCACGTAAATTGAGAAATATAATAAAATAATTAAAGTCACCCAAATAATTCACAAAAATTCACAAAATTCATAAATATTATAAAAAGCATATATAATAGAAAACAAGGAATTTCTGGGTTGTTACACTTTGTAGCACTCAAATCAGATTATACAAGTAAGCAAGTGATAAAAGCATTTATGAATAGTATTGTTAAACTCCATGGTATGCCTAAGTCAATAGTTTCAAACAAGGACAAGATGTTTACAAAAAAAGTTTTGGCATCATATTTTCAGTTGCAAGGAACAACTTTGGCTATGAGCTCAGCTTACCATCGATAAATTAATGGATAGTCTGAAGCCATGAATAAATGCTTAGAAATGTATTTGAGGTGTTTCACATTTCACAATCCAAAAGCTTGGTATAAAGTCCTTCCTTGGGTAGAATATTAGTATAACACCTCATTCCACATGAGCTTGGGAATGACAACATTTAAGGCACTGTATGGCAAAGATCCTCCTACCTTGAGAAGGTATAATTGGAATTCAACTAATTCACCAGCATTACAGGAAATATTACAGAATAAGGATATTCTTCTGACTCAAGTAAAAAATAACTTGGTTCTAGCACAGCTAGTGATGAAAGCTTAAGCTAATAAGAAAAGAAAGGATGTTCATTTGGAAATAAGAGACTTGGTGTTGGTGAAATTGCAGCCCTACAAACAAAATTTAGTAGCTTAAAATAGAAATCATAAGCTAAGCATTAGGTACTTTGGTCCTTTTCCAACCATTGCCAAAATAAGGTCTGTAGCATACAAACTTCAATTACCAAAGTCTACAAAGATTCATATTGTATTTCATATTTCTAAGCTAAAACCTTTTAAAGGGGATTCCAGTGAGCAATACATTTATGTACCTTTGTCTACATATGAGTTAGATCCCATTTTACAACCAATAATAGTATTGAAAACCTGAACAATTATATGAGGCAATTTCCATATTCCACAAGTATTGATCAAATGGGAAAACTTAGAAGAAACATATGCTACTTGGGAAGACATTTCTGATGTTCAGGCTAACTATCCTAACTGTAACCTTGAGGACAAGGTTGATTTTAAAAGGGATGGTAATGTAACAATACCAATAGTTAAGAATGCCAACATGGATGGAGAGTCAGCTTGTTCAGATGGGAGTGTACAATGTGAAGCTAGTTAGGAAATGAGTTAGTTAAGAATGATGGACAATTGGCAAAGGATCTTGAAATTAAGGGTAAGAGGAAAAGTTACAAGCAGAGAATAACTAATTCAGGTTGGAAAGACTCTGTGTGAGCAAAGCAAATATAAGCTGGTACAATAGGATAAGAGAGGTGTGTGTTATATGAGATCATTTTTCTTCTCCTCTTTGGACTCTTTCTTCTTCACTGTATCTTTTTCTCTCAATTACTCTTATCCCTCTGTACTTGCTAATCAGTCTATACACTGATAGCCATCTACCCCATATTATCACTATCATTAGTTAAATAAAACAGTACTAGGCATATTCAATTACTTTGTTTCTTTACTTAGCTTAAGTAAATTTACACTATTACATCCTCCTACTTGCAAAATAAAGACCATCAACCCCCTCTGCTACTAGCCATGGAGGAATTTCCTTGAGAATCCATTCTTATCTCCTCTCTTCCTACTGGGTTCTGTATGAAATGAAGGTTTACAACTTGTAATACCAATACTTGTTGGTGGATGAAATGGAGATGAGAAGGTAAAAAGGAGATACAATGGTAAGAAGAAAATTGAGAAGCAGGAACCCTACGAAGAAATGGGGAGAAGCACCAACAACCATATTTTGAATCATTAGCTATGTCATATGTCACTTGCCAGGTCACATACCAACTGTGTATACATTGTCATGTCAAATGCCAAGTAAGTGATTTTTTTGCCATGTATGCTAGAGGCACTAACGAAGTTAGGTGGAAGGATAATGGTGTGGAGTTTTAATAAGTTAGAGGACCAATTTGGAACAAAAATTAGTTTGAGGATGAATTTGAAAACACAAAATAAGTTAGATGATGAAAGCATAGTTTTTGCCATATTAATTTGAAAAGTGAAAAAATAAATGTGCAACCAACTTGTCTTGTTGCTCTATCCTTAATTAAATAATTTAATTATGAAATAAATTAGGTAAATGAGTACAATTAATTATAAAAATGTGCAACCAACTATCAAACGTATGACGTATATATGTATAGGTAAGGGACATAAGGCAGTAGGACAGATCTTGTAGATGAATGATGGCTTCAAACTAAGGGGAATTATGAATATATAATAAGCATCGATTATAGAACTGCGAATTGCTTAGTAGTAAGATCCTATTTGTATATAGTGACTTGTTATTACTATTAACGCTTATTTGCATGCATATTATTGTGTTTGAAATGTTAAAATAATGCTCTACCTAAGAAGTTCTAAACCTTAAATTAGATGACATTAGTTTTGCATGGCTAGGATTAAGTGGCTCTGAGTAATTCGAGATTTGACTACTCAAGAAATTTATATTTCGTCATTTACTGATTGTGAAGATGATTACTCAACAATAAGATTATCAAGCGGTAAATATGATAGAAAGTTTGAGTGGTGACAGGAGTTCACTTCTTATGATGATAGGGAGGAGACTATGTAGAGTGATGTAATAAAAGGAAAAAGAAAAATATTGTAGATTAGAAAAATCAATTTGCATGTTTTTGTTAAATAAATTTTCTTATGAAAAAAAGTTGCATGGTGGAGCAACTAGGGAAAAAGATGGAATTGAAAGAAAATGAAATTTATATAAAAATTTTATTTCAACAATGATAGTGACATTATACAAGAGTCTCATGGAGAGAAAATACTTGATAAAATTGTCAATTCAACTTTGTTAGGATTGGAGAAGTTGAGTGGAAAGTGACTAGATAGGCCTTTCTGGTGATAAAGAAAACATGTGTCTCCTTACACTCGTCTATCAGGTTTTGGAGAGTGGTTGAGAAAAAAAAATTCAGGGCTATTTGGATGAAGTTGAGATTAGGGATTTGATAGTGATTATGATGACAAGTAAAGTATATGTACTTTTCTTTTTACTTGTAATACAATAGAAACTCAAGGGAAGATTATCCATATTTAGTGAATGAGTTTAGGAAATGAGAGCGTCAATATTAGTAAAAGTAAAATCTATTTTAATTTTTAATGAATTACTCTCGTGCATATTAAAAAAAATTTGTATTAGATCACTCCTGGTGAGCTAGGATAGATATCTTGACAACAATTCAGGAAGTACAACTTTTTCTAAGTAATGTTCTTCATCAAATTCATCAATCATCATTCTTGTCTTCAGCAGTTAAAGACTTGAATTTTCTTAGCATGCTTGCACTTTTCCTTATGCATAATGACAGCCAGACCCTACATAGGTTAACCTATATGCCTTCTCCAGTCTAGATATGATGATCACATATTTGATACATTAATAAGCCTTCATTTTTAGTCATTTACACTCTTCATATACTTAATTGATTGATTTTGATTATATTTTGTAAGTTTGGACTCAAATTGGACTTAATTGAATTTTTCAGCATAATTTACGTCTTATGTTGTTTCTGTATTTGGGCTATATCTTGGGATGTAGGTGGTCAAATAAGGTGAATCTGATAGCATTATAAAGATAAGAGAGAGCTCTATAACTTTTATGAAGACATAAAAGGCCCAATCACACGAGTAGATAACTCAAATTGGGGTTGAAGCAAGAACTAGAGTACTGTTCCTGACAGCTTGACCTATGTGTACTGTTCATGCCATTTTTCGGGCTAGAAGTTGTCAAATGGCCTGAAATATTGATGCTGAATATTTGAGACCTATATCTACAAGTTTCATGTTGAAAACTTTTCCAGAATCGGAGGCCTAATGGGTGATATTGGGCTTGCAATTCAGACCAGATGAGTTGTGACTGGGCCTGAGCAGTGTACAGTAATTTGAACGTATCTAGAGTTATAGAAATGATATTGGACTCAAACCAACGCCATTTGAAAGTCAAGATCAATCCCTACAACTTTGATGAAGATCATATTTGCCTATTCTGACGCATTCAATGACTTCAAAGCTAAATAATTTCAGAGACAAGGAATCTCCATAATTTTCCACTCACCAAAAGTCATTTGGCATTTTCCAATCATTTTTCACTCATCCACTCACTAATGACTCAGCCCCCTTGTCATTTTGTATCTCTAATCCTCTATAAAAGGGGGTCTTAGCAGATCATTAGGGGTGTTAGGTGTTAGGTACCAAAATGATGCTAGTTTGTTACTAGGTTTTCTTGTAGTAATTTTCCTTTGTTCTAAATTAAAGTCATGTTCTTCTTCTTCTTCTTCTCTCTTTCTTTCTTCGTATCTATGAGTAACTAAGTTTCATTTTGCTTAGGTGAAAGAGTGAAGCTCTTGGTAATGAAATAAGGTTAGATTAATTTCTCTCTTGTTCTTAAATGATATATTTTCAAGTGGTCATTATACGTATTATATTTTGTTTCCAATCAATTTAGCAACCCTCCTTGTAAAGTGGAGTTCTTGATTTGTTGTAGACAAAAGATTAGCACAATGAATGCTTTAACCCATTTACAAGTGGTGGTGTTAGAAACTCTCCTTATAAAGTGGAGTTCTTGATTTGTTGTAGATAAAATATTGGCACAATGAATGCTTTAAACCATTTATAAGTGGTGGTAATATTTTTTAGAAATATAATATAATTACGTATATTATTTTAATTGGACTTTTAACGTTATATTTTCTGATTGGAATCTCCATGTTGCGAGGATTCTAATTGAGTTATAAAAGAAATTAATCTTACCTTTACTTTATTTACCAAGAGTGGATCTTTTAACCCAAGTAAATAATTTTTACCGTAGTAACAAAATATTTACTTCACCTTAATTAATCTTCAACAATTCCCTGTGGATCGACCTCGGACTCCCGAGAAATTTATTACTTGAGACAACCTACACTTGGGTTCGCAATGCAACAATTAATTCAGCATTAAATTTGTAGACTTGTTTGAAACTTTTAATTTGCATCAAGTTTTTGGCGCCGTTGCTGGGGACTTAATTTGAAGAACAAATTTTGGTGTAAATATTTTGTATATATTTTTTACTTTTTTATTTTTTTTTTCTTTTGTACATACTAACTTATTAACAGTGGGAGAACCTCTCCCTTTTATTTTTTTTGTACATATTAACTTAGTGTGGGTAACTCTCCCTTTTATTTTCTATACATACTAACTTAGTGGGAGAACCTCTCCCTTTTATTTTTTTTTGTACTTTATTAACTTAGTTGGGGTAATTCTCCCTTTTAATTTCTGTACAGTGGGGATAATTCTCTCTTTTATTTTCTTGTACATATTAATTTAGTGGGGGAAACTCTCCCTTTTATTTTCTGTATATACTAACTTAGTTGGGGGAAACTCTCCCTTTTATTTTACGCACTAACTTAGTGGGAGAACCTCTCCTTTTTATTTTTTTCCGTACTTTACTAACTTTGTGGGAGAAATCTCTCCCTTTTATTTTTTTTGTACATACTAACAAAGTGGGAGAAACTCTCCCTTTTACTTTTCTCGTAATTTACTTTTCACATTTTATTTTCTCGTATGTTATTTTTTTTTTTTATTTGGTGGTTGGTTCATACCACACCTTTGTTATTTTTATATTTGGTGGTTGGTTCATACCACACCTTTGTTTTTTTTTATTTAGTGGTTGGTTTATTACCATACCTTAGTGTTAATATATATTTGGTGGGTGGTTTATACCACATCTTTGTTAATATTTAATGGACGGTTTATACAGCTAGCTTGTACATTTTCTTTTCTATTTTAAGTTACTTATTTATGCTTAATTGGTATCGTGATTCAAATGCTGGTCGTTTGGTTAAAGTTAATCCTAGTACTTTATATATTGATTTGTCTGGATCACAATCACACACATCAAACACAATAGCTGAAAATGAAAGTGTGCATGATGAACATGAAAATCAACCGTTGCGAATCATGCGTGAGTATTTGCAACCATCTCGAAATTCTAGTCCATCATGTTTTATCTTTCCACTCAATGCTAACAATTTTAGATTCAAGTCAGGTATGATTTCTTTACTTTCTAATTTCCATGGTTTAGAATCTGAAAGCCCATATTTACATTTAAAAGAATTTGAGAAAGTATGTACTGCTTTTCATGATCAAACTTGCATTGAAGAGGTTGTTAAATTTAAATTGTTTCCTTTTTCTTTGAAAGATAAAGCAAAAACTTGGCTTAACACTTTGAAACTAATATCAGTTGGCACGTGGCAAGAAATACAAGGTGAGTTTTTAAAGAAATTTTTTCCAACACATAAAACCAATGCTTTGAAAAGACAAATCCAATTTTTTTTTCAAAATTCAAATGAATCATATTTTCAAAGTTGGGAACATTTTAAAGATTTGTTAAATTCTTGCCCACATTTGTGTAAAAAAAACCAAAAAAAAAAATAGGAAGTGTGTGTATTAATATGTTTGTTGTGTTTGTCAGTAATTTACTAAATCAGTTAAGGATGACAGAGTAAGGAGTAAATTTTACTCTTGAGACGCATCTTAGTTGGGGTAGACAACTAGTTTGTGTGGAAGTAGCAATTCAAATTCAGGAAAATTTGCATGATTGAGTTAATTGTCTTCTTTTTTAAAAATCACATACTTGGTTATGGATGTTGAATTGGTGGACTGAGATTGATAGAATTATGTCTTGTGAGATTTTGAACCTATTGATGAATGGATTGAACATTTGTATCATTCTCTTCTTTCTTGTGTGAATTTCACTCATGAAATTATTGCTCTAGAACTTGCTTTGATTCTTTTTGAGACTACATCATATGCATACATGAATATGATTGAGGCATTCTTCTTGAAATAGCTACTTTAATCAAATAGCCAGCCTTGCTTAGCAGCATATTGTCTCAATATGATATCAAGCACTCTTATGACTTCTTAGAAATTCTCTGATTCCTGCCAACGTAAAGCATTGCAAATAGCCTATTTCCCTTGCTTCTGTACTACATGTATTTACATAAAAGCTAGTAAAGATTTGACACAAAGCTAAAACATATCTGCGCAGTGCACCAGTGAATAACACCCTCAACCCCTTTGAGCTTATTTGACCATTCTTTGTTTCGAACTCATTATGTACCTTAAATGAAAAATCATGTTCTTACCTAACCTTAGGGAATAAGAGAACATTAACTTTGTCATTCGATGAGTTCTTGAACAAGTGTGAAGGTGTGTGTGCAGAATGGTTTAAAAAATGTATATATGATGTTCTTTTTGTAAAAAAATAAAAAAAATCAATAAAAAAATCAAAATCAAAATCAAAAATCAAAAATCAAAAAAATGTAAAAAGAAAAAGAATGTCAACAAGGCAATAAAGGAAAGAAAAAGAATATGTAAAGAGAATTTGTATTAGGTTGAGTTGGGATGAACTTTCATGCTTGTCAATTGAACTCAACTTTCATGTTCTTTTATTCTCTTTGGTATTTAACTTATCAAATCTATATTACCTTCTCCTTTACCTTGACCTCATTACAATCTTGAATAAAGTCCTCATGATTTGTGTGTGCATGTGTTTTGAGTAGTGGAGAAGTAGAAGATAAGCAAGCTTATGGTAGTACAATTTTCATGGGTTGAATTGAGTGAAATATCTACCTTTTAAACACTTGAGGGATTGAGAGTGAATCTTGTGAAGATCTATCATTCTTGACTCAAGCTTTTCAATTGAAGTTTCCTTACTTGTTGGTTTGAGATGTGAAGATATGTTACCTGATAAATGTTTTGATTACTTGAATGATTGGTTGCTTTTCATTTTTAAATATTATTAGAAATTAAGTCTTTTAGAGTGTTTAACTTTTGAGTCTGTTTCGTTTTTTTTTTTTTTTAGTTTTGGTCTTGTGTGTTTTGCTCAGGAGTGCAAAAAGTTAAGTGTGGGAGAATTTGATTATCACATATTTGATACATTAATAAGCCTTCATTTTTAGTCATTTACACTCTCCATGTACTTAATTGATTGATTTTGATTATGTTTTGTAAGTTTGGACTCAAATTGGACTTAATTGAATTTTTCAGCATAATTTACGTCTTACGTTGTTTCTGCATTTGGGATATATCTTGGGATGTAGGTGGTCAAATGATGTGAATCTGATGGCATTTTAAAGATAAGAGAGAGCTCTATAACTTTGATGAAGACCTCAAAGGCCCAATCACACGAGTAGATAACTCAAATTGGGGTTGAAGCAAGAACTAGAGTGCTGTTCCTGATAGCTTGACCTATGTGTACTGTTCATGCCATTTTTTGGGCTAGAGGTTGTCAAATGGACTGAAATGTTGATGCTGAATGGTTGAGACGTATATCTACAAGTTTCATGTTGAACACGTTTCCAGAATCGGAGGCCTAATGGGTGATATTGGGCTTACAAGTCAGAACAGAGGAGCTGTGACTGGGCCTAAGCAGTGTACAGTAATTTGAACGTATCTAGAGTTATAGAAATGATATTGGACTCAAACTAAAGCCATTTGAAAGTCAAGATCAATCCCTACAACTTTGATGAAGATCACATTTGCTCATTCTGACGCATTCAATGACTTCAGAGCTAAATGATTTAGGAGACAAGGAATCTCCATAATTTTTTACTCACCAAAAGTCATTTGGCATTTTCCAATCATTTTTCACTCATCCACTCACTAATGACTCAGCCCCCTTATCATTTTGTATCTCTAATCCTCTATAAAAGGGGGTCTTGGCAGATCATTGGGGGTGTTAGGTGTTAGGTACTAAAATGGTGCTAGTTTGTTACTAGGTTTTCTTGTAGTAATTTTCATTTGTTCTAAATTAAAGTCATGTTCTTCTTCTTCTTCTCTCTTTCTTTCTTCTTATCTATGAGTAACTAAGTTTCATTTTGCTTAGGTGAAAGAGTGAAGCTCTTGGTAATGAAATAAGGTTAGATTAATTTCTCTCTTGTTCTTAAATGATATATTTTCAAGTGGTCATTATACGTATTGTATTTTGTTTCCAATCAATTTAGCAACCCTCCTTGTAAAGTGGAGTTCTTGATTTGTTGTAGACAAGAGATTAGTACAATGAATGCTTTAACCGAATAGCTCCTCAAGAATAAAGAATCTATTGATCCACATTAGGTGCCACGCTTGCATCTGTTTTCTTCCTTCATTTATAAGTGGTGGTGTTAGAAACTCTCCTTATAAAGTGGATTTTTTGATTTGTTGTAGATAAAATATTGGCACAATGAATGCTTTAACCCATTTATAAGTGGTGGTAATATTTTTCGGAAACATAATATAATTACACATATTATTTTAATTGGACTTTTAACGTTGTATTTTCCTATTAGAATCTCCATGTTGCGAGGATTCTAATTGAGTTATAAAAGAAATTAATCTTACCTTTACTTTATTTACCAAGAGTGGATCTTTTAACCCAAGTACATAATTTTTACCGTAGTAACAAAATATTTACTTCACCTTAATTAATCTTCAACAATTTCCTGTGGATCGACCTCGGACTCCCGAGAAATTTATTACTTGAGACAACCTACACTTGGATTCGCAATGCAACAATTAATCCCGCATCAAGTTTGTAGACTTGTTTGAAACTTTTAATTTGCATCAAGATACCTCCTTGGATTGGAAAAGTTATATGGTCTCCAGATTGGAGAAGGGATATGAGTTAATTTTTATAAGATTTGACTATCATCGAGTGTATGGAAAAATGTGAAAAGGTTAAGAAAATTCATTTCTTTAACAATTGAAGACAATAATGATGATAATTGATATATTTCATGGTGAATATTGCGTGGAGAAAATGGTGCTTCTCGAATTTTAGCAAGATTAATATCCCACTTCATCAAGAGAGAAACCAACACAAGAATCTTTCAAACATGAATGCAATAAATTCAAGAGCTCAAAAGAAAATTGGCATTTTTTGATACTAACACTCCTAGTTTCTAAACTATTTCATTTCATAAGGATAGTCTTTTTATTGAGTTCATATTGTATTACAGATAATAAGAAAAGTATATATAACCCACATGTCATCATCATCAGTCTCTAAACCATAATTTGAAATTGGTCCAAATTCCCTTCAAATTAAACTTTTCTTGTTACTCTTTCAAAATCGTTAAATGACTGCAAGTAGACACACGTTTCCTGTGTCACCTGGAAGGCCAATGGCCTTGGGACTGCCCTCTTAGCTACCTTAATCCTAATAATGTTGAGTACATGGTTTAATTGTGTTATTCTTCTCCACAATACACCATCATTAATTTTTAAGAATTTCATTTTTTTGGTTTCCTTCTTATTCCTCGGCTTCTCCACCGAAGAGCTTCCTTTTGCCAAAAAAAATATTTCATAAAATCATGTTGAGTTATTATTATAATCCACAATACTTTTATCCTTCCTTTTTCTATATCTCTTTACCTAGTCTTTTTCTTATAATCATAAGAGATGGAGCCTTTTTCACTTTGCAATCTTTCGATTATATCAATCACTTGAAAATATTATTTTTAGAGTCATTGATAAGCCTATATTCTATAGTCTTCGAATGGATTAATTGTGGTGATTTACTTTTATTTATTAGTGAATTTTAGATGAATCCTTATCATTGTCTTCATTTTTATAGATTAAAGAGATTTATCACATTTAGAGTGAAAGTAGGTGAAGACACCACGTTTTTAAAGCAAAAGAGGACCATTTTAGCTTAGACATAGTCATGTTGAGCCTAGACACAACTAATAAACACCATTTTTATATATTATTTAACCTTCATATTCAGCATTTTAGATCTCTTTTGTGCTTAATCGATTGATTTTGACCAAAATTTATAAGTTTGGGTTCAAATTGGGCTTAGTTATTTTTTTTCAGCATTGTGATAATTTTACACTATTTCTATATTTCACGTATAACTTGAGTTATAGATATCTAAAAATTATGAACATTACCTTGTAGGAAATTTGAGAGGAAGCTCTACAATTTTGATGAAGAGCTCTAGAGTTGAATCAGATGTCTAGTGGGTCATATTAGGCCAGAAAGTCAGAACAGAGGTGTTGTCACTAGAACTTAAGTAGTTTACAAAGATTGGACTATATCTTGGGCTGTAAGAGTCATAATGGACTGAAACTAGTGGCATTGGAAAGCTGAGACAAAACCCTTTAACTTCTTGAGAACACTTATCTAAACAGTAATGTTTTGATAGGGTTTTTAATGTCTGAAGTTAGACATGACCTTGTCTAACTTAGAAAATGCTTCTGACTTAGAGACATGGCTGTGTCTTTGGGTCACACAGTTGTGTCTCCCCTTACGTTGCAAGTTACATCAATTTTTTAGTTCACACAGCCGTGTCGATCTTAGACATAGCCGTGTGAGGCTTCCTGTGTGTAAAAATGGTAGTTTTCACCTTAAATGTTATAAATAGAAGCAAATCACTAAACCTAAAGTGAACTTTTGCAATGACAGACTTTGAGAGACAGATCAGAAGAGAGAATTACTATGAATCCTTGGAGTACAGCTACGAAAAGAGGATTCAATTCTTGAAGGCTTGAAGATCATAATCACCGTAAAAGGAGTTTTGATTTCTCTTTTCCTCTAGTTTTTCCCCTTTCTTCAAGTTTTTCTTTCCATGGATTTGTATTGTGATATAGATTTGTTTTTATTGAACATGAGTAACTAATCTCATAGCTAGGGCTATGGAAGATCTTATTTTCCTAATTAATTGGTTTTGAATTCAACTTTGATTAAGGTAATCTCTTTTGGATTTATTATGTTGCTTGTATTCTTGTCAGAACTTGATTACTTTTGACATGTTTTAATTCATTATTTGACCAATGACCATCCGCATCCAATGAGTGGACCTATATAATAAACATAGGATTAGATTGGCAAATGACCAAATATCAATTTATTCTATCAATCAAATTGATGATATGTTAGTTCATCTCTTGAATTGGGGCTTAATGCATTCCTAATGAAACTAAATGACCAAATAGGTAAATAATTGAGGAAAAGAATATTGTTTATCCATGACCATTGGGATTCAATAGCAATTAAGAGAATATTGGTAAGAAAATTATCTTACATTATAAATTAATGAAAATCTGATTAAGTGGATTCAAGTGAAGCTTGCGCCCTAGTTTCTCTATAATTGATTTATCTCTGTGTTGTTTGATTGTCCATTGTTCTTGTTAATTTATTTTCTAATTTAATTTTGAATTTCTCTTTATACTTACAATTGTCTAAATAACCAAGAGTTTAGCGAATCTAGTAATTACTACTTATTCGTCATGGGATTCATAACTAGGACTCAAGTCCTATATTACTTTGCGATAAAGTGCACTTGCTCTTAGTGTATTTTACGTGTATCGAGTTTTTGGCATCATTGTTGGGGAATAAGTTTGGTAATATTAGAAGCGAAAAGCTCTAGTTAATTTAGATGAATTTTTTTCCTTATTTTATTTTATTTTATTTTTAATTTGTTTGTCATTTCATCTCCTTGTTTACACTTCTTGTTTATGTTACTCGTTCTCAATCTCATAATATGATATTTGATCCAGAAATTGAGAAAATAGCTCGCAAGTTAAGGAAGTAATCTTTTACTAGAGCTGTGACTGAATAAGCTATAACAAGGATGGAGAGACCAATAGTTGAGGGGAATCGTGAAGAATGAGCTACCCCAATGGAGCGAACTAAGCTTGAATATTCCATGCCCATGGTTGGAGCATACGAAAGGAGCATTACAAGACCAGTCGTGGCGGCCAACAACTTTTAGATTAAACCAGCATTAATCTCTATGATTCAAACTTCTATTCAATTTGGTGGACTACCTTAAGATGATCCAAATCAACATTTGGTCAAGTTCTTACAGTTGTGTGACACCATTAAGTATAATAGGGTGACAGATGATGTAATTCGATTACAACTCGTTCCTTTCTCTCTTAGGGATAGAGCAAGTCAATGGTTAACGTCACTACCAAGGGATTCCATCACCACATGGGATAAATTGAGACAACAATTCTTGGCTAAGTATTTTTCTCCTTCTAAATCTGCTAAGTTAAGGAATGACATTTCTACTTTTGTGCAGTTTGATGTGGATACTCTCTATGAAGCTTAGGAATGTTTTCAAGAGTTGATAAGGAGATGTCCATATCACGGATTACCCTTATAGCAGCAGTTATAGACTTTTTACAATGGATTATCACCTGCCAACCATTCACTCATTAATGTCGCTACGGGAGGTACAATAAGGAGGAAAACACCGATTGAAATCCATGGACTAATTGAAGAAATGATGCTTAACAATTATCAATGGCAAAATGAGCGCCAGGTGCTTAAGAAACAAGTTGGTGTGCATATTGTTGACTCCTCTACTGCCATTCTAAGTCAATAGGAAGCATTGACAAAGAAGGTTGAGACTCTAATAGTGGCAAATAGTGCAGCTCCACTAATCATATGTGAAACATGTGACAGACAGGGACATAACTGTTCAAATTATCAAGTTGGTAGTCCATTTGCCCCCAAGTCTGAAGGAGTAAATTTTGTTGGTAATTTTAACTGGCCGTAATACAATCCATATTCAAATACTTATAATCCCAGTTGGAAGGACCACCCTAATTTTAAATGGGCAAATCAACTAGGAATCAACAGAGCCATTAGCGAGCTCCACAACCACCCCCAGTTTTCCAAGCACCTGAAGAGAACTCAAGCTTTGAAAGTTCTATAATGAAATACATTCAGAATTTAGAGATCCGAATGAAGAGCATGGAAACTCAGATTAGCCAGTTAGCTACCTTAATGTCAGAAAGGGCACCGGGAACATTACCTAGTACTATTGAGCCTAATCCGAAGGAACAAGTCAATGCTATTACCTTGAGAAGTGGCAAGGAACTTGAAGATCTCTCCATGAAAAAGGAGAAGCAAATGCAAGAGCTTAGAGATACTCTTGATGAGTCAACTAACATGGAAAAGAAGAAGGCAAGTGAAGCACCCTCTGCAGTACAGGTAAGTGAGCCACAAAAGCCCTCTATTTTATTCCCTCAGAGGCTCAAGAACAATAAGCCAGACAAGCAATTTGCTAGATTCTTGGAGATGTTCAAGAAGTTACAAACTAACATTCTGTTTGTTGAAGTCGTCTGTCATATGCCCAAGTATGTGAAGTTTTTAAAGGAAATACTTACAAATAAGCTCAAACTTAAGGAATTTGAGATGATTAGGCTTAATAAGGATTGGTTTGCTATTCTCTTGAAGAAGTTGCCCCCAAAATTAAAAGATCTAGGGAATTTTACTATTCCTTACTCTATTGGTAATTCTTCTTTTGAGAAAGCATTATATGATTTAAGTGCTAATATTAATTTACTACCTTTCTTTATTTTTAAGAAAATATGGAGACAGGAGCCAAAGCCTACTAATATTGCACTAGAGTTAGCAAATACACCCATCACTTACTCTGGTGGTGTGTTGGAAGATGTTTTGGTGAAGGTGGACAAATTCATTTTTCTAGCTGACTTTGTTGTGCTAGACATGGAGGAGGACTCAGAGATCCCAATCATACTTGGGCAGCCATTCCTCGCCACTGGAAATACCATGATTGATGTCTGTCAAGGGAACCTAACTTGTGATTAAATGATGAGGAAGTAGTTTTCAATGTTTTTAACTTTGTCAAAAATCCTAATTCCTTTGATTTATGTAATCACATGGATGCTACTAATGTTATGGATAATGTTGTGTTTTCAGATCTGCAAGAATCTGTGACTGATGATATACCAAAAAAGATTTTGCCTAAGGCTTCCACTAACTTTGAGAATGCCAAGCTTTACAAGAAGAGACCAAGGAGACGGCACGACAAGTGTACCAAGCAGCATGAGCTTAAGATTAGAGATAAAATTCTTTTCGATAACTCATGTCTACGTCTCTATCCTAGTAAGTTATGGTCAAAATAGTATGGACCATATGAGGTTATTCAAGTCTTATCATACAGTGTGCTTGAGGTAAAGAAAGAAGGCCGAAAGATATTCTTGATAAATGGTCAAAACGCGAAGCACTGCTTTGAAAAGGAGAATAGGTCATCCTTTTTTTTTTTGCTTTAAGCCACCTTAATTTACTTGAATAAAAGACAACGTCAAGCAATGACATTAACAAAGGTCTTGAAAGGTTGCTTTTGTCTTCAAGGGTTAAACAAAAGGAAAAAAAAGAAAATGGAAAAAGAAGAAAAAATAAAAGGATTGTTAGTGAAGAATAATGATAATGTTGGGTTAAAAATGAGAATCTGTTATACCATTGTGCTTTATGCTTTATTTATCATCTTTTCAACATGATTCTATTTTGTATCAATTTATCTGTGAACATTTTTACCCTTATTTATCTTTTTTCTACCCTTCATTATTCTCCTTGGCCCCGTTACAACCAAAGGAAACCCTTTTGATTCTTATGTTGTGTGTGAACCTAGAAGTGGAGATGAGATTGATAACCAAACTTATGGTAATGTAGTTTTCAAGAGAAATTAGAGTGGTCTCTTTTTCCTTAAACACTTTAGTGATGGAAAGATGAGTGACCTCAATTGTTTGGTAAAAAGAAAAGATACAAGCTAAACCCAAGTCTCTAATTGTCTTAAGTGTTAAATGACCTTGCTGGATTGGATTTGATTGCTGAACTTGATTAAATTCTTAAATTATGGAATTTTCCTTAATACATGTTTCTGGATGTTGAGTTTAATCTTGTTTTTTATGCATATACTTTGCTTGAGGACAAGCAAGCTCAAGTGTGGGGGGGTCATCATCCTCACTATCAGTGTAAGATGAAATATGAGTGGAGTAGTCAAGTCTCGAACTACTCAGAGCCACATATATAGTGGTTCCGATGGAATGTTTGATGCGTGAAATCCGCAAGTGTACGGTTTCGTCGTCAAGTAATAAAAAGATCGAATCCACTGGGACTGTGTCTATGAATACCAATTAATTAATTAATTTAATTAAATTAAACAAAGGGGATAAAATTGTTGATTGATAAGAATGTAGTAACTAAGCAATTAAGTAAATAATTATTAAAATACAAAATTAAGAACAAAAACAGCAAGTTATCAAGAATGGTATTCAGATTCAAGAAAGCTTCCAAGATTGGGATACCACAATGATACAAGATAAATCCTAATTGACAACCCTTTTATTAAATCTGAAATTCAATTGAAGGTGAATTACCCTAAGTTAGGTAATGTTCTTTCTCAAGATACAAGATATGTGCCCAATTAAACCAATTCCTACTCTTGTGGTAATTGAATTTAAATTGAACTCATTACGCTTTGTGGTAATTCATTGAATCCTCGAAAGGCTAAAACTACTCTCGTGATTTAGACCTTAAGTTCAATTCTTATGGTTCCAACACCTAGGTTCACCTCTCAGTACATCCCTAAATGCCTATGAGATGCAAATAAGTGGCCAGCAAATTCACATGAATAAAAGCAATAAGGATTGAATCAAAGAACATTCAAGATTAATAAAAGGGGAAACAAAGTCAATTAATCATTATCAATGTATCAAAGGGCATTGCCCAATCCTAGAAACAAAAGAAATTACTCAGACATAGAGAAGAAGAGACAAGAAATCAAACTTAAAAACATCCCAAACCCGTAACAATGGAAGAAGAAGGGAGAAAGATGAAGAACCTAAGCCTCCTTTGTGCCTCCTTTGGAACCAAAACTAGAACCCCCTCATTCTATTCAGAACATCTATTTATAGCCTAGGGTTTTCATTGGCTAAAAGGCCCCAAAAGAAATAAAAATAAAAACTAAAATTCTCAAGGGCTGCGAACCACGGCCGAGTTCATTACACGGCCAGGCCGTGGTTCTTGCTGTCAGAATTCCATGGGGCTGTGGATCATTCCACGGCCAGGCCGTGGTTCTCTCTGCCACAGGCTAATTTTGCATGCTGTTGAGTCCACGGCCGTGGTTGGTTCCACGGCCAGGCCGTGGAACTCTCTGGAAATCTCTTTTTGCACCTTTTTGCTATCCATAAAGCTCCAACTTCAATCATGCAAGCTTCCATCCATTCCAAGGCCAATTTAGCACGAATCCTACACAATAACACCACAAACACCGCAGTTATCCAAACTAAGAGAAAAACAAACAAAAAGGGAAACTAAAATGTCTAAAATGCCTAAGAATACATGCAAAATAAGAATAAAATATGATGTTGTTTCATACACATCAAATCCCCCCAAGCTTAAGACTTTGCTTGTCCCCAAGCAATAATTAATGTCAAACCAAGAAGTGGGATCAAAAGACAATAAAGAATAAGAAACCCGAGAAAACAACATCCAAGCAATAGGCTAAGGCAAACAAAGAATCTGAAAGGTAATCAAAATTAAGTCCAATTAAAGGCTAAGTTCTCAAAAATCATGCATCCTCACTGTTTGAATTAAGTTCACTCCACTAACCACACTCAAAGTGTTTAAGGGTGAAAACCATACACTCAAAATCCTTCAAAGAAAATGTACTTCCATATGCTTGATAAGAAACCAAATTTCCATTAATAATCAGCATGCATGCAAGAATCAAAAGGTCTTTCAAGGGTTGTAATGGGGCCATGGGAATGATGTTAGGTAAGGTAGAGAAAGGAAGGTATACACAAAGGGCTCATCAAATTTTTTTTCAATAAGCACAAGAAATCCAATAGAACATCAATGGAGCAAAGGCATCTTTTTAATCTAAAACATAACTCCACATTTCAAAGAATTTTCTTCCTTACTTTTCCTTCTCTTCTTTCTCCTCTTTTTCAAGCTTTCATCTCATGATGTTCCTTTTATTTTCTATTTTTTTTTTAGAAAGAGGAACCTCAAATACATATAATTCCCAACACAACTTTCATAACTTTCAAATCCAAATTGCACCATTTAATATTCTAAATGATTACCAACAATGTTTCAACATAGGTATCAAGAAAAACAATTATACAATAGGCTCAAAATGGGTAACTAGAGGATGAAAGTGTAACAATTTCAGAAGGCCAGAAAAATACCTAAAATGCCTTAATCACATTCAAGCATGCAACCAAAAATTTCGCCTCAAAAAGGTTTCAAATCAAGTTCTAGAGCATATGATCAATGAGGAATATCACTCAACACAAAGAATGGAAGTAAAAATAATATAGTGCATAAGTCCCATATAAGCTCAAAACTCATATTTAGAGGTTTAAAAATTCAATGAGAAGCATAAATTCAGAGAACATATGCTAATTATCAACTATCAAAATATCACCTCTACTATCATTTAAAACAATGCCTGTAGCCTATCACAAGAATCAACAAATTGGGTTCCAAAATAATATCATCTCAAAATTCTCAAAAGAGAGGGGCACAAGTTTAACCAAAAAACCAAGAGATATGATGGTGTGAAAATGCAACATGAAAATGCAATGCAATATAAGACATGAGAATGCATGAAACTAATGATCTAAAATGAAAATAAGAAAATGAAAATGAAAATACCCCCCCAAGCTTAGAACTTACATTGTCCCCAATGTAAAAATCTTAAACTAGAGAAGGGAGAAAAGAAATGAACTCACTGCGGTGGTGGAAAAACTTCTGGTGTTCAATCCATGGCCATGGAATTTTCCATGGGTTTGGTGTGGAACCTTCTGACTTCACTCTTCTTCTAATTTAAGCTTCCAAAACGGTTAAACCTAAACAAAATCCAAAAGACAAACATCAAAACAACAATCTAACACACAAAATCAAAAGAATAAAAATAAAAATAAAAAGGAATATAAAAAAAAACAAAGAAGCTTGGGTTGCCTCCCAAGAAGCGCTTGTTTAAAGTCATTAGCTTGACTTTGGTCCGGTTTCTATGCTCAGGTGATGTCAACGGAGTAGTGCTCGATCCTACTCCTTCAAAATGTTTCACTCTCTGGCCATTTATCATGAAAGACTTATGGCCTTCTTTCTTCACCTCAAGCACACCGTAGGATAAAATCTCATATGGTCCAGACCATTTCGACCATAACTTACTAGGACAGAAACGTAGAAGTGAGTTATTAACAAGGACTTTATCCCCGATTTTAAATTCACGCTTCTCGTCACACTTGTCACTATGCTTCTTTTGTCCTTCCTTGCAGGGCATAGCATCAGTCACTGATTCCTGTATACCTGAAAGCACAACACTATCCACAACTTTAGTAGCATCAATGCGATTACATGAATTTAAGGAATTAGAATTATTTTCAGATTTAAAAACATCAAAAACTACTTCCTCATCATTCAATCGCAAAGTCAATTTTCCTTCATGGACATCAATAATAGCCCTTCCAGTGGCAAGGAATGGACGCCCAAGTATGATCGACATTGTAGCATCAGCTTCCATATCAAGCACAACAAAATCCATAGGCATATAAAATTTACTAACCTTAATGGGAACATCCTCCAAGATGCCTATGGGGTACTTGACAGACCTATCCACCAATTGAAGTGAGATAGTTGTGGGTTTCAGCTCACCCACGTCCAACTTCTTACACACAGAAAGGGGCATAAGACTAACACTAGCCCCTAAGTCACACAGAGCTTTGTCAAAATTAGTGTTACCAATCAAACAGGGAATAGAGAAGCTACCTGGATCTTTTAACTTAGGAGGTAATTTATTTTGAATTAAGGCACTACATTCCTCAGTTAAAGCTACGGTCTCATACTCCTCTAGCTTTCTCTTATTAGACAAAATGTCCTTAAGAAACTTAGCATAGGTAGGCATTTGTTTTAACGCTGCAGTGAAGGGTACATTAATATATAATTTCTTAAGAACCTCTAGGAACTTCCCAAACTGCTTATCTAGCTTGGCCTTGGCCAATCTTTGTGGAAAGGGAACTGGGGGTTAGTATGGCTCAGGGGGTACATACTTAGACACTTTCTCATTGGTCTCTTTTTCTTCTAAGGGTTGTGTCCTAGTTGTTTCTTTTTCTTTATCCCTCCCATCTTTGTCATTTTCCCCCTTTGCTTTGGAATCTTCTAGTTGTTTTCCACTTTTTAAACTCACAGCCTTACAATGTTCATTAGGATTTATTTCAGGCTGTCCTGGAAATTTCCCGTGTGGTCTATATGAAGAGCTAGCTTGTTGGGCTATTTGAGTTTCTAACATCTTGTTACGAATAACTAAATTATCAACCTTAGATGTCAAATCCTTAATAGCCTCACTAACAAATTGACCATGATGCCTAAACTCTTCATTTTGCTTAGTTTAACTCTCTATAAAATTTTCAAGGAGAGTTTCGAGTTTAGACTTTTGTACCTGGGGGAAACCAATAGAGGGTTGAGCACTACCTTGCCCAGCTTGATTTTGATTGTTCCGATAGGAGAAGTTGAGATGAGACCTCCAATCAGGATTGTAAGTCTGTGAATATGGATCGTTGCGCACCTTCGGTGGAATGTCATAGAAATTGTGGCATGATTCCATTTGTTCCACCGAAGTGCTTTGTGAGGAACCATTTTCAGCTTGGCATTCCGCACTCATATGTCCCTGTACTCCACAAATCTCATAAAAGATGTTAGCAGTGCTTATGGCATTAGCACTAGCTTTTTCAGGCTTATCAAAATGTTTATTCAATGAATCAAACTTAGCCATAATTAAACCAACATCATCTACCTCAAACTTACCTTCCGAGAGCTTTCTCGGGTTGTTACCTCTTTCACTGGCCCATTGGTGATGGTTTGCAGCGACGTTCTCAATAATATCATAGGCTTCTGTAAGTCTTCTATTCATCAAAGCTCCGCCACAGAATCAAGCGACACCTTTGAAGGATATTCCAATCCATTGTAGAATGTGTGAATAATTAACCACTTTTCTAGTCCATGATGCGGGCAAGCTTCCAACAACCCCCTGTATCTATCCCAAGCTTTTGATAATGATTCTCCATCTCTTTGAACAAAGCTTGTTATTTGAGTTCTAAGATATTCAGTCTTGGAAGGAGGAAAGAACTTATTCAAGAATGCTTGCTCCAATTGATTCCATGTGGTTAATGTATCGGTGGGTATCGATTTCAACCAAGCTCTAGTCTTGTCCCTTAATGATAATGGAAACAACCGGAGGCGAATGGCATCAACTGAGGCACCTTCAATTTTGAGAGTCTCACAGAATTCTAAGAACAACTCCACATGATCATTTGGGTCCTCCAAGGGTAATCCTCCAAACTGGTTTTGCCTTATTATGGATAGTAAGGAAGGCGGTATGGTGAAGTTCTCAGCTTCAATGGTTGGCCTAGCAATCCCAGATCGCAAACCCCGAGCATTAGGGGCTGCATACTCCTTTAAAAGTTTATTATCTTCAGCTGCTGCCATGACAAGTGTTAGTTCAGATATTTCCCTTACTCTTTGCCTTTGTCGTCTTCTCCTTTGATGCAAGGTTCTTTCAATTTTAGGATTTGCTTCAATAAGAGTCCTGAAATGTCTAGCACTTCGCATAAACAAGAAAAATTACCTGCAGAGAGTCAAAGAGAAAACAAGAACATAATAATATGGTAAAAATAAAAAGGTTTAAAATAATTAAATTAAAAATTAAACGATATTTAAGAAAACACAGTCTAAGAACAAGGCGCCAAAAACTTGATGAGTGAAATCCGCAAGTGTACAGTTTCGTCGTCAAGTAATAAAAAGATCGAATTCACAAGGACTGTGTCTATGAATATCAATTAATTAATTAATTCAATTAAATTAAACAAAGGGGATAAACTTGTTGATTGATAAGAATGTAGTAACTAAGCAATTAAGTAAATAATTATTAAAATGCAAAATTAAGAACAAAAACAGCAAGTTATCAAGAATGGTATTCAGATTCAAGAAAGCTTCCAAGATTGGGATACCACAATGATACAAGATAAATCCTAATTGACAACCCTTTTATTAAATTTAAAATTCAATTGAAGGTGAATTATCCTAAGTTAGTTAATGTTCTTTCTCAAGATATAAGATCCGTGCCCAATTAAACCAATTCCTACTCTCGTGGTAATTGAATTTAAATTGAATTCATTACGCTTTGTGGTAATTCATTGAATCCTCGAAAGGCTAAAACTACTCTCGTGATTTAGACCTTAAGTTCAATTCTTATGGTTCCAACACCTAGGTTCACCTCTCAGTACGTCCCTAAATGCCTATGAGATGCAAATAAGTGGCCAGCAAATTCACATGAATAAAAGCAATAAGGATTGAATCAAAGAACATTCAAGATTAATAAAAGGGGAAACAACGTCAATTAATCATTATCAATGTATCAAAGGGCATTGCCCAATCCTAGAAACAAAAGAAACTACTCAGACATAGAGAAGAAGAGACAAGAAATCAAACTTAAAAACATCTCAAACACGTAACAATGGAAGAAGAAGGGAGAAAGATGAAGAACCTAAGCCTCCTTTGTGCCTCCTTTGGAACCAAAACTAGAACCCCCTCATTCTATTCAGAACATCTATTTATAGCCTAGGGTTTTCATTGGCTAAAAGGCCCCAAAAGAAATAAAAATAAATACTAAAATTCTGCTGCGCGCTGCAAACCACGGCAGTGGTTCATTCCACGGCCAGGCCGTGGTTCTTGCTGTCAAAATTCCATGGGGTCGTAGATCATTCCACGGCCAGGCCGTGGTACTCTCTGCCACAGGCTAATTTTGCATGCTGTTGAGTTCCATGGCCGTGGTTGGTTCCACGGCCAGGCCGTGGAACTCTCTGGAAGTCTCTTTTTGCACCTTTTTGCTATCCATAAAGCTCCAACTTCAATCATGCAAGCTTCCTTCCATTCCAAGGCCAATTTAGCACCAATCCTACACAATAACACCACAAACACTGCAGTTATCCGAACTAAGGGAAAAACAAACAAAAAGGGAAACTAAAATGTCTAAAATGCCTAAGAATACATGCAAAACAAGAACAAAACATAATGTTATTTCACACACATCAATGTTCCACTGAAAAATGTTTAAAGAATTCGTTAAGATTTTTGAGATATTGTACTGTCAAAAATTTCCAGTGATTTATATTGCCAAAAAACTATGCAATCTGATGTTTGGACATTAAGTTTCTAGCTGCCTTATCCACCGGTATTTTTGGTAGATTCCAATAGATCTTAATTTCTGCCAAACATTTTTCCAACGACCTTGATCTACCGAAAAATCTGTCAAAAATTTTGATTTCCAGTGGATTTTCAAGATTTTTTGATAGATTTGGCCAACAGTAATTTGCGATATTCTAGTAATGGAAGTTGGGTTGGCGGGTTAGGAATTGAGTTATTATGTTGACTTGGGAATTTGGGTATTGGCTTCGGGCCCAAAGAAATTAAGCATCCTTAATTATGCTTAATAAAAAAAAACTTGAAAATGATGTGTAGTGTTTTGAAGGAGAGTACGAAAAGAAATTATGCTTTACTCAAGTAGTTTACTCTAATTTAGTGGATAGAGTTAGATGACAGAGTTGTGAGCCAGAGGTAGATGACAGAGCTATGAGCTAGCTTCAATTATTAATTTTTTTACTCTTAGTACCAAACTGTGAATATAAAGCAAGAAACAAATTATCTAAATAATAGGAAGAAAATACTAAAGGTTAGTTACAGGTATGAGAATAGAAAAACAAATTTTTATATATTTACCCAAAAATAAAAACCCAATTGTTCGTATTTTGTTGACTAACTTAGACATGAATAAGAAGGAAAGAGCACAATTTGTGCCTGTTAGGGATAAAAATTAGCTATTTCGACAAACATAGTAAATAGGCAACATGAATTTGCTAAAAAGACTAAGTTTCAAGAAATTGTTGAAGATAGTGATTGATGAAGTAGTTAATCAACATCAACGATGTTTTGATAATTGGTTTAGCTAGGATCACAAGTCAAAGAAGGCTATGTCGATAGAAACCAACTATTAGAAAACAAGTGGATTCAACAAAGGAACAACAGATGAATCATGAAGCTTCAAAAAAATTAAGTCCTAAATAGTTTTTGATGCGAAGCTATGCATGTATGTAGGGACGGACCTAGGTGTTAAGGAATGGGAGCATCTACAGTGGAATTTTTCTTTGATCTTATATATGTATGTCTTTTTATTTTTTTATATATGTAATTTTTGCCTTCATATCAGACAAATTAATAAATTCATAGTAATAAAAAATAAAACTCATATAATATTATTGAATGATTGCTTAGTTACATGCATAGAAAGAAAAATATTTGATAGTATTAATAATTAAAAGATCATTCACCATTTTCAAAATATAAAAACACGATTTTGCCCCAATTATCTAAAGTTTCTGGGTCCGTCACTGCATGTATGTCGAAGCCATGCAAGAGAAGCTTTGTCGACTTCGAAGCTTGTAGTCAACAAGGAACAATTCTCAAACTGAGAAGGAGATCATGATGGGTCCTATCACTGAATGTGGGAAGTTTCCAAAGTTGATGTTGTAAGATCAAGAACATGTCATCATGGGGAAGTTAGAAATCCGAGAGAAGAAGAAAACCACCCACTACTTGGAGTGGTTACTACATGGAAGGCCATGTGGAAAATTAAGCACATGTTGGAAAACTGCATAATTGTCAAGTGGCAACATCTTAGGGGCTATAGAGGTTAAAATTTAGGCACCAAAGGGAGAGGCTAGTTGCCTATAAATAGAAGATTAAACAAAGTTCAATAGACTGGTCTATCTACTTGCAACATACCATATATTTCCTATAGTTCCTAAGTCCTAAGTGTGATGCTCATGGATTGACGAATTGACAACTGATCAGTCAAGTATAGCTGCCATTTTCAATTCATATGCCTCTCTATGTTTTAACATTTATCTTTCAATCTTTTTTATTTCATATATCATTTTCATTCAAGTCAATGTAATTGCAATTCTAGTCATTTCAAGTTCTTACTTGTTCTTCATTGTTCTTGGTTATTTACTTTCCAAGTTCTCTTTAAATTCTTCAATTTACTTACTTTCAAAGTTAATTTTCATGCATTTTACCTTTCTACAAATTTCATTTAATCTTTTTCCAACTTAGTGTAAATTTACGTTTTTTTGCATTTACTTTCTTTATTTTAATTGTTCTTCGTATTCTTGCATGTTCATGCATTTTTTGCTTATTTTCATGTTTTAATCTTCACTTTAACACACACAACACTCCAAATATATTTTTGCTAACATACTACATCGACATTGACAATTTTAGTATTTACTTTCGGCATTTACATTATATTAGTTTACTTTTCTCAAGTTTACTTTCGACAATCATTTACTTTTATATCAAGTTTACTTTCAGTAAGCTTACTTTTGACATTTTCATTTCATCAATTTACTTCTAATAAGTTAATTTCGATGCACTCTTCACTTTAACGCTTCATTTTCATTCCTTTATTCACGTTCATAATTAATGGCTAACTATTTTTTGACGTACCCTTTATTGATACTTGACCGATCGACGATTGTTTAACCTTTAGCATTAGAATTTTAAAAATCACCAGAAACTTGAGGGTCCTAAGAGGAGTCAATTTGATTCTAGATATTAGATCTTGAATCAAAAGATTAGTTAGTACTTTTGACAAAAAATCACCACAAATAGTGCCTCTCTAGACACAAACACTTCCTAATGAATCAAATGGCAATTTCAACAGCCCATCATAGTGTACGGGAGCTTTGGGTAGCAATGGAGAAGGCAAAGCCAAAAAACATGTCCACGACTCCAAGCTAGCCTAACTAATCAAAATTTGACAAGCCTTGGTGGAATTTTAACCTCATATCAAATAATCTCTAAAGAGATTTACGGTCACTTGAGCTACGAGTCATAGATTGTGTATGGTGCATTTCAAAGAGTAAAGTATGTAAAGTGTTGATAATCATTGATTGAAAAATTAAGAGGTTTTGTAACCCCAAAAAAAAGTAGTTTAGTTATTGAGGGTGTGTTTGTTTCAAGGTTTCTAATTATGTTCTCAAGAATCATATTCCTAGGAATAATATGACTAGAAATGTTATTCTTAAGTATTTTGAAAAATATGTTTGGTTAGCATTTCAAATTCTTGGAAATCATTTTGGAAATTCCTAGGATCTTAAAATTTTGTTTAGTTCACAATACATATTCTCAAGAATATATGTTATAATTCTCAAAAAGCCCCTAATTAGGGGTGTAACCGAGTCAAGCCAAGCCGAGCACTTGAAGCTCAAGCTTGACTTGTGAGAAAATGATACTATTCAAATTTAAAGTTTGGGCTTAACTTGTTTAAAAAATATAAAACTTGGGCTTGACTTGTTTAACTTGTTTATAGCTTAATTATTTTTTTCCTTTTATTAAATTTCTCTTTGAAATATTTAAGTTTATTAATTTGATATTTAGTAAACTTTTTTATGCTACAAGATAGAGTAAAAAACTAAAAATAGAAATAAAAGCTTTTTCTATTCATAATTCATTACATAAAAAAATTCATAACCTTCTTATAGAAGCTTTTACTTAGTAATAATAGCAAATAAAGTATTATTATCTATACTTTATTATTTAAAACTATGATTAAGTTAGAGCTTGTTTATTTAGTTAAACAAATGAGCCTGATTGAAGATTTAACAAGTTAAGCTCGAATAGTTCATGAATAACTCAACTCATTTATATCCCTACCTCTATTGTATAAAATATTATTTAAATATCACGTTTTTCAATGTAATTGATCAAAAAACAGAATATAAAAAAAAATAAAAAGCAAGTTGATTATTATACCCATACTATAAAATAATTATTTTTTATTATACTAATATTAAGAAATAATAATTTCATTTACTTTTATATAAAATAATCCACCTCTTGTAAAAAATAAAATGAAGTGCCTATGTTGGTTAGGGGTTTTGTGGGTTACGAAAAAAAAAAACCTTCTCAAATTGGCTATCAAGTTGTGGCCCACGTGGGTTGACATAGACGTTTTTGTGAACATCAAGTAGCTAGAGAGCCAGATGTAACAAGTTAGGTTATATTTGGAACGATGGCAAGGGAGGAAGTGGTAAGGAACAAAAAGATAAAATTTAATAAAAGTGTGTTTTAGAGTTATTTAAAAGGAGAGAGTACAATGGCAAGAGAAAGACTAAGTGTCCATCCCTTACCACTCAAAGCTTCACATTATTGTCTCCTAAATTGGGAGGTCAAAGAGGAAATAACATGAATTTCCCTTATTCTCCTCGTTAATTTTATTAAACCTCCAAATAATGGAGTAACATATTTTATTCTATTCCATTCCATGTCTTTTCATTTCATTACACTACGAGCTAGTTCCTTCCATTTTCTTTGAAACTTCCAAACATAGCCTTAAATCTCTACTTTGAATACATCTTTAATGTGTTTTGTACATAGATCTGAGAACCGGACTAGACCGAATGGTTCAACCAATTGAACTAGAAACTAACCACCTCACCGGTCCAGTCAATGCATATCAACCAGACAATCAGTCAGACCAGTTCCAGTTAAAGGGTTAAACCAGTTCAAACCTTTTTATTTAAATTTGAACTCATACCCAAAACTAGGGGCATCTAGTAGGTCAGGTTAACTTGCAAACACATGAGTTTCGACCTTGTGGGTTGGGTTGGCTTGAAAAATACCTTAACCTGCATTGTGTTGGTCGAGTAGTGGGTTTGGAAACTTCCAACCCACAAAACCCGACACACCCACTTTTTTTAAAGTCATTTAACCACTGTTTTTATGAAAAGTTGCGGCTAGATGATCACTAAAAAATGAAAAAAAAAGGTTCACTGATATGGAACGATGTCGTTCCACTAAAGCATCTTTTCAACGCTAAGCTGGCTAGCCCCTCACAATCACATATTTCAATCCCATTCTGGCTTCTGCTATCTCATTCGATTCACTCATAACAGTGAACCAACGGCCAGCGAAACAAAAGCAAGACTAGGAGAGGAAGCGACAGTTACAAACGAGACAACGGCGATGACGAGGCCAAGTTTTATCAACTAGTGTATTGTATTAATTTAGTTAGTTTGAGTTAGGGTTTGAAACTTAGTTTGAGTTATTGTGAAAAGTTCAAAATTAATGATTATCCTCTAAACTAAATCTCAAATCATGTTGTTGGAACATGATTTTTTTATTTAATATTTTTGTTACTAAGTATAGTTAGGGTTTGAAGCTAAAAATAGTAGTATGGTTATTACATTGTTTGATTGATACTTATTTACTTATTGATGATAGAAAAATGGTTGATGAATGGGCCATTCAAAATCTTGACCAATCATTAACTGGTGGAGAGGAAATTGGAAGTGCTCCTATGCCCCCCCCCCCCAATTAGTGTTCAACCTTCCCAACATGTTGAGAGTTTATCTATTGAATAAGGAGGAGGATCATCTGGTGGTAAGGAGGTATTGACACTTAAGAAAAAGCACGTTAGACCAAATGTTAGACCAACTTCACATGTTTGGGAACATCTTACCAAGAAAGATAATGTTGAAAAGATGAATGCAATTATTGTGGAAAAGTATATGCATGTGGTTCTAGGAATTATGGCACAACTAATTTATCTAGGCACTTGCTAATGTGTAAGAAAAACCTCAATATACATGTTGACAATAGGCAAAAAAAACCCTTGGATTTCTAAAGAAATGTGAAGAAGATAATGGTAATGTAAAGCTCAAGTTGTTGCCTTTTAATCAATAAGAATGTAGGATTGCAGTTTGATAAAATTACAAAAAATCATATTTTTACGGTTTAAAATCTTGGGTTTTTATCCTCTTTTAATATTTTTGATTTAGTTTTGTTCTCAAGACTTGTTATATTTTTAGTATTTTAATTGTATTCTTATTACGTGTTTTTATGTATTTTTGGTAGATGTTTGCACATAAAAAAGACTAGACACTTGAATGATGGAGAAAAGTTGGAAAAAATCAAGTTAAGTGAGCCAGCGCTCAATTATTGGCTTCCCATCGCCTAAGCGCGCAACGTGCACTAGAGAGTTGTGTTTAAGTGAACCAGCGCTCAAGCGTTGGAACCTGAGTGCCTGAGCACTGAACGCATACACAGCAACGTGAATTCTTTATTTAAAGAGAAGTTTTGCTAAATATAAGATACTTTTTACACACGCTTACACACTTAGTCAGAACGTAACAGTCGTCAAGAGGCACAAACCCTAATGTGGTATGGGCACAATTAGGCTTGAAGATTAGGAATTTTCTTCAACCTTTCTGCATTTCTACAATGGAGTTTGTCATATTCTTCTCTTTGTGTTCTTCTTTTTCTATGTGTAACTACTTTTCCCTTGTTAGGGGATGATGAATCTTGTTCTTACATGATGTAAATTCTTTTATGGGTTTAATTTATGATTCTATTTCATGATTTACGTGTTTATATCTATTCTTAATGCTTTTCTAAATCTAGCCAATTTGGTAATGATTTTTGGGTTAATGTATGATTTGGAAAAATTTGCATGAACCTAGAACACGTGATAAATACCATAATTTCTGCAATCACTAGGAATAGATGTTGTTGGTTATGTGGTCTTTCTTTTAATTCTCTCATTCTTGATAATGTCTTTCTATTTGGGGTTAGACTAAGGGATTAGTTAATTTCAAATAGTATAAGAGGATTAATATACCAAGAGATTGAGTATTAATTAATTTTGAGAATTGACCATAAATCATTAAAATAGAACATAGTTAAACTAATATTTGAATGTGTATTTAAAGAGTTCAAATGAAGTCTGAACTCTAACGCTTTAATACCATTGTTTTTCACCCTTTTGATTTATTGTTTTGTTTACTTATATTTCTTTTTAATTAAATTTGTAATAACTCTTTTTCTTCGTTAGTTTAAATAGTGTCACTTTTAGTGAATTTAGGAATTAATAACTTAATCCTCATGAGACAATACTCTTACTCACTTTTTATTACTTTTGCGATTCAGTGCACTTATCAATTTTCACAATAAATTTTTGGCGCCATTGCTGGAGATTATTGTTGTTAATATTAAATAGTAGTTGAAAAGATACTAATTTAAGCATTTATTTTTTTGTTTATTTTAATTGTTTAATTTAAATTTTATTTTATTTATAGATAACTATTTTTATTATTTATTTTATTTTTATTTATTCAATTTTCTTTTTAATTTGTTTTTTTTTTCTATTTATTTTTATTAGTCATTTGTCATTTATTTTTATTTTATTTTTATTTTCTTTACTTTACTTTACTTTAGTTAGTTTGTTTGTTTGTTTATACAAGGTTTTTTAGAGTCAGAAGAATTACTTTTTAATCTAGAGATAACAAGAACAGAAAAAGCAAATATGAAAGCAGCTAGAGAAAGAAAAAGAAATGAAGAAGAGAAAATGGCTGAAACTAATGCACAGAGAAGACACACTATGACTGACTATGAAACTCCATCTGCTGAGAATGTTTCTATTAGTATTGTGTGTCCTGCTATTCAGGCTAATAATTTTAAGATTAAATCAGACTACAGTTGGTGTAACAGAATCAGTTTGGGGGAGGTCAAGCAGAAGATCCAAACTTGCACATTGCTAACTTCTTGCAACTCTGTGATACTATCAAATATAATGGAGCTAGTGATGATGCCATCAGATTAAGGCTTTTTCCATTTTCTTTGAGAGACAAAGCCAAGAGCTGGCTACAAGCCCAGCCTTAAGGAAGCATCTCCACTTGGGATGATCTGGTCAGTAAGTTCCTCACTCGGTATTTTCCTCCATCAATGTTTGTGAAGATAAAGAGTGAGATTGCTTGCTTTACTCAAAATCAAGGAGAATCTCTCTATGAAGCATGAGAAAGATTTAAGGAACTGCTTAGAAAGTGTCCTCGTCATGCTTTCGAAGCTTGGCAGCAGGTGCAAATCTTTTACAATGGTTTGTATCATTCCACAAGACTTATGGTGGATGCATCTGCAGGTAGATCTTTGAACACTAAGACTCTTAAAGAGGCTCAGGAATTGTTTGAGATCATAGAGACTAATGAATATCAGTTGCCTAGTGGAAGAGCAATAGTCAAATAGGGAGTTATGGAGCTTGGTACTTTTGATGCCTTACTTATTCAGAATAAAAGTATTGCACAGCAGTTAGCTAACCTCACCAAAAGAGTTGAGAATATGCAGGTGAATTCAATGAACCACCAAGTGTTAATTTGTGACTTCTGTGGAGGCAATCATGCTAATGGTGGATGTGAGGCGAGCAACTCTGGTTTCATTTCTCCAGAACAGGTCAATTATATGGGAAATCCTTCAAGACTCCAAGGTAATCCTTATTCTAATACATATAATCCAAGTTGGAGGAATTATCCCAATTTCTCTTAGAAGAATCAAGCGATACCACTGAATGCTCAACCCAAGCAGAAGTCTTCTCTTGAGAGTACATTTGAAAAGTTTATGCAGCAGACTTTCTCATTTATACAGCATACTTCTACTTTTATGTAACAGACCTCTACTTTTATAGAGGAAACAAGAGATAATTTTCATAATCAATGAGCAACTATTCAGAGTTTAGAACATCAAATGGGTCAAATAGCAACACAACTCTTCGATAAACCTCCAGGCATCTTACCAAGTGATATAATTGTTAATTCAAAGGAGTAGTATTTGGTCATTTCCTTATGAAGTGGAAGAGTTGTTAACCCCAAACTAAAAGAAGATATTGCCAAGGAAGGATTTGATCTTCCAATCTTGATTAAAACAAAAGATGCTCTAGAGAAAGATGTTGAGAAAGACAATAGAAGGAGGAGCAAACAAAGTAGCAGAGGAAGAAGAAGGAATGTAAGCAGAAGATGGCATTAGACCCTTCATTGTATGCTAGACTCTCGTTCCCTCAAAGATTGAAGAAGGAAACTTAAGAGAAGCAAGATAGATAGTTCTCAAAGTTCTTGGACGTATTCAGGAAATTGCAAATAAACATCCCCTTTGCTGGAACACTTGAACAAATGCTCTCTTATGAAAAGTTCATGAAGGATTTGTTACCAAGTGGCCTTAATACTCAAGAAGAATAGTGAATTGAGTATATAAAAACTTTTGTCAAATCTTTCACAAAACACTTGATTATTAATTTTCGTTGAAGCTATTGATTAATTGAAGTGAATAGATAGATGAGATTGATCACTTCACTCACAAATAAATATGCCAAGATAGAAAGTATTCAAGCAAGCATATAAAATTAAAGCACAAATATAAAGATAGATGAGTTTAGAAGATCAAACACAAGATTTATCTTGGTTCAGCCACCAATCCACTTGTGGCCTACGTCCAGTCCTCAAGCAATCACCCTTGATTTTTTACTATGTCTTCAAGCTTCAACAGGTGCTTGACAACCTTTACAACTGAGAGCACTCAACATACCTTGGGATACTTCACCCTTCTGCTTGAGCCTCAAACAGGGATACCTCACCCTTTACAACCTTTGAGGGATACCTCACCCTCTTTACAATCTTTAAGAGATACTTCACTCTCTAAGGGATACCTCACCCTTTACAATTTTTGAGAGATACCTCACTCTCTAAGGGATACCTCACCCTCTTCACAGAGAATCAAACAAAGTTTATATGAATAGAAACTCTCGCAAAGAGTGGATAATACAAATTGAAACTCTATGGGTATCAAGGATTCACACTTAAGCTCAAAACAGAAGTTTGGAGAAAATGATAGTGAAACATGAATTTAATGCACAAGAAACTTGTTTAGATTGATTGCCAACTTTTCTTTGATGCCCAAACACTTTCATTTATAGCCCAAAGCAAATTAGAGCCATTGGTGGTTGTTGGGGGCATTAAATGCTCCAAAAGAACCGTTGGGAAATGTTTTCTGCCATCCCAGATAACAGATTATTAGTTTCCAATAATAGATTTTTTGGTTTCTATTAACAAATTAGTGATTTTTCTTAACAGATTATTTGTTTCATCAGGAACCACTATAGCATGAGACATATTATTTGGCACCCCTAATCGATTAGGAACATTTAGAAAACTAAGAGGGAACGTTCCCAACATGCAAATAACATGTTATGGACTTTCCATAACAAATTATTCACTTTAAAACATCAATTGGAACGTCTCTGCCAAGGTGAATAACCTATTATAGATTTCAAATAATTTGTTATTTGAAATCACATAATCAGTTATTATTCCCATATAATCTGTTATATAAAACACCTAATTTGTTATTGGTTCACCAAGAAAATAAGATTTCTAAAGGATTTCATAACCAAACTTTCCCAAATCATTTTCAACCTTTCTAAAAACATTTTCCACATACTTGAAGAGTATTTTCATAAGTATGAAACATGATTTTCTTTTCATCCTTTCTAAAAATATTTTGCTCAAACTTGATCAATATAAAACATGATTTTGCAAATAGATTAAAGTTGAATGGAAACAAAACATGAACTAGTGTGATTCCTATTATCCTTAACATAAGATATAAGTCCTATAAGTTATACTTGAAGAACCTTGGGACTTGATCTTTGCATAACCATCACTTCTCTTGTTTATTATCATTAAAACCATTGTCATTGCCAATGCTAATCACAGGATTTGCTCTTAAAGAAGAGGAAACTCAAAGAAGATGAGACTGTAGCACTTACTGAGGAGTGCAATGCCATTATCCAGAGGAAGCTACCACCCAATTTAAGGCATTCTGGAAGTTTTAATATCCCTTGTACTATTGGGGAGTTGAGCATTGATAAGACCTTATGTGACTTGGGCGCCAACATTAATTTGATGCCATTGTCCATCCTTCGCAAGCTAGGAATTGAGAAAGTTAAGCCTACTATGGTTTCCCTTTAATTAGCAGATCGATCAATCAGACGTCTGTATGGTATTGTGGAAGATTTGCTAGTGAAGACAGACAAATTTATTTTCCCAGTTGACTTTGTGGTCTTAGATATAGACGAGGATGCTGATATCTTGTTAATTCTGGGGAGACCATTCCTAGCAACATCAGGAGCTTTGATTGATGTCCCTAGAGAGAGCTTATTTTGAGGGTGGATGGAGATCAAGTGACTATAAATGTTTTTAATAAGTCTACCCCAACATAAGATCTTCATGCCCCTGTTAATTGCATTCAAGGTAAATTTCAAAAGGGGTTGGATGGTAAGAACTCTTCTTTGTCCATTAATGCTGATCTTCCCACTTCCAAGATTGTTGATGAAAATGTGAAAGGTCCTCCTCTCCCTAAGACTACTGGAATAGGAAAAGATCCTCATGTTTCCACTGATTCATTGAAGATAAGTTCACTGAAACCTGATCTGTTATCTGTTGAAAAATTGAGACCTCCATGGCCTGACGAGATTTCGCATATTAAAGTGTATTCAGAACAACCTGGTTCAAGTCAAGTTCCAAACGCCTGTTGGGATTCCAAGGGCAGTGACAGAGTATGGAGACAATGATCTAACAAAAGAAAGGCGTCATCTTACTTCTCTTGCTTCAAGTCACCATGATTAATTAAGAAAAGGTAGCATTGAGCTAATGACGTTAAACAAGTTCTTTTTAGGAGACAACCCAAATTTTTTTTTATTTCTCTTTTATTTTTTTATTTTTTATTTTGTTATTTCTCATTTTTCTATTTTTGTTTTGAAGGTAATATTGAGTCGGCTTAAGTGTCTCCCCGAGTTCTGAGCCTTTGTAAGGGGATGTATATAGTTGTCGGTCGTCAAAAAGAGTTTTTCTTTTTCCTTTCTTGCATTTATTTCATTTATTTATTTGTTCTTTTTTATTTTATTTTGTTATCATCACCCATTTTGTGTTTTGAGTCATTCTGTGCATACTGGTGTGTTGAATTGAATATCCAATGATTGCTTGAATTATGGATTGATCTAATTTCTTGGGATAGCACATGAGAATTTATGAGTTGCATTTATCTCTATTGTTTCAATTGTGTATGGATGTTCTTCCCATCTTTATGTTTGATAGATCTTAGAATTTAATTGCATGTCAGGCTTATAGAAAGTTTATGAGATTGCATGTGTAAGGATGATTTGCATCTAGAAGTTGTTTAATTCTCTCTTGAGGTGAAATCCTAGGCAGTGCAGGATTAAGGAAATGATAAGTACCTTCTTTGGACCGTTTGAGTCTTTCAAGCCAACCTGTGAAAATAGTATATCCCTAGGTCCCTTTTGCAGCCTTGTTATTGTTTAGCCTTTATTTTTTTTTCTTCACTCACATTTTCATTTTCCCATACCCACATATATAAAAAAAAATCCTCTCTTTCATAACATTTGTTGAGTGCATATATTGTATTATTTTATTATTCAAGTCTTTTTTTTTTGCATAAACTATTACCGAATTAGATAATTTAAAATATTAAAATTAAAAAAAAGGGAAAAGAAAGTTCACCCATTGTGCTGCAAAGAAATAAGTTTGGGGGTGGAGGTGTTGAAAAAGGAAAGAAGAAAAAGAAAAGAAAGAAAAAAAAAAAGAAAAAAATGAATGTTATGTTGTTTCTTATGCTCCGTTTTGCACTTATTCAATATTTTCAGATTTGAATTGTGAAATTTGCATAATTTTGTATCTCAACTTTTGTTTTCATTATCATTTCCTTTCTTTCTTAACCCTCACCATTGGCCTTACATTACAAGCTTTGTAAAGTCCCTTTTGATCATTGGTTATGTGTTGTTTATATTAGTGGATAGAGAGATGAAAAACAATCCTATAGATATGGGTTTGATGTGCACTTGCAGTTTCATAAACCTATCCGAACTTGTACTTTATGAGGAGATTGGGTTTTTCATTCCTGTTTTTGGGAAGTCATTTATGTATAAGAGTTGCATGTGAGAGACGATGTGATAATTGGATTGTTCATGTGTGACACTTTGAAATTAGATTATGAAGCAGTTTTCTGAGAATATGACTGATTTTCACTACCTGGTATTGTTATGTTTGAGTCTGTGTTTTGAGTTTTTATTTGTTTAGTCTTTTTGTTTTGTTTTTGTTTTTTGTTTTTTTACTTGAGGACAAGCAAAAGCTTAAGTTTGGGGGAGTGATAAACCTACAAAAATTCATATTTTTACAGTTTAAAATCTTAGGTTTTGATCTTCTTTTAATCTTTTTTATTTTGTTTTGCTCTCAAGACTTGTTATATTTTTAGTATTTTAATTGTATTCTTATTACGTGTTTTTATGTATTTTTGGTAGGTGTTTGCACATGAAAAAGACTGGACACTTGAGTGATGGAGAATAGCTAGAAAAAATCAAGTGAACCAGCACTCAATCGCCGGCTTCCCATCGCCTAAGCACGCAATGCACGCTGGAGAGTTCTGTTTAAGTGAACCAGCGCTCAAGAGTTGGAACCTGAGCGCCTAAGCACTGAACGCGTACACAGCAGCGTAAATTCTTTATTTAAAGAGAAGTTTTGCCAAATATAAGATACTTTTTACACACGCTTTCACACTTGGTCAGAACGCAGCAGTCGTCAAGAGGCACAAACCCTAATGTGGTGTGGGTGCAATTAGGCTTGAAGATTAGGAATTTTCTTTAACTTTTTCACCTTTCTACAATGGAGTTTGTCATATTCTTCCCTTTGTGTTCTTCTTTTTCCATGTGTAACTAATTTTACCTTGTTAGGGGGATGATGGATCTTGTTCTTGGATAATGCAAATTCTTTTATGGGTTTAATTTATGTTTTTATTTCATGATTTACGTGTTTATCTCTATTCTTAATGCTTTTCTAAATCTGGCTAATTTGGGAATGATTTTTGGATTAATGTATGATTTGAAAAAATTTGCATGAACCTGAACACGTGATAAACATCATAATTTCTATAATCGCTAGGAATAGATGTTTTGGGTTATGTGGTCTTTCTTTTAATTCCCTCATTCTTGATAATGCCTTTCTATTTGGTATTAGACTAAGGAATTATTTAATTCCAAATAGTGTAAGAAGATTAATATACCAAGTGATTGGGTATTAATTAATTTTAGGAATTGACCATAAATCATTGAAATAGAACATAGTTAAACCAATATTTGAATGTGCATTTAAAAAGTTCAAGTGAAGTCTGAACCCTAACGCTTTAATACCATTATTTTTTCACCCTTTTGATTTATTGTTTTGTTTACTTATATTCTTTTTAATTAATTTTGCAATAACTTTTTTTCTTCGTTAGCTTAAATAGTATCACTTTCAATAAATTTAGTAATTAATAACTTAATCCTCATGGGACGATATTCTTACTCGCTTTTTATTACTTTTTGTGATTTGGTGCACTTGTCGATTTTCACAACACACTTGCTAAAAGATTGTTATTGATGAACTTCCATTTAAATTTGTTAAAAATGAAGGCTTTAGCTCAATTCCAAGTCTCTTCTAGAGAAATTATTTGCTAAAAATGACATATTTTATACCATTATAAACTTGTTAATTTGTTAAGCACTTATATATATATATCTAATTTATTTGAAACCTACTAATTTTGTGTAAAATTGATTATGTGAATTAATATGTGACTTAATATGTTTATATAAGACATGTGTAACAAATTTTTGATTCTATAATTCAACATTTTTTTCAATTTTTTTTAAATTCACGAAATCAAATCAATCCAACTCACTCTTAAGTGAGTTAAATTAAGTCAAATTAAAAATAATTAAATTTATCGACTCAACCCAACTTATTACTCAAGAAGAGTGTAGGATTACATTTGCTAAAACGATTATTATTGATGAACTTCCACTTAAATTTGTTAAAAATGAAAACTTTAAAAATTTTACTAAAGTTATTCAATCTCAATTCCAAATTTTTTCTAGACAAGTTATTTGCTAAAAATGGCCTATTTTATACAATTACAAACTTGTTAATTTGTTAAGCACTTAAATATATATGTAGTTTATTTAAAGCCTACTAATTTTGTGTAAAATTGATTATGTGAATTAACAAATTTTCAATTCTATAATTCAACATTTTTTTATTTTTTTTAAACTCACAACTCATTCTTAATCAAATTAAATCAAAATAAAAATAATCAAATTCAACATAACCCACACACCCCTACCAAAAACAATGCCGTTCAAAGCAAGAATATTTTAAAGAATAATTAACTAGGCAACAGATGTTAGGCCCCGGGCCAATAAAGTATGCTGGCCTAACCAAGTTAATGGGCCACTTATAAGCTAAAAACTGAGGGAAGCGTAGCTGTTGACAGTGCCAAGCTTTCCCTTGGCTTTTATACTCGCTGAAAGCTTGGATGCTGTGGTTAAGAATAGCCGATGTGGGATTTCCTTGTTGGCTTTTATGTGGAATGCTGGGCAGCTGGCCGTTCTTGCTTCATTACTTAGAAGCTATTGTTGAAATCTTAAATACTTAGTCCTTGTTGAAGGAACATCCCATGCGTTGAAGGTGCGTGTGTGTGTGTATATATATATATACACACACTCCGGTTTAACTACGGTTAAACCATTAAATTTTGAATTAGTTTCTTGACTCAATTTTGAAAACTTTAGTTTGTCTATTGGATTTTCTGTCCCTCACTCAAAGTTCTAAGAGTACGTGGCATGAAATCCATTTTGGTATTCGTTTGAGTTTGAACTCAAGCAGCAAAAATTGAAGCTGTTTTTTTAAAGGACCACCACAGTGACACCCATACGGCCTAAAGAAAAATTGCAATGCCAATGCGCAGTAGAAAAGAAAAGGGAAGAAAACTTGTTTAAGCAAGTCAGCATCGGAAACTCGTTTTTTTTATTGGTAAGACTACAGGTGTTTCACGAGGGGGATTAATCGCTGTTTAAGCATAGGTATTTTCCTTGGCCATAAAATGCCCTAACTTGTATTCTAATTCTAATTCTAATTCTAACTCAATATATATTTGTCCACTGGCAGAGCAAGATAGAAATCTCATTGTGAGAATCAAGGATTATATAATTTTTTAAGAGAATAAATATAAAAAATTATGTTAAAAATTTTAAAAGTTTAACTAGCTCCTTCCATTCTTTACCATGGTACTCGTCAATAGAAGAATTTTAATATTTAGAAAGGTACAACATCATTTCTCGTTAATTAATTTTAATTTTTTAATTTTTTCAAGTACAAACAATATAACATTAGAATTTAGTACACATAACCTTAGACGAGGACGCATAATCTTAGATGAAAACGTGAGTTAAAATTTACGAGAAACAATTCTTGTAAAAAAATCTATAACTCTCGTGCTCTTGGTGTCAAATAAGCTAAAAATATGAGGATCTCGTGATTTAAAAAAACAAATTTAAAAATGCATTGGTATGCCCTGAAATCTAGCAATTCTTAAATACATTATTTTTGGAATACCAAAGGTAGATAGATGTTCATGTCATTTATTTAGGATTTAAAAGCAGAGAGTACAGCAGAACTTGAAAGTAACTTAATGATAAGCGGGTTGAGGTCCAAAGCTTGAATCCTCCATAGAGAATTAAGAGAGTCATCTCATGGGTTCAGAGAGGGATGAGGGATGGTAATGGGTTCAGTGATGTTAGACTTATACTTCCAAAGCTTGAATTCTCCCTTCACAAAATCATAGTAACCACCCAACAGCGCTAAGCTCTTGTTCCTCACTTCTCTTTCAACATATGGATATGAGTGCAGGTTCACTAACGAGTTATTCACTGACTCCTGCACGTACATGTTTAATTAGCCTCATTATAATTAAATTACTAAATCATCTAGAACAGCTTGAAATGGTCATTAATTAAGATTTAAAGCATGATAACTGAAAGGAAATTAAAATATATAACTGCAGCAGATGCAGAGCTTACCTTTTCACAGAATTTGCATTGTTCTTTAAAATCATAGCCTTCATATTCTTTTAGGACCTTGGCTTTGGCAGGAAAACCAATTTTCATCCAATCATCTATGAAGTCACTGCACAATTTAATTAAAACCAAGAAAAGGCTTAAGCATCCCGATTTATTGCATCCTATATATTATGCTTTTTCTTTTTGAACTCGTCTTAATTTGCCATTTAAGCTATATATTGTTTTGTAGAAATTTAAGTCTTACAAGGGAGCAGAACCATCCTCTGGATGACTCATAAGCCTTTGTATTCCGCCGCAGCGGCTATGTCCAATGACCAGGATGTTTGGCACCTGTAAAAATATTTGATTGGTCTTACATATCTCTTACAGATTCCTCTATGTATTATCAATCAAAATGAAAGAGAAAGAATTGGGCTTTGGGAAAACTTTGGTGAGTTTATGAATATGAAGTAATCATCACCTTAAGAGCCGTGATAGCATACTCAATGGCCGCACCGACTCCACTGTACCTTAGCTGTGGAATAGGACAGTGAGAAATTAAATTATTAAAACCACTTAGTTGATGAAGAGATGCAGAATGAATTTCAATAATGTAATTTGAACTTAAAGATATGTATATACTATATAGTACTTCATGGTTGAGGAAAATAGTGAAGGAGACCTGATTAAATGGAGGGACCAAGTTAGCAATGTTGCGGACCATGAAAGCTTCTCCAGGTTGGAAGTTCAGGATAACAGAAGGACTCACTCGAGAGTCAGAACAAGCAAATACCAGAAACTACGCCGTATATAGAAATCGAAAACAGATCAAAATTAAAACACCCAAAAAGGATAAAAGTCTATAAACAAAAGTACACAGAACGTAATCCAACTTAAAGTAATCACCTTGGGGCTTTGGCCAAGAGCAAGTTGGTCGTATAGTTCCGGGTACTTGCTGCCATATATAAAATGAAGCATACATGAAACCAAATTATAAAGTACTTTAAATTTGTAATTGAAATGATCGACAGAATCGAAGAGAGAAACTATATATAGACATAATAATGAAGAGTTTTAAGTGTACTCGAAATTGTTGAACTTGAAGTAAGTAAACCCTTCTATGATCCTCTGCACGGCAGGGTCAAATGGATGCGGACGATTCCCCTGCAAGTCAGCTATAAGCTCCTCAATTTTTGCGGCCACCACCCCATTAAGCTCCTCCTTCTCTCTGCAACCAGTTACAATATTATATATATATAATGTATGCATCATTAAAATTAGTTTATGTATGCGTGTTTGTATTTTAATGTCCAAGCTCAGATCACAATCTCTTCTGTGCGTATACAGCTTAAGAGAAATTGATCTTCATGTGGTTGAAGTTTAGAAGTTAATTAACCTCAGAAGCTTCTTCAGTTCTTCGATGGCCAACTCGGATGACTGCTTTGCCATAGTTATCACTTTCTGCAGATTCCAAAAATAGTAACTAATTAAACTACTTAAAATGCAAAAAATGGATGCTAGATGTACTTCGTAATTAACGAATTTACGCAGGCCTAAACATATCAGCCAACTTAATGCTACTATACTAGTATTCCAGCGTGAAATTTTTTTTGCAATTCCATCGCTGGAGACTGATCAGTTGGTCATTTATTAAGAAGGGATCAAAGCAGGGAAAACAAGCGCGTAGGATTAGGGGCAAGAAATTATAAGTGAAAAGACAAGGATCAAGTTTCATAGATTACAAAAGGATAATGGTTTTGCTCAGATGAGATAGAAGTAAAGATTTTTGCTTCATAGATTTTCTGGTGAAGAAATAGATAGATACCCTATGCAGCGAGCTAATTAGAGAGTCCTGAGAGACCGAAAACTAGCTACCTCTTGTACATTTTGCAGTGCCTGCGTATTTTATTTATAAGCTAAAACTGAATAATATAGCTCCTGATATTTAGCTTAATTATATTTGATATTCTTCTTGTTTGCATTCGTAAACTCACCTTTATTACAACTTATAAGAGAAATAAGTGTAATAATTAATGAGATATGAGTGTAATAATAATATAAACATCAAGGAAGGTCAATGTAATAATAATATAGATCTCAACGAATGTTAGTATAATTTTTAAAATAGGAGAAATGTTAGATGTAATTAAATCAAATTTCATGAAAGGTTAGTGTAATTTTTCTAATAACATAATATATGAGAAAACATCTTTTGTTTTGACATATTTTCTCCATTAATTAATATTTAATGATAATAAAACATATTTATGTATATTTTAAGAGATTAGTTTAATGATGAAAATAAGTACGCGATACATGGTTATGGTTAAAAGTATTGTAACCAATTTAAATTGTAATTTTATCAATTTTTAGAAGCAAAATACTATACGTAATTTGGCGTAATGTGTATAGGACATGAGTTTTCAAAGTCCTACATATACTTCTAAGAATCTTTATAAGAAAGAAATAGTCTAATTTAGTGTCTAACATATGAAAAGTGTTTTGCATGCATTTCAAATTTTTTGCATGCATTTATATATTAGATACGGAAATAAATCATTTCATGTGTATTTTTTATATGACAAGGTTATATGAAGAAAGATAAATACAAAAACTCTATGGAGGACTTCATTAGGGAGACACTTTTCAAAAAACACATTCATTTCTATAGTATACGAAAATTTTATATACATACATTTTTCACATGGATCAATGGTGTCGAGAAATAAAAAAGAGAGAAAGAAAAAGAAAAAATTATAATGATTGGCTGGATGTGATATATATATATATATAAAACATTACTCTATATAACATTTTTCACGTGATACATGCTCGCACCAAAACTCAGCTTATGATATGAGCATGTACATGTTGTTTATAAGGGTGGTTAATTATTAGGAAAATGCATGGGATCCCGGAGAAGGAGATCTCGGAGTTGACCGGATAATAATAATAAGATGGCTCTCTCTTTAGTTGAACTCACTAACTTTTTCCATGCATACGGGCTGAGTTGGGTAGATATCCTCCGGGCTAAGTAGCATTTCTCTAACTATTAATTTCACTGTTCTTTTTATTTTGATATTTGAATTAGATAATTAAATAAATTTTATGCGAATTTATAAAGAAAATCTAATTATATTTTTAAAGAAGTACTTGAGATATCTCTAAGATTATTTTAGTGTCCTTTTGACTCTTGGAATTGAAATTAAATTTTTTAATTTTAATTTTTATGTTTAAAATGTCATTTAGAATTGAAATTGTAATTTTATAAACCAATTCTATGATATTGAAAAATAATTAAGTTAAGTCTTTCTCAATTTTTATCTTATATTTTAATGATTACTAATTTCATAACTTAAAAATTAAATTATCTCTCTCCCCACATTTATTTATGAGCAATCATATTTATTGAAATTCTATATTTAAATATAAAATTATTTTTATATTTATATAAAAATTATTATAATAGCTATTTTTTTATTTTAAAATATTCATAAAAAAATTTTATGAAAAAATATGACTATTATATTATAAAAATATTATTGTATGAAAATTTTTATTAATTTAATTTTGTGAATAATTTTTTAATATTTTAGATCATACATTTAAACAATAAAATTATAATTAAATTTAAAATTATAATTTTTTATCTTAATTCTTTGACAATTTTAAATATAAAATTTAATATTTTGAACTAATTTTAATTTGAAAGAATTAAAATTAAAATTAAAATTAAAATTAAAATTTTATATTTTAATTTTGCTATCCAAACAGACCCAATGTTTTTGCATGTAGATCTATGGGTATTTGAGATAAATTGTAGGGATAATTTGTCATTAACCCCACAGTTATTATAATGGAATTGGATTTTATCTTAAAGGAAAATATAAATTGTTTCCATATTTTAAAGCATATATTATATTCCATCTTTTTCTGTAAACATTATTTTCATAACATAAGTTAAGTGCATGCATCTCATTCGAGGTAAAAAAAACAACAGCAAGCACGTCTCTTTTCTGTTCACACTTTTGTTAGAGTAAAATAGTAAGAGGGTTAAGAGAGAGACATCAATAATGTACATATTCTGCCAAAAGAATTTGACCAATTCACGTTGGGAACGTTCACTACAAAAAAAAAAAAAACAAAAAAACACATTTAGCGGCAGTTATTTAGAGGAGGTTTACGAAACCGTCATAAAACCTATATTTTAGGGCGGTTCAAAGCCACCGCCTCCATTGTTTTATAATACGCAGTGGTTGGAAAATAAGAAATCATAGTTTGTTTTTTAGAAATTTAAGTGTGAATGTTAAAGTCTTATATTAGTAAAAAATGAATTAAGTAAATAGTATATAAGTGAGAAGAATTATAAACTTATTGTTTTAAAATTTCGGATCAAAATATGATATCAAATTTATTATTGTGATTTCTTACTTAATTTATTGATAGAGAAATCTCTTTCTTTTGAACTCCTCCTATAGCCAAAAAAAATATGATTATTAATTTTTTATTTTACTTACAAAATGTATGAGGTTTAAAATTATAGAAATTTGAAATATTAAAGTATGTGATCTTTAATTCAAAATTTTCTTTGAAAAAATTGGATGATCACAGTGCTTGATGTGTTTTCTCTCGAGCAGCGTGCCTTGTGTTGTTGCAATGTCCAATTCTTTGCTCATGTGGCACTGTACACGGTGCAGTCATTCAATCTTTTTTTCTACTTGTTTTTCATGCGACGCTCCTCTTCTTTCTTTGTTTTCTTTTCTGTTTAATGAAAAATTCTTGTACACTGTAATAGACTTTAAAAACCTATTTATTTTGAAATTATGTGTAATGTAAAATTTTAGTAAGATAATTTTGTTCAGGTTATCTTAAGTCTAAAAAAAATGTATATTGAATTATAAAATTGTGAATTCACAAAGAATTTTATTTATTTTTTTCATATCTATTTATTATTTATTCCAAAATTTCTAGAGATTAAAATTATTAAAAATATATGATACTTTTTTCTTTTGTCTCTGAAAATTTTTTTGTGTATTATTGTGATGTTTCTAGGCATGATATATATTACGTACTCTTGGAGTTGATGTTGATTAGTTACTGAAATAATTTTTGGTGTTATTTTGTGCATAAATTAATATATAATATTTTGAAAACATTTTATTTTGTTATTATTTATGTGATTTGATTTTGAGAGTTGCTATTTAAAATATTGTGGTACTATTTTAGGGCACTTTGCATGATTGTGAGCTCACTTTTATGGGACCAATTATGTTTATGTGTCATTTTCTTGATATTTTGTTAATAATATTGCATTGAGAATTATATTGATAATGCGTTTATCCTATCGTTTGCCTTTATTAATGTAATTTCTGATGATTTGTTAAGTGATACTATTTTGGGTACATTTAATGATTATGAGCTCGCCTTCGCGAAATCAATTGCGGCGATGTGCTATTTTGTTGATAAAATATTATTATGTTGTGACTTTGGGGATTATATTGATAATGCGCTTATCCTTTCGATTTGCCTTTATTAATATAATTCCTGATGATTTATTAAAGGCATTAAAGTTCTGACCTTAGAGTTCTCAGTATCCTCTCGATACTAGCTTTAGGGACATGATTTTGATGTCTGTGAGAGTCTATTCATGCGTTGTAATTCGGGACCCTTAGGTGGGATTGCAATTGTATGAGAAAACTCCATTATGGTTATTCGCTCAAATATTGTACATATTGATATGCTTGACAAAATCTCCCTTTAATGTATCGTTCTTTCAGCTTCATCAACAAATGAGTGCTATAACGAAATTGAATAGGACTAATTTTGAGGACTAGATGGATTCTGCGAAATTATTCCTTGTTGTCTCTAATGTTGATGCTGCTCTCACTGAAGATGAACCTTAGAGACCCACAAATGCACCTTCCGCTGCAGATAAGGAAAAGCATGAAATGTTGGTTTAATCTAATAAAATCTATTTGATGACCATGAAGTATAGCATGGAAAAGATTATTATTAAAGAGAGCATTCCTAAAACAAATAATGTTAAGAAGTTTCTCAAATCTGTTGGTGAGAAATTTAAGAAGTTTGATAAAAGTGAAAAGTCCTACTACCTCTCTTTGTTGACAAAGACTACATATGATGGTGTGAGTGGTGTTCATGAACACAATTTGAAGCTTGTGAATTGGTACAGCAAGTTGAGGTCCACGAAAGTGGAGTTGGGAGAGGATTTCTTGGTTTGCTAGGTGTTTGAGTCTCTTCTAGCTAGTTCTGATGTTTTGAGGACCACTAACAACGCTCAAAAGAAGGAGCAGACTGTTGATGAGCTTATATATGTTCTTACTCATGAGTAGTAAGCCATAAAAAAAGGCAAGACCTATAGTGTTCAGTTTGTTTTTCACAACAATGGTGATAAGAAGAAGAGATTTGCTAAAGGGAAGAACAGTAAGCCACAGTTTAAGAAAAAATGGAATGATAAGTCTGGATATCCTTCTAGATCATTTTCTGGTCCTGGTGAGTCTTTTGATGTTAAAACCCAAATATCGATTTAATGGAAATTATAAGTTCTGTGACATATATGGGCATAAGCAGTTTGATTATTTGAAGTTTAAGAGCTGGCTTGAGAAAAAGAAAGGTAACCCCTTGGCTCTAGTATGTTTTGAATCAAATCTAGTTGATGTTCCTTCAAATACCTAGTGGTTAGATATTGGTACAACTATTCATGTTACAAATTCATTGTAGGAATTCAGAAGCAGGAAGAAACCGAGTGAAGGGAAGTTGATGATCAAAGTAGGAAATTGAGCTAAAGTCAAAGTAGAACATATAGGAGTGGTTTCATTAAAGTTATGTACTAGACATGATTTAGTTTTGAAAGATACAATTTATGTGTTTTCTATGAGGAGAAATTTGATTTCAGTTTCTGTTTTAGATGATTGTGGTTACTCTTTCTATTTTAGTAATGCGAAAGTTTCTTTATATTATGATTTTGCTCTTGTTGAGTCTTGTCTAATGGTCTATACATGTTAGATATTGATTCTCTTTCTGTTGATCAATGGAATTCGGACATCAATAATGTTGTTAGGAATAAGCGTGGTAGAGCTATTGAAAACTCTTTTATGTTGTGGCACAAACGTTTAGGACACATCTCTAGGGAAAGAATGGAGAAGTTGATCAAGGAGAATATTCTTCATGATATGGACTTCTGATTTTGATACATGTGTTGATTGTATAAGAGGAAAACTTACAATTAAAGCCAGGAAGAGTGGGGTTACCAAGAGTGAAGGAATACTATAGTTAATTCATACAGATATTTAGGGGCCCATTACTCCTATTATTATGGGTAATTTTAGGTACTTTATCACCTTTATTGATGACTTCTCTACATACGGCTGGATTGATTTGCTACGTGAAAATCTGAGTCTTTAGATGCCTTTAAAGCATTCAAAGTCACTATTGAATTAAAATTTAGTAAGCAGATCAAATGTGTGAGGTCTGATAGAGGTGGTGAGTACTATGGCAGGTATGATGAAACTGGTAGAAATCTTGGACCTTTTGCTAGGTTCTTACAAGACTATGGTATTGAAGTACAGTACACCATGTCTGGCACTTTGCAACAAAATGGAGTTGCAGAAAGGTGAAACATGATAAAATGTATTCTTAGTCATTCTACTCTTCCAGAATTCTTGTAGAGAGATGCCTTGAAGACTGCTACTTATATATTGAATTATGTGCTAAGTAAATATGTGCTGAAGACTCCATATGAGCTTATGACAGGCAAACGACCTACCTTGAGGTATTTCCGTGTTTGGGGTTGTAAGATAGAGGTGGGACCTTATAACCCACATTTAAAGAAGCTTGATCCCAAAACCATTAGTGATTTCTTCATTGGCTATTATATTGGCTTAAGGGGTTCTAGGTTCTATTATCCTTCTCATACTACTAGTGTTATTGAATCTAATCAGGATGTCTATTTTGAAGGGGACTTAGAACATGGTGGAACTCAAGAGTCACGTATTGTTGATTTCAGAGAGGAGCATGTTGTTGTTCATATTCTTGTTGTTCCTTTTCCAGGGATAATGTCATCTCCTTTTATCCATAATGATGATGTTGTTGATCCTGTTGATAATGTCGATATCTCTCAACAAGTCAAAAATAATGTACAGATTCCAGATGTTGTTGTGACTCCACTAAGAAGATCTAAGTAGGTTCCTATATCCATTGAGTCTACTAGATTCAGGGATTATGTTGTGTACCTACAAGAGCATGAGTTTAATTTAGTTGAGGATTCTGATCCTATTTCCTTTCAAGAGGTCATGGTTAGTCTTGATAGTGCACAATGGCTAGTGACTATAGAGGATGAGTTAGCTTCTATGAGAAAGAATAATGTTTGGGAATTTGTGGAGTTGCCTACTGGTTGTAAAATTGTTGGTTGCAAATGGGTCTTTAAGACCAAACGTGGTGCTAGAGGTGAAATTGAGAGGTATAAGGTCAGACTTGTTGCTAAGGGATATAACTAGAGGGAAGACATTGATTATAAGGAGACTTTCTCACCGGTCTCCACTAAAGACTTTTTTCATGTTGTGATGGCATTGATTGTTTATTTTGATTTGAAACTTCATTAAATAGATGTTAAGACTGCCTTCCTAAATGGTGATTAGTATGAAGATGTGTATATGGATCAACTTGATAGTTTTGTTGAATATGGTAAAGATTATATGGTATATAAATTGAGAAGATCCATTAATGGATTGAAACAGGCTTCCATGCAATGGTATTTGAAATTTGATTATATTGTTGGCTCTCTTGGTTTTAAAGAAAATATTGTTGACCAATGCATTTATCTAAAGTTTAGTAAGCGCAAATTTATCATTCATGTTTTATATGTTGATGATATATTGTTGGCTAGTAATGATATTATTTTTTTAAATGAGACTAAGCAGATGTTGACAACACATTTTGATATGAAAGATCTTGGTGATGCCTCTTTTGTATTGGGCATTGAGATTCACCATAATAAATCTCGTGGTATTCTTGACTTGTCTCATAAAACTTATATTGAAAGGATTCCGAATAGATTTAACATGAAATCTTGTAATTCTTGTGCTGCATCTATTCAAAAAGGTGAAAGACTTTCTAATACCCAATGTTCTCAAAATGATAAAGATGTTACTGAAATGGAGAAAGTCTCATGTGCTTCTGCTATTGGAAGCCTTATGTATGCTCAAGTTTGTACACGTCCTGATATTGTTTTTGTTGTTAGTATACTTGTGAGATACTTGAGCAAACCTGGTGTGACTCATTGGTAGGCTGCAAAATGAGTCATGAGGTATTTACATGGTACCAAAGATTATATGCTCACCTATAGGAGGCCAGATCACCTTGAGGTGATAGGTTATTCTGATTCTGATTATGGTGGTTGTCCAGACGACTACAAGTCCACATCAGGGTATATCTTTATGTTAGCATGAGGAGCTATTTCTTAGGAAAGAGTTAAACAAACACTTACAATTACTTCTACTATGGAGGCAGAGTATATAGCTTGTTATGAGGCTACGCATCAAGCGGTTTGGTTAAAAAATTTGATTACTGAATTTCATATTGTGGAGAGTATTTCCAAGCCTTTTACTATTTATTGCAATAACTCTGTCGTAGTGTGCTTCTCTCAAATTAATAAAAGCTTTAAGCACTTAAAGTATTTTGATATAAAATTCATGTTAGTTAGAGAGAAGATTCAGGAGTTTCAGGCTCGTGTCGAGCATATTCCTACAAAACTTATGGTTGCAGACCCTCTAACCAAAGGTTTAGCTGTTAAAGTTTTTGTTGATCATGTAACCCATATGAGTTTAGTAAGGTCTTTTGATGTTTTGTGTTAGTGGGAGTTTGTTTTGTAATTTTGTTGTGACCTTATTTTATTATTATGTCTCAAGACCTTAAACTATTATATTGTTATTGTTATTACCTATGCAATTTTATTTGTTCATAATATGACATGTCGTGGAGACATTTTGGACCTAATCTCATTTTGTTGTTGTGTTGAGATATTTGTTAAATCTCAGAAAGCATCTTGGGTGAATGCTTGGGGCCATTTTGTTGGGAAATGCACTTTGATCACATACTGACATACAATTTTGGATGTGCTTTCCCATTACCCATATACCACATCTTGTTGGATCATCGAGATATGAGTGCCTTGCATGTATGATATTAGTACTCCTTCGAGTATGATTTTCTGCATTATTGAGATGCTTGTACTCTTATTTTGGACTAGTTGTTAAGAGTGCTGGCTCGATTTTGACATGTTGTTGTGGGCACATATTGTTTGATTAATCTAGAGAATTATTTTCTTATTAAAATAATGTAATATGACTTATGTCGTCCAAGTGGGAGAATGTTAGAATTTTTAGAGACTAGCATAAATCATATTATAATTTTATAAAACCTAAATTAATTGGATGCCAAAATTATTAGACCATTTTGTTTAACCCAAATTGTGATCAATATTGTTAATAGGCCTATTTTTGTTAAAGCATTGCTCATATGTGAGTTTTGTTTTATGGGTCTTGTATATGGGTTTGTCATTGTGGATAGGTTTAACCTATTTTAGTTGTTATATATATACAGTGAGACGCTCCTATTCCTAGCCACTCTAGTGCATATAATTGCCCCATTAATACTGACGCTTGAGCAACTATCGTGAGATAGGAATAGTATCTCTCCCTCATCGAGATTATTTTTAAGGGTTTCAACAATGACTTCCTCATCGGCACCTTTTCAAGATAACTCTAAAACTTTTTATATATTTTGATATGCCATAAATTTTGAGATTAATAAATCTGATAAATTTCTATCATCGTTCTCAAGCATCACACCAACACTCGTTCTCAAACCTCTAACACATTAAAAAACATAAAACTTATTCTCATAATTTTCGCAAACCTCACCGGCTCTTGTTCCCAAACCTGAACCCTAGGTCCTCCATCGCATCTGCTTTGCCCAGCCACCACTATGGGCTTTGCGTTTTTGCCATTTTTGTTTCTGCCCAGGTAAGTTCATGCTTTTATTCTTTCTCTACCCAGTTTTGGTCGTTGTGGGTTTTAGTTTGGGTTCTGCCCAGCCACCGTTGTGCGTTTTGTCACCCACTTTCATTTTGATTCACATTTATGCTGAAATAAAAGTGAATCAACCATTAAAAGAAAGTGGCTGATGATGGCAATGCCATTATTACGTATTTAGTTTTTTTTTTAATCTTCGAGACAAGATTGCAAGTAATGTAGATGAGGTTTATATTTGTTGTAAGGATTTAACACCAAATCACGTATTTACAAATGCTAGAGTGGTTTTCTAAGTTGGTGGAGCTCTAGAGGCAAGGAATATTGGTTAAAAGGAGGGGGGAAATACAAATGAAGTTAATGACTATCACAGAGGATAGGAGCATATAACGTGGACTCTCTATTAGGTAATGGATCTTCTTTCATTTTGTAGCATTTGCCTCTAAGTTTGTGTTTACATTCTTCACACTGCATTCATATTAGTGGTTATTAGGTATTAATTTGGGTTGGTTTGTTCACAAGTTAATGTGGTGTGAGGCTAAGAGGGTGTAGGAGATTTTATTTTATTTTTGTTTAATGAAGGATGATCAGGAACTTTGATGCCTTTGGTGGTTTCTTGTGGTGTCATATTCATCTTAGAATTTTGTATACTAGTTCTTTTCTTAATTTTGCTAAAGTAGCAGCAACCATGGTGTTCTTCCACTTAGCACTGATGAGTTCATAAAATGTAATTATTTGTGCCTCATATCTGTGTTATAAAAGAATGCTTAGTCCTTGTTTACAATGCAAATTTGGAAGGTTTTATGCTTATATTTGTCATATTCTAATTTTGATACTTTTCTATGTTTTTTTGTACAAATTATGCGTATTTGAAATGAGATTAAGTGAATTTGTATCTATTATTGATTTGGTAATTTCTCTACTGTAGGAAGGGCTCCAAACAAGATGATATGTGGAGCATTTGAGCCAAAAGTGGAAGAGAAAGTCAAATTTACATCTCAGCAGATAACGCTGCGATGTGGGCATATGAACGCCGTGACGTGGTGCATCCCCTGCATCAGTACAAAAGACCTGAGGCCAGGGCACCAAGACATTGAGAGTGGACACCTCAAGTGTTGGCGACCTAAATGTACGTGCGCCACGACATGGTGTGTTTAACACCGCAGCGTCTCCTATTTTTCGGCATCTATAAATACTGTTTTATTAGATTTTAGGTATAGAGTTTTTCAGGTTTTAGAGAAGCTGCGGCTGGATTCACGTTTTGGAGGCTGAGGAAGCTAGGGGAGCCAAGGTTAGAGGCCATCTTTTTCATGGAAGAAGATTCAAGCTTCAAATATGATATCCATGAGCTTCCTCCCTTTTCTCTATGCTTTCCCTTCTCTTCCTTATCTTTTGAGCATGGTTTTTGATTTGTAATTTCGTGTTCAACGATTAGCTAAGCTGTATTTAGGGATTACTTTGGATCATTTTATACATATTAATGATTTTGTTATCTTTTGAGTATATATTGATGTTTGGTTTTGTTTAATTATATGGTTCTTAATATTTTTGATTGTTTGATCAACTTTCAAATGATTTGTTGAAATCTAATGAACTTAGGCATAGGAATTTGGATTTTAGATCTAACATATGGTTGATGCATGTTCGATGAATTCAACTGGCTTGGATAAGTTGATTCGCTAATGGGATAGAAATATATCTCTTAGCCATGTATAGCAGGTGTTTGAGAATAGATCGTTCATGAGTGAAGTTTACTCAGGTTCTCATGGAAACATTGTGAATTAGGTAAATGAAACTATGGTTGATTGACTTAGACATAAGCTTTTAACTAATTCAGATTCTCAAGCTAACTTAACAACTCATTGATGTTGATTGTAAGGATTGCATGTTATTAGTATGAAGTAGGAGGTAAAGAAGGATTCCCTAGATCTCTAAACATTATCTTTATTGCTTTGTAGCTTAGATTAGTTTTACTGCATTTTTCCTATTTTTATGTTCTTGAATAGAATTAATTAAGTTATTGGTTGATACTTGGTTTTGGAAGCCAATGTTCTCGAGGGAACAAACTTTATTCTTCGTTGTATTACTTAATTGACCCGTGCACTTGCGGTACAAATGGTCTATCAAGTTTTGGGCATCGTTGTCGGGGATAAGTCATTATCCCTCAATGGTAAACTAAAGACTTGGTCTTAAAAAGTTTTTGGCGTCATTGCCGGAGATGCGGGTTAATTTTATATGACTAATATCAACAATGAGTTTGGTTAGTTCTAATTCAAGTTGTATATAGTTTATTTAATGTAACTTTCTTTTATGTTAAGTTTTAGGTTCAATAAAGAAGTCGGATGATCATAATCATACGAGGTCCTTAAGGGAATTTGCGACTCCTGGAAAGGATAAACCTTTAGATCAAGTTCAAGAAGACCACTTGTCCACACAATCTATTTTGGAGACAAAGTCTTACCAAGACTATAAACTAGGCCTTTCTTGGGAGGAACCCCAAGTTTATGTTAAATTCTTGTCTTTACTTTTTGCATAAATAGGTAGTATGTTGAATTTTGTATGTTAATATGTTTATGTTAATTTTGTTTATGTATATGTTAATATGTTTATGTTAATTATGTTAGTATGTTAATATGTTAGTATATAGCTTTTGTTAGTTTTTAAGTCTTATTTATGTCTTAATTGTGTTAGTTTTTGTTTGTTAAGTTTTAAGTATTGTTTATGTTAATTCTTATATATGTAGTATGTTAATATAGTAGTTTTATGTTTCGATAGTTTTTATGTTTTTGTTAAGTTTTAAGTATTAAATAAGTTAGTATGTTGATTTTATGGTTTTAATATGTTTATGTTATAATTATAGTAATTTAGCTTTTTGAACAAGTTTTGCTGGTCCTAGAGACCACTTTGAAGCAATTCCAGCAACAAAACTGTGTTTGCTACATAATTATGCAGTTTGATCTCTCATGTCGCGGTGTTGTACACTTCACGTCGCGGCGCTGGAGTATTTTTTTTGCAGAATTCTATAGACGAGCTATAACGCTGCGATGTTAGCATGTTAATGTCGCGGTGTTATGCTCTGTTTTGTACATATTTGTTTTATTTTTCATGTTATTTCTTATTTTAGTATGCTCAAATTAACAGTGTGCTTAAATTTGATAAATTTAGGTACCGTTGTGCCAATGAAAGTGAAGACTTTGTCTCACTTTGATTTGGGAGAGTATCATTACATGTTTAGATGTTATGATGAATGTGTATGCATGTGATGATATTTATTGTATGCAGTTGTGATAGCCACCATGTTTTCATGTTTCTTTATTTGTTTTGGCTATTACTGATAGGTTTGCAAAAAGTTTCAATTTTTAATATTATGCAAATTATGTTATGCATGTTGAAATGAAAAAGTTAGATTTATTTGAATGCATGATATGTTGCAAAACATTTCTGGTGTTGTTATGGTTGTCAATTGATATGAAAGGTTGCTATTTGCCCCCTTTTCCGTGAAACCTTATTTGATCTTGAAGTATATGAAATAGTTTAGTTGTTTTTTATGCATGATTTACATTTCACTTAGATGCAAGTGTAACTTTGAAAATAATAAGAGTACATGTCTAGAGAATGTTTATGGATGTATATGTAGAGTTTCAATTATTCTAGAAATTATTTTTGAACTCTCTTGAGATGAAATCTTACGTTGTGCATGATTGAGGAAATGATTAGGGCATTATTTGGACCGATTGAGCCTTCCAAGCTTACCCTGAATGATTTTATCATAGGTCTCCTTTTAAAGCCTTTTAATTGTTTGGCCTTATTTGTTTTTCTACCACCATTGTGATCGTTAACCTGTTAACCATTCTCATGCATGTGAAAGCATGACATTTTCTTCCTACCATTATTGTTTGTTGAGTACATGATATGTTATTTCTTGAAGTGAGTCTATTGATTAGGGGTATTAATGATTCAATATAAAATGAGCCTGAAGGAACCAGATGCAATCAAAGAAAAATAGCATTGCTTTGAAAAAAAAAAAGAGAAAAAAAGAAGAAGCAAAGCTTAAGAAAAGTAAAGTGTAAAGAGCATTGGAAGGTTCTGGCAAGCTTTCTGATCTCACTGTTGAATACCCTACTAATATCAGTTAGTGGCTCATGACTTGAAATAATATGTTATGTTTCTCAATGTTTGTATTGTATCCTTTCAGTTCATTTCTTTCTCCCATTACCATTGCCCTAACATTACAAGCTAATAAAGTCCATTTTGATCCTCAGTTGTGTGTGATTTACATTAGTGGAGATAGAGTTAATTTACAATTTTGTGGATTCTGTGATTAGTATATATGTATGCTTATAAACTTATCTAGATGTGTATGAATTGACTAGGAGAAGTTTATCTTGCATGTTTGTGAAAAGTGTGAATTGTATGAAAGGAAACTTGATTGTTAGCATGTAAATGATTGTGTATGTGTGGAGCTGGATATGTGGGGCATTTGCACTTTTTAAGGACTGAAGCAATCATTATACACTAGTTGTTGGTTTGAAATGAAAAAGAAAGATTGAAATTTTATTATTTGCTGAATGAAAGTTGAATGAATTGTTTAAGTATATTTACTTAGTCATACTTTGTTTTGCTCAAGGACTAGCAAAATATAGGTTTGGGGTGTGATGAGTTCATAAAATATAGTTATTTGTGCCTCATATTTGTGTTATAAAAGAATGCTTAGTCTTTGTCTACAATGCATATTTAGAAGGTTTTATGCTTATATTTGTCATATTCTAATTCTGATACATTTATATGTGTTTTTGTGCAAATTATGCGTATTTGATATGAGATTAAGTGAATTTGTATCTATTATTGATTCGGTAATTTCTCTATTGTAGGAAGGGCTCCAAACAAGATGATATGTGGAGCATTTGAGCCAAAAGTGGAAGAGGAAACCAAATTTGCATCTCAGCAGGCAATGCCGCGACGTGGGCATATGAATGTCGCGACGTGGTGCATCCCCTACATCAGTAAAACATACCCGAGGCCAGGGCGTCACGATGTTGAGAGTGGATGCCTCGAGTGTTGGTGACCTAAATGTACGCGCACCGCGACGTGGTGTGTTTAATGCCACGACTTTCTCTATTTTTCTGCGCCTATAAATACTGTTTTATTAGATTTTAAGTATAGAGTTTTTTAGGTTTTAGAGAAGCTACGGCTGGAATTCACGTTTTGGAGGCTGAGGAGGCTAGGGGGGCCAAGGTTGGAGGCCATCTTCTTCATGGAAGGAGATTCAAGCTTCAAAGATGATATCTTCCTCCCTTCTCTCTATGCTTTCCCTTCTCTTCCTTATCTTTTGAGCATGGTTTTTGATTTGTAATTTCGTGTTTAATGATTAGTTAAGCTGTATTTAGGGATTGCTTTGGATCATTTTATGAATATTAATAATTTTGTTATCTTTTAAGTATATATTGATGTTTGGTTCTGTTTAATCATATGGTTCTTAATGTTTTTTATTGTTTAATCAACTTTTAAATGATTTGTTGAAATCTAATGAACCTAGACATAGGAATTTGGATTTTAGATCTAACATATGGTTGATGCATGTTCGATGAATTCAATTGGCTTAGATAAGTTGATTTGCTAATGGAATAAAAATATACCTCTTAGCCATGTCACTACAAGAAATTTATGATCTGGTGACGAAATTTTACGAGGGATAACTTCCCTCGCTGTTCCCTCGCTGATTAGCGAGGGATCTGCGAGGGAAATCTTAGCCCTCGCAAAATTTCAAAAAAAAATCTGGGGAAAAATAGCGAGGGAATTGAGAGGGAAAATATCTTTCGCTAAAATTAACGAGGGTATTACGAGGGATATTTTCCCTCACTAAGATTATCGAGGGAATTGCGAGGAAAATTTCCCTCACTAAAGATTAGAGAGGGAATTGAGAGGGATATTTTCCCTCACTAACTGACAAAAAATTAGCGAGGGAAATTTTCATTACAAATCCCTCACAAAATTTACTAAACCTAATTACAGATCCCTCACTGTCGCGCTTACCTCTCACTCTCACCGTTGTCTACATTCCGCTCTCACTCTCACCTCTCTCGCTCACTTCTCCCTCTCAATCTCATTCTCACCTATCTCTCGTTTCGCTCTCCCTCTCCCTCTTAATCTCACTCTCACCTCTCTCTATTCTCGGTCTCCCTCTCCCTCTCCCTCTCAACCTCACTCTCACCCTCACCCTCACCTTCCTTCTAAGCACGACAGTCACATAACGACACTTATAGCAGCTTACCCACTCTGTTCCCCTCCTTCTGAGCACGATAGCAGTGCCACCTAAGTGAGCGACAACCCTGCGGGTAAGTTATCCCACCCCTCTCTCTTACACACTCACGAATGCCATTATTGATTCTAATGGGTTTTGGATAATTTCTGTTGAAGAAAATTTTCATTCCTCTCTAAATATGGTTTTGTTGTGTTGCAGTGTCTGAAACGCCTGCTGCTGCTCCTGGTATGTTTCCTCTTCCCAGTCTTATGTAACACATTATAATCGTTCTATTTTGATATTTAAATCTTGATACTTTATGCCATGTACAAATCTTGGTTTTGCAGTTTTATGTTGATTTTTTCTTTTCCAAATTAGAAAGGGCTAAAGGGGATCATATGCTTAGTTGTTATAGTCCCAAAATATTAAGAACCATATCTAATTTTGTTGTTTACTTTCTTCTATTACTGGCTGCTAATCATCTAGATATTCCTTTTGCAGATAGTTTTTTTAACTAAATTAAACATCATTATATGATATATATAGTTGTGGGCTTTACAGCCTTTGTAGTTCATGTGCTCTATAGAATTTAGTTTTGTGGCCATTTGTCATTTCTGTCTGATGTCTGTTACTCTTGGTCTTTATTTTGTTCACATGTCATGCATCAAGTGTTTTATTTTGTTAATTTTGTGGGCATCTGTAATGGTGATTTGATTTTTGTTTGTGAATTAATTAATTCAGCTTTTTTTAAAATGGAATTAATTGGAAATAAAATCAAAACTTTAATCAGATTATAGGTTCTGAGTAATCTGGGTAATGGAGGAACAAGATCAATTATGTGATGTCATTGGAAAATGTTGAGCTTGGGAAAAATGGGTGTTTGAGAATAAGAATACAGGTGGCAAATGGGGTGGAAACATGGAAAGGTGATCCAAATATGTTTTTTTTTTTTAGATTGAAAATCAGCATTCAAGGGGATGGAAAATGCAGGGGAATTCAAATGGAATGAAGCTGGTTCACCACATTTTGGTGATGGGGGTTAGATCTAAATGTAGGAGAAGAAGAGAATGGGAGTCAGTTGCTTAAGAGAACAGAGAAGAGAATGGAATGGTGATTGTGCAGAGTCTCTAGTTAGGAGAAGAGGAGGAAGAGGACAAAATTATTGAGATGTTTGTGTGCTTGTGAAAGAGAGAGAATGGGTATAGTAATAGTTGCCATTATTTCATAAACCTACCCATATCTCCCATCTTTAGTTGCCATTCTCTTCTCATTTCTCTTCCAAACCTTCATCCTTTTCTCTCAAACTCTCACATCTTCAAATCTTCATCATCTTGAAGAATTATCTCTACCTGACCCGAGTAAGTGTCTTTCCAGCAGTTATTGATTTTATTATGTTTGTTATGGCAAAATTTAGTACGTATAAACAATTATGTATTATAAATGTATAACAAGTTTATGTAGAAAAAAATTGATATGTTTACAGTAGGCAGTAAAACTTTCATATCAAAATTTAATTTACTACAATTTAAAGTAATCATATCTTTTTTTATTTATCTAAAAATTTTCCCTAGCATTACTTCTGTAATTTTATGTTGATAAATCGAAGTGATGGAGAGGGATTTGGTGGGTGGGGATGGGGAATCTAACTCTGAAGATGGGCTCCTGCCCATGGGCCATGACTTGTTAATTAAACGCTATTGTGTGCTTCCAACCACATGAACAGTAACACTAATAAAAAAGAAGCCCATATGAAACACTTCAATTTTTTCACATTGACACTGCTTTGATATTTTACAAGTTTTGCATCTTCAATCTCATTGGTGAGTCCAGGAAGGAAAGGAAGAGTAGATAGCAGAGGCAGGACAGGTTGAGTAGTTGGTGGTTAGTGACTCATAAGTCATAACTTGTTATCATTTATGAATCATGTCATATCACTTCAAAAACAAGTCTTTCTTTTATTCTCTTTTTTAAAATAATAATAATAATAATTCAATCCCCCTCTCTTGTCTTCTCTGCGACCAATTGCAACCCAACAAGTTGCAGTTTCTCCAATAGTACCAGAACATTGGCTAATAGTCCTATTACTATACCCATTTTCCTTAACCCTGAGAAACACCATATATGGCCTTTAATAAACCATTAATTTTAGAAAGCGCAAATGTAAAATTATATCTTTCGTTTCAAATAAAAAAAATTTCATTTGTCTTTTTTTTTAGTAACAGTAAACAAATTGAATAACAAGAGTGAGTTTCAGTTTAAGATATGAGTCAGTGGTCATGAAATCCAACTTTTTTACCCCCTTTCATGGTGAGTGGGCCTGTTCATTGACCTTTAAATTTTGGGAAAACTTAGTCCTTGAAAATTTCAAATTCTTAAATTCCATTATTCATCGCATAAAAACAACTGCTGGAACTCTACCCGTCATCCTGCTGGAACTTCATGGTCATAAATAACTAGAGTGGCTAGGCTTGCAGTTCTATCCATAGTTGGGTAGCTAATCTAGTGTATCCTTGGAAAAGAGAAGATAGAAATGGAGACTAGGGAAGCCCTTCACTAATGATATTCTAATTAAGATAATAGGTGGGGCTACCATATCAAAGTGAATCTGGCCATGATTCTCCACCACTACAGCATTCTCAGGCTAAGAGAAATTGATAGAAACCTGTTAAGCATCACATTAGCATCATTGCTGGTATGCTCTTGGAAGGCATAAAGAATACCATCAATAAGAATATCTTCCAACTGGGCATCTATGTCAGATGCTCCCAAGTTAGTGACCACCTTCTCAATAGTTTCCATAACCATTCGCCTGTAAGGTTCACTTTCATCTTTAATATTCTTAACAATTCTCCCGACAATATCAGCAATGCCAACTTTGTTTGCTATCTCTACAGTAGGAAATGAGCACGTTGCTTATAGTTTCTTTGATCCAAAGCCATCCTCCTAACCGAGATGTTCTTGTTCAAAAGTCAAGGAGAATATCATTTCTAATATAATCAGTTTCCACACCCTCAGTAAGTATACCAAGAGCAGAGGCAACAACACTGAAAGCTCTAGCAATAGTGTTCCTAACATATTCATCAATGTTGTCTATGTCAGGCCGTATAGCAGCAATCATTGTGGCCAGTGAAAACTTAGAGGATTCTTTATGCTTTTTTCTCCTATGGGATACATTTAGGACTATCTAAATATGACATTAAATCTTGGATGTTGAAAATAAAAGTTATGAATTTCAAACGAATTATGTGTTAAGAATATTGGTTTGATTTAACTTTTGATTATGCTTTAACATATGCTTAAAGTTTTATTTTCTTATTCGAGTAAAGATTTGAGTAAAACCTTAGTTTCCCGTTTGAGATTCAATATTAATGAGCACACATACCTATTGTTGGTACTGCTCATCGTATTGAATCTTGAATTGTCTAAGTGGGAGAATTTGGTAAAAAAAATTTCCTTCACTTGGTTAATAGTTATTCTTTAAATCTCATATCTTATACTTGTTGAAATTTCGGTCTGCTACATTTCCTTTTGTTCTCTGGGTGTATACTTAAATGCGGTAGATCTTACTGTGTTATAGTCATGCACTTGGAGACTAATAGGAAATGCTGCAAAAATTTTGTCAAGTATAAAATATGAGATTTAAGGAATAACTATTAACCAAGTGTTGAAAAAGTTTCTTATCGAATGGGATAGGGTCATACCATGTTAAGAAGGAGATGGACATATAAGGATTTGTATTAATGTGCTAAACCAATTTTAGCAATCATGAGACCCGATCGAAGTTGGATGTTGTGAAGAAATGATCCTACTGGCTATGAAAGTGAAGAATTCAAGGATGAAGTTGATGATTTCATTAGGGTTGCTTAAGGAGACCCGACAGTTACTGATACATTAAATCGCATCCTTTGTCCATGTGCTAGATGTAAGAATCGTGCTTGGAGGGAGGTATTTGGGGTAGAACAACATCTGTATAAGTACGGATTTGTAGATGGTTATGTAAATTGGACCATTCATGGTGAGGACAGATGGGGGGATAGTGGCTCAACATCCATTGTCCATGATGATGAAATGGAGCCTAGGAATCCATACATGGATATGATTATGGATATTGCAGCTGATAGATTAAATCCAGAAGCTCAAGATTTAGAAGAAGATCTAAATCTGTCAGCTGCGAAGTTTTTTGACTTGCTAACAGATGCTGACGAACCTTTATGGGATGGTTGCCATAAGCACACGAAATTGTCAGTTGTAATTCAACTTTTGAACTTGAAGTCAGAGTTTAACATGAGTGAGAGTTGTTATGATAGAATGATTGTCATAATTAAGAGCATGCTTCCAGAACCTGAAAGGTTACCCGAAAACTTCTACAAATAGAAGAGAATGGTTCATGAGTTGGGATTAGGATATGACAAAATAGATGCATGTCTTAATCAGTGTATGTTGTATTACAAAGAATACAGTGACAAGAGACTTTACTCAGTTTTCTTAGTATGTGGACACCCACGATTTAAACCGAATGCGGGACGTTCATCGAATGAGAAGGATGTGCCACACTCAGTGTTGTGATTTTTTCCCATTATGCCAAGACTCCAACGTCTGTTTATGTCCAAAAACACTGTACAGTATATAACTTGGCATGTGGATGGAGTGCGTCAGGATGAATCAGTGATCAGGTATCTAGCTGATGTTGAGGCTTGGAAATAATTTGACGCTACCCATTCAACATTTGCGCTAGATGAATGTTAGGCTTGGCCTGTGTACATACAATTTTAATCCATTCAGCGGTTCAGCCACACCATATTCATGTTGGCCTATTTTTGTCACACCGTACAATCTACCTCCAAGTATGTGTATGACAAGAGAATATATATTCCCCACTCTTGTGCTTCCTGGACCAAAGTCACCAGGTAAAAGTTTAGATGTCTATCTTAGACCCCTAATTGACGATCTGAAGATATTGTGGGATGATGGGGTGCAAACTTATGATGCTTGGAAGAAGCAAAATTTTGATATAAAAGCGATTTTATTGTGTACAATAAGTGACTTTCCAGCCTATAGAATGCTGTCTGGGTGGAGCACTCATGGAAAACTTTCTTGTCCGCTTTGTATGAATCACAGTAAGTCATTTGTGTTGAAGCACGGTAAGAAATGTTGTTGGTTTGATTATCATCGCCAATTTTCGCCTTTTGATCATCTATTTCACCATGATCGAATCTCTTTTAAGAGATCAACAGTGGAAAAATCTAATCTACCTCAATGGCTGAGTGGAACAGATGTCTTGAATAGAGTGACTCAACTTAAGAAAATTATTTTCAGCTTGAATTCAGGTAAACAAAAACAAGATGGCTTTGGTATACACCACAATTAGGTGAAGAAGAGCATATTCTGGGAATTGCCTTATTAGTCCACTAATCTAATACGACATAATTTAGATGTTATGCATGTCGAGAAGAATGTGTTTGATAATATCTTCAACACTGTCATGGACATAAACGGCAAGACAAAAGACAATACAAATGCAAGAGAAGATTTGAAGATAATATGCAAATGTCGTACCTTGGAGCTAATAGTTGAGAATGGCAAGTGTAAAAAACCAAATGCGACGTATGTCTTGGATGCCAATCAAAGAAGGATGGTGTGTGAGTGGATAAAATAGTTGAAATTTCCTAATGGGTATGCGTCGAATATCGCACGTTGCATTAATGTAGACGACGGGAAGATATATGGAATGAAAAGTCATGATTGTCATGTTTTTATGCAAAGGTTAATTCCTCTGGCATTTCGTGATATCTTTCCAAAACCTATATGGGGATCGTTAACTGAACTAAGGTTGTTCTTTAAAGAAGTTTGTGCAACTGAAATTCGTGCTTCTACCATGGAGAATGCAGAGCTTTCTATCATTGAAACAATTTGTAAGTTAGAGAAGATTTTTCCTCTACCATTCTTTGACGTGATGGAACATCTAGTCGTGCATCTCCCTTATGAAGCTAAGGTTAGAGGATCAGTGCATTATAGGTGGATGTACCCCTTTGAGAGGTGTATGTTGCACTTGAAAAGAAAGGTCCGAAATAAGGCGAAAGTTAAAGGATCTATTTGTGAAGCGTATATTTTAGAAAAAAAATTTAATTTTGCTTCCATATATCTTGATCCCCACCTACAGACCAGGCGCACTCAAGTTCCTCGGAATGACGATGGTGGGGAAGATACAATTAATGAACGATTGTCTATTTTTAAACATCCATATCATCCTATTGGGAGAGGTCGAAATAGATTCTTAACAGATGTGGAACTTCAGATTGTTGAGACATATGTACTTGTAAATTGTCAAGAAGTAGAACCTTATCTCTAGTAAGTTTACTCTTTATCTAATGAATTTGTATTTAATGTGCTAAATTTATGCTAAATATTAATTATTGTATTGATTAGACAATTCAAGGATTCGTTAAGGGAAACAGATCCCAATATCACTGATGATCAAATATTGGAAGCTCGAGATAAGGACTTCAGTAGGTGGCTAAAACATCTAGTGAGTCCTTTTATCCATAATAGTGATCTATCATATTAAATTCAATGTTCATTATGCTAGATGTTACAACTATCTACCATCTATGTAATGATACAGGTTAATATAGGCCAAGTCGAGGATCAAATGATACGAGAGATAAGTTATGGTCCATCCAAGTCCGTGACTTCTTACTGTGGCTTAATAGTTAATGGGTATAGATTTCATATTAAGGTGTACGAATAAAATAAAGCTACCATGAATAGTGGCGTATGTGTTAGAGGTAGTATATACAGTGAGAATGACTTTGACTATTATGGCATAGTTGAAGATATATTAGAATTGTCATATGTAGGAAATCAGAATAGAATATTTCTTTTACAATGTCATTAGTTTGACCCAATAAATGGAGTCAATGATGATGAGAGATATGGGTTGGTTGACATCAAACATAAATCAAGACTTCACTCAAATGAGCCATTCGCCTTAGCCGAACAAGCACAACAAGTGTACTATACAAGATACCCACAAAGCAGGAATAGAGCTAATGGTGAATGGTGGGCAGCTTGCAAGGTCAGAGCAAAACTCTTCATGGCTGAGACAATGAATGACGAAGGTGATGAATTGAATGACCTAACTGCCACTGATTATTACCAAGATGATGGATCCCTTGGAACACACAATCCTACCATAGATGATGAAGCAGTCTCCTTGTTTGATGCATATGCCCAAATGGAAGAAAATAGAAGAAGTGAACATATGTGATATACATTATCCAATGGACGTTTTGGTTGATGATGAGTTCATTGATGACAATGAAAATAATGAAATTAATGAATTCTCAGATGAAGATGAGGAATCTTTTGCTTCAGACTTAAGTAGTTAAAATTGAAGCTTGTTCAATAAATTTCGTTAATGGTATTTACACTGAAATATCATTATTATATTTTGAGGTTTTTATTGATATATAGTTTCTTAACTCGTCATGTTTCATTATGTTTCCTTATGCAGATATTCATCATGACCATTCGAGGTAGAGGTGCTGGACGGGGTCGTGGGAGAGGCTGTAATGTTTCATTTGGCCATGATTCTCCACCACTACAGCATTCTTAGCCCTTTCCAGGTAAACTTGTAAGATAAATAGAAGAAATTATTGTTAACTCGTGGTTTATATAAATGTAAGATATATTTATTTTTTGGTTTATGTATAATTATGTTAGGTGTAACTTCAGCTACTGGCCCATTGACCAGTGCAGGCCTACCAGCGTCTACTCCATTGACCATTGGAGGCGCATCTACTTCTGTCCCACCCCCTTACTAACTCAGCCCTTTCTATGTCACCCCCTGCTGACCCACCTACTAGCGACTCGAATGCGGTGCCTTCAAATAGAGAATTCAATGTAGAAATAGATAGCAGGAAACTTATATATGTGGCGCTTGTCCCTAAATCGTAAGTAATAGTGATTATCATATTTTATTACATGTATTTACTTTTAGATTACTAACATTATCTTCTTGTGCTTACAGGAGGAGGTTTCTCCCGTCGAGAATGACACGTGACATTATGTACAATGTCATGACAAGGATGCCTGTTCCAGCTAATACGTGGCGAGGTTATCCAGCTGAGATGAAGGAAATACTATTTAACGACTTCATGGTAAGTAATTGTGTTTATAGAATTATATATTATATGTTTATTGAAAAATAAATATACATACATATCATTTGTGTAGGCTAAGCATCAGTTCACATCTGATGCTAATCGCGACATGGCGAGAACTATCTGGGAACGGACTATCTTGGACTGTTATCCAGACTATTTGAACAAAGCACGAGATAAGGCCTTTGAGAAGGCAAATTCAAACAACTTGACTGATGTTAAGGGCCATGGTCCCAGAGGAATAAGGACGGAAGTGTGGGATGGCTTGGTCGACATTTGGTTGACAGATAAATAGATGACGAGGTCTGCAGCTGCCCGAAGGAACAGTGTAGCCATGCCTGATGCCTTGAAGTATACAGGCGGGTCGATAAGCTTTAGTCAACACAAGAGCAAAATGGTAATATAACTTTCTCATTTAAAGTTTTGATGGTAATCTGTTTATTAATTTGAACTTTTCTGAGTTTTATTTTATTTTATTAATCTGTGTATTAACATGTTGTAATTACTTGAGTTATTTTCCTATCTTGAGTTTGACATAGTATTTAACAGGGATTGCCTTACTTTTGATATGTGTTTATTATATAATATTCTTCCATATGGGATTATAGGAGCCAGAGTTAAAGCATCCGATTTCTTACAGAGATCTCTATGCAAAAGTTCATAAGAAGAAAGATAGAAGCTATGTTTCTAAGCACTCAAGGAATTTTATTATAAGTTTCTTTAAAATTCAAAAGTCATATATATTTTAGGTTATTTGTTTTTTTAATATCCTTCTTGTTTTGTTATTTTTAGGAGTCATATGACACCGCAATGACAGAAAAATATGGAGAAAACTCTTCCTCTCACCCTATGGTTGACCAGGATGTCTGGTTGGATGCGACAGGTCTCAACAAAAAGGGATGTGTGCATGACATAGGTAACAACTTGCACATTGGTAATAACACCATGCAAGCTTCATCCTCCTCGGTTGCAGGTCCTTCCCACTCTACATCATTGACACAGGACATATCTGAAACTGTAAATACAGCAGTGGCAGCAGCGATGGCTTTCTTTGTCCAAAGTCAACTTGTCCCTATGTTGGCGCGCCTTCCAATCGTTCCTATCTATGATCGGATCAGCAAATGTTGCTCCATAACCACCATCGCAAGGTGTTAGGGAGGGTTGAGAGGAATACGAAGATGAAGACAAAGATGAAGACAAAGCCAATATAGATTGATTGCCATTTTTTATTCTTGTCTATATTTGTATAATAACTTTCAACTATATTGGATTGATTATTTGTATATTAAATTTCAACAATATTGGATTGATTATTTGTATATTAACTTTCAACTATATTATTGGATTATTTGTACAAGTTTTTTGTTGTAGCAATTTACAATTATTGGATTGTTTGCTGTTGTTGGATTTCTGTTTTATTGTTGTTTGATTTCCGTTTCTTCTTTGTGGTTTGATATGCAGGTTTTGGAAAAGTAATATATATATATATATATATATATATATATATATATATATATATATATATATATATATATATATATATATATATATATATATAGTTTATTAAAAAAACCTAATTACCGAGGGATTAGCGACAAAATATCACAATGGTAATTAGCGAGAGAATAGCGAGGCAATATATTAGCGAGGGAATATTTAGCGAGCGAATAGCGAAGTAATAGCGAGGGAATCACACAGATAGTTAGAGAGGGATTAGCGAGGGAATCACATAGGTAGTTAGAAAGGGATTAGCGAGGGAATATTAGCGACAGAATTGCGAGGGAAATTGGTTCACATGATACAAAATTGGTATATCATACAGCGACATAATAGCGAGGGAATTTCCCTCGCTATTTTGTGAGGGAATAATGGAGGCATATTAGCGAGGGATTAGTAAGGGATTAATAAGGGAATTAAATTTTCTAGAGACGGAACAGAGAGGGAATGCTTTCCCTCGCTAATTAGCGATGAAAAAAGTGACTAACTTATCCTTCGCTAATCCCTCTCTAATCCCCCGCTAAGTGCATTAGCGAGAGATTAGCGAGGGATTAGAGAAGGAAATTTCCCTTACTGATTTCCTGATTTCTTGTTGTGTGTATAGTGGGTGTTTCAGAATAGATCATTCATAAGTGGAGTTTGCTCTAGTTCTCATAGAAACATTGTAAATTAGGTAAATAAAACTATGGTTGATTAACCTAGACATAGGTTTTTAACTAATTCAAATTCTTAAACTAACTTAACAACTCATTGATGTTGCTTGTAAGGATTGCATGTTATTAGTATGAAGTAAGAGGTGAAGAAGGATTCCCTAGATCTCTAAACATTATCTTTATTATTTTATAGTTTAAATTAGTTTTACTGCACTTTCCTACTTTTATGTTCTTGAATAGAATTAATTAAGCTATTGGTTGATACTTGGTTTTAGAAGCCAATGCCCTCGAGAGAACAAACTTTATTCTTCATTATATTACTTAATTGACTCGTGCACTTGCGATACAAATGATCTATCAAGCACCATCTTTGATCGAAGTTAAAGTAGAGAAGTTGTGTTCTAGGACAGCTATAGCGAAGTGAAATGCTAGGAGCAAAGAGAAGAAGAGTGTCATGCAAGTGGTAGAAGGAAATGTTGCATCACCAGCTATGCAAAACAAAGTGCCTTAATTATAAAAATCAAGCTCAGGGACTGACCATTCACACTACTAGTTCTAGTTCAACCATTTGTTCTATGAGTCTCTGGTTACCTATCTGCAGCTCTAGTCCTAGGTCAGAGCCTTCCCATGTTATTCTTTTGATTAAGGACATTTTAATCTTTAAACTTAAGCTTTCTTGATATTAATTAGGGGTGTAAGTGGATGGTTTGGTTCGGGTTTTGGGGAAAAATAAATTTGAACCAATCAAAATTAATTGGTTCGGTTTAGTTCGATTTTCTTATTTTTTTATAGCCAAATCCGAACAAAACTAAACTAAACATCTATGATTTGGTTTGGTTCGGGTGATCGGGTTGACCATTATTTTTTTTAACACAAAAATTAGCCTTTTGGGTAGTGTAATCGTGAGGTTATTAAAAAAAAAAGAGAAACAGTGTAGTACACGGCCTAGGCCGTGTATCATTACATGACCGTGTAATCGTGTATGTGGAAGACACCTCAAATTCAGTAGAGTACACGGCCTATGCCGTGTAACATGCCACGGCCGTGTCCTCATGACAGCAGCCATTTTCCCCCTTTCTTTTAGGGTTTCTTCTTCCTTTCTTCCCTCATTTCTCTCTCTTCTCCAACACAGCCCCCATCCTCCTCCACCACTTCCCCCTCCAAAAATGTCACTGTACTGTATACTGTAGTGGTTGGTTCGGGTGGTTCTTCGGATTTAAAATTCTAAATCTGAGAACCGAATCAATTAAGTTCTCATTGGTTCAGATTTTATCAGAACCAATCAAAATACTCAAATCAAACCAAATCAATTTAATTAGTTCAGTTCAAGTTAGTCAAATTGGTCGAGTTATCCGAACCAATTTACACTCCTAATATTAGTGCAGCCTTCACCAATGATTTTATCATTTATGCACTTCATGTTTGATTTGGTCTTTCTTTTCTCTATGTTTTTTTTTATTTTTCAGTTTTTATTACTGCATGTCTACTTGAGTATTTTGGTTGATGAATTATTAATTCGGCTAAAGTTGTACTTGCCAAAATGATCTATAAGCCTGTTTGGCGTCATGTTGAATTTCTAACAATTTTTAGAATTTTATTTATTTTCGTTGTACTTTGCACATTGAATTTTTAGTACCCTGTTCTTTATTAGTATGATTTGTTACTTTGTCCTGTTCTTCTTAGATTTTGCATTATGTTTTTTGTCATGCTTTAATTATTGTGAAGATGATTATCAGTAATATGCACTTGATCAGCTGGCACGAAAATAATGGTTGTTCTGTATTAGAAATCATCGTGTCAGCACATGATGACTTGAACGAACAATTCTAACTTAACTATACTTTGCGTGTCATATATATATATATATATATATATATATATATAAAATACATAATTCAATAGTTTCTTGTTAGTGTGTCTTTTACCCCCACCTACCTGTATACTTTGTTTTGGTGTGTTAGTTTCTTGTTAGTGTGTGTCTTTTACCCCCCACCTACCTGTATACTTTGTTTTGGTGTGTGTCTATATATATATATATATATATATATATATATATATATATATATATATATATATATATATAATATTTATATGGTTGCCTCTCCTCAGTTCATTAGGTCGTATATCTGCTCACACAAATAAATATATAGTAGGTCGCATATATCTTCAATTTTTTATTTCTTTAATATACATACAGGTTCTTTTTTCGTTTTCAGTAGAATTGATGTTTGTCTAAATTAAAGGGTCCAATTAATTCTTCAAAATATATGATTAAGCCAGAGGGCCGTTGAAGAAAATACATTATATCAATGTACAAGTTGGGAGTTTGGACAAACAATAGGTGTAAAATGGTGGTTGGCAACCTGGCATATGTAACATGTGGGATAACATTAACCACTATATAATCAATTTGATGACATGCTGTTTTGCATTATGTATGTTCTGTAATATCATTGTGTATCATTGTCAGAAATACAATCTGATTAAACTATTGAGCCACTTTGGCCATATGATAGGGCCAAGTCCATCACTTACATTGTTTTCTCATGTGCTACTTATTGTTAATATTCTATAGCAATTCAGATTTCAGTACTTGCGACCAGTTAATTCAAATTATATGTTCGCCCAATGCTACGGTTTTATTGTTGAAGAAGAAGCATAAGCTGTCCTTTTCCCCCCTCTACCCTCACTGGTTTAGTGGCATATATATGTTTGAGATGAATCAAATAGGAAGGATAAACCTGGAATAACCTTTAGAATTAAGCTTCATTAACAACTTTTTTTTCAAAAAATACAAATAAAAATTCACAATGAAAGTTCTGTTTTTCTTTTAATTTTGTTTATGCCCTTCGTGGAAGTTCTGTATGACGAGGCTGAAAAATGAAGAGATATGGCCAATAACTCTCTTGAAAGATGTAGTCACTGTTATGAAAGATGGGCAACCAACCAATCAGTATGTGCAAGTTGCTTTATTGTTGCAATCTTGACATGATTTGTTTCTCTCTCTCAATAATGTTATTCTTTTTCTTCGTTCTGGCCTTAATGTACCTAACACATATCCTTTTCATCTTAACATGAAGCTCTTGCAGACCTTAAAATGCAATATCTTTGTGTTGATTTGATAGTTTTGGGTGTGCATTGTGGGATTAGATTATCATTATCTTTATCCATCATTTATTTGTTGCTTTAATCTTCTAGGTTGCTTCCTTCTCTCAGCAACAACTATCTCATTTTTAATCTCTTTTCTATTGTCATGAATTGAAGGGTAAGATAAGAAAGATCTTCTTTAGAGATCTTCTTTGGTTTTCATTTTGAAATCCCCAATCTTACATGCCGTTATTTTTAATATGTCATCTTGTTTTATATATGGATAAAAATTGAATTTTAAAGCCACGAACTACACTCAAATATATGGAAGGGCTGCTGAAATTTTTAGACTTTGTATTTGCTAATACAAAATCTGATAATAGAATAAAATGTCCTTGTTCTCACAGTGGGTTTAGACTATTTCAAACTAGAGAAGAGGTGTACGACCACTTACTTTTAAGACCTTTTCCAGCAGGTTACAATATTTGGTTATTACATGGTGAGAGAGATGTAGGAGAAACTTCTTGTTGTATACATGAAATACAACATACTGAAGATCGTGAAGATCCAATGCAAGACATGACTCATGATGCTTTCAACTTCTCTAAACAACATGCTGATGAAGAACATTTCACATCGCATGGATCAATAAATGAAGGTGAAGGAAGGATACCACATTTACATGATGGTCTAAGTGATAAAGCTAACAAGTTTTATGAGTTGGTTAGAAATGGGGAACAAGAACTTTATGAAGGATGCTCAAAATACTCAAAATTGTCTTTCTTAATGAACTTGTATCACATTAAGTGCATCTATGGGATGAGTGACAAGGCCATGTCGATGATATAATAGAGCTACTGCATGATGCTTTTGAGCATGCAAAGATCCCCAAATCATTACATGAGGCCAAGAAAACCATAAAAAAAACTTGGTCTTAGTTATAAGATGATACATGCATGTCCAAATGATTGCATGTTATATCGGGGATCAGATAAAAGGAGACAAGAATGCAAGTGATGTGACACATCTAGATGGAAGCCAAAGACTAAGAAAATTTTTTCTGATGAGCCTGAAGTTGATAAAAACCAAAAACCGCAACCTGCAAAGGTGTTTCGTTATTTCCCTCTAATACTACGATTACAAAGATTGTTCATGTCTAGTAAGACATCTGTTGATATGAGATGGCATGATGTTGATTATAATGAAGATGGCTTCTTGAGGCATTTGAGAGACGCTGAGGCATGGAAAATATTTGACTCCACATTTCCTAACTTTTCTTTGGATGCACGTAATGTTCGCCTTGCCTTAGCTAGTGATGGGTTCAATCCTTTCAGAAACATGAGCACTAATTATAGCATTTGGCCTGTGATTCTCATTCCATACAACACCCCTCCTTAGAAATGCATGAAACAAACTTCTTTCATTCTCTCAATGATCATTCCAGGTAAATGAATGCCAGGGAATGACATTGATGTTTACTTACAACATTTGATCGATGAGCTGAAGAAGTTGTGCGATGGTGTCAAAACCTTTGATACTTCATCAAATGAAACTTTTAAAATGCGAGTAGCATTGATGTGGACAATTAGTGATTTTCGAAGATATAGGACCTTATCTGGGTGGAACACATATAGTAAGTTTACTTGTTCCACATGCAACATTGATGCTGAACCTTGTCGGCTTCATCATAGTAGAAAGTGGTGCTTTATAGGCCATCATCATTTTCTAAATGTTGGTCATAGGTTTAGATTGGATAAGGTCTGATTTGATGGTAAGGTTGACAAAGAAATCCATCTGTACAATTATCAAGTTCACACATTTTAAGACAAGTTGATAATATTCAAGTTTCATTTGGAAAGACACTTGAGGTTGAAGTTAGAGGGAAAAGAGGATGTGGGCAGCAAAATACCCAAGGAGGTGATTCACATTGGAGAAAGAAGAGTATATTCTTTGAACTTCCATATTGGGAGTTTAACTCATTGTGTCACAATCTTGATGTAATGCATATTGAGAAGAATGTGTATAACAATATAATATACACTTTGCTTAATGAAAATGGGAAGTCAAAAGATCACCTAAATGCCCGAAAAGACCTACAATCAATGGGCATAAGATCTGATCTTTAGCCATATGAGAATGGAAAATATCCTCCTAGAATTTTTATTATGTCAAATGCATAGAAGGATATATTCTTAAGAGCTTTGGAGATATTCTTCATGCTTGAGTGACCAAATATCACTTGTTTGATGAAAAGTTTGAGTCATTTATTATATCGAACTTGTTTATACTCCCATTGTTTTGTTTTTATTCTATCCTTGATTATGATATACTGAGGTATTTTCTAAAATGCTTGTTGTTGGTTCTAGAATTATGGGATAAATCCTATTTGCACATCAGATCATGATCTGTTTCATTACTTTGTTGGGTGCTGCATCTACAATTTATTGGGAATGTTAATAGGCCATTTCTACTCAACTATACTTATTGTGTGAATAGTATGTGAGATAGATGGCAAAAAGAAGGGGAGTAAGTTAAATAGATCTTAAATGCTGAGATTCCTAATACATGTTTTGAATCTTGAATTTTTTCTACTAAAATAAGTAATAATAGTTTTTGAATAGTTTAGTGGCTTTGTTAGCATCTTAAATGCCATAGATGGTTGTTGTTTTGGGAAACATTCATAATGCTATATTTGGACCAACTTTGTTTATGTAGAAAAGTTAACCCACCCTTCCACGTTGACTCTGTCTTCATTGTGTTGTGGTATTTGGACTTCGATCAACTCATGGTGAGTTTGTTTTAAAATTCATGGTGCTTTTATCGAATGCATACAACTCATAGTTTGTTTATATTTTCAGGCTTCAGATGAAGAAAGTGGGCCAATTTCATGAAATGCCAGACTGTCTTCCTCAACAAGTAATGATGCTCAATTTGGACATGATTCTAATTGGAGTAGAAAGTGAATGTCTCATGATAGAAAAATGATTTGCTACTGTTGTATTCTTTAGATATTATTTTTTTGTAATGGATTTTAGTTTGTTTATTTTGTTTGTACTGGATTTTAGTTTACTTGTGTACTGAATTTTGTTTGACAAATTAATATATTTATTAAAAGTTTAAATGTTCTATAATTTCATTTGAATATGCTAGTTGGTTGTAATATAAAACAGGTTGAAATGTATTAAAATTGACATGCTGCAAAAAGACGTAAGCTATTTTTTTAATTTTAGCAATCGCCGCAAAAAAATGTAAGCTATTTTTTAATTTTAGCAACAGTTCCAAACCACCATTATAAATAAATAAATAATAATGGAAATGTTAGCTATTTTTTCAATTTGAGTAAATAATAATAATAAAATAAAAAAAATTTAACGGCGATTAAAACTACCGCTAAAATACTGCCACAAAAACCACCGTGAAAAAAATAATAGTAATGATTATTCCATCGATTGTGTAAAACTGCCGCAAAATGGTTTAAGGACCCAAAACTACCGCTATTTTTTTGTATGGCGGTTGAAACCACCGCTAAACATAATTTTTTTGTAGTGGTTGTACCTAGCTAGCAGAACCACATTATATTGTAGTAGACATATCACATATATCCTCAATTAGATTTTAATGAGATATAGACATATGTCCATAATTATATTTTTAAAATTGCACAACATATATTAATGTTTTGGTGAAGTTTTATACTCTATGATGTTATTCTGAGTTGTTTTTCCTCGTTTAACATAGTAAAATAATTCACACTTTTTCATGCGGTATTCTCTTTTCTTCTTTATGATACTTTGTGTTCTGAAGTAGATTCAGAGGATACCTAAGATAGGTATGAATGTGGTGGTTTCCTCCTTGAGCAGCGGCGATCGAGCGTGTTGAGACAAGGGGTGGGTACCTGCAAAGGGACTTCACCGCTCAAGTCAGGCTGTGCTCAAATAAAGAGGAGAATATTGGTTAAATTATTGATACCTGATTGAGGTTACTTAGTCTTGTATTTATAGAGCATTTACAGAATCCTCATGTAATCTGTATTGAATGCAGGTATTTAGGATTAGTATCCTGATGAGGATTGCTTTCCTTCTATCATTAGGATAAATCCCTATGAGTTAGGAACCCTCAATATAAGAGCTACTTATCAACCTGAGATAGTTAAGGATCCTATAATATCGTAAGTAGATGATTGACAGTTACGGATATTTAGGGATATATCCTTGCACATATCTAGCAATATTGATATTATGGCCCAAAGTTGCTCAGAGGCCCAAACTACCTTCAAGGCCTTTCGGGGCAGAGTCCGGTCATACGTGTACCGAGCTGATCCAACTAAACGGGATCTCAGATCACGGTCCAGAATAGTTGCCCCCAGCTTGGCGCTTGGGAGGACGGCCAAGTGTAAAGTTTCCATAGGATCATCCAAGCACACGATTATCACAAAAGTTTAGAAAATTAGCACCAGACCCCGGATGTTTTACGTGTAAGGCCGATATCCATAATATGTCGTTACTTGTCACAGATTCTCTGCTCCCAATCATTAATTCTCAGGATTTTCTTTGATGGTTTTCACACAAACTCTGAATATAATATCTGAAATTGTAGGTAGTAATAGTCTGCTATTCTCTGGGAAGTTGTTGCTTTGACTTCATTGGAAATTAAATATCTTTTAAAGAGGATCTCAGTTTCGTACTGTTTCCCAACGGCCTGATATTCTATAACAAATCAGAAACTGAAAGCATTAAACGTGGCTACCATCATACGATCAGATTGCCTTTAACGGGGCCAATCAAAGCACCTTATTTCCTCTATAAATAGAAAATATTTGCAGTGAAGTGGGCACCCTTTCCTTTTCGCCTTGCAACTCTGTGTGAGAATGCTTTTTTTCTAAAAGAATAGTTTTCCTTTCATCCTTTATATAGAGGGTTTTGTCCCCTGTAAGGGTTATTCTTTTAATCTTTGCAAATTCCTAAAGGTGATTAACCTTCTGCTAGCAGCTTCCTTTCTTCAAGGAGCCTTTCTTTCTTGGCGTAGCATGGATTAGCCATACATTTAGGAAGGCAGAAGCCTTTCTCTCCTGGTGTATACGGGCGTATCTGACCCAACTTGTCATTAGGATGGACTGATGCTTCTGTCGACTAATGCATAGGGACACTGGAGAGCACTCTGTCCCTCTCCTTGCCTCTTTCCTGGGTTATTTAGAGGCACCAGGCCGGTCTTCTTCATAGTATAACTGGATATGCAAGAATGCCAGCTCTAACAAAAGGAAAACCCTCTAGGAGTGACCCGAGGTGGTCTGCTTGGGCTTGCTTTGCGAAGAGATAACTGTGGTTGGCCTCTATATTTGCTGTGAAAGAGGCAGGGAAGAAGAAATGGAATGGCTTTAGTCTGTTCCGGTGAAGAGAGTGGAGGAATTGTGGATATGACCGTGAATGTGACAGCACAGCAAAATGCTTTGATTGTGACATCCCGTCCTGAAGCTCTCTTACGGACACTATTTTCACTTTCCTATTCCTGTATTTTCTTTTTCTCCTTTCTTGGAGGTTGACAATGTATGACATGAGATTATCAATAAAGTAATAAAATTTTACCGATGTTTACCTTAATTTTCTTTCCATCTTATTGTACCTTTCTGCTTTACGTCTTATTTAGCCCGGGGTAGGTCCAACGATTACCCCGTAACCGTATTGCCCCCAACTCGATCATAGTTGTTGGTACAACAAAAGGGTGAGTTATAATTCTGACTGTTTCTTTTATGCTCCTTGATATTATTGGACTTTCTTGGGAAACCACTATTTCAGCTTCATCGGGAATTTACAAATCCATTAATGGAGTAATAAATTCGTACTGTTTCCCAACTGCCCATTAATGAAGCAAAAGGCATAAAAAATGACATTTATCTTGCACGATCAGTTCACCTTGCCAAGGACCAATCAGAATACTCCATTGTGCCTCTAAATTTGGGAATACTTGCATTCGAGCTAGCATCCCTTTCCTCTTGCCATTGCATTCTGGAACACTACCCTTCATGGCTTCCTTCTCATTTTGCTCACGTTCAAATAGGGTTTTGCCCCCTATGAAGACCATCTCCTTGCTTTTCCTGAAATTAGTAAAGATATTCTTCTTTTCGTTAACCAATAATTCATTCAATGGGGACTTTTCTTTCTCAGCGTAGCAATGACAGGCACTTTTCTTTCCCAGCGTACGTTTCAGAATTTGAAACATATTCTGCTGCTGGGAAAATCTATGATTCTTGTCATGTTTAGACCTAGCAGGTGCTTCGGTCAGAGCCTACATTCCTCACTCTTTCTGAGAGCTTAGTAGGTGCTCTAGTTCAAACCTTGCTAATTCTTCAGATAAGCAGGGGGTTATTGTAGAAACTCTGCCATTTGAGGCAACTTGGTGTAATCATGAAGGGGGTGGAATGAACTTTTTCATAAAGGATAGCACCCCGTCCATCCAAGGAAAGGAAGGAGGTCGATGTTCTTCCTTTATACATTCCATGTCTCAGTATTTTCTTTTCCCTCTTTTCCAGATGTAAGATGATGTATGGAATGAGAGCTTATGAATGAAAATTAGTAGTTTATTAACTTTGCATAGTGTCTGCTTCCGGCCTCTAACTTGTTTCGCTGATTATATCTATTTTTTCTTCACAGGGATAAGTCCAACGCTCATTCCGGCATAACATTGCATTACTCCTGGGTTAGTGCCCGTTTTGCGTGAGTAACCGACTTCAATCCCTTAATCCGAGATCCAAATAATTTACCGCTAACAACACGCTAGCCGGGGTACTGGTATTCATCGGCCGTGGTCTGTTATGAAAACTCATTTCTAGAATGATATCCCAACTACAGTCGGGGTCCTCAAGAATAATCATGCCCGACCCTCTGAAATTGTGTGACATTTGAATTACTGAGCAATTGTCTCCTCAGTTACTTTGCCAACCGTTCAAGCCACGTGGTGCATTTTTACTGGAAGGAAGTGCATAGTGTTTCACGCGTCATAATGAGCATTATTTTGAAACTTGGGTCGAAAGGACGACAATGCCCCCTAACCGCCTAGCCTTTATAAATAGGGGTTTAAGGACGTATTGTCTTTGTTATATTGTTTTCAAATGTCTTCTAAAGAACTTTGCGCAGCAACAAAGTAGGAGCCCTAGAGGACTTTCCAGCATTTAGCTCTCACCAGAAATCTGAGTTCTTCGCAAACAGTATTCACTCTTCTCTTTTCTCATTACTGTAATTAACTATCCGAACAGTTATGCAATCCTTGTTGGAGTGTGTTTCTGTTCTTCAATTCCACTAGGTAGATTTAGGATTTCTAATCCTCCTCAGTAAATCTTCTTTGAACACCATTTCTGCCATCGTAATCGTGGCAGAGGTGTCCCTCTAAATATTCAAACTTCGGAGGGAAAGGAGGTCAGCGTGTAGGAATGTACCGTTCATTCAGTTCACCCTTCACCATGTCTGAATCTCATCTTTGATTGATTCTGATAGTTACTCACCAGCCTCTTTGGGTGTTCTCAGGATTTTTATGACTAAAAGTAGGAGGGGAGCCAGAGCCCAAGCACCTATTGCTGAAGCTCATCAACCAAATAAGGAGGAGCAAATCCGGATCTGGCATGGTCTAGGGTTGGTATATCCCTGGGTAGGGGATAATGTCTGGGAGTGCGCTTCTAAGTTTTCCTCTGAAAACGAGCTCAACCAATTTATACAATACTTAGAGCTGACCGAAGGGGGGAACCGTGATAGAGAGTTCCAGGTTGTATGCCCAGATTGGAATGAGAGAGTTTGCTCTTCTCGGGAGGCGGGAGTTCCAGATTGCCATGCTCCAAACCTTGCGAGCAGCCCTTACCCAAATTCATCCTAATAGGTGGGGTTATATAATTGCTTTTGAAAAGTTTTACCGGATCATGGGGCTGCGGTATTCAACCAGCACCTTCTTTTATTTCTACACTCGAATTAACCCCTAAGGGTCGTTGAAACAAAAAAATTGGTTTACAATCCGGTCAAGGTCCATTCGTAAATCCTTCGATGTCTTCCAAGATAGCTTCAAAGGGTTTAAGACTAGATTCTTCAAGCTTATGGCGATTGAGGGGTTCTACCCCTTCTTCTTGAAGGACGACAGGGAGTCAAAGTTCTCGTTATACTAGAGCAAGGACGCCTGGTGTTTCCTCGCTATGCTGCTTGAGAAAGAAGAAAAAGACCTTACCCCGGACGAGGTCAACTGCATTAAGTTCATAACTCGGTATTCTGAAATATATGGGTTCATCAAGATCAGAGATATCCTTGATACTCCTGGTGATGATTTTCTCTTTACTTTGTTAGGTAGGAGCTAGGATGTTTTTGCCAGTAGTTTATACCCTATTTTCTGCTCTGGGATGTTGCTACTTTATAATTTCACTTGCCTGACTTCCACTTTATTTTGTTGTGTTATTTCAATAAGCAATATGATGTCAGGACCTTCCCTCCTAGCGCTACAGGCTTTGAGGTCAAGGAGGAAAGGAACGAGATCCTCCAGTACACCTACTGCCGCCGTACCGGTGCCCCCAAGACAGGGTATCGTTATCCAAGAGATCCCGGAGGAACCAAACTCTGAGACCCAGAACCTTCAAGGAAGAAAAAGGAGAGCTACTGAGGGCCCCCTTGACCACAAAAATCAAGAGGGGATAGATCCCTTGCCTGTCCTGCTAGGGCAATTTGATGTCAGGCTGCTTATAGACGGGCAGTTGTTGAACGAAAATGTGATGGGGCATATTTCTGGGCAAGATCTGGCCCTGACCTTGGCCAAACTTCAAACTTCAGAACTTCAAGCCGCCACAGAGGTCCATTACATTGAGAAGACCATTGAGAAGACGGCGGGAGAAGAACAAAAAGGAGAACGAGGAGGCTGCCCGGAAGCTGGCCGTGACTCTCCAAATGAATGAAGATGCCCAAGCCCAGATTATCGAGATGAAGGCTGCCTTGGCTTCATCTGACTCGGCTAGGAAGGCATTAGAGTCAAAGAGTCTTCAAGCAGAGGATACCATTAGTAACCTTCAAGCTCGGATTATCCAGTTGGAGAAAGACGTGGAGGAGCTTGACACCATTTTAGGAAACATTGGTGGAGAGCAATTTCAGAATGTTGTAGCTCAAATCCAGCATTTTAACCCTAACACTATTCTATCCTTGGAGGAGCTCAATTTAGAAAAGATCTTTCGCAATATTCAGCTTGTTTGGGCAAGCGAGGCTGCTCAAGTCGGCTCTGGTGTCAGCCAGGATGTAGCTCCGACTTCAGTGGAAAGGGAACCCAAAGCTTAAATCTTTCCTTTTATCTTTTTTATTGCCCCTTGTGAAGAGTTTCTTTTTATTGTAAAAACAATTACCCGACATCCGGGGTTTTCTTTTTTTTTGGTTGACCTAGCATTTTTTTTTCATGCTTTGGCTTGTTATCTTAGGTTTATTTCCATGGTTCGTTTTGGGTCCAACGCCCTAAATAGAAAGTGACAATTCCCTTATGCGGACTTAGGAAATAGTTTTCTTATATCAAATGGGCCATGGTCCGGGATCCTTCACCCATAATAACGAGCGCATGGCATTCCATTGGACTTAGGTAAGAATTACGCCTTAGTCTATGGTCCAATGCCTATCATAATCAAGCGTTTTGGAATTTAAGACTTAGGCAAGGATAACGCTTTAATCTGTAAATCGTAGTTCATAATAAGGAACATTTGGCATATTAAGATTTAGGCATCATAACACCTTAATCCATAAACCAGAGTTCGTAATGAAGAACGTTTGGCATGTTAGGATTTAGGCAATGTAACACCTTGCCTAGGGTGTTATCATCACTTTTGGCTTGGGTATAATTTGAGGCCTTAATATGAGGTCCTATGTTCATTTTATGAAACATATGGCAATCCAGATTTGGGCATAGTTTAAAACCTTAGTCTGGGGTCCTATGTTCATCTCGTCGAACATATGGCGTTTTGGACATGGGCATAATTTAAAAGCTTACCCGGGGTCTTCTCAGGGTCCCTACTGGCTTAGGTGTCATTTGAGGACCACAGACATTAATTCCATAATATCTCTCGATTGTGTGGCCGCTTGGTATTCACTGCCAAGTATCGAGGATGGGTATTGACCCTATCCCATGACTTGGGCTTGTCAACGAGTCTTGGATCGAATAAAACCTGCATAACTCTATTTTTATTGATGATTCTTAGGGGACTAAGGTCCGTATAGAGTGTATTACTCATCATAATGGACAAATTAGACTTTAGCTTTACTAACAGACTAGGCCACCAAGGACATCTAGGTATAGTATCTTCTCAGTTTATCCCCGTTCCAATAATTCTTAATTGGGGTGCCAGTCAGGGTCTCCAACGTGTAGGCTCCTTTGTTAGTGCTGACAATAATACACTAGAGGCTCTCCCAATTGGGGGCTAACTTTCCTTGAGAAGCATTTTTCTCTCCTATATCAGCTCTTCTAAGCACTAAATCTCTTGGTTGGAATCTTCTGAAGACCACTTTCTGGTTGTATTTGGCCGCAGTTCTCTGTTTGAGGGCGGCATCACGGATGTGGGCCACACATATTCTTTCTTTAATCAAGTCTAGGTTTTCCCTAATCAAACCATGGTTTTCAACTTTTGAGAATTACTAGTTACGAAGACTTGGCTCGCCTATTTCTACCGAGATCATGCCCTCACACCCATAGGTAAGCTAAAAGGGTGTCTTACCCGTAGTAAAATGTGGTGTTGTCCGGTAAGCCCAAAGAACGTGGTCCAGCTGCTCGGCTCAGTTTCCCTTGGCATCATCCAACCTTCTTTTAATTCCGCGCACAATAACTCTATTGGCTACTTCGGCTTGCCCGTTAGTTCTAGGGTTTTCCACGGAGCTACAGTGATGCTTTATTTTTAAGCCTGCAAGAAGCTCCTCGAAGCCCTTATCTTTGAACTGGGTTCCATTATCCATTATGATGGACTCCAGAACTCCAAACCTAGTGATGATGTGGCGCCAAGTAAACTTCTGGATCTGTGATGAAGTAATTGTGGCCAAGGGTTCTACCTCAATCCACTATGTAAAATAGTCTACCGCAACCACCAAGTATTTCAGCTAACTTGGGGCCTGATGAAATGGGCCCAGGATGTCCATTCTCCATCTATAGAAAGGCCAAGGTACCGACATTGTGAATAGCTCTTCTGAAGGGGCGTGGTAATGGTTCGAGTGGCGTTGACATTTATCGCAAACCCAAATGTGTGCATGGGAATCAGCTTCCATTATGGGCCAATAATACCCTGCCCTGAGCGCTTTCAAAGCCAAGGCCCTACCTCCTAAATGATGTTTGCAACTTCCTTCATGAATCTCGGCAAGGACATAATCTACTTCCTTCAGGGTGAGGCATTTAAGGAGGGGTGAGGAGAAACCGTGATGGTATAACTGTCCATCGTAGACGGTGTATCTTACAGCTGTCTTGACCAGCTTAGAGGCTTCATTGGGGTCAAAAGGTGTTACCCCAGACTGCAAGTACTCTATGATTGGGGTGATCCAGGATGGGTTCTCCTCCTGTAATTGACACACTATATGATCCACGACGGAAAGCTGGGAGAGGATCTCTTGAATAACTGAGCGATTATTTCTAGGGCCCTTAGTACTGGCCTTGGACAAAAGGTCTACCATAGAGTTCTGTTCTCTCAGAATATGCTCAACCTTTGTCTCTTCGAAGTTTTTAAGGAGCTCCTGTACCTTGATCAAGTATTTCTGTAGGAGGGGTTCTTTCTCTTGATATTCATCTCGAATTTAGGAGGTAACAAGCTGGGAATCACTACAGAGTTTGATCCTTGCTGCCCCCATATCTTTGGCCATCACCAACCCGGTGATACACACTTTATACTCAGCCTGGTTATTTGAGGTTGTGAACTCAAACTTCAGGGAATGCTCCAGAGTTAGTCCTTCTAAGCTTTCCAGGATTACCCCGGCGCTGCTCCCTTTGGGGTTGGAAGATCCGTCCATAAAGATAGTCCAAGAGATTTATTTATGATTGTCGGGGTTAGATGTAAGTTTCGCTACGAAATCAGATAACGCCTAGGCTTTAATGGCTAGCCATGACTGATAAATGATCCCAAATTCAGATAGCTCGACCGACCAGGTGATCATCCTTCTGGCTAAGTCCAGCTTATATAACACTTTTCAAATGGGCTGATCCGTTCTCACTACCACGGGATGGCATTGGAAGTACTATCGCAGTCTTCTAGCCGTGATGATCAATGCGAATACTACCTTTTCAACTTTCTGATAGTGGAGTTCAAGTCCTTACAGGGCCTCGCTTACAAAATAGACTGATTTTTGTCCTTCATCTGTTTCCCGGATTAAGACGGAGGTCACAGCTTCCTCATGAACAAAGAGGTATAAGTATAGCGTCTCACCGGGGTTCGATCTCGTTAGAATTGGAAGGGATGAAAGCAAGTTTTTCAAAGATGAAAAGGCGTCCTCACACTCCTAGGTCCATTCAAAACTTTTTCCATTCTTTAGAAGCTCGAAAAGGGGAAGAAACTTATAGGCCGCTTTGGCGAGGAATCTCATTAGAGCTGTAATATGGCTTGTTAGCTGTTGAACTTCCTTAACACTTTGGGGGCTTCACATGTCTAGAACTACCTGGCATTTGTCAGGATTAGCTTCAATCCCTCGGTGGGTTAACATGAAATTCAAAAATTTCCCGACTTGGACCCCGAAGGCACACTTTCTGGGATTTAGCCTCATGTTATAATTTCTGACTTAGGTAAATACTTCTTTCAAGTCTACCGTATGTGATCCACCTTGTGGAGTTTTCACTATCATGTCATCTATGTACACCTCTAGCATCTTCCCCACTTGGTCTTCAAAGACCTTGTTCATCATCCTTTGATAGGTGGCTCATACGTTTTTCAAACCGAAAGGCATGACCTTATAGTAGTAGCTTGCCCTGTCAGTGATGAAGGCAGTTTTATCTTTATCTCTGGGGTATATAGGAATCTGATTGTACCCGAAATACGCGTCCATGAAAGACAACTACTTAAAACCTGAGGAACAATCCACCAGCTTATCCACATTGGGAAGTGGGTAAGGATCCTTAGGGCAGGCCTTGTTGAGGTCGATGTAATCTACACACATCCTCCACTTCCCATTAGATTTTTTTACTAGGATGACGTTGGATAGCCAGGTGATATAGGAGATTTCTCTGATGAAGTTGCCACTTAATAATTCCTTAACCTGTTCCTCAATGACTAGTTGCCTTTATAGGCTGACCTTCCTCTTCTTCTGAGCGACCGGCTTCACACATTCAAGGACGGAAAGACGGTGGCAGATGAAACTTAGGTCAAGCCCCGGCATGTCAGACATTGTCCAAGTGAAAAGGTCTTTGTTTTTCAACGGCAGTTCTATCAACTGCTATTTTTCATTCTCTTGCAAATGTGCCCCGATCCTGGTGACCTGGTCCGGATTTGCTCCAAGTTGGAGCGGCTGCAACTCGCCTTCCGACTGAGGCTTGGTGCTGCGAATTTCTTCTCTAACGTCGAGTTTGGTCATAGGTATGTTGACCTGATCTAGGACTGAACTAGAAGTGGCAGATTTCCTGCTCTTGGTAACTTTACAAATCTTCAAGCTCTCATTATAAAATTTCCTTGCAGCAATTTAGTCGCCTTTGACGGTAATAACCTCATTGTTCTTATTCAAGAACTTCATCACGAGGTGAGTTATGGAGATCACAGCACCAAGAGCATTTAGAGAAGGACGACCTAAGATGATGTTGTAAGCCGAAGGGCAGTCTACGACCAGAAATAAACTTTACTTTGACCGTCTTGAAAAGTTTGGATGATCCCACAGTCAGGTGGGTTTCGTAGAAGCCTACCAGGGTGATCTTCTCACCCGTAAAACCTATCAATTCCCCGTCATGAGTAGTCAAATCCGACGGTGGTAGTTCTAACTTTTGATAGAGATCTAGGAACATGATATCCGCCGAGATTCCTTGATCCACGAAAATCTAGAGGACCTCGGCATTAGAAATTATTCCAGCGATGATGAGCGAGTTGTCATGTTCTGGTATAATTCTGCCATAGTCCTTGTCTGAAAAAGTGATAAGGGGCACTTTTCTTTCAGCTACCTATATCTGGGTTGGGAGTGGAATACACTAAACACCGCCGTTCTCAGAGCTTTTTTCTGGGCTCCGTTCGATGACCCTCCACCGGTAAAGCCACGTGCAATGGTGTTGATCATTCTGTTCAGCTCAGAACGTCTGTCATCATTATCTTTAGCATGGGCGTCCCTATTCCTGTCCTGTCGATCATTGTTATCCCGGCCAGGAGGGGTCTGGGATCTTTTCTTGGGACTCCGAGTCTTTCTTCTGTGGTGGGGGGTTGGGCTTCTCCGCGGACTGTGCTTATCATCTCTGCTGTTGCCATGATGTTCTTCATTTTGTAACCAGAGGATATATTGTTGTAGTCGTCCAGCCTTAATTAAGAATTCGATGGCATCACGAAGTTGATAGCAGTTTTTAGTGTCATGCCCATAACCCTTATGCCATGTGCAGTGTTTAGGATGATCCTTCTACTTGCCTTTCTTGATGGGGGTGGTCTCCGTATACTCTGGAACTCAGTGTTCATTACTTCCCTTAAGATTTTTTCTCATGGAGTATTCAGCGGAGTATAGACGGAGTACCCAGCCCTAGGTGGGCTATCTTTGGAGATTCAGGGTCGCGAGGAATTGCGGTTAGACTTCTAGTGAGAAGGTTCACCTTTGTCCCACCTCCTCTAATCCACAGTTGCTTCCTCTAAGTCTACATACTTCTGAGATGGTCTCTGCAACTTGCTTACCTTCTCAGGTTTTTTCTTGACCAGAGAAGCAAAGAACTCAGAACCAACCCGTAAACCACTTCTGGCATAGTGGAGGGCTATTCTATCATCGAAGTTTTCCATGTTAGTGCAAGCTGTCATGAAACGCCTTACATAGTCACGGAGTGGCTCGTCGTTCCCTTGGTGTAGTTTTGCGAAGGATTCGATGGATCTGGGTTGTTCCTTGCTGGTGGTGTACTGGAGCAGAAAGCGTTGTTTAAGGTTTGGCCAGTCAGCCACGGACCTCTGTGGTAAGCTTGACAACCATTTGAGTGGCCCCTTCTTCAGGGAGAGAGGAAAAGTGAAGCATAATAACTCCATAGACCCCCCATGAAAACAAAGGGATTACTCGTAAGCGTTAATATGCTCTTGGGGATCCGTGGTTCCATCGTAGATTTCCAAGTTTGATGGAAATTTAAAGCTCCTAGGAACGTGGTATGCCATCAGTTGATCAAAAAAGGGTGCTCTTCAAATCCATGGTTCGAATTGTTATTTCGAATATTGATCACTGAGGCATCGGCGTGTGCCCTTCTTTGATTGTTTCCCGAGCTAAGACTGCCATCATTACGGTGAGGTCTGGGTCGATTTTCATGCATGGCACGTTGCATGTCTTCCAACCTCTGATATTGCTTGTTCAGCATAGCCATATGTTGTTGCAGCATGTCTTGAAATTGACGTTGGGATGCCTGAGACTGATTTATGCATTGAGAGTGGGACGCACGATCTCTAGTTTTATTATTAGGCATTCCAAACGCTGATGAACTGGGACCCTACGCTGTTGGGAATCAGGGTTGCCTCCTTGTGCTGGGATTCAAAGTCTATCTCGTACAAGAATCCTACGCGGTGGGATTAGGCTTTCATCATAAACCGAAGCAGAATACCCATCACGTTGGTTCTCTACATTGAGTTCCTAGTTTCTCATAGCGGAGGCTTCAGCAGTAGGTGAAGGGGCAAGAAGAGGAGGGCGCTGACTGGCCTGATCTTGCCTTTGGTTGGCAGAGGCCTGCCTAGCGTCTCTTCTTGAATTCTGTCTCGTGTTCACCATGATTGGAGTGGGATTGTAAGTTACTCATTCCCCATAATCGGCGCCAATGTTCTGAAGTAGATTCAGAGGATACCTAAGATAGGTATGAATGTGGTGGTTTCCTCCTTGAGCAGTGTTGATCGAGTGTGTTGAGACAGAGGGTGGGTACCTGCAAAGGGACTCTAACACTCAAGTCAGGCTGTGCTCAAATAAAGAGGAGAATATTGGTTAAATTACTGATACCTGATTGAGGTTACTTAGCCTTGTATTTATAGAGCGTGTACAGAATCCTCATGTAATCTATATTGAATGCAGATATTTAGGATTAGTATCCTGATGAGGATTGCTTTCCTTCTATCATTAGGATAAATCCCTATAAGTTAGGAACCCTTAATATAAGAGCTACTTATCAACTTGAGGCAGTTATGGATCCTATAATATCATAAGTAGATGATTGGCAGTTACGGATATTTAGGAATATATCCTTGCACATATCTAGCAATATTGATATTATGGCCCAAAGTTGCTCAGAGGCCCAAACTACCTTCAAGGCCTTTCGAGGCAGAGTCCGGCCATACGTATACCAGGCTAATCCAACTAAACGGGATCTCGGATCATGGTCCAAAACACTTTGGTTCCCTCTTTTGGATGTTAATTTAATGGAGTTGTCGGTCCTTCCTTCGGCAACAGTTCTCTTCATTTTTTTCTTTTTCTTTAGTGTTTTTCCTAATAAAACTATGTGAATCTTTTAAATCCTTTACCTTTAAGATAGATCTAAATAGTTTGGTTTTAAATTTTTTTATATTTGTCTCATGTTATGATAGATCTGAAACTTAGTTTTAGTGTTTTCAGTTCAGTCTCACGCTTTGACATAACAGTAAAGCCTTCAGACCTATTGAGATAAGAGATGTGATGCTCTCTTCATACAGTGGCACATTATGTGTCAGTCTTTACAGTGAAAAATACGTCATCATCGATAGTCTACGAATTAAAAGCAAAGTTACAGATCATTAGATAGTTTTAAGTGAAAATTGTATATTTTTTCTTATTCTTAATAAATCTATTGTTTTTACTGAAATTGTAAGTGCTGCTGGGTTTTTAGTTTAATAAAATGAGTTCATGGTAAAAAAAAATACATACTTTCTATATTATTTTCTTATTTTTGGTATATAAATATAAACAAGTGAGATACTATACAATACCCTATTTTTTTAGTTGAAAAAAAATAGATAATACCCTATTTTTAAGATAGCTGATCATGTACAGTTGTATGAAAAATTAGTGTAGCATATAAGCCAACAAAAAATGTTTGGTGCATGAAATCTAGTTGTTAGCAAATAGAGAAAGTTTCGAGGAATGTGTAAGAAATTTACGTGTGTATTATTCATTTCTAGGTATTATTATTTTTTAATTACATAATAAGAAAGTTATAATAAAACTAACAAACCTCTTCTTGCATATATTTTATAATATAATGAATGTGAATATGAGAATTTTTTTAAACAAATTTAAATAAGTGCCTACTATACATTACCATTTTTTTTAGTTTTATTAGAAATAATTATTCTATTTTATTGTAACTTTTGTCCATTTTATTCAGAAAGATCAAAGTTGTAAAATATCATTGTAGACTATAATTTCTACTTATGAAATCTTATTTACAACTGTCTTCGTATCCCTGTAGAGATACTAAATTATTAATTAAGATTTTTTAAAAGCATATATATTAATAAGGATTTAATTTGAATACATTATTAGTGTTTATACTATTATCTAATCATACATTGTTGCGTCATTAAAAAATATTTTATTCTTACAATAACTACCTTAAAAATTATAAATATGATAATATATGTGTTCTGAACGGATTTAGAAGGATACCTGTGGAATGTATGGTTTGATGGTTTCCTCCCTTCTGCTGCTGCGTTTCACCGTCAAGGTCCGGCGGGGGTGGTACCTGCAAAAAGGACTCCGACGCTCAAGTCAGCTCATGTGCTAAGGTGTCTGTTACTCAATCAAACGTTACCTGTTTAGGTTTACTTAACTTGATTTTTATGGAGCATGATTGGAGTCAGAGCATTCAATGCATGTATTATTGTAATGTGGATATTATAGTCATTTATTGAGAGGAGAGGTTATAGAATCAAGAAGATTCATATTGGTAGTTACGAAGATCTGTTGATTCCCTGATCCTTCATGAATTAGGCATTCCGAGGTCTTACAGCACTTATCTGGGGTGTTGATGGAGGAGTAAGATGGAGTGCGTGCTGGGTTGACCCTTCTGAGTAGGATCTCGGTCAACGGTCCAGAACAGTTGCCCCCAGCTTGGTGCTTCGACGGGGTAGTCAAGTACCAAGATATTCAGTTTCATTAAACGTGACGGGCTACGCCCTGACTTCAAAGCCAAGTTTCACGATGTCTCGTGCCGAGGTCGACGTTCATTGTATTAGAAACGTCGTCAGGGTTGGAGATCGGTAAATCCGTACCTCTTGTCCCGAAGTCTGGATCTTGCTGCTTCCTCAGAATTTGGATCTTGTTCCTAGACTTCTGGAAACTTGTAGAAATCCAAATCCTTGTCTTTGGAAACTGTTGCTTTTGACTTAAATGGGAGATAAGGATCCTTTAAAAGAGGATCAGTTTCAATGTTTCCCAGATCCGTTGCTCTCGTAACCAATAGGAAAAGGAGAGCATTTAATGTCGTTGATTTGATTCGTAGGGTCGGTCAAAGCCTCCTGTTCTATAAATATAGGGGGTACACGCCTGGTACAATCATTCCTTTTTTCCTCCTAATCCTGCAATTTTCCAGAATGGTTTTGCTATCTTCCAGAATGGTTTGGCTGTTTTTACGCCTGTGCTTGTGTTCAGAGGGGATTAGAGAAGTTTTGCCTTCTGCAAAGGCCACCATTTTTTTGCTTTTTCCAAAATATTTGAAGATACTTCTTTTCCTGCTGAAAACCTTGTTTCATTGGGAACTTTTCTTTCCGAGCGTAATGAGGACGGGGACTTTACCTTCCCAGCGTACAAAGAAATGTCTAATTCATACTTCTCCGCTGGGAAGTTCTGTGATCCCTGTCGTGTTGGACGGAGGTAATTGGAGAAATAAAGCTCTTCATGGTCCTCCTTTTAGATAAGCCGGGGGGACCATTGAAGTAATTGCTTCCAGGCGTACCGGGATGATCATGAAGAAGTTCATTCCACGCCCAACTCTGTTTAACCGAGGAAGACGCAGGTCGGTCTTCTTTTATCCTTGTGAGTGAAACCGATGAGTGGTATGGCTGAAATTTCCTGAGTCCGCGACAGTGTTCTGTTCCGGTTATGTCCAATTTTTTGAAGCCGATCCACTTTTTCAAGAAGCCTCAACAGGGAAGAGACCGGTGTGCGCTCTAGAGAATCTGGATGTGAAAGTTCACAGCAAAAAGTTAGCCTCCGGGCTTCGTTAGTGCTGTTTAGCCTTTTCATATCCCTTGTTTTCCTTCTCCCTTGTATTGATGTATGACGATGTATGAAATGAAATAAAATCTGATTGAATTGACAAGCAACTTCTTTGACCCTTTTTGACTTGTGGAATTTATATTGTACCGGGTTGAGTCCAATGCTCACCTTGTATAACATGCCCCCGGCTCTATACTTTGCCGAGACAGACAAAGTGCAAAGCTTAAGCAACTAAACCGGGGTACCTATTTCCATGAAGGGATTTACCGGGATATGGGATGAGTCGGGGTCTTTACTATCTTGTAGAAGTTATAGATATTAGGGTTGGTTGGTTCTGCTGAGTGGCCGTCTCCTCAACTGCCATGACAGCGATGTGGGCCACGTGGCTTGCTCTGGTTGAGGAGTCGTGCATAGTACTTTGCGCGCCATAATGAACATCTTTTCAAATTCAGACTGAATGGACGGAAATGCTCCTTAACCGTAGCTGCTATAAATAGGGCTTCGTCCTTCCATTTTTCACCTTTTACTGTGCTTAAAAACTGGTTGCCTGAGAGAAAATCCGACAAGTTTTCACGGCTGTCAGCGGTGGTGCTTGCGTTTTAAAGCAGCTTCAACTAACTTTTGTCAAGGTATTTTCTTCCTCCAAACACCATTTTTACCGATTACTTGAATATGCGAACGCCCTTCTGGTGGACTGTTTGCATTTCTCTTCTGTTAACTTTAGGGATAGCTATTTCGTCCCCCTTTCTAATGGCGTTGCCTGATGATGCACCTCCCCTACTGCGCCACGTAGGGCGGTCGAGGGTGTCCTTCCGAGGTTTAAGTCTCGGTAGGTGCAGAGGCCGGTGCGTGGGTGTTAGTTTGCTGCTCGCCCAGTGCCATGTTTGGATGTTTTGAACATTTTTGGTTCTGACCCTAGGCCTCTGTGTATCTTCCAGGAAACTAAATGGCCAGAAGAAGGCGGCTAAGAGGTGAAGCTCCTGCCTCGACCTCGGATCAACAAGCGGAGCAGGAGATTAGGATTCGTCGAGGTCCTTTATTGCCCTGTACGTGGGTTGCAGACGATGCCTATGACAGGATATCCCGTTATGAGTCTGGCGCTGAACTAGATAGGCTAAAGGAATACCTGGAGCTAACCGAGGGCGGTAAAAGGGACAACGAGTTCGTGATTTTGTCCTCGGGGAGAGAACGAGTGTGCTGGACCCGTGAAGAAGGTGAGCACTTTATGTATCTCTACGAGGACTTTTTCACGCGGTTTGGACTACAGCTTCCCTTGAATGATTTTCATATTGCTATTCTTCGGACTCTTCATGCTGCCCCTAGTCAAATTCACCCTAACAATTGGGCAAACATCCTGGCCTTCGAAAGAATATGCCGGGTAGTGGGGTTGCGATGCTCTGATGGGGCATTGTTTTACTTTCATACCCGGTATTCAACCCTTGGAGCCCGTGCTCGATAGCAGTCTTGGCTCTCAGTTCGATCCCGGCAAGGAAGGGCTGTATTCTTGCCGTACTTGGAGAGTTACAAGGACTTCAAAGAAAAATTCTTCAAATTGAAGGCAGCGATCGGTAGTCGTTTCTTTTGGCTGGGTAATGGTAAGGAGACGGTATTCAGTTTGTACTGGAATCCGACAGCATGGAGCATCCCTACTCAATCGTTTGAGAATGAGATCAACCAGCTCACTGATGAAGAGGTTGAATGTGTGAACTTCTTCGACATGTGGGTTGAAGAGGTCGGCAAGATCCAGCCTAAAGATATTTTAGATAGCCTAGATGACGATGAACTCTAGACTGTGCTAGGTAACGTCGATCAGTCGTGGTGTATATTTAAATGCCCAATGTTTTAATGCAGCTGACTTTTGCTTCTATGTTTTGCAGAGAGCTTAGTCGAGATGGTGGGGGATGATTCTTTGGCTATTTTAGAGGCACTTAGGGCCAAGAATTCTGACGTTCCAATGAGTCCTCCAGTGGGGTACATGTCGTCCCCTACGAGCACGGTGCCCGAGGTTCCTTTTGAGGCGGTGGAACCTATCAATGTGGATGATTTTCCTGAATCACCTTGGGGACACAAGAGGGCTGCATTGGAAGAAGGGCAGTCTAGTGGCCGGAGTAAGAGGATGGCGACAGAAGAAATTTCTGGGCCAACAGAGCTGTTCTGGGAAGAAGCAGATCCCCAGGAATTTATTGACTTCAATATTCTTGATGAAGAGGTTGTGGATCACTTCGCCTGACGCAGGCCAAAAAAAGCTTTGTTGGCTTTCCAAAACATGGGGATCAATATTACTGCCGAAGCTCGGTTCTTAGAGCTCGCCCTCGAGGATCGTGAACGAGAAATGGCGGACAAACTGGCCGCTGCCAAGAGTGGTGAAACCAAAGCTCTAAAGGATCTCGAAGATGCCTCAAAGGCCAAAGATGAAGCTTTACTTCGGGTAAAGGAGTTAGAAACCGAAGTAGCTGCTTTGAAGGATGCCAGCAAAGCAAAGGAGGCCACCCGACCGAGCAGCATAAGCAGATTGCGCGCTCCGGGCTGAAAGTGACAATTCTCGAGCCAAGTCTCGGTGGTGTGAGGCTAAGATTACCATGCTGCAGGCCGATGTTAACCAGCTGATATCGTTGTGCACAAAGGTAAAAGAAGATCAATTCAGCAACGCTGTCAGCTAAGATTACCATGCTGATTTTGGATGGACTTGACTCCGGAAAGGTGGTTCGGGAGGGATCTCTTGTAGCTCCTCGTGTGGCTTCTTCAGACTTGGCCGAAGATTCCAACATTGGTGGACCGGACTCAGCTACAAACTAGGGTTTTTTTTTTTGAACCTCCTGCGCGAGGTCTTGGTTTGTCTGTACCTCGGTTTTTGTAAACATCAACCTAGACTTTGGGCTTTATCAATTATCATTATTCTTACTGACCGAGATGCCATATTCTTTATTCTTTGTAAAACTGCTTTAAACATTGGCTTAGGATTTGATGTCCAGAAGAATCCGGCATTTAAGACCTATGCCGAAGGTAAGAAACAATGCCCGGGGTCCTTTTAAGGATACCGCATGACGATGTTTTTAGAAGACTAGTCCTTCCCGAGGTCATTTCGTGCTTTTAGTTTGGTGCTAGAATTTTTCCAATATAGGATTTTTCTATTGCACGGACTATGTAACACATCTCGGTTGGTACTATGAAGTAATTGAAAACTTAAAAACTGAGTTGAATAAATGGCACAATAGAAGAAAAAACACTTACTTTATTGAATATCATAATGTGCATTTCATAACAATTCTGGGCAGATCAAACAAAGTTTAACTAGGAGACTAGGCCTGACAAGGCACTTAGCTGTAGTATTTTCTAAGTTTGTCTGCGTTCCAAAAATTTTTAACCGGCCTCCCTGTCAAAGTCTCTAGGGTATAAGCTCCTTTGCCGGTGCTGATTACTACGCGGTAGGGACCCTCCCAGTTAGGGGCTAGTTTTCCTTGGGAGGCAATCCTTCCACCGACGTCGGCTCTGCAGAATACCAAGTCGCCCGGCTGGAATCTTCTCGGAATGACCTTCAGGTTGTACCAGGATGCCGTTCTCTGCTTGATCGTGGCGTCTCATATGTGGGCAATGCTTTTCCTTTCCTCCAACAGGTCCAAGTCTTCCCTGATTAAACCGGGGTTATCATCCTGCGAGAAGTTCTGAGAACGCCAGCTTGGTTCTCCAATCTCCACCGGGATCATAGCCTCACATCCGAATGTGAGTTTGAAAGGAGTTTCGCCTGTGGAAGAGTGGGGAGTAGTTCGGTAGGCCCAAAGGACGTGGTCCAACTGCTCGACCCAGTTTCCTTTTGCTTCATCTAACCTTCTCTTCAATCCTCGAACTATGATCCGGTTTGCGGCTTCGGCCTGCCCGTTTGTCCTAGGGTTCTCGACTGCACTACAATGATGTTTAATTTTCAGCCCAGAAAGTAGTTCTTCGAACCCATTGTCTTTAAACTGCGTCCCATTATCCGTAACAATTAACTCCGGAACACCGAATCTGGTAATAATGTGACGCCAAGTAAATTTCTGAACTCGAGCCGAGGTAATGGTGACTACGGGCTCAGCCTCAATCCACTTGGTAAAGTAATCCACCGCAACAATCAAGAATTTCAGCTGCCCAGGAGCCTGAGGGAACGGACCCAGGATGTCCATTCCCCACTGATAAAAGGGCCAGGGTATGGACATTGTGGATAGTTCTTCAGGCGGGGTGTGATAGTGATCCGAATGCCGCTGGCACTTGTCACATACTTGAACATGTGCAAGAGCATCTGCTTCCATCGTCGGCCAGTAGTAACCTGCCCTGAGAGCCTTTAAAGCTAAGGCTTTCCCTCCCAGATGGTGTCCACAACTCCCTTCATAGACTTCGGGCAAAACATATTTAGCTTCTTTCGGCGTAAGGCACTTAAGGAGGGGTAAGGAAAATTCACGTCGGTAAAGTTGCCCATTATAGATAGTATACCTGACCACAGTTTTCTTTAGCCTAGATGCTTCCTTTGGGTTATCAGGGAGACTGCTAGACTGTAAGTACTCCACTAACGGCGTAGTCCAATCGTGTTCCTCCCCATCAACCTAGAATATTGCCATGTTGGCGATTGATGGCTGTTGGATAACTTCCTGGATCACAGAACGGTTATTACCCGGGCTTTTAGTGCTAGCCAATTTAGACAAGAGATCAGCCCTTGAATTCTGCTCTCTCGGGGTGTGTTCTAGCTGTACCGACTGAACACTTGAGAGAAGCAGCTTCACTTTCAGCAAATACCTCTGTAAAAGTGGCTCTTTTGCTTGATAATCACCTCAGATCTGTGAAGTTACGAGTTGGGAGTCACTGCATAATTTAAGTTTGGTGGCTCCCAGGTCCCTAGCCATCGTTAGTCCGGCAATGCATGCTTCATATTCGGCTTGATTGTTCGAGGTGGGAAACTCGAACCTAAGGGAATTTTCAATGGTGACCCCGTCGAAACTTTCTATCATCACCCCGGTGCCACTTCCTTTTGGGTTTGAGGACCCATCAACAAACACGGTCCATTGTTTTTCTTCGGCTTTATTTGTTTCCAAGGTTAATTCTGCTAGAAAATCCGAGAGTGCTTGCGCCTTGATTGCTGCTCTGGGTTCGTAGGTGATTCCAAACTCGTAAAGCTCAATGGACCATACAATCATCCTACCTGCCAAGTCCAGTTTGTGCAATATCTGTCGGATAGGCTGATCTGTTCTTACCACCACCGGGTGGTATTGGAAGTACTGTCTCAGCCTTCTGGCCACAACGATGAGTGCGAATGCGACCTTTTCAATCTTCTGATACCGGAGCTCGGGGCCTTACAATACTTTGCTCACAAAATAGACCGGCTTCTGACATCGTCGGATTCTCTGACAAGTACTGCACTAACGGCTTCCTCATGAATGGAGAGGTATATGTACAGCGTTTCTCCTGGCTCAGGTCTTGTGAGAATTGGGGGGGGTGATAAGATATTTTTCAATAAGACGAACGTGTCCTCGCACTCCTGAGTCCATTCAAACCCGGTCCCCTTTTTCAACAATTTGAAAAGTGGGAGGGATTTGTGAGTGGCTCTAGCCAAGAAACGCGTAAGAGCCGCGATCCATCCATTTAGCTGCTGTACTTCTTTCACATTCTGGGGGCTGTGCATGTCGAGCACGGCCTTACAATTGTTGGGGTTTGCCTCAATTCCCCGGTGTGTCAACATGAACCCCAGAAACTTTCTAGCCTAGACCCCGAATGCACACTTCTCCGGGTTAAGCCTCATATTGTGCTTCCTAAGCTGTTCAAACACTTATTCTAAATCCGAGGTATGGGATCCTGACACTGAGGTCTTGACTATCATATCATCGATGTAGACCTCTAGCATTCTCCCTATCTGATCCTCAAATACCCTGTTCATCATTCTCTGATAAGTAGCTCCGGTATTTTTCAACCCAAAAGGCATTACTTTGTAGTAGTAACTTACCTTTTCGGTGATGAACGTGATTTTATCCTCGTCCCCGGGGTACATCGGAATCTGATTGTACCCGGAGTAAGCGTCCATGAAAGACAGTAGTTGGAAACCGGAGGAACTATCAACTAGCTTGTCCATATTAGGGAGGGGGTATGGATCCTTAGGGCACGCCTTGTTTAAGTCGGCGTAGTCCACACACATCCTCCACTTGCCGTTGGATTTTTTAACCAAGACAACGTTGGACAGCCAGGTGGTATATGAAATCTCCCTGATGAATCCGGCGTTCAGGAGCTCTTTTACTTGTCCTTCAATGACTTGCTACCTTTCTGGGCTAACCTTCCTCTTCTTTGGAGAGACCGGCTTTGCATCTCGTTTAATAGATAAACGATGACAGATGAAAGCGGGGTCAATTCCAGGCATATGAACAGATGTCCAGGCAAAAAGATCTTTATTTTCTTGCAAGAGTTTTATCAATTGAGCTTTCTCCAGCTTGTCGAGGTTCACCCCAATCTTGGTGGTTTGATTAGGTTTATCACCAAGCTGCAATGGGATTAAATCTCTATCAGGCTGGGGTCTAGTGCCTCGAATTTCTTCTCGTGCATCCAGTTCGGTCATCAAAACATTTACTTGGTGGGTTAGAATAGGTGTGCGTGCCTTCTTGTTCCTGGATGCCCTACAGATTTTCAGGCTTTCGTTGTAGCATTTGCAAGCTGCAATCTGATCGCCCTTGACCGTGACTGCTTTATTATCCCGGTTAAGGAATTTCATGGCTTGGTGGGCGGTGGAGATTACAGCGGCCATGCTGTTCAATATAGGACGCCCCAAAATGATGTTGTAGGCCGAGGGACTATCCACAACCAAGAATCTCACCTTCACGGTTCTATACGCGCTATCGTCACCCAAGGTCAGGAAAGTATCGAAGTATCCAACCGGGGTGACCTTCTCCCCAGAGAAACCAATGAGCTCGCCTTCATATGGTGTCAATTCAGACAAAGGGAATTCCAACCTTTCGAAGGCGTCCATAAACATGATATCTGCCGAACTTCCCTGGTCCACAAAAATTCGACGGACTTCGGTGTTGGATATTACTCCAGAGATCACTAGTGGGTCGTCGTGATCCCGGATAATATCACCGTAGTCATCCTCGGAAAAAGAGATGGGAGGTGCTCCACTATTTCGGGCGGGTGGTCTTAGTGAAGAACTTGACATGCTTAAAACCGCCGTCTGAAGTGCCTTTTTTCGGGAATTACTTGACACTTCTCCCCCAGCGAACCCTCCAGTGATGGTGTGGATTAATTTATCCTTCCGGCATCCGCCTTCTTGGGCATCCCAGTTTGGTCCTTGTCTGTTCTCCCCATATCGGCGCGTCGGGGTTCGAGATCTTCTGATGGGACTTCGGTTTCTTCTGACTGGGCTACGGGTTCTTTGCCGATGTTGATTTGGACTCCGCTATGGACTTCAGCTTCGTCTCTGATTCCTTCTTCTTCCGTGGTCTTGACTGCCATGAAAACCACTAATGTACTTCTGCAGACGTCCCTCTTTGATTAGGGACTCGATAATATCTCGGAGCTGATAACAATCTTCGGTCTCATAGTCATAACTATTGTGCCACCTGCAATGCTTCGAATGATCCCTCTGGGACTGCTTTTTGACAGGTGGTGGCCTTTTGATATCTTGGAACTCGGTTTGAAGGACCTCCTTCAAGATTGTTTCTCGAGGGGTGTTCAAAGGAGTATACTCAGAATATCTAGGCCTATACCGCTCACTCTTGGAGGGTTCTCGGGGCTGGCCGGAATTGTGATTCTTTTTCTGAACTGGCTCACCCTTCTCGAGGCTTTCTTTTGCCCGGGTAATCTCTTCCAGTTCCACGTACTTATCTGCCCGTAAGTGAAACTCATCTAAACTGGTCGGCTTCTTTTTTGCCAGTGACCGGAAGAAGTCTGAATCAGTTCGTAGTCCATTTCTGGCGTAATTGAGGGCTATCCTGTCATCGAGGTTTTTAATACCCACACAAGCATGACTGAATCTCTTGATGTACTCGCGCAGGGATTCATCACTCTTTTGGCGAATTCCCGAGAGAGAATCAATTGACTTCGGTCATTCTTTGGCAGTGGTATAATGTAACAAGAACCGTTGCGTGAGGTCCCCCCATCCTGTAATTTTTGTCCGCAAGGTCACGAACCAACGAAGAGCATCCTTCTTCAGGAAAAATGAGAAAGCACGGCATAACAGTTCTGGGGTATACCCGTAGAGCTGCATGGACTGGGTATAAGCGTCCAAGTGCTCTTGTGGATCCGTGGCCCCGTCGTAGGGCTCTAAATTGCTCAGGGGCTTGAAGTTCCTCGGGACCTTGTATGCCATTAAGGCATCGGAGAATTGCTGCTGACGGCCGGGGACCGGGTCATTATTCTCTATGACCCCGGCACCGACATGTTGGGTTTCCCTTTGAACAGCGACTCATTCACCTCCCTCATTTTGAGCCTGCGCAAACCTTTCTAAATTATCCAAACGGCGGCACTGTTCCTCCAACTGACGACATTGGTTGTCAATCAGTGCGGTCTGTTAGCGCAGTAATTCTCGAAGTTCATTTCTCGCCATTCCAGATTACGAGTTGTCCTCATAATGTGAATGGTCAGCATCTAAGTTGGGGATTCCCAAGCGGGCATGCGCTGGGACCCTTGTACCTTGATTTGCGTTGTTCTCTCCGGTTGGGGGGTAGACAAGTCTATCCCGGACAGAGACCCTTCGCGAGGGGACTAGACTTTCAGCTGATGCTGAAGTTTCATGTCCCCCGTTTAGCGTCTCTACCAGAACAGGCCTGCTCCTTACGACGGAGGTTTCTGGTGGTGCGACGGAAGGAGGGTCACGCTGAACCGCTGGGCCCTGTCCGTGAACAGGGGCAGCATGTGCAGCACTTCCTCTCCGCTGATTTTGCCTCGTACTCACCATGATGGAAGTGGGAATAGTAATTTATCAGAATTCCCACAGACGGCGCCAAATGTTCTGAACGGATTCAGAAGGATACCTGTGGAAGGTATGGTTTGGTGGTTTCCTCCCTTCTGCAGCTGCGTTCCACCGTCAAGGTCCGGCGGGGGTGGTACCTGCAAAAAGGACTCCGACGCTCAAGTCAGCTCGTGTGCTAAGGTGTCTGTTACTCAATCAAACGTTACCTGTTTAGGTTTACTTAGCTTGATCTTTATGGAGCATGATTAGAGTCAGAGCATTCAATGCAGGTATTATTGTAATGTGGACGTTATAGTCATTTATTGAGAGGAGAGGTTATAGAATCAAGGAGATTCGTATTGGCAGTTATGAAGATCTGTTGATTCCCTGATCCTTCATGAATTAGACATTCCGAGGTCTTATAGCACTTATCCGGGGTGTTGATGGAGGAGTAAGATGGAGCGCGTGCCGGGTTGACCCTTCTGAGTAGGATCCCAGTCAACGGTCCAAAACAATATGATTGATTGATGGTGTAAAAAACTTTATATTGACAGTGCGTTAAAATTAAACTCTATTAATAATGGTATATCATATCAATTCATTATTCAAAATAAATTTTAAATTATTTCCTTAGTCACAGAAACTATATTAATTATGTTTTAATTTACATAAAAAATATTGTTTTAATTAATATGTTAAAAGATCATTAATAAATTGACATTGTGATATTTTATAATTAAGATAAATAAATGATGTTAGGTACTTATTTACCACTTTGGCCTAGTACTTGCTTTTTTTTTCTTTTAATGAGACTTAGAGGTATGGTTCGGTTCCTTTGAATCGTTCATGGGACTAATTCTCGTTTGGCCACAAAAGCATAAAGGTTGTGTGGTTTTCCCACAAGAATTACTTCATTGAAGTTTGAACTTGCGTCCTGGAAGATTGATGTTGTTTGCCACAAGAGAAGTACAATATACGTCCACCTCAGTTGGGATAGAAATTTATGCTGGAACTTTTAATTTTTAACCAGCCAAATCGTGGCCCGTTCACATGGTAACCAGTTTGAATGATTCGATATCGATTTTCAAAACACCAGTTACATAGGCATAACTGATACAATGCATTTAATTTATGCAAGTTATTGGGTTCAAATCCCATATTATATTCTTTTGAATTTACAATAATAGAATAAATATAATAATTACAGTATTATTTGCAAAGACAAGCTCTAACTCAGTGGTAAGTTGCATGCTTGAAAGAGTTCTGATTGTGAACATATCTCAGGATTAAGTTAGGCTTGATTTTGTGTTATTTTAGATATTTAATTTGTATATAATTATATGTACTATTTTGATTATATTTGATTATATTTCCTTCTTTATATAGACTCCATCTTATATAAATAGGAAATCCTCTTATACATACTATTCATTCATAAATATAGTAAATATTCAGTCACTCTTTGTGTTCGCTATTTCGATTTTAAACATGGTATCAAGAGCTTAGGTTCTCAATCCATATGGGAGTCCCTCTGATGGCTCTGCCTTAGCAAACTCCTCCATTGTTGCCATCTCTATTTGACACTGCCTACACCATCATGTTCCTTAACCATCGACCACCTCACGATCAAAATTTCACTGCCATCGTACCTCCCATGAGCCGCCAGAAGGTCTGCACGTAAAACTCACACACCTACTCCAAATCTAAACCCGCAACCCAGTTTTGACCCACGACCTACTGATTGGGACACACTAACATGTCCTTCCCTGTTAACGAAGCATCCACATGGACTCCCTGTGCTGACTTGGCAATGCTGACGCGCCACTTGACCTAACCCTTTCCCAAGGTTTTCTAATGAGATCTTTTCATTTTTAAGGTCCTTTTTCATCAATTCAACTCTGAAAATACACTTTTTTAGCTATTACTTTTGCTTACCATAATGGAAAAATCCGATGTTGCTCAACCTATTCCAATTTTACTCAATGGTTCCAATTACACCCATTGGGTAGAGGCTATGCATGGCTTTCTCAAAGGCCACAAACTCTAGTGAAATGTGACAGGTGACATTGTGTGCCCCACCAAAACTGAGGCTAACACCAAAGAAACACTTGCTGACAAATTAGAAGATTGGGATAGAAAAAATCATTTGATCATCACTTGGTTTTGGAATACCTCCACTCTAAGTATTCCTCTATAATTTGGGCATTTAGACACTTCCAAAAAGGTATAGGATCATCTAAAAAATTGTGACACCATTTTAGATCTATTTCATTAGTATCAATTACTAAAAGAACTCAACAATCTGAAACAAGAGCCTAGTCAAGCTGTCTATGAATTTCTAACCCAGATGGAAGCTATCTGGGATCAACAAACCTTATGTAAACTAACCATGAAGCACAAAAGTAATGCTAAAAAATATAACAAATATTGTAACCGCACCAAGCTCATCCAATTTTTTAATGGCTCTTATTAATGATTATGAACCTTTTAGAGCATCTATGCTACATTAGGATCCCTTTCCTACACTTGAGGTTGCCTTTCCTCGTCTCAAGCATGAAGAAGCCAGATTAGGTCTTCATCGACCTAAAGCAGATTTGAAATTTGTAATTACTAATCAAAAAGGAAAATTTTGTCGCCACTATCACAAACATGTGTATATTCTTCTTGAATATCCCAATATAGAATTTCGTACCTGCAAAAAGAGAGGTCATATTATACCTTGGTCTGTCGATATTGTAAACTGCCAAGACATTTGATCAAGCACTTCCCTACTTGTCTACCTAAGTTTGATTAGAGTAAATCTCAACCTCATCCTAATTCATCCTTCAAGCTTGTGTTCACTGCTTTAGTTGCCAATGATACCTCTTCCTTTGCTCCATATATCTCTTTTTTCACTAGTGATCTCGAATGCCTTCTCAAGCAAATCTTTTCTCATTCTGGTAACACCCCTACTACCTTAACAACCGCACCAGGTAATAATCATTGGTATCTTGATTCTACTTGTTGTAATCATATGACTTTCTCATCTCATGCCTTCTCTTTCCTCTCCTCTAGAGATATAATCCACTCACCGCTTATGGATCTCTTATGGAAGTAAGTCATAAAGGTCTTATCTCCCTACCTACCCTCAATTTATCTGACACTTATCTTATTCCCAAACTAAACTTTGATCTCATCTTTGTTGGACAACTCTATGACCTTGGTTTTTTATTCTCACTTTCTCTTCTGTTGGTTATTCTGTGTAAGATCCATGGACGAGACAGATCATTGGGAATAGTCATAAAGTTAGAAGATAATTTGAGCTCACTATTCTCCATGTTCCTCAATCTCCTATGTCAACTCTCTGTGCGGTTTCCACTACCTTTCTCCTTCAGCTATGCCATCACATCTTGGTCACAGTTCCCTCAGTAAATTGCATCCTCTCATTTCTCAAGAAGTTTTAGGTTCTGTTAAGGAAGAATCTTTGTATTGTACTTCTTGTCAAATAGCTAAACAACCTACTTTATCTTTTAATAAAAGTACTTTCATTTCTATTTCTCCCTATGATCTTGTGCATTCTGATGTTTGGGGGCCAGCTCCTACACTTACTATGGGAAGTTATCGATATTTTGTGATTTTCATTGATGATTATTCATGTTTCGCTTGGACATATTCAATGAAAAATCATTCTAAACTTCTTCAACTTTACATTAGTTTTGCTACTATGATTAAAACCCACTTCTCAAAATCAATTAAAGTTTTTCATCATGATAATGCTTTAGAATATCTCGATTCAAAACTTCACACATTTCTTGCTGAATAGGGTACTCTCTCTAAGTTTTCATGTCTTGGTACATCTTAGCAAAATGGTCGTGCCAAAAGAAAATATCATCATATCCATAATTTTGTTAAAGCCATGCTCATTTCCTCCTCTTGTCCCAAACTTACTTAGGGTGAAGCCGCTCTCACTATAGTCTTTAGTATCAATCATCTTCCTTCCTCTATTCTAGGTAATCTCTTTATGAGCGTATCCACTACATTTCTCCAAACTATAATTCTCTTAAAAAAATTTGTTATGCTTGTTTCGTTCTTCTTTAACTCCATAAATACACTAAACTTGAACCTCGTGCTCATCTCTATTGCTTTCTTGGTTATGGTACTTAACAAAAAGACTATTGCAGTTGGAATCCAGTCTTTTAGTGCATTTATATCTCTTGTCATGCTGTCTTTTGGGAAAATATCATATTTTCCTCACACTCCCAATTCAAGTCCATTTCTTCCACCTCTACTCCTTTATTTACTAATCCCTCTGTTGATCTTGTTTCCAAGTGATTCCTATACACATTCTCTAGGTACATCTAAGACCAGTTCTCCAGCTACAAGCTCCTCCACTGATCCTCCTAGTGAGCTCTCAACAACTTCTAAAGTTTTGATTCATCTCATTAACACTATCCTAACAGTCGATTCTGCACCTAACACTGCTCCTTGCTCATCTCTCTGTCCCTCTTGAGTAAGAAACCTCCCCACCTACCTTCATGATTATCATTATTTTCTACTAAGCTTCATCTTCATGAACTATGCTCTTATCGAGACACATCAACTGATCCTCGTTGGCAACAAGCTATGAAAGAAGAATTACAAGCTTTGGAGAACAGTGATACTTGGGACATGGTTAATCTTCCCTCTAATAAGGTACTTGTGGGATGTAAATGGTTTATAAAATTAATACTCATCCTAATGGATCTATTGATCATTATAAAGCTCACTTGGTGGCCAAAAGTTTTACTCAAGAATATGGAATTGATTATGAAGAAACCTTCGCTCAACTTGCTAGTATCACTTTTATTCGTACTCTTCTTGCTATTGCTGCAACTCGCAATTGTACACTTAACCATATGGATGTGAAGAATGCCTTTCTCAATGGTGACCTAAAAGAAAAAATCTATATGCTCTTACCCGCTAGTTACACTTGTCCATCTAACAAGGTCTGTCTTCTTCGTAAAGCTTTGAACGATCTTAAACAAGCCCCCAAGCCTGATTTCCTAAATTCAGTTTTACCATCAGTTAGCTTAGGTTCTCATCTAGTCTTCATGACTCAGCTCTCTTCATTCGTAAAATTGATAGCGGCATTGTGTTACTGCTTCTTTATGATGATGACGTGATCATTATAGGTGATGACACTTCTAACATTACTAATCTTAAAGCGTCCTTGAGTTATAATTTTGAAATGAAGGATCTTGGCCCCAACAATTACTTTCTGGGTCTTGAAGTCATTTCTTCTACTGATGGCATTTTTCTATCAAAAGCTAAGTATGCCTCATATCTTATCTCCCAAGCCAGTCTCACCGATAGTCACACCAAATCAACTCCTCTCGAACCTAATGTGCAATTTACACCTATGGATGGTATTATACTTGATAACCCTACTGATAATCACATATTTGATACATTAATAAACCCTCATTTTTAGTCATTTACACTCTCTATGTACTTAATTGATTGAGTTTGGTTATGTTTTCTAAGTTTGGACTCAAATTGGACTTAATTAAATTTTTCAGCATGATTTACGTCTTACACTGCTTCTGTATTTGGGCCATATCTTGGGTTGTAGGTAGTCTTTTGAGGTGATTCTAGTAGAATTTGAAAGATAAGAAAAAGTTATACAACTTTCATAAGACCTCAAAGACTTAATCATACGTTTGGATAATTCAAATTGGAGTTGAAGCAAGAACTCAAGTGTTAATCCTGACAGCTTGACCTATGCGTACTGTTCATGACATAGCTCAGGCTATAAGATGTCAAGTGGGCTGAAATTTTGAAATGGGCTAAAATTTTGATGGTTGATAGTTAAGACCCAAATATACAACTTTCATGTTGAATACTTTTCCAGAATCTGAGGTCTAATGGATCATATTGGGCTTGGAAGTCAGAACATAGGAGTTGTCACTGGGCTTGAGCAGTATGCAGTAATCAGACCATATCTTGAGTTGTAAGAATGGTTTTGGGCTCAAACTAAAGGCATTTAAAAGCTAAGATCCATGCCTACAACTTTCATGAAGACCACTTGATGAAAAAATGATGAATGCAATGACTTCAGAGCTAAATGATTTCAGAGAAAAAGAATCTCTATAATTTTCCACTCATCAAAAGTCATTTGGCATTTTTCACTTATTTCCACTCATCCACTCACTCATGACTCAGTCCCTTTGTCATTTTGTATCCCTAATCCTCTATAAAAGAGAGCATTGGCTGATCATTTAGAAGGCTAGGGTGTTAGATACCAAATTCATACTATTTTATTATTTGATTATCTTGTTGTAGTTTTCTTTTGTTCTAAATTGAAGTTATGTTCTTCTTCTTCTTTTTCTCTCTTCCTTTCTTCTTGTCTATGAGTAACTAAGTTTTATTTTGCTTGGGTGAAAGGGTGAAGCTCTTGGTAATAAGTTAATGTTAGATTAATTTCTCTATTGTACTTAAATGATATATTTTTAAGTGGCCATTATACGTAATGTATTTTGTTTCTAATCAATTTAGAAATCCTCCTTGTAAAGTGGAGTTCTTGATTTGTTGTAGATAAGAGATTGGTACAATGAATGCTTGAACCCATTTACAAGTGTTGGTGTTAGAAACTCTCCTTGTAAAGTGGAGATCTTGATTTGTTGTAGACAAGATTTTGGCACAATGAATGCTTGATCCCATTTATGAATGGTGGTGTTAATAGATGATTAAAGGAATCATAATATAATTACGTATATAATTTTTAATGAACTTTGAACGTTGTATTTTCTGATTGGAACCTCCGTTATGTGTGGATTCTAATTGAGTTATAAAAGAATTAATCTTGTCCTTAATTTATTTACCAATGGTGGATCTCCTAACCCAAGCAATTCTTCTTTATTTGTGACTAAGTTTTATCACTTTTATTGTTGTAACAAAATATTTTTCTTACATCAAATAAATTTTTCTTCATCAATTCCCTGTGGATCGACCTCGGACTCTTGAGAATTTATTACTTGAAACAACCTGCACTTGGGTTTGTAACTTTTAATCCGCATCAAGTTTTGGCGCCATTGCTAGGGACTTGATTTGAAGAACAAATTTATGGTGTCAATATTTTGTATATATATATTTATATATATTTTTTTACTCTTTTAATTTTTTTCTTTGTATTTACTAACGTACTAACTTAGTGGGAAAACTCTCCTTAATCTCTCTGTAATCTTTAATTATTAATGAAATATTATTTCTTCTTCTCTTCTCTCTCGCTAAAGCAAAAAATTGGCTCTGCTGATTCTCTAGTTTTCATATTTTAAATTAACTTTCTACACTTTATTTTCTACACTTTAATTTTTGTACTTAACTTTTTGTATTTTATTTCTAACTTATTAACCTACTAACCTTTTAATTTTCTTGCTTACTAACTTACTAACTATCTAACTTTTTACTTTATCTACTTCTAACATTTTAATTTTTCTGCTTATTAACTTATTTGGTAGTTGGTTTATACCACACCCTTGTTAATATATATTTGGTGGCTGGTTTATACCACATCTTTGTTAATATTTAATGGACGATTTATACTGCTAGCTTGTACATTTTATTTTATATTTTAAGTTACTTATTTATGCTTAATTAGTATCGTGATTTAAATTATGGTCGTTTGGTTAAAGTTAATCCTAGTACTTTACATATTGATTTATCTGAATCACAATCACATACATCAAACACAATGGCTGAAAATGAAAGTGTGCATGATGAACATGAAAATCAACCGTTGCGAATCATGCGTGAGTATTTGCAACCATCTCGAAATTTTAGCCAATCATGTTTTATCTTTCCATTCAATGCTAACAATTTTAGATTTAAGTCAGGTATGATTTCTTTACTTCCTAATTTCCATGGTTTAAAATATGAAAGCTCATATTTACATCTAAAAGAATTTGAGGAAGTATGTACCGCTTTTCATGATCAAACTTGCATTGAAGAGGTTGTTAAACTTAAATTGTTTCCTTTTTCTTTAAAAGACAAAGCAAAAACTTGGCTTAACACTTTGAAACCAAGATCAATTGGCACATGGCAAGAAATGCAAGGTGAGTTTTTTTTAAAAAAAAATTCAACACATAAAACCAATGCTTCGAAAAGACAAATCTAAATTTTTTCTCAAAATTCAAATGAAGCATATTTTTAAAGTTGGGTACATTTTAAAGATTTGTTGAATTCTTGCCCACACATGGTTTTGAAAAATAACGCACTATAAGTTTCTTTTATGAAGGGTTAACACCTGAAACTAAGTAATTTGTGAAAACAATGTGCAATGGTGAATTTCTTGATAAAGAACCTGATGAAGTTTTAGACTATTTAAATCAGTTGATTGAAAATTTTCAATCTTGACATGGTACTAATCTTTCTGAAAATTCAATTAGATCTAACCTTACAAATGCTAGTAAAGGAAAATATCATCTTAGTCAAGAAGAAGATCTAAATGTTAGGTTTGCTAGTTTAGCTAGAAAGGTTGAAGCCATGGAATCAGAGAAAGTAAAAGAAATCAAATCTGTGCAAAATGAAGAAATTTATAGCATTTGTGATGAATTGGGACACTCAAGAAATGAATGTCCAAAAATTCCTATTTTTAAAGAAGTTGTGCATGAGCAAGTAAATGCAATGAACAATTTTAAAAAACCATTCACTTCTTTTTCAGATACATACAATCTGGGATGGAGAAATCACCCGAACTTCAGTTGGAGGACTAACAATCAGGCACAATTCATGCAACCACCACCTCCTCAGGCACAACAGGACTCTCAAAATTCTCAAGGATATGCACCTTATGTACCACCATATAGGAAAAACCTTGAATGAATATTGCATGCATTCATGGAAAAGCAAGAGGCCATTAATAACCAAAATACTCAAGTCATGATTGACATAAAAGACACTCTTACTAAACTTTCTTCTACACTCGCCATTCACGAGAAAAGAATGTTTCTCTTTCAACCTCAACCAAATCCCAAGAGTCAATATAGCCTAAATGAGAGTAGTTCAGAAAGTCAACAAATAGATCAAGTCAAGTTAGTGATAGCTCTTAGGAGTGGAAAGGTTGTTGAAAAATAAATTCCTGAACCTTGTGAGAAAAATGATGAGTCAAGTCCCAAAGATGAGGAAGGAGCTGATAAGCCACCTAGCCAAAAGGAGACCAAACCCTTGCCTTCACCCCCATATCCTTAAGCATTAAAATATTCAAGTAAAGTGAACTATAACAGTGATATTTTTGAAATCTTTAAACAAGTGAAGGTCAATATTCCTCTGTTAGATGCTATCAAATAGATTCCTTATTATGCCAAATTTTTGAAAGACGTGTACACTGTTAAAAAGAAACATAATGTAAAAAAAATTCATGTTTGACCGAACAGGTAAGTTCCATTATTCATAACAATAATGCATTGAAATATAAAGACTCTGGTTGTCCTACAATTTCATGCATTATTGGTGAACATAAAATTGAATGAACTTTACTTGATCTTGGTGCTAGTGTTAATTTGCTTCCATATTCAGTTTATCAGCAACTCAACTTGAGTGAGTTAAAACCAACTTCTGTACCTCTTCTACTTGCCGACAGATCAATTATAATTTCAAAAGGAATAGTGGAAGATGTATTGGTATAAGTTGATAAATTCATATATCTTATGGATTTTATTATCTTAGAAACTGAACCTATGGAAAATAGTAGCAAATCAATTCCTATTATTTTAGGTCGCCCATTTTTAGCAACATCTAATGCTTTGATAAATTACAGAAATGGAGTGGTGAAGCTAACATTTGGAAATATGACACTGGAGCTTAATGTTTTCAACATGTGCAAGCAACCACAAGAAGTTTATGATGGAAAGGAAGAAATTGAAGGGATTAAGGCCAATATTGATGATCATCTTCAAATCAAGAGTTCTTCTGACCTATTAGAAATTTATTTAATTAATTCATTTGATTCAGCTACATAATTAGATGATGATGTTTCTGAAATATGTTCTTTGTTTGACTGTACACAGGTAATAGAATATAAAGGATAGAAGTCGAGATTCGAAGAACTTAAACCCATGAATGATGATACCCATGAAAAAGTACTCACACTAGAACTAAAGCCATTACTTGCTGGGTTGAAGTACACATTTTTGGGAGAAGAACAAAGCTTTTCAGTGGTAATTTCCTCATCCCTGACCAAAGAACAAGAAGGTATGTTGATAGAAGTACTTAAAAGGCAAAAAAGTGCAATTGGATGGACAATAAAGGATATAAAAGGCATCAATCCATTAATTTGTACACATAGAATACATTTAGAGGATAATGCTAAAGCATCTCAACAATCTCAAAGAAGATTAAATCCACACATGAAAGAGGTAGTTAAAGCTGAAGTTCTTAAATTACTTGATGTTGAAATTATCTATCCTATCTCTGATAGTCAGTGGGTAAGCCTTACACAAGTTGTGCCTAAGAAATCTGGAATAACAGTGGTTAAAAATGAAAAAGGAGAATTAATACTTACCTGAGTCTCATCTAGTTGGCGTATGTGTATTGATTTCAGAAAATTGAATGCAACCACTAGAAAAGATCATTTCTCCTTGCCATTTCTTGATCAGATTCTGGAAAGAGTAGCAGGACATCCCTACTATTATTTTCTTGATATTTATTCAGGGTATAATCAAATACAAATTGCATTAGAAGATTAAGAAAAGACCATTTTTATGTGCCCCTTTGGCACTTATGCATATAGAAGAATGCCTTTTGGTCTTTATAATGCTCCGGTAATTTTTCAAAGATGCATGTTAAGTATTTTAAGTGACATGATTGAGCATTATTTAGATGTTTTCATGGATGATCTGAAAGTTTTTAAAAATTCTTTTAAAAATTATCTTGATAATTTGGAAAAAGTTCTTAAAAGATGTGAAGAAAAAGGATTTGTGTTAAATTAAAAAAAATGTCATTACATGGTTACCTCAGGAATAGTGTTAGGTCATGTGATATCTTCTAAGGGAATTGAAGTTGATAAGGCTAAAGTTGAATTAATTGCTCATTTGCCTCCCCCAAAAATAGTCAGAGAAGTTCGTTCCTTTTTAGGATATGCAGGATTTTACAGAAGATTCGTTAAGGACTTTAGCGTCATATCTAGACCTTTATGTAATCTTCTAACAAAATATGCACCATTTGATTGGACCCAAGATTGTCAGAAATCTTTTGAAAAATTAATCGGTCTTTTGACTTCTGCTCCTATCATGCAATCTCCTGACTGGTCTTTGCCTTTTGAGTTGACGTGTGATGCTAGTGATTTTGTTGTTGATGCTATTTTAGGACAGAGAAAGGAAGGTGAACCTCATGTAATTTATTACGCAAGTCTAACTTTGAATAGTGCACAAATGAATTACACCGCTACTGAAAAAGAACTACTTGCTGTAATTTTTACATTGGACAAATTTTGAGCTTATTTAATTAGTTCTTCCACTGTTGTTTTCACTGATTATGCTGTTGTTAGATATTTAATGTCTAAGCAGGATGCTAAACCTAGGTTGATATAGTGGATCTTGTTGCTTCAAGAATTCAACATCACAATAAAAGATAAGAAAGGAGCCAAAAATGTTGTTGCAGATCATTTGTCTAGACTTATAACATGCTCATCTTTTGATAGCACACCTATCAGTGATTCTTTTCCTGATGAATTTTTATTTGCTGTCAATTCTATGCCTTGGTTTGCTAACATTGTCAATTTTCTTGTAACAGGTAAGATGCCACATCAATGGACGCACCAAGACAGAAAAAAGTTTTTGATTGAGGTGAAAATTTTCTATTGGGGTGACCCATATTTGTTCAAATATTGTCCTGACCAAATCTTTCGGAGATGTGTACCCGACAGTGAGGTAAGTAGTGTCATTAAATTTTTTCATTCAGAAGCATATGGAGGTCATTTTTCTTCAAAGAAAACAGCTACGAAAATCTTGCAGTATGAATTTTATTGGCCCACATTATTTAAGGACAGCTATATTTTTTGCAAAAATTATGAAAGTTGTCAGAAATTGGGTTCCATTTCTAAAAGAGACATAATGCCTTTGAACCCTATCATTGTCATTGAAATTTTTGATTGTTGGGGAATTTATTTCATGGGTCCATTTCCATCATCATTTGGATTTGTGTATATTTTGGTTGCAGTTGATTATGTCTCAAAATGGATTGAGGCGATTCCATGTCGACACAATGATCACAAAACTGTTCTGAAATTTTTAAAAGAAAATATTTTGAGTCGATTTGGAATCCCTTGAGCTATCATCAGTGATGGGGGAAAATATTTTTATAATAAACCATTTGAATCTTTAATGAAGAAATATGACATCACACACAAAATTGCTACCCTTTATCACCCTCAGACAAGTGGACAAGTAGAATTAGCAAATAGGAAGATTAAACAAACTTTAGAAAAAATGGTTAACCCAAATAATAAAAATTGGTCTTTAAGATTAAATGATGCACTTTGAGCTTACCGTATAGCTTTCAAAACATCTTTAGGCATGTCATCCTATCAGTTAATCTATGGAAAACCTTGTCACTTGCCTGTAGAATTAGAGCATAAAGCATTTTGGGCCATTAAAGCTTTCAACTCAAATCTTGATGATGCTTCCAAGTTACGCAAATTGCAATTGAATGAACTTGAAGAATTGAGAAATGATGCATATGAAAACTCAAAATTTTATAAAGCTAGAACAAAAGCTTTTCATGACAAATCAATTTTGAGAAAATCTTTTGAAATTGATCCAAAAGTTCTGCTTTATAATTCTCGTCTTCACCTATTCCCTGAAAAATTGAGATCTAGGTGGATTGACCCTTTTATTGTCAAACATGTATATCCTCATGGGGCCATAGACATTGAGAACTCTACGAATGGTAATGTATTTAAGGTTAATGGACAAAGACTCAAATCATTTCTGGAACATCAAGTTATTGAGGTAGAATCCATCTCCCTTTCTAATCCTTGTTATGAGTAGTATTTATTTTAATTTTGTTTCTTTCTTTTTGCAATTCTTTGTGTTCTCGGTTAAGTGATGGATAACGGTACTCCGTGACTCTCAAGCCGGTTTATTTTTCAGTTTCCCATAATAACTAATTTCTTTTCCTTGAAAATGGATGTCATTCTCTCAAATCTAAGAAAGCATTTCCTTTCTGTTCCTAAAAATGCTCTAACCAAAATCAACAAAGTTAGGTGTGAAAGACTGAGATTGTTAATGTACAAGGGCATCCCAGAAGATATACGCTGGATAATCGAAGCAAAGGTTCGTTTAGTTGGTGAATTTTCAGATTCATTTGTCTCATACATATCTGGTCTTAGTAAAAGTTCATTTTCAAAAAGGAGAAAAGCAAAAAGAATGCAAGTTTGTTACAAATGTGCACGATGGAATTACAACACGTGATGTCGTTCTTTGGGAATGGTTTTCGTAAATCAAGAAGATAAAATTTACTTTATCAAGAATGGATTGAGTAAGGAGTCATTAGATGATATTTTATTGACTCTTGAGACGCATTCTTGTGGAGTTGTGCATCATGAACTTCTTAGTTTGTGGAATCTCTTCAAGGACGAGCAAAAGCGTTACAGTCTTGGGAATCTGACTCAAAAAGACCTTGTTTGCCAATTTATAAGAAAATTAGATGGGAAGCTTATTCTCGACTCATAGAAGGCGTTTAAGTCATTACTGGATGTAAAACCAGAGGAAGATGTGAGCCACAATCACAACAACATGTATATATTATCTTGTACATCTTTAAAAAAAAAGAAAAAAAGAGAAAAAAATAAAAAGAAATAAAAAAGAATAAAAAAAGACAAAACCTCAGTTGTACTTGGTCTTTAATTATATTAGGAGCCCCTGCCAGTGGCAGCCCCGTCATTGACTCTGGTGGACCATCGCACGTCAGTCCATAAATAAGGTTCGTGTGCCATGCTTTGTAGAGAGCCGCACTCCACAACCCAATGTTCACCATCTAGGCACTGTGGAGTTGATGGACAGGTAGAAACGTCCCACTTTGGTTATTAGTGAGAAGTAACTTGCGACTGCCAAAGCGTATGAGGCATCTGAGCTTGATCCTCTCTTTTATTAGAAGGGGCTCTCAGCGCCCTGGGATGGAGCGTTCTGGATCTTGGACATTGCAGGTTTCAGATTTTAGAATCTTTGTTGATGTTACGAACCCAAGTGTGAGCTCTCCAGGATCTAGACCCGGGATGGAAACCCACGATGGTTTCTTTATTCTCTTTTCTTCAAACAAGCGGGAGGGAGAAGAATTCCCAGATTGACTGAGCCATCTTGGTATTACTGCACTCATGACGAGCAGTATAAAGATATGCCATGAAACTTGTACATAAAGGTATGTCATCATTTGTTATTATTATTTTATCTTTGTATGATTTTGTTGTATTTTAGTTTTGGACAGACGATCCTTTGGGCGAGGTCTTTTAGGGGTTTCTAGACTTCTTTACCCTGATGATTTTCTTGAAATAAAAAAAATTAAAAAATTAAAAAAAATATAAAAAAAAAATGATGTTTCTTAATTTCAAAGTTTTCTAACAGCAGCCAAACTACCCATATAGGAGCTATTATTACTTTTTCTATTCCCTTCCCTATTTAAACTCCATTTTCTTCACTTTGCTACAACTCATAATCATTCAAAGAGAGTGTGAGTGTAGAAATGGAGGGAGCTTATTCTTCTGTTCGTAGATTTACCAGTATCTGTGTATTTTGTGGGACAAGTTATGGGAAGGGTTTAGAGTTTGTAAACGTAGCAAGCACTATTAGTAGAACACTTGCTGCGAGAAACATTCGTGTAGTATATGGGGGAGGTAGCATTGGGTTAATGGGGGCTATATTACTTTCTGCATTTGTAAAAGATGGTCAAGTTTTAGGTGTCATTCCTTAACCTTTAACTCGAATGAACATCATTGGAAAGACAATTGGACTGAAAATTCAAGTATCATCTATGCATGGACGAATGAAGGCAATGCTTGAAAATTCTGATGTATTCATAGCCTTACCTGGTGGTTTTGGTACTTTGGAAGAAGTCTTTCAAATTGTCTCTTGGGCTTAACTGAACATCCATCATAAAAAAACCTATAGGTTTGTTGAATGTTAATAATTTCTTTGATAATTTGTTATCTTTTGTTGACCATGCTGTGGAACAGAAATTTGTCACACCTTCAGCAAGACGATTCCTTATCTCTGCTTCCACTGTTGATGAGTTGATTGATAAATTAGAAGCTTTTGTTTATGAACCTGATCCAATAACAGCTCGGATAGATTGGTCAGAAGGAAGTGGTGAGCGAAGTAGTATGAAAAGCAAGCCATGCCAAACACTCCAACTATTTAAATAATTACAAGCTTTGATTTTATTCATCGTACTATGTTTCTGTTTAAATTTGTGTGAGGTTTCTCTTTTCAGTAATTACAACAACAAGTACTATCTTCTATCCTTTACCTATCTATTTTTGACATTCATGTTGTGATCTAGTTGGGGGGAAGGATAGTTGTGTAAAAAAAAAACTCAAAAAAAATCTAAAAATTAGAAAGTGTGTTTGTTAATATGTTTGTTGTGTTTATATGTTTGTCATCAATTTATTAACAATAAAAGTAATTAGGGATGGTAGAGTAAGGAGTAAATTATTTACTCTTGAGACACATCAAAATTGGTGGCAGAGTAAAGAATAATTAGGTAGATAACTAGTTTGTGTGGAAGTAGCAATTCAAATTCAGGAAAATTTGCATGATTGAGTTAATTATCTTCTTTCTTTAAAATCATATGCTTGGTTATGGATGTTGAATTGGTGGATTGAGAATGATAGAGTTATGCCTTGTGAGATTTTGAACCTATTGATGAATGGATTGAACATTTGTACCATTCTCTTCTTTCTTGTGTGAATCTCACTCATGGAATTGTTACTCTAGAACTTGCTTTGATTCTTTTTGAGACTACATTTTCATATGCATACATAAATATGATTGAGACATTTTTTTTGATATAGCTACTTTAACTAAATAGTCAACCTTGTATATTTTCCCTTACTTAACCCCTTTGAGCTTATTTGACCATTCTTAGTTTCGAACTCATTATGTGCCTTAAAAAAAATAAAAAAATCATGTTCTTACCTAGCCTTAGGGAATAAAAGAATATTAACTTTGTCATTGGATGAGTTCTTGAACAAGTGTGGGGGTGTGTGTGCAGAATGGTTGGTAAAAAAAATGTATATATTATGTTCATCTTCAAAAAAACAAAACAAAAACAAAAAAAATAAAAATATATATATATGTAAATAAGGGTTAACAAGGTAATAAAGGAAAGGAAAAGAATATGTAAAGGGAATTTGTATTAGGTGAAGCTGGGATGAACTTTCATGCTTGTTAATTGAACTCAACTCTCATGCTCTTTAATTCTCTTTGGTATTTAACTTGTCATATCCATATTACCTCTTCCTTTACCTTGACTCCATTACAACCTTGAATAAAGTCTTCATGATTTGTGTATGCATGTGTTCTGAGTAGTGGAGAAGTAGAAGATAAGCAAACTTATGGTAGTGTAATTTTCATGGGTTGAATTGAGTGAAATACCTACCTTTTAAACACTTGAGGGATTGAGAGTGAATCTTGTGAAGATCTATCATTCTTGACTCATGCTTTTCAATTGAAGTTTCCTTACTTGTTGATTTGAGATGTGAAGAAACGTTACCTCATAAATATTTTGATTACTTGAATGATTGGTTGCTCTTCATTCTTAAATATTATTAGAAATTGAGTTTTTTAGAGTATTTAGCTTTTGAGTCTGTTTCATTTTTTTTTAGTTTTGGTCTTGTGTGTTTTGTCTAGGAGTGCAAAAAGTTAAGTGTGGGAAAATTTAATAATCACATATTTAATACATTAATAAACCCTCATTTTTAGTCAGTTACACTCTCCATGTACTTAATTGATTGAGTTTGGTTATGTTTTGTAAGTTTGGACTCAAATTGGACTTAATTAAATTTTTTAGCATGATTTACGTCTTATACTATTTCTGTATTTGGGTCATATCTTAGGCTGTACGTAGTCTTTTGAGGTGATTCTTATGGCATTTGAAAGATAAGAAATAGTTATACAACTTTCATGAAGACCTCAAAGGCCTAATCATACGTTTGTATAACTCAAATTGGAATTGAAGCAAGAAAGAGGGTACTGATCCTGACAGTTTGACCTATGCGTACTTTTAATGACATAGCTCGGGCTATAGGATGTCAAATGGGCTGAAATTTTGATAGTTGATAGTTAAGATCCAAATATACAACTTTCATATTGAACACTTTTCCAGAATCTGAGGTCTAATGAGTCATATTGGGCTTGGAAGTAAAAACATAGGAGCTGTCGCTAGGCCTGAGCAGTATGCAGTAATCAGACCATATCTTGAGTTGTAGGAATGCTTTTGGGCTCAAACCAATGGCATTTGAAAGCTAAGATCTAGGCCTATAACTTTCATGAGACCACTTGGTGAAAAAATGATGAATGCAATGACTTCAGAGCTAAATGATTTCAGAGACAAATAATCTCCATAATTTTTCACTCATCAAAAGTCATTTGGCATTTTTCACTCATTTTCACTCTTCCACTCACTCATGACTAGGCCCCCTTGTCATTTTCCCTAATCCTCTATAAAAGGGAGCCTTGGCTGATCATTTAGAAGGCTAGGGTGTTAGATACCAAATTCATGCTATTTTGTTGTTTGATTATTTTGTTGTAGTTTTCTTTTGTTCTAAATTGAAGTTATGTTCTTCTTCTTCTTTTTCTCTCTTCCTTTCTTCTTGTCTATGAGTAACTAAGTTTCATTTTGTTTAGGTGAAAGGGTGAAGCTTTTGGTAATAAGTTAAGGTTAGATTAATTTCTCTTGTGCTTAAATGATATATTTTCAAGTGGTCATTATACGTATTGTATTTTGTTTCCAATCAATTTAGAAATCCTTCTTGTAAAGTGGAGTTCTTGATTTGTTGTAGACAAGAGATTGGCACAATGAATGCTTGAATTCATTTACAAATGTTGGTGTTAGAAACTATCCTTGTAAAGTGAAGATCTTGATTTGTTGTAAACAAGATTTTGACACAATGAATGCTTGATCCCATTTATGAGTGGTGGTATTAATAGATGATTAAAGGAATCATAATATAATTACGTATATAATTTTTAATGAACTTTGAACATTGTATTTTCTGATTGGAACCTCCGTTATGTGTGGATTCTAATTGAGTTATAAAAGAATTAATATTATCCTTAATTTATTTACCAAGAGTGGATCTCCTAGCCCAATCAATTCCTTTTTATTTATAACTAAGTTTTATCACCTTTATTGTTGTAACAAAATATTTTTCTTACATCAACTAAATTTTTCTTCATCAATTCTCTATGGATCGACCTCGGACTCCCGAGAATTTATTACTTGAAACAACCTACACTTGGATTTACAACTTTTAATCTGCATCACCTACTTTCTATCAACAATTAGTAGATAGGTTGATTTATCTTATTATATTACTTGCCCAGACATTTCATATGTTATTCACTTAGTCAATCAATTCATGTCAGCTCCGCGCTCCACTCACTATGATGCTATTCTCCCTATTATGCGCAATGTGAAGGGAACTTTGTTTCATAGGCTTCATTTTTTGTAAACACTTCCTTAATCATTCGAGCTTATTCTAATGCTGATTGGGATGGAGATCCCACTAATCCGCTCTACCATTGGTTATTGTATCTTGGTGATTCTCTTATTTCATGGCGAAGTAAGAAACAGACCTTGATTGTTTGTTCTAATACCAAAGCGGAGTATCGAGCTCTTGTTGATACCACTTCTAAACTACTTTCGATACATTGGCTTCTTGATGACTTGGATATCTCTCAATACTCTCCTACTGATCTCTATTGTAATAACCAAAGTTCTATTCAAATTGCTCACAATAATGTCTTCCATGAACACACCAAGTATACTGAGATGGGTTATCACTTCATTTGACAACATATCACTCGCGGTGCTCTTCGACTTGTCTCCATTGACACTTTCGACCAACCCGGTGACTTGTTCACCGAACCTCATCACCTTGGTCGCTTTCTGACTTTAGTTTCTAAACTCAATTTGGTCTCTTCCACATCCACTTGAATTTGAGGAGGGATGTGAACATATCTCGGAATTAAGTTAAGCTTGACTTTGTGTTATTTTAAAGATTTAATTTGTATATAATTAAAAATACTATTTTGATTATATTTAATTATATTTTTTATATAAATTATCTCTTATATAAATAGAGAACTTTCTTATACACACTATTTATTCAAAAATATAGAAATATTTAATCTCTCTATATAGAAAATACTTAGTCTCTTTCTATGATCTCTATTTCAGTTTTTAACAATGATCAAGGTTTAAATGCTGTAATGGACATTTTTACGCTGGAAATACAAATTTTTAGATGGTTCAATCAGTCAAATTTTAGCCAGTACACACGATAACGTCGGCTCAAGAAATAAATTATATATGCGAATATTATTTGTGTAGAAACAAATAATTGACAATTATGAAAAGTTTAACCACAAGTAGTAAGTTCAGTTAACATATTTAACTTCATGTGATTAGACTTGACTTCCAAAACAGTTGTTTATTGAAGAAGAGTTTTTCATGCATTGTGCTGTCAATATACTAAATTCAACAAGAATCTTATCGCGGAACGCGTAACATCTAGTTTAGGTGGAAAGCATGTTGCCCCGTGAGTATTCGGTAAACTTTGTTAAAAGAGACAAATTATTAGTTAGTATAGGTTGAAATTATCACTGGAAAAAATTGGTTATGGGAGAGGTTTTTATAAGTTTAATTTTGATGTATTGTGAATAAAAAGTTTTTTATATTATTAATTAATTATATATTATTACAAATATGATTTTTGAAATAATTATTTTGATAATTAAATATTTTTTATGATATAATAATATATGATTGAATAATAATATAAATATTTTTAAATTATAAATAATTTTTACACTAATAGTGTATTTAAATTAAATCTAATTTTTACCTAATCTAAAAGTATTATATCTAATATACTAAAATTTGACATGTGAACAGCATAATTATTTATGCTGTTGAATTAAATTTAAAATATTAAATAATAACATTTAATTTAAATCTTAACACTAGATGTAATTTTTGTGACTAAAAGAATTTCTCCAAATAAAGATGTAGTGGAGAGCCATGGACTTGCAGGATACACTGCTACTAACACCTAATCCAAACAAAACATAGGCTAATACGACAATATGTCAATATCCTAACTCATAGCCATATTACCAGCTAGGCATGAGTAGAACTACTATATCACCCTATAAAGAGAGATTCTTTAGTGCATTTGGTATAAATTTACTCTATTATGTTTTAGGCCTTGGTGTATGCTACGTGAATTATGTATATATACTACTAATTAGTACTTTTCATTATCTATGCGAAATTTAATTTATTTTAATGTTAATCATTATTACAAAGATAATAATAATAGTTTATATAACTCATGTAATATATCGTCGATGATAACAACAATAATTAAATTTTTATTTATTTTTTTACAAAACTATAACTGATGATAAAATTATTTATCAAAATATTATTTTTTTAAATTATTTATTAAATTACTATTTTTATAAAATTATTTATCAAAATGTCACTTTTTTAAAATTATATATCAAATTGTCACATTTTTATTTAACATGACATTTTTTAATAATTTCTGATTCACATAGGATGTGTCAAATCGGATGGCGCATCCATATGGATTACGCCGACACGGTTGGCGTAATCCACATAGATGCGTCATCCTGTTTGATGCATTCTACGTAGATGCATCATCTTACATGACATTTTTTACGTAGATACATCATGTAAGATGATATTTTTTAGTTAAAAACGTCAACACGTTTGACATTTTTCACGTGGACAAAAATATAAAAAATACTTATAGGACACTTACATTTCACATAGTTCTCGCACTCTTTCCAAAAACATATGCATTTCACGTGCCTATTAAAAAGTGCACCATAACGTTAAAAGACATCACTATCAATTAGTTTATTTATAGGTCAAATATTTATTTCTGATCCGTAAAGTAGTCAATGTATGACTTTGATGTTGACAAGACAAACTAACTAAGTAAGGTAATAAGGTACTTTTGTCTAATGTAGGACTTTTGTGACTAAGTAAAACCACATCAAAGTTGTTTAAAAAATAGTTATAATATTTATTTTAAAAAAAGTTGATTAATTCTGTTCTGACTTTATCTTTTTGCTGCGCTTCTATTTGGTTTTATTAATGTTCTAAAACCATAAAGATAACCTTTTTTTCTCTTTAGTTGTTATACAAGAATTATGCACAGAAGTAATCATAAACCTATTCTCCCTCGTTAAGCCACTCTTGCATATATTTTTCTAGACATTATATATTATATATTATCCTTGTTTTATGAGTTGTATGATTGAACCAGAGTGTACATCTAAGTGTAAGAAACTAATTTTGCTGTAATCTAAATTCTAACCTTAAAAAGTGAATAGCAATATGTCAACCAACTAATGATTACAATAACAAATTTGCTGACATATGTTTTGCTTTTCTTTCTTTACCACTGAAATTGATTGTTTCCACAAGTTTTTGTTTCGGCTTTTGATATTATAGCATAAGAGTTTGATAAAATTAAATTGTTATCTGAGGCACAGCCAATCCTGCAGTGAAGAAAACTTTTCTCCAACGCGTTCTTGGCTTCACAAGCTACAAATTAGAACAGTTATTGTGCAATGAAAAGGCAATCATTTAGTACGCAGTCCACATGTGTGCCAATGCCATACATAATGAAAATTTGCTCGAGTTTTGTTTCCATATGGCTGAGGAGATTATAGCATATTTACTAAACAAGAAATTTGTGATGGCGACAAAGTTTCGATGCACAACTTAACGAAATAATTAGTTTACTTGTTGGCTTACACTTTACAGATATAGACCTCAAAAATAAGCTTTTTAATTACCTAAACTTTAATTGAATGCTAGCTACTCTCTAGGTAATGCGCCTAGTTTCACCTTACTAAAAGAAGGGACTAATTGAGAAGACACATTATTATAACTTCAGAGTTTGTCAAGATACTTTGCAATGAGAAAGAAGTCAAAGTTGTAGAGAATAGCCATAGAAGGTATAGCTCTGCATAATTCTTGTATAACAACTAAAGAGAAAAAATGTTATCTTTATGGTTTTAGCACAATAACTAAACCAAATAGAAGCGCTGCAAAGAGATAAAGTCAGAAAAGAATTAACCAACTATTTTTTAAATAAATATTACAACTATTTTTTTTAACAACTTTGATGTTGTCTTACTAAGCTGTTTTACCTTGTCATCACCAAAGTCTCACATTGAATAAAAGTACATTGTTATCTTACTTAGTTATTTTGTCTTACTAACACCAAAGTCCCACATCGATTACTTTACGGATCAGAAGCAAATATTTGACCTATAAATAAGCTAATTGATAGTGATGTCTTTCAACGTTATGGTGTACTCTCTAGTAGGCACGTGAAATGCATATGTCTTTAGGAAGAGTGCGAGAACCACGTGAAATGGGTTAAGTGCCCTATAAGTATTTTTTTATTTTTGTCCACGTGAAAAATGTCAAATGTGTTAACGTTTTTAACTAAAAAATATCATCTTACATGGTGTATTCACGTAAAAAAATGTCATGTAAGATGACGCATCCACATAGGATGCGCCACCCGATTTGGTGCATCCTATATGAATCAGAAATTATTAAAAAATATCACATTGAATAAAAAGGTAGCAGCTTGGTATATAGTTTCAAAAGAGTGACATTTTGATAAATAGTTTAAAAAATGATAATTTGGTAAATAGTTTTAAAAAATGATATTTTAGTAAATAGTTTTGTCACCAATGGCAGTTTGGTAAAAAGGCTAAGCTTTTTCTCACTAGATGGGGTCAGTTACATGGATCAAACGACGTCATTATGCCCTATCATAAACCAATATCGTTAATGATACATAAAAGAAAATTGTCTTATATTACAAATGTCCATGACTCATAGCTTAAGTAACCTAAATCTCTTGCGAATTACTTGATTTTAAAAATAAATCTCACTGATACTATTTTGCTTTTTATTTTAACTTGCCTTCTCCATGCCTCCACCAAATTGTGGACAGATTTTAAAAAAGAAAAAAAAGTTTAAAAATTATAGCATAGTTTATGAATTAATTTATATAGTTTAGAATAAGAGAAATTTCTTGTTTTATACCAGTAAATGTGTGTTACATTAGTTATATCATTAAATGTATGTTACATCAGTTGTACTATTAAAAATATAAGTTAAGTTTGGAACATCTGATTGGAATGACCTGATAGTATAAGAATATACTATCAGCGCTTATCATGTGTTTGGTGTTAACACATGATAAGATAGTCAAATCCAGTCAGCTATTTTTATTTTATCCCATTATAATATGATAACTCTAGCATGTCACCAGGGGTAAGATAAGACCTAATAGGAAAAATTTTCTACTCTACCCTTTATCTTTTTCTCTTCTCTCTCTTATTTTTCTAGATCTCTCCTCTTTCTCGATATCTCATCTTTCTCAAACTTCTAAGTTTACCAATCAACAACATCCCACTACCACCGCCACCACTTTCTGACCACCATCGCCAACGCCCACAAAGTTGCTGCCATGGAGAGGCAGGGGCGTGGCCGTGAGGGTCTATCTCCATGGATATGGGCTAAGCGTGTAAAGGATTTGCTGAGGTAGAAACCCATTTCGTTCAACACCAGCAATAGTAGCACTACAGACAGCGAGGTCATCATAGGAGGGAAAGGCCTGAGAGGGCGGAGAAATCTAAGGTGTTGTGGCCATAGCTGCAAGGTTGGAATGTGGTGGCTCTAGCATCTTGACCTAGTGGGAATCGTGGTGACAATTTTTCCATGGTTGAGGTTGGACCAGCTGCTACAGGTGCAATGTGGTGGGGGCATGATTAGAGGTCTGGTGGTAGCGTCATTACCGATGTGACTGGACAGTGGTTTGCTCTACATGAACGGCTTGTGATTTGGGGCTAGAGAGAGGTAGTCAAATCTGATCAACTATTTTTATCTCATTATAACATGATAACTCTATTATGTCACCAGAGGTATAGATAAAACCTGATAGGGAAAAATTTCCTACTTTACCCTTTTATCTTTCTCTTTCCTCTATCTCATTTTTCTGGATCTCTCATCTTAATATCCCATCTCTCTTAAACTTCCATGTTTACTAATCAGCAGCATCCCACTGCCACCATGATAGCTGCCGAGGCTACCAAATTAGATGAGATTTGTTAACCGATTCATCAAGAACTTGTAGTATGTGGTGCAACCGGGTCAAGTCATTGGATCATTCCAACTAATGAATTATATTAAGAAGTTAACAACGATGAGGGTTTGGTTGCAAGAGAAATTAAACAAAGCACTTAAAAAAATGTAAACAAAGTTAAGTAAACAACAAGTCCAAGGGAATCAACAACTCTTGAGTTTAATCCATCCTTGGCTACTAAGGATTCATTCACTGGATAACCAGATTCTTGGATTTAGATTATATTAAAAAGCTTTAAGATGACCCATGAATTCTCTACTAGATAAGCATGTAGCATTTGGTTAATCAAAGTCAAATGAAATTAGCATCCATCCAACCCTAAATCAACTTAAAACTAAAAATTCAACCAAGCTAGACAATTCATCAAATACTTTTGATGCATTACTTAGTCTCTGTGAAATCCTCATCCAACATGAACTCTCTACTAGGTAAGTACCTAGGATTTGGTCAATCAACGAAAAATGGATTAAGCATCCATTTAATCCTAAATCAACCTCATTTCCAGAATTCATGTAACCTAGACAATTCATCAAACACCTTTGATGAATTGTCTAGTTTCTCCCATTAAACACATGATAGTTATGCAACCATCATATGAACACCAATACCAAGTTAAGCACTCAGCTAAGGAGTAACAGAATCAAAGAAAGGGAAGAAAGAAATATGATTAACAAGTAAATTAAACATTCAAACCAAGGTCTTAATATTAAACATCAAGGGTGTTTTAATCCTTAAGATTGATTACAAAGCTTTAGTTCTCCATGAATGGAGAGCACAACAGAAAAAATGAAGAAAACCTAGAGAAAGTGAGAAGAGAGCAAGAGAGAAGATGAAAACTAAAGTGAGGAGTATCCCCTTGCATAGCCTCGGTTCTAGGTTCAAAACCCCACATAACAAATACTAAAGGTGAAAATACAAGTATGCCCCTAGCTTAGGATGCTTTTTCTTCCAATTAGCTTTAATTGGATACTTAATTTGCAAGATTTGGACACCTAATGAAGGAGTTATGTCCAAAACACGTTTAACAGCTCTTGGATCCCATTAGCTCCCTTCATGCATTAATAACCCTATCAAAAAGTCACTTTTTTTTATAAGTGGTCTTCATGAAAGCTGACGGGTTTTATGTCATATTTCCAATGGAACTGGTTTCAGTCCATTCTGACTCTTACTACCCAAGTTTCAACCCAATCTTTGCACATTGTTCAGGTTCCAATGGCAGCACCTCTGTTCTAACTTCTAGGCCCAATATGACCCACTAGACATCTGATTCAGCTTTGGCACTCTCATAAATGTAGTAGAGGTTCCTCTTGGATTTCCTATAAGGTAAAGTTAATAATTTTTAGATATTTATAACTCAAGTTATACCCGAAATACAGAAACAGTGTAAAATTGTTATAATGCTGAAAAATACAACTAAACACAATTTGATCCCAAACTTGTAAATGATGGCCAAAATCAATCAATTAAGCACATGAGAGTTCTAAAATGATGAATGTAAATGTTAACTAATATATAAACATAACCATCGTCACCTGTGACCACGAAGTTGTCGCCATGAAGAGGCAGGGCATGGTCATGAGGGTTTGTCTCCATGGATGCAGGCCAGACATGTAAAGTAGTTATTGAGGTAGAAACCCACTTCATTCAGCACTAGCAGTGGTAACACCACAAACAGTGAGGTTGTCGCCAGAGGGAGAGGGCAGAGAAATCCATGGCATGGTGGCCCTAGCTGCATGGTTGGAATGTGGTGGCTCTGCCATCTTGACCTAGTGGGCACGATGGTGACAAATTTGCTATGGTTGATGTTGGAGCAACTGCTATAGGTGCGATGTAGTGGGGCATGATTAGAGGTTTGGTGGTAGCGTCATTGTTGCTGTGACTAGACAGTGGTTGGCTATATGTGAATGGCTTGTGATTTGGGGCTATAGAGAGGTAAATGGTAGGATTTGTTTAGATTTATGAGGTGTTGAGGTTTTTTTGGGTGATTCCATGGAAGCATTCTTGTGTGTGAAGGAGTTGATTTGGTAATGAAGGTTGCGTGGGAAGTTGGTGTGTTGAACGATGGAGAGGAAAACCTAGAGATAAAAGAGCAATTTTGTCATGATAAATTTTTATCTATACCATCAATTTACTTATACAATAAATTACCAAACATTGTTAGGATAAGAGTTTATCAGGTTTGTTATACTATCAAGCCTTATCTCATTGCCTTATCTTATCAAGTGTACCAAGCACAATCATAGTTAAAGTGGGCCTACAAAGATAATGTAACGAACTAACATAGTGTTGCAACTATCCCAAAGGACACCGACGAAATTAAGAAGATTTGAGAGTCACCACCAATCACTTTATTCATTTAAAAACGAAATGGTGTAATTGGACACTTTTGAAAAACATGATATGTGTTCTCTAGTTTAGGTTCGGGGATTGATTACAAGTAGGGATGATTATCTGCTAAATTAATAATTATGTTGATCCTATATTATTTATTTGTCAAAAAATATTATTTCATGTCCCACTTTGTTGGCATGTTATTAAAAGTGATAAATGAGTATAACAAAGAATCAATGGCTAAATAGTCATTTTATATATAACATATTTAAATCCCACAACATGTCATATAAAAGTAGTGAATCAAAATTTAAAATTTTAGGAAAATATTTCATAAAATAAATGGCCAAATAAAACTTATTTTAAGAATAATAAAATTTCAACTCAAGAAAATATTTTTAACAAAATATGATTTTTAAAAGGTGTTTGTAAAATAAAATTTAATTCACCACAATCAAAATAGTTGGGGATATATGAATTTTCTCATATTTATTTTTAATTTTTATGAAAATATTTTTTTATCTTTGTTTTAATTGTAAAAATTAGACCCTGCTAACACACTTAGCATGATCTAATGATGCCTTAAAAGTATTAGGTAGAGTTTAGTTGATTGTCATCTCAATTTTTACCTAATTTTTTTTATCATTGATCAAAGTTTAAATATTAATATTTAAATCATGAAAGAAAGATATTTATGTTGTACGTATGACAAATAACCAAAATAAAAGATGAAATAAATGATTATGAAAAAACAAGTGCATATATTTAATAGACAAATTAATAGGCAAATTAATAAGCGGGATAAGATTTTTATTAAAGATTTCTTAAAGTTTCGCCAGCACACTTAACAAAACTAAAGAAATATTCTTTACCTCTAAAAAATTAAAACTTAATTTTTATTATAATTAAATCTTGATTATACAATTATTGAATTGATAAAAATTATGACAAATCACATGACGAAGCTAGAAGAGATAGAAAGAAATAAAATAAATTTTAAAAATGAAAAGAATGGCCAAATAGCCTGTCCCCCGACAATTAGGTTTCATGAGGCCTTCAATTTGTCTACCATTAACATCAAAAGTTAGAAAAAAACAAATTGGCCAAAGAAAATAATGCGCATCATGATTCAACCAATTGCATATATATCAGAAGAAGGAAAAGGGGAGTCATGGCATGACGTGGTACAGCTACTTAGACAATCTTGATATTGAAAGTAAGAATATCAATGGTAATAGCTACAAAAGGTAAATAAAAGAAGATAGGAAAGGTAACACGGCTAGCAAAAACCACAATTGAAAACACACAGAATTTTACACTACGAAGAAGAGGTCGGGAATCTACGAACAGTCAGACTATTCGCCTTGCTTTTACTTACGTGTGCTCTTTTTGCCCAAACCGATCCGTTAACTTGATTTGATTTGAAATTAATTTGGTAGAATTAAGTTCTTAAAATTATGGCTGATGTCATTTTTAGGTTAAGTTCAAATTATATTTCGGATCAGTCTAATTTGATTTAATGTTACTTATTATATTAAAATTTATAATTTTATGAATTAACATTTTTATATTAATATAATTTATTTTAAAATATATATTATAAAATATTTCATAATTTTTATTTTATACTTATAAAATTTTATAATTTAATTATACATAATATTTAAATTTATAAATTTTATTTAAATATCAAATTAACCTTATCTTAATTATGTCATTAATTGAATCATGATTAAATTAAATCTGAGTCTTAAAGTTTAGTCTGATAAAAAATTTAATTCAATACCCTTTATATTGTTTTTGTTTGATTCGCACAAGGAGAATCTTGCAGTTGGTCCATTGGATTTGGAGTTAAGCACTTTCGTAAGGCAAATTTCTTAGAAAAATATAGGCCTATTACTATTAATTTTGACTCGATCTAAGACATTTTTCTTGGCCAAACAGGCCTAAAATCAAGCCACCATCCTTTGTCAAGCGACGTCGGGCGGACCCAACAAAAAAATAGGCCCAGGAATTTCAATTCAACTAAATATATTTTAAAGATTAAATGGATCGGCTTATGAACCAAGTTCAAATTGACAGCACTAAAAAGCCATAAAATTATTGTTGGTAGTTCCAAATTGTACATCATCCTCGTACATAATTTATATCGCTACAAAAATTCTCTCATGCTTGAAAGTGTTAGAGGTGGAGAGGCTAATCTTAATTCAAGATGTTTTATGTATTATTTGGAAGATAAAATTTAGGTCTATTTTTTTATCTCTATTATATTTATTTTACTAATTAAATTATGATATGTGTATATCTTTAAAAAAAAGGTAAGAGAGAGAATATTAATAAATACATGTCATAATTTGATTGATAAAATAGATGTAATGAATATAAATAAATGAACCTAAGTTTTATCTTTATTTGAATGGGGTACAGAGGGGAGAGAGAGGAAAATAGAAGGGAAAAATGATCCTTACTCTTCTTTGGATGATTTTAATGAATTAATAGGAAGGAGAAAGAGGAAGAAATGGTCTCCTCATTACCTCCTCAAAATCCAAAAATTTTTCTCCTCAAATTGAGGGGTTTGAATTTTGGAAGGGGAAAAGATTAATTTTTTTTAGTACATGATTCATTTTTAATTAAATAGTGATTATTAAATTACATATATACTCTAGACTTGAGTTAATAAAGGTTATATTAGAAATCTAATTTTATAACTTGTCCGTTTCTTTTATTTTATTCATAATTTCCAAATAAGGGGATAGAAGTTCCCCTTATTATTATTTTTTTAACTTAAACATTTTTTTAACTTATTATTTTTTCTCCTTTTATTTTTTTAAGTTTGACTCGATCTAAGACAATTTTGTGGCCAAACAGGCCTAAAATCAAGCCACCATCCTTTGTCAAGCGACGTCGGGCGGACCCAACAAAAAAATAGGCCCTGGAATTTCAATTCAACTAAATATATTTTAAAGATTAAATGGATCAGCTTATGAACTAAGTTCAAATTGACAGCACTAAAAAGCCATAAAATTATTGTTGATAGTTCCAAATTGTACATCATCCTCGTACATAATATATATCGCTACAAAAATTCTCTCACGCTTGAAAGTGTTAGAGGTGGAGAGGCTAATCTTATTTCAAGATGTTTTATGTATTATTTGGAGGATAAAACTTAAGTCTATTTTTTTATGTTTATTATATTTATTTTATCAATTAAGTTATAATATATGTGTATCTTTTTAAAAAGAAAGTAAAAAAAAATATTAATAAATATTTGTCATAACTTAAATGATGAAATAGATGTAATTAATATAAGAAAATGAATCTAAGTTTTATCTTTATTTGGATGGAGTACACAGGGGAGAGAGAGGAAAATAGAAAGAAAGAATGATCCTTACTCTTCTTTGGATGATTTTAATGAATTAATAGGAAGGAGAAAAAGGAAGAAATGGTCTCCTCATTACCCCCTCAAAATCCAAAATTTTTTCTCCTCAAATTGAGGGGTTTGAATTTTGGAAGGGGAAAATATTAATTTTTTTTAGTACATTATTCATTTTTAATTAAATAGTGATTATTAAATTACATATATACTCTAGACTTGAGTTAATAAAAGTTATATTAGAAATCTAATTTTATAACTTGTCCGTTTCTTTTATTTTATTTACAATTTCCAAATAAGGGGATAGAAGTTCCCTTATTATTATTATTATTATTTTAACTTAAAAATCTAAACAAAGAGAAATAAGATAGTGTTTGATTTATTTTCTATTTTTATTTTCATTTGAAATGTTTTCATTTATAATTATTAAAATATCACATTATTTTTATTTTGTTTCTTATTTTAAAAAATTTGTGAAGAAAATAATAAAAACAAAATTTTGTTGTTTTCATCATTTCCTTCATAAAATCTTGAAGACAAAAAATAAAGCGAAAAGAATATGACAATTTTTGTAATTATAATTGAAAACATTTCAAGTAAAAATGAAAAGTGAAAACAAACCAAACACCCCCGGTCTCCATCTATCCTTTACCTTCCTTTTCTTTTCCGTCCCTTCCCCTTTCCCAAACATAGCATTATAGATATATGTTGGATTAGATTATACTTTAAAAAATTGCATTTTTTCAGTAAACAAAAAGAAAAAGGGCTTAAAAGTAATGTTTTAAGAATCGATTCAACTGCCTTGGTTGAACCAGTTAGATCATAGACCGAATATTATACCGACTGACGTTATACCAATTTTGATTCAGTTAAAGAACAATTCAAAGAGTTAAACCACAATAAACTGGTAAAACTCAACTAACTGGCTAGTTTCATCAAGTCTTCTAGTTCTCTTTTGTCTTTCACGTCGTTTAGCACGCTAGCTCTTTAGTTACTCCATCTTCTCCATTATAGGCCAAGCTACATGCAACAAAGCTAACAAAGCTCAAGCAGCAAGACTCTAGGCTAGTAGGCCTTTGAGTGGTTGGCTTTAAGCTCTATCGGTATTACAGCTTCTTTATTTTTGCTGAAGCAATTAGGCTATCTTTGGGAGCTTTAAAGAGGATGAAATAGAATAGTTCATAATGGAAAGGTAAGGAATATAATAAAATAGAATATACTACTTCATCGTTTGAATGTTTATTGAGTTTAACGAAAAATAAGAATGAAATATTCATGTCATTCTTTTCTTAATTTGTCAAATTCAAAAGACAAATATTTAAGGCTTTGAGTCGTAAGAGAGAGATTTTTTAACTCTTTCTTGTCATTCTATTTTCTCTTTTAAAATAATTTATAAACACACTTTTATTATGTTTTGTAATTTTATTCTATAACATTCTATCTATTGTTATCCTTCCAAACATGCCTTACGCCTTGTCACATTTCAAAGAAGCTCAGTTCAAATGAAAGAAAGAAATGAGAGACAGAGACAAAAGAAAGATAAAATGTGTATCTCTGTAAACAAATGAAAGCAAATCACATCAAAAAAGACCTTAGGAGAAAGGGAGAAAAAGAGCAAAAAAAAAAAAAGGTGTACTTTATGTGAAATTTATGAAAAGTTGAACCACTTTCTTGACTTTCACTGAGGTTCATTGATAGCTTTTACTGTTTAATTTAATTTAATTTCATTTAATTTCATTTCATTTTTTCAAATACATTACTACTTGCAATTTTATTTCAAGTTTAACATATTCAATGATTTTCCATCTTAATAGTAATATTTAAAAATAAAATTTTATAAAATTTTTACTTCAATAGTTTAATTGAAGACATTTAAAACTTTATTATTAATTTATTAATTTTATATCATAATAGTAAATAATATATTCATTATAAAGTTAATATATGATAATATCTAATTCATTTTAATAAGCGGTTCAACTATTGATTTATCTAGTTAAATCAGTTAAATCATAAACTACTCTTTCCTCTAAGTCTTCAGTTGAACTAATTTTTAAAACATTGCTTAAGAACGTTAGTTCAAATGGTATCAAATTCTTTTTAAGTTGTGCTTAGAATCATTTAAAATTGAAAGTGATTTAATTTATAAATTATTTTTCATGTTTGGAACTCATAATATAATGAGATTTGAATTAATTTATTGTTTAGAACACATTAAATATGAATTTAAATGATTTATATTAGCAACTTAGTTTATTACCCCTATTAAAATATGTTAAATGATTTACTAATAAGGGCAAAAATTTCAATTTTGACACTTAAAATTAAAATCAAATCAAATCTTTTATTATTTTATAAATTTTCAATTAAAGATTTTTATTTATGAATCAAATTGGTACCCAAAAAATTTCATTCCAAACGTACTCTTAGGAATTGTTCTGAGATTGAATCTCACTAAAATCACTTTAAATTAACGTGTCCTCTAAATCGCACTTGACTTTTTTTTTTTTTTCGGGCATAGGCAAGTAAAGTTAGATTTCTAGCTATAGAATATGGGGTGTGGGAATCGAACCTAAGGCTTCACCTTTGTGGGAGCACCTTTCAACCGTTGTGCTGTGTGTGCTTGTGTCTCTTTGCACTAGACGTAGATCTTCTAAAAAAATGGAAATGATTTATACTGAGACTTTTTATTTCACAGATCACACAGGAAGTGAATGTGGGTCATGGATGGTTGAGAGAAAAATTAAGGGAGAGAAAAATTATAAAAAAAAATAGATAAGGTTTGTGAGATTTTTGTATAAGAAAAGTATGTGTAAGTGACAAAACTCCAAAATAACAAGAAAAGGGGGATATAGAGTGCAATATATTGATCTATCTTAAGTTTGCGTACCTTCATAGTTCAAGACTTCAAGTAGGTTGTGTCTAACATGGTGACCCTTGCATATTAGCGTGCATCATAGGCCATTGATTTTGGAAATAAACACATCAATGGTTGTAAATAATTACCAAGTAAAGGCTGAATGGGTAAAAACATACGGATGAGTAAAATATAAAATTGGCCTAAAAAGAAAGAATTTGGGGGAAAACAACTGCAAAAAAACCCTTTCACGTTAAAACAAATGGACTGGAACATTCTCAGCATCTCTGCAACCTCAATCATCCAACCTCACTTCGCCAACCACCAAGAGATTGGAGAACCAAAAGCCAGTTCAACAACCACCTAGAGAATCAAATTTGCAAACGATTCATAGAAAAGCAAAGTTAATAGGGGAGAAGAAGAAGAGACTAGAGAGTCCCACGAGAATCAACAGCGAGTTTTGCATTGACGGAGATGGGTGGTTGGGGTTACATTAATGGCAGAAGAAGAGGGTGGTGGTGGTGGTGATTGATTTCTGAAGGAATGGAAGGGAGTGAGTCAACTTGGTGCGAAACCTGCCGAACCCCACTCCTTCTTCCCCAGCCCCCTTCCCCCACTCCTCCTCTTGCCACTCCCACCCAACCCATCATGACCCCACCTCCATCGATTACGAAACCAAGATCTCCTCGCCTAAAAACTCTGATCACTCATCACCCAAGTCTCCCCCAAGACAATATGTTGGCACAGCAACGGTGGAGGCATCATCATTCGGTGGTTGGCTCCAGTTCGTCGGAGCTTCTTCCTCCGGTGTGGGTGCCGTCGTCATCAACTAGGATGAAAGAAAGAAACAAAACACTGGTTTGTGGGATGAAATGTTTCTAAGAACTAAATTACAAAAGAACAAATTTAAAATGCCAAATCATAAATAGTAAAGGGCTTTTAAATAAATAATTAAAACTTGTCATACTCAATCATAACTTCTATTACAAGTTAGGTATAAAGTGTATGCAAACACCCAAATTTAAGAGTGTATTATTTAGGAGTGTAAGTGGGTGGTTTGATTTAATTTTTGAGAAAAAATAAATCTGAACTAATCAAAATTAATTGGTTTGGTTTGGTTCGGTTTTCGTATTTTTTAATAGTCAAATCCGAACAAAATCGAATCGAACATCTATAGATTGGTTTGGTTCGGGTGATTGAGTTAGCTATTTTTTTAATACAAAAATTAACGAAATAATTAGTTTTTCATAAAAAAATACAAAATAAACTAATGAAAAAAATTCTAGAAATAAAATCAATCTTATTAATTTGAACATTAATAATTATTTCATATTTTAGAATGTGTATTAAAATGTTCATAAAGGAGAACAAAGAAATATATTGATATTTGTATTAAGAAATTATATTTGAATAAGTTAAAAAAATTTTCAAGAGAGATTTAACTTAACAAGTTGTATACTACTACTATTCAATTAAGAGAAAGTTGTGAAACTACTAACCTGAAGGTATATATATAACTAATTGAACCCCTAATGACATGAGTGAAGCTAATGAATACTTGATTAGTTGAACTTTAAATCAGCAACCTAGCGAATCCAAAGTCTCCAACCTTTGCAGTCATATTTTCATCCAAGAGAATGTTGTTAGGTTTCAAATCACAATACACAATAGGAACTTCACTATCATTGTGCAGGTAATCTAATGCACAAGCAGCATCAATATTTATATTTAGTCTCTCCATAAGGTTCAACTCATTTTCATTTGCATGCTTTTTCTTCCCCTTAATCTAATCTTCCAAGCTCCCACTTAAGTACTCATAAACTAGAGTCAGAAATTTATTTTTTTTAAAGTCAATACTAGAGCATTTAAAGTCAATTCATCGTTTCCAAACTTCCAAGTTTAGATGATATTGTTACTGTTACTTTCACTTTTCTGTTCTTTATGTATAGTAGCAAGCAAATTATTAAACATAATATCAGTGTTAACACTGTGGTTATGATGATGTAATGTCTGACATGCCTTCTTCCATGGCCATGAGGCTCACATGTAAAATACAAGTAAAGTTTTTTATTACCTGCTAAATGGACAACAGAAAGCTTTTGAAAAACTCCACCATTAGGAATGATTCCTTCTAAATCATTATAAGAGAGGTTCAAAAGTTGAATGACATGTAAATTTTGAAGTTCAATAGGAATGGATCCAGAGAGTTGGTTGAAGGAAAAATCCAAAGTTTTCAAGTCTCTCACCTCTCCAAGAGTTTTTAGAATAGCACTTGATAGCATATGCCGGGCCAGAACTGCAGTGTCGGTGAGCAGAACCGAACATTTTAGCAGAAGAATTTTCTAGCCTTCTATGTTGAACAAAAACGACGTTTTAGGAGTTGAAAGCTGAGAAAGTATTACAAAAAATAAAGAAAAACAAGTAGTAGCCAAAAAATATTGTAGCATAATTTTTTTTTAAAAATAAAATATATAAATATATGGTTTGGTTTGGTTCGGGTTGGTTCGGTTTTGAAATTTTAAATCCGAGAACTGAACCAATTAAATTTTAATTGGTTTGGATTTTACCCAAACCAATCAATATATTCAAACCAAACCGAACTAATTTAATTGGTTCGGTTTGGATTAATCGGGTTAGTCAATTATCCGAACCAATTTACACCCCTAGTATTATTAGAGAAAAATAACAAAATTGAATAACTGCATTTCTTATTGAATGAAAATTGAAATTGAATTACAATATGAAGAATCCTTATATAGCAGAAAGAAACAACTAATTAACTAACAGAATTTATCCTATCTAATAACTAACTGAAAATAATAGAATTTGTTAACCACCAACATCTTCTTCAACTGTTAGCTCCAAGACTCCCTGATGATCACATATTTGATACATTAATAAGCTTTCATTCTTAATCATTTACATTCTTTATGTACTTAATTGATTGAGTTTTATTATGTTTTGTAAGTTTGGACTCAAAATTGAACTTAATTGAATTTTTCAGCATGATTCATATCTTACATTGTTTCTGTATTTGGGTCATATCTTGGGCTGTAGGTGGTCTTTGGAGCTGATTCTAGTGGCATTTGAAAGATAAGAGAGAGTTCTATAACTTTCATAAAGACCTCAAAGGCCCAATCACACGAGTAGATAACTCAAATTAGGGTTGAAGCAAGAACTAGAATACTGTTCTTGACAGCTTGACCTACGTATACTATTCATCACAGATTTTGGGCTATATATTGTAAAATGGATTGAAATTTGGATGCTGAATAGTTAAGATCCATATCTACAACTTTCATGTTGAACACTTTTCCATAATCGGATTCCTTGAAGGTGATATTGGGTTTGGAAGTCAGAACAGAGGAGCTGTGACTGGGCCTAGACAGTATGTAGTAATTTGAACGTATCTAGAGTTGTAGAAATGATATTGGATCCAAACTAAAGCCATTTGAAAGCTAAGATCCAGGCCTACAACTTTCATGAAGATCACTTGGTTCAAAAATGACGAATGCAATGACTTCAGAGCTGCATGATTTCAGAGACAAGGAATCTCCATTATTTCCCACTCATTTAATGTCATTTAATGTCATTTGGCATTTTCCACTCATTTTCCAATCATCCACCCACTAATAACTCAGCCCCCTTGATATTTTGTATCTCTAATCCTCTATAAAAGGAGGCCTTGGCAGATCATTGGGGGTATTAGGTGTTAGTTACCAAAATGATACCATTTTGTTACTAGGTTTTCTTGTAGTAATTTTCCTTTGTTCTAAATGAAAGTCATGTTCTTCTTCTTCTTCTTCTTTCTTTCTTTCTTCTTATCTATGAGTAACTAAGTTTCATTTTACTTGGGTGAAAGGGTGAAGCTCTTGGTAATAAAGTAAGGTTAGATTTATTCTTCTCTTGTGCTTAAATGATTTATATTTTCTAGTAACCATTATACGTATTATAATTTGTTTCTTATAATTTAGAAACCATCTTTGTAAAGAGGAGTTCTTGATTTGTTGTAGATAAAATATTGGCACAATGAATGCTTTAACCCATTTATAAGTGGTAGTAATATTTTTGGAAACATAATATAAATACGTATATAGTTTTAATAGACTTTTAACGTTGTATTTTCCGATTGGAACCTCCATGTTGTGAGGATTCTAATTGAGTTATAAAAGGAATTAATCTTACCTTTATTTTATTTACCAAGAGTGGATCTTTTAACCCAAGTAAATAATTTTAATCATAGTAACAAAATATTCACTTCACCTTAATTAATCTTCAACAATTCCCTGTGGATCGACCTCGGACTCCCGAGAAATTTATTACTTGAGACAACCTGCACTTGGGTTTGTAAATGCAACAACTAAAAAGTGTGCATCAAGTTTTTGGCGCCGTTGCCGGGGACTTGATTTGAAGAACAAATTTCTGGTGTAAATATTTTGTACATATTTTTTTTTTACTCTTTTAATTTTTTTTTCTTTTGTATATACTAACTTACTAACTTTGTGGGGGAAATCTCTCCCTTTTATTTTTTTTTTGTACATACTAACAAAGTGGGGAAACTCTCCTTTTATTTTACGCACTAACTTAGTGGGGAACCTCTCCCTTTTACTTTTCTTTTTTGTAATTTACTTTCTGCACTTTATTTTTTGCATTTTAATTTTCGTACAATGGGGTAATTCTCCCTTTATTTTCTTGTACATATTAACTTAGTGGGGGTAACTCTCCCTTTTATTTTTTGTACTTTATTTTTTGTATTTATTTTCTGTTATTTTTTTGTTATTTATTTTTAATCATTTTTTTTGTTTACTAACTTACTAACTTACTAGCTATCTAACTTTTTACTTTATCTGCTAGCTTTCTAACATTTAAATTTATCTCGCATACTAACTTTTTATTTATTTTTATTTATTTTTTTTATTTGGTGGTTGGTTTATTACCCCACCTTTTTTTTTTTTATTTGGTGGTTGGTTTCTACCACACCATTTTTATTTTTTTTATTTGGTGGTTGGTTTATTACCCCATTTTTTTTATTTTCTTATTTGGTGGTTGGTTTATACCACACCTTTGTTAATATTTAATGGACGGTTTATACTGCTAGCTTGTGTATTTTTTTTTCTATTTTAAGTTACTTGTTTATGTTTAATTGGTATTGTGATTTAAATTATGGTCGTTTGGTTAAAGTTAATCCTAGTACTGTACATATTGATTTGTCTAAATCACAATCACACACATCAAATACAATGGCTGAAAATGAAAGTGTGCATGATGAATATGAAAATCAACCGTTGCGAACCATGCGTGAGTATTTGCAACCATCTCGAAATTCTAGTCCATCATGTTTTATCTTTCCACTCAATGCCAACAATTTTAGATTCAAGCCAGGTATGATTTCTTTACTTCCTAATTTCTATGGTTTAGAATCTGAAAGCCCATATTTACATCTAAAAGAATTTGAGGAAGTATGTACCGCTTTTCATTATCAAACTTGCACTGAAGAGGTTGTTAAGCTTAAATTGTTTCCTTTTTCTTTGAAAGATAAAGCAAAAACTTAGTTTAACACTTTGAAACCAAGATCAATTAGCACATGGCAAGAAATGCAATGTAAGTTTTTGAAGAAATTTTTTCCAACACATAAAACCAATGCTTTGAAAAGACAAATCCAAAATTTTTTCCAAAATTCAAATGAAGCATATTTTCAAAGTTGGGAATGTTTTAAAGATTTGTTGAATTCTTGCCCACATCATGGTTTTGAAAAATGGCACACTATAAGCTTCTTTTATGAAGGGTTGACACCCGAAACTAAACAATTTGTGAAAACAATGTGCAATGGTGAGTTTGTTGATAAAGAACCTGAAGAAGCTTTAGATTATTTAGACCATTTGGCTGAAAATTCTCAATCTTGGCATGATATTAATCCTTCTGAAAATTCAATTAGATCTAATCTTGCAAATGCTAGTAAAGGAAAATATCATCTTAATCAAGAAGAAGATCTAAATGTTAAGTTTGCTAGTTTGGCTAGAAAGATTGAAGCTATGGAATCTCGGAAAGTAAAAGAAATCAAATTTGTGCAAAATGAAGAAATTTGTAGCATTTGTGATGAATTAGGACACTCAACAAATGAATGTCCAAAACTTCCTGTGTTTAAAGAAGTTGTGCATGAGCAAGTAAATGCAATGAACAATTTTAAAAAGCCATTCACTTCTTCTTTTTCAGATACATACAATCCGGGATGGAGAAATCACCCGAACTTCAGTTGGAGGAATAGCAATCAGCCACAACTCATGCAACCACCACCACCTCCTCAGGCACAGCAAGATTCTCAAAATCCTCAAGGATATGCACCCTATGTCCCACCATATAGGAAAAACCTTGAAGGAACATTGCATGCATTCATGAAAAAACAAGAGGCCATCAATAACCACAACAATCAAACCATGATTGACATAAAAGACACTCTTGCTAAACTTTCTTCTACACTTGCCATTCATGAGAAAGGAAAGTTTTCCTTTCAACCTCAACTAAATCCCAAGGGTCAATACAGTCTAAAAGATGGTAATCCAGAAAATTAACAAATAGATCAAGTCAAGTCAGTGATAACCCTTAAGAATGAAAAAGTTGTTGAAGAAAGTAAGGAGATAAAGAGTCAAATGTCCAAAGTGATGAACTCCTTGAGTGTGAATGAGCTAGAGGATGTGGAAAAGAATCAAGATAGTAGTGATGCTGAGCTACCCAAGGAACCTAAGGTGAAAAAAAGTCTTGTTAAGCCAGAAAATGATGACGAAGGCCACCAGACATACATGATTGACTCAATCATGGATAGGGGAGTTTCTACAACCCATGAATTTGATCCCCTTGAGAATTTTCTTGTCAATTCTGAGTTTAATTCTATCAGTAATCCCTCTGATGTAGTTGATATTTTTACTATTTTTGATAAAACTCAAGATCATGACACTCAGGCATGGTAACCAAAGTTTAAGGAGTTTCTTATGAAAGGTTGGAGCATTACTGATAAAAAAGGTGTTTGTCCCTTGGTCTGTTCTTATAAAATTAATTTGGAAGAAGGTAAATGGTCAGCAGTGGAAGCTATAACTTGAGTTGAAGGATCCAGATGTAGCAGAAACTTTGGTAGACGATCCTGTCTACCAAAGCTGAGGTAAGTTTTTAGTATTTCGTATTTTTATTGAGTCGGTTTAAGTGCCTCCCAGATTTCAGAGCCTTTGTATGGGGATGTAAATAGTGTCGGCCAAAAAAAAATATAAAAAAAAACCCAAATTTTTTTTTTTTGTTTCCATGCTTATTTATTTTATTTTTTTTTTGTCATTGCTAACCATTGTCAAGATGTAGTTATTCTCTTCTCGTCTAAGCATTTCGGGTATGTGACTTCCCCTCATTACTTTGTTAATTTTGTCCTAATAATTTCTTTGATGTATATTGATAATTATTTCTTCAGTTTGGATTTCATTGTTAACATTGAGGACAATGTTGTGATCTGGTTGGGGGGAAGGATAGTTGTGTGTAAAAATTAAAATAAAAAATAATAATTTTTTTTTAGAAAGTGTGTATATTAATATGTCTGTTGTGTTTATGTGTTTGTCAGTAACTTACTAAACCAGTGAAGGATGGCAGAGTAAGGAGTAAATTTTACTCTTGAGACGTATCTTAGTTGGGGTCGTAACTAGTTTGTGTAGAAGTAGCAACTCAAATTCAGGGAAATATGCATGATTGAGTAAATTATCTTCTTTCTTAAAATTCACATGCTTGGTTATGGATGTTGAATTGGTGGACTGAGAATGATAGAATTATGCCTTATAAGATTTTGAGCTTATCGATGAATGGATTGAACATCTGTACCATTCTTTTCTTTCTTGAGTGATTTTTTCTCATGGAATTGTTACTCTAGAACTTGCTTTGATTCTTTTTGAAGCTACATTTTCACATGCATACATAAACATGATTGAGGCAAATTTTCTTGAATTAACCACTTTGACCAAATAGCTAACCTCACATATTTTCCTTTGTTTAACCCCTTTGAACTTATTTGATCATTCTTTGTTTCTAACTCATTACGTACCTTAAATGAAAAACCACGTTCTAACCCAACCTTAGGGAATAAGAAAGCATTGACTTTGTTATTTGATGAGTTCTGGAACAAGTGTGGGGGTGCATATGCAGATTGGTTATAAAAATAAAAAAGAAAAAAATGTGTCTATATAAAAAAAAAACTGATTATTGCTACAATCAAAAGAATGCACCATGTGATATATCCATACCTAGACTGAGGGTGGATGATTGGAAATAACAGAAATAGAAGGAGAATGTTCAAGCCTAACATTGAATTCAACCTACCAATTGATCTTCAACAAAACATTAGTCAGATATTGGTCATTGTCCTGTAAGAGGAAGAACTAAGAAATTCTTGAGAAATTTAGACTGAATGTTCTCAAACATCTTCTCCATTCTAACTGTATCATAATGTTTTTTTTATTCTCTTGGGTATTTAACTTGTCTTATCTATATTACTTTCACCTTTACCTTGACTCCATTATAACCTTGAATAAAGTCCTCATGATTTATGTATATATGTTGTTTTTGAGTAGTGGAGAAGTAGAAGATAAGCAAACTTATGGTAGTACAATTTTCATGGGTTGAATTGAGTGAAACACAAACCTTTTAAACACTCGAGGGATTGAGAGTGAATCTTGTGAAAATCTATCATTCTTGACTCATGCTTTTCAATTGAAATATCCTTACTTGTTGATTTGAGATATGAAGATATGTTACCTCATGAATGTTTTGATTACTTGAATGATTAATTGCTCTTCATTTGTAAATATTATTAGAAATTGAGTCTTTTAGAGTGTTTAGCTTTTGAGTCTGTTTCGTTTTTTTTTTTTTTAGTTTTGGTCTTGTGTTTTGCCCAGGAGTGCAAAAAGCTAAGTGTGGGGGAATTTGATGATCACATATTTGATACATTAATAAGCTTTCATTCTTAGTCATTTACACTCTTTATGTACTTAATTGATTGAGTTTTATTATGTTTTGTAAGTTTGGACTCAAAATTGAACTTAATTGAATTTTTCAGCATGATTCATATCTTACACTGTTTCTGTATTTGGGTCATATCTTGGGCTGTAGGTGGTCTTTGGAGCTGATTCTAGTGGAATTTGAAATATAAGAGAGAGTTCTATAACTTTCATGAAGACCTCAAAGGCCCAATCACACGAGTAAATAACTCAAATTAGGGTTGAAGCAAGAACTAGAATACTGTTCCTGACAGCTTGACCTACGTATACTGTTCATCACAGATTTTGGGCTAGATATTGTAAAATGGATTGAAATTTGGATGCTGAATAGTTAAGACCCATATCTACAACTTTCATGTTGAACACTTTTCCAGAATCGGATTCCTTGAAGGTGATATTGGGTTTGGAAGTCAGAACAGAGGAGCTGTGACTGGGCCTGGACAGTATGTAGTAATTTGAACGTATATAGAGTTGTAGAAATGATATTGGATCCAAACTAAAGCCATTTGAAAGCTAAGATCCAGGCCTACAACTTTCATGAAGACCACTTAGTTCAAAAATGACGAATGCAATAACTTCAGAGCTGCATGATTTTGGAGACAAGGAATCTCCATTATTTCTCACTCATTTAATGTCATTTGGCATTTTCCACTCATTTTCCAATCATCCACCCACTAATAACTCAGCCCCCTTGACATTTTGTATCTCTAATCCTCTATAAAAGGAGGCCTTGGCAGATCATTAGGGGTATTAGGTGTTAGTTACCAAAATGATACCATTTTGTTACTAGGTTTTCTTGTAGTAATTTTCTTTTGTTCTAAATGAAAGTCATGTTCTTCTTCTTCTTCTTCTTCTTTCTTTCTTTCTTCTTATCTATGAGTAACTAAGTTTCATTTTACTTGGGTGAAAGGGTGAAGCTTTTGGTAATAAAGTAAAGTTAGATTTATTCTTCTCTTGTGCTTAAATGATTTATATTTTCTAGTAACCATTATACGTATTATAATTTGTTTCTTATAATTTAGAAACCATCTTTGTAAAGAGGAGTTCTTGATTTGTTGTAAACAAAATATTGGCACAATGAATGCTTTAACCCATTTATAAGTGGTGGTAATATTTTTAGGAAAAATAATATAATTACGTGTATTATTTTAATAGACTTTTAACGTTATATTTTTCGATTGGAACCTCCATGTCATGAGGATTCTAATTGAGTTATAAAAGGAATTAATCTTACTTTTACTTTATTTACCAAGAGTGGATCATTTTTACTCAAGTAAATAATTTTTACTGTAGTAACAAAATATTTACCTTACCTTAAATAATCTTCATCAATTCCCTGTGAATTGACCTCGGACTCACCGAGAAATTTATTACTTGAGACAACCTGCACTTGGGTTTGCAAATGCGACAACTAAAAATTGTGCATCACTCCCCCGCAAGTTGAGGAGTGGATAACAAGCACTCTCAGCTTGTTAAGCAGACGATGGAAAGGAGTAGAATCAAGGGGTTTGGTTAATATGTCTACTAATTGGTCAGTAGTAGAAATAGGGAGAAGATGAAAGAGTTTAGATTGAAGCTTTTCGCGGACAATGTGGCAATCAATTTCGATATGTTTTGTGCGTTCATGGAAAGTGGGATTGGCTGCAATGTACTGAGCAGATTGGTTATCACAATATAACATGGCTAGTGAAATGAAAGGTAGATGGAATTCTTGGAGAAGATAGGTTAACCATTGAATTTCACAAACAGTAGAAGCAAGAGCTCTATATTCTGCTTCTAAGGAGGATTTGGAAACAGTTGTTTGTTTTTTGGAGCGCCAGGAAATTAAGGAGTCGCCAAGAAAAATGCAAAATCTAGTGGTGGATTTGCGAGTGTCAATACAGCTAGCCCAATCGGAATCCGAAAATGCCTTTAGGTGAAGCTTAGAATGGGCAGTATAGAAGAGACCATGAGCAAGAGTAGGCTTAAGATATCGGAGCACCCGAATGGCAGCTTGATGATGATGAGAGGTTGGACAATTGAGAAATTGACTGAGTTGGTGAACTGAATAGCTGAGGTCAGGTCTGGTTGTTGTAAGATACAATAATCGACCTATAAGTCATCTATAAGCGCCTGGATCATCTAAGAGTTGGCCTCCTACTTTCTGCAACTTAGTATCTTTGGTCATAGGAGTAGAAGCTGGTTTTGAAGCTAGAAGTCCCATGTCTGATAAGATGTCAAGAGCATACTTTCGTTGGCAAATGTGTATGCCATGCCGCGATCTAGCAATTTCGAGGCCAAGAAAATATTTCAAATCACCAAGATCCTTGATTCTGAATTGTTGGTTGAGCAAATGTTTGATAGCATTGATTTCTTGGAGGTCGGTTCCCTGCAAGAATCAAGTCATCCACATAAACTAGGAGAATAGTAAAAGAATGAGTATGATGTTTAAGAAATAAAGAATAGTCAGAAGAGGATTGTGTGTATCCCTGAGATAAAAGAGAAGAAGAGAGCTTGGCAAACCACAGTTGACTGGACTGTTTCAGGCCATAAATGGACTTCTTGAGTTTGCAAACCTGATGTGGTTGAGTTGGTATGATTCCTGGAGGATGCTCCATGTAAACTTCTTCATCAAGGTGCCCATGAAGGAAATCATTATGGACATCTAATTGTTGTAGATGCCAATGGTTAGCAGCAGCAATAGCAAGGAGTAATCTGACGATAGTAACCTTGGCAACAGGAGAATAAGTGTCAAAGTAGTCTATATTATTAGAGAAAAAGAACAAAGTTGAATAACTACATTTCTTATTGAATGAAAATTGAAATTGAATTACAATATGAAGAGTCCTTATATAGCAGAGAGAAACAACTAACTAACTAACAAAATTTATCCTATCTAATAACTAACTGAAAATAACAGAATTTGTTAACCACCAACATCTTCTTCAGCTGTTAGCTCCAAGAGAGTGTATGGTATAATCAACCCTTCAAGTAGATAAAATCTCCACCATTGCAATAACAAAAAGAATGAAACTAATCTTATTATTATTATTATTCTCATTTCTATTTGCAACCTTTTAATATCATTTGAAAACTTGATCAGTAGAGCTGTCAGAAACTCGTCTCATTGTCAAGGGTGAGTTAGCCCAAAATCCTAGTTCCTAATGGCGTGTGGTTGATGTTACTTTCAATTATTGGTTTATTTTCCATCTGTTGTTCATAGTGCAATTTGCAAATTCAAGTTTAGCGTATGATGTCTTCTTTTGAGTATTGATATACTTATTATTCTTGATGTGCACAAGTTTGGAAATAATATTAAATATCGAGCAATAAAATTTTATGGGTTTGTTCAAGTTGCTGTATACTGTCCAAGTGAAATTTAGTGCTTAATTAGCTGCAAATTCCAAATTAAATGATAATATGTCAAGTCTCAAGAAAAAATTATGCACTGTATATTTCAATGTGTTGGGGCTTTACTTGCTCCCTAGCATCTTGCCCAGGAAAGTGCAAGACTTCTTTTTTATTTCATCATCTATTACTCATTCTCTCTATTTTAGGTTCATTTTAATATTTTACAACCAATGACCATGGTTCTACTTTAGTGATCAATCTGGTTGAACAATAGACTATAGTTTGTGGTAGTATGTCTGGTTGATGTTTTGTTTTTTCTTCGAACTTGATTTGTTTACACACTTCTAATTAATTGCAGCTGGTTCATATATTTAAAAGTGTGTAAATATAAATTACTTAGGCCGATGCGAGACCACTAAATTGCACTAACCTTACAGGCCAAATACGAGGATAATCTTATTGTTAATGATTTTATGAAGCTTTATACTCATTTTTAGTACTCGTTTCATGCATTTCTCTCTCATTTCGTCAAATTTATATATTTTCTATAAGAAGTATAATTTTTCGTTTTGTTTGATTAGAATTGCTATTCTCTCTATTAGATTAAGAGTGCATTTATTTGTCCTTTTTTTACAAGAAAAGTATATTTTCATTAAAAGTAGTTTTTCATTAAAAAACAATTATGAAACATGATAATCTATTTGAATAAGATTTTAAAAAAAAATATCAACTATGGAAATATGCAATAAAAGAGAGAAAGTAAAAATATACTCTTTATAATTATATTCAAATGTAAAACAACTTTTATTTTACACAAAAATTTCTAAAAAAAATAAGTATTTATACTATCTTATAATCACTTTTTTAAAATTTACCTAAACACACCCTAATTGTATCTTGCCAATAAGTGCATGCGATTAGATGCAACTAATTATCCTTCGCCACAAACCACCTCTTCTAAGGATCTAAAATATATGAAAATTAAGCAATGATGTTGATTTCAAATTGATTAAGTTTCTGTTGTGTTTAAAATCAATTAAAATTAAAAATAATTTGATTTAATTTAATTTAATTTAATTTAATTTAAAAATCAAATTTTATTTTTAAAATCTAATATAAAAAATAATATTTGAATTAATTTATAAATTATTTTGTTATGTTTAGAATTAATGATTTAGAAACCAAATCGGACCGGGTAGCCGACCAGCCTTATCAGCGATTGGGTTAAAGGTAGAAAACCAGAAGTAACACCGAAAGAACCGGTGTTGAACCAAAAAAACCACCGGACTGGTTGAAACGAAGCTGTTTTCTGGAAACTGGCTAGTTGAATCTTTCTTTTTTTGTTTTAAAATTTGCCCTGTTTGGCTCTTCCATCACGCCGTTGAACTGCCCTAACTCCCCTATGTTCATGTTTAAGAGTCGTTCACTATGGTTTTTCACTTCCCAGTACCTCTTTTCCATTGCGCAGCACCTTCGATCCTCCATCACGCCACTAGCCACCTTGTTGGCGTCATCTGGTGTAACACCCCAAATTCTGGCTATATGAATAATAATAGCAGAATTATACTATTTTGTATTTTCTGTGTGGTACAAAAATAATTTGACTGTTCTGAGATCATATTTGATCATTTTGTGTGATTGCTCTTGGCCAGGAAAAATAATAATTTTCAGGCCGGGAAAATTCTAATCTGCCTCATTTGGAGACGAGGGATCTTACTAAACCCGAATCTGAGTGACACAGAAAAGAATCTTTTAATTTTTAGAATCTATCTATAAAAATAAAAATATTGTACTAATAAATATCTGTGGTTATATTTATAGCAGCCGTTGCTATGAATGTTGGACCCGATAAGTTTTAATTAATAGAAAATGTGTTTAGAATATTTCTTGTAATTAAAATTAAAATGATCCAATAGGATATAGTCAAAACAAATGGTTGGACTTTTCTAACCAATGAGAATTGGTCAAGGAAAGAAGCTTAGACTTCCTTGTGGACCATTAGATTTGAAGCTTGATTAGAAGCTTTGATCTTCACCATTGATTCAATCAATGGTGTAAAACAAATCCTACCAAAACTATCAAGTAATATCCACCATAGATAAAATTAATGGATAGGAAATCAAATTGATTTTCAATGGATAAGATTGAGTCAACAATAATTGCTTGACTTTTGCTTAGAAAACAAATTAACCTTAATTGAGTTGACCTAATTACCCAATTAAGAAATTAAGTAAACTAACTTAATTAGGGATTAGTTATAACTTAATCCTTAATTTAATATCCTAATTCTAATTAGAGGTGATGATGCATGCTAAATATGAATTAGATGCATGCTAAATATGTTAAACTAAATTAGTTTTATACGTGGATGATTAAGTAAGAATGGTTAGGAAATTAAACTTAATTAATTAATTAATCAACTAACTAGTAATTAGGCTTGAACTAATAATGAATTAAGGACCTTAAACTTACCTAAATAACCATGGTCCAGCGAGAAGAATTGGACGGCCCAAGAAGACCAAGTTCCACGGTTCAAGTGCGTTTTGGAGCAAAGCAGAATTGAGACGGTCGGCCAGAAGAAGATGAGCTTAAATAGCCTACGGTTTCAGCAATTTGAAGAAGCTTCCAAGTGATATTCAAATATCACAAAGTCATGCAAAGTCATGCAAAGTCAAGTTTGTGACCAATGAGAAGAGAGTGTCCTTGTGCAATTAAAGAATAGCTACTTACTCAAGTAAAATGTCATTCACGGTCATTCACCAAAACAGCTTGGAAGCATTTGTAAAATGGGAGAATTATCCAAGTAATTCTCTCCATTTTCTCCTCACAAGTCACACGGCAACAGCTCATGGCAAAGAATTGGAAGATTGGACAATTAATCAATTAAATCTCTTTATTTATCCTCACAATTTCACTCACGTGCACTGGAAGGAGTGGATAATTATGCAAATGAATTTCTTCATTTTCTCCTCACAAATCACACGGTGGCGCAAAATTTGTCTTCATGCACTTAAAAAAAATTGATAATCACTCAAGTAATTCTTCCAAAATCTCACAAGTATTACACGGCTAGCAGCCTTTGTGAAATGTCCTCATCCTTTTGTTTTACACTTATCAAACATAAGCTAATTTCTCTCAATGTTCCAAGGGAAAACTCACGCACCTTCCCTTCTCCCTTCTTTCTCCCAATCGGCTACCACCTAGAAAATCACACCATCAAACCTTTAAACATTCATCTATTGGTTTGTTTTTGACTCAAATTCTACTCTAATCATTTCTCCTTCACAAGGTTTTGTCACAAAACCTATCCTATCTTGTTTAAAGCTTCTTCAACCTTTTCCTAAAAGGTAAGCTTGGATTTAATGATTCAAAGTTTGATTTTTTTTTGTTAACCATGATTTCTCCATGGTTTTCAATCTTGATTCTTGTGTGATCCTTTACTAATTTTCTTGAAAATTTTAGGGCTTGTTTAGGAGATTAACAAAGTTTCAAGGAAAGGAGGAAAGCTTAGAAAGCTTGTCTTCAAGAGGTAAGAGGAGACTCAACCTTACCACCCATGTTCGGTAGTGTGAGGATGGTTTGTTCGGTGAAAATTCCTTAAGGATTTATTCACCTATTGTTTGAGGTTAATCACCTATTGTTTGAGGTTCTTGGGTATTGTATTGATTGATTTGTATTTGAGATGTGCCTGCTTGTGTTTCTATGTTTGGACCGTATTTGGGATGTGTCTCGTTTGTGTTTCTATGTTTGTATGTGTAATATCTGTGAGGTATAATTTTATTTCAATACTTGCCTCGTATCTTTGTAATGCTTAAGGAACTGATAATATGGGTGTATGTGAAATATATCTGTAGAGAAATTTATACCGTATATATGTGAACTTTGTCTTGTAAATTTTATGAGAAAGGGATTCAATTGTGAATGTTATGGAAATATGGGGTCATTATGTAAATTGATGTGTTTTGAGGGGCGAAAACATAATTAATATGTTTTTGAAGGACAAAAATGTAAATTATGTATTTTGAGGGACGAAAACATAATTAATCTGTTTTGAGAGACGAAAATGTAATTTATGTGTTCCGAGGGATTATTTTGCAAATATGAGATAAATACAGTAAATTTTAATATTAAATTGAGTAAAACAGTAATTCTGATTCAAAACATATGAAAAATATTCACACGATTGGAAAATGTTAAAAAAATCACTACGTGATTTGAAAAGGCGACAGAATTGAGTCGCGAGTGAGAAAATATAAAAATATTACTACGTGATTAAATTACAGTAATACTACTGTTAAATTATTATATGAATCCTGTACATGTGATATTAATGGAAATTGTGAATAGTGCATAGTACATGCATTGGAAAGGTCCAAAGGACTGTGTAAGGCAAGTTGCCTAGAAGAGATTACACCTCTTGAGTGGGTGCAATAAGCGTAGCGTAGGTCACTTGTTGACCTTGGGGGCATTGGGGTGCGGGTTGCCTACAATGGACAGTTGGTAGCTCTTCTGTACCGTGGGTTAGACCAATGCAACACACCAATGATCCGAACCGAGACACTATCCCTAATCATGATTTGATACGGATTGTCGTGCATATACTAGATGTGCAGAAATTGAGCACGTGGTCCGAAGTATATTGGTGAAATGAGATCTTTTGATCACTCTCTCCGACTCGAGTTGTAGCTCCATGGAGTAGGATATTGAGTCAGTGTACATTTGCATTCATAGATGATATATCATTGTAACTCTTGCTCATGTATAATTCTTGCTTGTGGTAATTAATATATTGGATACTTGAGTATTGAAAATAGCATAATCGTAATTCTTCTTTTATTTCTTGTGTAATGATGATATATAATCTTAGTAGCATAACTGTAATTATAGTATGACATCTGTATGATATTTTGGGATGTGTTTATCTTCATTGCTACCATACTGGTATTGGCATAGGTGATCTCACCTCTTGCATATATATGTTGTATCATGTTTATATATTGTTAAGATACTGAGTCAGACGTAGAGCGAGAAGCAGAGAAAGGTCCAGATTCCGTTGAGAACTTCGAGTTTTGATGGCTGTGGAGATCCCTAGTTTCTTGGGTTACATGAGACTAACGTTTATCAGAGGGGACGAGGCATGGACTGAAGATCTTGAGAGAGTGAGTATATATTATCTAGGAGATGTAAATATTAGACTGAGTAGGCTACATTCAGGGAACCCTTACTTTTCTGTTACTATTTATGTACAATTAGAGTTTCCTATATCCATCAGGCAGCATTAGGGAGCGTACTATCGCACCCCTAGAGAGAGTAGTGTCGTATCGTCCGCTCGGACATTTGTCCCTCGGACTTTACGTCGGGTTGGAATTCCCCCACCCGGGGAGTCTAAGGAGGACCCATCTGAGGGTCCGGCTACTTCTGAGGGCTCAGCTGCCTAGTAGTACTTGGGCAAAGATGTCAATGTAAATAGTGTTTAAAATTTTTGGAGTGACTGGTTTGTAATATTTACAGTATGATAATGTTAAAGACTTGTATATGTATAACAAGAGACTTGGATATGTATAAATGATGTAAATTATTTGTAATGATCTTGTGATGTTTTATTTTCTCGCTTTAAGTTTATTTTCTTGTTATTAAGATTTTTTGAATTTTGTATTTTTTTCCTACAAAGTACGTTATCTAAATAAGGTTGATTTGGTAATTATGTAACATAAATGTGACATCCTAAGGTGGGTGTTACATTAGTTGGTATCAGAGCCCAAGTTAGAGTCTTTTGGGTTTGTGGTTAGGTCTGTCTTGTTTAAGTTGCGTGTTTCTCTGTGTTTGTTTGTCGGAAAGGAAACCATATTACTAGAAGATTGATTTCAACTATTATATGTGTTATCCAATTGACTTGAGAAAGACGAAATGGCTGGACGAGGAAGAGGGCGTGGTAATACTAGAGCAGAATATGAGAATGCCGACAATGAAAATCAGAATATGGCTGCAGCTATAGCAGCAATAGAAAGGATCGCTGAAGTTGTTGTCCAACAGAATCAGAGAGCAACTGACGATGCTCATAGCTTGTCAGAATTTTGAAGGAATAATCCGCCTAAGTTTCATGGAGAGTTTGATCCAGAGAAGGCTGATTTGTGGATTAAGGAACTAGAGAAGATATTTAATGGGATGGGTTGTACTGATGAGCAAAAACTTACTTTCGCGACGTTTGTGCTAGTTGGTGATGGAGAGGCCTGGTGGGCAGGAGCTCGAAGATTAATTGAAGCTGAAGGAAGAATTGTAACATGGCAACTCTTTAGACAGAAGTTTTTGGCAAAATATTTTCCAGCGAGTGTGCAACATGCTAAGGAGATGGAGTTCCTTAGTCTGAGGCAAGGAGCAATGACTGTGAGCGAGTATGCAGCAAGGTTCGAAAGCTTGTCTAAGTTTTCGAGGTACTTTCAGATGCATCCAGATGAGGAATGGAAGTGTAGGAAATTCGAAGAGGGGTTGAGGCTTGACATCAAGAGAGCTTTAGCGACGGTGGATATTGATCAGTTTCTGGTGTTATTGGACAAGTGTCGAAAGATTGAGGAAATCGATAACCAACGGGCGGCAAGGACTAAGAACTTTGGACCAGCACGGTTCCAACGAGGAAGAGGTAGCGGTGGCAATCGTTATCAACAGAAACCCTACACTAAACCAGCAGGAGGTCAGAATAAACAACAATCAGTTGGGGAAAGTTCAAGTGGTAGTAAGGCAGTTTCAACTGGAACTTCTACACTTAAATGTTTTAAGTGTGGGAAAGGACATCTTACTAGGCGATTTGTCGGCATAAGGGGTGATCTCGCTATAGATGTGGGAAGTCGGACATTTTTCCGAGAGATTGTGATCGTTGAAGGCAGAGCCATCGGTGGGCAATGTTCGTTCGCAAGGCCACAAAGCGGGTGGTCGAGTATATACTATGAGCGGGGAGGAAGCCGCTAAACCGAGGACTTGATAATGGAGGAGTGTGCCATTAAAGGTAACCCTTTAACAGTGTTATATGATTCGGGAGCAACACATTCTTTCATTGCATGTGATTGTGTGGAGCGTTTGGGATTGACTGTGACTACATTGCCATATGATTTGACTGTGGTTACTCCTACTGATAAACCTGTGATAACTACAAAAGTATGCTTGAATTGCCCTGTATGTGTTAGGGATAGAATCTTTCATGTGGATTTGATCTGTTTGCCTCTTTCTAAGATTAATGTAATCTTAGGTATGGATTGGTTATCCTCTAACCATATTCTGATTGACTGTTCGAGTAAGACGTTAGTTTTCCTTGAAGTTAAGGATTCTAAATTCTTAACGGCTACTCAAGCGGAAGCTTGTTTAAAGGAAGGAGACCTAGGGTACTTGTTGATATCTTCTTTGGAGGTTCACTGTGAAGATATTCTGAAGGATATCTTTGTAGTGAATGAATTTCCCGAAGTGTTTCCTGAAGACATACCGGGATTACCACCGGAAAGGGAAATTGAATTCTCCATTGATTTGGTACCTGGAGCTGGACCTATATCTATGGCACCTTACAGAATGTCACCAGTAGAGTTGGCCGAACTGAAGAAGCAATTGGAAGATTTGTTGGAAAAGTAATTTGTGAGACCAAGTGTATCACCCTGGGGAGCTCCAGTGTTGTTGGTAAAGAAGAAGGATGGGACTTCTCGGCTATGTGTGGATTATCGACAGCTGAACAAGATTACAATCAAGAATAAGTATCCCCTACCAAGGATTGATGATCTGCTGGATCAATTACGAGGAGCCACCATATTTTCTAAGATTGATTTACGTTCTGGTTATCACCAGATACGTGTAAAGGTGGAGGATATTCCGAAGACTGCGTTCTGGACTCGATACGAGCATTATGAGTACCAAGTGATGCCTTTTGGTGTGACTAATGCACCTGCAATATTTATGGACTTCATGAACAGACTTTTTCGTTCATATTTGGATAAGTTTATTGTTGTCTTTATTGATGACATCTTGATTTATTCTCGAAGTCAGGAGGAACATGCTAAACACCTCAGAGTGGTTCTACAGATTTTGAAGGAAAATAAACTATATGCCAAGTTGTCCAAGTGTGAATTTTGGTTGAGCGAAGTACAATTCTTGGGGCATGTCATATCAGCAGATGGAATTGAAGTTGATGCATCGAAAGTGGAGACAGTTGTTGAGTGGGAAAGACCGAAGACTGTATCAGAGATCCGTAGTTTCATCGGATTGGCCGGTTACTATCGAAGATTCATAGAAGGATTTTCAAAGATTGCAGGACCTCTTACCCAACTTACACGAAAGAATGAACCGTTCGTGTGGACTGAAGCCTGTGAGGAAAGTTTTCAAGAGTTGAAGAGACGACTAACTACTTCACCAGTTTTGATTCTACCTGATCCTAACAAACCTTTCGAGGTGTACTGTGATGCTTCGTATCAAGGATTGGGTTGTGTACTTATGCAGAACCGTAAGGTTGTGGCATATGCGTCGAGGCAGTTGAAGATGCATGAGAGGAATTATCCGACTCATGACTTGGAGCTAGCAGCAGTGGTATTTGCGTTGAAGATATGGAGACATTTTCTCTATGGAGCAATGTTCACTGTATTTAGTGACCATAAAAGTTTGAAGTATCTGTTCGACCAGAAAGAGTTGAACATGAGACAAAGGCGTTGGCTTGAGTTTCTGAAAGATTATGACTTTCAGTTACAATATCATCCCGGAAAGGCGAACGTCGTAGCGGATGCTTTGAGTAGAAAATCGCTTAATGCTTCTGTTATGATGATGAAGGAAAAGGAATTGATAGAAGAATTTCGGGACATGCGATTATCTGTGAAGTTGACACCGGGGAAGATGTGTTTGAATATGATCACCATTTCAAATGATCTGATGAATAAAATACAAGAAGGACAGAATAGTGATCAATATCTGCAAGAAGCAAAGGAAGCAAGAAGTCAAGGAGCAGAATTAGAATTCAGCGAAGGTGTTGATGGAATTTTGAAGTTCAGAGGGAGAGTTTGCGTACCAAACGATCCAGAACTTAGGAGATCAATTTTGAATGAAGCTCATAAAAGTAAGTTGAGTATGCATCCAGGAGCCACGAAGATGTATCAAGATCTGAAGTAGCTGTATTGGTGGCAAGGAATGAAGAGGGATGTCGCAGAATATGTATCATCCTGTTTGACTTATCAGAAGGCCAAGGTGGAACATCAATGGCCATCAGGAATGTTGCAACCTTTGCCTATTCCTGAATGGAAATGGGATGACATAGCAATGGATCTCTTCACGGGGCTACCAAGAACTCGGAAAGGTCACGACTCTATATGGGTAATTATTGATCGGCTTACAAAGTCGGCGCATTTTCTACCGATTAATATTAAGTACTCAATGAAGAAGTTGGCTTAGATATACATCAATGAAATTGTTAGACTTCATGGTGTACCATCTAGTATAATTTCTGATCGAGATCCGCGATTCACATCAAGATTTTGGACTAGTCTACAAGAAGCAATAGGAACCAATCTACATTTGAGTTCTGCTTACTATCCACAAACTGATGGTCAGTCAAAAAGAACAATTCAGTCGTTGGAGGACTTGTTGAGGGCTTGTGTTCTAGAGCAAACTGGTGGTTAGGATGAATTTCTACCATTGATAGAGTTCACCTATAACAATAGTTTCCATTCGAGTATAGGGATGGCACCCTATGAAGCCTTATATGGGAGAAGACGTAGGACACCATTGTGTTGGTACCAGGATGGTAAAAGTACTGTGATAGGACCTGAATTTGTGCAGCAAACAACCGAGAAGATAAAGATGATCCAAGACAAGATGAGGACAGCTCAGACGCGGCAAAAGAACTATGCAAATAAAAGGCGAAGACCACTGGAATTCGAAGAAGGTGACCATGTATTTTTACGTGTGACACCTATGACTGGAGTTGGACGAGTAATTAAGTCGAGGAAGCTTACTCCTAAGTTTATCGGACCGTATCAGATACTTCGTCGGATAGGTCCGGTAGCTTATCAAGTCGCGTTGCCACCGTTTTTATCAAATCTTCATAATGTATTTCACGTGTCACAATTATGGAAATATATTCCAGATCCGACTCACATTATCGAACCAGACACTGTACAACTAAAGGAGAACTTGACCTATGAAACAGTTTCAGTCAAGATTGAAGATCGAAGGATAAAGCAGCTTGAGGAAAGGACATTGCATTAGTTAAAGTAGTTTGGAACGATGTAAGTGGTGAAGCCACGTGGGAGTTGGAAGAAAAGATTAGAGAGCAGTATCCATTTTTATGTTAAGTGTATGTCAAGTTTCGAGGACGAAACTTTATTTTAGAAGGGGAGAGTTGTAACACCCCAAATTCTGGCTATATGAATAATAATAGCAGAATTATATTGTTTTGTATTTTCTGTGTGGTACAAAAATAATTTTGATTCTCGAGATCATATTTGATCATTTTGTGTGATTGCTCCTGGCCGGAAAAATAATAATTTTCAAGTAGGAAAATTGATCCGCTCATTTGGAGACGGGGGATCTTACTAAACCCGAATCTGAGTGACACAGAAAAGAATCTTTTAATTTTTAGAATCTATCTATAAAAATAAAAATATTGTACTAATAAATATCTGTGGTTATATTTATAGCAGTAGTTGCTATGAATGTTGGACCAGATAAGTTTTAATTAATAGAAAATGTGTTTAGAATATTTCTTGCAATTAAAATTAAAATGATCCAATAGGATATAGTCAAAACAAATGGTTGGACTTTTCTAACCAATGAGAATTGGTCAAGGAAAGAAGCTTAGACTTCCTTGTGGACCATTAGATTTGAAGCTTGATTAGAAGCTTTGATCTTCACCATTGATTCAATCAATGGTGTAAAACAAATCCTACCAAAACTATCAAGTAATATCCACCATAGATAAAATTAATGGATAGGAAATCAAATTGATTTTCAATGGATAAGATTGAGTCAACAATAATTGCTTGACTTTTGCTTAGAAAACAAATTAACCTTAATTGAGTTGACCTAATTACCCAATTAAGAAATTAAGTAAACTAACTTAATTAGAGATTAGTTATAACTTAATCCTTAATTTAATATCCTAATTCTAATTAGAGGTGATGATGCATGCTAAATATGAATTAGATGCATGCTAAATATGTTAAACTAAATTAGTTTTATACGTGGATGATTAAGTAAGAATGGTTAGGAAATTAAACTTAATTAATTAATTAATCAACTAACTAGTAATTAGGCTTGAACTAATAATGAATTAAGGACCTTAAACTTACCTAAATAACCATGGTCCAGCAGAAGAATTGGATGGCCCAGCAGCACTAAGTTCCACGGTTCAGCAGCGTTTTGGAGCAGCAGAATTGGAGACGGTCCAGCAGTAGTAGCAGCTACGGTTTCAGCAATTTGAAGAAGCTTCCAAGTGATATTTGAATATCACAAAGTCATGCAAAGTCATGCAAAGTCAAGTTTGTGACCAATGAGAAGAGAGTGTCCTTGTGCAATTAAAGAATAGCTACTTACTCAAGTAAAATGTCATTCACGGTCATTCACCAAAACAGCTTAGCAAGAATTGTAAAATGGGAGAATTATCCAAGTAATTCTCTCCATTTTCTCCTCATAAGTCACACGGCAACAGCTCATGGCAGCAACTGGAAGATTGGACAATTAATCAATTAAATCTCTTTATTTATCCTTACAATTTCACTCACGACAGCAGCTGGAAGGAGTGGATAATTATGCAAATGAATTTCTTCATTTTCTCCTCACAAATCACACGGCTGGCAGCTGTCTTCATGCACTTAAAAAAAAATTGATAATCACTTAAGTAATTTTTCCAAAATCTCACAAGTATTACACGGCTAGCAGCCTTTGTGAAATGTCCTCATCCTTTTGTTTTACACTTATCAAACATAAGCTAATTTCTCTCAATGTTCCAAGGGAAAACTCACGCACCTTCCCTTCTCCCTTCTTTCTCCCAATCGGCTACCACCTAGAAAATCACACCATCAAACCTTTAAACATTCATCTCTTGGTTTGTTTTTGACTCAAATTCTACTCTAATCATTTCTCCTTCACAAGGTTTTGTCACAAAACCTATCCTATCTTGTTTAAAGCTTCTTCAACCTTTTCCTAAAAGGTAAGCTTGGATTTAATGATTCAAAGTTTGATTTTTTTTTTGGTTAACCATGATTTCTCCATGGTTTTCAATCTTGATTCTTGTGTGATCCTTTACTAATTTTCTTGAAAATTTTAGGGCTTGTTTAGGAGATTAACAAAGTTTCAAGGAAAGGAGGAAAGCTTAGAAAGCTTGTCTTCAAGAGGTAAGAGGGAGACTCAACCTTACCACCCATGTTGCACGGTAGTGTGAGGATGGTTTGTTCGGTGAAAATTCCTTAAGGATTTATTCACCTATTGTTTGAGGTTAATCACCTATTGTTTGAGGTTCTTGGACCGTATTGATTGATTTGTATTTGAGATGCCCGCTTGTGTTTCTATGTTTGGACCGTATTTGGGATGTGTCTGTTTGTGTTTCTATGTTCGTATGTGTAATATATGTGAGGTATAATTTTATTTCAATACTTGCTCGTATCTTTGTAATGCTTAAGGAACCGATAATATGGGTGTATGTGAAATATATACTGTAGAGAAATTTATACCATATATATGTGAACTTTGTACTGTAAATTTTATGAGAAAGGGATTCAATTGTGAATGTTATGGAAATATGGGGTCATTATGTAAATTGATGTGTTTTGAGGGGCGAAAACATAATTAATATGTTTTTGAAGGACAAAAATGTAAATTATGTATTTTAAGGGACGAAAACATAATTAATCTGTTTTGAGAGACAAAAATGTAATTTATGTGTTTTGAGGGATTATTTTGCAAATATGAGAGAAATACAGTAAATTTTAATATTAAATTGAGTAAAACAGTAATTCTGATTCAAAATGTATGAAAAATATTCACGCGATTGGAAAACATTGAAAAAATCACTACGTGATTTGAAAAGGCGACAGAATTGAGTCGCGAGTGAGAAAATATAAAAATATGACTACGTGATTAAATTACAAGTAATACTCTTGTTAATTATTTATATGAATCTGTACATGTGATATTAATGGAAATTGTGAATAGTGCATAGTACATGCATTGGAAAGGTCCAAAGGACTGTGTAAGGCAAGTTGCCTAGGAGAGATTACACCTCTTGAGTGGGTGCGATAAGCGTAGTGTAGGTCACTTGTTGACCTTGGGGGCATTGGGGTGGGGGTTGCCTACAATGGACAGTTGGTAGCTCTTCTGTACCGTGGGTTAGACCGATGCAACACACCAATGATCCGAACCGAGACACTATCCCTAATCATGATTTGATACAGACTGTCGTGCATATACTAGATGTGCAGAAATTGAGCACGTGGTCTGAAGTATATTGGTGCCGATAGATCTTTTCAGTCACTCTCTCCGACTCGAGTTGTAGCTCCATGGAGTAGGATATTGAGTCAGTGTACATTTGCATTCATAGATGATATATCATTGTAACTCTTGCTCATGTATAATTCTTGCTTGTGGTAATTAATATATTGGATACTTGAGTATTGAAAATAGCATAATCGTAATTATTCTTTTATTTCTTGTGTAATGATGATATATAATGTTAGTAGCATAACTGTAATTATAGTATGACATCTGTATGATATTTTGGGATGTATTTATCTTCATTGCTACCATACTGGTATTGGCGTAGGTGATCTCACCTCTTGCATATATATGTTGTATCATGTTTATATATTGTTAAGATACTGAGCCAGACGTAGAGCGAGAAGCAGAGAAAGGTCCAGATTCCGTTGAGAACTTCGAGTTTTGATGGCTGTGGAGATCCCTAGTTTCTTGGGTTACATGAGACTGACGTTTATCGGAGGGGACGAGGCATGGACTGAAGATCTTGAGAGAGAGGGTATATATTATCTAGGATATGTAAATATTAGACTGAGTAGGCTACATTCAGGGAACTCTTACTTTTCTGTTACTATTTATGTACAATTAGAGTTTCCTATATCCATCAGGCAGCATTGGGGAGCGTACTATCGCACCCCTAGAGAGAGTAGTGTCGTATCGTCTGCTCGGACATTTGTCCCCCGGACTTTACGTCGGGTTGGAATTCCCCCACCCGGGGAGTCTGAGGAGGACCCATCCGAGGTCCCAGGCTACTTGAGGCTCTCACCGCCTAGTAGTACTTGGGCAAAGATGTCAATGTAAATAGTGTTTAAAATTTTTGGAGTGACTGGTTTGTAATATTTACAGTATGATAATGTTAAAGACTTGTATATGTATAACAAGAGACTTGGATATGTATAAATGATGTAAATTATTTGTAATGATGCTGTGATGTTTTATTTTCTGCTAAGTTTATTTTCTTGTTATTAAGATTTTTTGAATTTTGTATTTTTCCCTACAAAGTACGTTATCTAAATAAGGTTGATTTGGTAATTATGTAACATAAATGTGACATCCTAAGGTGGGTGTTACATCTGGTCGCCATCTCATGAGTCAACTCACAACTTGGTTATATCAGTGTTCATCAACCAAATAATGAGATATGCCAAACCAGATGAAAGAAACAAAAAGAGAAGGAAAAGGAAAAGGTAGATGATAGAGAGAGGGAGGGAAAAAGAGAAAACACACCTGAAGAAGTTGGGGAACGTGTGGTGTAAATGGAGTAGGTGGGAAACAGAAATAAATGAAGAAAAAGATAAGTTGGGAGATGGGACTACTAAAAGATAAAGTTTTAAATTATGGGTTTTGTCAATGTTTGTTTTAACGACAGATATTAATAAATTAAAAATAAAAATTATTAAATAAAAGTATAAATATTTAGGTTATGTTTGGTAAATAGAATAAAGAAGACTTGATAATATTAGTTAATACTATTAGATTTTGTTAGATGTTTGGTGATTTAATTTAATAATATAATCAAATCATGTCAAACTTTTTTATCTTATTCTAACCTTATTATATATTCTCCCTCTCACTCCCTAATTAGACTTGATAACATATCTCTTCTCACTCTATCCCTCAACTTTATCCCTTTCAGTCCAAGCCTCTACTTCTCTACCAAGAACTCAGACCACCAATCGTCGGCGACCTAAACAATGTGCGATGGTGACTCCAGTGGTTGGCTCTACAACCAGATAAACTAGGAAAAAGGGGGTCGTGAACTTTGGTATGCAGAAACATAGGTGAGACGCGATGATTTTGGGAAGGGGACTCGACAACGGCTCTGGTGGCTGGCTCAACAGCAAACGGTGGCGCAACTTACTGGAGCTGTGGCCAACGATGGTGGCTCCCAAATTAGCGACTAATTGGGAAGTCGTTTTCGCTGCTCATTGCGATGTCGCCACTGAGCACCATGAAGCCGCCGTTGTCGATGGCAGAGCCGTGATGGAGATGGAGCAGATCTTGTTGAATGTAGACACAACAGTTCAGGAAGCACGGTTGGGCAATCATCACAGATCTCCCTAGTATATACACGCAATGAAATCAAAAGATGGTACTCAGATCTGTGTTTGGTTGATCCTTGAATCCATATTTGTATTTGGGTGGTCTTTGAGTCCAGATCTATATGACTGAATTGATGCAGATCTTCATATCTGAGTTCTTTTCTTTCTTTCTTTTTTCCTCAAATTTTCATTTCATTTTTATGGAGAGATTGTCTATTTGAGGAGATTAATTATTAATTTCATTTAATTCTAAAATTTGGTTTCAATGTTTTATTCATTTGATTTCCAGATCTATATAACTTATTTGGTTTTTTTTTTTTTAGCTTCAAGTGAATTTGATTATGGGAGAGCAAGGAACATAACATAGAATAAAAAGTACCAGATGAAAAAAAGAAAGCACAAAAGACACTAAATTTTCGTTGAATGGCGATGGTTTCGTGGAGGGCTCAAGGCTGAGGAGAGGAAATGAGTCGCAGTTTGGGTTCTACAGTTGTGAAGAAAGCGAAGGGTAATATGATCAGAGTAGATAATTACGTATACTATCAAGTTACTTATACTATGTGCACTAAATATTTGATAATATAAGATTTTATCAGTTTATTTATACTATCAGACTTTATCCTACTATCTTATATTATATTATCTTATACTATCAGGTGTATCAAACGTAACTTTATTGTCTTAAAAATTAAAAAAATATTTAATATTTTATTCTTTAAATATTTTTCTACCATTTATATTTATTTTTTTAAAAATATTTATTCTATCTCAAATTATTTGTAATTTGAAAATATTAAAAAGTATTAATAATTTTTTTAACTTTACTTATTCTTTATTATTTTAATTAAAATCAATAACTACACATAATTTATAATTAATAAAGTGAGAGAAAAAATAATTTAGTCTTATTATATTAAATAAAGAACCTGAATGAGTAATTAATAATAAATATTATTTTTAATTCTTAGCACATATTAACAAAACCCTTAAATTAAAAAAATAAATGGCTGAGTGGATTTAAAAGTTCAGATCTTGAATTCAAATTTAAATTGTCTAAATTAATGTATCATTGGCAAAAAAAATTAATATGTTATTGAGTTATATTTTATTTTACATAATTTTATTGATGTTATATATATATATATATATATATATAATTACTTGATTATTATATTAACTATTTCGATCATCAGTTTAAACGATTGAATTGTGACTCGAAGATTTAAATGAGATCAAAAGGGAAAAAAAATCATGAGATTTTAGAAGATTATTGCTAATTGTCTATTGGGATGATACTTTTCATGATATTATGCAAATATATATATATATATATATATATATATATATATATATATATATATAATGAGATAGGTTTATGTTATTATTTTTTTTTATAGATGTGATGATTTATGTTTTACCTATTTGTGTTTTTAAGTTTTGGTATGAACAATTTCCCTTTATGATTCTCTTTTGCTACATTACTATCAAAAGAGAAATATGATATACACTCTTTTTTTTTTATTTGTTTAAGTCTTTTTTTCCTTAAAATTGAAGATAAACTCTATTGTCATTTCTTTGGCTATTAAAAGCTATAATCATCTACTTTGATTCTAAATTAAAATAAAATATTAATTGTTACTAAAAGTAAAAATATTAACTATTTAATCATTAATTGAAGTCATCTTTTTTGTATTGCGATCAGGTGATATCTATGTCAGCTTGCGCGCATCTTGACTAATTCACATCTCTAATCCGGTCAAAGATAGATCATCCACATTGGGATTAGGGGTTTCACAAAGATAATCTTTACGGCCTGACTTTAAGAAATTGATATAAGTGAAGTTTGAACTTGTGACTATGCATCTACCCACACATTACATATTCATCTGCTACTAGATCAATCCCTTAGGGTTATCATTGAAGTCAATAATAATTAATATATTCAATGCTTTTATATATATTTTGAACAATCTAAAAAAGTATTTTTTCTTTGTTATTTAAAAATGAAAAAACAATTAAAAGAGTTTAGATTCATAATATAATTATGTATCTAAAATCAATAAATCTATAGATAGATAGATAGATAAATAGATAGATAGATAGATAGATAGATAGATATAAGGATAACTAGGTTTGTGAAATTATGACAAGTGTTCATTTTAAATTGTGTCATCAATGACTTATTACAAATTCACATTTGAATTTTTTGTGTGCACAAATTTAAATTTAAAATTCATTATTATCTTATTAAAAAATATTTTTTTAAAATCCCTTCCTTATTATTGCCAAGTGTTATGTTATTTTTGAAATACTTTTTATAGAATAAAAATATTTTTATTTTGGTGTCAAGCGACATTATTACATATACTTAGATTAAGTCAAGGGGGCTAGAAGAGACCACAGCCCCTAAAGCTTAAGACTCTCTTTTAATAATATTTGATGCTCTCAAAAAAATAAAATAAATATTTAAACTTCAACGTAAAATTTTGCTCTGCCCATAATTACCTATGAAAATAATATAAGTGTATTTTCTTATAATAATAAATGATTGTCATATATTATTTTTAAATATTTAAATTTTTTCATAATTCTATGCGATGCATGGGTGCTATTCTAATTATAATAAAATTACAACTATAATATTAAATTAGGGTGTCATATGCTTGATTTAATAAATTATTGGTAAAAGCACAACTACAACAATAAATTGTGTAAAATGCAATTATCCTAAAATATTAATTTTACTTAATTTTAGTATTATAAAGAAAAAATACAGGTAAAATAAAAATAATGCATAAAATTTACTAGATAAAAATTGGTGGAGAGGATGAATAAGAAATTGAAGGAAAAATTTTAAGTAGATATTGTCCAAACTTAAGTTGTGTAAGTCGAGGTAGTAAACCACCTCGACCAAGGGATTGAGATGCGAATTCTAATTCTCATGAAATAACTCATATGAGAAGATTGCATAACTGTCGTATTTTTATAGTTGAATAGAAATTAATTTTATAAGTAGTTTAAATAAGTCAAACTTACAAGAATATCTCATAATCTCACAAAAGAATATAAAATAATAATATAACACAAGAATTTATATAACTATTAAATTTAAAATCAAATTATAGTATATCAATTATTAATTGATTATTCTAAACAAGTTGTGTGGATAAGGCCAAGCTACACAAGAAATTTTCAAATTTAATACCAATAATCAAGGTTCTAATAAATACAGGATTGACTAAACGATTTATCAATTATGTCTTCTTACTAAGCTCTTAGTTATATCGGAAAATCTATCTCAATATTATAAATTAGAATACTTTTTCTTTAGAATTTTCCTTCTTATGTAACTATATATTTCAGTCTTTTTGGGATACTGTTGGATATGATGTTTGGGATTTGGTGGCTCAGGCTTTTGTTATTGGTGATTTTAATGGAGAGTTGGCTCATACTCTTATTGTCCCTATTCCAAAGACTGACAGCCCTACCGGTCTTAAGGATTTTCGACCTATTAGCCTGTGCAATGTCCTTCTGAAAAGTATTTCTAAAGTTCTTGTCCATAGAATTAGGCCTTATCTCAATGATTTAATTAGTCCTTGCCAGAGTAGCTTTATTCAAGGAAGAGGTACTTGTGATAATGCTTTGCTTGCCCAAGAGATTACTTATACTCATACCATGCATAAGAAAAAAGGTAAAAAGGGTCTCATTCTCTACAAAATTGATTTTGAAAAGGCGTTTGATAGAGTTGATTGGGGTTTCTTACGCCTTACTCTTGCGGAGTTTGGGTTTCCTTCTAATATCATCAAGTTGATCATGAACTGCACTACTTCCACTTCTTTGTCTTTAAAGTGGAATAATGAGATTCTTGAAAGATTTGCTCCTACTCGTGGTCTCCGTCAGGGGGACCCTTTGTCTCCATATTTATTTGTGTTATGCATGGAAAAACTTGCTATTCTGATTCAAGAGCAGGTTCAGCAGGGGAATTGGAAACCTATCAAGGCTTCTAGAGGAGGGCCAGCTATATCCCATCTGCTCTTTGCTAATGACTGTCTTCTATTTACCAAAGCAGAGGCTTCTCAAGTTCGTTTGGTTGAAAAAATTCTCTCTGATTTCTGCAAAGCTTCTGGTCTTAAAATTAATATGCAGAAGTCTCGTTTTATGACTTCCAAAAATGTTCCAAGAAGGAAAATTACTAAATTCACAAGCATTTTGGCATATCATTGTAATACCCTAGAAAATCATGTTAGGCTTGTATATGGTTACAGAGGTAGCCTAATACTTACCTAACATGTCAGTGTAGTTTTGTGACTTTCTAAGTACGTTTAGGCACTTTGTTGTAACACTATGTGAGAATTATAGTTGTTATTTACTCCAGAAGTGGCTTAAACTGCTTAGTTAGTGGAAATAAATGTGGAGAATTTGATTCCAAGTCACAAATGTGGGAACTGTGCTACAGTTAAAGTTTGAGAATTTTTGGAGTTGGTTCAGCATTTTTGAGCATACTGGTTGTGTGTTTTAGTGCCGGATTGACCCACAGCTGGTATGGAAATATCAATTTTCGGTTAAACAAAATTTTTAATGAATCTCAGAATTTATTTTGAATTTGTTGGTAGTTACGAAATTGGATTATATTGAATCTAAGTGTTCTTAGTAGATTGAGATTTTGGTACCCAACGAAGAGAAGTTAAAATGAACTTCTCTTGTTAAATATCCCACGGTGGTGATATTTATGAATCAGAAATAAAGAAGAGGCAACGTAAAGAGAAGAGAAAGGAAAGAAAAGAAAAAGAGAGAAAGGGAAACCAAGGGAGAAGAAGGAAGAGGAGGATCCAAGTGAAGGTCTTGTTTCATCTTCATCTTTAAGACTTGAGGTAGGGAGTTGTTTTTATCCATTTCCTCTTATCTTCGCCATATTTCTTGGTGGAACTTGATGAGAAAAAAAGTAGGGTTTGAGTGAGAATAGGAAGGTAGATGTTAGTTTCTTGCTTGTTTAGATAAAATGAGTTAGATTTTAACAAGTTTAGTGCATGGTTGATAGTTTGGAACCCTTAGAATCCATAGTTTCCTATTAGTTATTTAGTTGAAACAAAGGGGTTTTAAGGTTGAAGTTTTAGTTTTAATCAAAGTTTGATTGAACCAAAGGAAGAAATGAGATTTATAACTTGTTTAGAGACCTCTAGTGATGATAGAAATCATCTAGAAGTGAGGATAGAGGGTGAAATCTTGGTTTAGAACCAAGATTATGCAGAAACATGTTCTGCAAAATTTTTTGCAGAAGGGTCACGCCTAGGTGCAACCTGGCCAAGTCTAGGTGTGGACTGATCAGTTTTCAGTCCAGCGAGACAGAGACTGCCATGCCTAGGCGTGATACAGGACAGCAACCTAATAGCTTGTAATTTTTGTAGCATAACTTAAGTTGTGGTTATCATAATGACCTGGTTCTTATTGCATTTGAAAGCTAAGACATAAGGCTATCTACTTGTAAAATTTCAGAATTTTATCAGTTAGGATGGATTTTTGGTGAATTTATGAAAAATATCCTTTTTAGGTGCCCAGAGCAGTTTTTATCAGAATCTTTATTTTGATGTTTTGAGATTCCTAATTGTTAGAATCCTTTGTTTATGCCTAGTAAAATGTGTTGGAACTCTAATAGGGGTAATGGAAGAAGTGAGAATGTATTAAGTCAAGTTGACTTGAAATGCTAATTACGGAAGGTAATTAGACATGGCTATAAATACATGTTTAGTTTATTGTGATGATTTATGTGAAATTGAAGTTGTATAAGAGTTACAATATGTTCATGGACCTTGTGAAAGTTAGAAAATCACTTAGAAGTGATTTTGAGTGAGTGTAAGATCACTTGTTCCTAATGGAACAATGATCGTTTCTGCAAACTTATGCAGAACCGTTTTTGGTTTGAGAGCGCCCAAGCGCTGAATTGTTAAGCGTCTTTGGGCCTAATGCCCAGGAAGAACTTGTCAGATGTGGAGAGCGCCTAAGCGCTATGTGACTGGCCATCTAGGCCCCTAGTTCACAGAAAGTTCAGGTTACGCGTGTAGTGCGCCTAAGCGTGCAGAATCTAAGCGCCTGAGCGCCCAGTGCAGAACAGAACAAAACAGAGCCCTTATTTTGGGAAATGGAAGGTGATTTTTGGTGTGATATTTTCTTTTATGGTTCCTAAAGAGTAATGAGACTCTAATAGGAGTATTTAATGAAGAATGAATGTTTTGAATCATATAGATTCGTGATGCTAATTATGTGGAATAATTAAACGTGTTTATATACACTCATAGTGTATCAAGTCGGATTTGAGGAAATGAGTTTCTCCTAAGTGTTGGGATTATTCATGTTTACTCTTTTAAGAGTATTGAAGTACTTTTATAAGTATTTAATGAGGTGTTGTGAAATGAACTTGGAATGCATATAAATCAATTGTGAAACTACTTACAAGAAGTAATTAGTAATTATTTTGCATGAGATGTTTGTGAAGCATAGATTGGTGAGTAATATTTTTTCTATGTGTTTGTACAATAGATTGGTGAGAAATATTCAACTAAATTGTATGTTAAATACCTTGAGGTTTATAATATCCTTTTTGTATTGTTGAGAATCATAGATTAGTGAATAATATCATCTCTATATTGTGAAGTAAAGAGGTGAGTAATATCCTCTTTGCTTTGTCTGGCTCTGTGAAAGTGGGTGTTCTATATCAAGTAAGCCGCATTGTACGCTTCCTAATAAGTGAAGTATTAAAGGATAAAATTCCTTGTTCATTATCGATAATCGTGTAGTTGATGAGACTTCACTACCTGGGAGGGGATGAGACTTCCTCTATGATAATGATATATGCTGGATGAGACTTCCAGTACTTGTTCAAGGCTGTGGATGAAACTATGGACTTCCATCGCTTTGTTCAAGTTTCATGCATTCATGACATTGCCATGGGATTGGAGTCTTAGATGTGGTATCATGCATTATGCATTTTCATACTTAGGAATCTGCATAGACATAATAATTAGTCATAATTAAGCATAACATGACGATTGTATGGCGATTGCTATCATGACATTTTTATGCATTGTAATTATATGGGCAATTGCGTGTTGTTGAAATGAGGAGTTGTTACTTTTCTGATTGAAGTATCAACGAGATAATTATGAATATTATCTGTTTGTATATATATATATATATATATATATATATATATATATATGTTGATGTATATATATGCTGGTATTGAAATACTTCTACTGAGATATATTTTCTCACCCCAATTGTGTTGCAATGTAAATTTAGGTGCGAGTCTTTCAAAAGGGAAAAAGAAGATGTATGAGGATTAGCATAGTATAAATGCTATTTTGAAATGTGCATATGTAATTGTTTTATATTTGCTTAGTAGTTTCAAGTTATGTATAATAGTATGTCTTGAGGCTGTGATGTATATATATAACTTTTGCTTTTGTGGCTCTCCATATTTACTCATTATGTATGAATGATATGGGTTAGACGTGGATGTATGTTAGTAGTAGCAGGGTCAATATTGGGTTATTCATTTATATGATGATATAATTGGGTAGCAAATATTGGGCTGTTACAATCATCATACTGTGAACATTAGTAACTACTTGGGTTTTCCTCTCCTTACTGGTAGGGTCAAGAATTCTCAGTTCTCTTCCATTTTGGAGCGCATTCAGTCAAAATTAGCTGATTGGAAATCTAAACTTCTTAATAGAGCAGGGAGGGTTACTCTAGCTAAATCTATTTTGAATGCTATTCCTATTTATGCTGTGCAAAATATATGGCTCCCTGAGGGGGTTTGTGATGCTATTGATAAGACCACGTGTGCTTTTATTTGGGGTGGTAGGTCTTCTCATTGGGTCGACTGGAATACTGTCACTAAACCAAAGAGCAAAGGTGGACTGGGAATACATACTTCTCGAGAGGCAAATATTGCTATGTTGGGGAAACATATTTGGTCTTTACTTCAGTCTTCTGAAAAGCTTTGGGTCCAAACAATGGAGGCTAAATATCTAAAGAATTTTTCTATTTTCTCTTCGAGGAAATATCATAGCCCTTCATATGCTTGGTATTCTATTACGAAGGCAACACCTTACCTTCAAGATGGATTTCGTTATAGAGTGGGAACTAGGAATTTATCTCTTTGGTATGATAAGTGGTCAAGTGCAGGACTTATGTGTAACAAGGTCGATTATGTGCACATACAGGATGTTAACTTAACTATTACAGACTTGTATCAAAATGGGAGGTGGCATTGGAATTTGTTAGCAACGCCAGTAACAGCTAAAATTAAGGACTTCATTGGGAGTCTTATGCTTGATGAGCACCTTAATGATGTAGTGATTTGGGATGCTTCTTTAGATGAGATTTATTCAGCCAAAACCGCCTACGATTAGTTAACTAGAGCTCGTTCAACCCTTAGTGTTATGGATGTTAATGCAAGTTGGGTGTGGTCTCTCCAAATACCAAAAAATATCAAACACTTTCTCTGGCTCTTGGATCACAAGAGCATCACCACTAACGTTTTTCGTTGTCAAAGACATTTGTCTTCTTTTTCTTGTTTCAGGTGCGGTGCGGCTCAAGAAACTATTACTCATTTGTTGCGGGATTGCTATAAAGCTTCACAAGTGTGGAATATGCTTAACTGGGGGCATGTACTCCATAACTCTCATCAGGATATTTCAGAATGGATCAGAACCAACTGTAGAGGGACGAACGGGATTACCTTTGCTGCTGCCCGCTGGTTTATTTGGAAGGCAAGGAACATGGAGGTATTCCAAGATGTCGTGTGGAGCAGTCATTCAGTAGCTGCTCAAATCCATGGTCTTATCCAAATTATTTCTAATGATGCTGCGGGTACCAGGCAACGACAAACTCGTCAAGTTTGCTGGTCTTATCCTCCTCAACATGCTTTCAAGTTGAATACAGATGGCAGTTCCTTAGGCAACCCGAGAAAATCTGGGTTTGGGGGAGTTATCCGTGACTCAAATGCTAACTAAGTTATTGGTTATTCTAGCTACTGTGGAGTTACTACAAACTTAGGTGCTGAGTTACATGCTATTTGGCAAGGTCTTAATTTGGCTTAGAGGAATGGTCTCATTCACATCATTTGTGAATCGGACTCAACTACAGCTTTGGAACTGATTGCTAATGGATCCAGTCCTTCTCATCCCCAGGCGGTCCTGTTGCATAAGATTAAGCTTCTTTTAGTTAATATGGTTGTCGAGTTTCAGCAGACTCTAAGGGAGGGCAACGCTGTAGCTGACAAGCTTGCGAAAAAAGGTGCTGGAATGACAAATGCTTTGGAGATTTTCACCTCTTGCCCTTCGGGTGTGTCTTCTTTTTTGTTTGTAGATTCCATAGGCACTGTCTTCATCAGACAGTAGGCTTTGGTCCTTTTTATTCTTTTAGTTTTCTTTGTTTTAATTTCTAAACCATAAAAAAAAAATGTCATTACATTTCCTCTAATATTTTCTCTGATCTGTGTTTTTATTTTCAAAAGGTAATACTTCTTTTTATCTCTTTAATTATCTCTTCAATAATTATTTCCTTAATCAACTAAATCTTTTTTCCTTAATTATCTTTAATTAAATTTCAAATTTAATTTTTTAATTTTAATTAATTTCAATAAATAATTATTATCACTTTAAAAATTAAAACTAAATATTCTTTAATTTAAAAAAGAAAACTAAACATTGTACGTGATTACTTACTGGTATACTTTAAAAACACATTAAAACTTTAAGAACCATGAAACGAAGGGCCTATTCACTAGTTAAAAATGCACTAATTATCTTTTTAATAATTATTCTTAATCAACTATTTTTTTCCTTAGTTATCTTTAATTAAATTTCAAATTTTAATTTTTTAATTTTTTAATTAATTTCAATATAAAAAATTATTACTTCTTTTAAAATTAAAACTATATATTTTTTAATTTTAAAAAAGAAAACTAAATATTGTACGAAATTACTTACTAGTATACTTTAAAAACACATGAAAACTTTAATAACTATGTAATGGAGGGGCTACTCGCTAGCTAAAAAGCAAAGGAAAGCAGGAAAGGCGTTATTACCGCACTTGCCTGAACAAACGAAAACATGAGATAGAGATATATCATAGCAGGATAAACTTCTTATAAAATGAATTTGTTCTTAAAATAAGTAAATAAAAATATATTTATTTTTAAATTATTTACAAAATTAAAATTTTAATATCATCATATAATTATATAATCATCATATATATATTAATTATTATTATTAATTAATATATAAAGAAAATGTACATACTTTTATATTCTGATATATGTTATTTTGACATGGCAATACATGTTTAAAACACTGTCATGTGACAAATACGTTATTCCAATAATTAACATGTGACATTACATGTTGCAATTTAAATGAAAGGTATATATACATTGCCACATTTGAAAAATTTTGCCACATAAGAAGAAAAAATTGAAAGGCTAGAAAATAAATTCAATTATTATATATTAACATTATAAAATGTTAAAATTAAAAAAAAAAAAAAAAGAGAAAAAAAAGAAATAGCAACATAAAAAAAGATTCATTGAAGGGGAATTTGAAGACCCACCGATACACTTCTACATTGAGCTTTTAACATCGAAATTGAAGTTCATCTCCTCAAAAGTCTATCTCCTCAAAATATTATAATATGATGACTACCATCCAGATCCTTGTCTCCTTCGTCATTTTTGATTGATGAGTCTTTATCCCTGAAAAGAATTAAGCTTCTAGGTACAACGACATCGGTGAGTCTTCATATCCTCAAAGTTCATCTTTTGCATCTAAATCATAGAAAAAACACGCGATGGGACCTTCACCACATACTCAAAGTTCATCTCGGATTACCACTCTACTTCACCACATACTCATGGTTCCCCTTCACCTTGACCTTCGTCCTTTAGAAGATCTGCTTCAAACTAGCTCGCAGGATCTATCTTTCTGGACAACTCCATCTTATATGGGCAGTCTACCACCACTTTCTCTTGAACTCTTTCCTAGTCGTTATGTTGCTAGAAAAAATGGCCATTCAACTAAGGTTTCTCATCAAAACCTGCAACTTGTTTATGGCAAACCCAAAACAAATAAATGTGGAAGAGGTAATTAATTTATTTTTTAAAAATGCCTATAAATTAGTTAATTGATGGATTATGTAATATTCTACCAGTAATTTTATTATATTTTAATAATGCTGATAGTATATTACGTACTTTGTTTATTATTTCTTATTTAATAAAATATGTGCAAGTGATTTATTATGTAATAGAATTAATTAAATTCTTAAATCAATTAGGTTGAATTTTTTTTAACTATAAAATAAACGTACCAATGAAACATAATTCTAATAGTATACAAACAGAAAACTTAAAAGCACACTAACTACATTTATTTATTACATTTACATAAGGTATGTTAGTACATCTGTCTAGAAATATTTTTAAAACCCAAATGGGTACAAAAACTATAAAAAGAAGATATCTAAAATGTTTGAATAAACAAATCTAGTCAGTACATCAGCAAGCAGCGCACACCCACTATGCAACCAAGTCAACTGTATACAACTACATCATGCATGCATTATCAATCAAATCATGCATGATGAAGAAGCAGATCTGGATGTCGTCTATCACTAGACTAATTTCTTCAGTAGGAGTGTAAAACACAAAATGAACATCGAGATCAATTAACAGAGTAATGTGAACCGTCCTTATTCTCTGAACATATCAGATAAAGGGTGAAAATTTATAATTCTCAGTAGGGCAATCAAGCAGTCAAAAATCATTTCATTTGAACTATGATATGTTCAACTGCATTCACTGTAGAAAATACTTTTCCATACAAAACACCATATATAATTATATAGTAGTACTTTAGAATTATTTTCTAAATATAATCAAGCATAATAGTAAAACTTAACCATAAAAATGGTATAAAACCAATTCACATTTTACTATGCATTACTTTTCTCTTCTTTGCTTACACGACCATTATCCTAGTAGAGATTTCATACTATCTAGGGCGTCTCCTAGCTCAAATAGACTTGACCTCATGTAAGACTTCCTATTAAGACTCCTCTTAGCTCGAGGATCATCTTAAAGACTCCTATTAACCTGTGGATCACCTTAATAGACTTTAGAATGCAAGACTTTCTATTAAGACTCCTCTTAGCTCGATGATCATCTTAAAGACTCCTCTTAGCCTGTGGATAACCGTAATAGACTTTAGAATGCAAGACTTTCTATTAAGACTCCTCTTAGCTCGAGGATCATCTTAAAGACTCTTCTTAACCCGTGGATCACCTTAATAGACTTTAGAATCATTAAATTCTTCTCTTCTTTGACTTTGATGTCACACCCTCAGGCTAAATGCCAATTAGTAAAGTGTCATAACCCTAGGTACCATTCTTTCACATAAGCAACGTCACTAATTCATAACTTGTAGCATTAACATAGTCAATCATTTTTTTATCATAAATTACATTACTTATTCATAATGTGTATCATTAACATAATCCATCTCATTCATTTTTTTTATAATTTCAATGATAAAATACTAAAAGGTTTATTAACTACCAAATTAACCTTAATTAACCCTCATGGCTGAAATTTAGCAAAGTGTGGCATTGAAGTTTTTTCTTCTCATTCTAAGCATTTTTAGACCATTTCTACCATCAAGAATTCATTTCTATCATCAATTTCACTTTAAATCAAAGATTAGACAAAAATCCCCAAATTGATTTGAATGCAGCCCTAGTTCTTGGATCTTTGTCTCTTGACCATATTTTCTCAAAATTAATAATATTCATATGATTCTTCCTTCATCAATGACCTTATCCTTCATTAATCTTCCATTGAAACTCCATCAAAATCTCAAGAACACAACATAAAGTCTTACTAACCTAGGGTTCCAATCCAACAAAACAACCATAATCAAGGCTTCTTTGATTCAAAAATATGATGAGGAATCATATTAGAACACTTTTAAAGCAAGAACAACTCAAGAAAATTGGAGGAAAAGTATGACTCACTACCTCAAGGTTAGATGAAACTAAGATGAAGAAGATGATGTTCCTGGCTTAATCACTTAGTGAATGGACTTGAGAAACCTTGATTCTTCTTCTTCTTGGCGTTTTTCTTTTTTTTCCCAATTTCTTTCTTCTGTTCTCCTCTTAGCTTCAAGAAAATGGGAGAGCCTTCTTGCTCTCCCTTCTCCTTCTTCTTTTATGTTTATCTCATAATCTTTCTACTATTTTATTATTTTTTTCAACCAATAAGAAGCTAACCAAATGACTTCATCTTATTGGTTTAAATTAATTATTATCTTTTCTAACTAGATGCAAATAACTTAGTTACATTAACTAAATTAAATAGTAATCTAGTTAGGTTCTAGTTATTAACTATAGGAATTTCTCTAATTACTTCTCAAATTTCTATAATTAATAAATTTTTCAATAATAATTTTATATCTTAGATAACTTATAAACATTTTCACAATTTACATTGTTATGGAAATTCCTCTATCAATCCCTCGAACCCATTGTATGAGAATCACTCAATTTGTACGCAGAAATTTTTAATTCTATGTACGTCTCTATTACTAATTTAATAAATTACATATATGTCTTATGAGTACAAAATACAAATTAAACACTATCATATATATAAAAATTTAATCTGGATCGAAAGGGATATTGTAAATTGCATTTGAAGTTCAATTTTTTTAAAAAATTAATTTTTATTTGATTGATTCCATTTTTATTCTGATCAATTATGTAATTTTTAATATGAAAAATAATGATAACTTATTTTATTTTTTAATCACAATGGATATTGCTAATTAAATTTGAAAATTTTACTGATTAGTTGATAATTCTTTTTAATATGATTTTTTGGGTCAACTTTTATTTGTATGCGTTTGACAATTCTTTTCTAATATCATTATAATTTCTGATTGACAATATTAAGCAAACAAACGTGATTTGCAATTTCTAAAATTTCGTGTATAATTGATACCAACTCTGCTATATATATATATATATATGCTATGCCAAGTACTTTTGCAGCAATATTAGGAGGTGAAAACCAATTTACCTCAGCTTCGCTAGGAATAGACAAGGTTGCCGTTGAATGTGTTCTTTTGGCGTTTGAGTGCCAAATTTCAGATAAATTTTAAATGTTAGTTTATTGTTTGATTTAGCAAACAGACATTTAATCCTGTCTCTTTCTATTCAAAGTTCTAGATTCTCAGTTCCTATTCTGTTTGTCTTTTTTAGAATTTAGTTTACCTGGTTTTTATGCTTTTCATGCATCAGGTTTTGAAGAAGCTGCATGTAGCAATTGACTCCTTTCCAGGCCTTGTGTTTTGAAGTCTGTTCAGCTTCTCGGTATAGCTCTAATATAAACTTAAGAATGAATATTCTTTCTATCTCTTTCTATGATTAGTGATAATAAGTTTTAGCCTTTTTGTCTGCTACTAGGTGCTGAATATGAACTCTTGAAAAGAAAGTACACGGAGTCGTCCTTGAGTGTACGTGACTTTTATAATGAACTAATTGAACTCAAGGGAAATATCAGACTTTTTCTGCAGATGTAAACCATTGAATGAAGGTGAAACTGCAAACGGATTTGCATCCGTTGTCAATTTTGAGTCATCCCTAGATAATGAGCTTCAAGTCATTTACTTGGATTCTTCCAAGAAGCAACTTAAATTTGATTAAGCATTTATCCTCAATGATAACCAAGGTACAATAGAAGTTGCAACTTTTGATTATGATGCATTGTAGAAACTTCTTTTATTATTTTGGCAAATGATTAAATGTGAATGTATTATTTTATCATGCAGAGGTTGTTTTTGCACAAACAAAACCTATTGTTACATCAATATGATGGGCTTAATGTCTGCATATTTGCCAATAGACAAACTGGAATTGGTAAGACATTTACAATGGAGGGAACACCAGAACATAGGGGAGTTAACTACATAACCCTGGAGGAATTATTTGAGATATCTGAAGAGAGACATGCCATAATTGCGTGTTATGTTTACAACCTACTAAGAAGTGAGTTTTCATTTATGTATACTCTCATTAGCATTGTAGTTTTTAGATCTTCTATTTTAAACTAAATAGCCATTTTCATATGATGTTAAAAATACGTACTTCTTTGTTGGATAAAGAGTCTGGAAGAAAAAGAAAAACCATGATGGTTCTATATATGATCACCTCCTTATGACTTTTTTAGTTTTAACCATCTGTGCATTTCAACTTCTTTGGCTGTACCATAGTTGGATTTGCATATTGCAGTTAAACTAATTAATGTAATCTCTGATTTTTCTTCCCTCTCTACCCTCCTAAGTACGAAATGTTGATGTCTAAAATGTTCCTTAAATATCACTAGAGTGGAAAACAAATTTTAAACTTTAGGTTGGAGATAAAGCAAGCTGCAAAAGGAAGAGTGATTGAAGGTCCACCAAAATTCCTTACCCATGTTCACCAAATCTCCTTCTAAGGTCCAATATTCCACACATATAGCATATTGATTGCCACCTAGCATTATAAATCCATGTTTTTTAGAAGAAAAGTGGAAAAAAAATATAAAAATATGGTAGCCTGACATAGATGTTCCAGGACTGAGACCTAGCATTGTATATATCCAATGGTTCATCATTGAATTCGTATCCCAATTTTATTCATGCTGGGTTACGGTGAAGCTCCTATTCTTCCCAAATTTTTTGCTTTTACTTATGGTAGCTTGCCATTGATGTTCTAGGATTGCCAGCTTAGTATACAATAATTTTCAATTTCTTTCTGCTTCTTTGCTTAAATATTTTATGGCCTCATTCCGCCAAAGATTGGAAATTTGATCGATTTTGAAAAATTGTATTTCTTTTACCTTCTTTATCTACTTATTGAAATGACAATATCTGCTGCTATTTTCCCCTAACATATTATTTTGTATTGTTTAACGCAAATGAAATCATGTTTGTTTAGCGTTCTGTCATCAAATGCATTTATAAGAGCATTGCCAGTGGCACTTTCCAAGTTAACCAAGTTGACTGATTTGTAAGTTTTTGCTTTCTTATCAATCTAATTCATCTATAATCCACAATGAATAAAATATTGAATCAACAAAATTTTGACATCTTCTAGCACACTTAGCATCTGATAGGACTAGATGGATGAACCACAAAGATAAACACTTGCTCCTTTTTATTAGGTAGTGAGCTATTAAATGCAAGTCATTGCAGGGATTAAATGCAAGTCATTGCAGGGTTCTAAATTAATTTGTGATCCTTTAATTCTTATAATAAGCTACAAAACTATACATTTTCTATCTGTTTTATTACGCATGTTCTTTCGTTGCTATTTCATTCAAATTTTGACATTTCTAAGTATCTTCACTAAACTTCTCGGAAATACATTTTCTATCTGTTTTATTGGGCATTGTTTGAAAAGCTGTAAGCCTAATGTGATTTAATTAAAACAATCAGCCAAAACCTGTAACACCTAGTTACTAAAGGGCCATTGGTATGTTTACCGTCATTTACAGACAACATATTGCTTTTACATTATTCAAAATAAAAGTACATTATCAATGTCAAATTTAAACCTTTACTAAACTAAAAATGCCTGCTTATCACACTATAATTTAAAGAAATTTGACTTTTCATATTTTTTTCTTCACAATATCAGGAGCCAAATTCACAAGTAATATCAGTAGATGAAGAGCTAATCTTCATAGCCAGCTCAAAGGGAAAGACATCCAAAGAAACATATGTTGCATGCAGCCCACCAACGGAAGAACAAGGAAATAGTGGAAAGAAGGATGAACAAGGAAGATGGCATCAAGAGGCAGAAGCTCTTTCGAATAAGATAAAAAATCAAAATGGTCTACAAAGATTGTAATTTGCCAGTGGAATACATACCTTCATTTAAGCTTACCATATCATTCTTCCTCAACAATCAGTTCAGTATCTTGAGAATAAAATATTTTCATTTGCTACACTGGTTTATATTTAATTGACATAAACATAATGCAACAATTCATTATAAAAAATTATCCAAGTGCTATGTATAGTCAATCAGCACATGATCCAAGTGCCAACACAGGTTGGTGCAGTGGTTAATGCCCTGCTCCTGACTTCCGCTTTTCCTATGGGCAGGAGTAGCTTGTTGCAAGTATCTTAAGGTATCTAACATTTAAGATTCTAGACATGTCAATGTTGCCCTGCCTGGTATTATTGGGATACCTCTCCTTACTGCCATTTTTTCTTTTTCTTTTTTAAAGAAAAAATGTTGCATTTATTTTTACTACTATTTGTTGTCATACAAAATAGTTATACAATAATGAACATTTATTGACTTAATTAACATTACATGTGTTTTCTTCCTGAATTTTAGAGATGTTGAGATATATCTCATGCAAGGTTCTTGATGCGGCTGCAATATTGTAGTTTCGGCCTGTGCCACAATGACATCAGGCCGCAATTGCGTTGTGAACCAAAATCATGTAAATCGACCACATCGTAACGGTGTTGCGGCCGCAACAGGCCAATTGCATTGTGAACCAAAATCATGTAAACCAGCAGCATCGTAGCAATATTGCGACGGTAACAGGATGCAATGCTGCATCGATACTCCGTTCCATTTTTTCTTTCAAAACAAAGATGTCAGAGGTGACTCAAAAGAAAAAGAAGAAGATTCAAGTTTGGTCATCAGATCTCAGACAGAGTCACAGTATCACACATAGTCACAAAGATAGACAAAATCATTAGATCATATCTCAGTCACGGACTTACCTTTCATTATTCAAGCTTGGTCGACGTGGCCGTGGGCGATTGGGCTGAGAAGGGGAGATGGGCGATGCCGTAACGGACTCTAGCTCTCTACAGGGGTGCGATTCCGTGCACGAATCAGAGAGGAAAGGGAAGTAGAGAGCAAAAGGGGTGGGGGGCATACGCGGAAGTGATGGGTTGCTTCCATGGGTGGGAGGGCGCACGCAAAAAAGATGGGTTGCGGCCGTTGTGAAATGGAGATGGAGATGGAGAAATGAAGAGATGGAGAAGGAGAGAGACCGAGAGAGAAAGGAAGGGAGGATTTGGGGAAAGGGAGGAAAATTAGGGCTAGTTATACGTAGAGCTGACAAAACAAGTTCAACCTGTTGGGTTAACCCGCTAACCCGCTATTTTTTTGCGGGTTGGGTTAAAGGATTGAACCCATATTCTTTTTTCAGCTCGCATAACCCGCCTCGCTTAACCCGCGAGTTAAGCGAGGCGGGGGTGAGTTGGCCCGGCGGGTTGGCTCGCGGGTTAAGCAATGCGGGGGCGGGTTGGCCCGACGGGTTGGTTCTTTTCTTTTAAAAAAATGATAAGTAATACTATAAATGAAAAACTCTTTGATGCTATATAATTTATGTTTGAATATTTAATTAAACTATTTTAAAAATTATTTTTAGATATGTAGTTTATAATTTTTTACCATTATTATTTATTATTTTTTATAGTATTTATTGATTTTTTATATAATTTTTTTTTTTTTGTTTTTTAGGCGGAGTTAAGGCGGTTGACCGCTAACTCATCTACTTTTTTCTATTTTATCTTTTATGTGGGTCAACCCGTCAACCCGCCTTAAAAAGGGGTGGGTTGGCTCTTCCAACCTATTTTTTAAAACGGGCCAACCCACACTGCCCCTGCATTTTAGCGGGTTGAGGCAGGTCGAGGCGAGTTGACCCATTTTGCCAGCTCTAGCTATACGGGAGGGGAAAGTGGACTTGGGATTGAGAGGGATTTGGTGGGGGGAAATTGGGGAAATTTTTTTGAGGAAAAGAGTGAGAAAATGGGAGAAGAGGAAAATTGAAAAAAAATTGAGAAATTTGTGAGATTTAATTTATTATTTATGAATTGTTAGTAAAATTTGTTTTTATGATGCTCTTAAATATTTAAGATATTAATTATGAGTTTATATGATGTGTTTTTTAGTGAAATCATGTATCTTAATAGTGACATTGTTCCTTGCATAATTGATGACATGATTAAAGTTGTAACTAGTTGTATTTTTTAAGTGAGTTAAATTTTTTTTATCAAGATAAAATATATGACATATTTTCTTAAAATTTATTTAAAACTTATTTAAGTTTATATATTATTTAGTTTCTTACTCTCTTAGTGTATGTTTGAGATAGTTGTGAAAATTAGATTATTTCAATAATTGATTATTATATAAATTTTTTTGTTATAATCGATTATAACAAAAAAGTTTTATGTTTGGATATGTTAGTTAAAAAATAATTTTAAATTAATTTATTTTATTTGAATGATATAAAAAAATCATTTTTTACATTAAATTACTAAAGTAGATATAAAATAATTAAAATAATTATTTAATTAATTAAAAAAATTATTTAATTAAAGACAAAATGATATTTACATATCACTGTTAGGAATAATCTCATCAGCTTTTTAAGAAAATGTTCAACATTTAGCTTTTGGAAAAAAGCTGTTGCTGAGGAAATTTTTCCATCAACTTATGTTGGGCAAATTACCCAAATATATTGTTGTTGCAAGCAACAGTTTTTTCAGCAAAGTAACGTATATTGAGACAAAAATAATCTATCCCAAATATGCTCTACTTATATGTCCAAATAAAATTTTTAAAAGCTTTTGTATTAATAATTATTTAATAATAATTATATTATTTTATTGCGATCATCACTGTAATTCAATTTCAATTATTATTTAGATTATGTGATGTGAATTTATCAAATTTGTACAAAATATATAAAAATTATAAATAAAGATATTGAATATATATAATAATTATAAATTTTTATATATTTTACATATTTAAAAAAATTCACATGTATGATCTTAAATAATAATTGAAATTAAATTCAATAACTATGATAATATAATTACAATTTAAAATCATAATTTCATGCGAATACAAAAGCTAAGGGAGATGAATTCCAAACTCCATATTATTGATTTACTGTCCGTTGGATGCATCTTGAAAGAGCAGTTTGATATGGTGCCATTAAGACTCGCTTTGAGTAGGCATATTTAATTCAAATCTTTGAGGAATTATTAGGTGTCAATTTGATGCGATTTTATCACATATTTCTCTCTTAATTTAAAGAGCACATTAGATTTAAATTTAAATATTCAATATTATTTTAAAAATAGTCATATTATCATATACATCCAATTCAATTACAACACTACAACATCTATCTCAATTATGATATTTAAGTTTTTTAAAGTTATTATAAGGTTTTAATATATGATTTTTTTTAATACAATTGTGTCAAGTGAAATTTAAACGTATAATTTTATGCAAGCTATCAAAGCATCTTATTAAAAAAAATTGTTCATAATAAACTTATATTTTTTTCAAAAATTTTAGTTTAGATTTATAAAGAAAAATATAAATAATTTTTTTTTCATTTCATTTATATTATTTTTACCTTTAATATTATCATATGTATCATGTATGGACGAATTCAAACACTAATATTCTATTAAATCATGGTAAATACACACAATCATATTCACTTTAAATAAAAATTCATTTCCAGGATCGTTATCCATCATATCATTTATAGCTGCGCTGAGTCTGAGTAGGCATGTTGCATTCTCTCTCGCAGTTGGCGCATCCATCACAGCAGTAACAAGATCAACATATACTTCGTGTTGGGATGAGCGAAACTGCAAAACCAAACCCCAAATACAAATCCATCACAGCAGTACACCTCAACAAGATCAACATATACTCTGAGAAATCATCTTTGTTTTTTTTTTTTTTTTTGGGATGAGCGAAACTGAACATAAAAATCGCGTGATAAAAACCATTAACCAACTTTTATAGAAATAAAGTTGGTTAATGAAAAAAAAAATATTAATTAAATTCAGAACGTGGAAAAAGTTGATTAACGAAGAATAAAAAGTGGAGCTAAGGTGAGCATTGCTACTCAATCGGCGTATCTTCTTGATCTTGTTTATGGGTGGGCAAAAAAGAAAAGGGTGTTAAAAACGGTGTGGGTACTGTGCACGGTAAGATTAACATTTTCCAAATACAAATTCAGAACTAGGAGCCTAGGAGGTGAGCATGGCTACTCAATCGGCTTCTTCTTCTATTTCCACTTATCAAAACACAGGTATTAGTTTATCCTTCTCTCTCTTTTTACTCTCAGTAATTACTCTGTTCTTTTCTTTTCTTATGGTATTTGAAGATTGTTGATGATCAAACGATTAATTATGTAACTCTCTCTCCAGTCTCCACTTTGGAGAATTTGGAAATCAATCTGTGGCACTGCCATCGCCACCTTACCTGAGTTTCTATAAAATTAGGCTAATCTTTTTGCTTTTCATTTTGGATAATCGCTGATATACGAATTCAATGAAGGTAAAAAAATATGTGATTTAACAATGAGTTATTATATGTTTTAAGAAGGAAACAAATTATAACATTTTAAGACATGTTTAACCTACATAATTAAGATGATACTCTGATTTGTTCTTGAAGAAGTATGATTTCTGTATGAAACACACCTTACTTTTCTTATACCAAAAAGTCAGTTGCCTTCATCATTTTATTTTACTGTGTGTCCCTATTGAATGTTTCCATGCTTGGTTGGATTTGCTAGCTGAATGTTTCAGATAAGTTGTAGGTTATATTATTTTGGGTATATGATAAAATTGATTCATTGGTTCTCTTTTTCCAGGTGTAGGTGCTGAAATTGTGCAACCAACAAATGTGGATCAGCAAAATGCTGGAGAAGAGCTTGTTAAACAGAGTTCAACGGCATCGGTCTTTGTGAACTCAGAACCAATCCGGGAGGAACAAGTTCAGAATGCTGTGAAATTTCTATCACATCCGAAAGTTAGAGGTTCCCCTGTAATCCACAGGCGATCATTTCTGGAGAAGAAGGGCCTTACGAAGGAGGAGATAGATGAAGCCTTTAAGCGTGTGCCCGTAAGCTTGTTGTCTGATCAGTTACTCAATTTTCTAGATAGCTTTGCCCTTTCACTTGTTCATATACAACCAACCAATTGATTATCAATTTCTTGTATGTTCATCTGTTGTAATCCTTACCTTCACTCCAAATCACAGGATTCACCTTCAAGTGTGCAGATAACTGGTGTAAATCAAGGTGAAGTGTTCTAATGTTGAAGTTGCAGTTTGTTCTTCTGTGTTTTCCTTTATGGATTGAGTTAAACTGCTAGTTCATTCTCCATTTAGTTAGTCTGTTCAAATAGAACTGGATTTCCACTTTCAGTTACATTCATACTTGGCTTACTGTAATAGTAATACTGACAGATGGACAATTGAAGCCATCATCAGACATTCAGCAGCAAGCCCAACCACAGGCTTTGCAACCGGGTGTATCTGCTTCTACTGGAGTTACTACTTCGTTGGGAACCTTATCACGCTCCAGTTTTCGCTGGTCTCATGCCCTTATTGCAGTTGGATTACTGGCTGCTTCAGGTGCTGCAACAGCTATGCTATTTAAGGTATTTGCCACGAACCTCTCTGGATGGGGGGGGGGGGGGGGAGCATATTGCTGTGCCATGTTCAGTTTGACATTTTTATCTTTTCTTGTACCTAAGCTAATTTCTTGTTCTATGCATAAAATTTATCACATATTCACATTGTGGTTTGAGCCTCACTGAACTATGGAAGCATGCTCCATGTTTTAGAATTCCATTCTTCCTCGGTTAAAATCTTGGATACGCAATGCTGTCTTAGAAGAAGAATATGACCAATTAAAGAGAAAAGACTCAAAGCCAACGTTGGCAGAAGAAGCTGCACAAGCTGCAAAAGCTGCTGCAACCGCAGCTGCAGATACGGCAAAAGCAAGCCAAGAAATACTGACTTCAAAAAGTGAAGGTGGTTTAATAGAACTTCAATTTGCACACTATAAAATATCTTATATTTGTTTTAATACTCCCACTTTCCCTTGACATCTTTTCTGTTGCTGAATAATGACTGTAGTTATTGCTGCATCCGGTTTTATACTTTGCAGAGAGTAGATACTTTGTGGAAGTTGTGAACCTTTTAGATAACCAACTGCAGGAAATGAAGTTAATGACTAATGCAATAAGAAGATTGGAAGGTAATTGGGATTTTCCATTTAATTTATTGGGCTACGATGAATAGTTTCCAATGCTACAAATATTTTTCTTAAGGGTTTGGTTTATGGTTTGGCAATAGCACTTGTATATTTGTTAAGAATGCATGTGGTTGTGTCATTGGTGAACCTGTGTATTTATATCCCCACAAGACTGCAACAAGGCCTGTATGATGCTGATGTTTTGGCTTATGCATGGTGAACAAGAGCTTTGACAAATCATATGTGCATGTTAACTATTCTTACTGGATTTGTAGCTTCATGGCTGTGTCAGGAAGCTCGCTTATTCCCTTGCATTCTACTTTCATTCAATCTTTTGAGGCTTCCTGAAAAACTTTAGTGGCTTTGCATGTCAGAAATTCTAGCACATTTAGACAGAAGTTTTTACTAAATTTTTTTTCTTATTGAATATCATCTGTTTCTGCCAAATTATGGACTAAAAATAGCTTCCAGTGGAGTCTCTGTCTCAAAGCGAGAAGATCGCCAAGTCAATCAAACAAGTTCAAAGGTCAGATATAAATATATGTAGTAGGGAATGTTTCAGCTTCTTTAATGAAATTTTGGCACACCTTTTCTGATCCCCATTTGAGTTGTCTAAAATAAGTTTTGATTTTTGACTACTGTAATTTTTGAAATAGATACAGCAACTGAATGGAAAGGCGGACTATGAGTTGCGTACAGGTTGTTATACATTTATTAAATCTTAATTAAATTAATATAATTTTCTGAATTATTACCTATGAGTAGAATGTCATGTGCAGTGAGATCTTCATCCGCACCTGCATCTGTTGAACCATCTAGTGCTCCTCATCCAAAGTCATATATGGAGGTAAACTGTTGTCTTGCTCTTCTTATTATCCCCCTGGTCCTTCTTTAGTTATAGGTGATATCTGAGTGCTTGTTATTTTCAGTTGTGTTAATAAAGAAGATCACTATTCTAATAATCAAAAGATGACATTTATGAAAGTCAAATACTTTGGGCTTTAGCTATGGATTATGATGAAACTGGAAAAATACTGATATTATTTCAAGAATTGGGACAGATTTCCCAAGAACTGTATACAAGTACCAGAAATCTCTTCTAACACAGATTCAAGGTCTGTGTAACCTCCCTCTAAGCCAATGTGGGTTCCCTTTCTTTACCTAAAATGATGAGATGCCCTCCCTCCTACAGTTTCCCTTATTTATATCCTTATTCCCCTTCCCCCAACTCCTAACCGAGTACCAACTAACTCTAACTAACTAACTAACTAACTAACTAACCAGAAGTTAGTTAGATCTTATTGGGTTTGGGCTTATGTCTTCTGACATAAACTCTCTTTACAGCAGGCCCGATGCCATCAGATTATAATTCTTTTTTAGGTAAAATATATATTTTTGTAATGGCCAATTTTTCTTTGCGTTATGCTTCTGAAAATGCCAAAGTCAACATGGCTAAATGTGTTCTATTGTGATTTTCAGCTAGTAACATGAAATTGTGATTTTATTCTATTGTGCTGTTTTTTTCATTTATTGGTACTGATTATAACAAGCTTGAGTGCCAGTTGCACAGGTGATACTTAATTTACTCAATCTGCTTTACATATTGATTGAATGTTTTAGATAAGATACAATATGAGATCCCATGAGATCCTCTATTTTGTTTATTTTAATTTTAATTGAGAAATTATTTCAATCATATGACCCTTTGTGTGAATTATTTCCTTCTATTATTTTTTTGCAGATAATGGCCATGATCCAAAGAGGAGAGAAGCCTTCTAACATTAGAGTAAACCTTTATGCTTTTTAATCCGGATAACTGTCGCAGCACACCTAAATCTTACACCTCATTTGTGCACCATTGATTTAATATTATAAAATATTGATTGAAGTGAAGTTTATTAATAAAATTTGATATGTGAGAGCAGGTGTTCCTGTGGAGTAAAAGATTGTGGTGCTCAAATAAGATTACACTTCTATATTGGGTTTACCAACTTTATGTGGCCAGTGTTACTTTTATGACACGGTTTTAATGCAGGATATTGATGATTCACCCCCCAACCCTAATCAGCAGCCATCAAAGCCTCGCTTAGCGCCTAGAACCAAGGTTTATTTTATTTCAATGATCTTGCTTTGTATTTCCTAAATATTTTTTATTTTTGACTAAGTTGCTCAAGTCTCAAATATTTTAACTTCATTTTGGTTCATTTTTGAAGATTTTCTGTCAATAAACTCATCTGCAAAATTATTATTTCTAGATTTTTGCATTCTGATTACTGACCATCTTTGTGAGCATGATATGATTTACGATTGGACCATCAAGGAAAAAGACAGTTGATCTAGGGATGAATTTCATTCCTAGTTTATGTTTGCTAATATCATAACATTTGGAATTACAGAAACATGTAACTGGATTCGGTGGCAATTTAACAATTATTGTCAGCTGTTTGAAAACGTCAAAAAAAGAATATTGAGCTGGTTATCATGTTTTTAATCTTAAAGATATAATATGGACTGAGTTATATTGAGGTGGTCTATTTAACCGTACGAGTGATATAAATATTCAATTCATATTTTTTGTGAAACGGTAATTTATGCATAATTGTTAACATTCCTTTCCAAGTGTTATTATTCCATATGAATCTGATTGTTTGCTTCAATTCCTCCTGGCTAGCCTTGGGAAGTTGGTCAGATGCAAGTAAATGGCAAGGACTTGAATTTCAAGGTCCAAGAAAATGTTGACAACCCAGTGCCCTGGTGGCAAACGAAAAATGTTAGAATCAGTGAGATTGATAATGAAATTGAGAATAATGGAGCACCTTATGGTGCTGCATCCAGTCAGCAGCCAGTCCAACGTTCGTGGGTTCCTCCTCAACCTCCTCCCATAGTGATGCCAGAGGCTGTAGAAGCAATCAGGCTCCCAAAGCCAGTGGTCCAAAAGGAACAGACATCAGATGATCAGTCAGTAGCTTACTCTTCAGACATCTCTGATGAGGTGGAGAGAATCTCAAAACTATCCAAATCTGTAGGTGCAATAGAAAGCAGCAGCGTCAACTCGCTTCTCAGCTCTGGTGAGGTACAAGAAGATCATCAAGTCAACTATGAAGAGAAATGAGAGCAGATCTTTATACTTAATTATCTTGATCCATCATAACAATACATGAAGTTGGAAATAGAACTTGAAGTAGTCTCGAGTTCAAGATAAGCTTGAAATACTCTTGTTTCATAGTCATGTATTATGTTATATGAGTCTTTGAGTCCTACTTGAACAAACTATGAAGTGTCCAAATGATATTGGTTAGTGGTTACCATGCTTCCTACCTGAACTATCATTTCATTTTAGGGATGTTTATTTCAAGGTATATAATTACATTCCCAGGAATAACATTTCCAGAAATGTTATGACTAGGAATGTTATTCTTGTATAAATTCAAAAACACGTTTATTTAGTATTTATTATTCTTGGGAATGTTTTTCAAAAACATGGGGAAGAAAGTGGGAGTAAAAGTTAATGAATCCATCAGCGGTGAGAATGAAAGTTAGGCAAAACATGGAATGTGGCTATTTTGGAAATCAACAATGTCCGGGAATATTTTTTCAAAGTTTGTACCAAATGTGAGTATTCTCAAGTTCATATTTCCAAAAATGTCTCAGCAAACCTTAAAACAAACGCCATTATAGAAGCAGGCACTTTAGTTCTCAGTGATCCTGCTGTTGCTACAATTAGAAACACCATGTAACCACGTTTATTATGCTAAGAACGATGACATAGCTATTTGGATTGTTAATGCCTTTCCCATTGAGAAATATTTAGGTGGATCTAATCCATTATCTGGCTCTGGGACGTTGGCAAGGGGCGGTTCACATTAAGAGGAATTGGCGCAAAGTTCTCATTCAAATTTTTTTACCTGTTATGCAGTGAATTTTTTGTACTATGTACTAACTAGCAACTATTTTGTGATTAATATTATCACTTTTAAACAAATAAAATTAGAGGAAAAATAATAAGGAAATACTAAATGCTACAAAATCAGCTTCGTAGAACGCACACAAATGAACCAAAATGGAATACTTGTTTGCATTCTGTAAACTAGGTATCTTTTTTTCTTTCTTTTTTTCTTTTTTAAATACTAATACATTTTAACTGTGAAAAGAAGAAACAAGTAAATAATGGTATTCATGAGTGGTTTTGTAAGAAACATGTGTAAGTCTGAGTTTAGTGGGATTATTTAGGGTTGTCATTTTTTGGGATGTCTATGGGGTGGGTTTTACGGCACTGTTGCATCCTACTTAGAAAGTACGGACACGTTATTTTACTGGCGTGTTCACATGTCGGACACGTGTCTAACATAAATACACTTCGACACGCACACGACACGCGTGTCTCACGTGTCTGAATGTGTCCAATTAAAAAAATTATTATTATTTGACTCAGAAACGGCTCGAACATGGTCAGAACACATCTCGGATACACTACGAACACATATTTGACACAGCCCATTAAAATTTTAAAAAAAAATTTACTGTGTGACAGTGTACTAATATCACGGTCCACAAGCTCAATATCACCCGATCCACTCTCAGGAAAAATCTTTTATTCTTCCTCAATACATTGTGTTCACTGTGTGTTAATGGTTCAAATTTCAAGTGAATTTCACTTTAGTCTGGTGGTTTAATTTTCAATTATTATTAGTTTCTTTTTTAGTTATAAACGAAGATGTTTGTATTGTCATTGAGGAGTTGTGTTTGGAATGTTTATAATCAAAATTATATATATATATATATATATATGCCGTGTCCGTGTCCTAAAATTTTTAAATTTGGTGTGTCCTTGTATCTGTGTCCGTATTCGTGTCTCGTGTCCGTGTCAGTTTTCGTACTTCATAGATCCTACCCATTCATTTAACCAGTGGATTAAGTTGAGTCGAAAAAAAAAAATTTCAACCCGACTCAACCAAACTCGCTCAAAAGTGAGTTAGATTAGGTTAAACTCGTGGGTCCAATATGCATTAAATCTTTTTTTGCTAAAATAAATGTTAATATACGAAATTAAAAATTCATTACACATAGCACGTCTTAATTAAAAATAATATAAGTCTCAAATAAATTGAAAAGACACACAACTAGTTGTATGTAAACAAAATAATAAGTCTACACAAACTAAATAAACTTAACATGTCTTACTAAGTTAACATAAGTCTGAAATAAATTAAAGCAAACTAACATATCCTAAAAGCCACAAACAACAAACCATATTAGTTAATTGAATTCGATATCATCACATATGGCGTATGGATTGATATAATCATTTACTTCATTCTCACTTTTCTCAAAATACTCTTTATCATCCAAACGATCCATTAGATCTTCATCACAATAGTCTGTTAGATGTTTTATGAGTTTCTAATATTTATTTTCTTGGTTACATTCTCAATGTGACTACAATGCCTACACATAAACTTGATTGACCTTACAAAAAAAAACATGAGCAAAAGTAACCTATAATGGTCACCATAGCTAAATGGTTTTTACAAGAAGAAAAAAAAGAAAAAAAAAGCCTACTTATGTGGGTTGGGTTTATGTGGGTCAAGACTTTTCAAACTCGTTACCTGACTCGTACCTTGTGAGTTAGAGTGATTTTCAACCCAACCTAACCCGCGAATCTAACCTAACCCGCATTTTGTGAGTTGGTTTGAGTCAAGAGGATTTGTGGGTTGACCTAACCCACCAGATACCCCTAATCATCTTATAATAAGAGCAAGGAGAGAACAAGAGAAATCATTGTCATGTACAAAATTTGGAGAGATTTTGTGTACTCTTGAAGTATTATTGTATTACACTACTCCAATAAGAATAACATGTGCTATCATGTAATTATATACATTGTTTGATTAAAAATAAAATATTATCAAATTAAATTGGAATAATTATAAAATTGTCTAGAGCATTATTCTAACAATATGTTTGGATGGAGAGTTTTGGAAAAAAAAAGGAAGACTTATTTTTTATTTCTAAATTAATAGAATTATAAAATATATATATAAACATGAATGCAAGATGATTAAAAGTTTATATGATCATCTTTTATTTTATCTTTCATTTTAAAAAAATCAAATATAGAGAGTGTTTATTCAAAATAAAGAGTAAGTCCTCCCTTTCCATTCCTTCCAAAACCCCAACTCCCAAACATATTGTAAGAGTATCTTAGAAGTTCATCTCCAAAATTTGGGACAAATAGAGAGTTGTGATGTGAGGAGGTAGTAGGTAAGGGTGTTTGTGATTTGGTTTTGATCCAAAGAATGTTATTTACATCGATTTGAATTGAATTAGACAAGTTTAATCGATTTTTGACCAAAAAAAAATTTAAGCCTAGAATTTTGTAAGTTAAAAGTAATTTAGCCTATTAAAAAGAAAATAAAAAATAGAAATAACTCATTTACATGCCTAAAATAATATTTGATCACATAAAGTGAGAAAAGTCGGTGAGAAATTAGATTTACTATAAGAAAATACAAATTCAATAACAACCTAATATATTTATAATATTAATCACTTTGAATTGGATTAGATCAGTTTTGAAAATTAAAACCTAAAACTGATCTAATCTAATCAATTTTCAAAAAATCAAATCAAGAAGAATCAAATTTATTCGGTTTTGATTGGATTTCAATCTTTTAAGGCTCTCTCAATGGTGTCCTAATTTTAGTCCTAATAATAAAAAACAGACCCATGTCCAATCATGGATTAGGATTCATGATCTGCCGCAGGAGTATTGGAGACCTAAAATCCTGTTTGAAATAGCAGGGGATATAGGCACTCCAATCTCTCTTGATGAAGCCACAAGAAATAAAGTCTTTGGACATTTTGCAAGAATCTTGGTTGACATTGACCTTACCAGCAAACTACCTACCGAAATCATGGTGGAAAGAAATGACTATGCTTTTTTTTTATTGGTATTGAATATGAGAAGCTTCCAATTTTTTGTAGTTTTTGTCAAATAATTGGTCATTCTGTTGATCAATGTAGAAAGAAATGAGGATCCTCCGACTTTAGGTCTCACAAAGATAAAGCTCACCTCAAGGGTAAGGCTATTTTTGCTCCTAAACAAATGGAATCAGTACAAGCTAATAAAACAATGACTGTTGAGGATCAAGTTAATGCAACTAATGAAGCTGCTGAGGTTGCAACTGAGGCTCCAGTTCTTTTTAATGTTGTTCCCAATAAGGCAGTTACAAATATAGAAAATGATGAAGACATGGCTGCAATGAATGTGTCTCTAAAGGAAAATTCTAATTATATGTTGCAGCAGTTAAATTCTTCTAAGATTGTTAAATTGGTTAATAATACTGTGGAGGAAGAAACAGACTCATTTTATGATGAATCCCTGCATCTTGGCTCTCCATCTTGTGTGCCTAATCATTTTCAGAAAAATTTGAATTCACCCGAGACTGATCATATTTCCCATTCTCGTGAGAATCATGCTTCGGATACTATTAGTGGTGCCAATATTCAGACTCCTAATAATCCAATTGTTCAACAAGATCTTAAGATTTTATCCAAATTCTAGGCTGATGGTGAGGATGATGAATTGGCTGAAACTAATTTGGATTCTGATCAACAAGGTGATCTTTATACAGATGATGCTGGAAAGCAATTTTCAGTTGTTTTGTCTAAATCTCAGAAGAAAAAGTTGAGATAAAAAAAGAAACAAGTTTCTACTACTTATCAAACCCGTTCTAGGGCTGGCCCCAATAATCATGTATAATGAAGTTGCTTTATTGGAATGCTAGAGGTTTAGCCAATCTTGAAACTAGGTTGGTGTTAAAAAAGCTTTGTCTTGACAATAAGCCTGATTTTTTGTTTATCTCTAAGCCCTGGATTTCTCTTGATCAGGTTCCATCTAGTTTTTGGTCTTCTATGAATATGAAGCCTTTTACTGTTAATGTTAGACCATCCCTCAATCCTAATTTATGGTGTTTGTGTGTTGTTAACCTTTTGCCCCAATTACTTGATTGTTCTAATCAATAAGTCTCTTTTTCAATTTCTTGGGAGAATTTGTTGGTTCATATTTCTGCAATTTATGCCTGCACTTCCTATCAACAAAGAAGATCTTTATGGACTGACTTGGCCAGCCTTCAACAAAGACATTCAGGGCCTTGGTGTTTCATTGGTGATTTTAATGCAATTTTAGGTGCTCATGAGTCCAGAGGAGGCAACTTGCCTCTGAGAATTTCTTGTGATGAATTTCGGGCTTGGTCAGATGGCTGTAATCTTACTCATTTATTAACTAGGGGTGCTAGTTTCACTTGGTTCAATCATAGAAGAGGAAGCTCTTTTTCTGAAAGAAGGCTAGATAGAGCTATCTGTAATGATGCTTGGTTTTCCTCCTGGAATAGTATATCCTGTTGTACATTGACTAGAATGCATTCTGATTATTTTCCTATCCTGCTGAACATGAAGAATGACTCTCAAATTTGTCCCTCTTCTTTCAAATTTCTAAAAATGTGGACTGATCATCCAGATTGTTATACATTGATTTTAGAGGTTTAGAAAAGGCCAGTTGCTGATTGTTCAATGTCTATTCTTGCTTTTAAGCTTAAAGCTCTTAAGTTGGAACTCAAATCTTGGAATAAGGACATATTTGGGGATGTTCACCAAAGAGTTGATTCAGCCATGAAGACTGTGGATCATATTCAGCTGCAAGCTGATGAATTTGGATTTTCTGAAGAGTTGATTCTTCAAGAAAAAGATGCTCAAATAGAGTTGTAAAAAGCTTTGAAATGTCAAGAGGAGTTCTGGAGGGAGAAGTCTCAGTTTAATTGGCATTCTTTTGGAGATAGAAATACTGCTTTTTTCCACAAAGTCACCAGAATTAGAAACGCCTCTAAGAGACTTTCTATGCTTAAGCAGAGGGATCAAATTTTGGATCAGCAGGAAATCACTGAGCATCATGTACTGCATTATTATAAGACTTTATTTGCCTTTGAAAATAATTGTTCCTCAAATGACTTGATAGATTCTGTTATATCTCCAATGGCCAGTGTAGAAGATAATCTTATGCTCACTAATCTTCCTACCCGTGAAGAAGTTAAAAATGTTGTTTTTTCTATGAATGTCTGTGGCGCTCCTGGTCCTGATGGGTTTGGGGATTTTTTCTTTCAACACTACTGGGACCTTATTGGTTATGATGTTTTTAATACTGTTATCCAATTTTTTATGCAGGGTTGGATCCTGCCTGGCTTGAATTCCAATTTAGTAGTGCTTATTCCAAAAATCAGTGGTGCTGATAGAATTAAGCAATTTAGGCCTATTACATTGGATAATTTTCAGTTTAAGATCATTACTAAGGTGCTAGCTGATCGCCTAGCTATTGTGGCTCCTAAAATCATTTCTGAAAACTAAAGAGGGTTCTTTAAGGGTAGGAAAATATCAGAATGTGTTTGCATAGCTTCTGAAGCTATTAACATGCTAGACAACAAGGCTTTTGGAGGTAACTTAGCTTTGAAGATTGACATTAAAAAGGCCTTTGATACATTGGATTGGGACTTCTTGCTCAAAGTTCTTAGTGCTTTTGGCTTTGTTGATAAATTTTGTAATTGGATCAAGGTTATTTTGCATTCGGCTAAGCTTTCCATTTCTATTAATGGTCATTTAGTTAGTTATTTTAGCTGCACGATGGGGGTTAGACAAGGGGATCCTTTGTCTCCTTTTCTCTTTTGTATTGCTGAAGAGGTTCTTAGCAGAGGTATTTCTAAACTGGAGCACAGTGGCCAACTCCAGCATATGACAGATCCTAGTGGTTTTCATACTCCTAGCCATGTTTTTTTCGCTGATGACATTATGATTTTCTGTAGAAGGACTAAGCAGAATTTGCAGAACATCATGAATTTATTTAAGGACTATGGAGAGGCCTCGGGTCAAGTTATCAGTCCTGACAAGTGTAAGTTCTATGCTGGTTCAGTTTGCTCTAGAAGATTAGCTATAATATCTTCTGTCCTTGGGTTTTCTGCTGGGAGGCTTCCATTTACTTACCTTGGTGTGCCTATTTTCAAGGGCAAGCCTAAAATTTTACATTTGCAGCCTATAGCAGATAGGATAAAAGCTAAGCTAGCAGCCTGGAAAGGGTCTTTATTATCTATTATGGGAAGAACTCAGCTTGTCAAATCCGTTATATATGGTTCTCTTATTTACAGTTTTCATGTTTATTCCTGGCCTATTTCTCTGCTAAAAACTATTGACAAATGGATTCAAAATTTCATTTGGTCTGGGGATATTATGTCTAGGAAAATTGTGACTGTTGCTTGGAACAAAGTTTGCTCTCCTTTTCCAAAAGGTGATTTGGGAATTAGACCTATTTGTGCTATTAATGAAGCTGCTACATTGAAACTTTGCTAGGATTTGCTCTCTTCTAACTACCAATGGGCTTGTTTCCTTAGAGCTAGGTTCTTAAAGAATAAAAGACAAAGATCATCTTATGTAAAATCTTCAATTTGGCCTACTTTAAAAAGATGCTTGCCCACAGTTGTTGACAACACTGTCTGGTTTTTAGGTAATGGCTCTGATATTAATTTTTGGACGGATAAGTGGCTACCTAACACTATTGTGAATTTGCTAAATGTTCCTGCAAGTGTTCATCAATCTCTTCACTCTCGAGTAAGTGACTTTATTGAAAATCACTCGTGGTCCATCCCTTCTTCAGTGGCTTCAAAGTATCCTGCTATAGTTGCTAACATTGAGAACATCATAATTCCAAAATCTTCTGCTCCAGATCAGCTTGTTTGGATTCACTCTGATACAGGTTTGCTAACCTTTAAAGAAGCTTTTATGTTTTTAAATCCTAGAGGGCAGGTTGACCCTTGGTGCAATGTTCTTTGGAACCAATCCATCCCCCCTTCTGGATCTTTTTTATGCTAGAGATTGCTTCATAATAAAATGCCAACTGATGAGAATTTATGGTCTAGAGGTTGTGATACGGTTTCAATGTGCAACCTCTGCAAAATGGATTATGAGTCTTCTAAGCATCTTTTCTTGCAATGCAAGTTCACTAAGGTCATCTGGAATTGGCTCAGCAATATCATTCAGTGTTCTTTTGATCTTATCTCATTCCAGTCAATTCTATCAGTGTGTAACAGAAGCTGGAGCTCTCAATTGCAGGACATCATTCTTGCAGCTGTCATTAATGTAATATGGGTCATTTGGCATTGTAGAAATAAGCTACGATTTGATAACGAAAATTTTCCTGCTTTCAGGCTATTAATTTGGTCCTTGCTGCTACCTCATTAACAGGGAATCTCTTTGTGGGATCCATGCGCTCTTCTATTTTGGAGTTCACCATCTTGAAGGCTTTTTCTATTGTTAGGCATCCCTACAAAGCTCTACTCATTAAACAAGTAAACTGGTTTCCTCCTCTGTGTCATTGGGTCAAATGTAATACAGATGGGGCAGCTAGAGGGGCTCTGGGGTGGTCGGCCTGTGGGGGTCTCTTTAGAGATTACAAGGCTGCTTTTCTCGATTGTTTTGCAGTTAATCTTGGTATTTCTTATTCTCTACATGCTGAGTTCATTGGTGGAATGTTTGCCATTGAATTGGCTTTTAAGAAAGGATAGTACTCAACTAGTTATTGCTGCCTTCAAATGTGCAAAAAAGGTTCCTTAGATGCTTAGAAACCGATGGAATAATTGTTTACTTTTAACTAGGAAAATGAATTTTTTAGTTTATCACATTTTTAGAGAAGACAATTCTTGTGCAGATAAATTAGCCTCTCAAGGTCTTTCCGTTCAGGATTTCTTTTAGTGGGACTCAATCTCCATTTTTATTAGTGAGGACTCTATCCGTAATAGATTTGGTCTCCCTCATTATAGGTTCAAATAATTGGCCTTTTTGCATGGGTTTGGTTTATGCCCCCCATGTTTTTGTATTCTCGTTTCTTTTTTAATATATTTTGATATGCCGCAGATGATTGGTTGGGTCTGGGGTGCCGGCTTGCTAGGATGCCTTTCCCTTCAGTGATGCCTTTGCATATCCTCTTTTGTTAAAAAAAAAGATTTTTTATTTAGATTGGATTTGTACATCCTAATAATAAAGTTCTAATATTTGTGGCAAAGAAATGGTTTGATGGATCAAAGAGCAACGAAAGTGAGAGAAAAAACTTGGAAGGAAGAAAGGAGAGTTTTGGAGTCTCTCATTCTCCTATTCGTAAAGCAAAAGTGTTAAGTTCATTCTCTGCTTGCCTTTAGTATCTCCATCTCTAGTGCTTGGCATCACATGGTTGTAGCTTTGTGGATCTTATCGTTGCTAGCTTAACTTGGTTCCTTTGAGTTTGGGTTCTTATCAAGCTAAACATTCATGATCCATCAACAAAAAATCATACAGCTTCAACACTACTTAATAACCTAAGCACGAATCACCAACAGCAGACTAGCACCCGACAAACCTATGACAATCACACCCACATACTTCCAACATCACCATCTAGAAAACCACACAACCATTTACACATAGCATTGCAAGTCACTACACCTCACCGCACTTGCATCACCATAGCATCTACACGTTCGTCATCACTCCCTGCACATTAATTCACCTCTACATGTTCACTAACACCCTCACCACAAACCACCATGAACCACTGCTTGCACACACCCACAACCACTGCATATCTGCACATACTTCATATGACATAGCTAGCACCATTACATCCCCACACAACGCCCACACACAATCACACACCCACAAAAGAGTGGCTTCCTCTTTTGTTTCCTTTTTTAGGATTAATTTTAGGATTTAATTTTATCTTAGGCTTTTAGTTAGGCTAGTTGTTTACTCACTTGGGACCTATTCCTAAGGATGTTGTGAATGTTTAGGTGAGTTCGTTTCAAATATTGTGAAGTTATTTTTGGAAAAGTGAATTTGGGAATATGACATTTTTCATGTTTGGTGTTAGCTTTGAAAAATTATTTTTGGGTATTATTGATTCTTAAGGATGCATTTATTTTAAGGATTGTTAATTTATTTTTAGGAATGTGAATTTGGGAATAATACATTTCCACATTTGGTATAAGTTTTAAATAAGTATTCCTAGACATTATTAATTCTCAAGAAAGTCATATTCCCATATTTTCCCTAATTTTTATTTCCACAATGAGGATTGAGTATGTTATTTCCTCATGACATAGGAATGAAAATAATCTTGCAAATCACTAAAATAACTGTCATTAATTTCCACTCCCACATTCCTCCACGTTCTTTCCTATTTTTGAAAAACATTCCCAAGAATAATAAATACTAATCAAACATGTTTTTGAATTTATTCAAGAATAGCATTCCTAGTCATAACATTTTTGGGAATGTCATTCTTAGGAATGTAATCATACACCTTGAAACAAACACCCCATTAGGGAAGTGAAATTCCTATGTTTTGATTTTTATTGCCATTATATGAGGGTTGAATATGTTATTTTCCTATGGTATGAGAATAGAAGTTATCTTGTAGCCCAACCATTAACTTCCACTTTTACTTCTTTCTCCCACATTCTTTTTCCCATTATTTGAAATTTTTTTGTGAACCAAACAAATTTTGAAAAACATTCTCGAAAATATTAAATGTTAACCAAACATGTTTTTTTTAATTTGCCTAGGAATAACATTCTTAATCATAATATTTTTAGGAATGTCATTTCTAGAAATGTAATCATATTCCCTAAAACAAACGCCTCCTCAATCTTTGAACTTAGGTAAAGTATTGGGCTATTTCTTCATTAGCTCCCTTACTTTTTCTCCTTTATTCACACGTGGCTTTATTGCCTTTTGTGTGAATTTGTTTGGGCTTGCTCCATGGTCTTAAGCTTAGGTTACCCAGTTTGAGGATAAGAACTTCTAGAAGCTCTCGTCCAACCTTCATATCAAGCAGCACTTTACCTCAGTGGAACACCTTCATACTAACGAGCAAGCAGAAGTCGCCAATAAGGTAATCCTTTGAGGTCTAAAGAAAAGGCTTGACGATGCCAAAGAAGATTGGGAAAAGTAGCTCAGATATGTCCTATGGGTATATAGGACCACGCCCCACTCCACTATGGGAGAAATTCTATTCAAACTCACTTATAGATGCGATACCATGATCCTAGTGGAGATTAGAGAACCCAACTGCAGACATAATACTTCTCTGAAGGAGACAATGAAGAACTTATCCGACAAGACTTAGAATTATTGGAAGAACTGAGAGTAATAGCCCATATTTGTGAAGTCGCTCTCAAATTCAAAATTACACATCAGTACAACTTCAAAGTTATACCACGGAGTTTCAAACCAGAAGATCTGGTTTTGAAGAGGGTGGATGTCGAGGGAAAGAATGCCTCCCAAGGGAAGCTGGCCGCTAACTGGGATGGACCATATCAGATAATGGGCACTACAGACACAAGAGCCTATAAGCTCAAGACCCTCAACAGGAAATAGGTTACAAGATACTAGAACACGACTATGCTATGAAGATACTACAACTAGTATTTATACTTAGAATTATCTTTTTAGTACTTAGTTATATTTTACGCCTTTTTCAGGCCTCTCTCTATACATTCTTGATTATTGTATGAACACCAGACAACCCATTTATTTGCAATGAAAGTTATGATTATAATTCAGTTAACTTTTCATCACTTGCTTACATTTTCTAAAGTATTTGTGCGCTATCCACAAGGCAACCAATGATTGCATTAACACGATTTAAGAGATATCCATCCCGATAACGTGCTCATTACTCTTCAGGGCAACCCACAAAGCTATTTGTGGCTGCTTTGCCGTGGTTAACGGGGTTTTTACCTCACTAATACGACCACCAAAACTTAACACACCTACCTTGCCATGGTGTGGGGATCATCATCCTCTAAACATCTTGATCCTCAAAGGCAACTCGCAAAACAGACATGCTTTGTATCGCTGAGGTCTCCCCTTAAAATATGGGCCAAGGTACGACAATCCACATTAGCTAGATCCAAGTACATGCGATACTCTCCAAGGCTCACTTAAGTCACACTTAAAGTTGAAAAAAAAATTAAGTGTTAAATCAAAATCAACACTAAGGGGAACATTGGATTCCCTTGAGTTTTGAGATGCAACAGGCCTACAATAGCTTAAACGCACATGAATTATAAAATTTCTAAGTCCCTGAAACTTTTGCAAGCGTAAAAGTGGGCATTGGATCCAAATCAGAAAACAAAAAGAAGACAACATATTGGACAAGGAAAGTACATGTTACTTAAATATAAATTAAAGAATGCCCCAAAACGGGGACTTATCTATACAATTCCAAAAATTCCCATGCAAGAGGCAACAAAATAAAGAACTAAAAACAAGTTATAATCTATGGAGTAGAGGTGTCGTCCCCCTCATCATCATCACCAACATCCTCCTCGACATCCCCTAGATCCTTGGCTTGAACTACATTGACCAAAGCAGCACTCTGCAAGATTAAGTCGACGATCACACCATCCACAACCTTTCGACGTGATCCTATCCCTTCGATGCTGATGCCAGGATGGAGGATGTTCAGTTGATTCCAGGAATTCACAAATTGTGAATGCTTATGTCTCTAAGGCATGTCAAATGGTTTTTGATGATAACAAAGACAAAAGCGAAGATCAAGTGCAATAGTGAAGATCAAGCGCAAAAGGAAAAATCAAGATCAAAGAAAGAAGACAAGAAGGTTTATTTAGTTATAAGACTTAGGACACTAATGTTAAATGCTCTCAAGATTTTTCAAATGGTTTTTCAATATATGATTTCAAAATAAATGGGAAATTTCAAAGATAAACATGGCTTTTAAGAAAACTTGTGTTTCAATCTTAAAACTAACACTCTTAAAAAGATTCATGTTTAAACAATTGCTCAAGGTGTTAGAAATGACTTACAAGCTTTATTGGACTTGAAAAATGTGTTCAATGGCTAATGTAATCGGTTATACGACGTTTGTAATCGATTACACAACAAACAGAAGGCATGTAATCGATTACAAGCAAGTCAGAGGCCATGTAATCGATTACACAATATATGTAATCGACATCAAGCCCAGAAAAGCATGAACACGTTCAAAGAGTCATGTAATTGATTACACAGCAAGTCAGAAGTCATGTAATCGATTACACAGATATTGTAATCGATTACACTAAGAATGTAATCGATTACACACAAGTCAGAAGCCATGTAATTGATTACATAAGGAATGTAATCGATTACATAGAGCCCAGAAAGTCAAGAACACGTTGGAACAACATATGTAATCGATTACCTGAGTTGAGTAATCGATTACAAGAATCCTGACAATGTCCAACGGCTATATTTAATGCATTTAATGTGTGCCCAGAAAACCCCAACGGCTCTATTAAATGAGAAACTTATAAATACCAAAGTTGGGTTTTTATTTGAGGTTGACCTTGAATCAAAAACTGATTACCAATACGTCCAAACGTGAATCAATCCTCAAATCATTTTCTTGTTCTGTTTTCTGTCAAAAATGTGAAAAATCTTTGAGAGCATATTAGAGCTTCAATTTGTATTCATCTGCTCTATTGAGAGCTTCATTCTATCTATCATTATTGCTTTGTAAAGAGGGTGAGGCATCCCTCCAAAAGTGTAAAGGGTGAGGTATCCCAAAAGAGACTCAAGCTCCAAGGGTGAGGTATCCCAAAAGAGTGAGTGCTCAAGGTTGTAGTGGTTGTCAAGCACCCATTGAAACTTGAAGATATAGTGGAAAATCTCAAGTTGTTGCTTGGGATGGACGTAGATCACAAGTGGATTGGTGATCGAACCAGGATAAACGATTTGTGTTTGTTATCTCTAAACCCTCCCCTGTTTATTTTGTATACTGTTTTATTGATTTTCTTGGATACTGTCTCCGTAGACTATTTCTGTAACAAGTAAAAGTGTTTATCTCGTCCTTCCAATTATTTCTAATCATTCAATAGCTTCAACAAAAATAAGTTATCAAACGATTTGTGAAAGATTTGCGAACTTAGTTTTCATACTCAATTCACCCACCCTTTTGAGTATTGAGGCCACTTGGTAACAAGTGGTATCAGAGCTAGACTCTTGTATAAAGAGCTTAGCAGCTTCAAGAGAAGTAATGACTTCAAATGGTTTTTCAAATTATGGTTCTTCTATAAATAGACCTCCTTATTTCAATGGGGATGGTTATGCCTATTGGAAAGAAAGGATGAAAATTTTTATTGAAGCTATTGACTTAGATGTGTGGGACGCCGTTGAAAATGGTGCTTTTGTCCCAACACAAACTAAAGATGGTGTGAAAATTAATACACCTAGAAATGAATGGACCGATGATGATAAAAAGAATGTTCAATACAACTTGAGAGCCAAGAACATCATCACCACATCTTTGGGGTATGATGAATTCTTTAGGGTGTCAAATTGTAAAATCGCAAAAGAAATGTGGGATACTCTACAAGTAACTCATGAAGGTACTAATGAGGTAAAACGATCTCGAATAAACACTCTTACTCATGAATATGAATTGTTTAGAATGAACCAAGGTGAAAGTATTCAAGATATGCAAAAGAGGTTTACTCATATTGTTAATTATCTTATCTCATTGGGAAAGACATTTGCTAATGAGGATCTTATTAACAAAGTGTTGAGATGTCTAAGCAGGAATTGGCAACCCAAAGTGACGGCAATTGCGAAATCAAGAGATTTATTAACAATGTCTTTAGCCACCTTATTTGGAAAGCTTCAAGAACATGAGCTGGAACTAAATAGGCTCAACCAAAATGAAGAGCATGACAAAAAGAAGAAGGGAATCGCACTCAAAGCTACTTCCTCTACAATTGAAGATGATGATGAAGATGGTGAAGAGGATGATGAAAGTGGGGAGCTAAGTGAGGAGAATCTTAGTCTCCTTGTGAGAAAATTTAGAAAATTCCTAAAGAATAAGGGATTTCAAAGAAGGCCACCCTTTACTCAAAAGAAAGCATATCACAAAGGAGAAGGATTCTCTACTCCTCCAAAATGCTATGAATGTGGAAAACCGGGACACATGAAAATGGAGTGTCCTATGTATCTCAAGAAGACGGAGAAGTTTGAGAAAAGGCCTTCTAAGGAAAGGAAAGGAAGAAGAGCATATATAGCTTGGGAGGATAATGACTTAAGCTCTTCCGACGATTCGGAGAATGAAGAAGCCCATCTTTGCCTCATAGCTCAAGTAGAAGAAAGTGAAGAAAGCGACACCAAGGTAACCTCCTCTAACCTAGAACCTTCATCTTCTTATGATGAATTGTAAGATGCCTTTCAAGAATTGCATGATGAATCTTTGAGGCTCACAAAAATGATTTTGTCTTCCAATAAAATAATCTCCCTATTGACATAGAAAGTTTCTACCTTAACCAAGGAGATAAATGAACTTAAAATCGAAAATGAGACCTTAGGACTCATAGATGCTAATTCATTATGCATGACTTATTCCTCACATGATAGTGCATCCATATCATTACCTTGTTCATCATGTAAAGCTTTTGAAAAAGAAATTGAAGACTTAAACAACACTCTTGCAAAATTCACTTTTGGAAGAGATAACTTGAATGTGTTGTTAGGGAGACAAAAATGTGTTTTTCAAAAAGCTGGCTTGGGATTTAATCCAAACAATCATCAAAACTCTTATAAGAATTTCTTTGTTTCCTCAAATACCTCAAGTAGTCCCTTTATCAAATGTTTTCATTGTGGTAAGAAAGGACATAGTGCATCAACTTGTAATGTTAGAAAGAACATAAACACTAATGTTGGAATAAAAAGAGTTTGGGCTCCTAAAGGCACCATGCCTAATTCTAACACACAAGGACCCAAGACAATTTGGGTATCAAAAGTTAAAACTTGAATGTGTGTTGTAGGTGTGCTTGAAGACCAAGAGTTCAAGTTGGTATCTTGATAGTGGTTGCTCCAAGCACATGACCGGTGATGGCTCCAAGTTCTCCTCCCTTACACACAAGAAACATGGTCATGTCACATATGATGATAACAACAAAGGGAAGATTCTTGGAATTGGCAAAGTTGGTAAGATCCATTCATCATCTATTGATAATGTTTTGCTTGTTGAAGGACTTAAACATAATTTACTTAGTATTAGTCAATTGTGTGATAAAGGCAATAGAGTTATATTTGATTCTTTTTGTTGCATAATTGAGGGAAAGGATGATAGGCATGTTAAGTTTGTTGGTCATAGAGTCAATAATATATACATGATTAGTCTAGATGATATCTCCTCAAATCATGCTAAATGCTTTATGAGTAAAGAAAATGATTCATGGTTATGGCATAGAAGAATTGCTCACATTCACATGGATCACTTAAACAAATTGGTTTCTAAGGAACTAGTAATTGGTCTTCCAAAGCTCAAATTTGAAAAAGACAAACTTTGTGATGCATGTCAAAAGGAAAAATAAGTAAAGGTCTCTTTTAAAGCTAAAAACTTAGTTTCAACTTCTAGACCTTTACAACTTTTGCACATGGATCTTTTTGGTCCCTCTAGAACTATGAGCTTTGGTGGGAATTACTATGCATTAGTGATTGTGAATGATTTTTTTAGGTTTACATGGACATTATTCTTGGCCCACAAAAATGATGCTTTTCAATCATTTAGAAAACTTGCCAAAGTTATCCAAAACGAAAAAGGTTTTTGTATTGCATCCATAAGAAGTGACCATGGTGGTGAATTTGAAAATCATGAATTTGAAACTTTTTGTGATGAACATGGCATTAAGCACAATTTTTCTGCCCCTAGGACACCACAACAAAATGGTATTGTAGAAAGGAAAAATCAATCTTTAGAGGAAATGGCAAGAACTATGCTCAATAAGGCTAACCTTCCTAAGTATTTTTGGGTCGATGCGATCAATATCACGTGTTATGTTATGAATAGAGCCCTAATAAGGCCAATTTTAAAGAAAACCCCATATGAATTGTACAAAGGAAGGAAACCCAATGTGTCACATTTTCATGTATTTGGATGTAAATGCTTTGTTTTAAATAATGGAAAAGATAACTTAGGGAAGTTTGATGCAAAATCTGATGAGGGAATATTCATTGGTTATTCTATTTATAGTAAGGCCTTTAGAGTCTATAATAAACGAACTATGACCATAGAAGAGTCCATACATGTTGCATTTGATGAAACTAACCCAAATAAGCCGAGAAAGGAGCTTGTTGATGATGTTGCAGAAATCTTGACAAAAACACACTTGAAAAATCAAGAGAAAGAATCCAAAAAGCAAGAAGATTCAGAAATTGTGAATCTACCCAAGGAATGGAGGACTTCAAGATATCATCCTCTTGACAAGGTGATAGGTGATGTATCAAAAGGGATAATTACTCGAAACTCACTCAGAGATGCATGTAATCACCTAGCCTTTGTCTCTCAAGTTGAACCTAAAGACATAAATGAGGTCATTAATGATAAGCATTAGATCTTGGCCATGCAAAAAGAACTAAACCAATTTGAGAGAAATCAAGTTTGGGAATTAGTTTCAAGGCCCAATGATCATCCAATAATTGGCACCAAATGGGTCTTTAGGAACAAACTTGATGAAACGGGCTTAATAATAAGAAATAAAGCTAGGCTTGTAGCTAAGGGATATAATCAAGAAGAAGGCATAGACTTTGAAGAAACTTATGCTCCCGTAGCTAGGTTAGAGGCCATTAGAATGTTACTTGCATATGCTTGCATCATGGATTTCAAACTCTATCAAATGGATGTCAAAAGTGCCTTTTTAAATGGTTTTATACAAAAAGAGGTGTATGTGGAACAACCTCCTGGTTTTGAAGATTTTGAATTGCCCAACCATGTTTTTAAACTGAAAAAGGCCTTGTATGGCTTGAAACAAGCTCTTAGAGCTTGGTATGAAAGGTTGAGCAAATTTCTTTTAGAAAAAGGATTTTCTAGAGGCAAAGTTGACACAACCCTTTTCATAAAACATAAAATGTATGACATACTTCTAGTTCAAATCTATGTTGATGACATTATATTTGGAACTACTAACAACTCTCTTTGTAAAGAATTTTCAAATATTATGCAAAGTGAGTTTGAAATGTCTATGATGGGTGAACTCAACTTCTTCCTTGGTCTCCAAATCAAGCAAACAAGAGAAGGAACATTCATAAGCCAATCCAAGTATTGCAAGGAGCTGCTCAAGAAGTTTGGAATGGACAATGCCAAGCATATGACTACTCTTATGGGCACCTCTTGCTATTTGGACAAGGATGAAGGAGGTAAATCAGTAGAAATTACAAAATATAGAGGTATGATTGGCTCACTCCTTTATCTTACTACAAGTCGGCCTGATATAATGTTTAGTGTATGCATGTGTGCTAGATATCAAGCTAATCCTAAAGAATCACACCTAAGTGCTGATAAAAGAATAATGAAATATCTAATAGGCACATCACAAATGGGTTTATGGTACCCTAAAGGTGCCTCATGTAGTCTTATTGGGTATTCTGATTCTGATTTTGCTGGGTGCAAAATGGATCGAAAGAGTACTAGTGGGACATGCCACTTGCTTGGAAGCTCACTAGTTTCTTGGCATAGCAAGAAGCAAAATAGTGTGGCATTATCTACAGCTGAAGCTGAATATATTGCAGCTGGGAGTTATTGTTTTCAAATCCTTTGGATGAAACAACAACTCTTAGACTATGGTCTTGAAGTTGATCACATCCCCATAAGATGTGATAATACTAGTGCAATCAACTTGTCTAAAAATTCCATTTTGCATTCTAGGACTAAACATATTAAAATAAGACATCATTTCATTAGAGACCATATTCAAAAGGGTGACTGTATTCTTGAGTTTGTAGAAATCACTAAGCAACTAGCTGACATTTTCACTAAACCTCTAGCAAAAGAAGCATTTTTCTACATAAGAAATGAACTTGGTATATTGGATCATTCATGCATAAATTAACTTCTGCTGCATAATCCTGAATCTAATGCATAACCTTGCATTTTTCTGAATAATCACGCCAAATTGCTGCATAATCTCTGAATTTTTCATTATATTTGAATCCAATACTGACTTGAGCATCGGAGATTTCCCCTAAGTTATTTTGCAGGTGCTCCCTCATGACCAAGACTCACAAGCAACTCAACATCCTCAAAATTTCACCAAAAATGGTAAAAATCTTGGTAAAAATAGTAATTTTTGATAAACTACGTGAGTTGAATCATAATATGATTAGATTATATGGTTGAATGATGCTTTGAATTGATCTAAGTTGTTTTGAAACTAATTTGGATTGATTAGAGTTGATTATATATTGTCTGGAATGCAAAATCTGAGTTAAAGAGTCATCGGTAATCGATTACAATGCCTTTGTAATCGATTACACAGTCTCATCACGCATGTAATCGATTACACACCTTTTGTAATCGATTACAATCAACTCAGAACTCAGGTAATCGATTACAATATCCATGTAATCGATTACAAGGTTCCCAGAAAACATGTAATCGATTACACCAAAATGTAATCGATTACACACCCACCAAAATTCATGTAATCGATTACACACTCAATGTAATCGATTACACAGAGTGTTTTAAAAAGGTTTCTGACGCGCGTATAACTCATTTTTTTTAGAACCTGTTCATCTTCTTCGTCCTCCTCCTCTGCTCCCACGCACCCTAAACCTCTCAAACCTCAAAACCTCTCATTTCTCACTCAAATCTCCATTGAAATCCCTCATTTTACTCTCTTAATCTTGGAAATCCCCTCTCCACACAACCCATCTCTCAAAATCTCCTCACATCCCTCACCCAAATCTCCCCACCTTCTCTCACGAACCCCATCTCCGTTTCTCTAACCTAATTTCATCCTTTTCTCTCTCCTCACTCATCCCTAACCATTTCCACTCCTCCCACTCCACTCTTACTCCTCAATGGCTGAATCTTCTCATCGTTCAAAGCGCCCAAGAACAGGGGCTGCCATTGCAGGGTCTTCTGGTGGTTCTTCACGTAACATATCCGACCTGGACCTCACGAGGCACTTCTCCACTGTGAAGTAAGCTGAATTGTTCCGGAAGAACTTCTAGCTTCGCAAGATCATCTCTCCCAGGTATCTACCCATCATCTTCTGCGAGAATGAACCATTAGAGAGCTTTAGGACAATAGAAAACATAGGCTTGCTGGGATTCCTGAGCATAGAGAAAGCCATCTACCCTAATCTTGTACGTGTCTTTTATGAGAACCTGAAGGTTGAGGATAACTATATCATTTCTGAAGTGAAAAAGCAACAAATCAGGTTATCAATGGCAGAGTGGTATAGGCTGACAAAGCTCTCTCCAGATGAAGCTCAGTTCTGTGGGAATGCCAATGTATGGGGACATGAGTTTGAGCACAAGGTCGCTTCTTCTCTCTTTGATTAGGACCGGCTACCACCCCCGAGTGATCCTAAATGACGAATTATGGCTCTTGGCCTCACCATGGAGAACGGGGTTCTCCACTATCTTTGGTCCGTGGCTTGATTCCTGGGGAGGAATTACTCCCAAGTCCTCAAGGATGATGTGATTGCATTATGGGCAATGACTACAGGGAGCCTATTAACTGGGGTTATTATATCTTAGAGCATATCTTTGGACGTCAAGAAAAAGAAGAACTCTGCTCTCCCCTTCGTCATGTTGGTAACCACTATACTTGAGCATTGTCGCATTTCGCTGGCTGAAGAGTCTAAGGACACCAGCTCCAAGGGACCACAATCAATTGGGCTGCATACTCTGAGGAAGCTCCAGCTCTATAAGGTGGATGACAGATGACATTACATTGCTCATGGCACTTTTGGCCATATCCATCACGACCCAGATAGTGATGAGGATGAGGAGGCTCAGCATCCTGCTCCAGCTCCCACTCCTACTACTCTTGATCTCCTGCTCCAAGAAATGCGCAACCTGAGCGCTAATGTAAACACATGCATGGATCATATCGAGCAGAAGATTGACCATCTTGAGCTGAGGATGGACTACTCTGATCAGGAGCTTGCCTCCATCCGATCTCTCCTGGGTGGACCTCCTATTCATCATCAAGCGCCGTCTTTGCACCTCACACATCCCCCCCTGCCTCCGGTTCCCCTTTCCTTCGCTGGCCCATCTGGAGTTCCTGCTGATGATGAGGAGCCTTTGGACTCTGACGATGATCTTATGCCCAGCGATGACAATGATGATAACGATGATACTGCTGCGGATCTAAAGGGTGATGTCTTTTGTGACAGCGAGGCCACTGACAGTGATCATGGCTCCTTGCCTTGATATTTGTTTTGATAAACACCATGTATTTATTTTGTTTTGACTCTGATTATATTTCATTGGTATACATTTATGGTGTTCTTTGATTATTGGGTATACTGGCTGTGAGAACATTACTTTGTCCATGGCTGATTAATAAAATATGAACTTGTTTCCGCTTTGAATGTTTGGTTGTTTGTCAATATTGCATGAACTGATTGATATACTTGGCATTGTTGTTCAGGAAAAATTTAGGAAATCATGAACCATAGCTGTTATGCTGTCCATTTTTTAATGCTTATATCTTTTTGATAATGCCAACGGGGGAGAAAATAAGGAAAATAAGGAAAAATGAAATAAAGGTTGCATGAGTAATTAAGGCTGCATGAGTATGGGGGAGTTATTGAGCTTTTGCGCTCTTAAGCTTTTTATATGAAATCTAACCCAATATCATGCATAAACTCCGGGGGAGCATTGCGCCTAAATGTCTATTATATAAAATTACAAAAATTCTTTCTTTTTCCTATGATCGTTTGTCATCATCAAAAAGGGAGAATGTGAATGCTTATGTCTCTAAGGCATGTCAAATGGTTTTTGATGATAACAAAGACAAAAGCGAAGATCAAGTGCAATAGTGAAGATCAAGCGCAAAAGGAAAAATCAAGATCAAAGAAAGAAGACAAGAAGGTTTATTTAGTTATAAGACTTAGGATACTAATGTTAAATGCTCTCAAGATTTCTCAAATGGTTTTTCAATATATGATTTCAAAATAAATGAAAAATTTCAAAGATAAACATGGCTTTCAAGAAAACTTGTGTTTCAATCTTAAAACTAACACTCTTAAAAAGATTCATGTTTAAACAATTGTCTCAAGGTGTTAGAAATGACTTACAAGCTTTATTGGACTTGAAAAATGTGTTCAATGGCCAATGTAATCGGTTATACGACGTTTGTAATCGATTACACAGCAAACAGAAGGCATGTAATCGATTACATGAGCAATGTAATTGATTACAAGCAAGTCAGAGGCCATGTAATCGATTACACAATATATGTAATCGATTACATCAAGCCCAGAAAAGCATGAACACGTTCAAAGAGTCATGTAATCGATTACATGGATATTATAATCGATTACACAGCAAGTCAGAAGTCATGTAATCGATTACACAGATATTGTAATCGATTACACCAAGAATGTAATCGATTACACATAAGTCAGAAGCCATGTAATCGATTACATAAGGAATGTAATCGATTACACAGAGCCCAGAAAGTCAAGAACACGTTGGAACAACATATGTAATAGATTACCTGAGCTGAGTAATCGATTACAAGAATCCTGACAACGTCCAACGGCTATATTTAATGCATTTAATGCGTGCCCAGAAAACCCCAACGGCTCTATTAAATGAGAAACTTATAAATACCAAAGTTGGGTCTTTATTTGAGGTTGACCTTGAACCAAAAACTAATTACTAATACGTCCAAACGTGAATCAATTCTCAAATCATTTTCTTGCTCTGTTTTCTGTCAAAAACATGAAAAATCTTTGAGAGCATATTAGAGCTTCAATTTGTATTCATCTGCTCTATTGAGAGCTTCATTCTATCTATCATTATTGCTTTGTAAAGAGGGTGAGGCATCCCTCCGAAAGTGTAAAGGGTGAGGTATCCTTTAGTTGAAGAGACTCAAGCTCCAAGGGTGAGGTATCCCAAAAGAGTTGAGTGCTCAAGGTTGTAGTGGTTGTCAAGCACCCATTGAAACTTGAAGATATAGTGGAAAATCTCAAGTTGTTGCTTGGGGACTGGACGTAGATCACAAGTGGATTGGTGATCGAACCAGGATAAACGACTGTGTTTGTTATCTCTAAACCCTCCCCTGTTTATTTTGTATACTGTTTTATTGATTTTCTTGGATACTGTCTCCGTAGACTATTTCTGTAACAAGTAAAAGTGTTTATCTCGTCCTTCCAATTATTTCTAATCATTCAATAGCTTCAACAAAAATAAGTTATCAAACGATTTGTGAAAGATTTGCGAACTTAGTTTTCATACTCAATTCACCCCTCTCTTGAGTATTGAGGCCACTTGGTAACACAAATGAGTCATCCACGACCACTGCCCACTTGTCCTCTAGGTCCTCCACCTTAACATGTAAGTCCATTTTCTTTTGCTCTAGTTTTGCAATATGGGTTCGGGACTCACCAAATGCTACCTCTGTCGATGTTACCTTCCTAGAAGCCTCTTCCAATTTTAGGTTCAGAATTTGGATATCTGCATCCACAGTCTTTGGCTTTGGCTTTGGCTTATATATTCTCAGCATAGCCAAGGTCTTCTGACCTGCCTCCCACTTGGCTTTCTCAACCCATAACCTGTCTAGCTCCTTCTCTAGCTCCTTTATTTTTCCAGTCTAGAGCACTAAGCTTTCTAAGTAGTGGAAGAAGGAGAAATTCCAGAGACTCTGGACTTTATCCATTTGGAGTTGGTGGGCCAAATCAGATTCCACCATCTTCTCCATGTTAGCAGGGGTCAATAGGACTTGATCAATCAACTCCCTAGCCGAGTAGTCCCTTCTCCACATAAAGGACAACGAGAAGTGGATTGGGGCATTAGGTGATGTTTCCTCATCCTAGCCCACCATTAGATCTGTGATAAGACCCGTGGTTAAGGTAACCTTCTTTAGCTTACTCTCTCCTATGTACGACATCGACTTTCTTTTCTCTCTTGAAAACCACAAGCCTGCCCTAAGGAATCAGAGCTCGGCTCCTTGAATTGCACCACAGGATCGGCCATGATCCTAGCCCCATTGCTGGTGCTAGCAGCAAATGTCACTTTCCAAGCAGCACGTTCCCTCATCCACCTTAGAAGCTCATCAAGGTTCCTAGCAAGTGTCATTCTTTCTGCAAGAGAAAAAGACACTAGGTATTAGTCACATTTACTAATACAATGTAACAGAGAAACACAATATCCCATCTCCCTAGAACCCATTTATAGTAGCCCAGACGTCGCTACCCGACATATTGATGATGTAAGATGTCTTAATATTTTCCCTTTCATTGGCCTACCCAATGAGAAAATTGGTCACATTAACGACATCTTTTGTAAGCTCATGATTTGCCATCTCAATCTCCTTGGCTTTGCAGTCTTAAGCGAATCGTGTCCAATAGAGATAGATTGTCGATTCCCCCTTCGCTGCTAAGAAAAAAGGATGGGTCTTGGGAGTCGCCTTAAGCGGAAGTAGTCCTTCTTGAATCGTTTGTACAACTACTCATACAACTTAAACACTTTTTTCCTGACGTGCGCTCGATAGCCATGCCTTCATGGGTCCCACATCGAAAGGTTGCACCAAAGAGAACAGGCAGAAGAATGACCGAAATGACAAGGGCAAGCCCAGATACCGACACAACAGCTTGTGCGCCCACATAAAAGCCCAACTATTTGGGTGTAATGTTGTAAGAGCCACTTTTAGATGACTTAGCACTCCACATTGGAACTCAGTGAGAGGCAGCCGCATTCTGAGATGGACAAACCTAGCAAAAGGTCCAGAATTTCTATTAGTTTCATTATACCTGCTATAGTACTCACCACCTCTATCAGATCTCACACATTTAATCTCCTTACTAAATTTCAATTCACTCGTATCTAGAGAAATCATCAATAAAGGTGATAAAGTACCTAAAAATTGCCCATAGCAATAGGAGTAATGGGCTCACAAATATTTGTATGAATTAACTGCAGTATTTCTTCACTCCTAGTAACCCTATTCCTTCTGGCTCCTTAATCCAATTATTAAACTCTATACAATTAGCTCGTTTGAGGCAACCTACAAATTTTGTAGCACGTTCATGATCACCATTCACACCATCATGCTTAGTTTTGGTCAACACAGAGAGGTCACAGACCCTTCTAAATGTATCAATAGCCTTACAAAATTGGTTGACATTATCCACTTCATGAAAACTCTCCTTAACGGCTTGGTCTATACTATACCTTATGGTTATGAGACGAACTTTATTTGAATGATCCCACATTTTCATATTTCACCTTAATCGCAATGGAAAACATATCTATGGGTTTCATAACTCATCCACAGCGAGAGCAACATCAATAACAGAAATGACCAAAAATAAACTCATTGACTTAACTCAATCCTCATAATTGGTCCCGCACAACTTTGTCAAAACATTTATTTTCAAAAGCAAAACTGAATCAATATTTTAAAGGGAGATTTTCTTGTCAAGTATTGTGGCATAATACACCATGCATAACACTCCGCAACAAAATGGAGTTACAAAAAGGCAAAAATTGTACTTTTATGGATATGGTGAAATGTATGTTTAGTCATTCTACTCTTACAAAATTCTTGTGGGGAGATATCTTGAAGACTGTTGCTTATATATTGAATTATGTGTCAAGTAAATCTGTGCTGAAGACTCCATATGAATTTATGTCAGGGAAACGACTGACCTTGAGACATTTTCGTGTTTAGGATTGTAGGGCAGAGGTGAGGCCTTATAACCCACATTTAAAGAAGTTTGATACCAAAATCATTAGTGGTTTTCTTCATTGGTTATTGTATTGGCTCAAGGGGTTCTAGGTTCTATTGTCTTTCTCATACTACTAGAGTTGTTGAATCCGGTTGGATTATCTATTTTGAAGGGGATGTAAAGCACGGTAGAACTCAGGAACCGCGTATCGTTGATTTTAGAGAGGAACATGTTGTTGTTCCTATTCCTGTTGTTCCCTTTCCAGGGATAGTGTCATCTCATCTGTTCCATAATGATGATATTATTGATGATGTCGTTGTGATTCAATAAGTCAAAAGTAATGTACAGAATCCAAATGTTGTTGTGACTCTACTAAGAAGATTTGAGCAAGTTCCTATATCCAGTGAATCTACTAGATTCAGGGATTATGTTGTGAACCTGCAGAAGCATGAGTTTAATTCAGTTGAGGATTCTGATCATATTTCTTTTTAAGAGACCATGGTTAGTCCTTATAGTGCATAATGATTGGTGGCTATGGAGGATGATTTGGCTTCTATGGGAAAGAATAATGTTTGAGAATTGGTGGAATTGCCTAGTAGTTATAAAATTATTAGTTGCAAATGGATTTTTAAGACCAAACGTGATGCTAGAGGTGAAATTGAGAGGTATAAGGCTAAACTTGTTGTTAAGGGATATAACTAGAGGGAAGACATTAATTATGAGATTTTCTCATCGATCTCTACTAAAGACTTTTTTTGTATTGTGATGGCATTGATTGCTCATTTGATTTGGATCTTTATCAAATGGATGTTAGGACCGTCTTCCTAAATGGTGATTTGTATGAGGATGTGTATATGAATCAACTTGATGGTTTTATTGAAGATGGTTGGTACTTGAAATTTGATTATATTGTTAGCTCTCTTGGTTTTGAAGAAAATATTATTGACCAATGCATTTATATGAAGTTTAGTGGGAGCAAATTCATCATTTTTGTTTCACATGTTGATGATATATTGTTGGCTAGTAATGATATTATTATTATTTTAATGAGACTAAGCAAATGTTGACAGTGCATTTTGATATGAAATATCTTGGTGATGCCTATTTTGTTTTAGGTATTGAGATTCACCGTGACAGATCTCGTGGTATTATTGGCTTGTCTTATAAAGCTTATATTGAAAAGATTCTTAATAGATTTAATATGAAATCTTGTAATCATTGTACTGCACCTATTCAAAAGGGTGAAAGACTCTCTAATACCCAGTGTCCTCATAATGATAAAGATGTTACTAAAATAGAGAAGGTCTCATATGCTTCCGCTGTTGGCAGCCTTATGGATGCTCAAGTTTGTACACGACTTGATATTGTTTTCGTTGTTAGTATACTTGGGAGATACTTAAGCAAATATGGTGTGGCTTATTGGCAGGCTACAAAACGAGCTATGAGGTATTTATAGGGTACCAAAGATTATATGCTTACATATAGGAGATCAGATTACCTTAAGGTGATAGGCTATTCTAATTCTGATTATAGTGGTTGTCTATATGACCACAAGTCCACATCAGGGTATATCTTTATATTGGCAAGAAGAGTTGTTTCTTGAAAGAGTGTTAAACAGAAACTTGCAGCTACTTCTACTATAGAAACAGAATATATAGCTTGTTATGAGGCTACGCATCAAGCGGTATGGTTGAAAATTTTGATTACTGAATTTCATATTGTGGAGAGTATTTCCAGGCCTCTTATTATCTATTGGGAAAACTCTACCGTAATGTGCTTCTCTCAAATTAAGAGCTTTAAGCGATCGAAGCTTTTGACACAAAGTACATGTTTGTTAGAGAGAAAATTCAGGAATTTCAAACTCATGTCGAGTATATCCCTACATAACTTATGGTTACAGATCCCCTAACCAAAGGTTTAGCTATCAAAGTTTTGTAGATCATGTGACCCATATGAGTATAGTGAGTTATTTTGATGTTTTAGGTTAGTGGGAGTTTGTTTTGTGATTATATTGTAACCTCATTTTATGTCTGGAGACCCTAAACAAGTATGTTGTTATTATTGTTATTGTCATATAATATTGTTATTAGTATTATCTGTATAGTATTATTTGTTCATATTATGACAATTATGGAGACATTTTGGATCCAGTCTCAATTTGTTATTCTACTGAGATATTAGTTAAATCTCAGAAAGCATCTTGGACGATGCTTGGGTTCATTTTGTTAGAAAATGCACTTTGATCACATATTGGCATGCAATTTTGATGTGTTTTCTCATTACTCATATATCATATTTTGTTGGGTCACTGAGATATGTACATCTTGCATGTATGATATTAGCACTTCTTCGAGTATGATTTTTTTCATTATTCAAATGCTTGTAGTCTCATTTTGGACCTATTATTGAGAGTGCTGAATCAATTTTAACATCATGTTATGACCATATATTGTTTGATTAATCTGGAGAATTGTTTTCTTATTGAAGTGATGTAATATACTTATGTCATCCAAATGGAAGAATGTTAGAATTTTTTATAGACTAGCATAAATTATATTATAATCTTATAAAACTAGATTAATTGGATGTCAAAATTATTAAAGCATTTTGTGTAACCCAAATTGTGATCAGTATTGTTAATAGGTCCATTGTTGTTAAAGCACTGCTTATATGTGAGTTTTGTTTTATGGGTCTTGTATATGAGTTTATCATAGCAGGTAAATTTAACCCATTTTTGTTATTCTATATATACAGGGAGAGACCCCTATTTCTAACTACTCTAGTGCATATAGTTATCCTGTTGATACTGACGCATAAGCGACTATTGTGAGATAGGAATAACATCTTTCTCTCATCGATATTGATGTTTAGGGGTTTCAACAATGACTTCCTCATCGATGTCTTTTCAAGGTAACCCTAAAACTCTTTATATATTTTGATATGTCATAAATTTTGAGATTAATAGATCCGATAAATTTCTATCATCAAATATTTCCTAGGTCTTGACATAGCCCGCAATAAATTTGGTATCTCTCTATGCCAAAGGAAATATGCATTGGAACTCATCCAAGATGCTAGTTTACTGGCCTGCAAACCTCTGTCTACCCTTATGTCTCCTGATGTTAAGCTTCAAAAAGATTATGACAATCCCTTTGAGGACATTTCAGCTTACAGAAGACTCATAGGCAAACTGCTCTATCTCACAACCACCAGGCCTGATATCACCTTTGCAATGCACCATCTCAATCAGTTCCTATCCAGATCTATGCATTCTCATCATCAGGTAGCCCTTCGAATTCTTAGATACCTTAAAGCCTCACCTGGGGTCTTTTCTTTCCTGCCTCTTCTTCTCTCTAGCTCAAAGTTTTCTCAGATTTTGATTAGGCAACTTGTTTGGACACCAAAAGGTCTGTAATTGGCTATTGTATATTCCTTGGGCATTCCTTCATTTCCTAAAAATCCAAGAAACAAGTAATGGTATCCAGATCCTCCTCTGAAGCTGAATATAAGGCCTTGGCAGTAGCCACTTGTGAACTGCACTGGCTAACCTATCTGCTCAAAGATCTTCATCTTTCCTTCACATTCTCATCTTTGCTATATTGTGATAGTCGGTTTGTTTTGCATATTGCTGCCAACCCCATTTTACATGAAATGACCAAACATATAGAGATAGTCTGTCACCTTATTCGAGACAAAGTTCAAGAGGGCCTAGTCCATCTTTTATCAGTTCATACTTCTAATCAAATAGTTGATTTATGCACTAAAGCTCTGCCTCCTAAGTCTTTTCAGCTCCTTATATCCAAGTTAGGCATGGAAGATATCCATTCTCCAGCTTGCAAAGGGGGTCTTAACTCATATATCTCAAAAGAGTGTTGTTAGTTAGTAGCTGATGTACTAAGTTGTTAGTTAGTTTAAAGTTAGTTTCTGTGATTAGAACCTACAGAACTTGTATATAAGTTGTAGATGTAATTGATCAAAGCAATTAAGCAAAATTCAATTGCAAATTTGTTCTCGGTTCTCTCAATTTCTCTCTCAACTTTGGTATCCATTTTCTATCACTTTCTCCAGAAAGTTAGTTTTCTGTTAAATGTCACTAATAATTTATGGATTGTAAGGCAACATTTGGATTCTGAATTAAGGGTATTTCTTTTTATTTTTTTAGGTTAATTTCTAACCAATAAAAAGGATTCCTCTTTAATACTTATATTTTTTTTAATGGTTTTAATAAATATTTATCCTCAAATGTTATTAAAAGTAGATTACATAAGATGATAAAAAAAAAAAAATAACCAACGACGGTGACATAATTGATAAGAGTGGATCACATTAATTAAATTAGTTAAAGTTTAATTCTTGTCAGGATTATTGATAAATTATCTATAAATACTTTTAAGAACACTCGTTGAACTTAAAGATTTATTGGGGCTCAGATATTGGATAATCACATTTGACTCTAAAATTTTATTTATAAAAAAATAAAAAAAGATAGATGACATTAGATGATATTTTAGGATAAGAATATACTACAGTATCGTGTAATAATATCAAAGAACACACAAAAAAAAAATCTACTCCAAAAATATACCAACCAATGTAATTCAAGATTTGAATAGACGTTAGGAAATAATAGGAATATCGCTTGGAACCAGCCTGAACCATCAAATGAAAGAGATGACAAGATAGAAAAGTAGGTTCTGCAATTTCACAGAAACGAGAACAACGAGAGAGTCCCTACATGGATTAGAAAATAATAAGTACACCTACATGTGAGTGCTAACAGGCTTTCACAGTATTGACAATTCTAATTCTAACAAATTGAAAGTAAAAATATAACGGTAGGGTTATTCGTTTAATTAAAATATTTTAATTTTTATTTAATTTATTTATATATTTATTTTATATTTTATAAAAAATTCTAGTAATATATAATTTAATTTAATATTTTTTATATAAATTTATGATAAAAATATGATATATATATATATATATATATATATATATATATATATTTTCATTATACAAAAAATATTATCCAAAATATGAGGATGTGAAAATGACCTTGCACTTAGCCAGCCAGTCCAGAAGATATCTCAAGTCTCACTATCTTCTCATTCACTTCATGATGGAAAAAGGATAAATTCAGGAAAGGTTTGATTCTGTGGTTGACTGATCCTCTTTAACCACCTCCTGTGGTGCCTAGCATTTTCCAATCCTTTATCTTTTTTCCATCCAATAATTTTCCATTGTCATTTTAAGGTCTTTCAAGGGGGAAATGAAGACAAAAATACCTTGACAATTTGCCACCTCGTTTTGTGGTAGTTTGTCTGCTCCAAAGGATTTGTATTTGCGTGCTCCACGTTTCGGCAGTTCCCGCTTCCCACTACCCAGTTCCCAATCAGAAAGTGGTTATGTACACAAGAATCACAAATCTCTGTATAAAAAAATGATGTAAATTTTTATGCAAAAATTAAAATAATTTACACATTACATCAAACTTCTTGTTATGCAAGTAATTAACCTCGCCGTAATAGCAACTTATTTATTCAGACAAAACCCCTTCCCGTGGTCTAGTCTAGTGTGTTTTCTCCAAGCTGCTTCTTCCAAAAGCAAAAGAAAGTGCCTGCCATGCCATGCCCTATGTCTCTATCACTTTTACTTTAATACGTTTTCCAATGCCTGTTGGAAGCTTTGTTTACTGGGATTGCCATGGAAAAATTCACAAAGGACAGGACAGGGAGACAGCTTAGCAATGACCAATTAGTCTCCTTAGCAATGACCAATTAGAGGAGATGAATTATGCCTATGTTTATGTTTTGTTTTTCTTATTTTACCATGAACAATTCCTTTCGAACAAATAATCCAGTGTGACTTATAATTCCAGTAGAAAACAAAAGATTTAAGAAGAGAAGAAAATAAATACAAATTTTATATACATTTTTCATTATAAAGACTGATATATATAAATTACTGTCTTTTGAAGAGGATCTAAAAACAAATTGAAAGTTTTATTGACCTATAAAGTTAAAGTATGAGATCGATATAAAAAAAACTAAAGTTAAAAGGTTCAGATTTATCATAATGTGATATAAATGTGAGACACTTAAAATTAAATTATTCAATATTATTTAAAATATATTATATCTAAAATATCAGGATAAATTTATTACCAAAACTATTGTAGAAAATAAGAAAAACCAAGAGAGAACTCCCACTGAAGATGAAAGGTGACTGTCCCCATTTTAAAAATACACGAAAAAGACGACTAAAGTACTATAAAGAAGAGAAGAAAATACCACAGGGAGGAGAGAATTTGGGCCATCCTGTGTCTATATTGGGTTAAATTTGAAGGAAAACAAACCACATTGCTTCTGTCTTGCTCTGCTTCTTCTTCTCTTTCTTTTTCAATTTTTTTTTTAATGGTAAAAGTCTTGCTCTGCTTCTAGTAGTCCATAGATTTGGTCTGCTTTTTCTCGTTGATTTATGTAGGATTTGGTAACCTCGCTAGTTTTACTTAAGAGGTGAATAATCCAGTAAAAGACTTGAGTAAAATAATCTATTTTCAATCTACATACATTCGGTCTATCCAATAAATAAATGCGTATTTAGAATAACTGTAAAAATTTGATTATTTGATAATTAATTATTATATATATATTTTTTGTTATAATCAATTATAATAGAATTAGTCTTATGTTTAAATATGTTAGTATAAAAGTGATTTTAAACTAATCATTTCGTTTGAATGGTATAAAAAAATTATTTTTATGCATTAAATTACTAAAATAGTATAAAATAATTTAAAAAATTATTTAGTTGATGACAAAATAGTATTTATATTTCAAAATATAGAATAATCCCAACAACTTTTTCAAAAAATGCTTAACTTTTAACTTTTAGAAAAAAGTTGATGACCATAAAATTTAATTAATAACTTTTAATTTTCACAACTAAACATGTTGTTACTAGCTAAAAAAACTGTTAGGCAAAAAAAAAAAAATTGTTGGTTCAGCAAAATAAGTTGAACCAAACACGCTCTAAGCCTGATTTAAGTAAAGGACTTATTTAATTATAGATTTAATTTGAATGTATTGTATAAAAGTTTTTTTTATATTGTCATTCAATCATTCATTTTTACATCATAAAACATGTTAGACTCATACAATAACTATCTTAAAAATTACAAATGTAATAACTTATGATTGATTGATAGTGTACAAAATTTTACTTGACAATACATCAAAATTAATCTCTTTAACTAGACTAAGGTTTAAACTTTTGAAAAATTTTATTTGATCTAAAAGGCTAACCTATTTATTTAGTATTTATATATCTAATTAGAAATTTATAATACTTAAATAATTTACTAATTATATGTTAGTATAATACATTATTTTATATATAATATAATAATATCGTTAAAGTTATACATATTTAAAAATTAAAAAACTTGAGTTCTTAATTTATATGAAAGACTTTCATGTAATATAAATTTTTAAATAAATTTTTAACCTAATCAAACTTTTATGTTTTCATAAATAAATGAGACTAAATCTCAAAAATTTTTACAGATCATTCGAATTAACATTTTACAAAGTAAGCCTATTAACAAAGCTTAGCCTATTTTTACCCTTAATTTTACCAAAATTAAATGATAGCAAAATGCGCGGGTTCAATCAAGTGGTCTATTCCAATGGCCATAAATTGTTCCGTCAATTTCATGAAAAAGGAGGAGAGGATTACAGAAGCAAATGATATATGCGGTGATGGTGGTCAAAATGGATCAATAAAAAAAATGATTTAAAACAAAAACTATATTTAACTTTTTTTTTGTAATGCCAATGACTCACCATATGAGTCTGGTGAAAAGATCTCTTAGAGACTACTAAATAGCCCCCTAATGGGACCCAGTAGAAGGGTGGGTAAATAGGAAAAAAAATTAGAATGAAGAGCATTTGTGAAAATTGAATTTCGTTACTCTCTCTACATGTCTTTAATTCTAACCAACTGAGTTATCAACATAGGATAAATATATTTAGACTTCAAATCTAATTTAATTAATATAATTAAATAATAAGTTTCACATATTAGTATAACTAAAATCTTTAAATTTAAATTTAATTCACCATTCATATAAAACTTTTTACAATCTCAATCAACAAAAAATATCATATAACTATAATAATTAAATTTTTTCATAAATTATTTTTAAACAAGTAAAATCCTACAGTATACTAATAATATAAATCACTTTAATTATTAACCGAACAAAAATTATATTTCAAAATTTTTTACTTGTATTGAAACTTTTAACTGAATTTTTAGGAAATGATACCGTATCACCAGGTAAAAAGTTTTACGTTGTCATTAGAAAAAATTAAATCTGTTTAATATTTTTCCTTTTTTATTAAGGTTTCATTCTTTTAGAAAATTAGAGAACTTAAATAGAAAAAAGTTCTAAACAACAAAAGTAAAACTTCCTACAAAATTATCCTTCACAGGCTAGCGGGGTTCATTCATGCAAGGACTTCGAACTCAAGTTAACACTGCAAAACATCAATTCCAATTCCCACATAAAAACATTTTTAATATTTTCACGATTGTCTTTTTATTTATTACAAATTTAATATTTTCAAAATTTATTATTTAAACTTGTAATTAAATATTAACATACAATAATTAGTGATGGACCTAGAAATTTTAAATAGTGAAGGCAACAAAGATGAGAATTAAAAATTTGGGGAGAAGTTAAAAAAAATAAACCAAATTGGGAAGACGGCTCTTTTGTTTTTATATAACGGAATTCGGGGAAATAACTTGATGGATGCACACATGATACCAAAGTTGGTGGATTTTTTATTGAGTTTTTATCTATCATTCATATGAAAAAGTTAGTACCATCAAAATTACTTAATAAACTGAGTCTAAGAAAATATAAATAACTTTAAAAACAAAATTAGTAAATTAATAGTATATTAATTAAAAAAACTCAAAAGTCAGTGAGCGCATGCCCCCACTCTCCATAACATGGTTTCATCCCTCAATAATATCATGACACTTTACCAAAATATTATGTTTTCTCAAAAATAATTGGAGTAATACAAGATATGGAAATGTGAACATTCATTTTTTTTTCCCATTGTTTGCTTCTAAGACAAAAATGAAAGTTCAGCTTTCTATGCAAGAAGGATTGCGATAGCTCCCTGAAATTTGAAACACTTAAAATTCAAAGGATTAAGATTCATACTTAGAAGGGGATATATACAAAGTAACCAACAAAGCGAAGACAAGTCCAAAGTCGAACATGATTTCTAGAAGGTGAACTCTCCCAGACCTTCCCCTTCTTTCTTTCGTCAGAAAGGGGTGGAATTAGGTTGAGATGGGTAATTAATATTAATATATAAGATAAATGACACTTTTCGAAGTCCTTATTTTCTTCAACCCAACTACACTTTTCAACATTTGTTTGTATAAAACCTTGAAGCCCTTCCTAAATTCTTCTGGGATATTGGGTTTTTATTATATCAGTTCTGCATTTTTGATTGGTTGAAAATTTGTGAGATTATCACTTGAACCATGTCTTTTCTTTTTGGTAGGACAAAAAAAAATTGAGAGGGACCTAAATGCCAACAATACGATGAGATTGAAGTAAAAATCTTAAACTCAATTCTTATATAATAAGGAAAATAATGGGAAATTAATGACCTCGTGATATGGAAGTAGAGAACTTGAAATATATTCCAATAATAAAATGATAATGAAAATGATTTCGTTTAGCAAGTTATTTCTCTAAATATATTTGTGATGCATCTTCTTTCCATCAAAAATATAAATGATTATGACGTTCAACAATTCTCACCTTATATGTATCTCAATTAATTCATTTTAAAGCAAGGCATTTACTTCAAGTCTAGGAGATTCACATGGATATTCATTTCAGCTTAACCCCAAGAAATTGACATATATGGGATTCAAATCTGTGACTGTACGTCTATCCATACATCACATATTTATCTATCACTAATTAAATCCTTAGAGTTATTAAGGGTCACTTGGATAATTTGAATAATATCTTCTTTATTTTTATTTTCTTTTTCATTGAATTTGTTAGCGTAATTAATTATAATTGAAATTATGATTTATCACGATTAATTTTAGAGATAATTATAATTTGATTTAGTACAAAATTAAATTGATTTAATACATAATTATATTTTATTATTTTTCTTTCGTACAACAATCTTCTTTTATAAATATAGGTTAATCCTCTTATATATATTCATTGAGAAAATATATACAAATTATAAATATTTGTCTCCTTATTTTTATTTCTAACATGATATTAGAGTAGTATCATCTTCCGTGACCTGTCTCATCACTATTTCGCTGCATAATTTTCGAAAATCTAGAACTCTTATTAGTCACCTCTCATACCGTGTTCTCTTTCTGACTTCCTCTCCTTGTTTCTCTTTCTAATTAACTTGGTATTAGAGAACCTAAGCTCTCGGTCTAGACCACCACTATCTGCTCCGTTTAGACTTCAGAATCTAGACTTTATCTTAGATTCCAGACTCCAGACTTTAGACTCTAGACTTCATCCTAGACTCCAAACTCTAGACTCAATTATCATCCTGACCGATTTTGTACTTTGTTTTCAAAATCAAGTTGGTTTCTTCTATACTCACTTGAGTTTGAGGAGAGATGTTAACGTGATTAATTCTAATTGAGATTATGATTGATCACGATTGATTTTAAGAATGATTGTAATTGATTTAGTACAAAATTAGATTAATTAAATACATAATTATATTTTATTATTTTTTTTTCTATACAATAATTTTCTTCTATAAATAGAAGTTAATCCTTCTATATATGTTCATTTATAAATATACACAAATTATCAATATTTGTCTCCTTATTTTTATTTCTAACATAATTTTTATTTGTTTATTAAATTTACACTAACATAATGAAAAACAATATTTTTTTGCAAAAAATAAATAAATAAATAAATTTCACACTTATTTTAAAAATCTCAATTTGTGATTCAAATTAGAATGATTATTTACAAACAAAGGTTGGGTGCAGTAATAAGCGAATTACGTTCCTATGCGAGGACTAAAATTTAAATATAAAGAAGATAATTGTTGCGAGCACATCCTAATCATGATAGTATCGGAGGGTTAGTTTTATAGTAATGCCTGTGAAAATATGTAGTTAAAGACCAAAAAATTAAAAAGAGTATTTATTCTCAGTCATTATTAAACTGTTACTTGTACCCTTTGGTTGAGGTTGAAACACACAGTTACATGTAGAACTATAATTATAATGCATATTATTATTTATTTATAAATAAATTTTAGTCTCTCAAAATATTGTGATTGTCTTGTTTGGTTTCCTATTTTCAAAATTTTTTCATCAAATCCCTTGAAATTTTTTCATTCTTCTAAAATTTTTTCATTCTCATTTGGTCTTTCTATTGGCTCACCATTTAACATCATCGTTAAATGTATATATATTATCCATACACCCCCTATGTTATTTGACACGGAATCATGTTTTTTAGCAGTAAAAACATATGCCCCAATATCTTAGGACACAGGGTCATGTCTTCTTCCAGAATAAGGCATAACTCCCGTGTCATTTGGCACAAGATTGTAATTTTTATCAACAAAAACATGACCTCACAAGTCTTAGGACATGGGGTTATGTCCTTTTCTAGAAAAGGAATAAACCCTCGCGTCTTAAGACACGAAACTATGTATGTATTTAACAGAGATATTAAATGATGAGTTAACAGATAACTATATGGGAATAATTTTTTTTTTTTTTTGAGAAATTTGATGAAAAAATTTTAATAAAAAATCAAACGAAAAGATACAATATTTTAAGTACTAAAAATATATTTAGATCTAAATTTTATTATAAGTAATTTTTTTTATCTTTGTCAAATTTACCAATACCAGTAGTATAGTATACCAGTACTAGATCTCTTTTACCTGTCAACTGTCTCCGCGCTCTTTTATCGACCAGTCCACCATTCCATAGTCGTTTAACTACAAAGACTGCTTTATTTCCCCTTCCCCTACTATTCTACTATTACTTTAACTTTAACTTTACCCTAATCTTATTATCCAAGTTTATGCCGTGTGACACCCACACGAAAGTGCAAAGATTACTGTCAACTTGTGCTACATTAGCACACCAAGTCGCATATGCAGAATTGCAGAGGCAGGCGCAAGCACACACATCATCCTTCCTTATTTATCCCAATTGCGTCGCCAAAGCTGCAAGGCAGAAGCTGAGCTGACCCCCGAAAATGGTTAATTATATTATATTATATACATTGTACACTTTATTAGTTTATTATGATAGCCATCCTGTGAGTTGGAGCCTAAAAGTAAATCCATACACTTTATCATATTAATTTACACAAATTCCACTAGAATATATCAAATCTAATCCAAACTAAACCCCCACCATAATACGTAATAGAAGTCAGCTTGATATATGAACAAAAATAAAAAAATTAAGCTGTTACAATTTTCACAGAATATACAGAAAAAAGAAATAACAAAACATATCTCATCCGCTTTAATTACAATATACCCGGATCAAAAGGATTGAAACAAACAAAACAAAGAAAAACGCTGGATTGAAATAGTAAGGCACAAAATATAATTTGACAAAAACAGGAAAGAAAATTATAATAATACTATTTTAACTGGTGTGAATTCAAAAAGGATGCAAAGTCCGACCAAGCCCATTGACATTGGCGAAGAGTCCAACCAATTCCTGCCTGTAAGGCAACAACGACTTCCTCTTGGTCTGATCCCCATGATTCTTAGCCGTTCCCACGGTTCTGTTCTCCACCGACGCGCCGTCGTTACTGTAGCCGGAGCTAGGCTTCGCCGCCTCGTTGGCCACCTTGTTGGTCCGCTTACTCGGTACCTGAAACACCATTTTTTCCTTCCCCTCACTGTGGCTCCTGATAATCAGGTCTCGAAGCTTCCACCGCTTCGAAACAGAGCCCGTGGAGCTGCTCTTCTTCCGCTCCCTAATTCCCATAGAATTTGGGGTCCACGCGCAGTAGCTCCCTTCCGCCACGCGCTCTAAGTCAACACTGTCGTCGGCTTCAGAGGTTGAAGACGAACACGACCCCGTTTCTCGTTCCTCGAACATCAACTTCCTCAGAGGAAGACGACGCCGTCTCGTCGCCGCCGCAGCATCGTGGTTCGTATTCGGAATTGGCGAAACGGAAGAAACGCCGTCGTTTAAGGGGGTGGGAGCGTTGAAGAGAAGATTGCGGTCGAAGATTGGGTACATGGGTCTGATCTGGCCATTGTAGAAAATGTCATCGGCGGACACGGGAGAAGTTTTTGGGTCTCTGGAAACGAACGTGAACTCGAAATCGTCATCGTCATCGTCGTTTTCAACTGGGTTGTCGTTTCGAACGTCGTCGTCGTCGTTTCGGTCCGGTTGAGCGGTGAAGTTGTCGTCGTTTTCCCATGGCTGGAAAATCGCTTCGTCGTCGGGGACGGAATGAGGGTCACGGCGGAGCTCCTCGATGACCCTGGCGGCGATCTCGGCGAGCGTCTCGGAGGAGTAGCTGCTGAAACTGGGAGAGGGTGATGAGAGAGAAGGTTCCGCCTGCTGCATCATCGTTTTGGACATCAATCATGCACCTGTTTTCCACTTTCAAAATGCGATTCCGTTTCTTTTCTTTTCTTCCACAACGAGAGAGAAAAAGATAGATAGAAAGAGAGTTTGGTTAGAATGAAGGAAAGTGTGTGGTGAGGCTCGGGAGTAGGATATATAGGATGTGAGTTGTCAACTTGTCATGGTGGTAAGGATTTTTCTTTCCTACTATTTTATTTGTAAAAATATTTTTTAATACCTGGAGTTATCGCGTTGTATTTGATTATGGCTCACTATCTTATAAAAACAATCATGTGATCTTTTTTTTCATTACTTTTAATATTAGTTAATAAAGTATAAATTTATAATTAATTATATGTATTAATTAATTAATAAAAATTATATATATTAATTAATTAAGATAATATTTATTAATTAATTATAATTTTATATTTTATTAATTAGAATAAAAAATAATATTAAAAAATAATGTAAAAAAATTAGAGTTGCTATCTTATATATTGTACTTGACTGCTTAATACTAAATAATCCAACCAATCGACCCGGCCTGATCATCGGATAGTAAAATTTGTGCCGTTGAATATCTTATATGGTTTGTACTATAATATAAAACACGTCATTTTGCTTATATTTAAGTTTTTTTCTCACAATCCCATCAGGTGAACCAACCCGATTAACCCGATTATCTAATCCGAACCAACCCGATTTAATCGGGTATTTAGTTCTTAAATTTTTCTCTCGATCCGAACTGACCCTAAACTATTGATACGTTCACCCCTAGTACTATTCTCATATATTGTGCTATCTTATATATTGTACTATTATCACTTTCAAATAATAGAATTCTTTTATTTAGATGAATATTGAATACTGTTCTCCTGTATAAAAAGGAAAATGCACATAAAAGAGAAAGAAATGAGAAATTGACCAATTGGGTAAGGTTGTGTTAAAGTTTGGTATGTGTGAGCCCCATAAATCCGCCATCTCCTCCACTCAAACTCGAACCTAGAAAAGAAGGCTTTTTTTTTTTTTATGTGAATGAACTTTCGCTTGCTTCGTTGACACGTATCACGTGTTCTGACACGTGGGAGTGAATCAGGGTTCACACGCTGGCGTATGACACGTGTACACTGGTTGGTTGTTCTGCAGTCATTACCTATATTTGTTTCTAGAACGGTGGATTAAATTTTAATGTGAAAAGGAATATGGATATGATGGAACAGTTTGGAGGTTCATAAATAAGGTTTTTTTTTCTTTTTTTTTGGAATTTGTTTAAGAATTTAAAAATAGAAATTATTAAATAAAAGTATAAATATTCAATATTTTAAAAGTTTAGAAATTATTTAACATTTTTTAAGTAATTAAGATGAATAATAAATATTATTTTTAATTTTAAACATGATATATGTTAATAATTTTTTAATATTTAATTTAAATGTATTGTCAATATAAATAATTTTTATATTATTATACATTGTTATATTATTAAAAATATTTAATTTTTATAATAATTATTTAAAAAATTACATAAATAATAATACATGATTAATTTATGATATAAAAAATTTTATATTTACAATTAAAAAATTAAGCTTTTTTAAAAATTTATTTTAGCAAAGGCGAAATCAATGGCATCAAATCATGGAGTCGCAGCTGGTAGATGATGATTGATTAAGCATAGAGAAAGGACCAACCATGTACTTGGACCCACATCATTTGCTTCATAGCCATTCATTAATTATAGTAACAAGTAATTGACGTTCAGGTACATTATACATAGGTGGGGAGGCACAAGATATAGGTGAGGTAGAGGCTAATGGATATGGCTACAAGGGCGGCGTAAGATCTAACCGGCTACCATTAAGTTCCTTCCTAACACTGCGAAGCAAAAGGTAATGCCGTTCACGGATTATTAGCAGCAAGGGGTTGACACTTAGAGGTGTGGTCAACTGCATTGTTCACTTTGTTTTCAGTCACTGTTTCTGCCACATAATACTATTGATAACGACGATGAACATATGTGCAAGGTAAAGCATCACGACAACTAGCTAGAAGAAAGAAATTGCAACATAAACCACGATCAGAATCACAATAAATTTCTGCTATTTGTGGTAAAAATTCAAGTAGATATGCTCACCGTAACAAGTTTGGCTTTCTGGTTCAACAAAATTGTTGATTTGTTTGTGAGCAATTATGTCGTATGTGGAATGTGTAGTTTATTCATCAGCTGATAAGTGAGAACACTGCAATTCTCACTTTTCCCAATTAAATAGGCCAAAAAATTTATTAGCTTAAATAATTCAGTTGATGCTCGTATACATCTTTCGCAGATGGAAGGAAGAGAAGGATTTAATTCACCATTTTATAGCAAAGATGACTTCTTTCTCTAATACCCTTTTCAGTTATGTTAGGTGGGTTGTTAATATGTATGACAAAAAATTAATAAATCTTAATATGAAATACACAGGCAGTGGTACTTAATGCTTTTCACAAGCTGAAACTTTTGGGCTTTAAAATCTGATTAAACCTCGATCCTCTAGTATTTTCTCTAATGTGATACCATTAAACATTCAGTGACTGCTATTTTCAAAGAAATATGAAGCTGGCCATATATATGCAATTAAATTGTTCCACAAGTAACATAAGGTCAACTAATTTGTAGGATACAAGAGTGAGATTTCCAAACGCATAAAAATAATACAGGTTGGCATGTTTCTGGAGTAAATTTTGAAGTAATATTATTTTGTGCAATCAATAGGAAGCAAATATTTTGGTTTTGGTTTGGCAAGTGGGGAGGACGAAGTTGACACTACATATATAATAGATCCATATTTTTTATGGAGCCCAAAAGTAACAACTTACATGTAGCCTACTACCTATTATTCTAGAAGTCTCATCATTTATAGTATATACTTATAAGTACTTCAGGTATGTTTATTTTCTTTGGCTATATTTTTAGTTTCTTTTGATTTTAAGACAACATTAAAGTATTTTTTTAAAAGATAAAGATACTTTCCTGTTCATAAAAAATAGGAGAAGAACCTATTAATTAAAAATACATACTTAATCTTATATATCACATGTAGTATATATAATTTTTTAACATACTGCATGTGGTATGTATCAATTTTAACTTTTGCAAATAATAGGACATCTGTTTCCTTTTGTAAATACTTCGCCCTACCTTTCATCGACAGATTGTCTTTCACCTGATTAAGTAGAAGTTAAAATATATAAATATTAAAAGCCTCATATTATCTATTTTAATATTTTAAATATAATTTATATATCTATTAAATTATTTTATTTAATATTAATTAATTTTAAATTAAAATTATATATAATATTAGAGTCAAAATTTTATTTTTATCGCTTACTTCAATAGACTTGTTCTTACCTACTTTATTAAGTTTGCTTGTTCCATCGCCAATTGATTTAAGATTAGAAAGTTATAATAAATGCTTCGTTCATATATTGCATCAGAATATTCATTCCAAAATATTATAACTCTCTAGTTTAAGCGCCTAATTAATTAACATGTTCAAGACAAAACAAGGAAAGTGGCTACTTAACCCATAAGAATACAAAAAGATCATATGAAGTTGGGTGATAGGAGAGGTCGAGGTGGATAGCACTCCTTCTGTGGGCTTACTGTGCTGTGTGATGTTAACCACTAACATAGATATTTTGTCAGATGGTGTCAAAAAAAAAAAAAAAGATATTTTGTCAGATGATGACATGGTCTAATCTAGTTATATTTTTGTCAGATGATGACGTGGCCTAATCTGGTTGGCTGACAGCCTCTATCATTCTTTTTGATGTCATTTTGCCATGCCAAGGTGATATCAACCACACAGCATTTAAACAATCTATGTATGGATTATGATTATGGGGATTAATGAATATGCTGGAAAAAAACCATAGGGGAAAAGTATATGCTTATTTATTGGTCACGCTAAATTGAATTGGTAAAAGTTGTGATGAATGAAATCTCCGGAGCTTTAGTAACAATCCGCAAAATAATATCGTAACAACTTGTAAATCCATGATTAAGAGAATAATAATACGGAAAAGCAAAACCTATTACTTATGATTGATCATTCATTATATTTTTATTGCTATAGTTAATTAACATGACGACAAGGCATAGATTAAACTTTGTGAATAAGTAAAGGGCACCAAAGAATGGCAATCAACAAATAGCGTGATGTTCCATGTCAAAAAATAAAATAAAATAAAATAGCGTGATGTTTTACCCATACCCTCCATCATTCAGAACAATAAACAAATAAATACAGCATGAGGGCCAAGAAAAAAAGAACTCTAGCACTCTTTCAAATGCAAATTTCCATTTATCCTCCTCTTTTTTTGGTGTTAATATATATACAACACAAGGAACTTGAGCTATCTATTGTGAAATGTGTATTTTCAAAAGAATAAGTCCCACATTGATTGGAAGCAAATTTTTTGAAAAGTTTATATTTTAACTTGTGTTTTGAGCTTTGTAAGAAACAAATAAAAGTGGTGGGTTCGCGCACACAAGATTGGGCTACAAAGTTCATGACTAGTGCAAATCCTTGATTTGCTCCCCCTGCGCGTGATATTATGAAGCCCAGATCTTTTGTCAAATATTTAATTAATTTTTTGAGCTTATCAGGAAAATGAGATTTTTGAAGAAGTCAAATTTGACTTGGTCTTCCCAACGGGCAAATCTGTTTTCTAACGTTCCAATTAGTTTTCAACGAGCAGATAATTAGTTTCTAACGGGCATTTAGTTTTCAACAACTAGATTCGTTTTCCAACGTTACTTTACCAACAGTCATATTTTCTAAACGGCTCATTTTATTTTCTATAAATTCTGATTACAAACTGTGATTTTAATTACCCCATTTTCTGCTTCTCTCTTCTACTCTTCTACACTTTCTCCTCTTCTATGTTTGGGTTACTCACTGATAATAGTCTCTTGCAGTTCTTTGATCCCTGTCAAACAGGAAGAGTCTGCTGTACCCTGGGGGATTTTCGTCTATACCGAAATAATCCTCGAGGCGATGCTTGCACGCTCTGAGACTTCTGTCGGATTTGCTGTTTCTTTTCAGGTTCAATTACTCAACAATCTCAAGGATTATGAAACTACAAAACGCAGCCAACAACGCCGCTCTCTCAGCCAACAACGGGTCTGACAATGCTACTCCACAAAACCCACCTCCTGTTGTTGCCTCAATTACATACGCCAAATCATTCCCAGATGTTTCCAAGATCGAAATGTTCGGAGGACAGAATTTCAAAAGATGGCAGGAGCGTGTTTACTCTATTCTAGACATGCACGGCGTCGCTACTGCACTCACGGATTAAATGCCTGACACATCTACTGATCAGAAAACACTTGACGATTGGACTTATGCCAATAAGGTATGCAGGCACACAATTCTAACCACATTATCTAACGAATTGTTCGATGTCTACTGCTCATACAAGGAAAGCAACAAAATTTGGGAGTCTATGATTGTCAAATACACTGTTGAGGATGCTGGCAAACAAAAGTTCGTCATTGGGAACTACTACTGATGGGAGATGACAGATGAAATTGATATCAAGACTCAAATTAACCAATACCACAAGCTGTTAGAAGAATTGAAGGCTGAGAACATCACCTTACCTGATAAATTCGTAGCAGGACTGCTCATTGAAAAACTATCGCAAACTTGGAAGGACTACAAACAACAACTCAAGCATAAAGACAAACAGCTATCACTTGCTGATCTAATCACCTACATAATCATTGAGGACACGAACAGAAACGAGATCAAGGCTGCAAAGGCAAAAGTATTGGCTTCAAGGGCAAATATGGTACAAGTCAATAAGAAAATGTACGAACATAAACCCAACAAAAAGACTGATTACAATAAACCAAACTACGTGCCAAGAGTGAATAATCCCACTTTCAAAAATAGTGGAGGAAACTGTTATGTTTGTGGCAAGCCAGGTCATCGGGCGGCTCAATGCAGACATAAGAAGAGAAATGACAATCCTCCTAAGGCAAATTTGGTCGAAGGATATGATATAATTGCTGTGATCATTTCTCAAGCCTTATTAATGGCCAATGTGAACGGTTGGGTGGTAGACTCAGGGGCTACTAGACATATCTGTGCAAACAAAAATATGTTTACCTCCTACAATTCTGTAGGGGATGGAGAAGCACAAGTTTATCTTGGTGATTCCCGAACCGCCGAAGTTCTTGGGAAATGAAAAGTTATTCTAAAACTCACATTTGGCAAGACCTTAGCTCTCAACGAAGTGCTTCATGTACCTAGCATAAGGGCGAATTTAATTTCTGTGGCCTTGCTAGGAAAGGTTGGGGTTAAAGTACCTTTTGAGTCTGACAAAATAGTGATGACAAAAAATAATGTCCTTGTAGGGAAGGGTTATTGTAATCAAGGCCTGTTTGTACTCAATATTGCTAAAATTAATGAAAATGCTACTTCTTCTGCATATATGATTGACTCTATTGATATGTGGCATACTAGATTAGGACATGTTAGTGCTGTTTATATTAAGAAAATGCAATATCTTGGATTAATTTTTGGTTTTAGTGATACATGCTTAAACAAATGTGAAATATGTGCTGAATCAAAAATAACTAAAAAATCATGTTTATCTGTAGAAAGAAAAACTGAAGTTCTTGAATTAATTCATTTTGATTTAGGAGACTTAAAACAAACTATGACTAGAGGTGGTAAAAAATATTATGTAACTTTTATTGATGATTTTTCTAGATACACTAAAGTATATTTACTTAGAAATAAAGATGATGCTTTTGATATGTTTCTAGTATATAAAGCAGAAGAAGAGAATCAATTAAATAAAAGAATTAAAAGAGTTAGATCAGATAGAGGTGGTGAATACACTTTATTGAATGACTTTTGTGAAAAAGAAGGAATAATTCATGAAATCACACCCCTTACTCTCCTCAATCCAATGGTGTAGCTGAAAGGAAAAATAGGACTTTAAAAGAAATAATGAATGCCCTTTTAATTAGTTCTAATGCACCTGATAACCTTTGGGGTGAAGCCTTATTAACTGCATGTCACTTACAAAATAGAATTCCTTATAAGAAAATAGGTAAAACACCATATGAGTTATGGAAGGGTTATAAGCCTAACTTAAAATATTTAAAAGTGTGGGAGTATTTAGTTAAAGTGATGTTACCTGAACCTAAAAAGAGGAAAATAGGCTCTAAGACTTCTGGTTGTATGTTTATTGGGTATGCTGATCATAGTGCTGCATATAGATTTTTAGTTTTAAAAAGTGATGTGCTTGATTGTAAGTCTATAATTGAGATAAAAAATGCTGAATTTTTTGAACATGTTTTTTCCTTAAAATTAGAAAATATTTCTGAAGCTCCAGTACAAAATTTATCTGTTGATTTATATGAGGATTTGAGAAGAAGTAAAAGACAAAGAAAAGAAACTTCTTTTGAAAATGATTTTTACATATATCTTGTTGATGATGACCCTTTAACTGTTTCTGAAGCTTTTTCTTCACCTGTTGCACCTTTTTGGAAAGAAGCCATTAATTCTGAAATTAATTCAATTACAAAATGTAATACTTGGGTTTTAGTAGATTTACCTCCTAGAGCAAAACCAATTGGTTGCAAATGGATTTTTAAAAGGAAATATAACCCCGATGGATCAATTGAAAAATATAAAGCAAGATTAGTAACAAAAGGTTTTACTCAAAAACAAAATGTTGACTTTTTTGATACCTTTGCTCTTGTAACTAGAATTTCTTCTATTCGAGTTTGATTGCTTTAGCCTCTGTACATAATTTAGTTATTCACCAAATGGATGTTAAAACAGCCTTTTTAAATGGTGATTTAGAAGAAGAAATTTACATGGTACAACTTGAGGGGTGTGTAGTTCCTGGACAAGAAAATAAAGTATGTAAGCTTCTCAAATCTTTATATGGTCTAAAACAAACACCTAAACAGTGGCATGAAAAATTTAATCAAACTTTAATTTGTGATGATTTTTCTTCTGTTGAAGTTGATAAATGTGTATATACAAAATTAGTAAATGATGAATGTGTGATTATTTGTCTATATGTGGATGACATGTTAATTTTCGGTACTAGCCATGACATAGTGTATCAAACAAAATGTTTTCTTGCATCTAAATTTGACATGAAAGACATAGGTGAAGCTAGTGTAATTCTAGGTGTTAAAATCATAAGGAAGTGTGATAGTATAATACTATCACAGGAACATTATGTAGAGAAACTTCTAAAGAAGTTTGGACATTTTGATGTCAAACCTGTGAGTACCCCTTATGATGCTAATACTCAATTAAAGAAAAACAGAGGTGATCCTCTTGCCCAGTCTCAGTATGCACAAATTATTGGGAGTCTGCTGCATTTGATGAATTTCACTCGACCTAACATAGTGTATGCTGTATGTAGATTGAGTAGATATACACATAATTCTAATAATGATCACTGGGCCGCTTTGGCTAGACTAATGAAATATTTGAGAGGTACCATGAACTATGGTATTGTTTATAGTGGATTTCCCGCTGTATTAGAAGGATACAGTGATGCTAATTGGATCTCAGATTCAGATGAGATTAAATCCACTAGTGGCTATGTGTTCACCTTTGGTGGTGGTGCAGTGACTTGGAGATCAGCCAAACAAACAATAATTACAAAATCCACCATGGAGTCAGAGTTTATTGCTTTGGAGAAAATCGGTAATGAGGCCAAGTGGTTGAGAAATTTCTTAGAAAAAATTCCATTAGGAATAAAACCAACCCCTTCTGTGTCTGTGCATTGTGACAACAAGGCTGCAATATCTATTGCAAGTAATAAAACCTTTAATGGTAAGAACAGACACATTAGGTTGAGACATGAAGTGATAAAGCAGCTGCTAAAAGATGGAATTATATCTGTTGATTATGTGAAGTCAGAAGTGAACTTGGCCGATTCTCTGACTAAGCCTTTGGGAAGGAATTTAATATATACCACATTGAGGGGAATGAGACTTAAGCCAATTTGAAATTAACAATGATGGTAACTCGACTTTTATGAGTGGAGTTCCCATGAAAAGGTTCATATGGGTAATAACAAGTCACTTGTTAGTATTGCTAGCACTGTATTTGTCCCTTCCTATGGTATGAGAAGCATGAGAAGTGCTAGACTGCATTTATTGTGAGGATAAGCTATATGCTTTTAATGAATTTCATATCCCTTATGGGTGGTGTATAAAGTGCAGTATACACTTGATGAAATCACCTATATGAGTGTGGAGTAGGGCCGCTCCTATGAGATAATGGCATAGTCTCTAGAGCACTCATGAACAACCAGGCATGTGCATGGCCGAAAAGTGCAAAACGGCGTTAACACAAGAGATAAGTGAGGGTGTAGATGTGATCAAATGGGATTCTAATTTACACGAAAAATGTTTTGGTTCATAGAAGTTTAAACTTCACTAATTACATTGTAAGTTAAAGTCCTATTTATCTAGGTCTGGTTCATAGTTCAGAAGACACCAGATTCGAAAACGTGTACACTGATGATGTAACCCAGATTCTGTTTTATTTATTGTTTGCTTTTATTTTAAATATTCTTTTAAAATTGTGGGGGATTGTTGTGAAATGTGTATTTTCAAAAGAATAAGTCCTACATTGGTTGGAAGCAAGTTTTTTGAAGAGTTTATATTTCAACTTGTGTTTTGGACTTTGTAAGAAACAAATAAAGTGGTGGGCTCGCGCACACAAGATTGGGCTGAAAAGCTCATGGCTAATGCAAATTCTCTATTTGTCCCCCTGCGCGTGATATCATGAAGCCCAGATCTTTTGTCAAATATTTAATTAATATTTTGAGCTTACCAGGAAAATGAGATTTTTGAAGAAGTCAAATTTGACTTGATCTTCCCAACGGGCAAATCTGTTTTCTAACGTTCCAATTAGTTTTCAACGTGCAGATAATTAGTTTCTAACGGGCATTTAGTTTTCAACAACCAGATTCGTTTTCCAACGTTACGTTACCAACAGTCATATTTTCTAAACGGCTCTTTTTATTTTCTATAAATTCTGATTATAGACTGTGATTTTAGTTACCCCGTTTTCTGCTTCTCTTTTCTACTCTTCTACACTTTCTCCTCTTCTACGTTTGAGTTACTCACTGATATAGTCTCTTGCAGTTCTTTGATCCCTGTCAAACAGGAAGAGTCTGCTGTATCCTAGGAGATTTTCGTCTATACCAAAATAATCCTTGAGGGCAGTGCTTGGCACGCTACAGACTTCACGGATTTGCTGTTTCTTTTCAGGTTCAAATTGTCAGAAGAATTGGCTTTGTTATCTTTTCTTCATTGTATTTCCACTATAAATAATAGCATGAGCATTTACAGTCATTTATAACTATTTAATTACAAATATTCTGTTACCTGATTTGTCTAACTAATTTAGGAAAGCTAAATATATACAATTAATGAGTTGTCCCCTTTTTCTATTTTATTCTACATATAATAGGAAACAATATATACAATTAAGGAGTTGTCCCCTTTTCCTATTTTATTCTGCATATAATAGGAAACAAATTAATCCCGATTAACATCCCCCTCAAATTGATGCGGTGGTCAAGAAGCATCAATTTGCGAACAAGAAAGTGATGGCGCGGGCGAGACACCGCTTTGGTAAGAATATCCGCAACCTGCAATTGGGTGTTGATATGAGGTAGTGAGATAACATGAGCATCATAGGATTCCCGGATAGAATGACAATCCACTTCAATATGTTTTGTGCGCTCATGAAAAACTGGATTAGCAACAATCTGAATAGCACTCGTATTGTCAGCATATAGAGGTGTTAACTCTGTCTGAGGGAACCCAAGCTCAGCCAAAAGACCACGTAGCCAAATTATTTCAGAACAAGCAGTAGACATGGCTCGGTACTCAGATTCAGTGGAGGACTTAGAGACTCGTGCTTGCTTCTTACTCTTCCAAGAAATCAATGCAGAACCAAGAAACATGCACCAACCAGTAACAGATCTGCGAGTATCAGGACATCCTGCCCAGTCAGCATCACTATAAGCAATCAATTTAGGGACTGTCCCAGTGGGAAATAATAGACCGCGTTGAGAGGTGCCTTTCAAGTATCGAATTATGCGACGAACAGCGGCCAAATGAAGATGGCGAGGTGAGTGCATGAATTGACTTACTTGCTGAACTGCAAAGGATATGTCAGGCCGTGTAATAGTCAAATAATTAAGACTACCCACGAGCTGACAATACAATAAAGGATCAGGCAAAAGATCACCGTCATCACGATGGTATTTAACATTAACCTCGAGAGGAGTATCCACCGGATTAGCTGATTGAAGACCGGCCAAAGAAATTAAATCTGCGGTGTACTTTTGCTGATGTAGGAATATGCCCTTGGAGGTATAATGAACCTCAAGTCCGAGGAAATAGTGCAAATTACCAAGATCTTTCATATGAAATGAGGCCTGTAATTGTTGTTTAAGCTGCTGTATGGAGGTATGATCAGAACCAGTAATGACCATATCATCAACATAGAGAATAAGAAGAACAATACCAGTAGGCGTGCGATGAATGAACAAAGATGAGTCATATTGACTTTGAGTAAAGGAAAACCCAAGAAGAGTAGAACGAAATTTCTCATACCATGCTCGGGACTGTTTCAAACCATATAAGGATCGTTTGAGCTTGCACACACCTTTAGATGATGAAAAAGACCGGAGGGGAGTCATATAAATATCTTCTCTGTCGAGATCACCATGAAGAAATGCATTCTTTACATCCATTTGATGGAGGGACCACCATTAGAAGCAAAGCAATAGAGAGTACCATTCTGACAGTTGTCATCTTTGCCACAGGCGCAAACGTTTCATCATAATCAATCCCATATTCTTGCTTATTCCCTAAGGCAACTAGTCGAGCCTTGTAACGGTTGAGGGAACCATCAGAATTCAATTTCACAGAATACACCCATTTGCAGCCTATGGGTTTGACATCAGGTGGGCAAGAAACAATATCCCATGTAAAATTTTCTTGAAGAGCCTGGAGTTCATCTTGCATTGCTTGTATCCAACACACATCCTTAACTGCCTGTGAGTAACATGTAGGAATAGATATGCCAGATAGAGTAGCCGTAAGAGAAGTATGTGATGAATCATACCTTTCTGGTGAATATCTATTAGGTGGACGAGACACTCTAGCAGATCGCCGGGGTGCCACTGGCACAGGTTCAGGTGACGGAGCAGCGTCGGGAAGGGGAGTGGGAGCCTGCTGTCTGGGTTGTCTGACATATACATGGCCTGGTTCAAAACGTTCTATAGATTGAGGCACAATAGAAAAGTTGGGAAGAGTAGCAACCTCATTAGAGTCAGAAGAAAGACAAGGAAACATAAATTGATTATCAAAGAAGGTCACATTCCTTGAAATACGGAAGCGATGGTTAGTAATATCATAACACAAAAAACCTTTGTGAGAGTTACTATAACCCATAAATGCACATTGGACAGATTGTGCTCCAAGCTTATGTCGTTCAACCGGAGGTAAGTGAACAAAACATACACACCCAAAAATATGTAAATCTAGATAATTTGGATGAGTCTTAAAGAGACGAAAAAAAGGGGAATCAAGATCAAGAACCGTAGATGGAAGGTGATTGATCAAGAAGACAGCTGTGGACAAAGCTTCAACCCAGAATCTAGATGGAACAGATGCTTGAAGTAGCAATGTGCACGTCACATCAAGCAAGTGACGATTCTTTCGCTCTGTAATGCCATTTTGTTGGGGTGTATTGGGACAGGAACGTTGAGAGACAATGCCTTTTTGTTGCAAATAGTCCTGAAACTCATGAGACATGTACTCACCACCAGAATCGAGCGAAAGATTTTAAGCCTGGCTTGGAACTGATTTTCAATATATGCCAAAAATTTCTTAAACATTGGAAAGACTTCAGCCTTAGATCTAAGAAAATATATCCAAGTAAAACGACTGTAATCATCGATAAAGGTCATAAAGTATTTATAATGAGCATGAGAAGCAACAGGAGACATACCCCAAACATCACTATGAACCACATCAAAACAGTTGGAAGCACGATGAGCATTAGAGGGAAAAGGAAGTGCTTTACTTTTAGCAAGTTTGCAAACCGAACAAGGAACAGAGGAATGAGAAATGGCATTTTTATTTCCCAATAAACCATTTTTAAATAAATGAGACAAAACACCAGAATTTGGATGGCCCAATTTTCTATGCCAATCCTCATACATATTCAAAACACCATTACAAGCAAAAGATAAATGATTAGAAATAAACTCAAGCGGAAATAATCGCCCACTTTAGGCCCTTCGCGATCACCTTCCCCGACACGATCCTGCACAAGACAACCCGAGAAAAATTAACATTACAATTCTCATCCACTAATTGACCCACTGAAAGTAAGTTAGAATCAAGTCTAGGAGATACAAACACATGTCTAAAATCAGAGTTTATGTCACCAACATCAGTGATAGAAAAGGTATTACCATCAGCAATTTGAATTTTCTGAGTACCATGGTAATGGTGTATATTGTGCAAGTATTCAGAGGAACCCGTCATATGATTGGAGGCACCAGAATCAAGAAACCATGGTCGAGAAACATGAGAAGACTTACCCTGAATACCCAAGTGAAAGTGCTGATAGTACCATTTGTTGGATCATTTCAGGCTTCAAAGCGCCAACGATCGATGCCGCAATGGTGGAAAGTGAATCCATTTTGGTAGTGGCATGGAACGCTTGCTCGGGACGTTGGGTTGGTCTTGGAGGACGCGTGGGACGGTCGAGAGAGGATATGACCTGTTGTTTTGAGAATTTCTTCTTGCCAATTACGAGCGATATGGCCAAATTATTTGCACGAAAAACACTTGGATCTGTCGCATATCACGACCTTTGCCTTTACTTTGGGCAAGCATAGGCAACCGTCACTGGTTCGGAACCAATGCATCATGGGACATGGATCCTGGGTAAGTAGACGTTGCTCTTCCCTGAGAAGTTCACCAACACATGTGTCCAAAGGAGGAACAGGACTCCGATTCAGCAAAGCGCCTCTGACAGCCTCGAACTCAGGACGAAGTTTCATGAGAAATTGATCCCGCTTACTGATGTCGTAAACCGCTTGAAGAGCCGTGAGCGAGGTTTTGGGAACATCAGCATATAAGATGGCTGAGTGTTCTGTCCACAGATTCAAGAAACCAGAATAATAATCCTGAATAGACAGATTACCTTGTTTGTAATTGGCTATCTCGAGCTCCAACTGAAAGCGCTTGGCAGTATTATTCTGGTTGTAAATTCGCTTCAAATACTCCCACATGTCTTTAGGCAGTTGTAAAAGGCGCAAGTTATTGATCATCCGAGTCTCAATAGAGCCGAGAATCAAGAAACAATTTGGGCATCTTTCACCTCCCAAGCATCTAAGGCAGATTTCTCAACCGATGCTGTGGAGGTCCCGTCTATGTGACCCCACAAGCCTTTCCCTTTGACATACATCTTGAATTGAAATTCCCAGGCACCATAGTTCTTGCCGGTGAAGCGGACACAAAAATTATCCCTTTCCTTGTCCGAAGCCATGAGATCGCAACCAAGAGCAAGAAAGAAACGAACACGAAACGAGCAAGAACGAAACCTGCGAACCCAAAGCTAGCGGCACGAACAGAAGAACTGAGAGCAGCGAAGAAGACGAAGACAAGAGCGACCCAGAGTGGTGTCGCTGAAGAAATCCGATATAAACCAAGAAATCACAGGTTTGATCGAGAACCTGCTGATACTATGTCAGAAGAATTGGCTTTGTTATCTTTTCTTCATTGTATTTCCACTATAAATAATAACATGAGCATTTACAGTCATTTATAACTATTTAATTACAAATATTACATTTCGATTTGTCTAACTAATTTAGGAAAGCTAAATATATACAATTAATGAGTTGTCCCTTTTCCTATTTTATTCTACATATAATAGGAAACAATATATACAATTAAGGAGTTGTCCCCTTTTCCTATTTTATTCTGCATATAATAGGAAACAAATTAATCCCTGATTAACACAATTACTCAACACTATCATCATATACACATAACACAATAGCCTCAAAGACATAATCTCTGTGAAACAGCCTCAAATGATGAATCATATTATAAAGTAAAAACCTCGATCAGCAGCCAATAAAATTTTCAAGTCGGTCTTCAAATTTAACTTTTGATGGAAAAAAAATATTATTTGTATTAAGTAGAAACTATATATCATATATAAATAAACATTGTCCCTTGTATCGCTACTAACTAGTGACTACTGTGCAATGGGACTCGAGAGTCTAATTTCGTGGTACATGCCATCACTACCATGGTTTTTGGCTTTTTATTTTTTGTTTTTTATTTTTTTTTCTTATTTTCTTTTTTAGGAGGTTAAGGGTTATTTCAAAGAGACCACCAAAGGATGGAAGAGGGAAAGCCAAAAAGGTTTGTTTTTATAAAGGAAATTCAACCCATTTGTTTGGCCTCCACCTCTTCATAAATAATCATTGCGCCATTCTTGCCTAATTAATTGATTGGAAAACGATCATCTTACTGTTAATAGTAGCCACACCACTTTTAACACCTTTGCCACGTCAGATTAATTTTCAGATTTGGCTTCATTTTTTCCCTCTCTTTCTCATTTCCATCTCCCTCTCATTTTTGTCTCCCTCTCGTTTCTCCCTCTCGTTACCCCCTCTTCCTCAAATAGCTCCATCCTTGACTTCTTTCACTTCTCCGTCACCCACGTCCCTCCGTCTGGCGAGTTCCGTCCGTGCACAACCTCCGCTAGCACCACTGTCTCTGTAGCCCGCACGAAGCTCCATCAGTGCCGCTACCTCTGCTGCCCTCTGTCGCGTCATCAAGGTACTATTTTCCTTCTCCATTAGCTCAATGTATTAAGTTCTGGGAGTGTTGTCCAATGGCATTCTGGTTGGTGGCATGATACATACATTGTTGATTTTTTATTTCCTTGTGTTTCCAAACAAATTTATCTACTAAACACAACTTAAAAAATAGAACCTTTCTACTGACTAGGCAAATCAAAGAGAGTGCATGCAATTCGTGGTATCATCTAACTAGCTTTTTACTGTTTCTGATAGCAAATCCATTATTGCATCTCTTCAATAATTTTACACACCTTTACAGGTGTATTTGCCATTCTAACATCAACAACATATTCTACATAATTTGAATAGTCAAGTAAACAAGCATATTTAAGGCGCCGTTGCACCTGCATCATGCCAATGGAATATCAACATCAACAAGTATCATAAAAAGTCATATGCTTAAAGGCTTAGATGATTTTGGTAATAAACATGTCTAGAACAAACACAAAATTAAGTAGCATAGAAAGCAATATGGTTAAAGGTGCTAAAATGAACTCCATAACAGAATTCAAATTTTAAGCAGGATAACTGACATGCAAGTAATATTTGCCATAATCAAATACATTTTGATAATTGACATCTATCTCTTTAAATCCAACAAATTCAACTTTCTTAACAATCATTCGAAAGTTGTCCACATTAACCAAGATATAGAACTACAAAATTACATTGGGGCCATTCTTACTCATTTTACCAAACTTTTATTATTAACTTAGGTACAATAAGAAGAAGTTGTTTGCATGTCAATGACCTGTTACAAATGCCCAATTATAAGATAACTTCTCAACTTATAGCTCACAATCAGAATATAAATTTTTAATAGTAAATAAGTGAAGTTCTTAATGTTCAATGTCATAAATGAAAATTACCAGTTTTTCTAGAATAGAAAGATTGACTCCTCCACATCTATTCCCATATGCCCCTAATACCATCTGCTTGTAGTTTCTACCTTCATGTGGTCAATATAAAGAAATTATATAGCTTGTTAGTACAATTTCCTAAAACAAAAGGAAATATGCACAAAGATATACCAAGACAACAAGGGAAAAAATGGATGCTTTTCTGAGAAGAATAATATTTGTGGTTATGCCTATGGTAGCAATATATTCTGCATCAAAAAATCACTTTGCTATTTTCTTTTTGTTCAAATTAAGCAACAAAATAAAGTAAGGTTGCAACCTATACAAGAATTAGAAAATAATAATTCATGATGAATTGTTTATAAAATTAAAAATCAATTCATTGTGAAGTTAAACACAGTAACTCTTCCTACAACATGACTTAAATAAAAAAGTAAAAAAGTTGATAATGGGAAGGAATTCATTCTAGCTTATGACTCTATGTAATGGGAAGGAATTCATTCTAGCTTATGACTCTATGTATGTCTTAGTCACACAGTCATTTGACTTAGGAAATTTTGACTTTGGAAATTTATTTGATCAAGGTTAAGCCAACAAAGAGGTCCTCTTCCTCCTTACAACTTCACTCAAATGTAAGACCTATATGGCTGCTGAAACTGACATTAAAGTTGCTTCAGTTGTTTTTGAACATTATTTTTGAACATTTTTGCACTTTATGCTTGTGTTTGTTGATTCTGTTGCATATCATGTCACTTTTTTACACCATTTTTAACTATTGGTTAACGATGTACAAATTTATGGTTAATGAGATGTATTTGATGGTTAATGGCTGAACCACTGAGCACGAAGCTACCCAATAACTAACATATACACATTACTAACCACAAATTTATACATCGTTAACCAAGGCAGTAAAATATGCAGTAAAATAATAGACACATTTTGTCTTTTTTTCTAATCCAAGCGTTAACACTTCTAGTCCTTTTTGTTTACTATAAATCTAACAGTCACTCTAACACTTGCTGAATTTTTGGATGGTAACATGAGTTTTGCATGTGCAGGTTAATGGAATTGGAAATAGGTGCTTATATGGAGGATGAAAATACTATCAATGGTGGTGGAGTGTTAGATGATGCCGGTGGCGGTGCTGAATGCATTGAAGAAGCAAATGAAGCTGAGTTAACTATGAGTGACAGCCTCGACGAGCAATCTGAACCTTGTGAGCCTGTAGCAGGCATTATATTTCCTTCGGTGGTTGCCGTTAAGTTGTTTTATCGGTAATATACTATTGCAAAAGGATTCGATTTCATCACTAGGAATTCAAGAAAAGGAAACAATGGAGAGTTAAAATACTTCATTCTAGCATGTTCACGAGGAGGGAATTGTGTGTCAACAATACCAACTGATTTGAATACATATCCAACAATCAAGAATAACTGTTAAGCGAAGATAACTGTCAGTTTGAACAAAAATGGACTTTGGTACATAAAGAAAGCTGTACTTGACCACTCTCATGATCTCAGCCTGGTGAAGGCAAGGATGTTCCACGGAAACAGAAACATTAACATGCACATGAAGAGAAGAATACAGATCAACAATGAAGCAGGCGTGAGGTTGAACAAGACCTTCCGTTCTCTTGTTCATGATGTAGGAGGGTATGAAAATTTACCATTTGTTGAACGAGACGTGAGAAACTATGTTGGGAGGGAAAAACGCAAGATTGGGAAGGAGGGTGATGGTAAGGCTCTAAGGAGTTATTTTTCACGGATGCAACAACAGAATAGTAATTTCTTCTATTCTATAGATTTGGATGATGACTTTCATGTGAAGAACGTTTTTGGGCTGATGCAAGAAGTAGAGCTGCATACGAATCATTTGGAGATGTTGTGACATTTGACACAACGTATTTGACAAATAGGTATGACATGCCATTTGCTCCATTCGTTGGTGTGAAGTCATGGGCAATCAATTTTGCTAGGATGTGATTTACTATCTAGACACTGATTCGTTTGTGTGGCTGTTTGAATCTTGGCTTAATTGTATGTCAGGAAAGGCTCCAAACGGTATTGTCACTGATCAATGCAAGGCTATGAAAAATGCAATCAAATAGTGTTTCCTACTACTCTCCATCGATGGTGCTTATGGCATATCATGAAAAAAATTCCAGAGAAGTTGAAAGGTTATGGTGAATATAACAGTATGAAAGATGCAATGAAAAATGCAATTTATGATTCCTTGACAGAGGCTGAATTTGAAAGAAAGTGGGTTACTTTCGTGCAACAATATGACCTACAAGATAATGAATGGTTGAGTGGGTTGTACAACGAGTGGTATAAATGGGTCCCAATATTTTTGAAGAAAGATTTTTGGGCTGGAATGTCAACGACTCAGAGGAGCGAGAGCATTAACGCATTTTTTTATGGGTATATAAACTCAACAACAACTCTGCAGCAATTTGTAAGGCAGTATGATAATGCTCTCCACGATAAGGCAGAAAAGGAATATGAGGCAGATTGTCGATCATTTAACAACATTATTGTATGCGGGTCGAACTCTATGATTGAGAGGCGATTCCAAGGTGAGTACACCCATGTGAAGTTTTACGAGGTTCAAGCTGAGTTTAGGGATAAAATGAATTGTTCTATTTGCGTTAAGGGTGTTGTGGATGGAATTTGTACTTATGATATGTTAGAGGAGATTGTAGCAGTTGGACGTCCGAAGGAAAGTACAGTTGAGGTGGTATTTAATCGCGATAATCATGATGTTAGATGCAAATGCTTGTTATTTGAATTTAAAGGTATTATATGTAGACATTCCCTTGCCGTTCTTGCGCAAGAAAGGGTGAAGGAAGTGCCTTCAAAATATATTTTGCCAAGATGGAGCAAAAATATAAGAAGGAAAAATGCATACATCAAAAGCAGTTATGATGTGAAAGAGTTGCAGCCTCAAATGCAAAAATTTGATAATTTGTTGAAAGAGTTTTACGAGGTTGTCGAAGTTGCTGCGGAGTGTGACGATACTAGTGATTTTTTACTCCAAACATTGCGTGCATGTAAAGGCAAGGTGCAGTCGATTGCTACATCGAATGACAGTAATGTCACATGTCATAAAGGTCAAGACGAAACAGGCAATGTGATTGCCACTGGCAGCAGTCAAACGAAGGAGTTATCGAGTGAGATTCATAGTCCATTACGTGTAGCGCGTAAAGGCCGCCCTCAATCAAATAGGAAAGTATCAAAAGTTGACCAAATTATGAGGAAAAAGAGGAAGACAACACATCAAAATCCACACATGTTCACAATTCATGTAAATGGATTTGGATATGTTTTGTTTGTGTATGGAACAACTATGTACTGTTACCTATTTTGGAAAGAGCGCATATATTTTGGAATGTGTTAACTTGTTTCTGTTGGTTTATGTAGGAGTGTATCGAGGGAAGCACGAGTCAGATCAATAGAACCAAGTTACATGTATGCTCATCTGTGGAAAGATTGACTCTTGCAGAACGAGATGATGACTGTACCATGGTGTGTGTACGCACGCAAATTAAATTTAAATTGTAATGAGTGTTAAAATGATTGTTATGTTTCGGGATTGTATTGATGGAATCATTCTTATGTGTAAACTTTTATAAGAATTTATAATTTAACTTTGGTTATATTCTTCCTTTACAGTCAACAGCTGTTGACCTAGACACAAATGTTGATGTCTATAAAGATAGATGTTGGACTTCGCAGCTGGCAAAAAGTCTAGCACAAAGTTCTCTATCATTACTTGAAGATTTTGAATATGATGTCACTATTGGGCAAAAGGCATGAGAAACATATGCTAAATTTTAGATTCTATAATTGATTGTAGTTGACTTATTGAAATGTTTTTTTCAGGCTGCTAGTAGTGAGATTCCATACATGAATTTTGCCATGAGTAGTCATTCTAGGCAATTTCAAGAAACACGGGTCGAGGGACACTGACGTTGTACTTAACTCGTTCAATTAATATAATTTTTACTGTTTTTATTGAGGTTAATGTTTAGGGTGAAAGACTAAGGCAATTAGCTTTGGTGTTGCAGGTTTATGGGGCAACCGTTGATTTACCTGTAATGGGTCCAAAGATTAGTGCTAGCAGAAATTGCATGTTTTTTGCCTACTTTTGATGAGAAATATGGTGGTGGCAAAGGGTGAACTCTGATGACATAGCATATATTACATCTTTTTTATTATTCCAAACATTTATTTTGTTGTAAGTAAAGCAATCTACCTAGGTATTTTTTTGGAATAGGTTGTTTGTGTAGTTTAGTAAATGAAATAGTACTTATAAAGTGTACATAATCATATAAGGTTATGTAAATGGTCAGGTAGAATTTTTTCTTTTTCGTACAGGTTTATATGGTGTTCAATGAACATTTTATGTGTATGAAGCACACTTATATCTTATGGTACATGTAATGTGAATGTATTTATTTAGTTATTTTTGTTTGATTAGTAATGTCATTTTTGAAGGCAAAATCAGTTTTTCAAATATCCAAAGGAAAATACTCATTTTTTGTTTCTAAACTTGTGAGAAAAGTTGGTTAATGAAGAACAAAATAGTGGTTAATGAAGAATAAAATGGTGGTTAATGAAGAACAAAAAGGTGGTTAACGACCTACAGAAGTTGGTTAACGGGGTTAAGGGTGGATGTGTTGTATATTATGTGCATGCCTATTAACCAACTTTCATAGGTCATTAACCACTTTTTTTGTTCTTCATTAACTAACTTTGTTTCGACGCCTATTAACCAATTATTAGTGTTTGAAAATACATTTAAGCATACTTTCACAATAATGATCCAACTAGGGTTCGATATCAGAAACTTAGCTAAAAGATGACAATTAAGCACAAATAGAGTCCAATGATGCGTATTACAAGGCATATAAGATATAGGAATAATCAACAGATGAACGAATAAAAAAGTGGTTACTGACCTTTGGAAGTTGGTTAATGGGCATGTACAAACCATGCAACCTTTCTAGCCTTTACCTCGTTAACCAACTTCTATAGGTCATTAACCACCTTTTTACTCTTCATTAACCAACTTTTTTCATAAGCTTAGAAACCAAGTTGATTAATGACGAACAAAAAAGTGGTTAATGACCTTCGGAAGTTGGTTAATGGGCATGCATATAATATGAAACCCTTCCAGCCTTTACCCCGTTAACCAACTTCTGCAGGTCATTAACCACCATTTTGTTCTTCATTAACCAACTTTTTTCATAAACGTATACACAAAGTTGGTTAATGACGAACAAAAAAGTGGTTAATTTCCTACGGTACGTGGTTAATGGGCATGGTGGTGCTTCCTTTTCCACTGTTTCCATCGCCCAGCGACCAGTTGGCCGCCCAGCGACTGGGACTATGCTGCTTCTTCCTTTCTCTGAGTTTCCATCGCCCAGCGGCCAGTTGGCCGCCCGGCAACCTAACCTTTGTTGCATGTCCTTTTTCATTTCACTGGGAAACCCTTTTTTGCTCTCTTTACATTGTTAACCAACTTTCATAGAGTATTAACCACAATTTTGTTCTTCATTAACCAACTTTGTTTCACAAGCATAGATACAAAGTTGGTTAATGCAGATAAAAAATGTGGTTAATTCCCTCCACAAGTTGGTTAATGGGCATGCACAAATAACCATTTTGCTCTCTTTACCTTGTTAACCAATTGTCATAGAGGATTAACCACATTTTTGTTCTTCGTTAACCAACTTTGTTTCACAAGCATAGACACAAAGTTGGTTAATCAAGAACAAAAATGTGGTTAATGCCCTCCACAAGTTGGTTAATGGGCATGCACAAATAGGCAACCATTTTGCTCTCTTTATCTTGTTAACCAACTTTTATAGAGCATTAACCAAATTTTTGTTCTTCGTTAACCAACTTTGTTTCCCAACCATAGACACAAAGTTGGTTAATGAAGAACAAAAATGTAGTTAATACCCTCCACAAGTTGGTTAATGGGTATGCACAAATGGAAGTTTGCTCTCTTTACCTTGTTAACCAACTTTCATAGAGCATTAACCACATTTTTGTTCTTCGTTAACCAACTTTGTTTCACAAGCATAGACACAAAGTTGGTTAATCAAGAACAAAAATGTGGTTAATGCCCTCCACAAGTTGGTTAATGGGCATGCACGAATAGGCAACCATTTTGCTCTCTTTATCTTGTTAACCAACTTTCATAGAGCATTAACCACATTTTTGTTCTTCGTTAACCAACTTTGTTTCCCAACCATAGACACAAAGTTGGTTAATGAAGAACAAAAATGTGGTTAATGCCCTCTATAAGTTGGTTAATGGGCATACACAAATAGGCAACCATTTTGTTCTCTTTACCTTGTTAACTAACTTTCATAGAGCATTAACTACATTTTTTTTCTTTATTAACCAACTTTGTTTCACAAGCATAGAAACAAAGTTGGTTAATGAAGAACAAAAATATGGTTAATACCCTATGCAAGTTGGTTAATGGCCATGAAAGTTGGTTAATGTCCTATGCAACTTGGTTAATGGCCATGCACAGAGAAGCAGCCCTTCTAGCCATTTACCCTATTAACGACCTTTTGTATGTCATTAGTTATACTTTTTTGTTATTCATTAACCTACTTTTCCCACCAGTATGCACAAATATTACTGAGCTCTATTTATTGGGAATCGAACTTTCAATTACGATGATGACATTCAACCACATGAACAAGGAGATTTTTCAGTTTCATTTTTCATTATTATATGAAATCACAAATCCAATAATAGTACAAAAACTAAATTCAACATTGTCAAGTTAACGGCAAACTTCTCAAATGAGCCACCTCCACTCAAAAATATCAAACATGGTACATACAAAATCATTGGGATCAGCTACTAATTACACTACACAGTTCACATCCTACTATCTATTAACCATCAGTCAACCAGTTACATCTGTGTTCTTCCTCTTCTTTAGCTGATATACATATGGAGTTCGAGTGGATGCACTTTCCACACGCTTCCTCAATTGGAGTTTTGCTCGCGTGACAATGTTAGATGATGGCTTATCAGTGGTAACAGCCTCAACATCAGCTTCAGCCTGGACATTATTTCCATTTATGTAACAAACAGACCTCATGTTACATGTTACACAAATATATGTATATATAAGGCAATTGGCAATAGAGGCAGTACAAAAAAGATTTGCACAATTACCTGCATCATTCTCTTGAGGCAGGTTTACGAATGATACACCTAAAAAGGAATGTTGATTTTTAAAAATTCCCACAAAACAAAGATATGGTAGATAAAAGCCTACACAATTTGCCAGAATTGTATTTGTATCGTCTAAAATTACTTACTTTCATATTCCACTATATAATAGACAGCAATTTAATTAGTGTTAAATCTTTCATACAATTCTAACGTTAATCAAACATCCCTCACCGTCATTTCGAGCAGCAGTATGACTACGAAGACGTGGGCTTCCTACTGTCAAGGGTGATGCACGAGCAGGTGTTTGCCAAGAACCGGCTTCATACCCTTCACTGTCGCTATGGAGAGGCGTCACAAATGAAGCACTTTGTCGATGTATATTTACAGGATGATTCAGGGCAGCATCTGAAGTTGAAGGCGCTACCGCCGCTGGATGCTGAAACACAATTTGTTTTAACATACTTAGTTCTTGCTCGAGAAAGGTAATCCTCTCCTCAAATTGCCTATTCTCTGCCACCACCCGACGAAGTTCACTAGCATGGTCCTCCATATCAAAAGACCTTGCTCGCTCATGCCTAAACTGGGGGTATGCCTCGTCCAATGCTTCCTTGACTATGTCAAACTGTATCTCTTCAGTCGTTGCAACCACATCCTCGATTATCTGCTAACGCACAAAATACACCAGATGCACAAATATGAAATATTGATGGAAGACTAACATACAATTTTTTTTTTCTTACCAAACATGTTATAGAAAGACTAATTCAACATGCTTACCAAATTGTGTCGAAATGTCCGATCAATCTTGTCCTTGCTGCTGCCAACGTTTTGCCAATTCAAATATCGTGGAAAAGGAAACATGCGGGGGTTCCTGTCTGTTTGCCACATGGACAGGTGGTCAAAAGCCCAAATCTGCATCAAACAATTATCAAACTTAATTACATAGTTTTACTAGGAAGGTTAACATGCTTATAAAATTCATGCATATGAAAAAATTTACTACAATTTGAGGATGGAAAGAGCATATACCTGAAGGATAGCTGCACATCCTGTTATGTGTCTTTGGCTTGAATTCTCACCCCTTTTCACAACAGAAGCAGCCACACTTAAACTATCAACCAAGAAATCGTATACTGCTAAACCCCAGCAGTAATTACCAAGAACATCCAAGTCATCCAACATTTTAATCATGCCGCTATACACATATCTCCCTGTTCTTGGAAAATAGAACACGCCAAATGCAAGGAGTATGTAGAGCCTACAAAAATCATCCACCTGATGGTCACCTCGACACGCATGAAGCAGTTAGATAATTCTATCAACGGTGACAGTTGCACCCCCAAACATATTCAATATTTGACATTCCCCTCCATCGTCAGCTTGGACCCATTCACCTCCGACGCGTAGTCCAACTGCAAAACATACATCAACGGGATTAAAACTAACCACTCGACTTCTAACCCTGAACCCCCTACTTTGGTCGTCCCAGCGGCAAGCTAATTCCCACAGTAGTACGCCAGATATTTATAAATTTTGTGGCATATTTACAAGCGCTTTGAATGGAGTGGCCTCGATTCGGGTTCTTAGCGTAGAAGTCAAATTGTTGTTGATGTCAACCAACACATTGGGTATGCAGGCATGCCTCAAACGTAACTGAAAAGTGCAACAATAAAGTTCATGTTAGTAATAAATAAATAGCAGTCATGTAAATAGTAAAAGTATGAGTGACAGGTTCTATACATGTTGCTTGTTTGAACTTGTTGACCCTTCCTTCCTTCTTGATGGTGCTATGCTCCAATTTTTGCTTTAGGCAACACACTTTATAAATTAAACAACAGCGCCTGCAAAAAGATGGAAAGCATTTTACATAGCAATGGTAAGAAAAGTTTTCAGACATTTAACCTTGTAAAGTTTATGCTTATCTGATCTTCTAGCTGTTTTATATATCTTTTACAAACATTTACTGGTTTCACATATGCACATACATTGTCTTGTTTGAACACTGGCCTAAAAATCTTTAGTTCATTTATTTCATTGTTTTGATGTAATTGGTAGGTCATAAAGAATGAAGATCTTGAAGAGTGAGGGAACTAGGTTACGTACCTTTGGGACTGTGTATCATGGAAAATGGAGAGGAACAGATGTTGCCATTAAAAGAATAAAGAAGAGCTGCTTCACTAGTCGATCATCTGAGCAAGAGAGACTGGTAACTTGTTATTTAATTTCTATTGGATAGCATGCACTATCTTCTTTTTCTTTTTCATTCAAATGAAATAGATAATGCTTCTTTATGTTATCATTATTAGAAATTTCTTTAATGATAAGGATAGATTTTGATGCAAGATGATATTTGCTTCTTTTCTTAGACTGTAGAGTTCTAGCGAGAAGCTGACATTCTTTCCTAGCTTCATCATCCAAATGTGGTTGCATTTTATGGTGTGGTCCAGGATGGACCAGGAGGAACGATGGCCACAGTTACAGAGTACATGGTGGATGGTTCTCTTAGGTGTGTATTACTTCGCAAAGATAGGTAATTCATTTAAAAGGAGCTTTTGCATTTCTATTATAGTACTGTGCTATTATAAGATCAAGGCTTACTACTGCCTTAAATTTGATAAAGCGAAAGTTGTTCTAATAATAACTCATGTCTCAGATGGAAGGCATGACACTTTTCTACATGTAAGGATAGCTTTCATGATTTAGTAGATGCTTAAGTGATAGGCATCACTAAAATTTGTTGTGTCAGCATTCAGCAAAAGTGTTCAAGTGATGAATCTCAAATCATGTTTTCCTGATGAACTTGGCTTAAGAATCTTAGCATGATTTTTTATTGCAGGTATCTTGATCGTCGCAAGAGGCTGATAATTACAATGGATGCAGCTTTTGGAATGGAATATTTGCACTCAAAAAATATTGTGCATTTGACTTAAAATGTGACAATTTGCTTGTGAACTTGAAAGATCCTTTACGACCAATATACAAGGTATCTACATTGGGATTATTTTTCTATGAACTTGAAATATCACAACTTAAGTGTTGAGAAGACGTAGAAATTTGCTTTCCCAGGTTGGTGATTTTGGCTTGTCAAAAATTAAACAAAATACCTTGGTTACTGGCGGTGTGCGGGGGACTTTGCCTTGGATGGCACCAGAGCTGCTGAATGGCAGCAGCAACAAGGTCTCAGACAAGGTAGAAATTTAAGTTGTCTCTAATGAAATGCTTTTCTCCAATCACACGACACAGAATTGAAATTAAACTATGGAGATGATTTGTATTGATCCGTCTTCTAGATGTTGGAATTTCCTTCATCTCACAGGGCAACAAAAGTTACAAAACTCTCTTTAATATTTCACACTTCACAGTACTCAGGACTTCAGGAAATTCCTGTATTATTATGTGTGTTCGATCATTTTAAACATTCTAATTGTCCTATTTCATTCTTTTACTCCTTTTGAAAATCTTTTGTTCACATGGGACTGGAAAGGAATGTCTTGAAATCTATTTTAGTTTATCACCCTTATTTGTCTCCCTTATCTCTATTTTTCTTCACCTTCTTCTTATTTGCAAGTATTGATAGCTGAAATTGCATTTTGATCTGTAGGTTGATGTGTTCTCCTTTGGCATAGTATTATGGGAGATTCTAACCAGTGAGGAACCATATGCCAATATGCACTATGGTGCAATTATAGGTAATATCTTGTTCTTAGGCTCTTCTTTTATCTTTTCTGTGGTAGAACCTGAATTAAAGCCTTCTTGCATCCTCTTGAAATAGATTTCTACTTTGTATTGAAGTAACAATACATTAGATGGTAGAGTCTTTTTGTTTTCATTTCTCTTTTCTTTTTTTGCTCTAAAAATAGAGGAAAGCTTCTATTAAAGGCTCTTTGAACTATGGCTTTGTCACTCTTGTGAAATTAGCAATTAGAGTTAAGATTTAGGTGGGGAGAGGTTGGGCTTTCAAAAGAACTAGCAGATATCATCGATAAAAATGTGGTTAAAGAATCAGATTAGAGAAGCAGAAAAGGAGTTAGGATTTACACCTAGGATTTTTATGCATCACACCAAGAGATGTGTTAGTTTTTGTGTAATAAGCCTTGCATTAGAAACTCTTGATATATAGATCTTTCGAACAGATGTAAACATGATGTCGAAACTAAAACACTATTCAAATAGCTGAGAACAGACTTTAAAAACCCCACAAGATAAAACATCTACATCAAAAGAAGATGGATTTAAACAATCTCCTGTCGGATTGAACTGATAAATACCGAAGTAACAACTAAATAATTGGAAAAAAAATTCAGACTAAAGGTTAACTCTTAAGACAGGTCAGCCTCTTCGTTTCTCCTAATTATGATGTTATCCATTATGTTTGGACCATCTTTTTCCATGTTAGTTTCCAAATTTTCTAGTTATATTGAGTGCACCAGTAATACCACTATATTATGTAGAATTGAAATTTCCAGCCTTTTATCCATAGCATACTTTCTTTGTCTTTTCCTTGTTGATTTTTTTGTACTTAATACAAGAACCAAGAAGAAAAGAGACAGCAATACAAGGAAAATAAAATCATAAACTCAAACACTGAAGATAACTGCTTTTCCTTTCTTCACCTTGTAAGCCATGTTGCAGACTTATTGGTCTAAAGCTACCAACAAAAGCTGCTTTATTCACCTTTGATGTTAAACGAATAAGTTATGATTCAATTCAATCATACTGAGACCAGGTTTTTCTTAGTAATTGTTGGAAAGAGATGTTCAAACGGGCAGGGACACAACCAAAGTACAGTTCAGCCAATCGTCCTCAATCGGACGGGCAAAACAGTGGCCTAATTAGTTAAATTGGGCAGAATTCTAGTTTAATACAAATTATAGCTCCTCCATTAAGATGACTCCTTTCAAGGCCCTTTATGGCCATGATCCTCCACTAGTGCTAAAAGGGACCACTATTCCCTCGAGGGTGGAAGTTGTGAATCAATTGCAGCAACAACGTGATGAGGTGCTACAAGAGTTGAAGGCAAATCTGCTCAAGGCTCAAGCACAACATCATCATTAGGCTAATAAGCATAGAAGGGAAGTGATTTTCCAAGAAGGAGACTGGGTTTATTTGAAACTCCAACCATATAGGTTGAAGTCTATAGCTAATAGGCCTAATGAGAAACTGAGCCCATGCTTTTATGGTCCATACCAGATTTTACAACGGATTGGGCAGGTGGCATACAAACTGAAGTTGCCACCCGAGAATCGCATTCACCCAGTATTTCACGTCTCACTCCTCAAGGCAGCAACCCCACCTCAGTCCAACCCTCAACCATTACCACCAATATTAACTGTTGAGCATGAACTAGAAATTATACCGGAGTCCGTGAAGGCTGTAAAGAGGAGCACACAAGGTAGTATGGAGGTCCTAATTCATTGGCAGCAACTACCCGATTCGGAAGATAGTTAGGAATTAGCAACTATAGTCCAGTATGCTTTCCCAAGCTTGTCCTTGAGGACAAGGTGGAAGTCTTAGGGGATAGTATTGATAGAATACAAAAGGTTTATGAAAGAGGGAAGTAGCGCATGAAACGTTGGACCAGAGGGAACCAATAGAATAACTAACTCTATTAGTTAGTTAATAGCTATAAATAGGAAATTGTAAAGGAGTTTTGGTCATTCTGAACTGTTCTATCTTCTTCTATCTTATAATCTTTTCTCTAGGTCATCTATGTATTTCACATTGAATGCAGAAGTGATTCCTAGGGTTCTTCAATAAAGAGGTATATTCAGTGAATTGGTGAAGGGTTCTATCAAAATGCTTGTCTTGTATTGGCCACACCTAAAGCATCAAAATTTAAGCTGCCCAGCATCACATCTCTAGAACCCACTTTGATTTTCTGTCACTTTGAATTTCCATTGCAACCATCAAATCTCTAGAACATACACTTGAATCTCATTAAGCTACCTTAGAAAACAAGCTCCACGCACTTGACAAAATTAGAGTCCTCTCCATTGAGTATTGCTCTTTCAAGAAATCTTGTTTCCACCAATTGAGTTACTTGCCTCTACTTTTGGAACTTGTTTTTGGAAGACTAGATTCTCAACTCTCAAAAAATCACATGGAATTCAAGGAGCTAGCACTTTCTTGCATTCTAAAATTGCTACCCCATGTTAGTTTGGAGCCTTTAAATATGATCAAAGATGAGTCTAAATTACCAACATTCATGCTATTATTTAATAGGGAAGTAGCTCGGTTAAGACTAGTTTATGTCATCTTATAGAATCAACAGCATAATCACAAACAGAAGAGGCATGTTACATGCTTAGAAACTTTCACAAACTAGTGCATCAGATTGTTCTAGCTGTTCACCAAAAAAATGAGGCTTCTAAGGCAGCAATCAGAGCCAAACAATCATTATGTTCCTTGCAATCTAACAGACAGAGTTTAGTGAGAACAGGAGCTGTAGATGGGGTTTTAACATACATATTTACATATTTATATAGCGAGGTTTCACTCTGCTTTGCTCTTTCCCCCATACCAGAACCGAACCCAAACAATCAATCAAATGGTATGGCAATGTTCAAGGATTAAAATGTACAGAAAGAGAGAGAATGTTACCACAAAGATTACAACGATGAGGGCAGCAATAGAGGCAGCACAGCGGAGTGATGGACTGGACTGGGAGTGCCTCGCACGCACGCCAAATGGAACCTCGCACGCTAATTGGGAGTGTCAACTGCAACCTCGCACACCGATTGCGCCTGCATGGTGTCCGACGGACGAGGTGACAATGCCAAACGAGAGGGACGACTAGATGGGAGAAAAAGGAGAATAGGGGGAACAGGGAGAAAGGGAACGAAAAGGAGTATGTAACAATGCCAAATGAGAGGGACAAAGGGACGGGAGAAAGTGACAACTCCGGGGTTCACAACTTGGGGAAATAGGGAACGAAGAACAGCGTAACAGATGGAGGGGGGAATTTGGAGAGAGTAGAGGAAATTTTGAGAGGGAGAAAAGGACGTCAGAAGTGGAGAATGGGAGGGAAATGAAAAGGCTAAGGTAGAAAGGGAGAGATACGGAGCTTTTTGAGAGAAGTATGTATCCCACACGTACACTGACATCAGCCAAACTACGGTGTGGAGAATGGTGTTTTACTGTTCGTGGTAAGAAAATCGGGATTGTAATTGATTGATCCGCGTAGTGTTGTTGTCCTTCCAAGTCCAACAAATAAAAACTTTGAATCACAGTTTTAATTAAAACAAGGAAAAGTTAAGGGCAAGAAAATTTAAGAAGTATTATTTAATTTAAAGGAACAAATAAAGTTAAATTTATTAAGAAAAGTTATCTAAATTTTAGTTAGAGAGAAAGGTCTTTTAATTTTATTTAATAGATAATAATACTATTGATTAGTGGTTATTAGTTACTTTTTATTGCATAATCATTTAAGTGGTTAATAAATTTAAATTAAGTTTTATATAAAATAAAATTATGAATGACTATTACTTCTTATTGAGTGGTCACTTGTTATCATTAAATGGTTAATGTTTTAAATAAAGTTCAATATATAAAGTACATGAAATCAAGAAGAAATTCAAAAATAACTATTACATTTTATTGAGTGATTACTAGTTGTCACTAAATGGTTAATAATTTTAAATTAAGTTATATATTAAAGAAATTTACGAATGACTATTACTTCTTATTGAGTAGTCATTTGTTGTTACTAAGTGGTTAATGTTTCAAATGAAGTTCAATATATAAAATACATGAAATTAAGAAAAAATTGTGAATGACTAATATCTTTTATTAAGTGGTCATTATTTGTCATTTAGTGGTCAACAATTTCAAATTAAGTTTCATATAAAATAAATTTACAAATGGTTATTACTTCTTATTGAATAGTCATTTGTTACCATTAAGTGACTAACATTTTAAAAAAAGTTTAATATATAAAATAAATAAAATTAGGAAGAAATGTGTGAATGATTATTGCATTTTATTGAGTGGTTATTATTTATCACTTAGTGACTAACAATTTCAAATTAAGTTCTATATGAAAGAAATTTGTGAATGATTATTATTTCTTATTGAGTGGTTATTTGTTTCCATTGAGTGGTTGAAATTCAAAGGTGCAATATATAAAAAACATGAGATTAGGAAGAAATTTGTGAATGGCTATTGCATTTTATTGAGTGGTCATTAGTTGTCGCTGAATACCTAATAATTTCAAATTACGTTCTATATAAAAAAAATACAAATGATTATTAATTCTTATTAAGTGATCATTTGTTACCACTAAGTGACTAACGTTTCAAATGAAGATTTTATTAAGATTAATTTTGACTATTAATAAAATTAATGGTACTTATCTTTAATTAAAATTTGAATGATTTTTTTAATAATTTTAATAATTTTATGTGTTTAAATTAAATATTACTCTTTAATGGTGAATTGCATTAATTTTCCCATAAAACACAACAGCGAGAGACCGAGAGAAATTAGTGTACTGCACAGGCCCAATAACGATCCATTCGGCCTAACCCCCGTAAGGCCCAGTTTCACCCTCGTTATTATGAAAATTCTTTATGTATTCTGATAATACTACACCAATTTATTAAAATGAACACATAACTCATAACAAAGTATAAGTATACGTGCATTGAATTAAATTTAAAGATTAAAGGCTAAAGAGGAAAGGCATGTTTGGTTTAAATTATTTTAAGAGAAATAATCATTTAGTTTTTTAAAAAATTTCACATAATTTGTTATTATAAGTTGTTTTGAATACAAAATAAGTTAATCCAAACAAATAATAAATCTCAACTATTAGAGAATTATTATTCTTACTTGTTAATAGCCATTGCATTGCACGATATTTTTTTTTTAAAGTATTAATGTGTGTTTAGAATATATTTTAGAGACTTTATTTTTAACATGTTATATATATGTAATATGTTATGAATTTAAATTATTTAAATTGCCTACAGTTTGTTTTAAAGTAATAAAAAAAGATAGTAATTATTTGTTGAATATCTTCTCAAGAATTTTGAGATTTGATTGAGAAAAAAACTAAGGAGATTGAAATTTCTCTTGATTGAGGAGACATTTATGAGATAATTAAGGATATTAAAGATATCGGGAGAAGAAAGTGATAGAAGTAAGGACTTTGTCTTAAGGGAGAATTATACATGGGATGAGATATATATAAATACTCCAAGTACGCATAGAGAATTTCACGCTTTCAAGAGAGAGTATTCAAATTTCTTATATAGGAGTAGATTCTTATTTTTTGATATTAACGTTATCTAGTGTCTCGGTAAGCTTTTGTGTACTTTGACCAATCCACTTCTCCATTCTGATCAAATGACCTGATCCTAAGAAATTAGAATAGTTGATATTCGAAATTGTAACTGTGCATTTACCTAAACATTACATGTTTATCTATTACTAGACCAACTCCTCAAAGTTTGTTAAAGAATTACTTTTAGAGTATATAAGTATTTTTCCATCATATACAAGAGAAATTATTATGCACTTGAAGAGTACAACACCGGAGAGCAACATGTTTGAGGGAACTATGCCCCCTACATTTTTGAAGTTTTCTTCATTTTACATGCAATTTTTTTAATAAAAAAGAAAATATTTTAACCCTCTCATTAATGGTGGTTTATTTCTTTGGCCACCCCAACTAAATTGATGTAGCTTCACCCCTCACAACACATTCATTTTCTCATATTTTGGGGTAATGTCTTACTTACTTAAGTTAATGGATGGAATAGAATGATTATTAATGGAGTGGTAAAAGTCACTCAACTCATTGTGTGTGAATTTTATAAATAATGAACAAGAGTGGTTAAGGAATAAGGAGGAACCTTAACCATTCCATACCAGTCAAATCTCCAAATTTTCATATCTCAATTTGGGGGTTTTGAGATGGAATGGCTCTTCCTTTTTATTTATAAATAATTATTTACATTTTTAAGCCTAAGCATTTGGCTTTTCTTATACCATTCTTTTTCAACCGCTCTATGTACGGCTTGTTTCCAAAAGTTTTCCTCCACTGCCAAAAAAGTGAGCTTTAAAAAATTTTGCTCCTGCAAGTAGATTAGTCTTCTGCACGTAGATTATTTCATTTAAATTATAAGTTCACATTCAATAGAAAGTTCATGTTCAATGTTTACATTATATATGAATGTAGCCATAAAATTCTCAATGCTCTGTTGGGGCAGTGGGATCGAAAAATAAACCACGAGATATTCGTATTCCACGCATGCGTCATGGAATCATCAGGCCAGTCAAGATAATATTAGTTTCATTATCAATAATTAACAGCTTACAACACGTACTATGCATCAATAAGGAAGAGCTTCAAACAAGATACCCCAAATGAGATTCATAAAGATTGGAAGGGGTTGCGGTCAACAGTTATAAGCTTTCATTTTGCTACATCTAATATAAATTATTCATAAATTTATATAACAGTTATATTAAAAGAGTAATATTTGAAGTTAAATTTGTAATCCACTCCACTCCATTAATTATGATTATGACTTCTAAACAATGGAAAATGACTCCTTTCTAAAACTTTCAAACAATAAAGCAATATTATTTTACCTTTTTACTCGATCTTATTCCAAACTACTTTAAATATGAATCACTCCATTAAGGTATAAAGGGAAAGCATTTTTGCCCCGCGTTTTATACCAAAGAACAAAGGAAAGCAATTTTTGGTAAATCATCTAACCCTTTCTACTTCGAGCCAAATCCTCAACGGGGTGGAGGATCTCTTTAGTGTGCCTCCATTAGGGTTGGTAATGAGCTGAACCACCTTGTGAGCTTGTTCACAACTTGATTTATTAACTATTCAATGAGTTAAAAAATTTGACTTTATTTATTAAATGAATTGAACTTGAATATATATATATATATATATAGTTTGAATTTAATATATATGAACATTTAATTTTTTTTGTTTGACTACATTATTTTTTAACAAAATATATTTTAAAAAATTATTGAATTACAAGTATGAACTTAATTCATTGAACTTAAAATGCTTAATTAATACAAGCAATGACAGAGCTACATATTGTTGAGAGTGTGCATCAACATATGTTGAGAAATTATAGAATACTAGTATTCATCATATTCTTGATATTTCACTTGTATTGGCACAAATTTATTTTAAAAATAAAAAACTAAAGGATATAAGCTAACAATATCTGATGGTATAAAGATCAAATATGGGTATATATTGTTGATGATGTGCATTACCAACTATTGAGAAACAATACTACAAGAAAATTGGTTTATGACAACCCCTTAAAAGCATATCCTAAAGCATACTGAAGTGCTAACTTTGATAAAGGCTACGCCTTTTGGACATAATGCAACACTTTTAGAGAAGTGACTTAATCAAGTGTGACCTATTATCTAAGGCCACACTTTTTTAATAGCAGAGGCCACAATGCTCAAAAGTATAGCCTTTTATGGGAACAAAGACAACACTTATTTTCAAATCCTATGATAGCTTATAAAGTGTTGCTCCTTTGACAACATTTACAAATTGTTCCTTTATGTCAGATGCTATGAGTATGCTTTTAAAAGCGTTCTCTTATGTAGTTTTATATGCTACACTTTTTGTAGGAAGAAGCGATGCTTACCTCTCACTAAAGCATCACTTTGCAAGCATTGCCATTTGATGAAACTATGACTACACTTGCTAAGCGTGTCCTTCTCTGCTGTTGTTGTTATTTTTTTTACCTCCAATAATGGCTACGCTTTTAATAATTGTAAAAGTGTCATACCCTTATGTAGTTAAATTTGGTAAAACATTTAAAATATTTCATTTTTTGTAATATTTTTTTATGCCAATTATTTTATATATTATTTTGATAGAATTTTAATTTTATAATATATATGTACACTAACATTCATTTATATAGTATAAAATCCCAATCAATAATATACACTAATTTTAACATTTAACACATTGTTTAAAGTATTAACCAAGTAATCCATAATAACACATTGTTTAAAGTATTAATCAAGTAATCCAAAGTACTAGAATTGTCAACATCATCATAATCCAAAGCACTTAATTAAAATAAAGATGTACATATAGTTCACAATGTATGAGAAAATCAACTTCATCAGACTCTCTTCATGAACATCAAATATACTAAATAACTTCATTGCCATCCCAAAATACAGCACCAACATTATCCTACAAATTTAAATTGAACTAAAGGATTAGTAGTGCATAAATTCATTCAAAAAAAGCCAAAATTGTAATGCATACACCAAAATCACCAATAAATTCATCCTCAATGAAAGTCCCCAACCATTGTATAAAATCACAAGCATCAACAGTAGAAACAAATTCACAAATAAACACCCAAAAATATAAATAAATAAATAAATTTCAGCCAAAGAACTGATCTTTGTAAACCATTCAAACAAGACATGTTGAATAAGACAAGAAGAAAAGATAAAAACCTTGTTTTGGACCGCAATCCGGGTTTGTAACCCGTAGGTCAACCCGGCATGCAGTATGCCGGAATCTGACATTAACGCCCTAAGCAGGAGTATGCTTATCATGAGACCCTAATAATGTATGTCAGACTCCAGCACTGGATGATAACAGTTTTACCGCGAGATCTGCGCAATGAATAAATCTTTATGATATCTGTTATTGTCAATCATGATATAACTACTATACTAGTATTTCGATAATATAAGGATCCTCTGCAACTAAATAAGGAACATATCTCTTCCTGCTACTATTGCAGGAACGTATCTCTCCATTATGAGAACGTATCTGTCCAACTTCTATAAATGCCAAGCTAAATAACCTTAAATAGATATCGATAAATTATCACTTATAGCATAACTCTCCTTGTACACAGTCTGACTTGAGCGTTGGGGTCCTTTTGCAGGTACCCACCCCTCACACTATTGCTGCCACTACTGTGCTACAGAGGAGTCTACCTTCAATCACTGTGACGTGCCTATCTCAGGTACACCTCTGAATCTACTTCAGAACATTGACCCTTCCGTAACTAGGCGTCCATCACGAAGTATATTATCAGGACTTAGACCCTGCAGAGGCAGCTTGACCTCGAGGTTGAAATACTGGATTTGGGCGACTGCATTGTTGAATTGTTCAACACCAATATTGGTGCTGATGGCCAACAACTTAGCATTCTCCTCCTCCAGTTCTACTGCCTTAGCTTGAATACTGACGGTGACAACATTGGCTTTACTGGATTGGGCGCTCTCATTGGCAAGCAAAATCTTGAGGTCAGCAAACTCCCCTTTCAGTCCAGCAACTTTGGCTTCCGTCTCCTCCTTGCCTTTAAGGGCCAGATCCAACTACCTCTTCCCCTCGACCTCGACCTTGACTGCCTTCAGCTGGTCCTCCGCCTTCTTCTCAAAAGCCACCACAGTCCTTTCCAGAAGCCGGGCTTTCGACAATAGTCCGAAGGGCGAAAGTATGAAACAATGATAGAGCCTCAGGCACCTTATTCCGAGTGATGAGTTTAACAACATCATCACTTAGGAAGACATTGTCAATGAAGTCCCCGGGAAACCTCTCTCCGGTAATTAAAGGTAGAAGGTCTATTTGGGTACCAACATCTCCCTCCACAGCAAGTGCCCTCCTACCGCGGTCTTCCCCCTAGTACCCTCAACTGTCTTCCTTTTCCTCCTCTAGAGGGATTGTGCAAGGAAATCCTAATCCAGTTCTCAGATAACGAGAAGCGGAGCAGTGGCGGCCAGAGGACGGGAAGGTCCAGCTCTTTCCTTCCTCGCCCTCAAAGCTTGAAGCGCTTGAATAGAAGATGTGGCACCTGCGTTAGCAACCATGTTATCTGCAAAAAAAAGAAAAAAAGAAACAGATCAGAAAACATCCAAGTAGTCAAAGAGCACGATAATTTACAAGAAAAAAGTTTGATTATTATCATGCACAAGACTAAATGCGGACTGCGGTCTACACTACCTAGAATGGCCCAGAGAATTTTTTCATTAGAGGTATCTAGCACGTCCTTGGAGGAAATAAGACCCACTTCTTGAACCCACATTGTAAAAAAGTCAATGCACTCAATCTCATCGTCGTCCAGGTGGTGTTTTTCCTTTTCAATCAATTGAATAGGGACGTACCATGCCCTCTCAATCCAATGCATGCTAAACTTTGGCTTCCTATCATTGTCTAGCCAAAAAGGACGAGTATTGGGACTGTCATTAGTTTGAAGAATTTTTTTTGAAGTCTTTATAATTATCTCGGTAGACGTGAAAGACCTTCTGGCCGAGCCTTGATCGGACTGAAAGCCAGGTCTTTTGAGCAGCAACACCACCTTGAAGACTTCATCGAGTATAGAAATACAAAAATGCCCTCTCTGAGCACCGCAACTTGACCAATCGACAAACTCTCTCAAAGGCGAGGATGTTTGCCCAACTGTTGGCATGGATTTAGGTTAGAGCAGCTTAGAGAGTGCGGAGGACAACAAGCTAAAAGTCGTTGAAAGGGAGGTAGTGTCCAAACTGAGTAAAAAAATCATTATACAAGAATATGTAGTGCGCACCCGCCTATCGTGAAGAGCACACCTTTTTGTTCTCTGGAGACATGATTTGGAACTCGTGATCCCTTCTACCCGCCTCCGTCAGCATCAAGTAGCCTTGGAGTCTATCAAGCTCAACATGGATATTCAATCATAAGCATCATCCCTAACCCACGGGTATACCAGCCCTGGACCACGGGAAATCTGGATGGATCTTCATCAACTAGCACTCGAACTTCTGGAGCTGGTTCTTAAGGTTTAGTTGTTCTTCTTCTTCTAGCCATTGAGTTCCTAGAAACACCCACAAATGTCGATGAGTAATTTTCATAATCAATTGACTTAAAGATTCTGATGCGGAAGGGGGCAGACAGAAAAGATTGTTCACACCCACGTACTGGCCTCTGTGCCCACCAAGTTTTAAGCCTCAAAAGGACACTTCCACTGCACATTGTACGACAGAGGAGGTGCTCCACATGGCAACACCATTGAAGAGACACAGAAACTGGCACTCCTAACTCCTTTTATTGAAAAAAGAGAAAGAAAGTGTGGTCCAAAAAGGAGCGCACAACTACTCTATGACACAAAAATAGCATAAGCAAATTAAAGAAAGAAGGAATACCTTGAAGAAAGTGAGGGTAAGTTGAAAAACTGAGAATTCGAACTATCGAAAACTGTTGGAAAACTACTCTCCTACGCTGGGAAAAACTGCCAAAAATCATCTCAGGCCACTGGATTTCAGAAAGAAACAGTAAAAATGAAAATTATCCTAACTCCTTTTATTGAAAAAAGAGAAAGAAAGTGCACTCCAAAAAGGAGCGTACGACTACTCTATGACAAAAAAATAGCAGAAACAAATAAAAGAAAGAAGGAATACCTTGAAGAAAGTGAGGGTAAGTTGAGAAGCTGAGAATTTGAAATATCAAAAACTATTGGAAACTACTCTCCTCCGCCATGAAAAATGGCCGAAAATCATCTTAGGCCACCAAATTTTAGAAAGAAATAGTAAAAATGAAAAAATAGAGCTTTAACCTCTATTTATAGAGGCCAAACGGTTAGGGAGCATTTCCATTCTAATAGTCCAGATTTCGAAAGACGCCCATAATGGCATACGAAACACTAAGCATGACTACCCAACTAGGGCGTGCCACGTGTAACACCCCGGGCTGACCCCGGCAACGTTAACACTGTACTCAGTATTGTACACACATGGGGCAGATATTCAATCTCCTCTTTCGTGTTGCAGTACTTCTTGGGATTCGAACTCATGTCCCAAAGGTCTTTACATTCCTTGCGGAATTGCCTCTCACCAGTTGAGACTCAGCAAGGTTTTGATGCAGTTTGGGTCATAGTGGATAGATTAACCAAATCTGTCCATTTTTTTCCAATGAGAGCTAGCTATCCTCTAGAGAAATTATCTCAGCTATATCTGAAGGAGATAGTTAGGTTGCATGGAGTCCTTGTAAGTATAGTTTTAGAGAGAGATCCTAAATTCACATTTAGATTCTGGGGAGCCTTGCAAGAGGCATTCGGGACTAAGTTAAGCCTTAGCACAACTTATTACCCGCAAACTGATGGGTAAACAGAGAGGACTATCCAAACCCTTGAGGATATTCTTAGAGCGTGTGTTCTAGAATAACATGGTAGTTGGGACAAGTTCTTACTGTTAGTGGAGTTTTCCTATAACAATAGCTACCATTCCAGCATAAGTATGGCACCCTATGATGCTTTGTATGGGAGAAAGTGTATATCACCTCTATGTTGGTATGAGGTAGGTGAGAGAACCATCCTAGGTCTAGCGTTGGTCCAGCAAGTCACAAAGCAAATCAAGATGATTAAGGATAGGTTGGTTACTGCTCAGAGTCAGCAAAAGAGCTATGCTAACAAGAGAAGGAGACCTCTTGAGTTTAATGAGAGAGATCATGTATTCTTAAGAGTTACTCCTACAACAAAGATTTGTAGAGCATTGAAAACCCGAAAGTTAAATCCTCGTTAACTTGGTCCCTACCAAATTCTAAAGAAAGTTGGACGCTTACCAGATAGCCCTTCCTCCCAGTTTGTCTAACATTCATAATGTTTTTCATGTATCTTAGTTAAGAAAATATAATCCAAATCCTTTGCATATCATAGAACATGAATTTGTACAGTTAAGGGATGATTTGTCTTATGATGTACATCCGGTAAGGATCGTGGACAGAGGGGTCAAAGAGTTTAGAGGTGAACAGATTCCTCTGGTGAAGGTTTTTTGGGGCAACAATGATAGTGAGGAAGCTACTTGGGAGTTAGAGTCCCACTTGCAGTAGGATTACCCGGACTTATTCCTTTTAGGTGAGCAATTTTGGGGTCAAAATTTTTAAAAAGGATGGGAGAAATGTAATACCCTAAAATGATATGTTAGACTTGTTTATGTGTTCAAAAGGTAGTATATGACTTGCTTAGCATGCATATTTAATTTTGTGACAATCTAAGTTAGTTTAGGTACTTAATTGCAACATAGAATGTGAAAAATAGCTTAAAATAACTCAGATAATAGCATTAATTGCTTAGACGAGGGAAATAAATATGGATAATTTATTTCTAAGTCACAAATATATGAAATAAGTTACAGTTAAAGTTTCAAGGTAAACTAAGCTAGTTTGACATTTTTAGGCATGCTGGTTGTCAATTTATAGCCGATTTGACTAGCAGCAGATATGAAAATATCAGATAATGGTGAAACGACTTTTAATATAAATCCTAATATTTATTTTAAAGTTGTTGGAAGTTAAAACTCGTGAATTAGCTAAATATGAGTGTTTTTAGCAGATAAAGAATTATCAATTTTGTCCTGAAGGTCATATGAGTCTTTAGTTTCTTCTTTATAAGCCTCCACTCACGGCTTCTTACTTCATAAATATGAAAAAAAAAACATGAGAGAAGGGAGGAAAGAAGAGGAGGAAAAGACCAAGGAAGAGAAAGAGAGAAAGAGGAAAGCCAAGGGTAAAGCCAAGGCTTGAGGATCCAACCAAGTTTGATTCATCTTCTCAGTTCCAAAGGTAGGGGCTCTATGCTCATCTTCACTTCTTTTCACTCTTTTCACCATTGATGCATTTTGGTGCTCAATAAGTCATTTTTGTGTTCTTGGGGTGTTTGATGTGCTTAGCTTGCATATTTGTGTTTCTTTGGTCATTTATGACTTGTTCATAGCATAAGTTAAGATTAGAAGCTTAGAACATCTCATTTAGGTCATTGCTACCCAAAAGAGGGGTTAAGTCAAGCAAAGAGGAATTTTGATCCATAAACCAAATTAAGAGGTTTAAGTCCGTGATTGATGATTTCTAAGTATTTAATAACTGATTAGGGACCTAAGATTACCTAGAAACTAGATTGGAATGACCAAAATCAAAGAAAAGAACTAATGGAATAGTACCACGATTCTGCAGATTTTGTCTGGTTGAGAAACACGGCCTGTGTCTGAAAACAGGCGGGGGGGTTCGTGTCATCAGACATGGCCCGTGTTTGAGGCCAAAATTTTTAAAAATGTCATTTTTTATGTTTTCAAGTCTCGGTTAAATGAGATCACTAGTATATGTTTCCTAAAGTGTGTTAAGACACAAATGAAGATATTTTTTAAGAGAAAAATTATCACCTAGCATGTATGAGAAAGTATAAACTTTTGAGCATTTAAGAGTTATAGTTTGCCTTAGGTAAGTATCTAGCACCTTAGGTCACTTTTGTGGTAAAGTATGTCACTTAAGAGTAATAAGTGATGAGTTGGTGTTTAGATATATGTATGATAGGAATAATTAGTAATATTGATCTTGATGAATATCCTTTGATGTCCATTCATGAAGGCCAAGGAAGATAGAAGGGCGTCCGAAAGACTCTTTTGAGTAAAAACATAACCCTGATATCTTGATAGTGCCAAGGCCAAAGGAGATAAACGGGAAATCCAAAAGCCTCTTTGAGAAAGGATGAAGACCGAACTTCTCAACGTGCCAGGATATGTGTAATATGAGGATGATCTCTTCCTCTATTTACCACTAGATCATACACTAAATCAATATTCCTAAGCTTAACATCTTAGTTCTAAGTTGGACTAAGTATGTATGTATAAAATGTATGCTAACTTGGTTTATCTAAATGCTATAGTTAGACCTTGTAGATGTTTTAAACATATTTTACTTAGCATGTGTTAAGATTATATTTATTATGTTATGTATGCTGGTTTTGATTACTCATACTGAGAATGTAGTTTTTCACCCCGCTGTGTATCATGTAATTCCAGGTGAAACTTCTTCCAAGAGTAAGAAGAAGAAGGAAGCTAAAGACTAGAGTAACTTTATAGTTTATGGTATACATGTTGTATCTTCTAGTATTTCTTTTGAAATGTTTAAAGTTATGTAATACTTCAAGCCTTTGCTAAGATTGATGTTATATATATGTATTTTGATGCATTATGATATAGATGTTGTATTTTTCGCATTTCATAAGGTTCTCTGTAATGTTTTCAATGAACATTATGGATATATGTATCGTATTAATATGTATGTAGTAGCATTGTAATGCTAGGTATCTCCTTGTGTACTTCATATATTGAGATACTTGTATTAGGATGTTACACTACACGGTCATCACAATTGTCGTAGCAGCTGAAAGGACAGTTGTGTAGTAGACCAAGAGACACGCAACCTCAGCAAGTTGAGTTCAAAAAATTTTCACGGACCACAAATTTTTACTACGGACCCTGGCTACACCTGGTGTGTTCATCTGTAGTATGGTGAAGGAAGGTCAATCCGGACCACGACTATCCCAAAAAGATCAAATGGCGATCAACGACTAAGTTAAAATCCTTAACCCCACGTGGAGTACGGACCTCGGGAGTAGGAACTCAAGCTTGCCACTTCGTTGTACTAACCAAGTACCAAGCTGGGGGCACTATAGCATTATTATAGGGCGAACATTGGATTCACCTCGGTAGAAAAAGAACAAAGCGAAAAACGAAAAGAGAAAAAAGAAGATATAAGATAGAGAATTCAAAAAAGAAGAATTTTTATTGATTGTTCTCATTCCATATATCATCAACTTTAACAAAAAGAAAAGGAAAAATACATCAAAAGTGTACAGTAAAAAATGCCTGTTGCAGAACCCAGGGAAGAAAACCAACATCACAGTCACAAACCCCCGAGTCACTGTTATCTCCACGGTCCCCCCAAAACTAGTACCGATCTCTTCCTTATTGAACAAAATGCTCCACCCTAGGTTGCTCTAAGAGAGCCTTCCTCAGAAGAACCTTCTTGCACATCCAACTGCACTTAGAGGACCTACCAAAAGGCTAGTCTAGTGCCTCCAAATCACTCAGAAATAAGGAGAGGCAAGGGCAGAGTGTCTCCATGCACCACGATAGGAACCTCACTCCTTCCCAGTAAGAGAGGGTAGATCAAACACTCCCATGTACGCCGAGAGAGAAAGGCTTCTGCTGCTTAGATGCATGTTGACCCAAACAGGTAGAGTTGTTACTTGGTCCTTACTGAACCATTACATCGAGAAAGAAAGGCCTCAATCGGAGGGATCGCTTGTAGAAAAGAAAATGCCTTCAAAGACTTTGGAAAGAACAAGAAGATGATCTTCGCAGAGGGCAAAACTCACCATGTGTGTACAAAAAATGAAAAGGAAGCCATTCTCTGTAATAGGATATTCTCATGCAAAATCGCAAAGCAAAAGGGATGCAACGAAAAGAATGTCAGCCTCAATGCAAACATTCCCTATTTATAGAGGGAATGAAGCACTCTGTTTGGCCCCGAAAAAGTGATCTGATTACACATTGGAAGTCGCACATTAATGCTCCCCTTTTCTGATTTGTCATGGGAATAATGGGTAATTGGGAAACATTATGAAATTGATATCCTCTTAAAGGATCTTTAATTCCTAATAAATTTAAAGTAACAGTTTTTCAAGAAAGCTCAGACTATTACAAGCTGCAGAGTAAGGCTGCAAGAAAAGAAAAAGACCCTGTGAAACTATGCACGGGGGCAACAAAGGACACATCTTGGATGGCAGGATGGTAATGAGAGCAATAATCCACCACGGATTCTGACCTCACCTGCCAACCCCAGAGGTAATCCAAAATAAACGGACCTTAACCCTTTTGGATTCCCATATCAACTGCGTGTCATGTGTTCTTTTCAAATTTGGTACCTTGACACTTAATTATTTCACTTAAGCGCCAAGCTGGGGGCAACTATTATGGACTGTAATTTGGGTTCGTAACCCATAGGTCAACCTGACATGCAGTATGCTCGAATTCGACATCAATGCCCTCAACAAGAGTACGCTTATCATGAGATCCCAGTAATATATGTTGGACCCCGGCACTGGATGGTAACAACTTTACCGTGAGATCTGTGCAATGGATAAATCATTATGATATCTATTATTGTCAATCGTGATCCCACGAAATAATAGCATTATAACTACCATATCAGTATTCTGATAATATAGAGATCATCTATAACTAAATAAGGAACATATCTCTTCTTGCTACTATTATGGGAATGTATCTCTCTATTATGAGAACATATCTATCCAACCTCTATAAATACCAAACTAAGTAACCTTAAACAGGTATTAGTAAATTATCACTCATAGTATAACCCTACTTGTGCATAACTTGACTTGAGTGTTAGAGTCTTTTTGTAAGTATCCACCCCCTCGCACCACTGCTGCTGCTACTGTGCTACGAAGGAGTCTACCTTCAACTACTGTGATGTACCTATCTCAGGGACACCTCTGAATCTACTTCAGAACAAACCTCTTGAACCCAAAACTGAAACCTCTTGCCTAAGAAGATTAAGCACTACGAGGTTTACAAAACTGAAACCTTAAAATAAATATAACTTGCATCAATACATCATCAATATAGCCATAAAAAGAAGTGAGAAAAAAGAAAGTGAAAATAAAACAATGAACATATCAATACAGCCAAAGATTTGTGAAAAAAATAAAGAGTTTCCAATAATAATCTAATATGACCATTTGAACATACTGATCGATAATGCTTAACAGCAAAAGGTCAAATATCACAAATTATGATCTGAATCAATTGCTGTGATGTTGAGAGCTCTAAAAAAAGAAACCGAATTGCCTCACCTCGACTATTATTGAAGACATATCATTTCAACCACACAGTGAAACCAAAAAGAAAACTTGCATTACAATAGATAAACAGCCACGACTACAATAACAGGATACATTAGGGAGAACCACCAAAATCATATAAATACCTATACACCAGTAAATCAATTTTTTTTCATAATACTAAACAATTTTTTTTCATTTTGTAATCAATTCCTTCATTCAAGGCAAAAAAGAATGGAGAAGGTAAACTGTAAACAAAGTCCATACGCTGTAATATAAGGCTTAGAAATTAGAAGTTAGAGCACCTAGGAAGTTAGAAATTGTGAAGTGTGTTCATTTTTTCAAATTAGAAGTGAAAGCACCTAGGCATAGAAATTAGAAGTTTGAGCACCAACCATTTCCCCAAAAATTAAATTCCAGCCAACTTATAAGCATGGACTGACCTATTAAGAGTCAACATTGCAACAACTGTTCCTACCAATAAGTTGTTAATCATTATTAAACATTGTAGCTATTAAGAGTCAACATAATTGATAATATCTTTCCCCATAAAAGAGTTGCCAAGGACATAGCTTAAAGGACTTGTTTAGAGCTTTTCAATATTGACAAGCACTAACTCATTTTCTCGAGGATGTAGCTAACTGAAACAAAATTCAATCAATGATTAACTCATTTTTCACATGATGTAGCTAATTGCTTGGTTAATTAGGCTCAAAATTGAAGCCACTTGTCTAGAATCTAAACTATATGAAATAAGACAAGATGAAGCAAAGATACCATTTCATGGTTCAGAACATGAGTTGATCTAGAGGAACATGGAAGATGGTGGCCTGCAACACGTTGTGCACTATTCGCATCTGGTGGAGAGTGTTGGGTAGATTGCAGTAATGCTTCAACTTCTTCTGCACTCATTCTGGGGTTATTCTGCTGCAACAAAATCTATACAAGATGTCGTAATCCTTGAACCTCTCCCTTCAAATCTCTGACTTCACTTTTCAAGGATACAACTTCCTCACTATGTTGTTATTTGATTTTGTTGATTTTTGCATCTTTTTTCAAGTAAGTCGCTGTAACTGATCTACCATAGCATCGAACTCGACTGGGCTGCTCTTTCCCAAAAATTGCTTCAAATGCATCCTCATCAGTTTCTCCAACATCTTGGTGATTTTGAAGTTCGAACTGTTTAAAAGAAACATTAATAATAACATTAATAGTAACATTAATAATATCATTAATAATAATATAATTTGTTTACAATTGCATCTTGTGTTTCTAAATCAACTTCCTTTCCTTTGCTACTTGTGTAGGTTGCAACAAATATTTCAGATTTTGTCAGATATTTATTGTTCTCTTTGGTTGAGCGCTACAAGAATGAAAAAAAAAAGTACAACAATCAAGACTATATTAGCAAGGTATGAGAGGAAAGGAAAGTCATGTTGCCAACCCAAGTGTCTAAGAATAATACCATCCCCAAGCATACTATTCCAAAATTTACAGGCCTTATCCGATGCCCAAACTTCTGCTTTCTATTTTCAGAATTCATACAACACATGGACTACATTCCAATATATATATATATATATATATATTGTCGATAGTGCATTGAAAAGCATTAAACTGTGTTTAATGCTATGAATTAATAGCGCATTGAAAAGCATTAAATTGGTATTAAATTATGTTTAATGTTGTGTGAATTAATGTTGTAAATAGAATTAATGTTGTAAATATTTAGTTTCCTTTTTTAGATTAGCATGTTATGGTAGTTTTCTATTTCTTCTCCTAAATTGTAGATAGTTGTCTCCTATACTCCTTCTATAGAAAGAGTCTTTTGTACCAATTGAAATAATATCAATGAAATACAATTTTCAAGTTGGTATTAGAGTAGTGTCTCCATAGCACTACCGCCTCTAATTCCGTGTCAGTATGGATGACAGTTCCTCAGCCTCCCAGCCAGCTTCGAGTGGTGAGCACAACACCACCATCACGTCTATGGCAGGCCCTCTACCAAATAAGAAACCTGAACAAAAAATGTTATTTGGAGACTCCCATTCTATTCAGGTCACAACCATTTGTCTCAATGGAGCAAACTACCTCCGGTGGTCATAATCCGTACGCATGTACATCCGGGGCAGAGGCAAAATAAGATATCTGACCGATGAGCGATTCCAGCTAGATCTCACAGACCTGTAGTATACAGTTTGGGATGCTAAGAATTCCATGGTGATGATGTGGCTAGTGAACTTAATGGAAGAAGATATTAGTTATAATTACATTTTCTATCCCACAACTAAGGAGCTATGGGATATTGTCACCAAAATGTATTCTGACCTGAGAAATAAGTCCTAGATTTATGAACTCGCCCTACAAGCTAGAGGAATTTGGCAAGGAGGAGATAATGTGACAAAGTACTTCCATTCTCTAATGCGAATTTGGCAAGACCTAGATCTCTTCGATACATACGAAGAAAAGTCGATCAAGGATGTCAAACACCACAAACAGATAGTGCAAAAAGGCAGAATATTCCAGTTTCTTACTGGCCTTAATGATGAACTTAATGAAGTTTGTGGCAGGATCATTGGCAAGCCTAGTCTTCCTTCACTTGGTGAGGTCGGAGGTTCACAGGAAAAAAACCTGAAGGAGCATAATTATGGGCAAAAACAAAATGGACTTAGCCCCCATCGAGACCAGGGCTTTTATTACAGAAGCCACTGCCCACAAAAGTTCCACAAACTAGAGGAGAAGTGAAGAATCTACACGTGTGTGGTGTGATTACTACAACAGGCCTCGACATACCTGAGAAAACTGCTGAAAAATCTATAGGATACCAACACATTTGAAGGGCAACAAGTTTGGTTCTGATCTTAAGCCTCACCAAGCACCTCCCACAGCCTATGAAGCCGAGAAGAGCTCCCTGAGCAAGGATCAACTTGAACAGCTCCTAAGGCTGCCAAAAACTACTTCCTCATCTAGTACCCCTAGTGGTTCTCTGGCACAAATAGGTAATTTTACGATTCTTAGTTCCCTTACTTGCACCTCAGAGTCGCTTGTACTATAGATCATTGATTCATGTGCATCCAATCATATGATGAACCTTTCTTCTCTTTTTAAGACCTATTTTCCTTGTTTTGAAAGTGAAAAAAAATTGAATTGTAGATGGTAGCTTTTCACCGATTGTAGGTAAAGGCAATATAACTCTAACCAAGATTATTGGCCTAAAATCTATCCTATATGTTCCCAAACTATCCTATAATCTTCTATTTGTAAGTAAAATCTGTAAAGACTCTAATGGCCATGTGAAATTCTCAGATTCTTGTTGTTTATTTCAAGACTAAACTTTGGGGAGGACTATTGACAGTGCTAAGATGATAGATGAACTCTACTACTTTGATGATGATTCTGAGAATAAAATAGCTCAAAGTCGTATTGGTATAAGTTCTCAGCCTGTACGGGATTAAATAATGCTCTAACATAGTAGGCTAAAATATCTTAGTTTCCAGTACCTTAAACATTTGTTTTCAAGTTTATTTAAAAATGTTAAAAATTAGTTGAAAATAAGGAAAGGTATAACAACTTTTTTTAATGCGTGTCCATTTGCTTTGGCAATTCAACACCTTTTACAAGCCTATGTGCTAGATATAAAAGTACTAAAACGTTATCACCAAAAAATAGAAATACTAAAACGTAAGGGAATGGAAAAGAGATATTGTTTTTCCAAGATTAATGTGATCAGGAGATTAAATGAAAATAGTATAAATATGAAAATATAAGATAATCCCCTTTTGGGGAGATGATAAACTTCACAAAACTTTTAAATAAAATTACTACTTACAAATTAAACAGAATATAACGTTTCCTCAATCCAAAAATTAAAATTAGTTGAAAATAAGGAAAGGTATAACAACTTTTTAATGCGTGTCCATTTGCTTTGGCAATTCAACACCTTTTACAAACCTATATGCTAGATATAAAAGTACTAAAACGTTATCACCAAAAAATAGAAATACTAAAACGTAAGGGAATGGAAAAGAGATATTGTTTTGCCAAGATTAATGTGATCAGGAGATTAAATGAAAATAGTATAAATATGAAAATATAAGATAATCCCCTTTTGGGGAGATGTTAAACTTCACAAAACTGTTAAATAAAATGACTAGGTACAAATTAAACAGAATATAACGTTTCCTCAATCCAAAAATCAAAATTAGTTGAAAATAAGGAAAGGTATAACAACTTTTTAATGCGTGTCCATTTGCTTTGGCAATTCAACACCTTTTACAAACCTATGTGCTAGATATAAAAGTACTAAAACGTTATCACCAAAAAAAAGAAATACTAAAACGTAAGGGAATGGAAAAGAGATATTGTTTTTCCAAGATTAATGTGATCAGGAGATTAAATGAAAATAGTACAAATATGATAATATAAGATAATCCCCCTTTGGGGAGATGTTAAACTTCACAAAACTTTTAAATAAAATTACTACTTACAAATTAAACGCTGCATGCTTTCTGTTTGTATTGAAATACAGAACGGTTTTTCTCTTCTGACCACTCTTGTTGCTATTTATCACCTGATTCGTCATTTAAAGTTTTATAATTATGTAATTTTTGTCAATTTGTGTTGAATAACACTGCTTATCATTTAATACTCCCTCTATTTTTAAATAATAGTCATTTTTGGTTTATGCACAGGAATTTAAAAGGAGAAAATTAATGTTAACGATTTTTAAAGAACAATATTTAATTTAAAAGGATAAATAAAGTTAAATTATTATGAAAGATTATTCAAATTTTTAATTTGAGAAAATGACAATTTAATTTCACATAATAGATAATAATATCCTTAATGAATGGTTATTAGTTATTTTTATTGAGTGATAATTAGTTATTATTAAGTAACTAATAGTTTCAAATTAAATTCTATATAAAAAAATTTGTGAATTGTTACTATTTCTTATTGAATGGTCATCTCTTGTTATTGAGTGATTAACGTTTCAAATAAAGTTCAATATATAAAATATATGGAATTAGGAAAAAATTTGCGAATGATTATTATTATTTATTAAGTTGTCATTAGTTGTCACTAAGTGACTAACAGTTTCAAATTAAGTCTTATATGAAAAAAATTGAAAATAATTACTACTTCTTATTGAGTGGTTATCTATTGTCACTGAGTGGCTAGCGTTTAAATAAAATTCAATATATAAAAAAACATAAAATTAGGAAAAAATTGTGAATGACTATTGTTTTTTATTGAGTGATCATTAGTTGTTTCAAATTAAATTCTATATGAAAGAAATTTATAAATGATTACTATTTCTTATTGAGTGGCTATTTGTTGTTACTGAATGATTAACGTTTCAAATAAAATTCAATATATAAAATACATGAAAATAAGAAGAAATGTGCGAATGATTATTGTCTTTTATTAAGTAATCATTAATTGTTACTGAATGGTTAATAGTTTCAAATTAAGTTCTATATGAAAGAATTTTGTGAATGATTAATACTTCTTATTGAGAGATCATTTGCTGACATTGAGTGACTAACTTTTCAAATAAAGTGTTTATTATGGATAATTTTGACTATTAAGTAAAATTAAATTATCATTCTCTTTAATTAAAATTAGAATGATTATTCTTAATAATTTTAATTTTTTTGTCCCTTTAAATTAAATATCATTCTCTAATAGTCCTTATCATTAATTCTCCCATTTAAAAGACCATGACTTTAGAAAGAAATAATTATACTTGGCAAAATTATCCTTCTATTAAAAAATTTAAAATGTTATCACTTCATTAATTTTTTCCTTTAATATTTTCTCTTGCTTGGATAGTTAAAAACTAATTAAATACCACATGAAAAATATAGCAATAAATAAGAGTAAAATTAAAAAATAAATTAATTAATATTTTCTTAGTCAATCAATTAATCAATATAATATAATATAATATAATATAAAAAAAGAAGACACGTGACTTGAAAAACTACCATGTGTTTTCTTTGTGAATAAGTAAATATATCACTTACTTGATATGTGACATCTAAAGTACATAATATTCTGACATATGTCATCTTATATGACAATTTTTTTGCAACATATGATTTGAAATAATAACATAAGACATGTGGTAAAAAAATGTTAAATGTACAAAAACATTTAATAAATAAATTAAACAAATACAATACAACAAAAGCACAAATAAAAAAGGTAAAAAAAAATAAAGACATTACTACGCCCTAATAATAATAATTAAAAAAAATCAAAATGCTAAATTGTTCTTCCACCCTTACTCCTCTTTTTGGATCCTAATGAATAGTTTTTCACAAAATCCAGAAGAGACCTTAAAATAACGGATTTAAGAGTTAATGTGGTAAACCATCTCAAGGTTAGATTCTTCAGAGACAGAGGGAAAACGTGACACATGATAGAGTCATCACTTCCAGCAAATAAGAGTACAAAGATGTAAGCATCTAAGTGTTCTTGGGAGTCGTGGTTCTATCATAGGCTTCAATATTTTTGGGATACTTGAAACGCCTTGGGATCTCGTAGACCATCAGTTTGTCAGAGAATGATTGGTTCTGTGAAATTGTGTTCCTTCCTCCGTGTTCTTGCTCTCTTGTATGGAAAAGTTCATCATTATTGTTAGTCATGGCAACCATCACCTAAGAGGGGGTGAATTAAGTGATTACAAATTTTTAAAGCAACTTTGAGAAATTATATATTTTGATAATTTCAATTAACACATGCAGTGGAATAAGCCTAACAAAAATACGACTATTATAGATTACTCAAATATAATTTGGGTTATGAGATAAATCAAGCAAATAAACTAGATATCAAATTCAACTCAAGCATATATAATTAAAGTACAAATATAAAGGAGATAGAAACTCTTTGAAAACATTTATCAAACACTTGAAAAATAATTTTCTTTAAAGTTATTTATCAATTGAAGTGAATGAATAGAGAAGATAGAAAGATGTACTTGTAAATGAACAACCCACACAGAAAGTAGTCAAGCAAATATATGAAATTAAAATACAAATATAAAGGAGTTTAGGTTTAGAGAAGCAAACACAATGATTTATCCTGATTCAGCCACCAACCACTTGTGGCCTACGTTCAGTCCTTAAGTAAACCACCCGAGATTTTTCACTATCACTTCAAACTTGAACAGGTGCTTGAAACCTTTACAAAGTAGAGCACTCTTCACACATTGGAATACCTCATCCTCTTTACAAAGAAGAAACTCTCTCAAGAGTGTGTATTACAAATTGAAGCCCTATGGAGCTCTTTCAAGAACATCTCAAAATTTCTCAAAAATAGAGCATATAGAGGATAGAGATGAAACTTGGATTAAACCTAATAGAAAGATGTTTTTCAATGTTGGTTGTATGTAAAAGATGACCCAAAACCATCTATTTATGGTGTTTTGATAAAAAGAGCCGTTGGGGGTAATTAATATCACATTAAATGCATAGAAAATAGACGTTACGGACTTTCAGACTCGTTGTAATAGATTACATGGATGTTGTAATCGATTACATGGCTCTTAGAACACATTCTGAGCTTTTTGGGCAGGATGTAATCAATTACAACATTCATGTAGTCGATTACAGAGCCTCTGTTAGAGTGGTAATTGATTACGGCATTTTGGTTTTGAAAACTGACTTTAAATAGTCATAACTTCTTCATTTCTTATCTGTTTAAAGCAAATGACTACTCATTGAAAAGATCTGAGTTTATTTTCATATGAAACAAGTTTCACAACAAAAATCAAAGTATTTTGAAAGTTATGATCAAAAGAGTAACCAATGTCAGCTTTTCAAAACTCAAACTTGACTATTTTTCATAGTTTTTAACTACCATCATGACTAACTTTTCAAAACATGTTTGTTGGGCATTTTAACATGTAAAACCATTTATAAAGATTTAAAAACATATTTGAGCTCTTTCAAAAACATTATAAAACATTTTGATATATATTGAGAGCTTCTCACATAAAAGATTCTAAGTCCTATTAACTATACCAATTGTACTTCCTTTGGACTTGGCTTTTGACTTGGCTTTGTTGTTATCAAAAGCTTCATGAAATAGGCATTCACACTTTCCTTGAGTTGAGCATAATTAAGATATTTTACTTTCTTGTTGTAATGATCACTCTTAGTACTCGGACTATCCTTCAAAGTAATGCTCACTTAAAACATAGTTAGTCCAAACTCATAATTCAATATATTTATATGCATGATTCATAAATGTATAACTCTATTTAGTCTAATATGCATATAAGACTTTCATAGACATATCCAAATAAGATATTTATCAATTATTAATAAATATGCTCTATATAGGATCAACAAAGAACACTTTGCACATTTTCATTTAAGTAGAGCCAAATCTAATATTAATTTAATACCATTCATTTAACATATTATTAGATATATCCTATAAAAGATGCTAAAAAGGGTATGCATGATTTTCATATGAAATATAACAAGATGGAGTACATGATCATGCATGATCCAATATAATTTATTAAGTACATCTATGTAGCATAAGCATCATTTTTTTTTTGTCTTGTATTTGTCATCATCAAACTTAACATATTAAACCATTGGGGTAAACTTATTTTCACAATTACGACCAGGATCCTAGAGTCTTCTGGATGGCAGTCCTCTCCCGGAACTCTGTCTCTTTAGATTTCACAATTCCTCCGCAGAGACCGGTTCTCGCCTTCATGTTCCTGATTAATTGCTCTCTTCATGTCATGAATTCTTTCATCTTGAAAATGGATTCTTTCATCTTGAAGCCTAACTAGAGAGAGCAATTCTGCTTTGGATAGCTCCTAATGATTAGTTTTAGTACGACGAGAGCAGACCACTTCATTATCTACTCGAGCTCCAAGATATTGCAACGCTGAAACTCGCTATCCAGCATCCCAAGAGGGTACTCTTTGTGGACCTAGATGTTGCCTCACCAAAACTTGTTGGGGGGGGGGGAAGGGGGAGATCCTCTTTAATGAAAGAATATCCTGTAGCCTATCCTGCATTGGTTCCGATTGGGCTGCGACTAGTCCTGACTCATGAGTAGGGATGGACGTTGAACAATGATTTGGAGACGGTAGGTTGTGCATAGCAAAAGCGCGTTTTTGATTAGTTAAGGCTTGTCTTCTCCTCGTGTTAACCACAATGATGATGATGATGATGATGATGAGAATAGAAGTTTACCTCTTCCCACAGATAGCGTCAATGTTCTGAATGAAGGTCAGAGGGTTACCTGAATAAGTGGTTGAAGGTGGAATCCTCTGTGGCACGATAGCAGCAGCGTTAGTGCAAGGGGGTGGGTACTTGCAAAAGGTATTACGACGCTCAAGTTTGACTCTGTAGAAGGAAGGCAACTTGTATATTGAAATAAATTAGATACATACCTTTGAAACTTTGGTGGGTATTTATAAGAGCATCTTGGGTGTTAAAAATCATAATGCAATTTGAATTGAATGCATTTATTTATGATTAGAATCTATTAGAGATTGTGATCTCTTTTAACTAATTCCCCTATTTATATAGAATATAATTAGCGTTCATATCTATCAAGAATTCTTTGAGGGCTTATCATGCTATTGCGTAATGATATTTGAGTACTATTCTCGTGGGTTGGGTTACTCCTGATTCGTGACTCATAACCCAATCCATAATAGTTTCTATAGTTTTTCTTTTCTTTTCAAGTCAATCTTCATACTTATAAAAGTTTTCAAAATAATTCATTCCATTAACGTCTGTTATAATGCTATTATAAAATTGTTAATTGACTAACAAAGTAATTGTTTCTCTATCTAATAGAAGCTCCTTTAGATGTTCATTTTCTCTGTAAAACATCAAATAGGTATTCATTCATTCTGATATGTGTTTATTTCTTTTGAGTAACTCCTTCATTCTAATATGTGTTTATTTATTCTAAGTTTTTTTTAATCTAATAGGTAGTCTTTTAATTACTTTTTTTACTCAGTAAAATGTCTAGTAGTGATTAAATTAATAGTGTTAGAACAAAAGTTAACTGTAATGACTATTTTGAAAACTTTTATAAGTATGAAGACTGAATTGAAAAGAAAAAAAAAACTATAAGAACTAAATTAAAAATAAGTGTAAACAATAAGACCAAAACTTTAATTTAACTTTTTTTTAGTTATCTTTTGTTTAAAAAAAGTTACATCTAGATTAGGAATGACAAAATTACTTGTGTCCGTGGAGATCCGCAGAGATTACCCATGATAAGGTAGGAGATAAGTACCTGTTTAATAAATAGGGGTGGGGCATACCTGTAAAATATACTTTTTATTTAAAATATATATATTTTCATTTATATATATATATATATATATATATCATATAGTATAATTTTTTTCTTTTTTACTTTGAAATGATATGAAAATATATATATTTTTATTATTTTACAATGAATATTTTTATTGAATGAGATCATAATAATAAAACTTATTGAAGAAATATATAATTCATATAATAATTATTTATGTAAACTGATATGAATTTTTTAGCTATAATTCATATAGCTAGTGGAAAAAATAGGATAATCTCGCCTTAGGTGGTTTGGACATGTAAGGAGAAGACCCTTAGAAGTTCCTGTAAGAAGAGTATATCAGGTAAATAATAGCCTAATAGCTAGAAGTAGAGGAAGACCAAGAAAGACTATAGGTGAAACGATTAAAAAAGATTTAGATCTGAATAGCATATCTGAGGACTTGGTTTATGATAGGGACAATAGCGTAGTTTGATCTATGTAGCCGATCTCACCTAATAAAAAAATGCTTGGTTATTGTTGTTGTTATTTGTAATATTCTTTTAATTTTATAAGAATTTTATATTATTAAATAAATTTGTGATATGTAATGTTAAAATTTATTTTATTTATATTTTTTTAATTTTTAAGAATTTATTTTAAATTTTAATTACCACAAATATCTATAAATATTTACTTACTTGTGAAATCACAAATAAATACTCATAACGCTTAGAGGGTGGGCCCTCGTGCCCCCATTGACATCCCTAATCTAAATCCACGCCAATTGGATTGAAAGTGGAATGCAATCATTCCCGTGGATTCCATCACCGTTTGCTTTGGGTGCTGTACTAGTTCTTATGGTCTTTGTGTGCTACCACAGCTGATGGTGATGGTGGGTTTCTTGTTATTCAGTCTTGTCTAGTTGATGGTAGTTTTCTTCCCCTTGTTTTGGTTAAAAAAAGAAGAAGTGAAGCTTTTCTAATGATAAAAGTGATTAAAATGAAGTTATAAAATGACTTATTTATATGTTAATAGAGAAGTAATTAATTATTTAACTAGCTAATTATCAATTAAATTTAACCAACTACTCAATTGTGATAATATTTTTTGGATTTGGTTGCATCTTTATTCATCCATGTTTTGTTTGGATGAGTGATAGAGTTGGAATTGAATCATCAAAGTAAGTTTGTTTTTAAAATGAATAAATGAATGTATATTTATTATTAATTTGATAAATATATTAAGATATTAATTTATTAAATAATCTAAAGATTAATATATGTTTACTTTTTTATTTTAAAGACAAAAATCCACTTAAAAAAATCTTTTTCAACATATAATGTTAGAAAATCAAGACAAAATTTGGGATGCGTTTATTGTATACCCACCTATGAACCAAGTGGGTTTTACCCACTATAACAGGTTATTCATTTTTTTTTTTTTACATTTTAAAACTAATATTCTTGTCTTTGGGGTTGAGTCATGAGTATATGTATAAATATTATCACTTGAAATTTGTAAAAAAATTTATATATATAATTAATTATCTATGACAAAAAAATGTGTATAAATATTATTAATTAAAATTTATAAAATTTTATGTATATATAATTATTTATGATAAAAAATAATAATTTAAATTTCTTGTATATAAACTTAGATGTGTATATAAATATTATTAATTAAAATTTATAAAATTTATAATATGTACAACTATTTATAATAATAAATAAATAAATAAAATATAACTTGTAATTTAAGTTACAGGTAATAATATTAACGGTTGATATGATTTTATATCAAATCAACGGTTTTATTGCTTGGTGGGTGCATGTAAAGCGTTTCACAAAATTTGAGTATTAACTCCATGCTTCAATGTGAAAATTATCAAATCACAAACATTCAAGAACCAATCTAACCAACATTCATTTCCTATTGAACATTTTCGATTAATTTTTGGTTTTTTTTTTAAGATTATGTTGATGGGTTGGTTCTTTGGTTAACTTTGTCCGATCAATTTATTTCATGTGTTAAATGAGCTGAATTTAATTCAGATAATTTTAAACGAGAAGTTGCCCAACACTACGATATCAAACTCGTATTTTTTTTTTAAAATTGGTACTTTTTTTTTTGGCTGCATTTACATAAAAAGAAGAGATGATGAGGATTGAAAGGGAATGCTTATACCACACTTGCCACCACTTCTCTTCTCCCAAATCAATCAAAGGGACGGAGATAATTGTTGTCTTTATTGGAGGTTTTAGTCTAAATTTATTTTATGCCTCTCTGATATCAAGTAAAAAAAAAGAAATTTTTTTAAGACTTTTTTGTCCTTGTTCAACAAGGAGATAGTAAACATCAAAAATTGGGATGAAATGTTTGAGTTGCATTACATAAGAGAAGGACTATGCCTTGGGCCTTTTAATTTCATTCTCTCTGGCCAAGAAGGAGTCTAAGACAATGGATGAGTTCTGCACCCGTGTTGCAAATACATCACTGCTGATGACGTTCTCCGAGCTAGGAAGTCCGTGTTGACAAATACATCAATGTTAAAAACGTTCTCTGAACTAGGAAGCATCTTAAGAAAGGAGAAAATGCTAAGCCTAAGTCCAAGGAGCAACCAAACCAACAGAGCCGAAATTGGAAGCCACCTTTCAAGGGGAACTATGAGAACTATACTCTCCTCAATATACCTCGGGCTTAGATCGACCAAGAGGTCTTGAACACCAAGCTCTGGGATGTGCAGAGACCTCCCCTTTTGAAGAAGCATTCGCAGAGGGACAAATCCAAGCACCGTACTTGGCATGACGGTCATGGTCACAACATGGAGGATTGTATCAACCTCCAAGATGTCATTGAGTCTCTTATCCAGGATGGGCATTTGGGCCAGTACATGCGCCAAACCCAGAACAACAATAAGATGGGAGGCCATTATAGGAAGCAGAGCTATAGCCCCTGGAGTCCCTCTCCTCCCTACCACAGAAGACGCTCTCTAGCTAGGAATGACAACCCTAGTCCAAGTTTACCTCGGGTTAATGCCCAAAATCAAGATAGAGCGCAACCCCAGAATGAAAACCATGAGGACAATCATCATCGCACCGAAGTAATCTTGACAATATTGTAATTTTTTTTAATTGTTACTTCTACTAGGTAAGAAACATCTTTTGATCATAATAAATTAGTTATTTTTTCAATTGTTATTTTATGTAAGCCAAAACCTCGGCCGAGACTTTGGGTCCATGAGTACTTCGGCTCATTTTCATTTAAGCTAGTACCTCAGTTGTGATTTCACGTCCACGAGTACTTCGGCCACCCCATCACATCACTACAACCTACAAGGTCATAACACCTCAAAAATGGTTTAAGGAATATGAGGTCTTAAGAAGATCAGCTATTCTAGTACCTATACATGATGGCTAGACAGGGGAATCTACTTAACTATTGACCGAGGTCAAGGTGCGCATTCAAGAGTTTTCACCTGTACCCTTATGGCTAGGGGTGTAACACTACTAGAAAAATCCAAATTAGAGATGAAATTTAGAGACAGACATAATTTTGTCTCTAATAGAGATGGAAACAAAGATGGATTTGATAATTTAGAGATGGAAAATAAATTTTATAATTTAGAGACAGAATTTAGAGATGGAAATTATCTATCTCAAAATTTTTCGTCTCTATATCCATCTCTACATGGTCAATGTTGGGTTTTAAAAAAGTCAAATTAATTTAGAGACGAGATTTAGAGACGGAATATAACCGTCTCTAATAACATTTCAATTTCGTCTCTAAACTATTTTGTATAATTTAATTAATAATTTTTTTTTTGTAAAAGTTAGAAACGAATTATTTCTGTCTCTAATTCCTTCAAAATTATATATTTTTATGAAACCTATTTCCCCATCTTTTTTCATTCCCTCTCATTCCCTCTTTTCCCCATCTTTCTTCCTCGTTCACTTCGTGAACGCTAGCCCCATATCCCCTTCTCTCTCTATCTCTCCATTCTCTCTTTATTCACTTCGTGAACCCTACCCTAATCTCCCTGTTAGAGGCACTTAGACACGCACCAGCTAGCAATTGGTGAAGGAAGTAGTAAAGAAAAGGAATAAAAGAAAGAAAGGGGGAAGAGGAAAAAAGGGGGGGCTCGAAGGAACTGAGAAACATGAAGATGATAAATAGTTTGTGTTCGACGATGATTCATAGTGGGTTTCCAACGGTGGCTAGTAGTGGTTTAGGTGGTTCACGGTTGTGATTCGGAGCTGTGTTGGCACGACTCTGACAGAAGTGCGAGGCGGTGACAAAGCGACTGGGGTCTGGTGTGATTTGATGGAAGTTCTGATACGGAATTCTAGCTATGATGGCTATGGTGGTTCAGGTTGGGGTTCACCGACGGTTTGGGTTGGACTTGGTGGTTTCGGTGTGGTGTAGCTGCGGCGGCGGATTTTAGGTTAGTGGTGGTAGAGGAAACAAAGATGGATTTGATAATTTAGAGATGGAAAATAAATTTTATAATTTAGAGACAGAATTTAGAGATGGAAATTATCTATCCCAAAATTTTTCGTCTCTATATCCATCTCTACATGGTCAATGTTGGGTTTTAAAAAAGTCAAATTAATTTAGAGACTAGATTTAGAGACGGAATATAACCATCTCTAATAACATTTCAATTTCGTCTCTAAATATTTTGTATAATTTAATTAATAATTTTTTTTTGTAAAAGTTAGAAACGAATTATTTCTGTCTCTAATTCCTTCAAAATTATATATTTTTAGGAAACATATTTCCCTATCTTTTTTCATTCCCTCTCATTCCCTATTTTCCCCCTCTTTCTTCCTCGTTCACTTCGTGAACGCTAGCCCCATATCCCCTTCTCTCTCTATCTCTCAATTCTTTCTTTATTCACTTCGTGAACCCTACCCCAATCTCCCTGTTAGAGGCACTTAGACACGCACCAGCTAGCAATTGGTGAAGGAAGTAGTAAAGAAAAGGAATAAAAGAAAGAGAGGGGGGAAGAGGAAAAAAGGGGGGGCTCGAAGGAACTGAGAAACATGAAGATGATAAATAGTTTGTGTTCGACGATGATTCACAGTGGGTTTCCAGCGGTGGCTAGTAGAGGTTTAGGTGGTTCACGGCTGTGATTCGGAGCTGTGTTGGCACGACTCTGACAGCAGTGCGAGGCGGTGACAAAGCAACTGGGTTCTGGTGTGATTTGATGGAAGTTCTGATATGGAATTCTAGCTATGATGGCTATGGTGGTTCAGGTTGGGGTTCGCCGACGATTTGGGTTGGACTTGGTGGTTTCGGTGTGGTGTAGCTTTGGCGGCGGATTTTAGGTTAGTGGTGGCAGAGGAAACAAAGATGGATTTGATAATTTAGAGATGGAAAATCAATTTTATAATTTAGAGACAGAATTTAGAGATGGAAATTATCTATCTCAAAATTTTTCGTCTCTATATCCATCTCTACATGGTCAATGTTGGGTTTTAAAAAAGTCAAATTAATTTAGAGACGAGATTTAGAGACGGAATATAACCGTCTCTAATAACATTTCAATTTCGTCTCTAAATATTTTGTATAATTTAATTAATAATTTTTTTTGTAAAAGTTAGAAACTAATTATTTCTGTCTCTAATTCCTTCAAAATTATATATTTTTATGAAACCTATTTCCCATCTTTTTCATTCCCTCTCATTCCCTCTTTTCCCCCTCTTTCTTCCTCGTTCACTTCGTGAACGCTAGCCCCATATCCCTTCTCTCTCTATCTCTCCGTTCTCTCTTTATTCACTTCGTGAACCCTACCCCAATCTCCCTGTTAGAGGCACTTAGACACGCACTGACTAGCAATTGGTGAAGGAAGTAGTAAAGAAAAGGAATAAAAAAAGAGAAGAGAAAAAGGGGGCTCGAAGGGGAAGAAGGATAAAAAAAGGGGGGCTAGTAGAGGTTTTGGTGGTTCACGGATGTGGAATTTGTGTTGGCACGACTCGAAACATGAAGATGATAAAAGTTTGTGTTCGACGATGATTCGACGGTTTGGGTTGGACTTGGTGGTTTCGGTGTGGTGGTGGATTTTAGTTTCAGCGGTGGCTAGTAGAGGTTTAGGTGGTTCACGGATGTGATTCAATGTTGGGTTTTAAAAAAGTCAAATTAATTTAGAGTGTTGGCACGACTCGACTAAATATTTTTTATAATTTAATTAATAATTTTTTTTTGTAAAAGCGAAAGGCGGTGACAAAGAAACCTATTTCCCCATCGACCGGGGTCTGGCGTGATTTGATGGAAGTTCTAGTGTGGAATTCTAGCTAGACACGCACCGCATTAGCAATTGGTGAAGGAAGTAGATGGCTATGGTGGTTCGGAGTTGGGGTTCATGATGACGGTTTGGGTTGGACTTGGTGGTTTTCTGTGGTGTTGGTGCGGGACAAAGGCGGATTTTAGGTTAGTGGTAGCTATGATGGCTAGAGGAAACAAAGATGGATTTGATAATTTAGAGATGGAAAATAAATTTTATAATTTAGAGACAATGGAAAATAAATTTTATAATTTAGAGACAGAATTTAGAGATGGAAATTATCTATCTCAAAATTTTTCGTCTCTATATCCATCTCTACATGGTCAATGTTGGGTTTTAAAAAAGTCAAATTAATTTAGAGACGAGATTTAGAGACGAAATATAACCGTCTCTAATAACATTTCAATTTCGTCTCTAAATATTTTGTATAATTTAATTAATAATTTTTTTTTTGTAAAAGTTAGAAACGAATTATTTCTGTCTCTAATTCCTTCAAAATTATATATTTTTATGAAACCTATTTCCCCATCTTTTTTCATTCCCTCTCATTCCCTCTTTTCCCCCTCTTTCTTCCTCGTTCACTTCGTGAACGCTAGCCCCATAACCCCTTCTCTCTCTATCTCTCCATTCTCTCTTTATTCACTTCGTGAACCCTACCCCAATCTCCCTGTTAGAGGCACTTAGACATGCACCAGCTAGCAATTGGTGAAGGAAGTAGTAAAGAAAAGGAATAAAAGAAAGAGAAGGGGGAAGAGGAAAAAAGGGAGGGCTCGAAGGAACTGAGAAACATGAAGATGATAAATAGTTTGTGTTCGACGATGATTCACAATGGGTTTCCAGCGGTGGCTAGTAGAGGTTTAGGTGGTTCACGGCTGTGATTCGGAGCTGTGTTGGCACGACTCTGATAGCAGTGCGAGGCGGTGACAAAGCGACTGGGGTCTGGCGTGATTTGATGGACGTTCTGATGTGGAATTATAGCTATGATGGCTATGGTGGTTCAGGTTGGGGTTCACCGACGGTTTGGGTTGGACTTGGTGGTTTCGGTGTGGTGTAGCTGCGGCGGCGGATTTTAGGTTAGTGGTGGCAAAGGAAAAGTTCGAGGATGGAGCTAAGAGAAGAGGTAGGTGGAAAAACTCAATTCATGCATGACTATGAACCTCTTCTATTTGCTATTCTATGACTTAGATGATAACGTGATTACGTTCTTTGTGATTGATGGCATAATGTATGAGATGAGGTTTGGAACTTGAATGAGCTTGAGAACATGTTGTATCCACTGTTTTCTTGTTTATATGTTGAGATTGGATGATTAAAATCATTATTGAGACTTGTTGTATCATTAAAATGTTTGCCTTGAAGTAAATTATAATTATAATGCATAAAAGTGAAGCCAAGGTTCACACAGCACATGTATTTTACCAAACAATATTTTGCTACATTCATAATTTCACAATTATATTGATTTGCCCTATAATTTATACTTTCATTTGTTCTGTCTTCAATTAATCAAGATGTGACTGCCAACGCTTACGTCAATTGCTGTGACTATTAGTTAAAGGAATGGGAGTTGTCCGTTCGATTGAACATGTTACGACTAGAGATGATGATCGTCCCACTCTTGATGTTAAATTATGGATTGTTGATAAATTCCTGAAAGAGGAGATGAGGGAATATCTAACTTTTTCAAAGATGGTGATACTTATCCTGATTGGCCAGCAAACCTTGATGAGAGCCCCAATGAACTTGACTGGTGGATGAATTCTGCAGACTCCATTAAAACTTTTGGAAATGAGTATTACAAGGTATTGGTGCTTTCCTATAAGTCCATATCACATTATTATTTTGATGTATTATTTCATTTATGAAAAGAAAGTATGAATGAAATATTTGTGTTCAGCTTGTTAATAGTTGTTCAATGCTTATTATTGCAGTAGTCATCACCCCCTCCCCTGTAATTCTTAATAGCCAAAACTTATTTAGTTTTTCCTGATAGAAACAAGACTACAAAATGGCTCTAAGAAGTATCAAAAGGCTTTGCGCTACCTGGATATTTGTTAGGAGAAAGAAGGGATTGATGAAGGTAAGTTGGCTTTTGCTACTATTTATTTCACCTAATTGTGCGGTGATTATACTACAAATGCACTTCACCTTCTTTGCACGTGATAACATAGGTGTGTTTATGCATTTGCAGAGAGAAGTTCAGGTTTGAGAAAAATGAAGTCTCAGATTTTTACAAACAGCTCTGTAAGTTAGATCCGTTAGAAGTTACTATATTGTACATTGTGCTATAGATAACTTTAAAGTGTACTTATACTACAACTATAATATACTATCTATTCTCTATTGAGTTCGGTTTCTAATCTGTATATATTTACTGCTTTTGTTCCCTATCTTGTGCATCTGTTTCCTACTTTACTAATTTTTTATGGTATGCCATTTTTTAGGCTTGTAAATTGAAATTAGGGGATCTCAAAGGAGCATTATTGGATACAGAGTTTGCAATGCATGATGGAGACAATAATGCCAAAGCTTTATTCCGCCAAGGGCAGGTTGGTATCCTAATTGAAGAGCTTTTTGTCCCAAGTTAGAAGCTTTTGTTACCTTTTACTATGTCAGGCTTCTTGTTGTTGGTATTTAATGCGTCCCACTTTTTGCTCTGATAACTATTTATCAGGCATACATGGCACTCCATGACATTAATGCTGCAGTTGAAAGCTTTAAGAAGGCACTAACCTTGGAGCCAAATGATGGTAAGCTATGATTTCGATTAGGCCTTTGTCATAGACTCTACTGTGCTATAATTGTAGGGATATACATTTGACTTCATCTACCTAGTCAAGTTTTTCATGTATCAGATTTCATTTTCTTTATTTAAAAGATAGGATAACCTTTTTAATGATATAAGTGAAAAATTAATGTTTGAATGATGTAATCAACTTAAATGTTAATAGTAATTTGATTTGTGAGTAAATGTGAAGAGGGGGGTATAGAGGAAGAAAATGTAAAGATAAAATGAAATTAAGGGTTATTTTGTAAAGAGCTAAAAATAATGTGCTTTTATATGGCCATTTTCACTAAACCTTATATTACATAACTTAAGGGAAAACTTTACTTGTTAAAAGGGATGGAACTTTTTTTTTTAAATTCTATGTTCTAATTCTTAAGCCTAGTCCATATGCAATTGACAAATGGCATATTCAACTTGGAGAGATCATCAAGCACAGAAATGTGACTAAATTCCATCATTTGTAATTTGATTACTACTTTAAACACAAGTTTGGTTATCTGCATTGTAATTAAGTAATAAGTTGATTGGATCTGAATTCCTAAAGGGTAGTTATTTTTATTTGTTGCCTTGCTTTGGTGGCCCAAAATCTTTTATAAAGCTTCAATTTGTAATTTTAAGTTTTAGGTGACTTAGTATTATGTAGTAAATCCAATAGGCAGAAATTTTAGTATTGGGCAAAAATTTTAATACTGACTTTTATGTTCTTTAGAGTCCCCGTCAATGCCTATAATTGCTAAAGTTGGCATTTTTCCCTTTATAATTATCATACTTCTTGCCTAAAATTTCACAGCTTAAAGATTTGTCATTAGCATTGGTAATTACAATAGTTTTGATTATAACAAACAAGAGAAGTGATGGTTGTACAAAGATCAAGTCCCAAGGTTCTTCAAGTATAACTTATAGGACTTAGATATTATGTTAAGGATAATAGGAATCACACTAGCTCATGTTTCGTTTTCATTCAACTTTGATCTATTTGCAAAATCATGTTTTATGTTGATCAAGTTTGAGCAATATGTTTTTTAAAAAGGATGAAAAGAAAACCATCTTTCATACTTGTGAAAATACTCTTCAAGTATGTAGAAAATGTTTTTAGAAAGGTTAAAAATGATTTGGGAAAGTTTGGTTATGAAATCCTCTAGAAATCTTATTTTCTTGGTGAACCAATAACATATTAGGTGTTTTGTATAACAGATTATCTAAAAATAATAATTGATTATGTGATTTCAAATAACAGATTATTTGAAATCCATAAAAGGTTATTCACCTTGGTAGAAACGTTCCAATTGATATTTTAAAGTGAATAATCTGTTATGGAAAGTTCATAACAGGTTATTTGCATGTTAGAAACGTTCCCTCTTAGTTTTCAAATGTTCCTAACCGATTAAGGGTGCCAAATAACTTGTTATTTTCATGCTACAGTGTTTTCCGATGAAACAAATAATCTGTTAGGTAAAACTAATAATCTGTTATATGGGATAGCAGAAAATATTTCTCAATGGCTCTTTTGGAGCATTTAATGCCTCCAACAACCACCAATGACTCTAAATTGATTTGGGCTATAAATGAAAGTGTTTGGACATCAAAGAAAAGTTGGAGAACAATATGAAAAATATACTTGAGCATTAAATTCGTGTTTCATCATCATTTTCTCTAAACCCTTGTTCTTGAGCTAAGTTTATGATTCTTTGATTTCATAAGCTTCAAGTTGTATTATCTACTCTTTGAGAGAGTTTCTATTCATCTACATCTTTGTATAATCTGTAAAGAAAGGATGAGGTATCCCTTAGTTGTAAAGATGGTGAGGCATCCCTCTAGAGATAAAAGGGTGAGGTATCCCTTGAAAGAGTAAAGAGTGTGGTATCCCTGTTTTGAGGCTCAAGCACAAGGGTGAGGTATCCTAAAGTGTGAGGAGTACTCTTGTTTATACAAAGGTTTTCCTAACACCTGTGAAGTCTAGGAGATAGTGAAGAAAATCTCAAATTAAGCTTGGGGACTGGATGTAGGCCACAAGTGGTTGGTAGCTGAACCAAGATAAATATTGTGTTTGCTTCTCTCAACTCTATCTCTTTTGCATTTGTGCCTTAATTATATTTGCTTGAGTTAAATTTGATATATAGCTTATTTGTTTGATTTATCCTATAGCCTAAATGATATTTGAGAAATCTCTAAGAATTGTACTTTTGTTAAATTTATTCCGCTACATGAGCTGATTGAAAATATCAAAATGTATAATTTCTCAAAGGTGTTTTAAAAATTTATAATCACTCAATTCACCCCCTCTTGGGTGATGGTTGCCATGGCTAACAAGTGGTATTAGAGCTTCGTGCTCGGTTGAAAGCTTAACTGCTTAGAGTTAAAGATCCTTATTTGTTTGGCAACCATTGAAAACTTTTCAAAATGGAAGGTTTTAAAATTGATAAATCACCGTTCTTTAATGGTATGCATTTCGTTTATTGGAAAGCTAGAATGAAATTTTATATGCAATCTATTAATTTGGATTTGTGGGATATTGTGCTTGATGAATTTTTTCCTAAATCAAAACAAACTTGGAATGCTTATGTTAAGAAATGTTTTTTCTTGAACATTAGAGCAATACAAATCTTAAGAAGTAGTTTGAATGATGATGCTTATGATAGAATTAAGAATTTCTCTAGTGCCAAAGAAATTTTGGACACCCTTGATGATTTTTATATTGCTAATAATGATTTTGTATACAAAGTTGTATATAGAAAGCAAGAAGAGCAAAAGTCATTGAAGGAAGCTTGTAATGAAAAATGTCCTCAAGAAGATGTTCAAAGTAAGAAAATGAGCTCAATGCCTCTTGGTGATGTTGATGCTCAACTTGAAGAAGAGGCAAAGCAAAACAAAATTGATGAGGAAGAAGGTGATTCCCTTAAAGAGCCAAGTATGCTAGAAATTGAGACTACTTCATAAATGGCTAAGAAGGACTTTGAGGTAAATAATGCTAAACTAGATTATAGTCCTTTCTATTATGAGCTACAATGTGCATATGATGAATTATATGATGGTTTGTTGAATTTAGAAAAGAAAAATTTATCTTGTTTGGAAAACATTTCCTCCATTGAAAATGAAATTGAGATTTTGAAAAATGAATATACTTTTCTTGATGAGAAAATGCATTTGAAATGTGAAACCTTAACTTCTTGTGAAAAGTGCATTGATTTAAAAAATCAAGTTGAGGACTTATATTTCGAATTTGCCAAAACTAATGATTCTAATTACTTACAATTCATGTTTGTTAATAAGAATGAAATTGATGTTACTCCACATGGAATTTCAAGTAAGGTTTGTGGTAAAAATAGCATAGAATGTAATAACAACCAAAGGTTCAAGTTTTTCAAAAATGATCTTCAAAGGATCAAGCCATCATTGAATTCACTTGTTTGCAATTTTTGTGGTTATTTAGGACATATTTATCATTTATGCATTTATAGAAGAAATTCTTATATGAGAAATAATATAGTATGAGTTTCTAAAGATCTTAAATGCCCTAATACTAACATTCAAGGACCTAAGATGAAGTGGGTACCAAAATGTCTTCCTAGTGTTTCAATTATGCAGAAAATTTCTCAAAAGGATGGACTAATTGATCAAAGAAAAGATGAATCATCAAAGAGAATGTTTCCAAGGCCCAATGATAGAAGTTTTGGTCAAAGAAGGAAGATGACTTCAACTAAAGCTTCTCAAGTACAAAATTTGAAACTTGCAAAGTTCAAAACACCAAAAGAGAAGCAATGGATAAGGAAAAGAGTTTCCTTGATCACCAAGGCCAAGGTATCAAAATTTTTTACCTCTTATGAACATTCACTTAAAAAGACAATGAATATAAGATATATTTCTTGTAGGCCTTAGGTGAAGGATAGAATCATGTGTACTTGGTAAAAGTTAAATATTATATATAACACATGATTATGTTCATTCTTGTTATATCATTTGCTTACTATCTTGCATATTTCTTAATCATAGGGTATTCTATGACTATATATGCTTTCTATACTTTAAATTGTCTATATATCATGAAAATAAGCATGCTATTAGCTATGTGTTTAATGGTAATTGATTATTTAATTTTTTTTGCTCAATTTATATACTATGAAAAAATTGATATTTACGAGAGCATAATGGAATAATAATGAATAACTAACCCCTATTGATCCAAAATTGGTAGATGCTAAAGAAAATACTTTGAATTATGTTATAGGATGACTATTAGCTCAAGCATGCATTGAAGTGAAGTGAAACTATGCTACTTGAGATTCGAAAAGTTAAAATGGTCCAAGTTCTCCAAGAGTCACGAAGACTTGAAGCTTGGAAGTTGAAGTCATCTACAAAAACTCAAAGAGTACACTTTTGGTGATATTAATCTCCCATCCTTATTTATGCTCTAAATTAAATATCATGTGATATTTGGATAAGTAGAGATTTGTCTTTATACTTTTGAAAAGACTAAATCAGTTTTTGAACTTCATTTATGATACTTAAAGTGGATGTCATGGAAGCAAAGTCAAATTGATTATCAAAGATGCCATGTGGTTGAATTCTTAAAGGTTGGATCTCTAAAGATTTTCTGGTTTTGGAAAAGAAATAATCTGTTAGAAGAAAGAAATAATCTATTACTTGAACTTGGAACAAGTTTGGCACATTGGAACTTATTTCTATCAAGAAATTATAACCAATTACGAAGCTCTTGTTAATTTGTTATGGGAAGAAAATAATCAATTGTTGACTCCTTGGATGAGTGATTATACTTTCTGTTAAGGCAATTAACTGGTTAGGAGAAGTACCTAACCTGTTATTCACAAAGTCAGAGGATGGTGGTCTTTCAATCCATGAAGATAACCAATTATAAGACCTCTCTAACTAATTATGGAGGTATTTTAAAGTTCTTGAAGACCACAAATAACTAATTAGGACCATTTATTAATCTATTATTGAAGCAAACAGAGGCTTAATATATTGTGGGTTACGAAAATAATTTGTTAGGAGCCTTGCCTAACCTGTTATTCAAGCAAACAGTGGCAACACTTTGATGTAGAGCACGAAAATAACCAATTAGGCACAAGTCCTAATCGGTTATTGTGGCTGATCGAGACCCACTTATCTATTTTTTTTTCTTCACCCTAACCAATTACCACCTTTCCATAATCAATTATTTCAGCTCACAGGGACTTTGATATATTTTGGTATGGCTTGGATAATGTTTTGCCATGACTGGTTTGTTGGTATGCATATATTCTGATTTGATTATAGTATTACTAGAATACTCTTAAATATTTGGTGAATGACAACGGTTTTGTGGACATGTTGTTACTTCTCTCTTTGTCAAACACTCTTTTTGCATATCTTTTTTATCATGACAAAAAAGAGAGAAGATTCTGGGTATATATGACATTGAGAAAAGGAACACCAAATAGAACAAGGTATGATTTTTTTTTCAATGATCTTGGGAATCCAAAATTAAGGGGGAGTTGTACATCTCTAATCCAATCACCTCTTGAAAAATAGAGAGGGAGTAAGTCTCTATCCTTTTGTGAGTTCCAGTTTATTTGAACTAACTTTTTTCTCAATGGATGTTTGTCATCATCAAAAATGGGGAGAATGTGATTAGCATTAGCAATGACAATGGTTTTGATGATAACAAATAAGAGAAGTGATGGTTGTGCAAAGATCAAGTCTCAAGGTTCTTCAAGTATAGCTTATAGGATTTAGATCTTATGTTAAGGATAATATGAATCACACTAGCTCATGCTTTGTTTCCATTCAACTTTGATTTATTTGCAAAATCATGTTTTATGTTGATCAAGTTTGAGCAAAATGTTTTTTTAGAAAGGGTAAAAAGAAAACCATCTTTCATACTTGTGAAAATACTCTTTAAGTATGTGGAAAATATTTTTAGAAAGGTTGAAAATGATTTGGGAAAGTTTGGTTATGAAATCCTCTAGAAATCTTGTTTTCTTGGTAAACCAATAACAGATTAGGTGTTTTGTATAACAGATTATTTGAGAACAATAACTGATTATGTGATTTCAAATAATAGATTATTTGAAATCCATAAAAGGTTATTCACCTTGGCAGAAATGTTCCAATTGATGTTTTAAAGTGAATAATATGTTATGAAAAGTCCATAATAGGTTATTTGCATGTTGGGAACATTCCTTCTTAGTTTTTAAATGTTCCTAACCGATTAAGGGTGCCAAATAACCTGTTATTTTCTTGCTATAGTGTTTCCTGATGAAACAAGTAATCTGTTATCTAAGATAACAGAAAACATTTTCTAATGGCTCTTTTGGAGCATTTAATGCCCCCAACAACCACCAATGGCTTTAAATTGATTTGGGCTATAAATGAAAGTGATTGGGCATCAAAGAAAAGTTGGAGAACAATCTGAAAAATATACTTAAGCATTAAATTCATGTTTCATCATCATTTTCTCTAAACCCCTGTTCTTGAGCTAAGTTTGTGATTCTTTGATTCCATAAGCTTGTTGTATTATCTACTCTTTGAGAGAGTTTCTATTCATCTACATCTTTTTATAATCTGTAAAGAAAAGGTGAGGTATCCCTTAGTTGTAAAGAGGGTGAGGTATCCCTCTAGAGATAAAAGGGTGAGGTATCCCTTGTTTGTAAAGAGGGTGAGGTATTCCTGTTTTGAGGCTCAAGCACAAGGGTGAGGTATCCCAAGGTGTGAGGAGTGCTCTTGTTTGTACAAAAGTTTTCCTAGCACTCGTGAAGTCTAGGAGATAGTAAAGTAAATCTCAAGTTAAGCTTGGGGACTGGATGTAGGCCACAAGTGGTTGGTGGCTGAGCCAGGATAAATATTGTGTTTGCTTCTCTCAACTCTATCTCCTTTATATTTGTGCCTTAATTATATTTGCTTGAGTTAAATTTGATATCTAATTTATTTACTTGATTTATCCTATAGCCTAAGTGATATTTGAGAAATCTTTAAGAGTTGTGTTTTTGTTAAACTTATTCCGCTGCATGAGTTGATTGAAAATATCAAAATGCATAATTTCTCAAAGGTATTTTAAAAATTTATAACCACCCAATTCACCCCCCTCTTGGGTGATGGTTGCCATGGCTAACAAGATTCACAACAAAACTAGATTTGTTTTATATTTAATTATGTTACTGACTTTCTAACTTGATTTGTTTTTATATTTAATTATGTTGCTAACTTTCTAACTTAATTAGTTTTATGTGTATTTATTTATCTGACTTCCTAAATATTTTAGTTTGTTGTAATTAATTTATCTATGATTGTAGACCGATATTGAGGAAGCCATGACATAGGAAAATACGAAATTGTGATATGCTTTGCAAGAGATACACCTTCAGTTTCAAGAAACTAGGGCATTCCTCATTCAAGAACGTGATACTAGAGTTGTCTACATAAGTGTGCCTATAGTGATGGTAGAAGGATTTCTCAAGGAGTATTTGAGTGTTGGTGTTATTATAGGTATAGAGTTGTACATTGTTGGCCGCTACTTCAGTGGCTTGCTCACTGAGTCTGGCTTACTTGTAAAGCATAGAGCTCTTAAGGATTATTTTGAAGATAGAAAGCCTAGTATTAAAATGAACAGTATATTATTGCTTAAAATTTTATACTATATAAATGAACATTGTATATATATTCTAAAATTAAAATTTGTAAAAATAATATATAAAATAATTATATATATATATATATATTTTTTTTTTGTGTATAGGAAAATATTTTTTTTTTTTATAAAATAAAGGTATCTAGTTGTGGCAAACCGCAATTAGATGCCTATTTTTTTTTTATATTTTTTAAAATATTAGAGACGGATTTAGAGACGAAAAAATCTGTCTCTAATTTAGAGACAGAATTAAAGACAAAAAATTTTCCATCTCTAATCAAAGAACTAGAGACAGATATTGACAACTAAATAGCGATGAAATTTTAAAATTTAGAGATGGTAATTTTACCAATTTAGAGACATAATTTTTTCATCTCTAAATTTGATTTTTTTGTAGTGTAAATAGGTTCAAACAACCCGACCAATCCGATCAATCCGAACTGAACCAATTAAGTTAGTTTGGTTTGGTTTGGGTATATTGATTAGTTCGGGTAAAATATGAACCAATTAAAGCTCAATTGATTCGATTCTCAAATTTGAAATTTCAAAACCAAATCGAACTAAACTGAACCAAACCATTTATTTTCTAAACTCGTGAACCCATTTTAATTTTTACCAAATCAGTTCCAAACCCTTTTAATTTTTTCCCAAATCGAACCCTAACCCAGTCAGGCAGTCACCCTCACCCCTTTGCTGCCCCTCACCATTCGCCGCTTGCCCTTGTCGCTTGCCTTTGCCCTTGTCACTTGCCTTCGCCCCTCACCGCTCGCTGCATCACCCCGTCTTTGCTTGGCTCGCCCTCGACCCTGCTCGCCACTGCTTGCTACCGCTTGGTAAGTCTTTAACTCTTTCTTAACCACAAACATTGATCACTTTCTACTAGTCTCTTTTTTCCCGTGTTCTACACCCCCTCTAACAAGAACCCCCATGGATTTTATAAGAATTAGAGCTGTAAACATATTCATATATTCTCCGACTTATGGTTATTTGTCTTTCAAAATCATTGTCTTTCTAACATTTTCTCAAATTGTTTTTTATTTTTTTTCACATGAACATGGATTCTTTCTTTAACCCTTTAAAAAGACACTGGATTTGGATTTACTGGATAACATTACTTACTAAGAAGTAGAGAAGAAACACCAGTCAAAGACTACTTATTATTATTAAGTAAGTGAATAAGTGACCACCAACCAAAGACTCAATGGCTTACCATTTTCAATCTGCCATTATAAATCTATGGAGACCTTGTGAGAATTATAAATGAGAACATTTATAGATTAAATGTAATCATTTTTCTAACAGGCTTGTTGAGACAGAGCATATCATTAGAGATATCAAGGATGAATGATGTACCGAAGATGAAGCTATATGCGTGTCTTTGTTTTTTTTTCTTGACAATACCATTACTTTGAGTTCTAAAAGTAAACAGTTTAATTTCATAAAAAAAAATTGGTTGTTTTAAGCAAAAAACTAAAAACTTATGGTTCAGAAACAAAGAAGAAAAACAGAGAACAAAAGAAAAGTGGCTTGTAATTTGTAAAGTCATTCTCCATGCTCTTGATGCCCATTATTATGTTTGTACTAGCTATATATTGATATTGGATGTTTTGCTCTGGTTATCCTCTTAGTCATTTTCTATCACCTATGTATGAGACCACAAAAATTGAAAGTCATATTTGATCTTTACCAAGATTATGCTTCTGACTGTTGTCAAGTTATTGCTTGAACTTTCTTATTGTGCATTCTATTTTTCTTTTGTCGGGGTATATTTACTAGCAAATGTAGGACAACATTGGACCATGGTGTTGTGGTTATACTGCGTGTAGCTTCATTTATAGATTTTAAATAATTCTTATAAAGCAGATCAAGTTCAAACCAATGTTGAGTTAACTCGATTTTTTTAAGATATATAGCAGCACAAGGGATATTATGTACAATTTTGATACTTAATAAATTTTCTTTTCTCACTATTTTGACATTTTGGGTTTGATATAAATAGGAAATCTCAAAGATCAATGATAATGTGTCTCAACTTGAAATTGAATGTTCATTGCCTGATGGAAGAGCAAAGGTTAGTCTATGTTCTAATATTATTTGGAATTTTGGATCATTATGTGCACTTTTCTGTATTGCATGTATAATTGTTGATAATCACATATTTTATACATTAATAAACCTTCATTTTTAGTCATTTACACTCTTCATGTACTTAATTGATTGAGTTTGATTATGTTTTGTAAGTTTGGACTCAAATTGGACTTAATTGATTTTTTCAGCATAATTTACGTCTTATATTGTTTCTGTATTTTGGCCATATCTCGAGTTCTAAATGTCTACTAATTATGTATTTTACCTTGTAGGAAAGATAAGAGAGAGCTCTACAAATTTCATAAGAGCTCTTGATCAAAATCAGACATCTAGTGGAGCTAATTGGGCTTGGAAGTCAGAACATGAGTTTTGTGATTAGAACCTGAACAGTTTACAGTAATTAGAGCATAACTCGGGCTGTAAGAACTTAATTGGGCTGAAATTTTGGAATCTATAAGTTAAGACTCATATCTACAACTTTTATGAAGAACACAAGACTTATTTCAGATTGCTTAGAGGACATATTGGGCTTCCAATTCAGAACAGAGGAACTATAGCTGGTCCTGAGCAGTGTGTAGTAATCAGACCATATCTCGAGTTATATGAATGCTTTTGCGCTCAAACTAATGGCATTTGAAATCTAAGATCCAGGCCTACAACTTTCATGAAGACCACTTGGTGATAAAATGACAAATGTAATGAGTTCAACACTAAATGATTTAGGAGATAAAGAATCTCAATAATTTTCTACTCATCAAAAGTCATTTGACATTTTCCACTCATTTTCAACTCATCCACTCACTCATGAATCAACCCCCTTATCATTTTGTATCCCTAATCCTTTATAAAAGGCACTATTGGAAGATCATTTAGGAGTCTTGGTCCTAGAGATCAAGATCATGCTATTGTGTTGTTTGTTTATCTTGTTATAGTTTTCTTTTGTTCTAAATTAAAGTTATGTTTTTTTTTCTTCTTCTTCTTCTCTCTTTCTTTCCTCTTGTCTATGAGTAACTAATTTTCATTTTACTTAGGTGAAAGGGTGAAGCTTTTGGTAATAGGTTAATGTTAGGTTAATTTCTTTCTTGTGCTTAAATGATATATTTTGAAGTAGTCATTATATGTATTGTATTTTATTTCTAATCAATTTAAAAACCCTCCTTGTAAAGTAGTGATCTTGATTTGTTGTAGATAAGATATTGGCACAATGAATGCTTGAACCCATTTATAAGTGGTGGTGTTAATAGATGATTAAAAGAATCATAATATAATTACGTATATAATCTTAAATGAACTTTGAATGTTGTATTTTTCGATTGGAACCTCCATTATGCGTGAATTCTAATTAAGTTATAAAAAGAATTAATCTTATTCTTAATTTACTTACCAAGAGTGGATCTCTTAACCCAAGTAAGTCCTTTTTATTTGTGACCAAGTTTTATCACCTTTATTGTTGTGACAAAATATTTTTCTTACGTCAAATAAATTTTTCTTCATCAATTCTCTGTGGATCGACCTTAAACTCCCGAGAATTTATTACTTGAAATAACCTGCACTTAGGTTTGCAACTTTTAATCCGCATCAAGTTTTTGGCACCATTGCTGGGGACTTGATTTAAAGAACAAATTTATTGTGTAAATATTTTGTATATATATATTTATATTTTTTTCCTGTGGATCTTGTATATATACATATATATTTCTACTCTTTTAATTTTTTTCTTTATACATACTTGACATACTAATTTAGTGAGAGAAACTCTCCCTTCTCCTTCTATAATCTTTAATTATTAATTAAATAATTTTTCTTCTTCTCTTCTCTCTCACTGAAAAAACAAAAAGAAAATTGATTTTTTGATTCTTTGGTTTTTACTTTATGTTTTAATAATATCTTAATCTTGTCTCTTCTCTTCTTCCTCCTTCGCCGGCTCTGGTGGGGCTCTGCCTCTCTTTGGTTTTCATATTTTAAATTTACTTTCTATAATTTACTTTCTGCACTTTACTTTCTGCACTTTATTTTTTGTATTTTATTTTCTACATTTTACTTTCTATATTTTACTTTCTCGCACTTTAAATCTAACTTTCTAACATTTTAATTTACCTACTTACTAACTTTTTAATTTATCGCTTACTAACTTATTTGGTGGTTGATTTATTTCACACCCTTGTTAATATTTATTTACTAAGTGTTAATATACATTTGGTGACTGGTTTATACCGCACTTTTGTTAATATTTATTTGGTGGCTGGTTTATATCACACACTTATTAATATTTATTTGGTGGTTAGTTTATATCACACCTTTGTTAATAAATATTTAATGGTTGGTTTATACCGCCTACTTGTAATATTTAATGGTGGTTTATACTGCCTACTTGTTAATATTTTTTTTATGGAAGATTGAGCTTTGTATATATTTTTATTTTATTCTTCCTATTTTTTCTTCTCTTTTGTCATGTGTAGTTAAATTCGTGTGTTTCTAGGGTGAAGATCTAACTTAATTCAATCGACATGTATTAAGATTGAAATTTTAATTAATTTATTTTTTTTATTCAATTTGAGTATTTATTATGATTCTTAATGTTTTTATGAATTGACCACTCATAAATTGATCTAATGAGATGTATGTAGAATCAGAAGGTTTGCATATGACCTAGATCATAAATAATAAGTGTCATGATTTATAATCATCTAGGAATAGAGGTTATAAGTTGTGTGGGAGAATTGTGCTATTTTTCATGAGATATGCCTTTAAGAGTTAGGGTTTAGACCAAGGAATTGAGTTTTAATTAATAAAGGGATTCTCCCCATTAATTGAATAATTAGAAATTAATTAGAATTAAGGTCCCAAAGCTACTCTATTGTCTATGATAGATTGTTGAATTAAGTGAAGTCAGATCCCTAGTATTTTAATTTCATGTGTTTACATTCTTAATGTGTTTTGCATTCATGTGCTTTGTTTTTTTTCTCCCTCTTAGTTTCGTGCATTTTAGTGTGTTTTTTTCTCTTAATCGTCAACTTTATTACTTTGACAATTTGGTGTACTTGTCGATTTTCTCAACAAGTTTTTGAAAAACCTAGGTTGATACGATGGATTTTGTTGTTTCAAAAATTCAACATCACAATAAAAGATAAGAAAGAAGTCGAAAATGTTGTTGCAGTTCATTTGTCCATACTTACAATAGGCTCACCTTTTGATATCACACCTATCAATGATTCTTTTCCCGATGAATTTTTATTTTCTGTCAATTCCAAACCTTAGCTTGCTAACATAATTAATTTTCTTGCAACATGAAAGATCCCGCCTCAATTATCCTGATCAAATCATTTGGAGATGTGTGCCCAACAGTAAGGTAGGTAATGTCATTAAATTTTGTCATTCAGAAGCATATGGAGGTTTCTTTTCTTCAAAGAAAATAGCTGTGAAAATCTTGCAGTGTTGATTTTATTGGCCCACTTTATTTTTGAAAAAGTTATGAAAACTGTCAAAAATAGAGTTCTATTTTTAAGCGAAACAGGATGCCTCTGAATCCTATCATTGTCATTGAATTTTTTATTGTTGAGGAATTGAGAAATGATGCATATGAAAACACAAATATTTATAAAGTTAGAGCAAAAGCTTTTCATGACAAATCATTTTTGAGAAAAACTTTTGAAATTAGTCAAAAAGTTCTGCTTTATAATTTTCGTCTTCACTTATTCCTTGAAAAATTGAGATCTAGGTGGTGTAGCCCTTTTATTATCAAACATGTATATCCTCATGGGGCCATAGATATTTAAAACCCTAGGAATGATAGTGTATTTAAGGTCAATAGACAAAGACTTAAACCATTTATGAAAAAACCAAGTTCTTGAGTTCTTTGTGTTTTCGGTTAAGTGGTGGATAACGGTACTCCATGACTCTCAAGTCGGTTTATTTTTCAGTTTCCCATAATAACTGATTCCTTCTCCTTTAAAATGGATGTCATTCTCTCAAATCTTAGAAAATATTTTCCTTCTCTTCCTCTAAATGCTCTAACAAAAATCTACAAAGTTAGGTGTGAAAGACTGAGACTGTTAATGTACAAGGACATCCAAAAAGATATACGTTGGATAATCGAAGCAAATGTTCGTTTAGCTGGTGAATCTTCAGATTCATTTGTCCCATACATGTCGAGTCTCGGTAAAAGTTTGTATTCTAAAAGAAGACAAGTGAAAAGAATGCAAGTTTATCACAAGTGTGCGCGATGGAATTGTAACACGCGATGTCGTTCTTTGGGAATGGTTTCCTCAAATCGAGAAGATAAAATATTCTTCATTAAGAATGGACTGAGTAAGGAGTCATTAGATGTTATCTTATTGATTCTTGAGACGCATTCTTGTGGAGTTGTGCATCGTGAACTTCTTAATTTGTGGAATCTTTTCAGGGACGAGTAAGAGCGTTACAGTCTTGGGAATCTGACTCAAAAAGACATTGTTTACCAATTTATAAGAAAATTAAATAGGAAGCTTATCCTCAATTCATAGAAGACATTTAAGTCGTTACTAGACGTACAATCAGAGGAAGATGTGAGTCACAATCACAACAATATGTATATATTATCTTGTACATCTCCTTAAAAAAAAAGAGGGCGAAATTTCGGTTATACTTAGTCTTTAATTAGATTAGGAGCCCCGGGTAGATGCTCATCTCGTCATTGACTCGGGTGGATCTTCGCACGCCAGTCCATAAATAAGGTTCGTGTGCCATGCTCTGTAGAGAGTCGCGTAAGCATTCCCAGGTTTTAACTATAGGCTCTGCTTGCTGATGGACAGATAGAAGCATCCTGTGTTTGCATTCTCGCGTGACAATGCCTCTGAGCTCAATTCCTGGCATTGATTTATTAGGTTCCTGAGCGTAGCTCCATTGGCTGTGGTCACTGGTCGTCGTATTCAGATTTTCTCTCTTTAACTAGAGGGACGATGCATAGGCTGGGATATCCCACAAGCGGGAGGAGTACCTTAAGTATGAAATTTCTTAAGGGAATTCGATGTCTCTTTCAAGGGGCGGTAAGATTGTGAATGCTACTGCACTTATGACGCATAGTATAAAAATACGTCATGAAAACTGTACATAAAGGTATGCCATCATTTATTATTATAATTTTATCTTTGTATGATTTTGTTGTATTTTAGTTTTGGACAGACGATCCTTTGAGCGGGGTCCTTCAGGGGTTTCTAGACTTCTTTACCCTGATGGTTTTCTTGAAGTAAAAAAATAAAATAAAATAAAATAAAAAAACAAAAAAATTAAAAAAACAAAAAAATGTGTTTCTTAATTTCAAACTTTTCTGACAACAGTCAACCTACCCATATAGGAGCTATTATTACTTTTTCTATTCTCTTCCCTATTTAAACACTTCATTTTCTTCACTTTCCTACAACTCATAATCATTCAAAGAAAGTGTGAGTGTAGAAATGGAGGGAACTTCTTCTTCAGTTCATAGATTTACCAGTATCTGTGTATTTTGTGGGACAAGTTATGGGAAGAGTTTAGAGTTTGTAAATGCAGTAAGCACTGTTGGTAGAACACTTGCTGCGAGGAACATTCATGTAGTATATGGGGGAGGTAGCATTGGGTTAATGGGGGCTGCATCACTTTCTACACATCTAAGAGGTGGTCAAGCTTTAGGTATCATTCTTGAACCTTTAACTCAAAGGAACATCATTGGAAAGACAATTAGGCTGGAACTTCAAATATCATCTATGCATGGACGAATGAGGACAATGCTTGAAAACTCTGATGCATTCATTGCCTTACCGGGTAGTTTTGGTACTTTGGAAGAACTTTTTCAAATTATCTCTTGGGTCCAACTGAACATCAACCATAAACCCATAGGTTTGTTGAATGTTAATAATTTCTTTGATAATTTGTTATTTTTTGTTGACCATGCTGTGGAACAGAACTTTATCACACCTTCGGCAAGACGGCTCCTTATCTCTGGTTCTACTATTGATGAATTAATTGATAAATTATAAGCTTTTGTTTATGAACCTGAACCAGTTATAGCTCAGATAGATTAGTCAGAAGGAAGCAGTAAGGGAGGCAGCAAGGGACAAGAGTATGATCTGACACTTCATCTATAACTTTCCTTTATCTTTAATTTTATTTATCGTACTTTGTTTGTGTTTAAATTTGTGTAAAGTTTTTCTTTTTAGTAATTGCAACAACAGGTAATATCTTCTATCGTTTACCTATCTATGTTTTGACATTGAGGACAATGTTGTGATCTAGTTGGGGGGAAGAATGGTTGTGAAAAAAAAACCTAAAAAAAAAAGAATACAAAAAAGAAAGTGCGTTTATTAATATATTTGTTGTGTTTATATGTTTGTCAACAATTTATTAACAACAAAAGTAATTAAGGATGACAGAGTAAAAAGTAAATTATTTACTCTTGAGACGCATCAAAATTAGTGACAGAGTAAGGAGTAATTAGGTAGACAACTAGTTTATATGGAAGTAGAAATTCAAATTCAGGGAAATTTGCATGATTGACTAAATTGTCTTCTTTCTTAAAAATCACATGCTTAGTTATGGATGTTGAATTAGTGGACTGAGAATGATAGAATTATGCCTTGTGAGATCTTGAGTCTATTGATAAATTGATTGACCATTTGTACCATTCTATTCTTTCTTGTGTGATTTTCACTCATGGAATTGTTATTCTAGAACTTACTTTGATTCTTTTTGAGACTACATTTTCACATGTATACATAAACATGATTGAGACATTTTTCTTGAAATAGCTATTTTAACCAAATAGCCAAGAATGACTGGTGCACAAATAGGCAGCCTTGCTTAGCAGCATATTGTTTCAATATGATATCAAGCACTCTTATGACTTCTTGAAAATTCTCTGATTTCTAATATGATATCAAGCACTCTTATGACTTCTTAGAAATTCTCTAATTCCTGCCAACGTAAGGCATTGGAAATGACCTATTTCCCCTTACTTAACCTCTTTGAGCTTATTTGACCATTCTTTGTTTCGAACTCATTATGTGTCTTAAATGAAAAACCATGTTCTTACCCTGTCTTAGGGAATAAGAGAACATTAGCTTTGTCATTAGATGAGTTCTTGAACAAGTGTGGGGTATGTGTGCAGAATGGTTAAAAAAATGTTTAATTAAAAAATGTATATATTATGTTCATCTTGTAAAAAAAATCTAAAAAAAAAGATTAAAAAAATGTGTAAAGAAGGGCTAACAAGGCAATAAAGAAAAGAAAAAGAATATATAAAGGGAATTTGTATTAGGTGGAGTTGGGATGAACTTTCATGCTTGTTAATTGAACTCAGCTCTCATGTTCTTTTATTCTCTTTAGTATTTAACTTGTCATATCCATATTACATCCTCCTTTACCTTGACCTCATTACAACCTTGAATAAAATCCTTATGATTTGTGTGTGCATGTGTTCTGAGTAGTGGAGAAGTAGAAGATAACCAAGCTTATGATAGTGCAATTTTCATGGGTTGAATTGAGTGAAATACCTACCTTTTAAACACTTGAGGGATTGAGAGTGAATCTTGTGAAGATCTATCATTCTTGACTTATGCTTTCCAATTGAAATTTCCTTACTTGTTAGTTTGATATGTGAAAAAACATTACCTCATAAATGTTTTGATCCCTTGAATGATTGGTTGATCTTCATTCTTAAATATTATTAGAAATTGAGTCTTTTAGAATTTTTAACTTTTGAGTTTGTGTTGTTTTTCTTTGTTCCCTAGTTTTGGTCTTATGTGTTTTACCCAAGAGTGCAAAATGCTAAGTGTGGGAGAATTTGATAATCATATATTTTATACATTAATAAACCCTCATTTTTAGTTATTTACACTCGCCATGTACTTAATTGATTGAGTTTGGTTATGCTTTGTAAGTTTGGACTCAAATTGGACTTAATTAATTTTTTCAGTAAGATTTACGTCTTATACTATTTCTATATTTTGGTAATATCTTAAGTTTTAGATGTCTACTAATTATGTATTTTACCTTGTAGGAAAGATAAGAGAGAGCTCTACAAATTTCATGAGAACTCTTGATCAAAATCGGACATCTGGTGGAGCTAATTGGGCTTTGAAGTCAGAACACGAGTTTTGTGATTGGAACTTGAACAGTGTATAATAACCAGAGCATAACTCGGGCTGTAAAAACTTAATTGGGCTAAACTTTTGGCATCTATATTAAGACTCATATCTACAACTTTCATGAAGAACAGAAGACTCATTTTGGATTGCTAAGAGGTCATATTAGGCTTCTAAGTCAGAACAAAGGAACTGTAGCTAGGTCTGAGCAGTGTGTAGTAATCAGACCATATCTCGGGTTGTAGGAATGCTTTTGGGCTCAAACGAACGACATTTGAAATCTAAGCTCCAGGCCTACAACTTTCATGAAGACCACTTCTTGATAAAATGATGAATGTAATGAGTTCAACACTAAATGATTTCGGAAACAAAGAATCTCAATAATTTTTCACTCATCAAAAGTCATTTGACATTTTTCACTCATTTTCAACTTATCCACTCACTCATGAATCAGCCTTCTTGTCATTTTGTATCCTTAATCCTCTATAAAATGCACCATTGGTAGATCATTTAGGAATCTTAGTCCTAGAGATCAAGATCATGCTATTGTGTTATTTGTTTATTTTGTTGTAATTTTTTTTTGTTCTAAATTGAAGTTATGTTCTTCTTCTTCTTCTTCTTCTTCTTCTTCTTCTTCTTCTTCTTCTCTCTTTCTTTCTCTTCTCTATGAGTAACTAATTTTCATTTTATTTGTGTGAAAGGGTGAAGCTTCATCTTCTTTTTCTTCTTCTTCTTATTCTTCTTTTTCTTCTTCTCTCTTTCTTTCCTCTTGTCTATGAGTAACTAATTTTCATTTTACTTGAGTGAAAGAGTGAAGCTTTTGGTAATAAGTTAATGTTAAATTAATTTCTTTCTTGTGTTTAAATGATATATTTTCACGTGGTTATTATATGTATTGTATTTTATTTTCAATCAATTTAAAAACCCTCCTTGTAAAGTGGTGATCTTGATTTGTTGTAGACAAGATATTTACACAATAAATGCTTGAGCCCATTTATAAGTGGTGGTGTTAATAGATGATTAAAAGAATCATAATATAATTATGTATATAATCTTAAATGAACTTTGAATGTTGTATTTTCTGATTGGAACCTCCATTATGCGTGAATTCTAATTAAGTTATAAAAAGAATTAATCTTGTCCTTAATTTACTTACCAAGAGTGGATCTCTTAACCCAAGTAAGTCTTTTTTATTTGTGACTAAATTTTATCACCTTTATTGTTGTGACAAAATATTTTCCTTACGTCAAATAAATTTTTCTTCATCAATTCTCTATGGATCGACCTCAGACTCCCGAGAATTTATTATATGAAACAACTTGCACTTGAGTTTGCAACTTTTTATCCGCATCAATTGTTTAGCTAATTTTTGTGTTAAAAAAATAATGGCTAACTCGATCACCCGAACCAAACCAATCCATAGATGTTTGGTTCGGTTTGATTCATATTTAGCTATCAAAAAATAATAAAACTGAACCGAACCAAACCGAACTAATTGATTTTGATTAGTCTGGATTTATTTTCCTCCAGGAATCAAACCAAACCACTCAATTAAAACCCTACTTATGGCTTGACCTTAACTCATAAACCGACCAGGTTTGTAGAGGTTAAGTGTAGTCGACAGTAGCCTGGGACCGTGGACTCCACACTAAGAGGCTTCTGCGTCACCTATTCCATAATTTCAAACCAAACTCACAAATGTAAAAGGATAAACATGGTTATAACACTATGCCTAACCTACAAACTGAACAAAAGGTTTAATGTGGTTATGCTCTTTAGACTGTTGTCTGAGATGAACATCACTACGAGAAGCTTATGTGTCACTTACACCTAAAGTTTGACTATCAACTATTCCAAAATGAACCTGACAATCGAGATCGAGCATTGGACTCATCTTGGTCAAGCAAAACAAGCGTTCTTCAAACCGAGAAATAGTTACCCAAATCGAGCGTTTGACCCATCTCGATGAACTACACGAACGAATTGCTAAGTGTAAAATGTAACACCCTTACCAAATTATTATCTGATAGCATAAATGTAATTGAGGATATTACTCTTAATCTCTCTAGTCATAGCCATAATAATAAAATTAGTGAATTTACTCCATAAAAATTTCAAATTTTACAAAATAAAGTTTTAAAATTTCAAAGACTTAGAAGAAATCAGTTAAAATCTGAAAATTTCTTTCTAATTGAAATACAAAGTAGAGAAAAATAAAAAAAAAGTTTACAAATTGATGACTATGTTTTACAGCAACTAAATTTTTTATATAGATCAAAATCGAGAGAAAAGATATAAGTCAAAGAAACAGAAATTGAAGCAGAGTTCAAAATCAAAGGAGAGATCAAAATCGAAGAATTGGAATCGAAGCTGAAAATCATAAAAAATCTTAGAACAATAATTGAAATCGAGACCATAGTAAGTAGCATAAGTGCTAATTAATAAACTCAGTAACAGAATCATGATTTTACTTGCATATATCAGAGTCATTATTTAGCCAAAAATACATATATTTCCCTCCTTTGGATTTAGAATCCATACATGTTCGATCTGAATTATGATAATCATAATGCACCCTATGCTAATATGAAAATACCATGAACAAAGTGAGAATTGAAAATTCTCAGTAGGAAATGAATAGTTATAAAAATGTTTGAAAACACATGGTAAGCTTTAGCTGTGTAATGTACATAGAAAACCTCATGGCAACCCAAGTATGACAAGAGCAACACATTCCAACATAACAGAATGAATGTTAAATAAATTATACAATACAGCTTTATATATAAACATCAGCAAGGTCTTCAAACCTCAGTAAACAAATTTCTAAACATCGACAAACATTAGCAAACAAGTACCAATCATTAGCAACATCAGCAAGTAAGTTCCTAATAATAGGAAATCCTCCTTTTACTTAATTTTTCTTTCCATTTCTGCTTCTCTCACATTTTACTCGAAGGCTTTCACTTCCATAGGGAATCTACCCTATCTCTACTGTTACTTTAACATCATGATAGCAAAGTCAGACATACCCACACTAAGTAGACAAGTAACATAAAACAAAATTCATCTCTCTGCCTCTCAACGGTTAGGTGCAAACTTTTCCATGAATCACTTGTTTGCCATCACACACAAACATAAGCAATACAAACCAATAATATATCACAAATAAATTTATCATATAGAAGTTTATAAATAAATCATGATAATTAAATAAAATTCACAAAACTTATAATCTTTAAATTTCAATTTCAATTCTTCAATGGACTAACTATGATTTAAAATTAATTTAATAGTTCTTTTAAAAGTTCATATCATAATCCATAGTTGTCTGGTCCTCATCATAGTTCATAGTTTGTCAGTTCCTCATCATGGTCCATAGTTTGTCCTGGTCCTAATAGTGCATTTATTGTACAAAAGTCTTTTTATTACAAAGATCCAAAATAAAGGTCATAAAATTGTTCCCAAGCTGAGGTAAATATAAGAAAGTCCATGTAATTCATGCACATATATTTATTACACAATATGATTAAAAATATTTATTTAACTTAGGTCTTGATTAATATTTTAATCTTTTTATAGTTTATTATATTGGTTTCATGAAAGAGTCAACATTCAAATTATAATAATTCTAGATTTTGTTAAATATCATAAACATTTCAAAGTCAAGCAAATATTAAGTTTTCATAATATTACATGTGTATAATAAATTTATCAAGAATAATAATATGCACAAAATTTTAAAATAATAAATTAATTAATAAAACATATAAACATACTGAAAATTGTGATTTTATTCATTTTCAAAAAAAAAGGTTTAATTCTTACCTCCGACATAATCTTCTTTCTTTCTTTTTTTCCTTCCATGATTCATACAAGTTTTGTTTCATAATTAAGATAATCTCTTACTTCATTGTTTCATGTTCTACGATGTGTGAAGGGTCAAAAAAATATTTTTTGAGCTAAGATATATGAAAGACATCATGAAGATTTGAAAGATTTGAGGGAAGTGCAATTTGATAGGCAACAGGTCCTATTTTTTTTCTTTCACTCCTTCTTTCCTCTCTCTTTTCTTTCTCTCCTTCTTTTCTACGTTTTCTCTCCCTCGGTCGGCAACTCTCTCCCTCCCACTTTCACTATTTCACACCTTTACTCTCTTGTTTCTTTGCCTCTGTATATAGCCAATTAAATTGGCTATGTTGCACCACATTGCAACTAGATTTTTTTAAAGTAATAATTACTTCTATCCAATCTTGGGCACATTGCACCACTACATAGCCTTCTATTTTTTTTAATGTGAAGTAATGATTAGTTTTAGATTTTTATATTAAAATAATAATTAATTCATAAATATCTTCTTGTAAATATATTTTCATAAATATATCAATTATAATAACTTTAATCTTTATTACTAAGATTAAATGCTAAATTTTATTCTTATTTCTGATTTCATAAACTATTACCAATTAAATTCTTACAAATTTTATCTAATCTCCTTTGATTAAAATCAAATAAAATATTTGAGTTAAAAAAATTAAAATTTTATTCTTCATAAAAATATTTTATAAAAAATAAGATGTTGCATTTCTCCCCTCCTTTTAAGAATTTTTTTCCCAAAATTCATTAACATGATCAAAATAACTCTAGATATGATTTCTAAATGTCATCTAATTCTCATGTTACCTCCTCTGGTAACAGTTCTTCCCAGATCACTTTAACTAAAGAAATTTCTTTTCTTCTCAAGTATTTGACAGATCTATCCATGATTCATACAAGTTTTGTTTCATAATTAAGATAATCTCTTACTTGCATTGTTTCATGTTCTACGATGTGTGAAGGGTCAAAAAAATATTTTTTGAGCTAAGATATATGAAAGACATCATGAAGATTTGAAAGATTTGAGGGAAGTGCAATTTGATAGGCAACAGGTCCTATTTTTTTTTAAAGAATTTTGAATGGACTAATGAATCTGAAATTCAACTTTGTGGATTTAAGGATTCTGCCAATCGCAGTAGTAGGAGTGACATGTTTTCCTTCTTCAAATTCTAGAGACCTTTCTTCTTTGATCAGCATAACTTTTCTCTCTACTCTAAGAAGCAAGTAATTTTTCCTTGTTAGATTTGATCTATTCTATGTTTTGTTGTACTATATCAAGTCTTAATAAACTCTTTTCTCCTATTTCTAACCAATACAAAGGTGATTTGCATCTTCTACCATACAGAGCTTCAAAAGGTGTTATTCCTATGCTAGAATGGTAACTATTATTATAGGCAAACTCTATTAATGGTAGATGAGTATTTCAACTTCCTTAAAATTCTAACACACAGGCTCTAAGTATATCTTCCAAGGTCTAAATGGTTCTTTCAGTTTGATCATCATTCTGAGGGTGGTAAGAGGTACTAAAACAGAGCTTAGTTCCTAAAGCTTCTTGTAAGGATACCCAGAATTTTGAGGTAAATCTCGAGTTTCTGTCTTAAACTATGCTAATTGATACATTGTGTAACTTAACAATTTCTTGAATATAATCCTGAGCCAACTTGTACAATGGGCAACTAATCCTAATAGGCAAAATATGAGTAGATTTAGTTACCTATCAATAATAATCCATGATGCATCATAATTTGATGGAGTCCTAGGTAATCCTATCACAAAATCCATTGATATACTGTTCCATTTCCATTTAGTGATATTCAAGGGTTATAATAATCTAGTAGACTTCTGGTGTTCTATTTTAACTTTTCGACAAATTAGACACTTAGCTACAAAACTAGTTATATCTCTTTTCATCTCATTCCACCCAAACAATTTCTTAAGCTCCTAATACATTTTGGCTGTACCAAGATGCTTAGTGTACTTACTGCAATGTGCCTCAGATAAAATCTTCTTCCTCAATTCTTCATCATTAGGCACACATAACCTTCCTTCGTACATCATAACTCCTCAACCCTAAAATGTTCAATTTGTTCTACTAGAATTCTTCTTTTGAGAGATTATAAAAACCCATCATTTTCTTGGTCTTGTCTTACTTGATCTCTTAAATTATACTCTATTCTTAATTCACTAGCATACAAGCAGTAAGGTTGCAAAGATACTAAAATCTTCAAGTCCCTGGAATTTTCTAACAACTTTTGTTGCCTTATCATCATCGAGGACATGTGTAAGGACTTCCTACTCAAGGCATTGACCACTACATTGGCTTTACTAGCATGATATTTCAATTCAAAATCATAACATTTTAAGAACTCAATCCATCTACGTTGTCTCATATTTAATTCCTTTTAGTCAAAAAGATACTTTAAACTCTTATGATCACTATATACCTCGAATTTGACTCTATATAGGTAATGTCTCCAAATTTTCAAAGCAAATACTACTGTTGCTAACTCTAAGTCATGGGTTGGATAATTTTCTTCATATGGTTTAAGTTGTCTAGATGCATAGGCTACGGTGTTGTATCAAAACACATCCTAAACTCTTCCTAGATGCATCACAAAGCTTTGTCTTGGATTAGGAATTATTAAGACTGAAGTGGAGGTAAGTCTGTTCTTTAACTCCTGAAAACTTGCTTTACAAGCTGAATTCCACTCAAAAAGGTAATTCTTTCTAGTTATCTTAGTCAGAGGTAAAACTAGCTGGGAAATTCTTGAATCTTCTAGAATATCCAGTCAATCCCAAAAAACTCCTAATCTTAATAATTATCTTTGGTCTTTTCCAGTGAACTACTACTTCAATTTTACTAGGGTCTATAACTACTCCTCCCTGAGTGATCACGTGACCTAAAAATCTTACTTCACTTAACTAGAACTCACATTTTTCTAACTTGGCATATAACTACTTTTCCTTTGGGATCTATAGCACTATTTTAAGATGTTGTTCATGCTCCTTCTGAGTTTAGCATAGATGGTTATGTCCTCTAACTAGCTAAGATCTAAAATTCATATTTATGCAATTCATGAATATTTCAGGAGCATAAGATATTATCTAGTTCTAAAGGTTGTCTTAGGTATATCTTCTGGTTTTACTCTTATTTTATAATATTCTAATCTTAAGTCTATCTTTGAGAAGATTGTGATTCCTAACAATTGATTCAACAGGTCATATATCCTAGAGAATGAATATTTATTTTTAATTGTGACTTTGTTTCAATTGTCTATAATCTACATATAATCTCATGCTCCCATCTTTCTTTTTAACTAATAGATCAGGTGCACCCCATGGTAATACATTGGGCATGATAAATCATTTGACTAACAGTTCTTCTATTTGTTTCTTAAGTTCACTTAGCTCCAAAGAGGACATTCTATAAGGTGCAAAAGCTAGAGGCCCTGTTCTCAAAACTAGGTTAATGGAAAACTCAACTTCCCTTTCAAGTGGTAGGTTCACTATCTCTTTGGGAAAACACTTTTGAAAACTCTTTTACTATAAGTATGTTATTTATTTCCTGCCCAACCTCTGAATTTGAAGAAAACAAAAAGAAGAAATACTTGAGCTTCTTTTTAAGAGACATTTCTACGCCTAAGTGACATTAAGGAATAGGGAACAATCTAAGATAATATCAATACCAATCAAAGGAAAGCAAACAAGTCCAAAGTGGAAGCTTTTCGAACATTTTAAACAAGCTTGAAAAGTAGAAACTTTTTCTCTTGAGGAAGTTGAAACCCATAGATTATAAGACAAGGAAGTTATAGACAAATTTAACTTCTTCACACAACTAATAAATATAAAGGAGTGTGTAGCTTCTGAATCAAACAATGCAATTAAGAGAGTGTTTTTAAGAAAGCATTTACCTTGAATTATGTTAGGGAATTGATTTATCTCTTTCCCCACTTAGAGTGAATACCCTTCTTTTAGTATGTGGTTTGTTTAAATAATAAGAAAATTTAGAAAGTTCATCAAATTTAGCCACACACTGTCCCATAGTCATGTTTTTCTGTTTAAGCTGTATGAATTTTGTCTCCTCCTCCTTTTTCTTTTCTTTCCTTGGTTTCTCTCACTTGCACGACCAGATATCATCCTTTTCTAGCATGTAGGAGGCAAAAACTACCCTCACCTAGATGACTTTGGTTGTGTTTGTTGTTCCTATATAAAGTCAGATTGGTTGACTCTGTCTGAGCCCCGACAACGTCAACCAATCCTTTCATGTCTCCCCAATATTGAGGTGATCAATCTCAATATTGTAGTTATAATTTCTATATGGCATGTATAAAATCATGAGTAATCAATAATTCTATATAGCATGTACAAAATAATAAAAAAAGTCAACATGCAAAAATTCAACATATACAAACATTCAATACATAGATATAACTATCTAGTGTCAGAAATCGATGCTCTGATACCATAAATGTAACACCTTTACCAAATTATTATCTGATAGCAAAAATGTAATTGAGGGTATTACTCTTAATCTCTCTAGTCATAGCCATAATAATAAAATTAGTGAATTTACTCCATAAAAATTTTAAATTTTACTAAATAAAGTTTCAAAATTTCGAAGACTCAGAAGAAATCAGTTAAAATCTAAAAAATTCTTTCTAATTAAAATACAAAGTAGAGAAAAATAAAAAAAAAACTTTACAAATCAATGATTGTGTTTTACAACAACTAAATTTTCGACATAGATCAAAATTGAAGGAAAAGATCAAAGTCAAAGAGACAAAAATCGAAGCAAAGTTCAAAATCAAAGGAGAGATCAAAATCGAAGAACTGGAATCGAAGTTGAAAATCATCAAAAATCTTAGAACAATAATTGAAATCGAGGCCATAGTAAGCAGCATAAGTGCTAATTAATAAACTCAGTAACAAAATTATGATTTGACTTGTATATATCAAAGTCATTATTTAGCCAAAAATACATATATTTATAATAACTTCAATATACATATATTTCTCTCCTTTGGATTTAGAATCCATATATGTTCGATTTGAATGATGATAATCATAATGCACCTTATGCTAATATGAAAATGCCATGAACAAAGTGAGAATTGAAAATTCTCAGTAGAAAATGAACAGTTATAAAAAGGTCTAAAAACACATGGTGAGTTTTAGTTGTGTAATGTACACAGAAAACCTCATGGAAACCCAAGTATGACAAGAGCAACACAATTCCAGCATAACAAAACGAATGCTAAATAAATCATACAATACTTTATATATAAACATCAGCAAGGTCCTCAAACCTCAGTAAACAATTTCTAAACATCGACAAACATTAGCAAACAAGTACCAATCATCAGCAACATCAGCAAGCAAGTTCCTCACCACAGGGAATCCACCCCTTACTTTACTTTTTCTTTTCATGTCTGTTTATCTCACATTTTACTTGAATGTCTTCACTTCCATAGGGAATCCACCCCTATCCCTAGTGTTACTTTAACATCGTGATAACAAAGCCAGACATACTCATACTAACCAGGCAGGTAACATAAAAGGAAATTCATCCCTCTACCTCTCAACGATTAAGTGCAAACTTTTTCATGAATTACTTGCTTACCATCACACACAAACATAAGCAACACAAACCAACAATATATCACAAATAAATTCATCATATATAAGTCTACAAATAAATCATGACAATTAAATAAAATTCACAAAACTTAGAATTATTAAATTTAAATGTCAATTCTTCAATGGACTAACTATGATTTAAAATTAATTTAATAGTTCTTTTAAAAGTCCACATCATAGTCCATAGTTATTTAGTCTTCATCATAGTTCATAGTTTGTCAGTTCCTGATCATGGTCCATAGTTTGTCTTGGTCCTGATAGTGCATTCATTGCACAAAAGTTCTTTTGTTGCAAAAGTCCAAAATAAAGGTCATAAAATTACTCTCAAGCCAAGATAAATATAAGAAAATCCATGTAATTCATGCGCATATATTTATTATACAATATGATTAAAAATATTTATTTAACATAGGTCTTAAGTAATATTTTAATATTTTAATAATTTATTATATTGATCCCATGAAAGAGTTAACATTCAAATTATAATAATTCTAAATTTTATCAAATATCATAAATATTTCAAAGCCAAACAAATATCAAGTTTTATAACATTACATATGTATAATAAATTTAACAAGAATAACAATATACACAAAACTTTAAAATAATAAATTAACTAATAAAACATATAAATATACTAAAAATCATGATTTTATTTTTTTAAAAAAATTCAATTCTTACCTCTTACAAAAAAAAAATTTCTTTCTTTTTCCTTCTCTTCTTCCATCTTATTTTCTTCCTCTCCTTCTTTCGTCTCTCTTTTCTTTCTCTCATTCTTTTCTACGTTTCCTCTCCCTCGTTCAGCAACTTTCTCTCCCTCCCACTTTCACTATTTCACACCTTCACTCTCCTATTTCTTTGCCTCTTTATATAGCCAATTAAATTGGCTACGTTGCAACTAGATTTTTTTAAAGTAATAATTACTTCTATCCAATCTTGGGCATGTTGCACAACTACGTAACCTTCTATTTTTTTAACGTGAAGTAATGATTAGTTTTAGATTTTTATATTAAAATAATTATTAATTTATAAATATCTTCTTATAAATATTTTTTATAAATATTTTTTCATAAATATATCAATTATAATACTTTTAATCTTTATTACTAAAATTAAATGCTAAATTTTATTCTTATTTCTAATTTCATAAACAATTACTAATTAAATTTTTACAAATTTTATCTAATATCCTTTGATTAAAACCAAATAAAATATTCGAGTTAAAACAATTAAAATTTTATTTTTTACAAATATTTTATAAAAAACAGGATGTTACATAAAACGAATACTGAAATCGAGCGTTGGAACCATCTCGGCATTGCAAAGTAAAAAATACAACAAGTATTAAACAGAATCATCGAGATCGAGCATTGGGCTCATCTTGATGAAGGAAACAGAGCAAAAGTATAAAGAAAAATACTAAGTATTCAATTAAATAAAAGATCTCTGAAATTAGGATTTGTCCATACATAACAATAAGACCTCACGCAGGGGGCAATGAAATAAACAAGAAAAAGATAAGATCAACCTTCATCCTCCAGAGTCACCACAACTACCTCGGCCTCCGCCACCTCGGTCACTGCTACCCTAACCTCTTACTAGTCTCCTTCCGGTGTTGCTTCTACTCCTTCCTCGCCATCAGCCCTTTGGTTTAGTTGTTCGTTTGGGGTAGTCTCGGGAATAGCAGCATCAATAATTTGGCTATCCTGAACAATCTTCAAAGAACCAATCTCATCTTCATTGAGCCCGGGGTTTAGAAGGCAGAGTTAGGCAAGAGCATTCTCGAATTACTCATCGACATATCTTGACAAATCATTCTTCAACTCAATGATTTCCTTGTTTATTTTGGCCTTGTTCTGTCGAAGGAGTTCGTTCTCAGCTTGAATACCGACAAGGATGGACTCAGAAGAGGCTAAGTTTCTCTCATCATATTCTCCTAAGCTACTGCTTTGCTAAGTTGGACTCAAAGCACATTAGCCTCAGCGGCTTTAGCTCAAAGTGTAGCCATCTCAACAGCTTGAGCCTGAAGAGAAATAACTTCATTAGCGTCTGCAGTAAGGCGGGTGGCCTCAACCTGGAGCCTACCAATCTCAGTCTCACGCAACTTGAGCTCTTTAGTCACTTGAGCCAACTACCCATCCTTCTAGGCAACAGCAAGCTCAAGACTTTGTTTCACACCTCGAAGGGTGTTAAGCTCCCTCTCCAAGCTTTCAGCCTTTTGAATAGACTCCCAAGCCTCTTTTATAAACCGGAGGAAAGAGGGTTACGAAGACTCCAGAGCTAGTTCTTGAAGGAGCTCCGCCATGTCATGCTTAGTTAATATGTCAGTGTCAGTAGGACTCAACAAGGTGTTATCAATAATCGTGGTAGGATTAGCCCTACCAGTCCATACTAATCCGAATGGAAATCGCAACGGAGCACTGTCCTGGATGGCAAGCCTCGGACCGAATGGAGTTTTTAACTCCTTGACATCCTCTAAGATAGCCTCAACAGTTGGCCTCTTCTCCCGTTGATCTTTTCTATTTTCAACCTTCCTTTTTTGGGATCGTAATGGTTGAATAAAAGAACTACCTCAGCTGAAGGCGGGGGATTGCAATGCTTGAAGGTGGAAGAACTACAACGATCACCCTTGCGGCAATCTCTAGGGCCCGGGACCCATATGCCTTTTCCCTCCTAGCGGCAAATCTTTGAGCATAACGTTGAAGTCTGTCTTAAGGCACTATGCTCTCTACAAAAAGAGAAAACGTGTTACAACACTTAAAAAAATCTTGAATACAAGAGAAAGAAATTTATGCAAGATAGATACCTAATAAAGTCTTTACAGAGTCAGCGGGCTCATCCAAAATATCTTTATAGTAGATGGGCCCTTTCTTGTTAGCCCACTCTATAAGGAAATGCAAGACCTCGACCATAGAATTGAAGAGCTCAGAAATCAGAGTCTTTATTTCTTCACTCCTCCGCTTGACGGACACTTTTTTAATTGTCGCATTTGCAAACCCAAGTGTGGGTTGTCTTAAGTAATAAATTTCTCAGTAAGTCTAAGGTCGATCCATAGGGAATTAATGAAGATTAATTATGGTAAGGTAAATATTTTGCTGTTATGGTAAAAAATTATTTACTTGGATAAAAAGATTCACTCTTAGTAAATAAAGTAAAAATAAGATTAATTCATTTTATAACTCAATTAGAATCCTCGCAACATGGAGGTTCCAATCGAAAAATACAACATTAAAAGTCCATTAAAATAATATACGTAATTATATTATGTTTCCTTTAATCATCTATTAATATTATCACTCATAAATGGGATCAAGCATTCATTGTGCCAATATTTTGTCTACAACAAATCAAGATCTCCACTTTACAAGGAGAGTTTCTAACACCAATACTTGTAAATGGGTTCAAGTATTCATTGTGCCAATCTTTTGTCTACAACAAATCAAGAACTCCACTTTACAAGGAGGATTTCTAAATTGATTGGAAACAAAATATAATACGTATAATGATTGCTTGAAAAATATATCATTTAAGAAAAGTCCATTAAAATAATATACGTAATTATATTATGTTTCCTTTAATTATTACCACCACTTGTAAATGGGTTAAAGCATTCACTGTGTCAAAATCTTGTCTATAATAAATCAAGAACTCCTCTTTACAAGGGTCGTTTCTAAATTATCAGAAACAAAATATAATACGTATAATAATTACTAAAAAGATAAATCATTAAAGCACAAGAGATGAATAAATCTAACCTTATTTTATTACCAAGAGCTTCACACTTTAACCCAAGTAGACCGAAACTTATTTACACATACTAAAAGAAAGAAAAAGAGAAAAAGAGAGAGAAAAGGAATTGGAGGAGATCGAGGAGAGAGGTCAAGGCCGCCCAAAAGCCTCTCCCCAGCGTCTTCCCCTAAATAAATTGTGTTTTTTTCATTTAAAATGCAAATGCCTATTTATAGGCAAAGTTTGGTTACTGTGCAATTGCATAGTAACCAAACTTAGTGATTAAGTCTGTTACGTAATCAATGACATATTTTATTTTATTTTTTTCTTTTTTTTAAATAATAATTGAGCAAATGCACAGCCGTGTGTCTAGTCATTTTTTTATTTTTGAGAGAGGTGGTCTTCATGAAAGTTGTAGGCCTGGATCTTTGCTTTAAAATGGCTTTAGTTTCAGTCCAAAATCATTCCTAGAACTCAAGATATGGTCCAATTACTGCAAAGTATTTAGACCCGATTTCAGCTCCTCTGTTTTGACTTCAAAGCCCAATATCACCTCCAAGGAGTCTGATTCTGGAAAAGTTTTCAACATGAAAGTTGTAGAGAATTGTCTTAGTTTTCTTACAAGACCAAAATCACATCAATCCAATATTTGTAACTCAAGTTATAGTCAGTTTACTGAATAATGTCAAAGAGATAATTAAGACTGATTTACGCAATAATTTGTTTAATTGTCCAATTTGACTCAAAATCATAAAATGTGTCAAAACTAACTTAATTAAGCCTAATTGAACCTTAAGAAGCCTAGTGAGAGGATTACAAAATGTATAAAATACAGTATTATCACCGCTCCCAGCCGGCCTAGGTCCAGTATAGATAGAGGTGTGGTTGACTTTCTGGGGTAACAAAAAAAAGAGTTAACCCTGGAGCCTTTTCCATCCTAAAGAAGTCATTTTTAAAATTTTTAAAGGACTCTTGGTATGGTTTGAATACTCTGCGCGCCCATTCTGTGCTTGCAGAATAATCCACTCTTTGTGTTGGTTGTTCCCGGTAGGTGAAAATCGGGTGAAGAGAAAGAAGAAAAAATTAACCGAATAAGGCCATTAAAAAACCCAACACACGAGCTCCAATGCCCGGACAAACCCCCATACATTCGGAGGAAGTTGGGTAGGCTCCACTCGTAGGTGGTTGAGGACATCGATCTCGAAGTCAGTGAACAGAAGCCACACTCTAATCCTTATGAAGAGCGCCTCATACATATACATAAAGTGCTCGCTTTATGTACGTATAGAGCACACCCTTTCCTTTTCAAGTGGATGTCGGACTGCATATTCTCAGTCCTATAGTCCATTTGGGGTTAGTTGGAGGTATTGTTCCTTCTTGTGGGCATTTTTAGTAGTTTTCACGTGAGAAAGGATGCCTAGAACTTCTCGATCAACCCACTGGTACAAGCTTATATCTCTGGGGAAAATAAGATCCCTTTATTCAGCAAGTGCTACCCTCTGGGTTCGCACCATCATGTTATCTACAGAGGAGACACTCGTATTAGATTCTAAATAATCATTTAAGTCTCCTAATGTTATCACAAGCTCAGAGAGTGGACGGGCTAGCCTTTGTCTTGCCAGCTCTCTGGCTTGATCCGCTCTCTGGAATGCCTCTAGGATCCTCAACCTAGTGAAGAAACTTAGTCCTTCATCAGAACCGCCATAGTGGGCTTGAAGCCTTCGTCATGCCTAAGGTGGTGAGGACGATGGAGAACTCAAAACCTCTACTAACAGGCCACTATTATGTACCATCTCCTCACTCCCTGATATTCCCCCCATTAAATGGTGTTTACAAAAAGAAAAAAATGGTGAAAATGAAGAGTACCTTAAGGATTGGACAGTGAAGAGAACTTTAAACATTGAAAAGGGCTTGGTGAAAGCTTGAAACCACCAATGAACGCTGCGAAAGCTTGCCGAAAATATCTCTGGTTCATCATTGAAGTAAGTTCAAAACATGTGGGGAGGTAAAAAGTGGGAAGGGATAAATCCCTCTCTTATTTATAAACAAGGGAAACTTCCCCAACCACTGTCATTAATGAGGGCAAATATGTCTCTTCTCTTTTTGAAACTTTAAAGCGACTAATCATGACACATTCATTTCGAAACTTGAAAATAGTTTATCATGATGTTACGAATCCCAAATGGCGGCTTCCACTGTTCTTCAACCATGTGATGTACTGTTTCTGAACAAAAGCAACTGAAAGGACAATGTTCAGAACATTCAAAATCGAAACAACACTTGACATTTCAGAAGGACATTTAAGCCGAATCACAGACCTTCTTCAAGGCGCCGTGGTAAAACCATAACACAGATCTCAGTCTAACATCAAATTACATTCATCAGATGGGCCCCACAAACTCCACATGGGGGTAACCTACTACGTATCTCGAATAACGGTATGATGACTTAAGCAGAGTGATCCACTCTGGATCCCGACCTTACTCATTAACCCTTAGGGCATACTATGATACATCATAGATCTCAGCCTTTTGGAAAAAAACATCATGAGATTCAGCATTAACACTATGACTTGGATCCTTTTGTCCATTGCGTGTCATGTGCTCTTGCTAAACTCGGATACCTTTACATTTAGCTATCCCATCTAAGCGCCAAGCTGGAGACAACTGTTTTGGACTGCGTTATGGGTCACGGATCAAGAGCAACCCAACCCACTAGAATAGTACTCAGATATCATTACACGCTAGCTTGATAAGTACACCTACCTATTTATTGGGCATATATAAAGCTCTCAAAGAATCCTTGATGGATATGAACATTAATTATATCCTACATAAATAGGAAAATTAGTTAAAAGAGATCACAATCTCTAACGGATTATAATCTTAAATAACTGCATTTAATTCATATTGCATTATGATTCTTAACACCTAAGACACTCTTATAAGTACCCTGCAAGGTCTTAAATGTATGCATCTAATCTATTCCAATATACACAATGCATTCCTTGTGTACGGTCTAACTTGAGCATTAAAGTATTTTTTACAGGTACCCATCTCCTTGCACCACCGTTGTTGATGTCGTGACACGAATGATTCTACCTTCAACCACTTACTGAAATAACCCTTTAAACTTTGGTCAGAACAAGAACTGAATTGAAAATTGAGTGTATAAATACCAAAACTTTAATTTAACTTAAAAATTAATCTAAATGTTTTCACAAACATAAATTAATCTAAATGAGTTTTGATATATTCTCATAATTTTTTTAATAATCATTTTATTATTTAATAAAAAATATTAAATAAAAACTAATTTTTTAATATCTTAAAAACATAAAAAATTTATTTAATACTTTTTTATTTAATAATTAAAAAGATTGATTAGGAAGAATTCCTTTGTTTGGTTTTTAAAGAAAGATAGAGAGAATTGAGAAAACAGAGTAAACAATATTTAGAATTTTTTATCAAATGTCATTGTTAGTAAAATTATTTATCAAAATACTATTTTTAAAATTATTTATCAAATTATACTTTTTAAAAATTATTTATTAAAATATCATTGTTTTAAAATTATATACAAAATTGTCATCCTACTTGACGATCCTAAGTGACTAAAAAATATTAAAAAATATCACGTAAAACAAAAAAAAAGATAATTTGATATATAATTTTAAAATAATAATATTTTGATAAATAATTTAAAAATTAACAATATGATAAATAATATTAAAAAAATAATATTTTAATAAATAATTTTATCAACAAATAATGATTTAATAAAAAAACCCAATATTCAAGGAATTAAAGAAAATGCAACCGAAGATAAAATCTCTTTTAAGGTGATTATCATGTTTTCAACATGATAAAGAAGAATATAAAAAAAAAATAGTAATGATGAAAGAAAGTGAAATTTTAATGAATTGTAAAAGTGATTAGCCATAAAATAACTTATATACTAGTTGAGAAGTAATTAATCATGTAATTAATATAACTATTTAACCAATCACTAGCTAACAAAACTCAATTAACTAACCAATTTACACCATTTCATCACGAAAAGAAGCACAACAAAATTTATATTTACATTTTTAAGGACAGTACTTATTAGCCGGTCAATGTGTCCATAAACGATCCTTATTCACGGAGGATATCATTCCAACCCGCAACCAGAAAGAAAAGGCTTCTGCTATGCTACATCAACATCAAAACAAAACAAAAATGCCACTGTTTCTAAAGCAGTTGCTGTATCCTCACTGTAAGTTTGGTTATGAAGTTAGTAAGAGCCTTGTGTCAAGTGTCAACTCCAGTAATCACCTTTTCCTGTTATCAATTAATAGAACTCATATGAAGGAAATCATTGCATCCACGTTGCTAACTGTCCGGCTGCCATTCTTTGACCTTGTTCGCAGAAAAGCTTGCATGTTTTTTTTCTGGAAAACGAACAAATTTACCAAGTTAGATTAGACAATCAATACATAACCAAATGCCCAAAGATTAAAAAGAGGGAAACACATGAATAAAACAGCTGAGACCGCAAAAGGCATTACTACCAAAAAAAAAAATCCAATTTTTTTTTTTAATAAGCATACTGCAAGAAGACATGTTGTCTTGGACTAATTTGAACCAACTTTGTATTATAAATCTTAATCTACATGACCAGTGTGTCTGATGTTCGTCACTTTGTAGACAAGTAAACCAAAAATTAATGGAGATCAAAATCATGAGAAAGAGATTAGTTGTACCTTGGCTCTGTAAGATTTGATGACTGCAATCAGCAACTTGTCTCCTGCTATTTGTCTCACTTTCTGTATCAATTCATGTCGTGAAATCTTCTTTTCCTGCAAAAAACAAAGGAAGTGAGAACAGTGATTTTAGGAAAAGAAAAAACTAGCGAATTTCCCAAACCCACATGCAAGTCAGATGCACTTACTCTGTGATCTCTGTGGAACTTGGAGATCAGGGCAATATCAGGTGAAGGCAAAAACTTGGAAAGCACAGAAATCAGAGTTGGGAATGGCATCCAAGGCGAAGATGGTCTCAAAGGTTCTTCAGTCTTCTCAATCCCTACAAAATAAAAAATGTTTATAATTAAATTTACAGAAGAACATCTCACAACTGAGGAATAAAAAAAATCCCAAACAGGTACCATAGTAAAACTAAAAACACACCCAAAGATCTTTCCAAACCTTCCAAGGAAGGAACTCTGAAACTAATAACATATGCAGGCAAGACATGAGTGTTCATTCGGCTACTCCAAATTATGTACTTCTTAGGAGCTGAAAAACTATCGATCCCAGAATCATAGTCCTCAGAACTCGGATAGCGTTGCTCTGTACCAGGATGCACAAGTTCTGTTCTCCCTAGAATAACGCGGCACAGTAACAAGTGCCTCACACCACCTTCGTCAACAACAGAGCTTTTCACACTGCACAACAACAAACAGAAAAACACAATTGTTTAAACTCACAATCAACACATATTCAATAACAAATTAATTAACGCTATTAAATGCAAACCAGATTTTTCACACCAATTTTACACATATTAACAACGTACGAATTTTAGATTAATAATGTGCATTATTTAGTTAATAGGATGATATCATAATCGATTACCAATTTGCTAACCAAACAATGCCAAGTTATTAATTCAAAATTTATTACTCACTCCGTTAGACGTTAGTAACTAATAGTCGTTTAAGAAACTCTGTTAAATGATCTAAATTTAAGTAGAAAATTTGATATTTGATAATTTTGAAAAAAAGAAACAACTAATAAGAGAGAGAAAAATTGTTAGTGCAAATAACAATAAATAAAGATAAAATTAAAAATAAATAATAAATATTTTCTTAATTTTTTAAAAATAACAAATAATTTACAACAAAATATTTTTTTTTGTTTGTTTTAAATTTTATTTTGATGTAAGACATAAGAATTAAAAAATATTAAATTAAATCTTAATTAAGAATTTTTTTATTAAATTATATTTATTTATTTTAATTAATTACTCTATTTTATTATATTTATTCAATTTTTATGAGTAATTAATACTATTAAAATATAAAAATAAAGTTATTCAAAGATCACATTTATAATAGAATAAATTTTTTTCATCAAAATGACTCAAGGAATAAATTTTAAAAAGTGAGTATTATTTTAGATGGGAGAAAAGTTTATATAAGAAAATTTTGCTTGTGTAAGCATAATTTTCCTATATATATATATATAACAAAAGTGGTGATGCACGCGTACCTTTCGAGAGGAGAATCATCTGGAGAGAGATATAATTTATGACCATGAGCATGACCAAAACCGTGTGAAACGATGTCACTTATCTCCTCCTCACCGCAAGTTCCGTACCAAGCATACTTCACGTTGGCGTTCCCATCGCGCAACTTCGCCACTGCTCCCGCGTAAACCTGAAAGGATTGAACCCGCGCTTGTGCCATGACGCTAGAGCAGGCGTTTCTATGAATCGCGACAACCTCGGCTTTGGTCCCAAGTAAGCCCAGACCCCGAAGGAACCTCCTCTTGATGAGGTCATGAACAATGTCACGTTCTCCCAGCCTAACAAAGCCTTGGTCTAACACCCCGTGATGGTGGTGTTGCACAACTTTGGCGCCGGAAACAGCGCTCTCGCCGTCGGAAACAACCGAATCATCTTCCTTGCTGGCATACTCTTGTTGAATAGAATCGGTAAGAGCTGAAACACCAAATCCGTTTAGAGGGAATTTTGGCTCCATAGTATTTATTATGTCACAAAAATGACTCAAAAAGATATATATAGAACGGTGTAAAAAAATAAAAAACTAAGCGTGGAGCAAATTAAATGTTAAAAAAAGAAGAATGAATGAATGGACGAAGGTCAAAATAACTAGAAAAGAATTGGAGTATATATATATTTATATGTATAAGCGTGTGTGTTGTTTTTATAGAGATGGAAAACTTGGCGTGGAAGAAAAGAAGGGGTTGGGGGCTGAAAGCTGAGAATGGGAATTAGAAGGAACGGGGAGAGGGTAGTAACATATAGGATTGAAGTGAGGAATATGAGCTTAGTTGAGAATGTGTGAGAGAGTGATAACTGATAAGAAAGAGAGAGATGATGGAAGTGTTCTTAAAACTACAGGTAAGAAAAGAAAACTGGGAACGGAACCAACCGTCAAATATGATATGATATGAAGACGGAATGGGAGTTTGCGATGGGCGGTGCACATTGTGAGGAGGGAGCCGCTCCTTGTTTTGGAGAAGACAAGCCTGTCGATTTGGGACTTGGAATGGCGGTTCCCATGGGGCATTACATGTACTTTTCAACCCTAAATTTCTTCTCAAATTACATATGTGTCCTCTTCGTGTCTTGTGTCTGTGCTCATCCATGACCAATAAATTATTTTCATTAATTACTTTAAATGGATTGGTCGGTGAGAAATGAGACTTGGTTGCGAAATGCGAGGGGATGGAACTGTAATTCCAACCTAGTTTGGCTTTGAGATTGTACTATTTGGATTGGATCCCAAGAAAGCAAAGCCTCACGCCATCGGGAATTAATGTTTACTAGTAGGACAACTAATTATAGTGTACGCCCATCTTAACAAAAGAAATAATTGTGTAAATAAGATTTATATAAATATATTTTTAAAGGCAAAATGAAGATTTTTATTGATTAGTATTAGTGATATAAATGTGTTAAGTTATTTATGAATTATTTGAGTTTAATTTATTAAATATTTGATTAAATTTATTTATTTAATTAAATAAATAAATTTTAATTTTAATTTAAGTTTATATATATATATATATATATATATATATATATATATATATATATATATCATATCTAGTGAGAGAAGTGTTTATTATAATAAGTGAGAGAAGTAAATCTTGACTACTGGATCTTATATGAATAGTCAAGATTAGAACATAAATGTATGTAACTTTTTAAAATGGCACATAACATTTAAGTAACTTTTAATCTTGATCATTCATGTATGGTTATATGATCAAGATTTACTCTTCTCCCAATAAAAACTCCCCTCACTAATATATGTGTGTGTGTGTGTGTGTGTGTGTGTGTTAGAAACATAAAGAGTGAGACAAATATTGATAATTTGTATATACTTCTAAATATTGTTATTGCTTGTATTGTCAATTGTACATGTATGATTTACATTATATAGAATTATGTCAATAACTACTTGCCTAGAATAGAACTAAATTACAGGAAATAAATTTATCCTAATACAAGAATAAATCTATCCTAATTAAATAAGGTAACAAATCAGAAAATATAATAAATAAGAAATAAATCCTAAGAGATCATCTATGATACTCTAAAATATTTCAAGATACAAAAAAGATATTTTAAGATATTTTTAAGATATTCTAACACTTTCCCTCAAGTTAAAGCATACTAAGCTTTAAGCTTGTTATAATTACATCTAAAAGAAAATAAACTAAAAAACATAATCCGTCAAACAGTGTGACAATGGTAGGCAACTGAATATGGGATAGAGATGTGGCTAATGCATTTGGGATTAAGACTAAGGCTAGTGAGTCATAACCAACGTAAGTCACCATCGAAATGATCGTCAACGGGAAAGAAAAATTACCACTAGCATGATTCATCTGTGGGAGAGAAGTCACCACCAAAATGATCGTCGATGGGCAGAAAACTCACCACTAGCATGATTCATCTATGGGAGAGAAGTTACCATCGGAATGATTGTCAGTGGGAAGAGAAGTCGTCACTAATATGATTCATCCATGGGAGAGAAGTCACCACCAGAATGATCTTCGATGGGAAGATAAGCCATTGGTGTGATCCATTAGTGGGAAAAAAATGACATGACAAATACTAGCACTGAAGTATATGTAGATATGGATTTATTCCCATTCTCCTCCTCAATGAGAGCCAGCTAAACTTAAGTTTGTTACAAGTAGAAAACCCATAAAGGCATAAATTGAAAAGCAAAGAACATAGGAAACTAGTACTCCTCCTGAATAACAAAACCTTGGCAATGTCCTTGGCAGACAGCTCCTTGCTTTTCCTCGGCACACGTCCCAAGCAAATGAGACATATTTTGGAGTCTTCGACCTTTCTCCTTAGTGGCCCCTCGACCTCTAAACTGGTCTCCAAAACACTGAGTCAAATATCATACCACCCAATAATGACCTCCAACTAGGTCTTCAAAACACTGAGTCAGATATTATACCACACAGCAACACAAATGGGGTCCTTTACTAGTGTTCAAAGTCTTTAACATAGAATATTTTTCTTCTTCATAATAGTTTAATACCGATCAGCAAAAAATAGAGCAAAAAGTTAGAGAGAAACAAACAGGGGAGAATATACAAAAGAGTTACCAAGTTAGAAATTTTCCTCAAGGTGGATACCATGGTATCAGAGCCTCCTGCTCTGGACCATCTTCCGCAATGGTGAAAACGGCGATGACCAGCGCAACATCTTCAATGACCTCCTCGGATTCATCAAGGAGTAACACGTTTGTTCAACCAGGGTTGTCATCATCCGTTGATGCCTTTTATTAGAACTCCAACCTACAACTTACCGTCCATAAACTTAACGGAAAAAACTACCTTGAATGGGCTCAATCCGTGAAATTGATAATGGATGGTAAGGGGAAGTTGGGGCACCTGACTGGAGAAACGGCACAACCTGGACCAAGTGATCCCTCTCTGAAAAAAATGGAGGTCTGAGAACTCTTTTATAATTGCTTGGCTGATTAATTCTATGGAGCCAGCAATTGGGAAACCTCATCTATTCCTACCGATGACAAAGGATGTATTAGAGGTTGTCTGTGATCGTTATTTTGACCTTGAAAACTCTTCTCAAATTTTTGACTTGAAGACTCGTCTTTGGAAATCCAAACAAGGTGATCAAGATGTTACCAGTTACTACAATGTGATGGTGACTCTTTGGCAAGAACTGGATCAGTGCTATGATGATGACTGGAAAAACCCCAATGACTTTACTCGGTTCAAAAAAAGGGAGGAGAATGATCGGGTCTATGTGTTCCTTGCTAGTCTGAATCAGAGTTTGGATGAAGTACGTGGTCAAATTCTAGGTCGAAAACCTCTTCCCTCCATTTGTGCAGTTTTCTCAGAAATCAGACAAGAAGAATCTAGGAGAAGGATTATGATGCACAATCCTGAAATTTCCAAAATTCAGGAAATTGAAGGTTCAACTTTTGTGATTAAAAGAGAGGATTTAGAGGGAAAAAAGAAACCATGGTGTGAACATTGCAGAAAATCATGGCATACAAAGGAGACTTGTTGGAAACTCCATGGCAAACCACCAAACTGGAAGAAAAAATCCAACAGAGAGACTCGTGCTTTTCATACCATCTCTGAGGACATTCAGCAGCCCCAAATTAATTCTAAGACATCTCCATTTACAAAAGAACAATTAGAACACATGTACAAATTGTTTTCTCCTACTATGTCAGTTAATCCATCTTGTTCTTTGGCACAAAAATGTATCTATCTTATTGGTGCTCTTTTTAGTACAAAACTGAATTAAAAAACTCCATAGATTATTGATTCTGAAGCTACTAATCATATGACAAATTGTTCTAAATTGTTTTCATCTTATAGTCCTTGTGCAGACAATAGAAAAATCAAAATTGCAGATGGTTCTTTCTCTGCAATAGTCGGAATTGGATCTGTTCCTCTTTCTCCTTCCTTAATTCTTCATGATGTTCTTCATGTTCCTAACTTGTCATGCAATCTATTGTCCATTAGTAAAATAACAGTTGGTCTTAAATGTCGTATTGTTTTTGATTCCTAATGTTGTAAATTTCAAGAATTGAATTTGGGGAGGATGATTGGTAGTGCTAGGAAGATTGATGGACTCTATATCTTTGAAGATGAACCTGACTTGAGTAGACAATCTCAACAACGTACCTATTTCAATTCTGTTTTTGTTTCTAGGGATAGTGAAATAATGTTGTGGCATCATTGTTTTAAACACTTGTTTCCTGAATTTTTCGAGAATAAAAATCCATCTCATTTTCCTACGACATTTGTCAATTGTCTAAATATCATCGCACTTCTTGTTTCTCTCAAACTTATAAAACATTCAGTCCATTTATCATAATCTATAGTGATGTTTGGGGACCTAGTCGTGATCCTACACCTTCAGGTAAACGTTGGTTTGTCACATTTATTGATGATCATACTAGGCTGACTTGGGTATACTTGATGAAGGAAAAATCTGAAGTAGAAATAATTTTCAATTTTTTTTAAGATGGTGAAAACACAATTTCAGGAAAAAATTAAAATTTTCAGGAGTGATAATGGTAAAGAATACTTTAACCAACATCTAAGCAATTTTTTCATGGAAATAGGAATTGCTCATCAGAATTCTTGTACTAATACTCCTCAACAAAATGGGGTGACTGAGAGGAAAAATAAACACTTGTTAGAGATAGCTCGAGCATTACTTTTTCAAAACAATGTACCTAAATATTTGTGGGGAGAGGTTGTCTTGACTGCAATCTATTTGATTAATAGAATGCCTAGTAAGGTTTTAAATTTTAAAACATTTTTTGATGTGTTTATGCAGTTTTTTTTCCAATAAATAGGCTTTCAACTTTTTTACGCCTAAAAATATTTGGGTGCACGGTTTTTGTCCATATCCATGACCACAATCACAGTAAACTTGACTCACGAGCAAAAAAAATGTGTTTTTATTGGGTATGCTCCAAATAAAAAAGGATACAAGTGTTTTAATCCCATCTCCAAAAAAACTTTTGTCACTATGGATGTCACCTTTTTTGAGTCAACACCTTATTTTACTACTCATCTTCAAGGGGGAGAAAAAAATGAAGATTCAACACAATATTTTCAACTCAAAGAATCCACCCCTCTTAATACAAATGAGTTAAGTTTTTTAAATAATGAAGACACAGGTGGTTTAACTCTAATGTCGAGACATGAAAATTCAAACTCTGACCCCTATAAAATAGATGTAAATAAGACAAGTACCCCTGGCAAAAACTCCAGATTTTTTGACATTGTCTACTCAGGGAGGAAAACTACTCAAAGAAATGAGCCCTATGATCCTCTGCACTACCATGAATCTTTGAACCCACCAGGTAATTTTTTTCCTGAACTTGTACAAATTACTTAATCTATTTCTGATCCTTCTACAACTACCGAGTCAAATGAATCTAATCTTCCCAGTGCCATTCAAAAAGGTGTAAGGTCATGCACCAAACATCCACTGTCTAACTTTGTGTCATATGAAAATTTGTCACCTATTTTTCGTGCTTTTACCTCACAATTGTCATGTATGGAGATTCCAAAAAAATATACAAGATGCTCTAGAGGTTCCCGAGTGGAAGGAGGCTATCTTGGAAGAGATGAAAGCACTTGAAAAGAATCAAACATGTGGAAATTGATAGACATTTTATTAAAGAAAAGATCGATGATGGAGCCATCTGTATGTCATTTCTTCCAACTACACAACAACTAGCAGATATCCTTACCAAAGGGCTGTTCCGAACTAACTTTGAACATCTTGTAAACAAGTTGGGCTTGATAGATATCTATGCACCAACTTGAGGGGGGTGTCAAAGTTTGTTACTAAATCTGTTGAGATCTTAATGATCTGATTCAGATTTGATTATTAGGATTTGTTACCAAATGTGTTAAGATTTTAATGATCTGATTTAAATTTGATTATTAGGAGATTCTGTTAGAATAAATTTAAATCATTCAGATTTAGATAGATAGTTAGAATAAAATATGATTTAATCAGATTTTAGATAGGAAATCTTTCTGTTTTTATTTTATTCCTTGTATAACAGATTTGGTTATCTTTTCTCAACCAAATCTATCAATAAGTATTTAGTTTATGATTCAATAAAATTATCTGAGAATAAAAGTATTCTCTTATAAAAAACCTATAATATATATAAGACATATCTAGTGAGATGAGTTTTTATTATGAGAGAATGAGAGGAGTAAATCTTGACTATACAATTAGGGGTGTCCAGTGGGTCGGGTCAACCCGCGAACTCACGAGTTTCAACCCAACCCAATGGGTTGGGTTGAGTTCGCAGGTTGGGTTAGGTTGAAAAATGCTTCAACCTACAGTGTGTAGGTCGGGTAGCGGGTTCACATTTTTTTTAAAGAAAAAAGTCGTTTAAATGATAAATAGTATATGAAAAAAATAAAGAGTGAAGTCAATGATTATATCAATACATATGACATGTGTGATGACACTGACTTCGATTGGTTAGACTAATTTGTTGTTTAAGTTATGATTAGCATTATTTAGTTTATTCCAGACTTAGTAAGACTTGTTAGTTATTAATTTGTTATGCACTTATTGACTTATGAGGTTTATTTTATTTGAGATTGAGACCTATTATGTTTGAGTAATGTCAGTTGAGACTTATGGTGTTAATTTGTTAAATTGAGACCTATTATGTTTGAGATTGAGACTTATGGTGTTAATTTGTTAAATTTTGTATTTTGACTCTTTTTTTCAAGAATTTTTTTTAAAAAAAATAACGTTGGATTCACTGGTTTGACCTAACCCAACTCACTTTTGAGCAGGTCGAGTTAGGTCGGGTTGAGTGAAAAAATCTCCTCGACCCAACCCAACCTAACCCACTGCTCTGGTGAAAAGGTCGGGTCAAAAAACGTTACTAAATCCACCCAACCCATCCAGTGGACACCCCTACATACAACCATATATAGATGATCAAGATTAAAAGTTACTTAAATGTCATGTGACTACTTTAAAAAGTCACATGTATTTATGTTCTAATGTTGATCATTCATATATGACCCAATGATCAAGATCCACTTCTCTCATCTCTTACAGTAAACACTTTTCTTACCAAATACGTTACACACATACGAGAGAGAGAGAGAGAGAGAGAGAGAGAGAAAGAGAGAGAGAGAAATTATCATAATTAATAAGAAAATTAAAACTATAGGATTGTTAAAGTTATTTATCTTAATAAGTATTTATAAAAAGTTAACAATAAGTATATACAATATCAATGATTGTTAAAGTTATTTATCTTAATAAGTATTTATAAAAGGTTAACAATAAGTATATACAATGTCAACGAGTTCTATCTTTGTGCATAAAAGAAAAAGACTATTTTATTGCGGAAACATGTTAAATATTTTTAAGTGTTAAATCTTATTTTGAAATATCTTTATGTAATGGTGGAAGGTTATGAATTTTTTTACCATTTTATGCAATGAATATTATGGAAAAATATCTTCTTTATTTCTATTTTTAATTCATCTTCTATTATAAAAGATGTTTATTAATTATTAGTTTAATAAATTAAAAAAAAACTTTAAGAAGAGATTTGATAAAAGGAAAAAAATAATCAAGTTACAAATGAGTTAAATGAGTTATGCCCAAACTTTCATATTTTTATACAAGTCAAGATCAAGTTTTAAAATTAGCTCGTTTAAATAAATTAGTTAAGCTTAAGCAGCTTATTTTTGTGAGTAAGTAAAGCCAGGTGTATTCTGAGTAGGTATCAACAATGAACAAATAGTAAGAGAAACCATTGGAAGAGGTTACAAGGGTTGGACACCCTTAAGTTAGTGTAAACCAATTGCAAAGGTATGGAGTAAGTGGTGGATAGGTGAGAGGGAAGTTTGTGAGCCTTTCCATAACAACAGGCAGAGCAAAAAAAACCTATACTACTCTTACTAGGGAATTCAATATTACATGATTTGAGTACAATTTTTACAACAACAGCATAGGGGTGTCCAAGTCTGTGATGCCAAATTAAGAAAATAGACGAGAATTGACTGCATTATTGTTATGTACAATTGAGGGGAAATTGTGGGAGCCATCACTATGTACATTAGACTCAACAAGATGACTTGATATAGTAGACAAAGAACAATGGCCTCTAGTGAAACTAGTGTTATTTACAGTAATTGAGTTTACAACACAAATAGAAATAAAAGATTGAAACTGAAATTCAGAAGCAAAAGTGCCATTGGACACTGTTCCTTCATATGTGATATGAAAATTGTTTAAACAATAGAGCCCTTCTAGAATGATAGTTCCTTCTAGCAGGACTGCATTAACATGTTATTTAACAAGACAAAAGGAGGGATGAAATTCAAAATAAACAGAGATATCCTTAGCAAATATGCTCACATTAATGAGAATCTTTGCAATTTTAGGAACACGTAGTAAATTATGCAAATCTAAGGGAAAGAAGGATTGATAAAGGATGTAATAGATGAAAAACCAATGTGGCTAATGGGCAAACCTATACCATTTCCAATATGAATTTGATCTGGTCCTGAGTAATCAAACTTTTGCGTCAGGTTGCTGCATCAACAGTGACAAGATTGGTAGCCCTTGAATCAGGGTACCATGCAGAATCAGAGACCAAATGGAGTGGCAAGCATAGCTTGCTTGTTAGTTAGAGGTCTTAGGGTGGGTTGAAGAGATTGCGGTTGATAAGGGAAGGTTGAGATAGAAATGGGTTGATAATTTTGGTCAAATTTATGGTAGCAAATGGAGGCGGTGTGGCCTGGTTTATGACAAACTTGGCAATATGTAGGTGATCTGCCACCATGAAATGGACCTCATATCCCACTATATCCTCCATTGAATCGTCTTCCACCATTATTTGAGGCTGAATAGCCAAGAAAACCAAAATTAGGCAAGGTGTGGCTTTAGAAGAAGGATACAGAGAATTAGATTTGGTTTTGGAATCAGTTTGTGCAAGATTAGTAGACACCACAACTTTTGGGGAATGAATATGAGATTCTTCTCTATTCTAGCCTTTTGTGCAAGAAGCAATAAAGTATAAGGATCAAGTCTTGAGCTAACAAAGATGATGAAGGCATCATAATAATCAAGCAAACCATCCAATATTACCTCAATATGCTCCTGTGGTGAAATTTAATGACCAATTGAGAATGAGTGAGTCTACCAAGGCTTTGATATGAAGAAGATACTCATTCATTGGCTTCGATCCTTTCTTCGTAGTCATTAATTCAGTCTGAATTTGTGAAGCAAAGAAACCCTGAATTTGTTGTCATGCTTCCTCTATACATGATGGCAAACCACTTTGGTTAACATGCACTTAGATCAAGTGGAAAGAATCCACGAGAGGAGTAACTGGTCCTGTTGCTTCAAATCAAGAAATGCTTGATTATCATACTTCAAGCTTGATCTTCAGGTGTGAAGTACTTGGTTGGAATATCTTCCCATGAAAGAATCAAAGTAGCGTATAGCCAGGAACAGAAGCTAGAATTTGTTTTTGCTAGAGAAGAAACTTCTTTTCTTCAAGCCTCATAGAGAGGGTGTGATTGAAGGTGACTAGATTTGGTGTTGATGATTGATTAAGTGAAGTCTCAGCAGAATTGGGTGTGGAAAAGGAAAGAAAATTCAGAGAACGTAAGAGAAACGAAATGTTGAATTGAATTGGTATTTTCACTTGTACATTGATGCATGATATATAATCCATGCTTAACAATAAGGGTGTCAAACGGTTGGATTAGATTATAATGAATGAATAAAAAATAAATCAATAATTCATTTAAGATCTATTAAATTATTATTAAAACCATTCAATTTACCCATTAATTCATTTTAATGGATTGGATGAATGAATATTTAATTTATTCATTTAAAATTATATTTAAAAAAGTCTTTTTAAAAAAAAAATTCTCTAAAAAATTCATTTTTTTCTTTAAGAAAATTTGTTCTCTCTAAAAAATAATTTTTTTTTTAAAAAAATTTATTCTCTCTCTAAAAAATGTTATTCTCTCTCTAAAAGAAATATGTTTCTCTCTCTAAAAAATCTCTTTCTCTCTCTAAAAAAATGTTTCTCCACTAAAACAATATGTTTCTTTCTCTAAAAAGTCTCTTTTATCTCTCTCAAAAATATGTTTATCTCTCTAAAAAAATTTATTGTCTCTCCAAAAAAATTTCTCTCTCTAAAAATCTCTTTCTCTCTCTAAAAATATGCTTTTCTCACTAATAAAAATGACAACCTTCTGAGCAAATTGCAAATCCATTAAGTAAATGGTGTAGGTTTGTACCCATTGCCAAACCAACCAACTAGATGAACCCAATTCATACTATCAGAGTGTAGAAGCTATACTACCAAAGCAAAAAGAGAATATGACTTTAGCGGCTTATGATATATTTTTCTGCATTGGACAATACATTAACTATATTGGTTGTAAAGAGAAGGGACACAATGCAGATTTAAAGTTTCCAATAAATAAAAGCCTCAAATAATCATTGAAAAAATAAGTGTTCACATTTGTCACAAGTAGAAGTCGGCACACTTAAAGCAAATCATTTGCATCTACTCCCAGGTACAACCACAAAAACTCTACTAAAAAATATACCAATACTTTAAGCAAGGGGAAAAATAGTGAAAGAATAAACAAGAGAAAATGGTCTTATAGGTTTCTAGATTCAATCATCCAAACTTCAAATTATGATAGCAATATATCACTTGAATTTAAGTTGCCTCTCACGATGGGGAAGAACCCACCAAAGTACCTGCAAATAGTGGGAAAATAGGATTAGGGTTTGAAAAATTCCAATTTGTTTTGCACTTGAATTTGAAAGTTCCAAACTCAAAGTAAACCAAACCAAACCAAACCACTGACCAACACATACCCAAAATAAATATGACCAGCATAATAGTCTTGAAAACTAATATTCTTTCCCTTTAATTTTGCTAAAACTACAGTACCTGATATAAAGTCATCTTCAAATCTAGAATCTAGTGATTACAAGCTGAGAAATAAAATGAGAGCCTGAAAAATAGAGTTGCAAGCTGAGTTAGGGGCAGAACATGATAGATTAGGTGCAAATTAGAATTTTAAAAAAAGTCAAAATGCTTAAACTTACTAGTTACTACTATCAAGTCCTAGATATAGAGAAAGCTGCAAAGTCCTCCCCAAGTTCTTCGTCATCAAGATTTATTGGAGCTGGATGAGTAACAAACAAAAAAAAGCATTAAACACACATAATGGGATAATTGAAAATGAAAAGTTCAAAAACACTTTAGAAACTAACATGGAGTTCCACAAAGCCAATCATTTGCACATAACAATGCTTCCACATTTTCAGGCAAGATACAACTTCAACACTTGTCAAGTATACATCTCCCAATGCTAAATGCTGACTTTTGATGCAACAGTTGTGATTGGTATACTCAAGATATCTCGTGCCATCAATGAAAGCTTAGGATATTTGACTTCATTTGATCTCCACTATTCCAAAATATCCAAGTCTTGCTTATAATCTAGCAACTCTTCACCCAAATATGCATGTATATCAAATACTTGTAGACTCATGACTTTGGAACATGTCAAAACTCATCCAAGTCCTTTGAAGAGGTAAAACTAGGGTTGTCTCTGATGGACTTCTATAAGCTTGATGATTGTGTCTCAGTTTCTAAAGATTGGATATATTCTAAGAGAAGGGAATCCATATTTTCGCAAATCTCCTTTGCCTTTTGAAATCCATCTTCACCATAAAAGCTTCACATAAAAAAACTCAACAAATCGCAACTTGTACAGAGGATCTAAAACCACAACAAATGAGAGAAAAAGACTATAGAGTCCAATTCTTTTCAAATTTTCCCTTCATTTTTTTTGGCCATGCAAAAAATTTGGTCTTCCTTATCAAGATAAAAGGATGCATCCCTAAGTGAAACTTGAATTTTCCATACATTATAAAAGTATAAATTTGCTGTTGGATAAGAGGTACTTGAGAAGAGAGTGGTGATATCATAAAATGGCTTTTAAAACAGCTATTCTTTCTATATTCTCTCACTCCTCCTCTGATGGACAACTATCAAAGTGGGGATGAAACCCTATGGCACTCTCAAGTATAAGGTAAGTGGAATTCCATCTGCTGGGTACATCTTGACGAACTTGCTTGGAACTTATAGAAGAAAGTTGCTCTAGACATGATACAAACTTCAACTTCCTTGCATCTGAACCTCTAATATACTTCACACTCTCTCCAATTTTAAACAAAGCTCTATCTATGACCTTTAAACCTTTTTGAACAATCAGGTTTAAAATATGTGCACTGCACCTACTAACATGGAAATATTGTCCATAAGGGGGAGACTAAGAAGAAACCATGACAGCAGCATTTAAATATATTAATTTAATTGGACTGGTTTAAACATAAATTACTAGAATTTATTGCAGGGCCTAATCACCACAGGCAAGAACCCATTTATTCAAGTAGCTTTCTTGAACAGTGTCATTTCCTTACTCCTCTTCTTTTCATGCAATAAAATAAGAGATCATAGACATAACATTAAATCATCAAATGGAATCAATGATACTCACTGGTTCCCTATACAATGCTGATCTGAATCATAAAATGGCTTGCTGATAATTAATAACCATATTACTTTTGCTTTTCTCCAGGATAGGCTGTTCTAATTATTCACCTATTAAGAACTTTGTGTGTATCTAAGGATAGTGTACCTTTCTACAGTTGTATAAATAGTAGGTTGTATATGAATCTGTATATATAATTTTTTTTTATATAACTATATATACTATATAGATTCAAAAGTAAATCTAATAATTTAAAAATGAGATACAAGTCTTTGTAAGAAAAAAATGTTTGGGTTTCAACTAAGGGTGGAATGACTCGTACAACCAAACATCAAGTAAAATAATATAATTATCTCATCTGTGCGTAATCAATCATTTAAAAATATGCATAAGTAGTTGTATTCTTTTCTTAAACACCTAGAGTTGGAGAAACTTTACACTGTTAATTGTTTCTTGCTTGTTTTAGTGGGAAGTGGCATGGTGCCTGTTATTATGGTATAGTGGAGCAGGTAAAATTAAACGTGTTGCAGCTCCAACGACCTTCCCTTTTTTTGTCTTTGCAATTTTCTTTACTGGCTTTATTGATAATAAACTATAGGTTTGGTTTGGGTTTAGGATAACAAGCCTAATTGAAGCCAGAAAAGTGAGAGTTTAAGAATGTTTCAAGTCTCAAAACCCCTTCTAGACGTATGAGCGAGAAAAAGTATGTGCAATCACATTAAATTCAGTTTTGCATCACCATATAATCATATGATTGTCTAAAATAGCCACCACAAATTCAAACACTGCAGTTTAATACCCGTAAATTGGTTTACTCATACAACAGTTGTATTTTTGAATTAAATGGTTCATGCAGAATTCCTCTCATGAGTCACAATAGAGAAAAATAAATAGTAAATTACAAGTATATCTGACCTAACAAAAAATCAAACGACGATTTTCCATCAGTATGATCATATTCCTAAGCAAGGACAATTAAACAAACTATGCAAGGGCCCTTTTCCTCACTCCCATATTAAAGTTTTGGCTTCTGAGTATCCACAAATAGCATAGAAGATGAAAAGGACATCAACTAAGAAGACTCAGAATCCCCAATGTCATCTATTAAAGGAATCTCGAAAGCAGAACTCCAAAGGGAAGCCATACAAACTAAAGTACACATTGAGAATCCTAGCATTACCCAACAACACTTTTTTTTTGTCAAGAAAGCATATTTAGGAAATCTCTCCAATGTTTGAGTAGTAGAAAACCCAATGCTCAACAAAAAATTTTAAAGGCCAACATAATGTACTATCAAGCATCAACAATTGAGCAGTAAAAAAGTAGATGACTATTAGACTCAGAACTACTAAAATGCATAATCTATCAAGATACTTAGCCTTGCTTGGCTTCTGAACGGAAAATAATTCATTAACATTCATCTATTGATTCAAGTATACAAATCAAGACATTTAAATTTTGAGTTCCAACAGAACTTAAATTGAACTTAGCCTTTTGCAAGATATAGCAACTAGGAAGAATGAAATTTGCATGCAAGTAACTTGGTGTCCAAAGAATTGAAAAAGTTGACAGCAGCACTAGTCGACACAAATTGATTTGTTATATTAACCCTTATGAACAATACTGCTACTCAATAGAAAGCGAATTGAAAACTCAAGTTGATTATAGAATGATAATTCTCTAAATTATTCTGAGCACATTACATAATCAAATGTTTGAGAGATACTATTTTATAAATAGATAACATTACAAAATAAATAAGTAAACTTGTGGGGCAACTTTATAAATATACTATAATCTATTATTAAAGGCCAAAAAAGGTGGTCCACTGGTGGACCATTCACTAGCTGGTCCACGTAAAAGCCACCCTCATTATTATGTTTTATTGTGGGAAAATTCTAAAAAGGAAGTTTATGGAGGGATCATAATTTTTGAGTCATTAATTTATTATTAAAATAAATTAATAACTTAAATTAAAAGATAAATTTTAATTAATAATATTTAATTTGTATAAAAATTTAATTAAATATATTATTTTTATATAAATAATTATATATACAAAAAATTTATAAATTTTAATTAATAATTTTTTCATATATTCTAGATCTACGTATAAATATTATTAGATTAAAAAAATATGATTCATCTATATAAACTCAAATATATTAGGTGCACGATAGAAGCCTCCTTTATTGTGATGAATTTAGTGCAAACTAATCATAGTGTGGTGAAAACTTGCGTGGCACACAACCACATCTCGTACTGATGCAAACTCGATTACTCACCTTGGTTGTGCCACCAAAGTAGAAGTGGAAGTCCTCCCTATGACAATTGCAATTGGAGACAATCGTTCGTAAAGTAAGGAGAATCCTACGAACATACTATCTAATACATTTTTTAATAAATTCTTTTTTATTAAATCACCTCACATATTAAAATATACACTTAATTTTAATTAACGTATAATTATTTAATTAATATGTAATTAATTCGATTAATATATAATCAAGTTTAAGTATATGCTTTAATATATAACGTGGTCCAATAACAAAAAATGTGTTGAATGAAGTGTATTAGAGAACATGTTCCTAGCACTCCTCTTCTTCATAATCCTTGCCCTTGACGTTTCGATTTGGCAAGCTCCATCCTTAGCCATCAAGTAATAACAATTGGGTCAGTTTAATATGATCCCTCTAGGCAAAGATTTATGATAGGACCTTTTGACTTTTTCAATGATTATGGGTAAATTTTTACATTATTTTTACATTATATTTACATAAATCCTTTTGATTTATAGTAAGTTTTTCTTATTTACATAATGATTCATTTAATTATTTTATTTTATTCCTATAACTTTTTGTTATTTTCACTCATCTCATGGCCTCTCTAATACTATCTGCTGGTGAGAACTCCGACTGGAGCCACCACCAGGAGAATTCCCTGCCGACCAGTGGAGGAGGCGTAGGTGGCGGATCTGGATTTCTGCTACGGAGGTGGTTCGCGTGGTGGTGGCTTGGTGGATTCGCTGCTCAAGGATGACAGAGGTGGTGGCCAACAACGGCGTGGCAGATCTGGTGGCTCGTGGGTGTTTCTGGTTGGGGTTTTAGGTCACAACATGGTGGTGAGGTGTGGAGGTGCTTGGTGGGTTGCGGTGGTGGCTCGCGGGTTGACGGCGAAGATGAGCGGATCTGTGACGACAGCGGCTGGGTTGTTGACGGTGGCAGCTCTGGCACAAGGTTTGTGGTGGCTGGCTCGGAGTGGCTTCAGGTGACGCATATCCGCTGGTTGTTGGTGGGTTTTCTGGTCATGACCACGGCTGTGATCGATTATGCTGTGGCTATGCTTCGTTTGGTCACAACCGTGGCTTCAGGCTTCAGTTTGGTCTTTGAGTGAACGACTAGCCGTGGGGGCTATAAGGAGGGTCGTGGTCGTGACCAGATCCGCAACTGGTGGTCGCGCGACTCACCGATAGGGCAAGGAGGCCATGGCGGATACATGGTGGAGGCCGGTGATGGAGACTTGTGCATGCCACTGCGCACCAAATCTGAGATGGATATTGTTGGAGCCATTTGGCACTAGCCTCAGTGGCCGAAATGGATTTTCCAACGAAGCAGGCGTGGGAGTGTTTAAGGTTAAGGGTGTTTTTTATAATTTGTTACCTCAAGCAATTTCATTATTTGTAAGGATCAATTTCAATTTTTAATTTTTAACATTATTCAAATAATAAATAACTAATCATCAATCATAACTGTTTATTTTATTTTACACAAATTTAATGTCTCGAATAGAGCAAGATTCATGAATGGAACCTTGACTGAAAGGGTCCATCTTAAAATGACCTAACAGCAATGGCGATGGTGGAATGTAAATTGATCTAATCAAATAGTTGTGGGCGAAATGTGCTCCAATTAATAGAATGAGTGGACAGAATTTGGCAAAAAAATACGTGGTTCAATGGAATTTTGTAACATATAGTAGCATATACTAATTTCAAAGCCGAAAAGAAAGATTATGGCATAGTAACAGTACTGTTTTTTAACAAAAAAAAATAAGAATGGATGGCTACTCCATCCTAAGGTTAAGGTAAACTCCCTATTCATTGAACGAATCCTTACAGAGATATTTGAAAAAGCATAAGCAAACTTTAAAATGACAATATTGTGCCAGCAAAGCCTTTTTAAGTTGCAAATAAATGAATATCTTATATATTTAATATTAGTGGTGCTATTTAGTACGAATAGATTTTCTTGTTATAAATGCTGTATAGCCGATCAAGGAGGATTGATATATGAGACAGAAAAAAAAGCCTATTACTCAAATATTACTCAAAGGGAATTGTTATGGTACCCATGCAAAATCATGGGTTCTAGAATCCATGCTTACATGGATAAATAAAATATTAACACATGGATTGGGTAACACTAAGGTGGGTCTTTTATAAATTCAATTGTAAATCAATACTCTTTAAAAAATAAACTGTAAAATAGTCCTTTTTGATTTTGATTTTGATTTTTACATAAGTGGATTAAAATTATAGGGAGAATTAAAAAAAAAAAAAACTAAAAGAAGATAATCTAAAGGTAATAGCCGCTAAGAGGGTTTGTGTTCTTTGCCATTGTAGAGTTGCCGCTGCCAACCATAGTATCCGGCAAAGAAAATCTACAAGTTTGACCCAATTCTACTCTATCTATTATGAAGAAAAAAAAATTCTTAGACTCCTTCCGTCCACAGCCTCACCATCAACAACTGATAAATAGCAGCACCGCGATAAACCCGTGACTCTGAATCAGAACCGACTTTCTCATCCAATTGTGTAATGGAAAATGATGAATACATCATTTTTTCTAAAACACTACTATTCACATCTTTTGTGGACGGTGAAAATTAAGTAAGAGAAAATGATAAGAAAAAAGTGATATAATCAATAATATTAAAAGAAGTATAAAAGAAGATGTATGTTACTATTTGTAGTAAAAATATCATTATTATTATGTAATCCTGAACCATTTATTAAAATAAACTAACAGAATGACTATTTTTCTGACAAAGCATAAACCACTTGCTTATTTGGGGCCACGTGCCTATGAATTTGAGGAGCTCGTAAGTCTTTGCATTTTGTCTCAACTATTGAAGATTAAGCACAATATCAATGATGGAATATCCTCTAACACTCGACAGAACCAATATATCAAATGTCTATAATCATTGACAGATTCATTTTGAAACGGACTGATTTTTGAACAAAAGGGAAGAACAATTCCTTAAAATTCATATATATATATATATATATATATATATATATTAAATTGTAAGGATACATCTCTTATAAATTTTTATTTCTTCAAGGATTATTTTATAAATTAATTGAAAAGAACATGTTAACACTACTATACCACGTTTTTTACTAGTACCTTGTGAACTTGGGTTCTAGAACCCAAACTTATGATTGCCTTCCATATAATTTCCCTCGCTCAACACAATCTCATCTCATTTTGACCTTTTCGTATACTGTTTAACGAAAGCCGTTTCATTCCTTTAAGCATTTCCCTTTATATTAATTTCGAAAGAATTTTTTTCAGTGCTTCATGATAAACTTATCCCATTCAAGTTATGATTTGATAGATGTAGATAATATTTTCAAAATTGATCTTCAATTAACTATAAATTATAATGGATTAATCACAACATAACGTGATTATTGGAATGATATTTCATATACAAATGTGTATTGAGAAAACGTATAAATGATCCCTTTTGCTTCTTTTAACGTTACTGGATTGCCACTTTACAACCCACCCAATAAAGATTCAATTACAAACAGTAGAAACGAAAAAAAAAAAGTGAAAAAAATACTAACGACGATATACAATTCTTTCGAGAAAAAAAGATAATAACCAAGAAAATACAAGCCGCCTATACAAGATGATTCAGTGTCAAGGTGTACAATGGACAAGGGGGCTCATTATAACCAAGCTCCCCAACCAGGAAACATTTGACACAACCGCTCAGGATCGATTGCATCTTGGATAAGTTGTTGCACCTGCAAATAAATACCACGATTATATTTTTCATGGGATATTTGAACAAGTAAATTTAGATTTCATTTCTTTGCTCAGGTTGATGTCATCAATGGTTTAACTCATTTATTTAGAAATTGTTGGCAATTGAAGAACTTTATTCTCCAGTAAGATGGATGTACCTGTTTGTTATGTGAATAGTCGAATATGAATGAATGTGCAAGTGCAACTTGCGTATAGTTACAGGCCAAATCCTTAAACCTAAACTAACACCCATTTTGACTAGTATATGTTCCAACTTCCAATTATACCAGTTACATGACTAAAAAAATACATAGTAATACACTTTATCAGCCAAACGAGGATAAAGATGAAAAAGGAAAAGAAAAACACATTGATTTATATACAAGAATTTGACAGATATATTAACAAAATACCTGCCCATGGATGCTACGCATTTCGCCTTCTTCATATCCATCTAGCTTTTGCTTGACGCGCAGAAGTGCACGTGTAGCATCCTTATTTCCTTCATAATCATTTTGAGGTTCCTCCAAACTTGTATCCAAATCATCATCCATTTCCTGTGGAGAAGGGGAAAAAGGTCGCTGCAGGTTAATCAAGTATTGCAAGTTGAACAGATTTACAGAACCAGTCCAAAATCTACAGCCAGCAATATCATTGAAAACCAAATAAAGAATATCAAGGGTCATTATAAGGGAAAAGGTGGAGGTTAGCAGTCCCCTTATAAAAATACTCATTTCCACAATTCGTACTGATTTCAGCTAGTCACCCAAACAGGGCTGCCCTCCCCAACCCCTCATATTATGGGATGCTGGACATATGTTAAATAAAGAAAATAAAATTGAGGGTCTAAAATACCTTTTGACGCTGCAAAGCTTTCAGAGGAGATAAAGCCCACTTATAAAGAGGATCGTGGATAAAAACCTGTAGAGGACATTCATCTGTTACGAAGAAAATATAAAAATAAAAGTTTAATTCATACTATAGAAAATTGAGTAAAGTATGATTACTTCCACAATAGTCAGCAATGCTTCTTTGTTTGTCCGCATTACAGAGAGTGTTTCCTCGCAACATCTTCGGAAAACCCCCTCTACTCCAGTTACACCCATTCCGTCAATTATGTCTCTTGTAAGCCTAAATGGAACCTGCCAGCAGTTACAGAAGATATCAACAATCCAGATGAAGTATGAAAATGAGTGCATGACTCAAGGACTATCAAAGACATACCCGTTCTGGGGTCTTAAGCATCAAGCCTTGTTCAAAAGCAACACCAAGATCTATGTGAACAACCTCTGCAGTGGCCTGATCAATTAAAATATTCATCGAATGTCGATCTCCAAGCCCAACAATATAACCAACCTGAATATGAATCAATTAATAAATATACCAAGGAGTGTGACAAAATATCAATGTTGTAGATGAGGTTCAGCTGAAATACAATATTCCACATAGAGAATACCTGAAATTAAAAGCTATTTTGAAAGAAAACAGAAGTGAAATATAATGGTGGATTTGGAATTTTGAATCAAATGGATGGGCAATATATGAAGGATTAATTCAGAAGTCAGAACTGTTGAAAACGTGTAAATATATTTTGTATTTATGTAGTTTCCTTGTATAGGCTAATCAAATCATAACAGTAATCTTTGTATTTATTTGTATTTATTGCCATAGTTCTATATAATCAGCTCTCCGTCGTGTAGTTGAGACACGTGGCTTCACAATCTTTATGCTTCTGTTTTCTCTCTTTCAATATGGTATCTAGAGCCTAAACAGAAGCAATCCTAAAACCGTGCACACCCGGTGGGTCCACTGTCCTCCGGTGAAATTTTTTTTTCCAGCCAACTGTGTTTCCATTCCGGTTTGCCGGCCTTTCTCCCTTGCCGTGATGTCTTTCTGGCCTCTTTTCTCCCTTTTCCGCCGTCCACTGCCGTTCGCCGTCCCCTTTTCGACCAGCGACCACACTACCAGCATCGTCTCCCTCAAATCGGCCCAACTCCAGAAGCCCGGCCCCAACGCCGCAGGGATGCGCCCCCATGCGCAGCCCACAACTGCTGCCAAACAGCCACAGCACGACCTGTTTTCCGATGCGTGACAGCGCGCCCAGTCGCTGCTCCTCTCGCTTGACTCGTCTCTGCCTCCTCTACACTGATCTGCCCTCAAATCTTCCATTAGACATCTCTGTCCCCTTGTTTCCTTGTGTTGAGACTTTCAGGTACCTTGTGGTTTCAATTTTTGCACTTTGTATTCTGACTCATGGCTAGTTCTACCTCCCTAGATGGCTCTAAAGACAACCCAAAGGCTGAGCTTCCTGTTTTCACGAGTTACCTCAATGCCCCTCTCTCCGCTGATAAATTAGATGGCAGCAACTATGATACATGAGCTTCAGACGTCAAGTTGTGGCTTGAGGGTCAAGGATATGAAGACCACCTAACCACAGAACTTGCCTCTGTGCCTGCGGAATAACCCAGGTGGAAGAAGATTGATAAACTGTTGTGCGTTGTCATCAAGTCCACCATTCACTCGTCCCTTAAGCAAATCTTCCGTGCTCAGACAACTTGTGCCTCTGTTTGGGAGCAGGTCAAGGTTCTTTACACTAATGACACTCGGTGGCTATATGGGGTTTGTCACAATCTCATGAGCTTTATTTCTCCTCGACAGTTTGATGGACCTATGTTTGCTTACTTGGGGAAGGTTCATGGTTCTCTTCATGATTTCAATGAGTTGCTACCCCTTGCTGCTACCCCGGCGAAAGAACTCGAGCAACGCAACACCTTCTTCATGCCCATGGCCTTGTATGGTTTGCCTCCGGAATATTTTGCAACTGTGATAAGATTTTGGGTTTGCTTACTATCCCTACTCTGTCCTCTGCTTGGTCTACTTTGCTCCGGGTCCCGGCTAAGCACCCTTCTGATTCTGTCCTGGCCTCAGCTCTGGTTAATACTTCTGCCCTCGTCTCCCAAAGTGCCAATCGTGGTCGTTCTCGCACTAGCACCTCGGGTAGGCCTCGTCCGAAGTGTACATTCTGTAACAAGTTAGATCATACAGAGGATAGATGTTGGACCAAACATGACCATCCTCCATGGGCTGCCAATGTTGCCCAGGCTGTTGTACCTGATTTACCTGAGCCTTCTGCACCACCGACCTCATCTCCGACTGCCTATGCAAACTTTCTGAAATGGTTTGAGCAACAGCAAACTTCTACCTCTACTGCATCTGTCGAGCACACTGGTAATGCATTTGCTTGTCTCTCACAATCACCACCCTTAAGTCCTTGGGTCCTTGACTCTGATGCATTTGACCATATCTCTAGTAATAAGCGTCTTTTCTCCAAACTTTCTAACTCTGGCTATTTACCTATGATTACTGTAATAAATGGTTCCCAAACACAGCCCCAAGGGATTGGAACTATCCATCTCCTCCCTTCTCTATCTGTTGATTCAATTCTTTATGTCCCTAGATGTCCTTTTAATTTACTGTCCATTAGTCGTTTGACACGTTCTTTAGATTGTCGCATTAGTTTCACTAAAGAATCTGTCATTTTGCAAGACTAGAGTTCGGGACGGATGATTGGCTCCGGATGTGAGTCTAATGGCCTTTACCAGCTCTCTGCCACCTCTCGTGTGTGCTCTGTTACGGATTCCCCTCTCACCATCCATGCTCAATTGGGTCATCCTAGCCTTGCCAAACTACAGCAAATGGTGCCAAACTTTTTTAAGTTATCTAGTTTACCCTGTGAGTTGTGTCAACTTGGGAAACACACCCGTAGTCCGTTTCCCGATAGAGTGTGTCGTTGAGTTGCATCTCCTTTTGCCTTAGTGTATTCTGTTATTTGGAGTCCCAGTCGTGTTGAGTCTACTTTTGGGTTCAAATACTTTGTTATTTTCATTGATGACTATTCTCGGTGTACTTGGTTATTTTTAATGAAAAATAGATCAGAGTTGTTTTCAATTTTTCAGACCTTTTATCATGAAATAAAAACTCAGTTTGGTGTTCCAATTCGTATTTTGTATAGTGACAATGCCCGTGAATTTTTATCTCAGAATTTTCAAACTTTTATGGAATCTAATGGCATTATTCACCCAACATCTTGTGCCTATACCCTTCAACAAAATGGGGTTGCTGAGCACAAAAATAGACATCTTATTGAAACAACTCGGACCCTTTTGCATCATGGTCGTGTTCCCTTCCGTTTTTGGGGCGATGCAATTCTCACTGCCTGCTATTTGATTAATCGTATGCCCTCTTTTATGCTTGACAACCGAGTATCCCATTTTGTTTTTATAGAAAGGAGGAATATTTGAATATCTGAATATTATTCCTTGATTAATCTGTACAGAGAAGGTTACAATATATATAGACTAATGCTATTAATTGCTATCCTAAAAAAAAGGGAGAAATATCCGCCCTAATAAAAGCAAGAATAAAAAACGTATCTGTACATATCTGATATTAAAGCTAATATATTACAACATATATTACAACACTCCCCCTCAAGCTGGTGAGTGAATATCAATCATTCCCAGCTTGCAAGTAAGACTATGAAATCGCTCTGTGAGAAGCCCCTTGGTGAAGACATCTGCTAATTGGTGCTCTGAAGGGACGTACTCTGTAGTTATAAGGCCATCATCTAATTTTTCCTTGATGAAATGGCGATCAATCTCTATATGCTTTGTCCGATCATGCTGAACCGGGTTGTGAGCAATGCTGATTGCCGACTTGTTATCACACAATAACCTCATAGGAGCTTCATACTTTATTCTGAGATCATCGAGTATGATTCTCATCCATAATAGTTCGCAAATTCCTTGTGCCATAGCCCGAAATTCAGCCTCTGCACTTGACCTTGCAACCACATTTTGTTTCTTACTTCTCCAAGTCACCAAGTTTCCTCCTAAAAACATACAGTAACCGAGGTAGACCGCTGTCGACAACTGACCCGCAAGCATAATCTGCATCGTATAGGTTTCAATGGTCAATGTTTGTTCTTTTCGAAATAGAAGTCCTCTTCCGGGCTTGTCTTCAAATGAAGAATTCTATTCACACTAGCATATGTCTCTCACGAGGATCATGCATGAAGCGGCTAACCACACCGACAAAGATAGGCTATGTCGGGTCTAGTGTGAGACAAATATATCGTTTTTCCCACAAGTCTCGATCATCGTGCCTTATCCACCCTTGGGCTCTCCTCATTGTTTCCAATCCCGTGATTTTGTTCAATAGGTGCCCCCGTGGTTTTGCAACCTAGCTTCCCTGTTTCCTTAAGAAGATCTAGGACATATTTCCTTTGGGAAATAAAGATGCCTTGTTTGGAATAGGCAACCTCTATCCCAAGGAAGTACTTGACTTCCCAAGTCCTTCATTTCAAAGCGTGCAGCTAATTTTTCTTTTAGGACTGTTTCTCAACCTCATCATCACCAAAGAATGATCATGTCATCAACATAAACCGGAAGAAGTGTAAGCCCGCCTTCTTTGGAATGTTTTATAAAGAGGGTATGATCTCCCGGCTCGCCTATAACCTAAGGACACCATAGCATTGGTGAACCTCCCAAACCAAGCACGAGGAGACCGCTTGAGTCCATATAAGGCCTTCCTTAACTTGCATACCATATTCCCTCCACCGGTAGGTCCATATCCCTGGTGGGATGTCCATATACACTTCCTCTTCCAAATTCCCATGGAGAAAAGCATTTTTAACATCGAATTGGTGCAAGTCCCATCCAAAGTGTGTCGCCAAGGAGAGAATGATCCTCCGACGTTGTTCATCTTTGCTACGGAGCAAATGTTTCCTCATAATCAATCCCATATGTCCGAGTGTACCCTTTGCAACCAGCCTTGCTTTGTACCGGTCTAGAGTACCATCGACCGATATTTCACTTGTGTAAATCCATCCGCACCCAACTATCCTTTTGTCCTTCGGCTTCTCAACAATTTCCTGGTCTCATTCTTGTTTAAAGCACTCATTTCTTCATGCATGGCTTGAACCCAATTCTTATTCATTAATGCTTCTTGTCTTGAAGTGGGGACTCGATAGAATCAATTCTTTGAAATAAAACTCGATCTTTGTCGATAGGTTTTTAGTGGACACAAACCGAGATATGGGGTATTTTGCACAAGTTCTTCCGGCTTTTCTTAAAGCTATTGGCAAGTCATCGGGTTAGGTTCACAAATATCATGTAAAGAACTATTCAAAGGTTCGAGAATCGGAATGCTTACCCTGGTTCGGACGACCGAAGCCGCGTTGGACCAGGTTGGGTTTTTCCGATAATACACACCTCATAAACGATCTATAGGAACAGACATCGATTCTTTAGGTGTCTCTCGAAGTTCAGACGATGATGTGACATCCTTTATCGAGGAGGATAGAAGACTCAATCGATTCAACCAAAAGAGGAACAAAAGATGACTCAAAGGACTCGGCTTCTTGACCACTCTCCCCGAGGACGAAGGTGAAAAGACTCGGACTCATGAAAAGTAACATCCATGGAGACATAGACACGACGACTTTGAGGATGATAACATTTGTACCCTTTTTTGTCCTGGTGCATATCCTATGAAGATACATTTGGCTGCCCGAGGATCTAACTTACCACGATATTGACTATGGACATGAACAAAGGCAAACAACTGACCAAAGACACGACACGGTAGATTCTTCATGGTAGGGATGGAAGGAAGAAGGAAGTCATGACTTGCACAGACTAAGACCATCCAAGACACGGGAGGAGCAACTCTGTTTATCAAGTATGCGGCAGTTAAGACAGCTTCCCCCCAATAAGACTTAGGGACAGACATTTGGAATAAAAGAGCTCTGGCAATTTCTAGGAGATGACGGTTCTTTCTTTCTGCAACCCCATTTTGTTGGGGAGTATCAACACAAGTTAATTCATGTAACACACCATGGTCTTTATGGAAATTTGTAAAATGGTGATTCACATATTCCTTGCCATTATCAGATCGTAACCGTTTTATGGATTTTCCAAACTGGGTTTGAACCATGCGATAGAAATTCAAGAATATTTGAAACACTTAGATTTATCTTTCATAAGAAAGATCCATGTGACCCTAGTGCAGTCATCAATAAATGAAACAAACCATTTTGCACCGATATATTAGAATTAGAGGAAGGTCCCCACACATCGAATGAATAAGATCAAAAGGTTCAATACTTTTATTATTATTTGGAGAAAACGTTGTGCGATGGTGTTTCGCAAATTGACAAACATCACAAAGAAAAGACTCAACAGACTCATTTTTAAACAATTGCGGAAATAAAGACCTAAGAAGACTGAAAGGAGGATGACCAAGGCGTTTGTGATGAAGCCATATCTGAGATGCAGCAGAATCGGAACTTGTCGCATGATTGGATGTGGACATCGTCGGACTAGTATGACCGTGAAGCCGGTGTAGAACATATAACCCTCCCTGTTCCTTAGCAACCCCAATCGTCCTCCCCGTGGTAAGATCCTGAAACACACAATGAGAGGGAAAGAAGGTCACTGTACAGTTTAAATCTGTGGTAAGCTTATGAATAGAAATGAGGTTATTAGACAAATGAGGGACATGAAGCACATTATGTAAAGGAAGGGAAGGGTGAAGTGAAATAGTACCACATCCTAAAACAGGAACATGGGATCCACTAGCAACAGTGATGTGATGCTTACCAGATAATTTAGAGTAAGTGGAGAAATATGAGGGATAAGGGGTCATATGATCAGTAGCACCAGAGTCAATAATCCAGAGATCCTCAGATACAGTACTAGAAACATTAAAAGAAAAAGAACTGAAATTCTTACCAGTCATAGTTAGAGAACAAGTGCCGGAAGGCTTACTCATAGAATCCAAGAGAGTGCGCAAACGATCCAACTCGGCTTTACTAAGCGAGGAATTGCCTCCCCAGACGGTGGTGCGAGACCTCTTCACCCTCAATAACCAAATCGGACATTTGTTTGATTAACTTGCCTTTGTTGATCTGCCTTTAAAACCCCCGAGCGTCCAAGAACCTTATCTCTGCCATGGAGTTTAAAACAAGTGTCCTTAGTGTGTGTTGAGACTTCTTGCAAAAAGGACACCGGCGCTCGTCACGTTTGGCGGACGACTTCAGAGGATGAGCCGGGCCTTTCGGATGATAACCCACCAATAGGACCTTTACCGGTGGCCAAAGCAGAACCATCACCGGGAATTACCGGTATTCAACATTTGCCCGACGACTCTCTTCCCCCTAAGTGTGTAGAACACCTCGGAGAGAGAAGGAAGCTTGTCCTTACCCAAAATCTGAACCCGAATAGGATCATATTCAGCATTCAACCCAGAGAGAAACTTAAAGACCCGTCCACGCTCAATAAACTTGGCTAAAGTAGCAGAATCCTCACCGCATTTCATTTTTAAATCTGGTTTTGATCCAGTTCAATCCATAAACCATTCAGAGTACCATAATAATCGGTGATGAAGAGATCCTTGCTTGGTATTAAAAATTGTATTTTCTAATTCATAACATTCGCAACAATATCTTGTTTCATAGAATAAGTTTTACCCAAACTATCCCAAATTTCACGTGCGAGAGGTAAAAAACATACAATTCTTGCGATATCGGGTGTCATAGAGTTCCATAGCCAAGTCATAATCAACGAATCTTCATCATCCCAAATGCCGAATCTGTGGGTCATTGGCTGCGGAGGATCTCCTACAATGTGCGACAACTTCCGACGACCCTCGAGAGTGGTGCGAATAACCTGGGCCCATTGGAGATAATTCTTACCATTGAGATGATAAGAAGAGTGTAAACCGGAAGATCATGAGGATTTAGTCTTTGGAACGGCAACGGGAGGCGTTGGAACGACAACCGGAGGGGCGTAGTGATGGCGGAGGACCGGGTGTCCACCGTAGACATGCCGGGTGGACACGAAAATAAGCAAAAGGCACGAGGAGGAGCCGACGATCCGAACGGCGTTGGTCGCGCGGTGAACGGAGGCGTGGAGGGCGGCGCGTGGCTCTCACGCGCACGTGCTGGCGGCGCGCGTTGAGGCGCGTGGCGGCGCGGTTTGGGGTGGGCTTTTCGTGGAGGCGGAAAACGCCGACAAGCGCCCGGCGGGGCGGTGAGGCCAAAAACGGCATGACAGCGGTGGCGGGTGGAGGTTTGAAACTTTGCAAAGGGAGGCAAAGCAATAAAATTTGCTCGGCGGAAGAAGGCAGCAATAAGGCTCGTCGGAAGAAAAAAAACAAGGCAAGCCCTAGGAAACGCCCTTCACGATACCATATAGAAAGGAGGAATATTTGAATATCCGAATATTATTCCTTGATTAATCTGCTGAGAGAAGGTTACAATATATATAGACTAATGCTATTAATTGCTATCCTAAAAAAAAAGGAGAAATATCCGCCCTAATAAAAGCAAGAATAAAAAACGTATCTGTACATATCTGATATTAAAGCTAATATATTACAACATATATTACAACAGTTTTGTTCCTTCACCAACCCCTTTTTTCTCTTCCGCCTCGTGTCTTCGGGTCAACATGTTTTGTCCATAATGTCACTCCAGGTCTTACCAAACTGTTTGCTCGCTCCATCAAATGTGTTTTTCTCGGTTACCTTCAATCTCAAAAGGGTTATTGGTATTTTTCACCCATTCTTAAGCGTTATCTAGTCTCTGTCGATGTCACATTCTTCGAGTCTTATCCTTTCTTTGAGTCTCCTGACCTGCCACTTACACCCATTACTGAGGTCCTCCATATTTTTCCTCCTCTTGTCCTAATTGACCTTGCTCCACCACCACCTTCCCCTGTTGATGCCCCGGTCCCTACTACGCGCCCCATCTAGGTCTATCATCGCCGGCCACAGCCACAGCCACCACCTCTGCCACCATCACCATCAAAGGTTGTAGAGGTTACTGAGGCCCCTGTGGAATCTCCTCCGCACCAACTCCTTTACCAACTTCGGCATTGCCTCCGGCACCAGACCTTCCCATTGCACTTCGAAAAGGTATACGATCCACTCGTAACCCTTCTCCTCACTATGTTACTCTAAGTTACCATTGCCTCTCTTCATTGCATTATGCTTGTCTTCTATGTCTATTCCTAAACCTCTAAGTGAAGCTTTATCCCATCTTGGGTAGTGACAAGCAATGATTGATGAAATGAGTGCACTTCAGAGCAATGGTACTTCGGAGCTTGTTTCTCTTCCTCCTGGGAAGTCTGTTGTAGGATTCCAATGGATTTATATGGTCAAGGTTGACCTTGATGGCACTCTTGATCACCTAAAGGTTCTTCTGGTGGCAAAAAGGTATACCCATATATTTGGTTTAAATTATGGGGACACTTTCTCATCAGTGGCAAAGATGGCTTCTGTTCGGATTTTTTTGTCTATGGCCGCTATTCGCCACTGGCCCCTTCATCAGCTGGACATCAAGAATGCTTTTCTCCATGGTGATCTGGAAGAAGAAGTCTACATGGAGCAACCTCCAGGGTTTGTTGCTCAGGGGAGTCTTCTGGCCTCGTTTGTCGTCTACACAAGTCCTTGTATGGTCTCAAACAATCTCCTCGGGCTTGGTTTGATCGATTCAGTACTGTTGTTCAGCAGTTTGGTATGACGCGTAGTGAGGCTGACCACTTTGTCTTCTATCGCCATACAATCTGAGGCTATATCTATTTGATTATGTATGTGGATGACATTGTCATCACAGGCAGCGATCACCAAGGTATAACTCAGATAAAACAGCACCTCTGTCATCACTTTCAGACCAAAGATCTTGGCAAACTTCGTTATTTCTTAAGAATTGAAATGGCACAATCCAAGGATGACATAGTTATCTCACAAAGGAAGTATACTATGAACATTCTTGAGGAAACATGACTATTGAATGCAAAGCCAGTTGACACCCCTATGGATCCCAATGTTACACTTTTATAGGGATCAGGAGAAGCCACTTTCAGACCCAGGAAGATATAGACGATTGGTTGGAAAACTTAACTATCTTACTGTTACCCGTCTAGATATCTCCTTTGCGGTGAGTGTAGTAAGCTAATTTCTAAACTCACCTTGTGAAGGACATTGGGATGCAGTGATTCGTATTCTCATATATATTAAGAGAGCTCCAGGAAAAGGCCTTGTCTATGAAGACAAAGGACACACTTAGATTGTTGGATACTCAGATGCCGATTGGGCAGGTTCTCCTACTGATAGGAGATCCACTTTTGGTTATTATGTATCCATTGGGGGTAATCTAATATCCTAGAAGAGTAAGAAACAAATATGGTTGGAAGATCAAGTGCCGAAGCAGAATATCGAGCCATGGCTTCAGCTACTTGCGAACTCATTTGGTTAAAACAGCTTCTTAAAAGAGCTTTAGTTTGGAAACGTTATGCAAATGACTCTTATTTGTGATAAACAAGTTGCATTGCCTATTGCTTCCATTCTAGTGTTTCATGAGAGGACCAAACACATTGAAATAGACTGTCACTTTATTAGAGAGAAGATCTTTTCTGGAGACATCACCACTAGCTTTGTCAATTCAAATGATCAACTGACATATGTTTTCACTAAGTCTTTGAGAGGTCCTTGAGTAAACTATATTTGTAACAGGCTTGGTGCATATGACTTATATGCTCCAGCTTGAGGGAGAGTGTTGAAAACGTGTAAATATATTTTGTATTTATATAGTTTGCTTGTATAGGCTAATCAAATTATAACAGTAATCTTTATATTTATTTGTATTTATTGCCATAGTTCTGTATAATCAGCTTTCCGTCGTGTAGTTGAGACACGCGGTTTCACAATTTTTATGCTTCTGTTTTCTCTCTTTTAACAAGAACCATATTCATTCTGACAAGGTTATACTATCAAAAGACTAGATGTTTGCTTTAAAAGTTGGGAAAAAAATAGCACATAAAACCTTTAAATAAGTGCACTAGAAATGATTTAATTTGAATTAATTCTCAAAAGACTAGGGCTTCTTTAATTTTACTTCGATAAAGACCATTGACACTACAGTTTAAAATACCTTTCAGCAATATTAAGCACTAGGAGATCCAAATATTGAAAAAATAGGCATGCAGCGAAAGTAGAATTCACTTACCATAGAACTAGCAGCTACACTTCGGGTGTAAGCAAGTCTCTTCTCAAACCACTCAGCTGGCTGTAAAAACCTTTCCAAGAAAAAGTAATGCATAACAGGCCTGCACGACAATGTCATTAAGCTATGAAGTTGACTATGTATTCTTGGTCCTTTAAAAGAAAAGTACAGGAGAAAACCTGAAATTCCTGCAAACTTCCTGGAATGCTTTGCGCTTGTCCCTTTCCTATAAAAAAACATCACACACTTTACTCCTATTCGATTTGATATATCAGAAAATAAAAGGTAACTTGAAAATAGAGGGATTATTGCTGAATTGTGTCTCTAAAACAGACCACACATGACCTGTATATATATTAGTGCCAGCATTAATTACAAAGATCCTAATTACAATGATATACAATTCTAAAATAATTCCTAAGATTTCTCCTAATTGATTCTACCATATTTACACGATATGTTACCGTATATATATAGGAAAACAAGGTATAATATATATTAAATAATTTTATAATATATTTATGCTGTGTCAATCTGTCTTCTCAATTTTGTTTTGCATTCTCTTTCTCAGGCTTAGAGTAAGAATTGAATTAGTAAAATGATTGTACAATATTTGATAAAGAATGAATCTTACATGATACTGTCCCCGTAATTCTCTCTGACATCATTGTTCATGTCATAGGTACTAAAACATCTCTACAAACAGTAAGAATGGCAATATGGAAGTGTTGTATCGCTATAGATTAATGTAATTTTTCAAGCAAGTTCCACTAGGTTTCCCTCAGATCATGATAGATTTCCATAACATGAGGAGCCTAATGATTATCTGACAAATACATAATAAATTTGGAGATTCAATTTATCTATACTTCATTTCTTGCCCTGATTTTCTCTATTTGAGAGGATGTTTTATCTTCCCTTACCATATTCTACTTTTCTCTCATTAGAAATTTTTTTCAAAAGACATTTTGTTAGGAGGAAAAGATCAAAATAAATCTCTATCTTGTACTAGGTACCTTGTGTAGGTAGAGGTTAAGGTTGTACTTGGTTTGTTTTCTGTTTTCATTTTCAGTTTGTGTTTTTACTAATATTTACAAAAATGTTATCTTGTTTTCACTATTTTCTTCACAAAAGTTTGAAAATAGAAAACAAGGTGGCATTTTTTTAATTATTAATGAAAACATATCAATTGAAAATGAAAACAGAAAACAAACCAAACACCCCCTAATCTTCCATAATGAAAATGGAAAAAATAAAACAATAAAAATAAGAGAAAACATCAACAGAGCAAAGCTGCCAATCCCTCTGCATATCTGATGAATATCAGAATTGTCTAAAGAGTTTGGAGGATTTTTTCATGTGATTTCAGAGGTATTGGGAGTAAAGAACGCAGTTCCCACTGGCGGTGTCATTGGAGCATAAATGCCAGATTTTCACAAATATATTTTGCTATTGCATCTTTTTAAGAATAAAATGGTTTTCTTAGCATCATTATGGTGCTCAGCTAATGATTAATTTAGAGGGGTTTCTTTGTTGGACATGCAGAGACTGGGCCGACCGGCAAGCTTTGCTTTTGTGCTTCTTTTGTTTGTGATGGATTTTGTGCATTTTTTGGTTTCTTTAGGATACCTTATCCTCTTTACTTGTATTTTATTTTTTTTATCCTCTAAAATTATTTATTTTATGAAAAAATTGCTTTTTATTCCTTTAACAAAGCAGCAAAAATAATTCTATCAGAAAACATGAAGTACCTAAAGAAGTACTGTCTCACCAATTTCAATGTAAACTAGCATAATTCTCATTCTATTTTGTTGATGACGATCTCATCAATCAATTATTAAAGATTAAATTAATAATATTTTATGCAACTAGACAACACAAAACACTTTGTATGCATTTAATGGAAGATTGGAACTTCAGAATTTTGCATTATACAAAAGCAGATGATGTAATAGCCATTTGACATTTAATATTTCAGAGTTAATTGTTTTTCTTTTTTTTCCCTCTATTCTTTTTGGTTAAAAATTCTGAGTACCATCACTTTAGAAGACTCAAACAAGCAATATACTTCAGCTGCACCAAAAAAAAAAAAGCAATATACTTCAACAAAATTAAAGAAATACTTTTATGATGCTCATGTTGACAAAAGTACTTAAATATTATTTGCTTACATTTGTCAAGTGCTCTCGGCATTTGAGAAACGACCAATCCCCGATTCCATAGCGACCATGAGCACCTCCATTTCTCATGCTGAAGTTCAAGGATTATCAATCACTTTATCGTTGAACAGAACAAGAAATTTTGTAGTAAAATATCTTTCTTTGACTGACCTCCCTGTAAGATAATCACCGAGAGGAAGAGTGCCATTAACCCACTCAAGAACACCAGCGCTTGGAGTAAAAGGAACAACCTATTTCATAAAAAAAAAAAATTCTCAACCATTTTAAGAATTCAATCTCTTTCAGTCATAACTTTAAAACTATTATACACAACCTCAGGTGAGCAATAAAGTCATTTTCCTCCACGAAAATTATTTCCAGATTAGTAGTATTACATATAAGATGGAAAGATTGCAAAACTCATGGGCACTGGGCAACATTTCATTTTTCGGGCAAAAACTTCCCTTCACATGTATTCTGACGCATATCATAGATTTTCAGGAAGCAACCTTTCTAGTCCGAGGAAGAATTATTAACAAAAAACGACCCTGGGAACAGACCCTGCTGCAAAAGCATATTCGATGGTAGAGAAACAATTCTAACAAAGAGCCCAAAGTAACGAAAAATAAATGAAATCATCATCTTAGCTCCATTTCCATTTTCCCTTGTTTATGGTACAGCATAGATTAACATTTTCCTTTCCATTTTCCCTTGTTTATGGTACAGCATAGCAGGAAATTACCTTAAAACTGTCAACATATTCTGTACATGACAGTGTTACCAGTTACCAGCCAATCACCAGCACCAGAGACCAATAACTTTAAAAAAGCAGAATATACCTTGTAGGTGCGTACTCCTAGCCTTCTTTTCCAGGTATCTTGATGGTTCCTTAGGAATGTGTTAACTAAACCGAAGAATTGTTCCATTACCTATCAGGAATTCAGAAGATTAACCGTCAATGTAATGATACATACATGGGCATATTAAGATCCCATAATATGTATTTAGTTTCCCTCATAGGTCAAGAAAACTGTGAACATCTCAAAGGATGAGATAACAATTTCTTATGTGATGACTAATATATACTTAAAGCTTTAACTTGGACCAACCATCGAGTTAGTTAGCTAGATGGAAGGTATCAGTTTTGTTTTATTTTTCTTTTTTGGTATCCCAGGGTATTCCCACACCTTTCAGGTGTGAGACTAATCCCTTTGGTTGGGGAGCGATACAGTTAGGCCCTCCCCACAACTAGCATTTCTAGGGCTTGAGCCTTTGTTCTCCTTTGGGAGGCCAGTTTGCTTACCACTACACGCAACCCCTTGTAGGTAAGGTATCAGTTTTCTAAACAATGACAATCCAAATCAGAAGGTAGAAAAAATAAATTGTCAACTTTAGATGATAATTTAATCTAATATTACAATTAACAGAAAAGTAGGCTTATAAAGATAACAGAATTCGTACAGCATCCTGTCTTAGGTCGTCATTTCCAGATTTTGCAAGTTGCCGATATCTGCAACCATCAGAACCCAAGCATTCAACCACTTTTGGAGCATTTATACCATTCATTATCCTGTACCTCAAACCAACATAAAGTAGATTTAAGCATCAAGTATTGCATGCTAGGAGAAATTTGTCTCTGAATGCTATACATGATTGAGACGTACATAACTGAATCTGCTAATCCTTTGAAATAAGGAAAAGTGCCTTCATGATACTGACAACTATGATCAATTGAAACAGTAGCTGTCACTACAGGTACCTGAATGTCCAAAACAGTTTAGCACAGAAATAGCTATAAAAAGGGAAGATATAGCAAATTTAGCACACCAAATGTTGATATCAGGCGCACAACATATAGACAATGCTTATATAAATGTTTACAACCAAAATTTGATAGGAAATGCATATATTTCCAGACAAGAAAAAATCTGCCAAAGAATAATCAATTTAAATTAATACCTTAAGAGGTAGAGGGAGACCAAGAAAAATTATAAGTGAAACCATTAAAAAGGACTTAGATTTAAATGACATTTCTAAAGACATGATTTACAATAGGACACAATGACGTCGTTTGATTTATGTAACCGACTCTATCTAGTGGGAAAAAGCTTTGTTGTTGCTGTATTATAGTAGTAGTAGTGTTAGCACATGAAAATCTATATCTATATGATATATAAAAGTTAAGACCATTGAGAAACTTTTGACAAGTGTCATTTAGAACTGATGATTGAAGAATGATTAATGAAAGTTTAATGCATTATTAGTACTGAATAATATAAAGTGTCACTTAGAAAGTGATTGTTGGACTATATTATATAGATTTGTTTTCTTATTTCCGTTATTAGGACAAATTTGATTCTTCTATTAGGACATATTTATTTCTTGTAATTTAGCTTTATTTTAGGCAAGTAATTATTGTCATATGCCTATATAATGTAAATCATACATGTACAATTGTGATTAAGCAACAACAATACCACAAAAATATTCTTTCAAGTTGGTATCAGAGACAAGATCCTATCTCCGTCACCTATTTTGCTAGGCTTCTTTATTACCTATTCTGCTAGGCTCGCCTATTCCGTCTATACATTTGTGGAGGGGGGTGTTAGAGTCCCACATCGCCTGCCTCAATCTTCCGAGTGCGATTTATATACCTGTTGGGTCACTCCATTTGATGTCAATTGGTTTTAAGTTGGAATCTCCACTTGATGTCAATTGGTTTTAAGTTATTCTACACTGTTCGGGGAGAGGAAAGTGTAGGGCTGTTATGCTTGATGACAAGCCCACTAGTGGATCAGCCTTGGCTACGGGTAAGACAACTAAATCAGACTCTTCTTCTTCCTTCTCCGGACCGAGAGGGTCGCTGGTGTACCTATTGTAAGAAATCTGGTCACGCTAAGGAGAACTGCTTTAGACTCTATGGGAAGGACCAAGTTCTTAGCTGCACAGGAGGGTTCAAGGGTATGCAGCACAGTCAGACAAATATGGCCATTTCAGATTCTATGCCTCCTGGTGAAGACTCAAATGTGGGTGATGAAGTTCTAACCCTTAGTAAAAATTAGCTGGAGCACTTGCAAACTCTCATTGACTCTCTTAGTAAGCCTTCTGGCTCTTGTTCTCTGACCATGATTGGTAAGAATTTTTGCTTTCAATCCTTTAATGCTTTTGGTACTAAGAATTTATGGATTATGGACTCTAGTGCAACTAACCATATGTGTGATGACGTTGGTTTTAAGGGAGGGATAAGGTTGAAAATAAATTTTCTTGTAAAGGATATTTGGTCATTTTTCCTATATGTAATAAAAAAAAAATCAAATGTTTTAAAAAGAAGGAAGAATGAGAAATAGAAACGTTTCTCGTCTCTTCTTCTCCTTCCTCCATGTTTCACCATTTGGAGCCATAGTCTTTTTTTTTTCTTCTTCTTTTTCTTCCATTTTGGCACCAAATCTTTGCATCCACTTGCATCTAAAGGTTGAGGTTAGTTTCTATTGTATGGTTATTGTTCTCTTTGGGTAATATTCATAGAATCTCTCAAGCTTTGTTAGCTCAAAAATTGTGGGTGTGTATATTGGGGCTTTGAGTAAAAAATCCAAGGGTTTAGGAGATTGGGTTCTAGAAAAAGGGAATGGGGAAGCCACACCTTGATTTTTTTCTCATGAGTTTCTTAAAAACCTTAAACCCTATAATTAGGGATTTTACCTAATCTCTTTACCCCTTTGTTAGTTCAACTCTAAATGAAATTTCTAAAGACTTATCAATTGCAAATTGTAATTATAGTGTAGTTATTTTATTTATTCATGGGGCTTGTGTTTTAAATTCCCAATATCTAGTGGGTAATTCTAAATTTTAAGGAAAAATGGTCTCCTTTGAGGTTGCTTGTTAATGTAAGTCATTGTTTCATTTACCTTGACTTGTCAAAATATTTGTTTATAGCCATATTCAGTGGGCACTACACAGCTTGCTCCTCCGAGTGTCGTGGGGACCGATTGAGTTGGTTCTTCATATTTGTGAGTGAATAGTTTACACTGTGACATATTTTGAAATTTAAACCTCTTGGCACGTATTTATATCTCTTCTAAGAGTATTTCAAACCAAGTTTCCTTTATTATTTTAAGAGTTAGAAATTTGGAGTTCTTTATAATAGCTTTGGTTATAGCCTCACTTTATATTTTGGGGAAACAAAATCTTTAAGCTAACTTATGAATTTATTTTATGATGATTATACTTTTGAAGCTGTATTTTATTGACCTTGTGACCTAGTGTTATTCCTAAAAGTTAACCTATGATGGTTTTGAATTTTTTGTTATGAGAATTGAGCTATAAGGGTTGAGTGTAAAAACTCCGTTCACCGTTAACAAAGAGATGTAATGGCGTGTGTTCCGCCTACCATGGCAAAGAGATATAACAGCGTGTGTTCCGCGTGCCGTGGCGAAGAGAGATAATGGTGTGTGTTCCACCTGCGGAGGCGAAGAGAGATAAGGAAGATTTGTGTTACATATCTCCCTACAACAGAACAGATTGTAGATATTCTAACTAAGGGATTACCTAAGAAGAACTTTGACAACATAGGCAAGCTGTCCATGGAAGATATCTATAAGCCAGCTTGAGGGAGAGTGTTGCACAGATTGAAGACAGATTGGAGTAAATCTGTTTGTGATCTGTTTTTGAATCCTGTAATTATTGTAAATATTCTGTTTTTTTGTAGATAGCATAGTCATATTATTAGTTTCCTAAGTTAGTGTAATCAGTTTGATAGTTTCCTACATTTTAGGAATTTGTTTCCTTTTTTTTTTGCTCCCTAGTTGTACATTACTCTCTGTATGCCTCTCCTATAAGAGAAGGCTTCTATACCTTGGTAAATATATAGAAAATACCTTCTTCGAGTAAATCAATTCCATTTTAATTTGTTCCAAACATAAGAATTGATTTGTAAATCAATTCAATTCCCATTTTTTATAATATGTTTCAAACATAATTTGATTTCTAAATCAAATTAAATCATTTCCAATTTTAGGTGATTCCAAGCACAACCTTAAAAATTCATCATCACATACAAGTCAAGTGCTGTACTTACAAGTTCTAGCGCTGGGAGATTACGTAAGTCCCTTGGTAGTGCCACCTTTCTATTGGTATCCTGCATAAATAATTCAATCAGAAGGCTATGAAAAACAAAGATATTTAGATTACTTTGAAAGCCAATGATAGAAATTTATCCTGAAATAAATTTATGATCACAAGAAAGAATGGATACGAAATACAAAAAATAACTGTGCCACCTCTCTCTTTGTTTCCATCTCAGCAAGTTTGATATAAATCTCCACCATTTGCTTCATCTATATATGTAACACACCAGTTTTAAGATAATTGACTGGGAATTAGACCTAACACAGAAGAAAATATGAACCAAAAAAAAAGTGATGTTACTTGTCGTATGATAGCTCCGTGATATGATGACAACTCATTTAGAAGATTTTCTGCTGCAAGCTTTTTGTCCATATCAACCACAAATGAACTTCTACTACGCTGATTGCCCTTGATACGGTCACCATTTGCCAGAGCCAGAAGCTAAGGAAAAAACAAATAATGAAAACATTTTTTCATCTGATGATTAATGTTAGAACTTAGAAGAAATGCATAAAATAATTATCAAAAAATTTAAAAAGAAAAAGAAAAGAAGGTAAATATACAATTTCGCATTGGAAAATATATAACCAGATAAAACAAGGTTGTTTTATATTTCCGTCAATCATAGATGTAGAATTACAAATTTTACTTTTGAGAATCAAATAAAATAGAACCGGAATGGCATGCAACACAACTGCTTGATGGCAGAGTTACATTTTCAGATCAGAAACTCTATATTTTCCTTCACTTTCTTGCGTTTTCTCACTGATTATCAGCATTCATGAACTCTAATACAGAGAAAAGGTAAGACTTACACACTTGAAGTATTGTAAGGTATGGGAGTGTTACATTTTCAGATTAGAAGCTCTCTCTCTTCGCTCTCTACATTTCCCTTCACTTTCTTGCGTTTTCTCACTGATTCTCAGCACTCATGAACTCTAATACAGAGAAAAGGTAAGACTTACGTACTTGAAGTATTGTATGGTATGGATGATCAATGGCCATTTTCTTCACAAGACGAATCAAAGCAAACTGCATGGTCCGTGTTTATATTAAATAAAGGAAAGGAAAAATTAAAAACATTTAACGAAAGCTTATAGAACTGGTGAAGCCAGAACCTGGAAATTAAGAGGTCCCTGACCATCCTTTGAGGTACCCATTCTAGAAGCAATTTGGTACACTAAAGGTATAAATTTGAAAGATTGAACCTACAAACACATTCAGATGTAATCAATATACAAAATCCACAAGTACAGTCTTAAAAACAGATGAAAAAAATATACAAATCAGACTAATTTATTGCCAATGCTTTACTGCATACCTCATCAATAGTGCTAAGCATGCTATTTACAATATTTTTTCGAGAAGAAAGACTGAACCACAAGGAAACTATTCGAAACACCTGAAAGCAAATGAACTTGTCAAAGGAAATCAGATCACCTTGCAACAAAAACACTGTCTACATATAGTGTATTAAGTATGAATCTATTAGTAGTGAGGGAAACTAAGAGTAATTCCATACCACTCTCACATCATACTTGTCGCCTATGACTAAACAACGTTTGTATCCCTCCAATGCCAGACTAAGAAAATTGTCCCGGTCATCCTGAGATGTTGAAAGGCAGCGAAAATTTACATATATTTTATTATTTATCCCATATTATAGTTACAGGGTTGGGATAAGCATAAGGAAAAAGTGCAGTTTATCTATCAATTAGAAACAGTTAAATTTATCAACAGAAACCGTGGGATTTAATATAATATATTCATCAGACCCTGTGATATTTTTGAGCACAAAATTACATAAAAATTCCTTCCTAACTGATCAAACAAAATACCTGTAATTTCTGGGCTTCCTCTTTGTCCATTGCTACTTGCTTTTGCAGTTCTTGGATTTTCATGGAGTAGTCAGTTTTCTCCCCCTAAATTATTCACTAGATGAATTAGAGCATCAGACAACCAATCAGGAAAAAAAAAATGATCTGTAACTACCTTTGTTGAACTCCTTAACCTTTTTATGAGTGCTTCCAACTCTACGGTCTGCAGAATCAACAATATCATAATCATAGTTTATAAGTAATATCATTTAATGTCACCAATAATTTCTATTATCATTTAATGTGACCAATATATTCTCTACGGTCCTCAGTTTGCTCGTTCGAATAAGTGAATTAGATACCTTATGCTTCCTTAAGCGCATTGCTGCTTGCCACTCATTAGAGTTAAGTCTTTCTTCATGGCTCCTAAATAGAGCATCAGCATAGTGTGCAAGATGAAAATGAGTCTGACATTTCCTTTCCATGGCCTTGTCTGTAGTATTCAAATCCTCAGCAATAGAGACTGCAGGTTTCAAATACTTCTCTAAAATTGTTCTTGAGCTGCAATTTTACACCAAAACAGGGGAAGAATAAGAACTCAGTGAATCAGGCAAAAAAGGAAGTATAATATTAAAATGTTACACAGAATGAAGTATCCTATAACTTGCTAGATCTTGTTTCTGCCAGCCACTTCCCAATCAACCGATGTACATCTGAAGCCTCCTCATTAGAATGATAATTTTCTGATATATACATTGCAAGGTTGATAGCCATCTCATGTTGACCTTGAGCACGGAAAAGCTTTGCTTCTTCAAGCTGCCATCCAGAAGCTACAATACTTAGGTATACTTGGCAAGGTTGATAGCAGTAATACTACTACTGACTCATTTTTAATGAATGTCTCAACAAGAAGCAGAAAAAACAAGCATATTGTTGTAATATATCAGCATTAATATCAGATATGTGCAGATACGTTTTTATTCTTGCTTTTATTAGGGTTGATTTTTCTCCCTTATTATTAGGATAGCAATCAATAGCATTAGTCTATATATATTGTAACCTTCTCTGTACACATTGATTCAAGGAATAATATTCATACATTCTAACATTCCTTCTTTCTATATGGTATCAGCAGCCTAGGTCGTTCTTAGGGCTTGCCTTTGTTTTTCTTTTTGAGCAGCCTTATTGCTATCTCCTTCTTTTGCAGCCTTATTGCTGTCTACGTCTTCAAACCACTACCCACCACCAGTAGCCGCCCCTTTTTGCCTCACCACCACCGCCGGACTGTTTGTCGGCGTGTTTCTGGCCACCTTTGTAAAGCCCACCCCAAACCGACCAGCCACGCGCCACCACGGGCAGACAACGCGTCGCTGCACTGTACGCGCGTGAGAGCCACGTGCCGCCCTCCACACCGCCGTTCACCGTGCGACCACTGCTGTTCTGCTTGTCGGCTCCTCCCCGTTCCTTTCTGACTATTTTCGGGTCCAACCAGAATGTCTACAGTAGACACCCAGTCCTCCACCATCACTACGCCGCCTCTGGTTGTCGTTCCAACGCCTCCGGTTGCCGTTGCAGCACTGAATCCCCATGATCTTCCAGTTTTACACTCTTCTTATCACCTCAATGGTAAGAATTATCTCCAATAGGCCCAGGTTATTCGCACCACTCTCAAGGGTCGTCGAAAGTTGTCGCACATTGTCGGGGATCCTCCGAAGGCCGATGACCCACAGTTTGGAATTTGGGATGATGAAAATTCTTTGATTATGACTTGGCTATGAAACTCTATGACACCTGATATCAGTAAGAATTATATGTTTTTTACTTCTGTACGTGAAATTTGGGATAGTTTGAGTCAAACTTATTCTGTAAAACAAGATATTACTGCGTGTTATGGATTAGAAAACACAATTTTTAATACCAAGCAAGGATCTCTTTCTGTCACTGATTATTATGGTACTCTGAATGGTTTATGGATTGAGCTGGATCAAAACCAGGATTTAAAGATGAAATGCACTGAGGATTTTGCTACTTTAACCAAGTTTATTGAGCGTGGACGGGTCTTTAAGTTTCTCTCTGGGTTGAATTCTGAGTATGATCCTATTCGGGTTCACATTTTAGGTAAGGACAAGCTTCCTTCTCTCTCCGAGGTGTTGTTCTACACAGTTAGGGGTGAAGAGAGTCGTCGGGCGGTCATGTTGAATAATGGTAATTCAGGTGATGGTTCTGCTTTGGCCACTTGCAAAGGTCCTATTGGTGGGTTATCATCTGAAAGGCCTGGATCATCCTCTTGGAAGTCGTTCGCCAAACGTGACGAGCGCTGGTGTCCTTTTTGCAAGAAGTTTGGTCACACTAAGGACACTTGTTTTAAACTCCATGGCAAAGATAAGGTTCTTGGACGCTCTGGGGGTTTTAAAGGCAGTCAACAAAGGCAAGTTAATCAAACAGTGTCCGACTTGGTTATTGAGGGTGAAGAAGTCTGTGCACCACCATTTGGGGAGGCAATTCTGGCACTTGGTAAAGCCGAGTTGGATCGTTTGCGCACTCTCTTGGATTCTATAAGTAAACCTTTTGGCACTTGTTCTCTAACTATGACTGGTAAGAATTTAAGTTCTTTTTCCTTTAATGTTTCTAGTACTGTATCTGAGGATCTCTAGATTATTGACTCTGGTGCTACTGATCATATGACCCCTCATCCCTCATATTTTTCCACTTACTCTAAATTATCTGGTAAGCATCACATCACGGTTGTTAGTGGATCCCATGTCCCTGTTTTAGGATGTGGTACTATTTCACTTCACCCTTCCCTTCCTTTACATAATGTGCTTCATGTCCCTCATTTGTCAAATAACTTTATTTCTATTCATAAGCTTACCACAGATTTAAACTGTACAGTGACCTTTTCCTTTCATTGTGTGTTTCAGGATCTTACCACGGGGAGGACGATTGGGGTTACTAAGGAACAGGGAGGGTTATATGTTCTACATCGGCCTCATGGTCGTACTAGTCCGACGATGTCCACATCCAATCATGCGACAAATTCCGATTCCGCTGCATCTCAGATATGGCTTCACCACAAACGCTTGGTCATCCTCCTTTCAGTCTTCTTAGGTCTTTATTTCCGCAATTGTTTAAAAATGAGTCTGTTGAGTCTTTTCTTTGTGATGTTTGTCAGTTTGCGAAACACCATCGCACAACTTTTTCTCCAAGTAATAATAAAAGTATTGAACCTTTTGATCTTATTCATTCTGATGTGTGGGGACCTTCCTCTAATTCTAATATATCTGGTGCAAAATGGTTTGTTTCATTTATTGATGACTGCACTAGGGTCACATGGATATTTCTTATGAAGGATAAATCTGAAGTGTTTCAAATATTCTTGAATTTCTATCGCATGGTTCAAACCTAGCTTGAAAAATTTATAAAACGGTTACGATCTGATAATGGCAAGGAATATGTGAATCAACATTTCACAAAATTCCATAAAGAACATGGTGTGTTACATGAGTTAACTTGTATTGATACCCCCCAACAAAATGGGGTTGCAGAAAGGAAGAACCGTCATCTCCTAGAAATTGCAAGAGCTCTTTTATTCTAAATGTCTGTCCCTAAGTCTTATTGGGGGGAAGCTATCTTAACTGCCGCATACTTGATAAACAGATTGCCCTCCCGTGTCTTGGATGGTCTTAGTCCTGTGCAACTCATGACTTCCTTCTTCCCTTCCGTTCCTACCATGCGGAATCTCCTGTGTCGTGTCTTTGGCTGTGTTGCCTTTGTTCATATCCATAGTCAATATCGTGATAAGTTGGATCCTAGGGCTGTCAAATGTATCTTCATAGGGTATGCACCAGACAAAAAGGGGTACAAATGTTATCATCCTCAAAGTCGTCGTGTCTATGTCTCCATGGATGTCACTTTTCATGAATCCGAGTCTTTTCACCTTCGTCCTCAGCTTTAGGGGGAGAGTGGTCAAGAAGCTGAGTCTCTTGAGTCATCTTTTGTTCCTTTTCTGGCTGAATCTATTGAGTCATCTATCCCTCCTCTGATAAAGGATGTGGCATCATCTTTTGGTACTTCAGAGACACCTAAAGAATCAGTATCTGTTCCTATAGATCGATAGAAGCAGGTGTATTATCGGAAAAAACCCAACCTGGTCCAACAGCAGCTTCAGTCGCCCGAACCAGAGGTAAGCATTCCTGATTCTGAGCCTTTGAATAGTTCTTTACATGATATTTGTGAACCTAACCCTGATGACTTGCCAATAGCCTTAAGAAAAGCCAGAAGAACTTGTGCAAAATACCCTATATCTCAGTTTGTGTCCACTAAAAACCTATCAGTACAGCATCGGAGTTTTATTTCAGCAATTGATTCTACCAGAGTCCCCACTTCAGTACAAGAAGCATTAATGGATAAGAATTGGGTTCAAGCCATGCATGAAGAAATGAGTGCTTTAAACAAGAACGAGACCTAGGAAATTGTTGAGAAGCCGAAGGACAAAAGGATAGTTGGGTGCAGATGGATTTATACAGTGAAATATTGGTCTGATGATACTCTAGACCGGTACAAAGCAATGCTGGTTGCAAAAGGGTACACTCAGACATATGGGATTGATTATGAAGAAACATTTGCCCCGATAGCAAAAATGAACACAGTCAGGATCATTCTCTCCTTGGCAGCGCACTTTGGATAGGACTTGCACCAATTTGATGTTAAAAATGCTTTTCTCCATGGGAATTTGGAAGAGGAAGTATATATGGATATCCCACCAGGATATGGACCTACAGGTGGAGGGAATATGGTATGCAAGTTAAGGAAGGCCTTATATGGACTCAAGCAGTCTCCTCGTGCTTGGTTTGGGAGGTTCATCGATGCTATGGTGTCCTTAGGTTATAGGCAGAGCCAGGGAGATCATACCCTCTTTATAAAACATTCTAAAGAAGGCAAGCTTACACTTCTTCTGGTTTATGTTGATGACATGATCATTGCTGGTGATGATGAGGTTGAGAAACAAGTCCTAAAAGAAAAACTAGCTGCACAGTTTAAAATGAAGGACTTGGGGAAGCTAAAGTACTTCCTTGGTATAGATGTTGCCTATTCCAAACAAGGCATCTTTATTTCCCAATGGAAATATGTCCTGGATCTTCTCAAGGAAACAGGTAAGCTAGGTTGCAAAACCACGGGCACCTATTGAACAAAATCACAGGATTGGAAACAATGAGGAGAGCCCAAGGGTAGATAAGGCACAATATCAGAGACTTGTGGGAAAACTGATATATTTGTCTCACACCAGACCTGACATAGCCTATGCTGTTAGTGTGGTTAGCCAGTTCATGCATGATCCTCGTGAGAGACATATGCTAGCTGTGAATAGAATTCTCCAGTATTTGAAGACAAGCCCGGGAAGAGGACTTCTATTTCGGAAAGAACAAACATTGACCATTGAAACCTATACAGATGCAGATTATGCCGGGTCAGTTGTCGACAGGCGGTCTACCTCAGGTTACTGCATGTTTTTAGGAGGAAACTTGGTGACTTGGAGAAGTAAGAAACAGAATGTGGTTGCAAGGTCAAGTGCAGAGGCTGAATTTCGAGCTATGGCACAAGGAATTTGTGAACTGTTATGGATGAGAATCATACTCGATGATCTCAGAATAAAGTATGAAGCTCCTATGAGGTTACTGTGTGATAACAAGTCGGCAATCAGCATTGCTCACAACCCGGTTCAACATGATCGGACAAAGCATATAGAGATTGATCGCCATTTTATCAAGGAAAAATTAGATGATGGCCTTATAACTACAGAGTACGTCCCTTCAGAGCACCAATTAGCAGATGTTTTCACCAAGGGGCTTCCCACAGAGCGATTTCAAAGTCTTACTTGCAAGCTGGGAATGATTGATATTCACTCACCAGCTTGAGGGGGAGTGTTGTAATATATCAGCATTAATATCAGATATGTACAGATACGTTTTTATTCTTGCTTTTATTAGGGCTGATTTTTCTCCCTTATTTTTAGGATAGCAATCAATAGCATTAGTCTATATATATTGTAACCTTCTCTGTACACATTGATTCAAGGAACAATATTCATACATTCCAACATTCCTTCTTTCTATACATATGTTAATGGCAATCCACATGCAGTTTTCCAAACTAGAATTTTTTACTTAAATTTATAGTATTTAACACTATTATAATAGACAACAATTCCATTCTCACCAAGCCCATCTGATCTTATGAAGCACATTGCAAAATGGTTTAGGAAAAAAATTTCCCACATAAAAGGAAAAACAAGTCTAAAACGTATGTGTCTTGCTTGTCATGCTTGATATATAATCATATTTCAAAACCGTCCTCATCAGTAGATGAAGTTCTAGTTCATTGAATTTGTCCTCTGGTGCAAAAAGCACCAAATCAATATTCTGACAATTGACGTTGAGGAAAATAGCAGCTACTGTCTATCTCCAGATACAAACACACACAGAGTCATGGCAGCCACCTTACCCTCCCTAGCCAATATAAGGATGAGCATTGCCCTTTGGTTTCAACACAAAGGAACTTAAACTCATGCAAAGCAGCAGCTGCTTGAGAGAACCTAGATCCCTGTAAAACAGAGAATAGCATATAAGAAAAATAAACTGGGATTGAATCATGACTTCATGATAATTGTTAAGGATCAACTCTCGTAAAAGCTTAAGTTGTGAACAAACAATGCACAGGCCTACTTTATGTGCTGAAATTTAATTTTATTTAGAATGGGGGTGGCAAGAATAGAGGCCCAAGAAAGACTTTATATCTCTAAAAGAGTACCTTACGAAGTGTGGAGGCAGACTGCAGAAGATGTTGCAACGTACAATCTCTGCAACTTAAAATTTGAAGTAGAACTCGTCGGAATGCTATGAATGGTTCTAGCAAATGCATATGCAGTTGCATCCTTTGCAAAATTGAGCACCAATCCATATCCAGCCATGACAACTAGTTGACAATAAAAACAGTGCAAGCATCAAAATCTTTGAAAAGACATAGTCAGAAGGACTGACTAATCACTGTTTGAATTCTAAAATACATTTTACACAGTGAAAAAAAAAAGATGTCTGCCATGAAGTTGCAGGACTCACATACACTTAATACCTGTTCAATGGAAGGTATCGCAGGCTCAAGAGACACGTTTTGCTTCTGCAGACATAACTTTGTGCTATGATCTAGACAAGTTCTCCAGCGTAAATCCCAAGCCATGCCAAGATGATAAAGCATCTGTTGAAATGAACATAATATGAAAGATAAAAGGAAACCAGCCTCACCAATTTTATTTGTTTAAATGAAAATATAAGCATCAAATGTGGTGCTAGCTCAGAATCAGTTCCACACCTGTTCTTACACTGTTCTGCTGCTGTTTCTTTAAGGAATACCTTATTTGGAATTTTTGGTGAATGTTGGGTGTGTCCTAGGTCCCTGGATCAATTCTTGATGAATAGCTTTCATGGCTTTGGTAGAAGTGAAGAGGCAAAATTTTTGGGGCAATGTGCGGCCTACGGCCCTACACTACACTTCGGTGCATTTGGTTGGGGCGTAACTCGTATTTTTAAGGAGTTTTCTATGGCACAAGACTTCATTTGGGCTAAGATTAGGCATTTGGCTACTATTTGGTGTAAAGCACATGACCTTTTTAATGATGTTTCACTAACAGACATGTTGAGGGATTGGGCAACTTTGCTCCATTGATTTTCTCTTTTTTATTTATTGTTTTCTTTTTTGTTCTTTTGTTAAGTAGGATTCCGTATCATCCCTTCTTTTTGTAATTGTTCCTCTTCGTTTTAATCAATTTATTCTTTTATTTAAAAAAAAAAAGACACAAATGTCAGGAGACAGCCTCATTTGGCCTAATCTTATAAATCTTGTTAAGTACTGCATTACAAATGCAGACTCCAACTTTAGAGGGTGCCTCACCTTCCAAAAAAACTAGTAAAAACCAAATTTATGAATTGGAAAAAATATTAGTGAGCGAAAGAACCAGAAGAATCCAAGGACCACCACTTGGCTTAATTAATATAGTCTTAAGTGGGTTGACCTGAAAACATTGATATTCAACCCAACCCAACCCAACCCAATTACGTAGGGTAGAAACCATGTGTTCACAGATAGTGCTAGGAAACATAGTTATAGTGGCAATAGATGTCATGTTAAGGATCTACAAATTGGATAAATGGGTACCTGGAGTTTGATGATAGTCAAGTAAATGTACTCGGTGCTCTCTTCACTTGCATGAGAAACAGACCATACAAGCTCCTAGAACACATTAAACATTTGCAATTGCATAAAGTCCTCAAGCGCATCAACAGAATTTAGGAAACAAATATTACCTGCTTTGAATCTCTCAGTTTTTGCTGGAAATCACTCAAATCACCCTCCTGGAGTGCGCTTAAACAACTGAATATAAGAATAATTAGATACACTTTTCAAGAAAAAGACATTCTTTTCTAATGGTAGAAATTGACTTTTATTCCTAATTGACTAATGAAGTGCGCTGCATAGATCTGTAAGTTAACAGACACAAACACATTCTTCAGCACCTAAAACAAAAGAAGATACAAAATACAGGGTAGTTGCTAAGTTTCTCAATGTCTTCTACCTAACAATTCTATTTTAAAAGGTACAGATTCTGCTTACATTAATAATTATTCATCAAAAGTAATCAACCATGGACATCAAGCCAAACACTCACATACAATGCCCATGATATATTAGCATGGGAACACAGTCTGGGGTTCAGGCCCACTCAAGACCTGTATGTGGTTTTCCCACCCCAGCCCCCACTGCAACATGATTAAAAACTAATTGATTAAATAGCACATTAATTGAATCTTAACTAGACAATATAGATGACGGGAATTATTCAAACTTTTTGCCAAGGTTAACAAATAAAAAACACACCATGCCACCTATTTACCAGTATGAATACATGTGGATTATCATATAATACTTGAACTTATGATGGTTTGCTTGTAAATTAGAAGATAGGAATATGACATATGCCGGTGAAACTAGGACAGAAAATTGAAGAATACTGTTTTATTACTGGTTGATATCAGAATGATGTCAACCCAGAAATTATAGGAAAATTTAGAAAGATAGTAGAAACAGATAATCTGAGCAAATATAGAGTGCTCAGTCCCTCCCAAGAGCCTAGCCCAAGTTTTTCCTCTGCTTTTCATATTCCCCTGCCCCCACACTTATACACAGCGTTCCCCTCCCCACTGTTATACAATTAATCCCTGCCTCGAATGCCATTTAATCCCACTGTTACAACCATTATTCCCACTTAATCCTACCATTACACAATTATCACCATTACCAACAATTAATCCCATGTTCCCCACTCACTTAGTTCTGTCTAATCCCACCGTTACAACCACTAATCCCACTTAATCCTACCGTTACACAATGATCACCCTTACCAGCAATTAATCCCATATTCCCCACTCACTAAGTGCTGTCTCAGCAGACTTGGTGAAGTATATTCTCCTTCCTTCTGGCCCAATTCCTTTCCTTTGCAGCTCGATACTTTCTTCTAACATATACTTGGGTCATCTTTGGGATCCAATCAACACTTTCCCCCAAAGAACTCACCTTGTCCCCAAGGTGGAATTCAAGAAATTGGTTCTAGAGTGCAGACATGTCTTCCCAAGAGTTTTCAAAATCAGGAAGGTGCTGCCATTTGATCAAAACTTCCCTCGCACTTGCAGAATTCAAACGGTGATCCAGAACTTCAATTGGTTGTACCTTCAGTTCCCAATGGCTTCCTAGGTACTGGTCTATCAATGGCTTCCTGGGTATTGGTTTCTTGGGTACAGGTCTATCAATACTCCCCCCAAAAAGATTCACCTTGTTCTCAAGGTGAAGGGTCGAGGAAATATAACAGCTCAAGGGACTCCTTCTAGGATCCCATTGCTTGAAGCATGAAAGCCAAGAGCTGCATTCCTTGGAACCCACTTTGGCACTGCTAACTTCCACCCCACATTGCTTGCCATATGCAACTATTGCCTTCAATAACTCCTCAAAATTTGGTTGAATGCAAACTACATGGTCCTGCAATAAACCATCTGTACTACCTTGGAACTTAGTACCACACATTCGGCCATTTAGGAAGCTAATTTGAGGTTTCATTTTCACTCCAATAGCATAGTTGACTTCAGCCACAAGAGGAGTTGAGCCAGCAATCAAAGATGGTCCTGGATTCAAAATAGTAGCACAACCAATATCACCAACACCTGTTGATAGACTGCTAATGAGAAAATCTCCCATTTCTAATTGCCAGTAACCTATTTTTGTAATTGGAACATAAGCAGGTTTTCCTTTTATTGAGAGACTTGGATATAATTTAGACAATAGTGTTTGTGAAATGCTGTAGTGAAAATGCACTCAGCACATTGATATTTATATACACTTGATCATAAATGCAATTTATGTTTACAAAGATATTAATGACAACTATTTCCTAAGTACATGTATAGATATAAACTAGGTACATGAATTGATAGCTTCATGAATCTAAATTAATTGCTACTAATTCCAACACTCCCCCTCAAGCTGGAGCATATAAATCAAATGCTCCAAGCTTGGAACAAATATATTGAATTCTCGGCCCCCATATAGATTTTGTGAAGATATCTACCAGTTGATCATTAGAGCTAACAGATTCAGTACTAATTTCTTTAGAAAGAACCTTCTCACGAACAAAATGATAATCAATTTCGATATGTTTAGTTCTTTCATGAAACACTGGATTAGAAGCTATATGAAGGGCAGCTTGATTATCACAACACAACTTCATCTGTTGGGTGTCTCCAAACTTCAATTCTTGAAGAAGTTGTTTGATCCAAATAAGTTCACAAGTGGCTGTAGCCATAGCCCTATATTCTGCTTCTGCACTAGATCGTGCAACAACATTTTGTTTTTTGCTTTTCCAAGAGACAACTCCTCCAATAGAAACACAATATCCTGAAGTAAATCGTCTGTCAATTGGTGATCCTGCCCAATCTGCATCGCAAAACCCAACAATTTCGGTGTTTCCTTTGTCTTCATAAAGTAGCCCTTGTCCTGGTGCCTTTTTAATATACCTCAGAATTTGTATCATTGCATCCCAATGATCAGTATGAGGGGATTGCATGAACTGACTTACTACCCCAACTGCAAAGGAGATGTCTGGTCTAGTAATAGTGAGGTAGATAAGTTTTCCAACCAATCTCCGATATCTTTCTGGATTAGAATAAGGCCCCCTTGACTAGGTAGTAATTTCTGATTCGGATCCATAGGGCTATCAATGGGCCTACAATCCAACATACCAGTTTCAGTAAGTATGTCCAATGCATACTTTCTTTGTGAGATTGTGATTCCATTACTTGACTGAGCAACTTCAATGCCAAGGAAATATTTTAACTTCCCCAAATCCTTGGTTTGACAATGGCTGAAGAGATGTTCCTTAAGTTGAGAGATTCTTTCATGATCATTTCCTGTGATGACTATATCATCAATATAAACCACCAAGTAAACTCATTTATTCGAAGAAGTATGACAATAGAAGACTGAATGATTTGCTTTACTCTGTTTTAGTCCAAAATCCTGGACAACAGAACTGAATTTCCCAAACCAAGCTCGTGGAGATTGTTTAAGCCCATAGAGGGATCGTCGTAGTTTGCAGACTAATCCAGACTCCCCCTGAGCAACAAAGCCAGGCGGTTGCTCCATGTAAATTTCTTCTTCGAGTTCACTATGAAGAAAGGCATTCTTGATATCTAACTGATATAATGGCAAATGAAGAATGGCAACCATGGCAAGAAACAGTCGAACAGAAGTAATTTTTGCCACTGGGGAAAAGGTATCTCCATAATCAAGACCATAAATTTGTGTATAACCTTTGGCCACCAGACGAGCCTTGAGACGATCAATCTATCCATCTGGGCCAAACTTAATAGCATACACCCAGCGGCATCCAATAGGTTTCTTGCCAAAAGGAAGGGGAACCAACTCCCAAGTACCATTGTGCTCAAGTGCCTCATGAACATGTTTAGGAATAGAAACAGAAGATAAGGATGACACAAAGGAATAGTAAGAGGGAGAAAGACGATGATAACTTAAAAAATTATAAATAGGTTGAGGATTCCGGGTTGACCGAGTACCTTTGCTAAGAGCAATGGGCAAGTCAAGGTTTCCTTTAGGTAGGTCTGTTGTAGGGTCATCCACTGGAGTAGGACATGATTTAGCTGGTCTTTCAGTGCCTTCCAACTCTGTATTAGCAACACGTGGACGACGTCAGTATATGATGGGTGACCTTTGAGATTGCTCGAGTGGGGGATTGTCAGGAATATCTATAGTCGAAACAGATTCTGACAAAGGGGAAGGTGATGGACCAAGATAAGGAATCGGAAAGACTTTTTGAATAGTATGAGACTCAACTGTGGATGGTGAGAAGTAAAATTTTTCTTCGAATTAATCCCTGCCTTGAATCCCATTTAATCCCACTATTACAACCATTAATCCCACTTAATCCTACCGTTACACAATTATCACCATTAACAATCCCATTTAATCCTACCATTACACAATTATCACCATCACCAGCAATTAATCCCATGTTCCTCCCTCACTTAGTGCTGTCTCAGCAGACTTGGTGATGCATATTCTCCTTCCTTATGACCCAATTCCTTTGCAGCCCGATACTTTCTTTCAACATATACTTGGGTCATCTTTGGGGTCCTATCAGAATAATTTTGCATTCAGAAAAAGAAGATTCTTAGAGAGTCTTGACTGCACTGCACTCTGATTAGTTGGAAAATCATGGGCTTTTCCTCCTTGAACCTCATCAGTCTTTATTATTGCAGTTTAGGACCAATTAACCACTCAACAGGCCAATGATGTTCGGAGATTGTTTAATGAGTAACCATTTTTCGCAAAACTGGACATATTTTAACCAAGAATTCCTTATTTGTAATTTTTCCAAAAAAAAAAATTACTAAATATTTTAGTAGAACCTAAAACCAAAAGATTGAACAATTAAACAACAGATTTCAAATTAAAATTAACATAAGAATAAATCTAAACCATATTACCTGTGCAAATTTTCATTGAAATGATCATATTTGATATTATGAGTTGAAGGAGGGAAACTAGCTCCTACACATGGTAAAGAGAAATCCCAGTTCCCAGCACGCCAGGCAGACTCATACTGCAATTCAGCAAACTCTAAATCATGCTGAAGCTGGTCCTTGCTTGATGTCAACCCTTGGCAATACAAGTCAAGCACATGTGTGCAACCAATCTGCTGCAATGATTTAATCAACCCTTTGTAAGGTCTACTCTGCCTCATCTCATCTACCTCTGACGCAAAAGATGAAGAATTTGCTGCTCCAGTTTGTTCCAATGACAAACTCCTAGAACTGCCATCCTTCTGTACTGAGACACCTGATCGCACTTGCAAGTCATAATACTCAAGGGCCTTTCCCCAGTTTCCCTCATGCTCAAACGTGATTATTTGAGAAGTCAACTATTATTTACATCAACCCATATAAAAAGAAAATCAGAGAGAAAGGCAAAGAACCAAAACATATACCAGTAAAATAACATATATGAGCCTGAATCCATGAAGAAACAAGGAAAATTATCCTATCCCAAAGAAAAGTTCCCACCAAAATGAAGGCTTTTCTTGGGCCAGTGGCTTTCACAGTATTACAATTAAGCCGTCATGGATGACAAGGCCTGATAATCTGCACCTCATCCCATTGTTTTTCATGTTCTTTGGAAGCTCAAAACTCACTGTTATTTATTCCAACATTGTTGGCTCATTGAATCAGATATATTTGTTTAGTGTTTCTATTACAGGAAATACGCAAAAGTTCTATTGGTATTTTCATCAAAATTCAAACCTCTTTGTTAGTCATATATTCTGTAATAGTGTAAATAATAGTTGTATATAGCTGTAGCATTAAATTATTAGTTGTACTGCAGCTGTACAACTGATTCTACAATTAGCTATACATGCTATAGATACAGTCAATTAAACTTACATGCTCACATTCAGAGGGTTTTCTCTCTTGATACTACTCTCTCTATCTATCTCTCTCTCCCCCCTCCCCCCACCCTATTTTACATGGTATTAGAGCCTCTTAGACCAAGTGGTAAAAAATTTGATCCTTGCAATCTCCATTCTTACAATTAAATCATAATTAAAGTACAATGTTTGAGTGGGCCTATGCTTTCTCTACCCTTCAAGCCAGTATGAGTAGTTATGTATATTAGACATGTGATATGTGTAATTAGGTACTTACTGTATAGATATAATTAGTGCTGTAATATAGGTAGTCTTGGAGACTAAGCCAAGAAAGTAGTATAAATAAAGATCCGTGTAGACTGATTAGTCAGACAATTTCCTCAAAGGCTCCATTTTAAAGGAAAAAAAAATTCCTGGGCCTGCAGCCCTGCACCTAAAAGCAAGCTTAAGATTTTAGGATGATTAGGTTCTTGACAACATATTGATATTATCCACCACTCAGTTATGGAATAAAACTACTAGAAGGAATGATTATGCTGACTAACCTTGTGAGATTGAAGGATTCCATATAAGCTATCAGGTTCATTGATTCTAGTGACTGCCGAGACAAGTATTTCAATATGATCTGGCAACTGATGTGCAGGAAACCAATAAATTGAAAAGATGTACATTAGTTACCGAAATGAATATGAACCTAGGCGATCTCCATTAACTACATATACATGGCAAAGGTCCAGTTTACCGGTATAAAAACTAAATGACTTGAAATAGTGCAACATATAATATAATCCAATTCAGGCGAAAAAACAGCATCAGATATAAAAATATTCAGTGCAACTTACCATTTCGTTGTGGGAGAAATCTGGACCTCCAACTGTGATACCTTTAAATTGCTCCTCGCACCAATGTTCCACATACATCACTGAAGTAAAATATGATCCACAACTCTATAAAAAATGAAAAGAAGCACATATAATCAAAATTTACAAAAACAAAATTAAACAAGAGAAGAAAATTGTTACGTTACATAATAATTAATATATACGTTACATAATTAGTGTAATATAATTAGGAGAGATTTATTTCATAATTAGGACAGTTTTGATTAGATGTACAGTTTTATTTCCCTTCATTTTCCTTAATTAAGAGATAGGTAGTCTATATATATTATAGGTAATCATTCTTTGTAATTAATCTGATTGAAATAATATTCAGATTCCTTCTTTTCAAGTTGGTATCAGAGCTCCCGATCCTGGGGGCTTTGTTTTCTGCATACATTGCTGCCGTCGCTGCATCTACCGCCGCGTCCGCCGCCGCGCCGTCGCTGGAAAATTTTTTCAGGCGAGTTTTCCGACAGGACCACCACCGCCAGAATCGCCGTTAGCCGATCTACAAGGCCTACAAAGTCACGTCCCCAACGCACATCACATGCGCCCTCACGCGCGCGTTCAACAATGCTGCGTTTCCGGCGCGTGCAGCCCATGCGCCGCCTTTCCGGCCACCATTTTCGACGCCGGTCACCCAGTCTTGGTCGCCGGCCACTTCTGCTCCTGTTTCCGGGGCTATTTTGCTATAACTCCGGCTTCTTTTGTGGCTATTTGAAAGCCCGTGCTCCTCCTCCATTCTCGAGCAAGTCGCTGCCGTTTCTACGTAATGTCTGAAGACAAGTCAGCTTCTGTTCTTAGTCCCAATGATCTACAAGTGCTACAAGGCTCATACCGTCTTGATGGGCGCAACTACCTCCAGTGGGCCCAGTTGGTTCGCACTATCCTCAAGGGACAAAAGAAGTTGAGTCATATAGAGGGGGATCCTCCAGCCAAAACAGACCCAAAATATGAAGCTTGGGACGATGAAGACTCTCTTACCATGACCTGGTTATGGCATTCTATGACTCCGAAGATCAGTAGGAACTCTATGTTCTTCTCAACTGCTAAGGAGATTTGGGAGAACCTCAGTCAGACGTACTCGATGAAGAAAGATATTATAGCATGTTATGAGATAGAAAATAAGATCTTCAATACCAAACAGGGGAGTCTTTCATTGACAGACTACTATGGGACGTTGAATGGTTTGTGGATTGAGTTAGATCAGTATCAAAATCTGAAAATGACATGCAATGCTGATTCTGCCACACTGACACAGTTCATTGAAAGGGTGAGAATTTTCAAATTTCTTTCTGGACTGAACTCTGAGTTTGATCCTATTAGGGTTCAGATTTTGGGCAAAGAAAAACTTCCTTCTCTCTTAGAGGTGTTCTACACTGTATAGGGAGAAGAAACTCGAAGGCCAGTGATGTTGGAGGGGGGCAGTTGTGTTGATGGTTCAGCCTTGGCTACCGGAAAGGGTCCTATAAAAGGATCATCCTATTCATCTGGGAAACCTCCCGCAAAGTCTAACCGCGAAGATCGTTGGTGCTGTTATTGTAGGAGAACGGGTCATATTAAGGAGACATGTTATAAACTTCATGGAAGAGAGAAGATCCTTGAGCGCATTGGAGGATTCAAAGGTACCTCACAAAGGCGTGCTAATCAAGCAACATCTGACTCAGAAAGTGTAGTAGAAGACCCACCTATCCCACAAGCTAAAAAGGAGGTCCCAGCTCTTAGCAAAGTAGAGCTGGAACGACTGAGGGCTCTTATGGACTCTCTTAGTAAGCCATCTAGCTCTTGTTCCCTAACCATGACTGGTAAGAGTTCTAGCTTCTTATCCTTTAATGCTTCTGGTACTAAGGATATCTGGATTATAGACTCTGGTGCTACTGATCATATGACACCTCATTCCTCTTATTTTTCATCCTATACCACTTTACCTGGTAACCAACACATCACTGTAGCTAATGGTTCTCATACCCCTGTTACCGGTTGTGGTAACACTCAACTTCAACCTTCCCTTCATCTAACAAATGTGTTTCATGTTCCCAAACTATCTAATAACCTCTTGTCCATTCATAAAATCACCCAAGACTTAAACTGTGCAGTGACGTTTTTTCACTCCCATTGTGTTTTGCAGGATCTTGTCACGAGGAGGACGATTGGAATTGCTAAAGAGCAGGGCAAGTTATACTACTTGCAACATGAGGAAAATAGAGATTGTACCAAACAAAAGGCACTCACTTCCAATCATCAGACAGGTTCGGAGTCTTGGTCATCCTCCTAAATATGGCTTCAGCATAGGCGTCTTGGTCATCCTCCGTTTAGTGTCCTTGAAGTCTTTATTTCCCTTCTTGTTCAAAAAAGTGTCAGTCGAGTCCTTTCATTGTGATGTTTGTCAGTTTGCTAAACACCATCGTACAACTTTTCTTCCCAGTAATAATAAAAGTTCTAAACCTTTTGATATTGTTCATTCAGATGTATGGGGACCTGCATCTGTTTGCAATATTTCTAGTGCAAAGTGGTTTGTTTCTTTTATTGATGACTGTACCCGGGTTACTTGGATATTCCTCATGAAAGATAAGTCTGAAGTTTTCCGATTGTTTGTAAACTTTTACCATATGATTCAAACACAATTTGGGAACCCGATTAAAAGATTGCGTTCGGATAATGGGAGAGAGTATGTGAATGAAAACCTTTCCAAATTCCTCAAAGATAATGGTGTTGTTCATGAGTTAACCTGTGTGGACACCCCTCAACAGAATGGGGTTGCAGAGAGGAAAAATCGTCATCTCCTTGAGGTTACCAGAGCGTTACTCTTCCAAATGTCTGTTCCTAAGTCTTACTGGGGGGAAGCTGTTCTAACTGCCACTTACTTGATAAATAGGTTACCTTCTCGGGTTCTAGATGGTGTTAGTCCTGTACAGCTCATGACCATATTCTATCCTTCTATTCCCATTATGACTAGCCTTCAGAGTCGTGTCTTTAGATGTTCTGTCTTTGTCCATGTTCATAGTCCTCATCGGGGAAAGTTAGATCCTCGAGCTATCAAATGTATCTTCATAGGATATGCCTCAAACAAAAAGGGGTACAAATGTTACCACCCTGAACGTCGTCGTGTCTATATCTCTAAGGATGTCACTTTTCATGAAACACAGTCTTTCTTCACTAGTCCTCAGCTTCAGGGGGAGAGTAGTCTAGAAGTTGAGTTCCTTGAGTTGTCATCTTTTCCTTTGTTGCAGGATTCCACTGATTCCACTCCTACGGAGGATGACAAAGACCCTGAACCAGCATCATTACCAGTGCATAATAATGAGGACAGACGTTTTGGGGCTCAATATCAGCGAAGACGAAGACAAAACCCCGACCTGGTCGAACAGCAACTTCAATCGTCCAAACCGGAGGTAAGAACTCATACTCTTGAGGACACCTTAAATGCCTCTTGTGAACCTAATTCAGATGATTTACCAATTGCCTTGAGAAAAGGAAAAAGATCTTGTGCCAAATATCCTATATCCCAATTTGTGTCTACTAAAAACCTTTCTATGTAGCACCAGAGCTTTATTTCAGCTATTGATTCTATCAGAATCCCTACATCAGTACAAGAAGCCTTAAAGGATGAGAACTGGGTTCGAGCCATGAATGAAGAAATGGGTGCTTTGGAAAAGAACGAGACTTGGGAGATTGTAGAGAGACCGAAGGACAAGAAGGCAGTGGGTTGTAGATGGATATACACAATTAAATATCAGTCTGATGGAACATTGGACTGGTATAAGGCGAGGCTGGTTGCAAAGGGATACACCCAAACCTATGGGATCGACTATGAGGAGACATTTGCTCCAGTGGCAAAAATGAATACGGTGAGAATCATCCTCTCCTTGGCAGCACACTTTGGTTGGGAGATGCATCAATTCGATGTTAAAAATGCTTTCCTACACGGAAGTTTGGAGGAGGAAGTATACATGGAGATTCCACCTGGATATGGTGCCACTAATGGTGGGAATAAGGTTTGCAGACTAAAAAAGGCATTGTATGGCCTCAAACAGTCTCCCCGTGCTTGGTTTGGAAGGTTCACTCAGGCTATGGTATCCTTGGGGTACAAACAAAGTCAAGGTGACTATACTCTCTTTATAAAACATTCTCAGGATAGCAAGCTTACACTGCTTTTAGTCTATGTAGATGATATGATTATTGCAGGCAATGATGAGCTTGAAAAACAGACTCTAAGGGAGAGGTTGGCTGCTCAATTTGAGATGAAAGATCTCGGGAAGCTAAAATACTTTCTTGGGATTGAGGTTGCCTACTCTAAGCAGGGTATCTTTATTTCTCAGAGGAAATATATCCTTGACCTCCTCAGAGATACTGGTAAGTTGGGTTACAAGACTATTGGAGCGCCCATAGAGCAAAATCACAGGATTGGGAGTGATGTGGAGAGCCCAAAGGTGGAGAAGGCACAGTACCAAAGACTTGTGGGAAAACTCATCTATTTATCTCACACCAGGCTAGATATAGCTTATGCAGTTAGTGTGGTTAGTCAGTTCATGCATGATCCAAGAGAAAGACACTTGCAGGCAGTGAATAGAATTATTCAGTACTTGAAGGCCTCTCCAGGAAAGGGACTGTTATTCAAAAAAGAAGGAAATTTATTCATGGAGGTATATACTGATGCTGACTATGCAGGGTCAATTGTTGATAGGAGATCCACCACAGGATATTGCATGTTCTTGGGTGGAAATCTGGTGACTTGGAGGAGTAAGAAGCAAAATGTGGTTGCAAGATCAAGTGCAAAAGCAGAATTTAGAGGTATGGCTCAAGGGGTTTGTGAGTTGTTATGGATGAAGATTATTCTCGATGACCTCAAAATAAAATATGAAGCTCCTTTTGTGATAATAAGTCCGCTATCAGCATTGCACACAACCCGGTTCAACATGATCAGACAAAGCACAGAGATAGATCGACATTTCATTAAGGAGAAATTGGACGATGGTCTTATAGCCACCGAGTACATCCCTTCAAGACTTCAGTTACCAGATATGTTCACCAAGGGACTTCCCACAGAGCAGTTTCAAGATCTTACTTGCAAGTTGGGAATGATAGATATACATTCACCAGCTTGAGGGGGAGTGTTACGTTACATAATAATTAATATATACGTTACATAATTAGTGTAATATAATTAGGAGAGATTTATTTCATAATTAGGACAGTTTTGATTAGATGTACAGTTTTATTTCCTTTCATTTTCCTTAATTAAGAGATAGGTAGTCTATATATATTATAGGTAATCATTCTTTGTAATTAATCTGATTGAAATAATATTCAGATTTCTTCTTTTCAAGTAAAATCATAATACAGGAACCTAAATTGAAAACCAGAGAGAGAGTAATGAAGTAAAAACAATCTGCCACTTACAACTGCTGACTTGGCGACAAGAAGATAATCAAGGGAAAGCCAATACACCTTGGAAGATAAAAGCAAAAAATAAATTGAGTTAAATTCAGCCAGAAATCAGTATATTGTTTTCCAAAAGTTAAAAGTCTTTACAAAACAATGAACTCCATGAAAGAAAAAATGCAAGGAAGATGATACTTTCTCCCACGAGAATGGTGACTTTGCCAAGGCACTTGAAACAACTGCAGATTCTCTTGCCTTTGCAGGAGTAGACCGGGTTTTTGAGCTATAACTTGAAGGTTTTGAATTCTGCATAACCAAACCACAGTTATAATTGTTCCCCTACCTTTCTCCTCTGTTTTAGCCAAAGCAAAGTAACATATTGAAATAACATATTCAGTACAGCTTACATGGGATATGATGCCTGAGGAGTAAATCATTTAAATCAGTGCAATATGAAAATAAAGCCATAAACTATTATAGGACAATTTTTTTATATTGACAAAATTGGCATAGTAGTGAATTAAGATAGAGCTATCTAGAGAAAACCAGCATGTCATCATTTAATTAGTTAAACAATCAATACACAAACAGATACATATATGCTTCAGTACATATATACGATTGTGTATGTAGATGACATTGTTATCACTGGCAGCAATCACCAGGGCATAACTCAGATAAAACAGCACCTCTGTCACTACTTTCAGACCAAAGATCTTAGCAAACTTCGTTATTTCTTGGGAATCAAAGTGGCACAATCCAAGGATGGTGTAGTTATCTCACAAAGGAAGTACGCTATGGACATCCTTGAGGAAACAAGTTTGTTGAATGCAAAACCTATTGACACTCTCTTGGATCCTAATGTCAGGCTTCTACTGGATCAAGGGGTGCCACTTTTAGACCCAGGAAGATATAGAAGATTGATTGGAAAATTAAACTACCTCATTGTTACCCGCCTATATATCTCTTTTGCAGTGAGTGTAGTAAGTTAGTTTCTAAACTCACCTTGTGAAGGACATTGAGATGTAGTCATTCGTATCTTGAAGTATATTAAAGGAGCTTTAGGAAAAGGCCTTGTCTATGAAGATAAAGGGTCATGCTCAGATTGTTAGATATTCAAATGTTGATTGGGCAGGCTCTCCTATTGATAGAAGATTCACTTATGGGTATTGTGTATTCATTGGGGTTAATTTGATATCCTGGAAGAGTAAGAAACAAAATGTGGTCACAAGATCGAGTGCCGAAGCAGAATATCGAGCAATAGCTTTAGCCACTTGTGAACTCATTTGGTTAAAACAACTACCTAAGGAGCTTCAATTTGGGGATATTATGCAAATGACGCTTATTTGTGATAATCAAGCTACATTGCATATCTCCTCCAATCTAGTGTTTCGTGAGAGGACCAAACACATAGAGATAGATTGTCATTTTATTAGAGAGAAGATCCTATCTGGAGACATCACCACTAGCTTCGTCAATTCAAGTGATCAACTGGCGGATGTTTTCACTAAGTCTATGAGAGGTCCTCAGATAAGCTATATTTGTAACAAGCTTGGTGCATATGACCTATATGCTCCAACTTGAGGGGCAGTATTGAAAACTATGTAAATAATGTCTAGATTCGTTGTATAAGCTAACTAAATCATATAATTACGGTAATTAGGATCTATTGTAATCTTTGTATTTATTACAATTACTCTATATAATTCAGCCTCCGATGGGTAATTCAAACACACAATTTTCTTCATATGTCTCTCTTTTCTCTCTTTCAACACTTGTCACACACACATATATATATATCCCATTCTCTAACTAGATGCTGTTATGCAGTACATGGGTGAAGAAGTTATAACCATGGAGCACAGGTAAGATTATGAGACACAGAACCAAGGACATGCCAAATCATAGACATATGCATGCATGCATGTATTAAGGAAGTACACTTAATGATAGTGCATACATATGATATAAGTTTCTGTGTGTATGTTGTCAAAATCACAACCTAGATCATAGGATCGTAAAATGGTATGATAATACCAAGCCTGAACAATCCAGATCATGTATGAAATTGGAATAAAAAGAAATTGCTAATGAAGTATAACAAAGTTGTCCCATTGTATGACCCAATCAGATTTCTGATCGGCTCAGTTTTTATTCCTGCACATTTTCAAACTGATATTTTTGTTTTTTGGATCAGGAAAGAAATTTCATTATAGAAGAGGAAGACAGAAGTACCGGAGTAGAGGGTAAGATATACTCCTAGCAAACACCACCCAAAACCAAAAACAACAAAAAAAAGAAAAACGAGAGAAAAGAAAAGCACATCAAGTAGCAGAGCTCACCAATCTCTCAGTATAAGCAACAAATAAACCCTTGAAAAATAACCACTAGCCAAGCACTACAAAGAAGCTAAGAAAATCACTTTATCCTATAGAAGCAGCAAGAGCTAGAACTTATCCTTGAACAATCTGGCATTTCTCTCCAACCACTTTCAATTGAATGAAAACATTTTATTTTTCATTTTTTGATAGAAAAAGGAATTCATTAGAAAGAAGAGGATTACAAAGATAGGAGGATAAGATATCCTCCACCACCATAAGACTACAAAAAATGAAATTTATAAAGAAAACTACAGAAGAAAAATCAAGAGTAACATTGCGCAATGGCAGCCCAATCTCTATGTATATCTAAAATGGCAATCCCCTTAAAAAGACCATGGGCCGAACACCAAAGAGAAGCCAAAAACCTTATTCTATCCCACAATGTAAGAATAAGAGTCCAGATTCATTGAATATGTAAAGATCATTAAATCTGTAAATAGAATAAATTAGGATGATTTATTTCCTTTCTTATCTTTGTAACCATCAGAATTAGTTAGGATTATTTGTTTCCTTTCTTATCTCTGTAATCATGAGAATTAGCAAGATTTTAGGAGTAGATTAGCTGATCTCTACCAACTCCTCTTGTATATATATTTTTACCGTACCAATGGAAGAAAATAAGCTGGTAATATTTCCAAAACCCTATATTTCTTCATGGTATCAAGAGCTAGGTTCGTCCAGCCGTCCAGCTCAATCTAAGCCCCTCCCCTCTCTTTACCCCTTTGCCCTACCATGGCCGACAATACCAACGAACAATCCCAGAAGACTGAGATCCCCACTGGCGATGGGAAATCTGGGAAACAGAACACAGCCCCAAAAACAGCGTCTAGCATGCAAACTTCTCTAGCCCTTGACCAACCTTCTTTACAAATCACCCTCCATAAATTAAACGGTATCAATTTTAGAGAATGGTACCAATCTGTTACCCTTGTAATCAAAGGCAAGGGCAAATATGGGAACCTTACTGGTGCCATTTCAGCACCCTCAAAAGATGGGTCCGATTTTCAGAAATGGGAGGCAGAGAACTCCATTATTATGGCATGGCTGATCAACTCAATGGAACCCAAGATTGGCCGTGTGTACCTCTTCTATCAGACTGCAAAAGAAGTGTGGGATGCAGTCAAAGAAACCTACTCAGATCTTGAAAACTCTTCCCAATGCTTTGAATTGAAGTCAGCAATCAGGAACACCAAACAAGGAAGCCTAGGTGTCACAGAATACTTCAACAATCTAATGCAATTGTGGCAAGAGAAAGACCTCTTTTATGAACCTGATTGGGACACCCCAAATGATACCCAGAAGTATAGCAAGATGATGGAGAAGGATCGACTGTTTGAGTTCTTGTATGGTTTAAATCTTGATCTAGATGAAGTCAAGGGAAGGGTACTTGGCACCAAGCCATTACCCTCCCTTAGAGAAGCCTTTGCTGAGGTCAGAAGAGAGGAGAGCAGAAAAAGGGTTATGCTTAACACTTCCACAGATTCCAGACCACTCCTACCCCTTCCAGAACCACAATCAAGTTCTGCCCTGGCTATCAACAGAACTAGAGATCAAAATTCTATCTCTCGAGAAAAGCAATGGTGTGATCATTGCAACAAACCTTACCATACCTGTGACACTTGCTGGAAGGTTCATGGCAAGCCTCCTAATTGGAAACCGAAGCATTTGGGAGGAAAAAATAGGTCAGCTCATATGGCAGAGACTGACAGCAGCAAGAATTCTGGTATCAACTTATCCACTGATCAAGTAAATTTGCTCCAACAACTTTTACAGCAAGTAAAAACACCTGCATCTCTCAATGCTCCAGAAAAATCCACTTCTACTGCCTCCATTACTAAAGCAGGTAGATCAGAACATTCCTTTACTGTTCAAAAATCTCATGAAGTTTAATGGATAGTTGATTCAAGCGCAACAGACCACATGACTGGAACTTTTGACAACTTTGTCTCCTACTCCAAAACAGACAGTAACATCTCTATTTCAGTGGCAGATGGAGGGTCCTCCTTAGCCGAAGGAGAAGGAATCATTAAATTTCTGAATTTTTCACTTCAGTCTGTTTTATATGTTCCTAAATTAAAGCATAATCTATTATTTGCTCATCACCTGGTTAAGGATTTGAATTGCAGTTTAACATTTTTCCCAACTCACTGTGTTTTTCAGGACCTTGCTTCGGGGAGGATGATTGACAATGCTAAAGAAAGAGAAGGCCTCTATTATGTCACTGGTTGTTGTCCTCCTTCTAGGATTAGTCCTTCAGTATTCACTGTTCAGTCAGATTCTGAGGTGCTTTTATGGCATCATCGCCTAGGGCACCCTAGTTTTTCTTATTTACAGCATTTGTACCCTCATTTTCTCATCAATAAAGGCAGTGCCAATTTTTCTTGTGAGCAATGTATCCTTGCAAAACAAACAAGAAACTCATATTCAACTCAACACTACAAACCATCCAAACCTTTTCATCTTGTCCATAGTGATATTTGGGGGCCAGCACGAACACCATCATTAACTGGAAAAAAATGGTTCATAACCTTTATTAATGACCATACACGAACCTGCTGTGCGTTTCTAATGAAAGATAAGCCCCTCAAAATTTTCAAAACTTCCACAAATTTGTGCTTAATGTCTTCCAAACCTCTATTCAAATACTTAGAACTGACAATGGATGAGAATATCTTTCCCATTCTTTTGTTCAGTACCTATCAAACCATGGAATCTTTCACCAAACTTCAAATGCATATACTCCTCAACAAAATGGGGTAGCAGAAAGAAAAAACCGCCACCTTCTTGAGACTGCTAGAGCAATGATGTTTTCTAGTTCCACTCCTCATTCTTTTTGGGGAGAAGCCATCCTTACAGCCTCCTACCTCATAAACCGCCTTCCCTCCAAAGTCCTTAAATTTAAGACCCCTTTAAGCCTGCCGATGGAACATTACTCAAATATTAGACTCCTAAACACCTTACCCCCAAGAATATTCGGCTGTACAACCTTCATTCTCAACCATACTCCCTCTAAGTCCAAACTTGATCCTCGGTCCGTTAAAGTTGTTTTTGTGGGGTACTCTCCTACCCAACTAGGATACAAATTTTATTCCCCCTCAAATCACAGATTTTGTCACTGCCAATGTCCAGTTTCAGGAACATCATCCCATCTTTGCCAAAACCTCTCTTCAGGGGGAGAATATAAGTGAAGATAGGTCTTGCCATTGGGATCCCACAGTTTCTATGCTGCTGCCACCTAAAAGTCTGAAAGAACCTGAAACTGAGGATGACATTCCCTTAGAATCAGAACCAGAAATCCCACCAATACCTGAAACATCTCCTGAAACCTCTCCTAACCTAGAATCAGAACCCGAAACTCCACCAATACTTGAACCTTCTTCTGAAACTTCTCCTAACCTAAATCTGAACCTTGAACCTACCTGAATTCGGAAACTAATCCAAGGGGAGAGACAACTCCAAAGAGATTCTTTGATAGAACATATTGTAGGAGGCCTAAACCACTTCAACAAGGTCAATCATTTGACTTGGAACCGGGTTAAGGGAGTGGAATAAGGGATAATTCTTTGCATTCTGGTAATGACCAATATTCTGTTGAAGTAAAGGATACTGAACCCAAGACTCCTTCAGACTCGGGCCTCCCTATTGCTCTTCGAAAGGGAAGGAAGGCATGCACTCAGCATCCCATCTCCAACTATGTTACATATGCAAATCTATCATCAGAATTCAAAGCATTCGTGATCAATGTGGATAAGGTGGAAATCCCTAAAACCATACAAGAGGCAATGGCAAATTCAAAATGGAGAGAGGTTGTGATGGAAGAAATGAGAGCTCTACAAAAGAACAATACTTGGGATGTTGTTGAACTGCCTGACAAGAAGAAAGCAGTGGGTAGCAAATGGATTTTCTCAGTAAAATACAAGTCAGATGGAAGTATAGAGAGGTTTAAGGCTAGACTAGTAGCCCAAGGGTTCACTCAAACCTATGGACTAGATTATGAAGAAACATTTGCTCTAGTTGCAAAATTCAATTCCATCTGCGTATTACTCTCTTTGGCACTAAATTTGAATTGGGAACTTCACCAACTTGACATTAAGAATGACTTTCTTAATGGAGATTTGGATGAAGAAATCTTTATGAAAATTCCCCCTAGTTTTGAGAATAAAGAAACGAAGAATAAAGTTTGTAGGCTGAATAAATCTCTCTATGGTTTAAAACAATCTCCGAGAGCATGGTTCACAAAGTTTAGTGCTGTTCTAACCAGAATTGGGTACAAGCAGGGACATGCTGATCACACACTATTCGTGAAGTGCTCTAAAGAGGGAAGAAGGACCATCCTTATAGTCTATGTTGATGATATCATTATAACAGGCGATGACTTGCTGGAAACCAGAAAATTGAAAGACCATTTGAAGTCTGAATTTGAGGTCAAGGACCTTGGAAAACTGAGATACTTCCTGGGAATGGAGGTAGCTAGGAGCAAGGAGGGAATATTCATCTCTCAAAGGAAATATACCCTTGACTTACTAGAAGAAACTGGAAACTTAGGCTGTAGACCAGCTTCTACACCTTTGGAACAGGGGTGGAAGGATAGAACTGATAATGAGGATACTCCAGTTGATAAGGGAAGGTATCAACACCTAGTAGGAAAGCTTATCTACCTCTCCCTAACAAGACCTGACATTGCTCATGCTGTAAGCGTTGTCAGTCAATATATGCACTGCCCTACACAAGGACATTGAGATGCTGTCATTCATATCTTGAGATATTTGAAGAGAACACCTGGAAAGGGCTTATTGTTCAAGAAAAGTGAAGATAGGGGAATTGTAGGATATGCGGATGCAAATTGGGCAGGGTCATATGATGATTGCTAGTCTACTTCAGGTTATTGCACTAAAGTTTGGGGTAATCTTGTAACTTGGAGGAGCAAAAGGCAGCCTGTGGTCTCTAGAAGTAGTGCCGAAGCCGAATACAGGGCAATTGCCCAAGGAATTTGTGAAGTAATCAAGTTAGAAAGGTTACTGGAGGACTTAAAAATTCCTTTGACAACACATACAAGACTGTATACTGACAGTAAATCATCCATCAGTATAATCAACAATCCAGTCCAGCATGATAGAATGAAACACGTGAGGATTGATAGGAGCTTCATTAAACAAGAAGTTGAGAATGGTGGAATTAGTTTAACCTACATTTCTACCAAACTCCAAGAAGCTGATGTATTGACCAAGACTTTGTCAAGACCAGTTTTTGAAGATAATATTGGCAAGCTGGGAATGATAGACATCTATTCACCATCTTGAAGGGGAGTGTAAGAATAAGAGTCCAGATTCATTGAATCTGTAAAGAATCATTAAATCTGCAAATATAATAAATTAGGATGATTTATTTCCTTTCTTATCTTTGTAACCATCAAAATTAGTTAGGATTATTTGTTTCCTTTCTTATCTCTGTAATCATGAGAATTGGCAAGATTTTAGGAGTAGATTAGCTGATCTCTACCAACTCCTCTTGTATATATATTTTTACCGTATCAATGGAAGAAAATAAGCTGGTAATATTTCCAAAACCCTATATTTCTTCACACAACATTTCAATTAAACGAAAACTTTGACCCACAACATAGGATGTCCTAACAAAACAAACTAATTTAGTAGTTTAAGTTTTATTTAAACCCTATCCATAATCCCTAAAATTTTAAACCGATTCAGCATTACACTATCTCAGACATTTCCCTTGAGGTGTTAGGGGTCTTGGAGGGAGGAGTTATTTGGACCAGCATATTCTCATCCAAAAGACCAAAGGCCTAATGACACTCGAAGAAGAGTTCAAGTGGTACACAAGCCTTCCCCCAACAAGCAATGTTTAAATCTGTAAGACTAAAAAGAAAAAACAACTTAAGTTTTTTTTTTAATTGAAAGAATAATAAAATTTCAACTTGAAAACCTTGTTACTGTACAAAAATGTGTATTATGTACTAGTAGATTTTCACTATGGTTGTAATAGGTCACAAGTTGAAGTCAGAGAAATTATCCATGATTTTAACTTTGTTTGTAATAGGTCACAGGAATCCTCAATTTGATAGTGTTAACCCTCACCATTCCTAAGTAGGATAATGATTTTGAAAACCATGTGTGTGCTTGAACATAGGGTAAAAGCATTTAATAAGTGTTAGCAAATAAAATATTTTTAATTCTAAAGAGCACTATTCATAGTTGTGAACAGTGTTAATGTTTCACAAGTGTCCAACTTGCACCCACCTCCTTCAAATGTAGGTGGTGGGTTAAAAATCTGTGGCACGTACTCTTACTCTCCCGAAAATCAAATTGAAACTAGCACGACTTCAGATCCTCAAATATGGCATTGTAGAAAATAAGTAATATATATAGGGAGCAGTTGTACATTAAATGTCCCTAGAAAATAAGTAACCAATTAATAAAGCACTAAATACACTAAATACAATATCTACACTAAAAATGTGGTAACAAGGCCAAGAGGCCATCGTCCATAGAGGCCACCGTCCATCACCGTCCATAGAATCCACCGTCTATAGAAACAAGGCCAAGAGGCCACCGTCCAACAGCTAATATTAACTCCCCCCTCAAATTGATGCGGCTGATAAAAAAGCATCAATTTGCCAATGAGAAACTGATGACGAGGCCGAGGTATAGCCTTGGTAAAAACATTAGCAAGTTGAAGATCTGAGGTGATGTGTAGAAGCGAGATAACACGATTGTCAAAAGCTTCATGAAACGAATGACAGTCCACCTTAATATGCTTGGTGCGCTCATGAAAAATCGGATTAGCAGCAATTTGAATAGCACTAGTATTATCTACATAGAGAGGCGTGGGATTGGATTGAGGAAATCCAAGCTCAGCCAATAAACCATGAAGCCAAATAATCTCAGAACAGGCAGTAGACATAGCACGATATTCAGACTTGGATACCCGAGGTTGTTTCTTACTTTTCCAAGAAATGAGTGCAGGACCAAGAAACATACACCAACCTGTAATAGAGCGCCGAGTGTCTGGGCAGCCAGCCCAATCTGCATCACTGTAACCAATCAATTGAAGGGACGATCCGACAAGAAAAAATAATCCACGACTAGAAGTACCCTTTAAATATCGAATGATACGGCGAACAACAGCCAAATGAAGATGTCAAGGAGTGTGCATAAACTGACTGACTTGCTGGACAGCAAAAGAAATGTCAGGACATGTAATGGTCAAATAATTAAGGCTCCTGACCAATTGATGATACAACAAAGGATTTGAAAAAGGCTCACCCTCCTCACAATGATATTTCACATTGACCTCTAGAGGGGTGTCAATAGGAGAAGTAGATTGAAGGCCAGCTAAAGACATCAAGTCCTGTGTATATTTGTGCTGATGTAAGAAAATACCCTTTGAGTTCGAATGCACCTCAAGACCCAAAAAATAGTGGAGGGGACCAATATCCTTCATATGAAACGAAGTCTGGAGCTGCTGTTTAAGCTGCTATATTACGACAATGTCGGTGCCAGTGATGACAATATCATCAACATAAACAAGAAGAAGAACAATATCACACTCTGTTTTGTGAAGAAACAAAGAAGAATCATATTGGCTCTGGGTGAAAGAAAAACCAAGTAAAGTAGAACGAAATTTTTCGAACCATGCCCGAGGAGCTTGTTTCAAGCCATAAAGAGAACATTTCAACTTACACACACCAGAGGAGGAAGAAAATAAGCCTGGAGGAGGAGTCATAAAAATTTCTTTCTTAACGTCCATTTGGTGGAGGGACCATCCCTTGGAAGCCGCAATAGCAAGAATAGTCTACATAGTAGTCATTTTAGCTACTGGAGCAAACGTCTCATCATAATCCACCCCATATTCCTGCCTGTTGCCAAGAGCAACTAACCGAGCCTTATAGCGGTCAACAGAACCATTGGAATTAAGCTTCACAGAATACACCCACTTACAGCCAATGGGTTTAATTCAAGGAGGGTATCGAACAATATCCCAAGTATGATTCTCTTGAAGAGCCTCTAGCTCAACTTGCATGGCTTGTTCCCAACATGCTTCCTTAACTGCCTGAGAATAACAAGTAGGAACAGAAATGCCAAATAAGGTCACAATAAGAGAAGTGTGTGGAAACCTATACCTATCTGGTGGATTAGAGGCACGAGTAGATCTTCGAGGTGCCAGAGGTTCAGGTGGCGAGTCAATGTGGGGAGGGGGTAAAGAAGGCTGACGTCTCGTATACACCACACCTGGTTTGAAATGCTCAATAGAACGAGGGACATCACCAAAGTTAGGAAGCAAAGCAAGATCAATAGAAGAGACCACATTAGATGAAAAGAAGTAGTGATTCTCAAAGAAAGTCACATTTCGAGAGATACAAAGACGATTAGTAGTAGCATCATAACACACAAAGCCTTTTTGAGTGGTACTGTAACCCATAAACGCACACTGAACTGCTTGAGCACCAAGTTTGTGACGCTCAATAGGCGGTAAATGAACAAAACAGACACAACCAATAGTATGAAGATTATGATAACTAGGAGGCATGTTATAGAGATGAGAGAAAGGTGAATCAAAGTCTAAAACCTGAGAAGGAAGACGATTGATCAGGTAGACAGTACTGGACAAAGCCTCAACCCAAAAACGAGGAGGAATAGAGGATTCAAGTAGCAAGGTACGCGTGACATCCAACAAGTGGCGGTTTTTACGCTCAACAATGCCATTCTGCTGAGGTGTATATGAACAAGAACGTGGCGAAATAATACCTTTATGCTGTAAGAATGCCTGAAATTCATTAGACATATATTCTCCATCAGAGTCAGAACGTAAAATCTTAATACTAGTAGAAAATTGATTTTCAACATAGGCTAAAAAGGTCTGAAACACTGAAAAAACCTCAGCTTTGGATCGAAGAAAATAAATCCAAGTAAACCGACTGTAGTCATCAATGAATGTCATGAAATATTTATAGTTTGCATGAGATATGACAGGAGAAACACCCCAAACATTAGTATGAATAAGATCAAAACATTTTTCTGCACAATGACCAATAGAAGCGAATGATAGAGTCTTACTTTTAGCAAGCTTAAACACAGAACAGTCAAAAGATAAAGAAGAAGACTGATTTTTATTGCCCAAGAAGCCATGTTTCAATAAATGAGAAAAAACAAGTGAGTTAGGATGACCCAACCGTTTATGCCAAACCTCACTTTGATTTGTTACAGTAGCACAAGCTAAAGAGAAAAGACTAGGCGTAGTAAAGTGTATAGGAAACAATCTGCCCACTTTAGGCTCCTTCACGATCACTTTCCCCTATGCCTGATCTTGCACAAGACAACCACCACAAGAGAAATGCATGTCACAATTATTATCAACCAATTGGCCAACCGAAAGAAACGAGAAGAAAGTCCAGGAGACACAAACACATTGTGAAAAGATGAATCAATATCCCCAACAGCAGCAATAGGAAAAGTATTACCATTCGCAATTTGAATATGTTGTGTACCATAATAGGGTCGAACATTGTGCAAAGAGTCAGAAGTACCAGACATATGATTCGAAGCCCCAGAGTCAACAAACCAGGATTGAAGAGTGTGCTTGGGCTTACCTTGAATGCCCACAGTAGAGAATGTTGAAATTATCATCTGTTGCACTATCTTTGGAGTTAGGACAGCTTGAGTAGAGACTGTGGAAAGTGCTGTTATGGAAGGTTGATGTTCTGGTGCTGTAGAAGAAGAAGGATGAACCGCTGCATGGAAGGCATTGACTGGACAGTTTTCTGGTCTCGTAGGACATTCCTTAATAATATGACCACACTGTTTACAATAGGAACAAAATTTTCGACTGCAGTTTCGAGCAATATGCCCAAACTCCTTGCAGGAATAGCACTGAACCTGCTTCATATCCTTTCCTTTTCCCTTCCCTCGAGCAGCATAAGTAACGGTGACAGCTTCTAAAGGAAATTTGTCTTGCGCCATAGCTCCTTGAGTGAATAACCGCTGCTCCTCCCGAAGTAACTCTCCAACACACACATCCAAGGAGGGAACCGGGTCTCTATTTAACAGAGCAGCCCTCGTTACCTCGAATTCTGGTCTAAGTTTCATGAGAAATTTAGCCCTTCGACTGGTGTTATGAACTTCTAGAAGGGCAAACAACGCTTCCTTTGGAACTTTAGCATGTATAATAGCCGAATGCTCGGTCCACAAGTTGAGGAAACCAGAGTAGTATTCTTGAATCGAGAGATTACCCTGGCTGTAGTTGGCAATGTCCAGCTCCAACTAAAAGCACTTTGCATTGTTATCTTGGTTGTAGATACGTTTCAAGTAGTCCCACATCTCCTTAGTTGTCGAAAAGGAGCGCAAATTGTTGACCATGTGTGGCTCAATGGATCCCAAAATCCAAGAAATAATCTGAGCGTCCTGCGTCTCCCATTTAGCAATCTCAATTGAGGCACTTGGTGCAATAGAAGAGCCATCAATATGATCCCCAATCCTTTGCCTTTGACAAACATCCCGAACTGAAACTCTCAGGCTGAATAGTTATTCCCACTAAAGTGAACACAAAAGTTGTCTGTTGCCATAGTGATGCAGAAAACCAAAAGGATGCAAAAAAAATTCGAGGTGAAACCAGAATACGTGATCTGGAAAAAAAATTCCAAAAACCAAACACGACGAACAAAATTCTTAAACCAGAAAAGACAATAAATCCGAAAGCCCCTAGGGCAGAGAAAAAAAAACCGTGACAGCCTAGGATAAGAGAGAAGGCTATGATACCATGTCAAAGTGTCTGAAAAACTGTACATTATTCTCACCTCCCAATGTTTACAATGACAGTAATATATATAAGGAGCAGTCGTACATTAAATGTCCCTAGAAAATAAGCAACCAATTAATAAAGCACTAAATGCACTAAATACAATATCTACACTAAAAACGTGATAACAAGGCCAAGAGGCCACCGTCCATCATCGGCCATAGAAACAAGGCTAAGAGGCCACCGTCCAACAGCTAATATTAACATTAAATATATTGGTATCTTACTATAAGTGAATAAAACTACTATAATTTCAGGATATAAACAGTAATACACAAGGATGAAGGGCCAAAAAAACATATTAGATTCTGAACCTCAATTCCAACACCATCACCAGTTGAAAACAGTCAAATTCACTTGTTTGTTTTAAATGTGGATCTAATCTAGAAAGATGCAATGCAAGCAATAGATGCATTATTGAAGCATACTAGGCACATCAACAAAATTAAGGCCAAACCACTTTAAGAACTAGTCAAGAAAAAAAAAATTATTACCCACCCTAGAAAGGTTTTCAAAACCACGAACAATAGGATAAAATATAATTGATGAACATAGAACATTTTAATTATATTTACCTTGGACGTTTCACGCTTTGATGGCACAAATGATGACCTTTCCATGACATGACATATTCGAAGTTCATTAAGGCAATTCAACATCACTTGAATCGATTTGGTCAACTTATTCGACTCTGTAAATATATGCTCCTTCAACTACAAATTCAACCAAAAACACATCATATATTTGCAGAAAACAAAAGATACTTGACCTTTATGCTGAAAGTACATATATTCACAACAGCTTAAATAACAAGCTTATTAACTTAGAAGTCCAATAATGCAGGAGGTAGTAAGATAAAATTTATATCATAACCATTTTCAATATAATATTACATGACTGACTCAATCAGCTCTTTTTTAAAAAAATAAAAATAAAAAATAAGGGGAGGAGGGGCAGAGTTTCCAGCTCTAGAATACAACCTGCAGACAAAATAATTTGTGAAGATCAATCTCCAGATCCTTTCTTGCAGCGATATTGACAAAAATACTTGGCAAAAGAAGCTCAGCAACTTCAGCTTTAAACAATACAATATCTTGACACAATCTGGAAGTACAATGTTCTAGGAAAATGAGAGGGTGAAAAAGGAAGAGACAACACGATAAAGGCTTGCTAGTTGCTAAAAACTAAGGACTTTATAACTCTTAACATTTAAATAGTTAGATAGGCCCATAATACCTTAGTATCACATCATTGCAGTAGACAATAAGTGAATACACCAATGGACAAATCCACATCTCAAAAGATTTACCATGTGTCACCCACACATTAGACTTCTCCAATGAAACTGCTTCAACTAATAAAATAAAAGATAACCACAGTACAGTTAGAATATTAATCAAATAATAAGGAGCTAAGGGCCATAAGAAGAGATGAAAGTCTCTTGGTATACTTTATGTAAAGGAGAGAGAGAGAAAACCCACTGAATGGAAACTCATAAATGCATTGTGCTTATGTAATTTATACTGGTTTGTACAGGTTACTTACTATTAAAGTACAGCTGTAGTACAACCATATATAGCTAGTATGCACACAATTCAACACTTCAAATAAAAAACTGCATTATAATTTGGGGTATCAACTGGATAATTTTTTTTGCAGGCTCAATGGCCTAAGAGAAACAACATAAGACACATGCACAAGATGAACCTGCACAACCAGATCAGTATATGTAATCTCTGGACTCTGGCTACATTTCCAGCTGAAGAGTCCAGACATAAAGTTCTTCAGAAAGCAAAAACTGCATATGCTTTTTTAATAAGAATATTAATAGAAGAGAAAATACAATGTGGGAGAATAGCAAATGGAATAGCAAATGGTCACACACACACACATTCAAATTCGTAAAATTTGAATTCATCTTAGGTTAAAGTCTGCGTCAAGAGTAAAGAAACTGTTAAGATATTAGGGTTATTAGGTTATTAGTCTTGTTGTTAGTGGGCTTGGGATAGTACTAGTACCTGACACATACACACACACACACACATATTCAAATCCGTAAAATTTGAATTCATCTTAGGTTAAAGTCTGTGTCAAGAGTAAAGAAACTGTTAAGATATTAGGATTATTAGGTTATTAGTCTTATTGTTAGTGGGCTTGGGATAGTACTAGTACTTGACCTAATTCTTAGTAAAAATAGGAGTTTTAGGTTAGGAATATTGTATCAAATTACATCTATCAATTATATTTTTAGTTTATTACCGTTAGCCATCTTTCTCTTTTCCTTCTTCCCGAGCCCTAAACCTATAATTCTTAACAAAAACAATTAAGTAAAGTCTTATGAATTATAGAAGTGTTGACCATAAGATAAAAGGTGATTAATTTGGGATTGTCTCTGGGTATTTTTTGGGACCTTGATTGAAGGATGATAGATTGGCAGAATTTGCTTATAACAGTTAGAGATGTATTTCATGAGCCTTCACCAAACAGCTTAAGCTTTTAGGAGAATTGGATATGACATGGTATCAGAGCCTATATGATCATGTGGTTAGTTCGATCCTTGTTGTCTCTATTCTTCTAAATAAAAGTTAAATTTCAATACATGTTAAAAAAGGAGATGTAATAAAACCATTCATGAGACTTCACCTAACAACTTAAGCTTTTAGGAGAGTTGGACATGACAATAACATTCCTCTAAAATCTAGTATAAATTGAGGTGCAGGCCGGGGCAATTAATATACATTGCTTTTCAACCTACAGTTTTTCTATATTATCTCCATCTCTCTCACTCTTCCAAATTCTGTTTTTCATGCTAAATGTTCAACATGGTGAGCAGCGCCATCCACTGTGACATGAACCCACCACAATTTCAGTAACAGAGTTTCTTTTTATCATGTTTTTTTTCCCTTCCATTTCAGAAACCAAAGTAAATTAGTGTCATTTTAGCTTTTTTCCCTAGTCGGTTATCTCTGTTATTCATTCTTCTTTTTGCTGCATCAAATATTGGACATTAGCATTGTCTCTAGAGAATGGTTTGAGTAGACACTGTCAGACTGTTAGAGATATAAAACCATTACTGGGATTCCACAGAACAGCTTAAGCTTTTAGGACTGCTGGTCCTTGACATGGTAACAAAGCCTCTATGACCAAATGGTCAGGAGTTCGATCCTAGACACCCCCAATACTTCTTAATTAAATGAAATTTAAGCATAAGGGAAAGTGGGTCTGTTCATTGTACACACTTCAAGCCAAAGGGCTCTAACATGGGGCGGAGCGTTAGAGACATAAAACCACTCATGGTCCTCAACCAAACAGCTAAAGCTTTTAAAAGCAACGGTCCTTGACAAAGGCACTTTTGATTGTGATTTGGAGGTTTATGATCATCATTATCTATTTGATTTTTTCTAAAAAATAATAATAATAATAATATTAGTTGTATTTGATTGAGATTTGGTATGGTGTGATTGTTTGGTCTGATCTGATCCTTAAGGTTAAATTACTCTGCAGGTCCCTACACTTTTTGGGAAAATTCAACAGGGCCCTATATTTTAAAAGTTTGTAATTGGATCCCTATAGTTTTAAAAATTTCTAGTTGGGTCCCTGCCGTTAGAACACTGTTAGGTCACAATTCCAGGGACCTAAATACAAACTTTTATATAGGGACCTATTTGAACATCCTTAAAAAGTATAGGGGCTTACAAATTAATTTATCATGTTAATTATTAAGTTTTAACATATAATCAAAGTAAGCTAGATTCAAGGATCTAATTAAAAACTTTTGAAAATTGAAACTATAGGTTCTATTTACAAAATTTTAAAATATACTGATTTATCTAAGTTGTTGACTGGACTGAAAACCAACATGCAATAGTTTAAGGTGACCTTGGCACAATGTCAAGTAAAAGGAAAAAAAAAATGAAATTATTTATGAATTATGTTTTAACTATAAAATTTTTCTCATTTTTTCTCCTTTTTGGTTCCTTCAAGAACAGTATCTTGATTACATATATATTGCATTGTATTTATCTCGAAGAAAATTGAAATTGAAATTCATACTTTCTTATGTATAAATATTTCTAAAATATAATATAGGTTAGTGAAAGTCTGTCTAAGATGTGTGTATGTATACCTATTAAAATGCCGTATATCACTTTCTAGAGTTCTAAATAATTACCCATCTAGTTCAACATGCATAGGAAGAAAGTCAAAGAAACAATTATGGACTCCAGCAAGTTATCATATGAGCAAGTCACATCCTCTAAAATGCTATTAAAATGCCACATATCAATTGTTGTAATATATTAGCATTAATATCAGATATGTACAGATATGATTTTATTCTTACTTTTATTAGGGCTGATTTTTCTCCCTTATTTTTAGGATAGCAATCAATAGCATTAGCCTATATATTGTAACCTTCTTTGTACACAATCATTCAAGGAATAATATTCATACATTCCAACATTCCTTCTTTCTATATCAATCTTGTTGGCTGATTTGTTAGGAACCATATTTGTTAGGATTTAGTTTTTTCTTCTTCCTTTCTTTTGTAATGTTGGAAACTGTTGGAAACATATGTAATTAGGTGTAATTAGTAGTACAACTGTTAGTCTCACATCATGTAAATTGTGTAATTATTTATTACCTATTGAGTATATATTCAGCCTCCATTGTGTAGTTGAAACACACGGTTCAGTTCATGTCTTTCTTTTTTTTTCTCTCTCAACATGGTATCTAGAGCCTAGAGAAAGGCAACCCTAGAACCGTGCCTACTCGAAGGACCCACTGTCCCCCGGTGCCAAAAAAATTTTTCCGGCCACCCGTGTCATCACTCCAAGTACCAGATCTCATCTGCCGTGTCTCATTCCGGTAAGTCTCAGCCCCCGCCGCTGACGTCTTTTCCTGCCACCGCTGCCACCACTCGGAGGGCCACCCTCTACTCGGCCCGATGCCCGAAGTGCAGGCCCAGCCACCCAACCATGCGCCCACATGCGCAAGTTCAGTGGGCTGCAATTAGTTTGGGCACAGGCCAAGGTCCTATACACAAATGACAATGCGACTGATAACCTTTTCGGCAGCCGTTTGTCCCACCGTGCTCGCCAGCCTCTCCTCTGTTGAACCCAGTCCTCCACCTCCATAACCGCAACCTTAAGACGCGTCGTACACCTACTCATATCCGTTTCAGGTACTGTTGGTTGCATTTTTTTGGTTATTTGTAATATGATCCATGGCTTCCTTGAGCCCTACAGATGCTCCGAAGGTGGAACCTAGTGTTTTCACTAATTATATCACTGCCCATCTCTCCACTGACAAATTGGATGGCACTAATTATGATTCCTGGGCCTCCGACGTCAAACTTTGGCTTACCGGTCAAGGCTACGAGGATCATCTCACTACCAAGGTTGATTCTGTGCCTGAGGCCGACCATCCCAAGTGGAAAAAGATTGATGCTTAGTTGTGCAGTGTGCTTAAGTCCACCATCCACTCCTCTTTGAAGCAGATTTTTCGGGCTCATTTGACATGTGAATCAGTTTGGGCATAGGCCAAGGTCCTATACACAAATGACACTTAGCAATTGTACTGGGTTTGTTATGATCTTATGAGTCTTATTGCCCCGAGGAAGTTTGATGGCCCTATGTTCGCCTATTGGGGCAAACTTCATGGTGCTCTCTACAATTTCAATGAATTGTTGCCTCCGGCGGATACCCCGACAAAGGAACTTGAACAACGAAACACCTTCTTCATACTCCTGGGCCTTTATGGTTTACCTGCAGATTACTCCACCACCGATGATCAGATTTTGGGATCTCCTACTGTTCCTACTCTTTCCGCGACATGTTCTAACTTGCTTCGGGTTCTAGCTAAGCACAATCCTGATTCTCCGGTTGCTCTTATCATCGGTGACACCTCTGCTCTTGTCTCTTAGAACAACAGTAATGGCCATTCTCATAGGGGTCACTCAGGTTCCAAACTTCGTCCAAAATGTGATCATTGTCATCGCTTGGGTCACACCATTGATAAATGTTGAGCTTTACATGGTTGTCCTCCCCGTACTGCTAATGTTGCACAGACTACTCAACCAGACACTCCTGAGCCTTTTGAACCACCTAGAACCACTCCAACTGATTATGTAGATTTTCTAAAGCGGTTTGAGAACGTCAGTCTTCAAGGTCCACTGTTTCTGTTGCGCACACCGGTAATTCCTATGCTTGTCTCTCTCAGTCACCATCCCTTGGCCCTTGGGTTCTTGATTCTGGTGCATCCGACCACATTTCTGGTAATAAGGCTTTGTTCTCTCAACTCTCTACTTCTGGTTATTTGCCTATGGTTACTTCAGCTAATGGTTCCCAAACACAATCTCAAGGAATTGGCAGTGCTAATCCCCTCCCTTCCCTCACTGTTGATTCGGTTCTTTATATCCTTGAGTGTCCTTTTAATATACTTTCCATTAGTCGTTTAACCTATTCTCTTGATTGTTCCATTACTTTCACTACAGATTTTGTTCTTCTGCAGGATCGGAGTTTGGGACAGATGATTGGCGCCGGATGTGAGTCCAATGGCCTCTACCAGCTCTCCAACCCTTCTCGTGTTTGCCCTGCCACAGATTCCCCTTTTACCATCCATGCTCAGTTAAGTCTTCCTAGCCTAGCCAAACTACAAAGAATGGTGCCAGCCTCTCCAAGTTATGGAGTCTTCCTTGTGAGTCGTGTCAGCTAGGGAAACACACCCGTAGTCCGTTTCCTGATCATTTCGGTACTCACGTTGCGTCTCCTTTTGCCTTAGTTCATTCTTATGTACGGGGTCCTAATCGTACTATTTCTACTTTAGGGTCAAAGTACTTTGTTACCTTTATTGATGATTACTCTCGGTGTACTTGGTTATTTTTAATGCAAAACAGGTATGAGTTATTTTCCATATTTTAAAAGTTTTATCAAAAATTAAAACTTAGTTTGGTGTTCCTATTCGTACTCTGCACAGTGATAATGCCTGTGAATACTTATCTCATCAATTTCAGACCTTTAAGGCTTCTCATGGCATTCTTCACCAAACATCTTGTGCCTATACACTTCAACAAAATGAGGTAGCTAAACGTAAAAATAGACACCTTATTGAAACAATTTGGACCCTCTTACTCCATAGTCAAGTTCCCTTTTGTTTTTGGGGTGATGCTATCCTTACTGCATGCTACCTTATCAATCGCATGCCATCCTCTGTGCTTGATAACCAGGTCCCTCATTCCGTCTTAATTCCCATCAGCCTCTTCATTCTCTTCCACCTCACGTCTTTGGGTCCACTTCTTTTGTCCATAATCTCTCTCCTGGTCTAGACAAACTCACAGCCCGATCCCTCAAGTGTATCTTCCTTGGTTACACTCAATCCCAAAAAAGTTATCGTTGTTATTCTCCTACTCTACGACTTTATTTTATCTAGGCCGATGTCACTTTCTTCGAGTTTATACCTGTCTTTGAGTTGTCTCCTTCGACTCCCGAGTCAATCTCTATAGGCCTTTTGGTTCCTTTTGTCCCTGTCACTGTCGAGTCTGAACCGCCCCAACCACTACCCATACAGGTCCCCAACACCACTGACCGCTTCTCCCACACCTATCACCGCTAAGCACACCCTCCAATGCCCTCTGTCCCTCCTCCAGATACTGCTGCTGAGGTCATTGCGGACTCTTCCCCAGAACCAATTCCTTTACCAACTCCGACACTGCAAGACGACTTTGATCTTCCCATTGCCGCACGAAAATGTATCCGGTCTACTCGTAATCCTTTTCCTCATTATATTGCTTTGAGTTATCACCACCTATCTTCCTTGCACTTTGCTTGTCTTCTGTTTCCATCCCTAAATCTCCAGGTGAAGCCTTATCCCATCCCGGATGAAGACAAGCAATGGTTGATGAAATGAGTGCGCTTCACAATAATGGTACTTGGGAACTAGTTACTCTTCCTCCAAGGAAATCTGTTGTTGGCTGTTAGTGGATCTATACAGTCAAGATGGGTCCAGATGGTAAAATTGATCGTCTTAAAGCTTATTTTGTGGCAAAAGGGTACACACAGATCTTAGGCTTAGATTATAAGGATACTTTCTTTCCTATGGCTTAAATGGCCTCTGTCCGGTTGCTTCTTTCCATGGCTGCCATTGGGCACTGGCCTCTTCATCAATTGGACATTAAAAATACATTCCTGCATGGTGATCTAAAAGAAGTATATATAGAGCAACCTCCTGGATTTGTTGCTCAGAGGGAGTCTTCTAGCCTGATATGTCGTCTGCATAGGTCTCTTTATGGTCTCAAACAATCTCCTAGAACCTAGTTCAGACGATTCAGCACTGTGATTTAGCAATTTGGTATGATTCAAAGTGAAGTAGATCACTCTGTGTTTTATCACCACATAGCCCAAGGCTGCATTTATTTGGTCGTGTATGTTGATGACATTGTCATCACTGGAAATGACCACCTTGGCATATGTAAGATAAAACAACATCTCTCCCTTCATTTTTAGACCAAAGACTTAGGTAAACTTCGATATTTCTTGGGTGTTAAGGCAGCTCAATCCAAGGATGGTATAGTGATGTCTCAAAGAAAGTATGCTACGGATATCCTTGAAGAAACAAGATTATTAAATGTCAAGCCGGTTGATACTCCCATGGATCCAAATGCCAAACTCCTACCAGATCAGGGGGAACTTCTATCGGATCCGAGAAAGTATAGGAGATTGGTTGGGAAGTTAAACTACCTCACTGTTACTCGACCAGACATTTCTTTTGCAGTCAGTGTGGTTAGCCAATTCCTAAACTCTCCTTGTGAGGGCCACTAGGATGCAGTGATACGAATCCTCAAATACATTAAGGGAGCTCCCGGAAGAGGCCTCATCTATGAAGATAAGGAACATACTCAAGTCATTGGATACTCAGATGCTGACTGAGCAGGTTCTCCTACTGATAGACGATCCACTTCTGGGTTTTGTGTACTCATTGGAGGCAACCTAGTTTCCTGGAAAAGTAAGAAGCAAAATATAATTGCAAGATCTAGTGCCGAAGAAGAATACCAAGCTATGGCCTAAGTCACTTGTGAACTCATTTGGTTGAAACAACTCCTCAAAGAACTTCAATTTGGTAAGGTTAGGAAAATGACACTCATCTGTGACAATCAAGCTACTTTGCATATAGCTTCCAATCCAGTGTTTCATGAAAGGGCCAAACGTATTGAAGTCGACTATTATTTCATCAAGGAAAAGATTCTATCAGGAAACATCACCACAAACTTTGTCAACTCAAATGATCAGCAAGCAGAAGTATTCACAAAATCCCTGAAAGGTTCACGAATAAGTTATTTGTGTAACAAGCTTGGAAAGTTGGAGAGGCAAGGATGGGGTCGTCAGCTGGAAAAGTTGGACGACGGCTGACAACAGTAGACAACGGAGAGCAATGGCGGACAACAAGGGAGATGGGTCTGCTGGAAAGAGGACACTGCAGAAGGAGAAAGGCCGGCAAACCGGAGTGGAAACACGATTAGGTAGAAAAAATTTTCACCAGAGAGAAGTGGGCTCATTGGGCATCCACAGTTCCAAGATTGCCTCTCATAAGGCTCAAGATACGATGTGAGATTTCCAACTTAAAACCAATTGGTATCAAGTGGAGTGGCCCAACAGGTATATAAACTTGTGAAATTCTAACTTAAAACCAATTGGTATCAAGTGGAGTGACCCAACAGGTATATAAACTGCACCTGGAAGATTGAGGCAGGCGATGTGGGACTCTAACACCCCCCTCCACAGTTGGTTGGATGGAAACAGGCCAGCCTAGTGAAATAGGTGACAAAGATGGGATCTTGACTCTGATACCATGTTGAAAGAGAGAAAAGAGAGAGACATGAAGAAAATCGTGTCTGAATTACACAACGGAGGTTGAATTATATAGAATTATGGTAATAAATACAAAGATTACAAAAAGATCTTAATTTCCTGATTACATGATATGGTTATGATTTAGTTAGCCTATATAACGAATCTAGACACTATTTACATAGTTTTCAACAATATCCATAGAAATTATGACATGCAGTTCATGCAATTGGCTGGCAGAATTCAAGCCAAAAATGACTGGTCTTCACTTCAGTTCAGCCTCCTATGTGCCCAATGTTAGTGTCAAAATGCAAAAATTTCACAGTATCCCCTCCGCCCCTCAATATTACACAGAAGTCATTTCTGGCCATTTAAACTGTTATTGTGATAAATATTAAATTAAGGTTGGAAACAAAAAAAATTACCAGAAGGAAAAGAACCAATCCCAACACAATGTCAACCTAAACTATAGGATCAAGGACAAAACATTAATTCAGATCAAACCAGTTCTACAGACACTCACAATAACATTCATGTAAGAGATGTGCAGAAAAAGACCAAGATACCTTTTGACTTCCTTTCAAGGTCCAAAAGGAAATTTTCCACAAGTTCAATATTAACACCTTTTGAATGCACCTGCGTTAGTACACAATAAAACTTAAATAAGAGAAAATATTTCCAAGGCTAGACACTGCCACTAGAACATGCTTGCCTTCTCATCTACTTTATGCTTACAACCAAATATAAAACCCAAGGAATGTATGCCACATGGATGCTAAAGCATGTATTTTCAGGATTATTTGCTATCACTATTTTATGGAGGTTTCTTAGGCACCATAATTTCTTTTTTTAGAAAAAGAAATTCATTAAGAAAGAAGAGGATTACAAAAGTAGGAGGACAAGATGTCCTCCACCAGAAAACAACAAAAAGATAAAATTACAAACTTATGGTACCCCTGCATTCTTTATCACTGGATTTTGTATCCAAATTCATCCATGATTTGGAAGATGTAGAAAGAAATTACTCAATTCTAAGTAGGAAAAACTGTGTATACACTGTACATTATAATCTCTGTATTATATACATAGGTGAGAAGAATTGAAAAAGAAAGAAATTAAATACACACTTAATTACAGGACTAAACTACTGGCTATACATAAGGTCCTAATTAATGGGAATGAATCAGGACATATTCAAACATACAACCAGGGGAATGAATCTGGACATATTTCAACAGAAGATAGTCAGATTAAAAGGGGTAAAGGAAGACTAACAAAATTTTAGAATAAATCATTTAAAAAGACCTTAATCTAAGGCCCCATTTGAATCAGCTTATTCAGGCTGCTCAACTACAATAAGCACTTCTAAAGCATTTATTGGTTATTTGGATGAACAAAATAAAACAGATTTTGAAACTAGTTAGAGAATAGTTATTAAGTTATTTAGTGTTAATGGACTGGGCCAATATTTCTTGTATTGATCTTTATTTTTTAGTATAAATACAGACACAAGTTGACTAACAACAATGAGTTAGTCATTCCTATTCTAAATTTTCTCATAATCTTCTCTAACATGGTATCAAGAGCTACTTAGAGAATAACCCTAGAAAACCCTAGCTTTTCCATCTGCCTCCAAAAAAGAAAAGCCTAGCTTCAGCTCTTCAGATTTGGCGGATCTACCCTTTTCAAGGGTCGAAAAAAAAAATTTGGCCACTGCTGAGGGGCATTTGTGCAATTCCAGGTTGTTTGGCCGTGATTTTTCACACTTCATGTGGTGATTTACGGCCAGGGGTAACATGCGAGTGTTTTCTGGTGACCAGTGGTGTCACCGCTGGCCAAAAACAGTGCAACCAAGTGAGTCACCGGTATGGGAGCCAAGGTCATCCAAGTTGCTTGGGGTTTTGGCCGGCCAAGGTGTGATTTCAGCACTAGTTGGGTCGCTTCCTTAGGCCCAATGCTGCTTTGAACTCCATCATAAGGGTGTTCATGACCCGTTACGGCTTGACAATCCGTCCCAATCCGAAGTTAATTGGGTCGGGTTCGGATTATTAAAATTTGACCCGATATGTTTATGGGCAAGGTTCGGGTCACACTTCGAGAAGGCTCGGCCTAGCTTGGTAAAACATAATGCTTTAAAACTGATATGTTTTATTAAAAATTAGTGATAAATTATTATTTTTAAACATAAATTAATACATTTTATATTGATATAATTTGTTTAATAATATTTTTGTATTGATATATATTGTTTAATAATATTTAAATATTGGGTCAACCTGGTCCCAGCTCGATCATTAGTCGAGCCATGACCAGGTGGAGTCTGGGTCCAAAGAAGTGGTCTGGTCAACATATCAGGTCGGGTTCAGGTTCTGGTTAGGCTCAACCCGTCCCAACCCATCCTTTGAATATCCATCAGTTGGGTTTAAGCCGGTGAGGTGCAACTTGGAGTTTTCCAGTAGTGGGTTTGTGTTTTCTAGCTTCTTTGATTGTCATTTGTTGTGCTCAGTGTTTTTCATTGCAGTTTTCAGAAGTTTTGAAGGACGGCCTTGATTCTTTGTTGGGTTGTGTTGGAAACATATGTAATTAGGTGTAACTAGAAGTACAACTGTTAGTCCCACATCATGTAAATTGTGTAACTATTTATTACTTATTGAGTATATATTCAGCCTCTGTTGCATAGTTGAAACAAACGGTTCAGTACATATCTTTCTTTTTCTCTCTCTCTCAACATGGTATCTAGAGCCTAGAGAAAGACAACCCTAGAACCGTGCCTACCCGGAGGACCCACGGTCCCCCGGTGCCAAAAAAATTTTCCGGCCATCCGTGTCATCACCCCGGGTACCAGATCTCCTCTGCCATGTCTCATTCTGGCCAATTTCAGCCCCTGCCGCCGCCGACGTCCTTTCTGGCTGCCACCACCACCGCTCGAAGTACCGTTCTCTGCTCGGCCCGATCAAGGAAGTACCGGCCCAACCATGCAGCAATGAGCCCGCACGCGCGCGTTCAGTGGGCTGCAATCCGCACCCACGCGCCTTTCTCCAACCGCGCGTGAAGGCGCGTCCGGACACCTTTCCGACCGCCATTTGTCCCACCGTGTTAGCCGGCCTCTCCTCTGTTGGGCCCAGTCCTCCACCTCCCCAACCGTAGCCTTCAGACGTGTCGTACACCTGCTCGTGTCCGTTTCAGGTACTGTTGGTTATGTTTTTTGGTTATTTGTAATCTGATCCATGGCTTCCTTGAGCCCTACAGATGCTCCGAAGGTGGAACCTGCTATTTTCAATTTTCACTAAGTATATTAGTGCCCATCTCTCCACTGACAAATTGGATGGCATTGATTAAGATTCCTGGGCCTCCGACGTCAAACTTTGGCTTACCGGTCAAGGGTATGAAACTCATCTCACTACCTAGGTTGATTTTGTGCCTGAGGCTGACCGTCCCACGTGGAAAAAGAATGATGCTCAGTTGTGCAGTGTGCTTAAGTCCACCATTCACTCCTCTTTGAAGCAGATTTTTCGGGCTCATTTGACATGTGAATCCATTTAGGCACAGGCCAAGGTTCTATACACCAATGACACTCAGCGACTGTATAGCGTTTGTCAGGATCTTATGAGTCTTATTGCCCCGAGGAGGTTTGATGGCCCTATGTCCGCCTACTTGGGCAAACATCATGGTGCTCTCCACAATTTCAATGAACTGTTGCCTCCAGCGGATACCCCGACAAAGGAACTTGAACAACGGAACACCTTCTTCATTCTCTTGGGTCTTTATGGTTTACCCATAGATTACTCCACCATCCGTGATTAGATTTTGGGATCTCCTACTATACCCACTCCTTCCTCGACATGTTCTACCTTGCTTCGGGTTCCAGCTCAGCACAGTCCTGATTCTCCTGTTGCTCCTATCACCGGTGACACCTCTGCTCCTGTCTCTCAGTCCAACAGTCGTGGCCGTTCCTGTGAGGGTCACTCAGGTTCCAAACCTCGTGCGAAATGTGATCATTGTCATCGCTTGGGTCACACCATTGATAAATGTTGGACTTTACATGGTCATCCTCCCCGTAATGCTTATGTTGCACAGACTACTAGTAATTCCTATGCTTGTCTCTCTCAGTCACCATCCCTTGGCCCTTGAGTTCTTGATTCTGGTGCATACGACCACATTTCTGGTAATAAAGCTTTGTTCTCTCAACTCTCTACGCCTATGGTTACTTCAGCTAATGGTTCTCAAACACAATCTCAAGGGATTAGCACTGCTAATCCCCTCCCTTCCCTCACTAATGATTCGATTTTGTATATTCTTGGGTGTCCTTTTAATATACTTTCCATTAGTCGTTTAACCCGTTCTCTTGATTGTTCCATTACTTTTACTAAAGATTTTGTTCTTCTGCAGGACCGGAGTTTGGGACGGATGATTGGCGTCGGAAATGAGTCCAATGGCCTCTACCAACTCTCCAACCCTTCTCGTGTTTGCTCTGCTACAGATTCCCCTCTTACCATCCGTGCTCAGTTGGGTCATCCTAGCCTTGCCAAACTACAGAGAATGGTGTCGAGCCTCTCCAAGTTATCGAGTCTTCCTTGTGAGTCGTGTCAGTTAGGGAAATACACCGAAATACACCCGTTTCCTAATCGTTTTGGTGCTCGCGCTGCATCTCCATTTACCTTAGTTCATTCTGAAGTATCGGGTCCTAGTCGTACTATTTCTACTTTAGGGTCAAAGTACTTTGTTACTTTTATTGATGATTACTCTCGATCTTAGTTATTTTTAATGCAAAACAGGTCTGAGTTATTTTCCATATTTCAAAAGTTTTATCAAGAAATTAAAACTCAGTTTGGTGTTCCTATTCGTACTCTGCACAGTGATAATGCCTGTGAATACTTGTCTTATCAATTTCAGACCTTTATGGCTTCTTATGGCATTCTTCACCAAACATCTTGTGCCCATACACCTCAACAAAATGAGGTAGCTGAACGTAAAAATAAACACCTTATTGAAACAACTCGGACCCTCTTACTCCATAGTCAAGTTCCCTTTTGTTTTTGGGGTGATGATGTCCTTACTACATGCTACCTTATCAATCACATGCCATCCTCTATGCTTGATAACTAGGTCCCTCATTCCGTCTTGCTTTCCCTTCAGCCTCTTCATTCTATTCCGCCTCACGTCTTCAGATCCACTTGTTTTGTCCATAATCTCTCTCCTAGTCTAAACAAACTCACGGCACGATCCCTCAAGTATGTCTTCCTTGGTTACACTCGGTCCCAAAAAGGTTATCATTGTTATTCTCCTACTCTCCGACGTTACCTTATCTCGACTGATGTTACTTTCTTCGAGTCTACCCTTCTCTGAGTTGTCTCCCTCGACTTCCAAGTCAATCTCTACGGTCCTTCCGGTTCCTCTTGTCCCTGTCATTGTCAAGTCTGAACCGCCCCAACCACTACCCATACAGGTCCCCAGCACCACTGACCATTTTTTCCACACCTATCACTGCCGGCCACAACCTCCAATGCCCCTTATCCCTCCTCCAGATAATGCTGCTGAGGTCATTGCGGACTCTTCTCCGAAACCAACTCCTTTACCAACTCCGGCACTGCCAGACGATCCCATTATCGTGCGAAAAGGCATTCGATCTACTCGTAATCCTTCTCCTCATTATATTGCTTTAAGTTATCACCACCTTTCTTCTTTGCACTTTGCTTGTCTTTCTTCCTTGTCTTCTGTTTCCATCCCTAAATCTCCAGGTGAAGCCTTATCCCATGTCGGATGGAGACAAGCAATGATTGATGAAATAAGTGCGCTTCACACACAGATCTTCGGCTTAGATTATGGGGATACTTTCTCTCCTGTGGCTAAAATGGCATCTGTCTGGTTGCTTTTGTCCGTGGCTGCCGTTCGGCATTGGCCTCTTCATCAACTTGACATTAAAAATGCATTCCTGCATGGTGATCTAGAAGAAGAGATATATATGAAGCAACCTCCTGGATTTGTTGCCCAGGAGGAGACTTCTAGCCTGGTATGTCGTCTCCATAGGTCTCTTTATGGTCTCAAACAGTCTCCTAGATCTTAGGTCTCTTTGAGGAAAGTGTCAAAGATCTTAGTTGCCATGCCAGTAGTGTCAGGGACAATCAGAGTTCTCATCCTTTAATTCAAGAGTTGGGGGTCAAGGTGGTCAATTCTAAGGGCTGGGCTAGCTTCTCAGTTGATTCTCTATCAACTTATGCGCGTAAGAGAAAGAGGTTAACTAGAGCATTGGATCGTTTGGTTTCTACCATTAACTATTGAGGGAAGGTTGGAAAACGGGATGGTAAGTTAGTTAATTAAGATTCTTAGCTGGAATGTCAAAAGGTTAGGTAGTTGTCCGAAACATAAGAGAGTAAGGGAGATAATCTACAAAGCAACTCCTGACGTAGTTTTGCTTCAAGAAACCAAGCTTAAGGATCTGGATGCTTTACTAGTTAAGGACCTACGGGATTCGAGATTTAAGGATTGGGAGTGCTTCCCTTCTCTTGGAGCGTCGAGAGGTATGCTGATCATTTGGGACACAAGGTTTGCCTCTCAGGTTGATCCCATATTTGGTAACTTTTCAGTGTCTGTCTTGTTAGATGTAAAAGGGAGAGGTCAGTGGTGAATTACCTCGGTTTATGGCCCAAATAACCCTAGACAACGTTCTTTCTTTTGGGAAGAGCTAGGTTTTTTGTCTTCCTTTTGTGGGTCGCATTGGTGTCTAGGTGGGGATTTCGATGCAGTTAGATCCCCAGCCGAAAAGTTGGGTGGCGATCATCTCACTTCTTCTATGAGGGGTTTTGACAATTTCATTATGGAGTGTAGTCCTAGGGATATTCCCCTCTCCAATGCTAGGTTCACCTAGACGACTAGAAGGCAATACACTGTTGCTTCTCATTTGGATAGATTCCTATTTACCTCTACCAGGGAGGATGCTTTTCTTGATCCGGTGCAAGAGAGCTTATCTCGTTCAATTTCTGATCACTTCCCTATCGTGTTGGAATCAAGAAAGGTGAAATAGGGCCCTACTCCTTTTAGGTTGAGAACATGTGGCTTAGTCATCACTCTTTTATCCCTTTTGTTAAGAAAATTTGGAGTACAACTTCTGTTAAGGGCTAGGAAGGTTTTAAAATTATGAAGAAATTAAAACTTCTCAAGGAAAGGTTGAAAGAGTGGAATAAGTTGGTCTTTGGGGACATTCGGATTAGAAAAGAAAATATTTTGAAAGAGATTGACTCGTTGGATAGGTTGGAGTTAGAGGGTAATTTCTCAGAGATTTTTTGTGCTAGGAGGCAGAAGCTAAGACTAGATTTAGATGAAATTCTTGGTTAGGGAAGAATCTAGTCGGAGACAAAAGATGAAATTTCAATGGGCTAAGGATGGGGATGCTAATTCCAAGTTATTTCATAGGGTGGCTTCTGGATGGTGTAGAAAGAGCTTAATTAAGGAGCTAGAACTTGAGGATGGTAGTGTTGTTAGAGATATTGAGGTCATTGTTGCTGAAATCTCTAGGTTCTACTTTGAGTTGTTCGTTGAAGATATGCCTATTAGGCCTTTCATTGAGGATTTGGATTGGTGTCCCATTGCTTCGGATAAGGCTTGTTGGTTGGAAAGGCCTTTTAAGGAGGAGGAAATCTGTAGAGCTATTTTTAGTTTGGGGAAAGGCGCCTAGTCTTGATGGTTTTACTTTTGATTTCTTTCAAAATTGCTAGGATATTGTCAAGCCTGACCTCCTTAGGGTGTTTGCTGAATTCTTCCTTAATGGTAAAATTGGAGTTTGCATGAACTCAACTTTCATCTCTCTTGTTCCCAAGAAGGATAGGTCGATTAAAGTAAAGGACTTTCGACCCATTAGTTTAATATCTAGTGTTTATAAGATCATAACAAAAGTTCTTGCTTTTAGGTTGAGTGAGGTCCTTTCTGATACCATTTGTGAGAACCAAAGTGCTTTTATTCCGGGTAGACAAATTCTTGATGCTGCTCTCATTGCTGATGAGGTGGTGGATGATGTTAGATCCAAGAGAAAACATGGTCTTGTTTTTAAATTAGACTTTGAAAAAGCTTATGATCGTGTTAGTTGGGGTTTTTTGGACAAAGTCTTGGTTAGGAAAGGATTTGGGGTAAAATGGAGAAATTGGATTTTGTTCCACCTTTGCAATCATAGTGAACGGGGAACCTAAATCTTGGTTTAAGGGTCAAAAGGGAGTAAGACAAGAAGATCCTTTATCTTTATTTCTTTTTAACATTGTGGTCGATGTGCTTAGCCGTTTAGTGTCTAGAGCTGTAAATAATGGGTTGGTTAAGGGGCTAACTATTGGTTCAGAGGAGGTTTTAGTCTCTCATCTTTAGTTTGCCGATGACACAGTATTCTTCTTGGAACCTGATGTTAATTCTTTTGTTAATACTTTGACTATTTTGAGGTATTGAGGACATTTCCAGTCTTAAGATTAATTTGGCAAAAAGTGGTTTGGCGGGTGTGAATGTGGATAATCAGATTTTGTCTGCATTTGCTACTTTAGCAGGTTGTCAAATTCTTCAGTGGCCTCTCACTTACCTGGGGATTCCTTTGGGAGGTAATCCTTGTGCTATTTCCTTTTGGGACCCGGTGGTTTGTAAGATCTCTAAGCGGCTAGATTGTTGGAAGGGTGCCTTTTTCTCTTTGGGTGATCGAATCACTCTAATTCAGTCTTGTTTGTCTACTATCCCTCTTTACTTTCTCTCCCTTTTTCGTATTCCTGTGGCTGTGGCTCAGAAATTAGAGAGTTATGAGGGATTTCCTCTGGTCGGGGGTGGAAGATTCTAGTAGAGACCACCTTTTTAGTTGGGAGGTCTGTTGTAGACGTAAGAAGGAGGGAGGGTTGGGTCTCGGTAATTTGGTGTCCAAGAACAAAGCATTGGCAACTAAGTAGCTTTGGCATTTTCCTCTACAACCTTCTTTTTTATGGCATCACGTTATTCGAAATAAGTATGGTTTGCATCCGAATGGGTGGGACACTAATTCTGCAAGTAGAGTTTCTCATGCTAGTCCTTGGAAATTTATCTCTCAGGGTCGTCCTTCCTTTAATTCTCTCTTGTCGTTGCATCTAGGTGATGACTCGTATTAATTTTTTGGAAGAGATTTGGGTTGGTATAGGCTATTTCACCTATTTTCTTTACATAATGTCCCTATTTGCCAATTTTTTTCTCATGATAACTTCTCTTGGAACTTCCATTTTTTTAGAAACTTGCATGATAGAGAGGTTAGTGAGTTAGAGTCTCTCCTGTTTTTAATTGATTCTATTCATCTTTCTTCTGTGCCTGATTGAAGAATATGGACCCTTGAATCATCAGGAGTTTTTTCTTGTAAATCTTATTTTCAGTTCTTGACTCAATCTCATAACAAGGATAGATTTCTCTTGGATAAACCCATCTGGAAATCCAAAGTTCCCTTAAAGGTCAAAGCTTTCGTCTGGACTGTTGCTCTAATGACATGTTTCAGAAACGCAGGCCTCTCACTGCTTTGTCTCCAAATATGTGTATTATGTGTGGTTGTGATTTGGAATCTAGGGCTCATCTATTTTTGCATTGTTCTGCAGCTAATTGGGATCTTTGGAGAGTCTTGGGTTTGACTAATGGATTTGCATCTTTTTCTCCTTACCAAGTTCAGAGGTTTTGGTGCTCATAAAGATGCAAAGATCTTGTGGCAGTGCTTTGTTTATGCTATTCTTTGGTGTATTTGATTGGGAAGGAATGTTAGAATCTTCAAGGACTCTTTTTTTTACTCTAGAATTCATTTGGGATAAGGTTACTCTTTTGGCATCCCTTTGGTGTTCTGCTCATGGTCCTTTTAGTGGTGTTTCTTTGGTAGACATGCAAAGGGATTGACATGCCTTGTTGCATGATTTTCCCACATAGGTTTTAGTTGTTTCTTTTTGGGTTTTTTTGTGAGGATTCCTTATCTTCTTTCTTTGTACTCTCTTCTTCTCTTCTAATAATATTTCTTTTTTTATTAAAAAAAAATAGTCTCCTAGAGCCTGGTTCAGATAATTCAGCACTATGATTCAGCAAATCACTCTGTGTTTTATTGCCACACAGCCTAAGGATGTATTTATCTGGTCGTGTATGTTGACGACATTGTCATCACTGGAAGTGACCACCATGGCATATGTAAGTTAAAACAACATCTCTCTGTTCACTTTCAAACCAACGACCTGGGTAAACTTTGATATTTCTTGGGTGTTGAGGTAACTCAATCCAAGGATGGTATAGTGGTGTCTCAAAGAAAGCATGCTATGGATATCCTTGAAGAAACAAGATTGTTGAATGCCAAGCCGGTAGACACTCCCATGGATCCAAATGCCAAATTCCTACCAGATCAGGGGGAACCCTTATCGGATCCGAGAAAGTATAGGAGATTGGTTGGGAAGTTAAACTACCTCACTATTACTCGGCCAGACATCTCTTTCGTAGTCAGTGTGGTTAGCCAATTCCTAAACCTTCATCCTATTTCTGATGATTTTAAACAGAAGTGTTTGCAGCATGAACAGTTAGCCGTTTTGAGTTTTTTATCTAGCCTGCGACCTGAGTTCAATGCTGCTTGTAATCATCAGATTCGGACTAGTTCTGAGCATGTCGAACTTGCTAATGTGCATTACCATCTTTTATGGCGTCCTCATGAGCAGCACTCTGAACCATCATTGGAAATCTCAGTTGCTTTGGGTGGTAGAGGAGGTGGTAGAGCAGGAAGAGGTGGAGGATGCAGAGGTCAAGGAAGAATTGGTGGTCGTACTAGTGGTCGTGATAGTTTTTTGTTATTTCTATGGTGAGGAAGGTCATAATAAGAAGAATTGTTGGAAGCTGAATGGAAATCACATAGAAACTTTCAAGTAATGCAAATCAGAAAAATTTAACATGAAAGTAATTATAATAATTATAATGTGTTGAGAGTACCACATCGCCTGCCTCAATCTTTCAGGTGCGGTTTATATATCTGTTAGGCCACTCCACTTAATGCTAATTGGTTTTAGGTTAGAATCTCACATGGTATCAGAGCCAAAATCCCATCTTTGTTTCCACTTACTTCGTTAAGTTTGTTTCCGCCTACTTCGCTAGGCTTGTTTGTTTCCGCCTGTTCCATCCAGACATCTCTGGAGGGGGGGTGTTAAGAGTCCCACATCACCTGTCTCAATCTTCCGGGTGCGGTTTATATATCTGGTAGATCACTCCACTTAATGCTAATTGGTTTTAGGTTGGAATCTCACATATAATAATTAAAAAAATCCTCAAACTCCTAGTTACAGATTTTAACCTAAAAACTGACCAAAAATAAATACTTTTTTTGCAAGGATTAAAATATTACCTCAATCAGAGATCTCTGATAAGAATCAAATGACTGTGAAGCACTTTGGCCTCTTTCAGTTGAAAGTATTCCCTGTAAATAAATCCAAACAGCAGATGCAGTTAATATTTTAAGAAGGAATGAAGTATTTGCAATTTACTGATTGCAAGTAAGATGCAAACTCCGAAGCAAATGACAAGATTATACACTTGATAATCCATTTTTAAGTACTATACATGAAGTAATTAACTTTCAGACCTATAAATTACAATCAGACAGAAGAAGTTATTTAAATAAGGCACAAATAGTAAACTGTAGAAGTACTTCACAAACGGTTTGCCAAAATGCATGCAGCTATATATAGAACCAACATCTAATTTTAATTTTACATTTAAGTACAAGAATAGAATTAACAATAATTTTAATCAATATTGATGATTTTCATCACAGGCCAATTGCCAGTTAGATTCACTTACGTGAAGAGTTTGTGATGCCATATCAACAATTTTCACAGAATCATCCATCAGATACTTTTTTAGAAATTTCATAAGGACAACCAAAAGTTCTTCAGATATGCATGTCTCTAAGTTGGAACTGATTTCCACTGCACTGCTGATATCAATAGATTTACCAACACGAATATGACTAGTCTCGCCAGGAAGATGGAAAACAACAGAGTGTGGGTCCCCTGCACCAACCTGCAGCAGTGCAGCCACAATGAAGGTTCTTTATGGGAGGAGATGTCAACTTGATATGGGAAAACCAAATTTCTAAAAGCAGTGGCAGAACCAAGACTAGACTTCAGGAGAATTTAATTATATGATGATAGTTTATACAATTTACTTAAATAGTGATAGTTTTTACAATACAGTAATTATTTTTAAATGTAAATTATATATAATATATAATATAATTCGTAGTGGGAAAAGGATTTGTTGTTGTTGTTGTTGTTTTAAATTATATATAATTATTTATCTTCATATAACAATTATGTAAGAAAATTTGGAACTATAAAAGGTAGAAGATAACTTTTGTGCAAATAGAGTGATGCTAGAGTCAAAACCATCAACTCAATAAATTACAATTAGGCTCTGCAGGCCACAAGATAAATAATTGTCTTTTAAATCAATGATCAGCATAGCTCAGCTCTGATGTTTTATGTATGTATGACTGTATATAAGAAGTGAGGGAAGAAAGTTCAGATATAAAAACAAAGATAAAAATAAAATTATTGAGGAACGGCACATTAAAAGAGAAATTGTGTAACTTAAACTAAAGTGGGAGTTAAATGGAAAGGAAGAGGTTATAAGGAGAACGTGAAACTCCTGGCACTCGTCTCCCACTGCGACTGTATGAGTGTTATAACATCAAAAAGTAATAACATTAATACCCTAGAAATGAAATCTGATGCCAATTCTCTAACACCACTTGCATCATTTGAGCCACACATGTGAACTAGTGTCCAGACTGCATGCACAATTTCATGATCACCAAGCCAATATCTGTTCTCTACTCTCCCTCCTCTCTGAAAGGCTTCTCCAATCAGTAATTTCTTATGCAATGCCTGGAGACTGATAGAAAACCGGATTAAAGAAGCAAGAACCACAGAAACTATGAAGCAGTTTAACAGGTGCTGAAATTCATTACCCTATCCAAAACCCGAAACCCTAATAATTCATTATCTAGACAAACTCATGCACATACAGCAGACACTAATATTTCTATAAAATCAATACTTTGCATTCAGTTATATTTAAAGAACCAGAAGCAATATAAGGCTATCATCATAGAAAATTATGAAAGATAATAACATAGGAAAGATCTTTGAAAAAGGAAATCACCTTGACAAAAGTATCCTTGGCGGAAGGTAGCAAGACCTCTTTACAAACTGAAAATGAACGATGTACCAGATAACAAGTCAAAAAAGAATTAGCTTGAAACTTTAAGTTTTGCAGCTATAAAAATGCTATGGAAAATGAAAATTAGTTACTTTCAATAAGTGGTCACGTATAGAGTAAGTGTTGCATAATTCTTCATGGAACTTCCTTATCTCATCAAAGATTTCTAATTCAGGGAATGGTTCCAATTCCTGCAAGAAATTAATTTCACACATCCACAAAGCATAACAAGAGCAAATCCTTAATACTGCAGATGCAAGTTAAATAGCAGAAACTCACTTTGACATAATCATACATAGAAGGATCAGAATCCACAGTTAACATACGGAGCAGAGATAGAACTTGTGATGTAGTGCTTTCACATGATTCTTTGGTTTCAGAAGGAATGCAACACACCACCAACTTTGAAACAAGAAACTGGACAGAACACAAACTAGTAAATATAGGTTTAAAGAGGAAATCAGAGGAGTTCAAAACATTATAAACGAAACAACATCTACCTGGAGCTGTTCCCCGAGCATACTGGTGATATCTGCAGATGGATTCTTTTTAAATGGCAGCAACAAAGCAGAAAGTATACGACAACATTGGTCTCGTAAAGCATGACATCCAACCAATGGCCCAATCAAGTTGAAAAGATAACTGCATTTACTCAAAATTTAAGCAAAGGAAATGAGATAAGTATATCCAAATTTCAAACTTATCAACACTAAACATAAACCTAAAATTTGATAATGACACTTGTAGAAAATGTGTCAGATGGGCTGACGTATGGCCTTAATCACAACTGGAAGGTTGGCAAATAGCATACATTCCTATAGTGAGAGTGAGAGAAGCAAATTCTAACCATTAAATGATCTATGCATGGTAAGTTGTCATGCAATTTTTAAGTAACTTCTAATCTTGATCATCCATGTAAGATTGAATGATGCAGATTGGCTTCTCTCATCTCTTATAATAAGATAATGCAATTATATATATATATAAAGGTCGTTCAGTTATTTAATTACTCACTAATTAAAAAAACCTTAATTACAATTAATTAAAGTGAAATATATATATATATATATAAAGGTCATTCAGTTATTTAATTATTCACTAATTAAACAAAAACCTTAATTAAAATTAAGTGAAAATTGTAGCAAATCGAAACATTGAAAGGGTCTGTTAGATAAATAGGTTTTTACCTTTGGTCTTTCTACTTTTTAGTAGTTTAATTACTTTGTTATTCCTTTGTACTTTGTACAGCTGTAGCTTTTCTTTTACTCATATAATAGAAATCAAAAGAAGGACCTATGCAGGCACAACTTCCATCAGAATGGTTTCTCCTTTCACTCCTTTCTCTTTCCTCTCAACCATCAATGTTTAGATGGTATCTAGAGCTAGGAAGGAGAAAACCATTGCATTTACCCACTTGCCCACTGCAAGTGGTGAACATTAAACTCATACTCACCAATCTCACAAAGTGGTGGTGACTCTCGTCTAGTTCCAACCGTTCGTACAGTGCACCCACGGCTGTGACTCTTCCAACCGTTCAAGTTCTTCATCGTTTTGAGTGAACTTGGCCTCAGGGAGATTCAGAAGGCTCCGATCAGCCAGAACCCAAGAGCCCATCTTCATTCGCCATCGGACGCGCCTCCACGCCTTCCCATTGTTAACTATCCAACACACCTTCCCATTGTTACCTTAGCCGATGGCTATCAAACTCGAGCTAAAGCAATTGGGAAGGCTAATCTTTTGCCTTCATTATCTCTTGACAATGTTCTTTATGTCCCTGGTTGTCCTTATAATTTTATCTCAATTAGCCGTCTAACTCACACCCTTGATTGCTTAATCACCTTCACTAAAGACTTTGTTCTTCTGCAAGACCTAAGCTCAAGGAAGATGATTGGCTCAAGGCATGAGTCACAGGGCCTCTACCTTCTCTCGACAACCTCCAATGTTTTTGTAGCCAAAGAGTCGCCCAATGTTATTCATGCTCGTCTTGGACACCCCAGCATCTCAACTTCATATGATGGTTCCTAATTTGTAAAAGTTATCTTTTTTGGAGTGTGAATCTTCTCAATTGGGCAAACACACTCATAGTTCCTTTCTTAGTTGAGTCTGTAATCGAGTTGAATCTCTTTTTGCTATAATTCACACTGATGTATGGGGACCTTGTCATGTTATCTCAACATTAGGATATCAATACTTTGTAACTTTTGTAGATGACTATTCCAGGTGTACTTGGTTATACTTAATTAAAAATAGATCAGAATTATTCTCCATTTTTCAAAGTTTTCATTATGAAATCTGTTGAGATTAACGAGATTCATTAATAAGGTTCCATGAACAGATTCATAGGTTCATGTACAGATTCATGTATAATAGAATTCATGTATATAGGGAGTAAGCTATCTTATTAATTACCTTGTAAATTGTACCTATTCTGATGTACATATAAATCACACCTACTGAGTATTAGTTAGTCAAACAATTCACTATATTTGTGATTAATCAAGTTGGTATCAGAGCGGGCTAGGTCCCACTTTTGCTCAAAATCTCTCAAGGTTCTGCCTCTAGTAAGTAGAACCCTATCAGTCTCCATTCTCAGAATCGAAGGTCTTGGTTAATCACCGCAACAACAAACACCCATCAGCAAAGGAAGCCATCGGAAAGTTTAGAAACCTCCGACCGGTCAGCCAACAAAACACCATCGCCGGAAAGTGGTCCACGCGCCGCCACCAATCTGTTCAACATCCGGTGCATGTAAGCCACGCGCCGCCTTCCCGTTGCCGCTGGTCTCGTTGTGCTCGTCGGACCTCCCTGAGTCTGCTCAAGTGGTCACCTGCTCCTTTTGTCCCTGTTTGGCTAGTGGGTCTTAGGAGCCCACCTTTGTCCTTCAATGGCTTCCATGTCAGAAACCTCGAATGCTGTCTCTAGTGCTCTTACTCCCTCAAATAAGGCCCCTGTCTTTTTTGTTTTCTCTGGTAATCCATCTATTACTTCAGAAAAGCTCAATGGAAGAAACTATATGGATTGGCAAGCTGCTGTGGAGATTTGGTTTTTGGGACAAGGTCTTTTCGACCATCTAACCAGAAAGGCTAAAGATATCGATATTACAGAACGAGACTAGTGGCAGAGAGCTAATTATCAGTTGGTTTCGCTCTTATGGCAGTTCATTGACCCGAAGTTGATGGTTCATTTTCGCACCTATAAAACATGATACGACATATGGAAGAAGACTCGAAGTGTTTATTCAAATGATGTCCAACGCCTCTACGATGTGGTACACAATTTAGCTACACTTCAAATGACGGATCATGATCTCCCGGCGTATTTTAATAAAGCTCAATCTACCATTGATGAAGTCAAGTTGGCTCTGACCGGAGATGATGTCCAAAATAAGATTGATAATATGTGCATGGAGTTTGTCTTTCACGGTCTTCAAAAGGACTTTGAATCTCTTCGGAACCAAATTTTGACAAATCCCAATGTCCCTACAGCAGATAATCTCATTGATCGTCTGTTGCGTATTCCTTCTCCAGAGGCTATGTCAGGAGTTGGTTCCCAACCAGGTTTAGAGTCATCTACATTCCTTTCCAATGTGGCAGGTCGTGGAGGCCGAGGTGGACGAGGAGGTCGTCGTTCCGATAATCGTCCACAGTGCTCCTACTGCAAATGTATGGGGCACACTCAAGATAAATGCTATTCCCTAATTGGATTTCCAGAGAAGTCAGCTCATGTGACTTATTCTCAATCTTCAGGTCCGGAAAAACAGGATGAAAATGGAGGACAATCAGAATATTTTGTCAGATTATGAATATAAGGAATATCTTCAGTTCAAGGCAACACAACAAAATTCATCTTCAGTAGTTGTAGTTCATACTGGTAATTCTACGGTTTGTCTCTCTCGTTCCTCGCCTGTTGAATCCTGGATTTTGGATTATGGTGCTTCTGATCACATAGCTGGTAATCCCTCTCTTTTCTCAAAAATATCACAACCCAAAAATTCACACTACATCACTATTGCCGATGGCTCCAAGGCAAAAGCCAAAGGATTGGCCAAGCCAAACCTCTTCCCTCCTTGCCATTAAATTTTGTACTCTATTCCTGGTTGCCCCTTTAATCTAGTTTCCATTAGTCAACTCACTCATAATCTTAATCGTTCCATAACCTTTACTGCTAATTCTTTCTCTATACAGGACCGAAATACGGGACAGATAATTGGCGCAAGATTTGAATCACATGGTCTCTACTATTTCCAGCCTCCATCTTCAATTGTTTGCACCGTTGCTGATTCACCGAGTCTCCTTCATCGTCGTCTGGGTCATCCAAATCTAAATAAACTAAAGAAAATGGTTCGTCATCTTTCCCACCTGCAATCTCTGGAATGTGAGTCATGTCAGCTTGGGAAACACATTCGGACTTCTTTTCCAAGCTCAGTTCATCATAAAGCAACTTCTCCTTTTGCTCTTGTCCATTCAGATATTTGGGGTCCTAGTCGAGTCAATTCTATCTTAGGCTATAGGTACTTTGTTACTTTCATTGATGACTTTTCAAGATGTACTTGGATCTTTTTAATGAAGGAACGTTCAAAGTTGCGTACTATTTTTCAGAACTTTTACAACGAAATTCAATTCCAATTTAGACATCCTATTCACATCTTACGTAGTGATAATGCAAAAGAATACTTTTCTGCTCCCCTTAATCATTTTATGCCTTCTCGTGGCATAATTCATCAATCCTCTTGTCCACATACACCACAACAAAATGGTATTGCTGAAAGAAAACATCGCCATATTATTGAAACGACTCATACCCTTTTGTTACATGCCAAAGCACCTTTAAAATTTTGGGGTGATGTCGTGCTCACTGCTGGTTTTTTGATAAATCAGATGTCATCCTCTACCTTGAATAACAAAGTACCTCATTCCTTGTTGTCTCCTCAAGATCCACTTTTCATAGTTCCCCCACGTGTTTTTTATTCTACTTGCTTTGTACATGATCTCACACCAGGTATTGATAAATTGTCTGCACATGCTGTCAAGTGTATCTTTCTTGGTTATTCTCGTGTATAGAAAGGATACAGATGCTATTCTCCTTTTACTCATCGTTTCTACATGTCTACTGAGGTCACCCTCTTTAGGATACACCTTATTTCACTACGTCGGTGACACCGGATTTTGTCTCCTAGGTATTGCCCATCAATTGTCCTATTCCACTTGTTACTGATTTTTCAATATCAGATTTGCCAGGGTCTTCTTCTCCATCTGTCTCCCACTCCTTGTCCTCTTATTACTTATCAGTGTCATCCTCGCCAAACATAATTGGAGGAAGTTGCCATTGAAGAGACAGGTGATTCATCTCTTGCTCCAATCTCTAAACCTATTCCGGATCTACCAGCATCTTTTGTTGATTTAGCTATAGCTCTTTGCAAAGGTACACAGTCTTCTCGCAACCATCATCCAATGTATAATTTCTTAAGTTATCACCGTTTCTCTCCTTCCCATTATGCCTTTGTGTCATCTATTTCCTCTATTTCTATTCCTAAAATTGTCCAGGAAACACTCTCTCATCCAAGATGGCGACAGGTTATGATTGACGAGATGACAGCTTTAGAATCCAATAACACTTGGACACTTGTTCCCTCTTCTTCAGGGAAATCTACAATTGGTTGTTGTTGGGTGTTTGCTATCAAAGTGGGCCCAGATGGTCAAATTGATCGATTGAAAGCCCGTTTAGTAGTTAAAGACTATACTCAAGTATTTGGGCTAGATAATGGTGATACTTTCTCAGCAGTTGCAAAAATGACCTCTGTTCGTTTATTCTTATCCATGGCAGCCATGAGCCGCTAGCCTCTACATCAGTTGGACATTAAAAATGCATTCCTTCATAGTGATTTAGAAGAGGAGGTTTATATAGAGCAACCTCCTAGGTTTGTTGTTCAGGGGGAGTCACGTGGATATGTTTGCAGGTTACATAAGGCCTTATATGGCCTCAAGCAGAGCCCTCGAGCTTGGTTTAGCAGATTTAGTGCAGTCCTTAAACAATTCGGCATGATTCGCAGTGGAGCAGACCACTCTGTATTTTATAAACATTCTCCCTCTAATCAGTGCATTTATCTTGTTATTTATGTAGATGACATTGTGATTAAAGGAGATGATCATGATGGCATCAAACGTCTCAAGGAGCACTTGTTTCAACATTTTCAAACCAAAGATTTGGGACGGTTACGATACTTCCTTGGAATTGAAGTAGCTCAATCCAGCACTGGTATTGCTATATCTCAGAGGAAGTATGCTCTTGGTATTTTGGAGGAAACAGGAATGATAGATTGTAAACCGATTGACACTCTTATGGATTCTAATGTTAAACTTATGTCAGATCAGGGGGAGCCCTATTCAGATCCAAGAAGGTATCGCAGACTAGTAGGGAAGTTGAATTATCTTATTATGACCCGACTAGACATTTCTTTTGCTATTAGTGTTGTAAGCCAATTTATTTACTCTCCCTGTAACAGTCATTGGGACGCAATAATTCGAATCTTGAGATATATTACAGGTTCTCCGAGACGGGGGTTGGTCTATAAGAATAGAGGTCATACTGATATACTAGAAAAGAAGAATATCGGGGTTATCCTTATTTCATTCATTGAGTAAACTTTTATACAGCTACAGACTCACTAAAAAAGGAAACAATATCACTAATTCTAGGAAACAAATAACTGCTGATTGACCTTTCCTAAATATACAGATTTGACACCTATAAATAATATAATTACAGATATACAGAGATTATTTCCAAAAATAGTTCTGATTTTTCTACACTCCCCCTCAAGCTGGCTTAAAAATATCTTTCATAGTCAGCTTGTTTACTAGGAAATCGAACTGTTTTTTAGGTAGTCCCTTAGTGAGCAAATCAGCTACTTGATCTGCAGTTGGAACATAGATCATGCAGACTAAACCACCTTCTATTTTTTCTTTAATAAAGTGCTTGTCCACTTCAACATGCTTTGTGCGATCATGGAGAACTGGATTATGAGCAATAGAAATAGCAGTCTTATTGTCACAATACAACTTCATAGGTAGAACTTCAGAAGCTTTCAACTCCTCCAGTATTTTCCTGATCCACATTACTTCACAAATACCATGGGCAACTGCCCTGAACTCAGCCTCTGCACTACTCCTTGTAACAACATTTTGCTTCTTACTACGCCAAGTTACTAAATTACCGCCAACATCAGTACAGTATCCAGAAGTTGATCTCCTATCTATTATACTCCCAACCCAATCAGCATCGGTATAGGCCTCAATTTGAAGATGCCCTCTGGATTTAAAGAGAAGTCCTTTTCCTGGTGTCCCCCTTAAATACCTTAGAATCCTGAAGACAGCCTCAAAATTCTCAGAGCCAGGTGAGTGCATAAACTGGCTAACAGCACTAACAGAAAAAGCTATATCAGGGCGCGTGTGTGACAGATGAATAAGTCTGCCAACAAGTCTTTGATATCGCTCTTTATCCTTCACATCTTCAGCTCTCGCAGGTTGCAGCTTCACATTTGGTTCCATGGGAGTTTTTGCTGGTTTGCAACCCATCATGCCTGTTTCCTCAAGTAAATCAAGTACATACTTACGTTGATTTACAATGATTCCTTCCTTAGACCTCGCGAACTCCATTCCAAGAAAGTATCTTAACACTCCCAGGTCTTTGATTTCAAATTCCTCGGCTAATCTCCTCTCTAGTTTATCCATTTCAACACAATCATCTCCTGTTAAGATGATATCATCAACATACACAATTAAGATAGCGACTTTACCTTCCCTTGAATGCTTGTAAAACATGGTGTGATCTGCTTGACTTTGTACAAAACCGTACCTCCTCACTACATTGCCAAAACGTGCAAACCACGCCCTAGGTGACTGCTTGAGTCCATACAAGGATTTTTTTAGTCTGCAAACTTTTCCAATCCCAATTTTTTCCTCAAAACCCGGTGGTAGGTTCATAAACACCTCTTCTTCCAGGTCACCATTGAGAAAAGCATTTTTTACATCAAGTTGAATCAGAGGCTAGTTAGACTTTACAGCAAGGGTCAATAAGACCCGAATTGTATTTATCTTCGCAACAGGGGCAAAAGTTTCTTGATAATCTATTCCATAGGTCTGAGTGAAGCCTTTTGCGACTAGTCTAGCTTTATACTTTTCTACACTACCATCAGCCTTACTTTTGACTGTGAACACCCATTTGCACCCCACAACCTTCTTCTCACTAGGTAACTCAACCACCTCCCACGTACCATTCTTCCTCAATGCCTCCATTTCTTCAAGCACAACTGATCTCCAATTCGGTTCATCTAATGCCTCCTTAATATTTCTAGGAATCACAAGGTTTGAAATTTTTGTAGTAAAAGCTCTATACTTGGCAGAAAGGTTGTTATAGGAGGTGTATTTGGCAATAGGATATCTGGTGCAAGTTCGGGTTCCCTTCCTTAAGGCAATGGGAAGATCAAGGTCTGTTTCTTGGATAACAGGTACAGGGTGCATATTAGAATTTGGAATACAAGATAAGGAAGGTGGAGAATTACCTGATGTATTTGGATGGACTTCACTCGGGAACTCCTCATGGTCGTGTGCTGAGCGGATCAAAGGGTCTTTACCTCTTTCAAGGATATTTTTCCTAGAATAAACCACAGGCTCAAGATTAGATCGATTTTTTTCAATCCTTAGTATTTCCATATCTGACAGACCAATGCTAGATTTAGTGCTCCCAAATTTGGTGATCCTCGTATCCTTATCAATTTCAGTGGGGTAAAGAACTATTTGTGGTAAAGGTTCTGTTTCCCAAAAATTTGATTCTTCTAACTTCTCCCCCTGAATAAAATTTTTGCAGAAAAAAGGCAGGTTTTCCAAAAAGGTTGCATTCATGGTAATATGAAATTTCCTGGTCAATGGGTTAAAAAATTTGTAACCCTTTTTATTTGGAGCATATCCCACAAAGACACATTTGTCTGCCCTTGGGTCTAATTTAGACCGTGATCTCTTTGGAAGATGCACATATGCAGTGCAGCCAAAGACTTTTAATGGCAAATCTGAGTTTATGCGAGATTCTGGAAAAAATTGTTTCAAACAGTTCAAATGAGTGGTATACTTTAAAACTCTAGTAGGCATCCTGTTAATCAAATATGATGCAGTTAAAACAGCATCCCCCCACAAATATTTTGGCAAGTTCATGTAAAACATCATAGCTCGAGCGACTTCTAAAAGGTGTTTATTCTTTCGCTCGGCTATTCCATTTTGTTCAGGAGTATCTGAACATGAGGATTGATGTAAAATTCCTTTTCCTTGTAAGAAGGTTTCTAAAACTTGATTGTAATACTTCGTTCCATTATCTGACCTTAAAATGCTTATTCTTGCCTGAAATTGATTTTCTATCATGTTATAAAAGTCTTTGAATATTTTTTTAACTTCAGATTTTTCATGCATTAAATATACCCAACATAGACGAGTATGGTCATCAATAAAGGTTACAAACCATTTTTTTCTTGAAACCGTGGTAACCCTTGAAGGCCCCCAAACATCACTATGAAAAAGATAGGAAGGTTTTGAGGGCTGATATGGTTTTGGTATATAACTTTTTCGCTGACTTTTTGCAAGTAAACAACTCTCACATTTAAAAAATAGGGGTCAATACTCTTAAATAAAGATGGAAACAAATTTTTCAGATAAATAAAAATAAGATGGCCCAATCTGTAATGCCAAACCATTATTTGATCATAAGCAGACATAGAACTGATACTACTAAACACTTGAGCAATTTTAGAACTAGGTAAATTATTCTCAAAGTAATAAAGACCATTGATCATCTTAGCACTGCCAATCGTCGTCCCCGAGCTCCTGTCCTGAAAAATACAATGGGATTCAAAGAAGTTAACAGAACAATTAGAATCTTTGGATAGTTTGCTAACAGACAACAGATTGCAAGTAAGTTTAGGGACATGGAGGACAGATTTCAAATTTATTCTGTCTGAAATTTATATCAAACCTTTTCCTGCGATAGGGGAAAAACTACCATCTGCAACCTTAACCTTTTTGTTTCCAGGATAGGGTATATAGGATTGAAACAATTTAAATGAATTGGTCATATGATCAGATGCTCCTGAATCTATTATCCATGGAGCAGAAGAATTAATGCAGCAAGATAGAGCTTTTAAATTATTACCTGTGTAAGCCACAAAAACATTAGGAGAATCAGATAACAACGAACCAGATTTCATCAGTGTAAGAAGATGGTCCATTTGCTCTTTGGTGAAAGGGCTGGCTTCGGCCTCATTGGCAGTTGGGAAGCGTCCAGTTTTCTCTCCTGCCTTGCTCTTCTAGTTTGCAGGTTTCCCATGTAGCCTCCAGCAATTTTCACGAGTGTGGCGTGGTTTGTCACAATAGTCACACCATACACGTGGTTTTTCACCAAATTTACGTTGTTGCACAGAAGTCCTGGATGATGTTGCTTTAGTTGTAGCCAAAGCTGAGCCTTCTGCAGCAGTCTTAGGTCCTTTCTTGCCCAACATGACATTCCTCCGACTCTCTTCTCTCCTTACCTCTGAAAAAACTTCACCAATCGAAGGAAGAGGTTGTCTCCCAATGATTCTCCCCCTGACTTCATCAAACTCAATATTGAGTCCTGCCAAAAACTTGAAGATACAACTATCTTCCACGACTTTCTTGTGGTGTCATGCATCTTCTGGTGACTTCCACTCATAGGTATTGAAGAGATCCAAATCTTGCCAGATGCGCTTCAACGAATTAAAGTACTTGGTAATACTATCCTCTCCTTGCCGCATCTCACCAATTTTGAGGGTTAATTCAAAGATTTGTGATTGATTTCCCAAATCAGAGTACATCTGGTTCACGTTCTCCCACAACTCTTGTGCTGTTGAATAGCACATATAGTTAGAGCTAATATCCTCTTCCATAGAATTCACGAGTCATGTCATAACCATGGAGTTTTGAGCATCCCATGTAGCGTAGGCTGAATCTGTCTCTGATGGAGCCTTCTTGTCACCTGTCAGATAGCCCATCATTCCACGCCCTCTAATATACATCCGAACGGCTTGTGACCAGCGCAGGAAATTATCCCCATTCAAGCGAATGGTTGTAATTTGTACAGGGTGGGAGTCTACGCTAGTCTTGATAGGGTCGGCTGTTTTGGTCGTGTGTGGTGTAATGGACTCTATTGATACATCAGACATGGTGAAAGAAAGAAGGAATAACAGAGCAAAGTCGCTCTGTAAAGACGACGGAAAAACAGAGACGAAGGAGTCTCTCTGATACCAACTAGAAAAGAAGAATATCGAGGTTATCCTTATTTCATTCATTGAGTAAACTTTTATACAGCTACAGACTCACTAAAAAAGGAAACAATATCACTAATTCTAGGAAACAAATAACTGCTAATTGACCTTTCCTAAATATACAGATTTGACACCTATAAATAATATAATTATAGATATACAGAGATTATTTCCAAAAATAGTTCTGATTTTTCTACAGATATTATTGCCTACACAGATGCAGATTTGGCTGGTTGCCCAAGTGATAGGCGATCAACCTCAGGTTATTGTGTTCTTGTTGGAGGCAATCTCATTACATGGAAGAGCAAAAAGCAAAATGTTATTGCTAGATCGAGTACAAAAGCAGAGTATCAAGACATGGCTCTTACTACATGTGAACTCATATGGCTAAAGCAACTTCTTTCTAAGTTAAAGTTTTGTAAAATAGGGTCTATGAATCTTATTTGTGATAATCAAGCAGCTTTGTACATTGCCTCTAGTCTAGTCTTCCATAAGCCGACTAAACACATAGAGATTAATTGTCACTTTATTCCTGAAAAGGTTATCTCTGGAGAGATTATCACATCATTTGTGAATTCTAATGATCAGCTGGCGGATGTGTTCACTATGTCACTCCGAGGTCCAAGGATAACATACATATGTAACAAGCTGGATGCTTATGACATATATGCACTAGCTTGAGGGGGAGTATTGAGATTAACGAGATTCATTAATAAGGTTCCATGAATAGATTCATAGGCTCATGTACAGATTCATGTATACTATAATTCATGTACATAGGGAGTAAGCTATCTTATTAATTACCTTGTAAAATTGTACCTATTCTGATGTATATATAAATCACACCGGCTAAGTATTAGTTACTCAAGCAATTCACTATATCTGTGTTTAATCAAGTAAATCCAAACTCAATTTGGAGTTACCATTCGCACCTTAAGAAGTGACAATGCCCGTGAGTAATTTTCTACACAATTCTAATCTTTTATGGCTTCTCAGGGAATTGTTCACCAATCCTCTTGTGCACACACCCCTCAACAAAATGGGGTTGCAGGAAGGAAACATAGACACCTAATTGAGACAGTCCATACACTCCTTCATGCTAAAGCACCATCTCGTTTTTGTGGATATAGAATTAGAGATGATTTGAGGAATTGTGTGCATCTTCACACACAAATAAACTAGTATTTATATACATGGTGGTACATGAATGATACATAAAAGAATTAAATACAAACACTAAGTCCTATGAAGTGGTGATCACATTATCTTGTAATCACCATTATGAGTCAGCTATGACACATGTTTCACATGTTTAACATGTGAAACATAAACATGTGAAACATGGGCTTTATTCTAACACTCCCCCTCAAGCTGGAGCATACATATCATATGTTCCAAGCTTATTACAAATAAAATCAACCCAAGGCCCTCTGAGGAACTTAGTAAAAATATCAGCTAATTGTTCATTGGAGTTGACAAAACCAATGGCAATCTCGCCTGAAAGAACTTTTTCTCTGATAAAATGATAGTCAATCTCTATATGTTTGGTCCTTTCATGAAAAGCTAGGTTGGAAGCAATATGTAAAGCAACTCGGTTGTCACAAATCAATTTCATTTCCTTGATGTCTTCCAATTTCAGCTATTGAAGCAATTGCTTTAGCCAAGTAAGTTCACATGTTGTTGCTGCCATAGCGGGATATTTGACCTCTACATTGGATCTAGCAACTATGTTCTGCTTTTATTCCGCCATGAGATTAAGTTACCTCCAATAAAGACACAATACCCTGAAGTTGATCTTCTATCTAATGGGGAACCCGCCCAATCAGGCATCAGAATAGCCAACAACTTGAGCATTACCTTTGTTTTCATTAAGTAACCCTTTTCCTGGTGCATTCTTGATGTATCTGCGAACCACAGCATCCCAATGACTATCACAAGGAGCATTTAGAAATTGACTTACCACACTTACAGCAAAAGTAATGTCTGGTATAGTTACTGTAAGGTAGTTAAGTTTACCAACTAGACGTCTATATCTGCCTAGGTCTAGTAGTGGCTCCCCCTGACCTGGTAGCAGTTTGACATTGGGATCCATCGGAGTATCACTAGGGTGGCAATCCAACATACCTATTTCTTCAAGTATATCTAAAGCATATTTTCTGTGTGATGGCAACTCTTGTATGAGACTGAACAACCTCAATGCCCAAAAAGTATTTTAGAGGGCCTGAATCTTTTGTCTAAAAATGATTTGACGGATGTTACTTTAGATGTTGGATACCAACCTCATCATTCCCTGTGAGGACAATGTCATCTACAACTACAACAAGGTAGATACAAAGCCCAGGTGAAGAGTGCTAGAAAAATACAGCGTGATCAGCCGCACATTGAGTTATGCCGAATTGTTGGATAACAGAGTTGAATCTCCCAAACTAAGCGTGAAGAGATTGTTTAAGTCCACAAAGAAATCAGCGTAGTCAGCAGACTAAGTCTGGTGCTTCGTGAGTAATAAATCACAGTGGCCGTTGCATATAGACATCTTCTCGTAATTCCACATGCAAGAAGGCATCCTTAATGTCTAGATGATGAAGGGGTCAGGAATGAATATCTTAGAATTTGAAAAATATGAACACGATATATTATTTTCAGCAGTAACAGAATGTTTACAACCAAGATTATATAGAGGCAGTTGCTGTACAATAAAAACTAGTCCCTAAAAAATAAGCAACAAATTAATAGAACACTAAAAACAATATATACACTAAAAATGGTGGGAACACCATCCACAGAGGCCACCGTCCAACACCACCATCCAACACTCCCCCTCAAGATGGTGAATATGCATTCTCCATTCCTAGCTTGGATACAATCATCCGAAATGTTGGACTATTCAACCCTTTTGTAAGTACATCAGCAAGCTTACCTTGTGTAGATACATAGGGTGTACAAATTAAACCACTCTCTAGTTTTTCTTTGATAAAATGTATGTCAACCTCAATATGCTTTGTTTGATCATCTTGTACCGGATTATGAGCTATGTTGATTGCAGACTTATTATCACAATAAAGTCTCATCGGATCATCCCACTAGATCTTCAGATGTTCAGATCTTCAAGAATAATCTTTAACCATAGTAGCTCACACACACCTTGAGTCATAGCTCTGAATTCTGCCTCCGCACCGGATCGTGCTACCACATTCTATCTTTTACTTCTCCAAGTCACCAGATTTCCACCAAGAGAAGTACAATATCTTGTAGTTGATCTTCTATCCACTGGTGATCCAACATAATCCGCATCAATGTATGCTTCGAGTACCACACCTCCATTTCTCTTAAATAAAATGTCTTGTAGTTGATCTTCTATGCATGAATTGGCTAATCACACTAACTGCATATGCAATATCCGACCGTGTGTAGGATAAATAAATAAGTCTTCCCACTAGACGCTGATACATTTTACTGTCAACTGCAACATCTTCTTCTGTCTGTCCAAGTTTCATATTGAGATCTATAGGAGTACTTGCCGGTTTGCATGTTGTATGACTTGTTTTTTTTAGGAGATCCATAACATAGTTTTGTTGGGAGATGAATATACCCTTCCTAGAATGAGCAACCTCAATTCTAAGAAAGTATTTTAACCTTCCTAATGCTTTAATTTCCAGTTCCTTGGCTAAGCACTGACTCAGAATATGTTTCTCCTTAGCATCATCTCCTGTTACTATTATGTCATCAATATACACTAAGAAAGCTGTGACTCCCCCTGAAGGAGACTGTTTAACAAACATTGTGTGATCCCCTTGGCTTTGTTTGTAACCCATAGCCAACATAATTCTAGCAAACCTTCCAAACCATGCTCGTGGTGATTGCTTGAGGCCATATAAGGCCTTTTTCAACTTACACATAGTATTGGCATGCAAATTCCTCCCATATCCAGGTAGGACCTCCATGTAGACTTCTTCATCGAGATCTCCATGTAAGAAAGCATTCTTGACATCAAACTGCTGTAAATCCTAACCATAATTAGTTGTCAATGCCAATAATACTCAAACTGTGTTCATCTTTGCAACTAGTGCAAAAATCTCTTGGTAATCAATTCCATAAGTTTGGGTATACTCTTTGGCAACTAACCGTGCCTTATACCTCTCTATGGATCCATCTGCTCTATATTTTATAGTGTACACACATTTACAGCCCACAATTTTCTTTCCTGCCGGTAACTGCACTAGCTCTCAGGTTTTATTCTTTTCCAATGCCTCCATCTCCTTATTCATAGATTATTCCTTCTTTTTGGAAAAAATGCATAAGAGTCTGATTAAAATAGTTCCTAGCATTACTGGACTTGAATCGTTTAATGCCCACCCCAAATTGATTTTTAATCATGGAACAAAAATTTGGGAGAACAGTACTAATATCAGACTTGTATTTGAGCATAAAAATCCAAGTAACACGAGTACAATCATCAATAAAAGATACAAACCATCTTGCCCCAGAGACACTAGGAATGGAAGAGGGACCCAAACATCACTGTGAATAAGAAAAAAAAGAACAAAACTTCTTGTATTACTAATTGGAAAACTGACACGCTTATGTTTGGCAAGTTCATATACTTCACAATGAAATTGTTCAACATCAAAACTTTTAAACAAAGAAGGAAAAAGACTCTTAACAATAAAAAATGATCGATGGCCTAATCTACGGTGAACAAGCCAAATTTTGTCCTTTTTGGTTGAAAGAAGTTCGGAGATAAAAGAATATGGGTGTCCAAGTCCGCTCGTGGTCCTATTTACCTAACAAGGTGCTTCAAGGAGGTAGAGGTCATCCTGATCCCTAGCACGTCCAATCATCTTCCCCAAATCCTTGTCCTGAAAAAACGCAATGATCATTGTAAAAAATCACTTTGCAAGATAAATTTTTAATTAATTTCTGAACAGAAATCAAATTTGTGGACAGTTTAGGGACATGAAGGACATTGTTTAAGGTCACTAGGGGGATTAGTTGGACTTCTCCTACACCGGCTACAGTGATCAAGGAACCATCAGCAGTGGATATTTTCTTACTACTTGGTCATGGAAAATAGGTGAAAAATATAGTGGGATCGTTGGTCATATGGCCTGTGGCTCCTGAATCCATAATCAAGGAGTTGGTAAAAATTGTACCCGACACATTGAATCCAACGAAAAAAGGTAACTTACCTGAAAAAGTCAAAGAACAAGTACCTAAGAGCTTTTCAAGGCTATGTAGAGAGACATTTGAAACCTCACCTTCGGTTGACATCGTGAAAGACAAAACAGAACCGCTAGAGTAAGAGAGTCAAAGACAAAACCATAAAAGACATCGGAGAAGGTGAACCCGCTTTCTAAACAGCTTTGGATTGGAGTTCTGACCACTGAAACAGAAGCAGGGGTCGCCGACGAGTTGAAAGGAACAAACGGCGTTGCTCTCCGGTGACCAGAAGGTGGCGCGTGATTCCCACGCGCTAGGAACTCCAAACGCGTGTGGCGGCACGTGACAGGGTCTCCGGCGGTGGCGCTCAGGTGGATGTCCAGTCGAAGGTCTCTGAGTCACCTCGTGGCCTTACTTTGATGGATGATCAGCTATGAAGGCCGGTTGGCAAAGAAGGCTGTCTGTGACGCTGGACAGGAACTGTTCGGGTTTCTGGGTGTTTTGGAGGCAATGAAGGCCAAAAAATAATCTTCAGCAAAAAAAGGGGCAATGAAGGCCAAAATACAGAGATTGGTTGGCAATGAAGGCCGACCAAAAAAAAGGCTTAGCGGAAAACAGAGACAGTCTTGGATTGGAACCTCTCTGATACTATCTTAGAATTTCAAAAATATGAACACGGTATATTATTTTCATCAGTAACAGAATGCTTACAACCAAGATTATATAGAGGCAGCTGCTGTACATTAAAAACTAGTCCCTAGAAAATAAGCAACAAATTAATAGAACACTAAAAACAATATCTACACTAAAAACCGTGGGAACACCATTCACAGAGCCCACCATCTAACACCACTGTCCAACAAAATAGTAGTCATGGCAAGAAATAGGCGAACCGAAGCAATCTTAGCTATCAGAGAAAATGTATCCCCATAATCAAGGCCAAAGATTTATGTGTAGCCTTTGGCCACTAAACGGGCTTTCAAACGATCAACTTTCCCATCAGGTCCTATCTTAATAGTATAGACTCATCGACAACCAACAGTCGTTTTGGGAATAGAGTACCACTAGAGTGTAAAGCAACCATTTCGTCAATCATAGCCTGTCGCTATCCTGGATGAAATAGAGCTTCACCTATAGCTTTGGGAATAGAAACAGAAGCCAAAGAGGACACAAAGGCATATTAGGAAGGTGATAAACGATGATAACTCAAATGACAAGCATAAATAGGGTTAAAATTACGAGTGGACTTGATACCTTTGCATAATTCTATGGGCAGTTTTGGCGCAAGAGGCGAAGCCGAAGAGTCTGATGGAGTATAAGATGAGCCACAAGGAAGACTGGGGATTGGATTTGAAGCAACAAGAATGTCTGTCTGATCAACTAGGTCGATGGATGTATGAACAGGGTTTGGACATGATCTTCGTTGATATGTGATCAAGGGAGGAGCCAGGACAGGTTTGGGACTAACCTGAATAGGTCAAGGACCAATTGGGAGCATACTGTTAATATCATAATGCCCATTAGAGGCAAATGGAAAAAAAGGACGGGTCTCAAAAAAGGTGACATTAGCAAAGAGTCGCGACCGTAAAATTAATCGCGGCGAAATAGCAACTTAAATTAAATTATTTTAATTTTAAGAGTCGCCACCAATTTTATTTGAATTTGGAAAAATTGGAAAACCTTTTATTTGGAAATGATCTTTGGAACCAGATTGGATTCGGGAGTCGGTTATGCTTAGGGAAGGGTGGAAACTTAATCCCACTGCACCCCTAAGCACCCGTCCTAAGACGGTACCTTAGATTAATTGTGCAAATTATTAACAATCCTTGAAAATATTTATTTTACCCCTTTTGCAAACATTGTAACTAAAAAAGCGAAAACCACAAAATTGTGAAAATTTAAATTTGGCTTGACGGAATATGATTCCCGCTCCTACGTATCCTCAGGTGCAATGAGGAATTCAAAGTCACGTAGTTCTTTATAAAATAAGTGTGGGTTGGTTGATTTTATAAAATATTTGAGAAATTTGAATCAACAAGCCGTCGCGGCTCAGTTATTCAAATTAATGATTAAATAGGCGAAACTCGCGTCGCGCTAGAGACGTCACCCATTGATTATCGAGTTTGTTACGAAATTTTTATTTAAGATTGTAAATCATCATTGTCAGTCGCAACTCGATGTTTACAAAATATAAGGATTAGCAAGTGTCGCAACTCAGTGTAACCCATTTTTATTCCTTTTTAAAAAATTTTAATTATTTCTTTATTTATTATTATTTTTTTTTTTTTAAAACTTCTTTACCCTTCTCCCTTCTTATCAAAATGCATCATTATGGACAGCAGTCCACGTGATTCAACCTCACACACCCAAAAGACAATCACAATTCAATTTAAAGAGATAAAAAAATTGGAGAATTTGACAACACTAACAAAGACGCACTTTGGGGACGTTTGGGGAGGGTTTGGACCCTGAGATTCGACGGTGGCCTGGGAGGTCGATTTCGATGTTCGACGGTCGGGAATTGCCTCTGAAGGTCGAGAACTAGTTCCTGTGGTCCGACGGTCGAGAGCTGGCCTCTGAGGTTCGACGGTCGGATGTGATGGAGTTTAGTTGATGGTGTGAAGGTTTGGATGGCTCGTCGGTGAGAGGTAGTAGCTGGTGTGGTTCGACGGTCGGTTGAAAGGCCGATGGATTCGACGGTCACGAGTGAGGGGATGGAGTTTGGTTGATGGTGATGGAGGTTTGGATGGCTCGTCGGTGAGAAGAGTGGAGCCGGGGTTTTGAGTTCGACGGTTGTGAGGGTAAGGTTTAGAGGTTTGGGAGATAGGTGATGTGGTTTGTGAATGGTTGGAGGATGGTGGTGGGGATTCGACGTCGGTGAAAGTCGCAATATTATGGTTCGACGGCCGAACGAGGAGAGGATTCGGGAGTTCGACGGTCGGTGAGGAAGGTTGATGGATTCGACGGCACGAGTGAGGGATGGAGTTTTGGACGGGTTGTTGGTGAGGTTGCTTGGTGAGGATGGTGGTGGTGTGGTTCGACGGTCGGTTGGAAGGGGTGAGATCAAGTTCGGCTGCACATCGGTGCGGTCCGACGGTTGGTTGAGACGGTAGTTATCCGACGGTCGGTTGAGGGTTCCGTTGGTTTTAGTGAAGGGGTTCGCGGTGGTATGGGAGATTGGAGAAGGTGAATGGTGAAGGATGGACGTGGAAATGAGATTGAAAGTGGAGGTGGGATCACGGCTTTTGGTAGAGGTTGGTTTGTGGGGTTGTCGAAATGAGGGGTAAAGGGAAGAGGCTCGAGCTCGTGGTAGTTACGATTTGGGGTGGTGAGGTGTTGAAGTTGGCAAAGCAAGATGGTGTCCTCGTGAGAGAGAGGAAGCGGGCGTGGAGATGGTGAGAGAGGTTATCAAGGATGATGGGGGTTGAAAATTGAATATCGGCTCCCGATGGAGAGATCCCTCCTCGTGTCTAGAAGTTGGTCCTCTCTTATTAGTTGCTAGCACCAGTGATAATGGAGTGGGTGAATTAGTGAGGAGTAGGTTTGTTCAAGAAGTGCAAGTGGGAAACTAAGTGGGGAGCAAAAGCGCACCTTTGTGGAAAAGAGAATGGGAGGCAAAAGTGCTTGTCCCCTCTAAAGCAGTGATCTTTGCATGGCTAAAGAAAAAAATGATTTTCATCCCAACGAAAAAAACAAATCTTTTTTTTTTTTTTAATTCTTTTTATTCTTTTTCTTTTTTTCATTTTTTTTTTTTACTTTTTTTATTTTTCATTTTCTATTATATTTTGGGCTTATGTATTTGGGTTAAAAAAGATGGGTTAAAAAAAGGATAACAAAATTTTTTTTTTTATTTTTCTCTTTTTTGTTTCTTTTTATTATTTTTTCCTTTTAGTCCGGTCAAAATTGGGTGTTCACAACATCAGTAACCTTTTTGCAACCGAGAGTAGTCTAGAAAAAGGCACTTAAGAGATTTGGCAACCAATTTATATTTTCTTGGAGTGAGGTCATGTACAAAACAAGTACATCCAGAAACACGAAGAGGAAGAGAATAGATATCTTGGTTGGGAAACAACAGAGAATGGGGCACCTGATTTTGGAGGACAGAAGAAGGCATGCGGTTGATGAGGTAACATGCAGTCATGATTGCGTCGCCCCAAAAACGAAGAGGTGCATTGAAGTGAAGGAGCAAGGTACGAGCAATTTTGACTAGGTGTCGATTTTTCCTTTCGGCTACACCATTCTGTTGCGAGGTATAAGCACATGATGATTAATGTAAAATGCCCTGTGAAGACAAAAAAGATTGTAACGGGATAGAAAAATATCCACGGGCATTGTCACTTTGCAAAATTCTAATAGAGGTACCAAATTGAGTTTGGATTTCTGAATAAAAACCTTTAAATATGGAAAAAAAGTTCAAAGCGATTTTTCATTAGAAACAACCAAGTACAACGAGAAAAATCGTTGATAAAAGTAACAAAATATTGATAACCCAATGTAGAAGTGACACAACTACGAACCCAAATATACGAATGGATTAAAGTAAAAGAAGCATTAGCTCGTTTATTGACTTTTCAGGAAATGAACTACGGACATGCTTTCCAAACTGACAAGACTCACACTCTAGTGTTGACACTTTAGAAAGACTAGGTACCATAACATGTAATTTCTGTAGACTAGGATGCCCCAAGCATTGATGAATGATTTCAAGTGACTCAATGGTAGAACAAGCAATAAGAGATGCTGGAACAGTGAGATGATATAAGCCTCGAGACTCACGTCCTATTCCAATCATCTGTCCGGTATCCCGATCCTGTACAAGAACAGTATCATTAGCAAAGATAACAGAATAAGGTAGGGTTAGAAAAGGCAACACGTGCTCACATGCGCCAACACGTGCTCACATGTGCCAACGCATGAGCAGAGGAGCAGAGTGTGAGAGCGGCACACGGGGGCGTGTGTGGAGGCAGGTGGCGATAGGATGCTGGTGCTTGAGCAAGTCAAAGGGTTCTGCTGCCGTTCTGGGTCGTCGACGATGGTGGGCATCGTCGAAAAAGTCACAGCTGGGGGAGGCGTAGCTGGTTGGACGAGAAACCATTGATGATGCACAGTGGTGTGAGGATCTTAACCTACTACTGATACTATATGGAATTAGAGATGATTTGAGGAATTGTGTGTATCTTCACACACAAATAAATTAGTATTTATATACATCGTGGTACATGAATGATACATGAAAGAATTAAATACAAACACTAAGTCCTATGAAGTGGTGATTACAATATCTTGTAATCACCATTATGAGTCTGCTATGACACGTTTCACATGTTAAACATGTGAAACATGGGCTTTACACTAACAGGGGTGATGCAGTTCTCACTGCTTGCTACCTCATCAATTGAATGTCATCATCGGTTCTCCAAAACAAAATTCTTCACTCCATTGTTTTTCCTACACAACCTTGTTGAGATTATGTATCCTTATAAATCAGGGATTGTATATAATTAGAGATTGTATATAATTAGGTTTAGGTTTTGTAATTAGGGGCTGATTGCTTTGTTTCCTTTTCAAGTGTACATTGAATTTAATATAAATATACAACTGCTAAGGAGTGTTTTCCTTAAGCATTCATCACATCTAATATGGTATCAAGAGCAGGTTGATCTTGGGGCTGTCAAACCCTAATCACCCATAACAGCCTTAGTCTCGGCTGAGTCACAGCTACACCGTCCAGGCTGTGTCACGTTCCAGCCAACGTCAAGGCTGGACTCTTGAGCACGTGAAGACACAGGTAGGGTCGAAAAGGTCAAACCGGCCACCTCCTTCAAGCGCGTCACTGGAAGCTTGCCCATGCGCCGCCACACGCCTCTCCCTTTATCGGCGTGTGTGAGCCACGCGCCACCCTCCGGTGGCCATATCACATCACCGACGGCACCGGTCACCTCGTCGGCGTCCCCTGAGTCATTTCTGGTGGTTGTCCGCTACAGCCGCACGCTGCTAGGTTGTCGTTGAGTGCTCGCATCACAGCCCCTGTTTTTTACGTGAAACAGTCCTTGTTTCATGCTCCTGTTCCTGGTAAAATGTCTTCCGCTACGTCTGAATCCGAAATACCTGCCCCAAGTCATTCACAGTCTCCTTCGGGTACAAAAGGCTCCTCTGGTAATGTTCCTATTACATATGCTTTTTCCAGTTCACCCACAATCATGTCGAAAAAGCTAAATGGTAAGAATTATTTGGCTTGGTCAGCTTCTGTGGAACTTTGGTTTTTAGGTCAGGGTCTTGTTGATCATTTGGAGAAATCAACCTCTGATATTCCCCCAGAACATAGGAGTCAGTGGGAGAAATTTGATTATCAATTGTGTGCTTTATTATGGCAATTTGTGGAGCCTACTATTTTGGCTAATTTCAGAACTTTTAAAACTTGTTTTACTTTCTGGAATAAGGCTCGTAATGTGTTTGCTAATGATATACAGCGCCTGTATGACTCAGCTCAAAAGTTGGCCTTTCTTAAGCAGTCCGATCATGGCATGATGGCTTTTGTCACTCAGGGGCAGGCTGCAGTTGAGGAGTTGAAAATGTTTTTGCAGGCTGATGATCGTAAGAGTTTGTTGAACAAGTTAGATAACATGTATGTTGTGTTGGTTTTACGTGCCATGCACCCAAATTTTGAGCATGTCCGCGACTAGATTTTAACTGGCCAAGAAGTTCCCACAATAGAGAACTTGATCACTCGTCTTCTGAGAGTTCCTTCCCCTAAATCAGTCTCTGGCTCCCGCTCAAATATAACCGAAGCGTCAGCCATGGTGACCACTTCAGGGTCTCGTGGTGGACATGGGAGTCGTGGGGGTAGAGACGGCCGAGGGGGTTGTGGAGGTCGTCCTCAATGCTCTTACTGTAGAAGGATAGGCCATACTCAGGACACATGCTATTCTATTTATAGGTTCCTAGAGAAAACTGTAAATGTCACTCAGTCTGACTCGGGTCATGAAGAAGAGAAGTCTGAATTTTTATTTGGAAAACAGCCCATTACACTTTTTGAAACCGAGTTCCAGGAGTATTTACAGTAGAAGGCAGCCAAGCAAACTCAGTCCTCCACTACCACAGTTGCTCATACGGGTAATCCTACAGTTTGTATCTCTCATACTAGTAATACTCCAAGTCCTTCGATAATTGATTCGGGTGCTTCCGATCATGTAGCTGGTAATCGATCCCTTTTTACTTCTCTCTCTACACCTAATTTTCCACACTTTGTCACCTTGGCAGATGGCTCAAGGGTCACTGCCAAAGGTATTGGTTGTGTTTCACCTACTGCATCTGTAACTTTAAAATTCGTCTTGTTCATGCCTGGATGTCCTTTTAATTTAATTTCTCTTAGTCAACTTACCCGTTCTCTTAACTGTTCAGTAACCTTTGATTCTACTTCCTTTGTTATCCAGGACCGTGGTACGGGACAGACGATTGGCGTAGAGCATGAAGCACATGGTCTTTACTATCTCGAGTCATCTCCACCCATGGTTTGCGCTGTGGCTGAGTCTCCAAGTCTTCTCCACCAACGCCTCAATCATCCAGTCTGTCAAAACTTCAGAAGATGGTTCCTAGTCTTACAAAGTTAGAATCTTTAAATTGTGAGTCATGTCAATTTGGGAAGCATGTTTGAGCTTCTTTTTCAAGTCAGGTCCAAAGTCAAGCTAAGTCTATTTTTTCTCTTATTCATTCTGATGTGTGGGGTCCAAATCGTGTGTCTACCTCTGCAGGTTTTAGGTATTTTGTGACTTTCATTGATGACTTCTCTCGTTGTACTTGGTTGTTCTTAATGAAAGATCATTCTAAGTTATTTTCTTATTTAAATCCTTCTATACTGAAATTCACACTCAATTTGGAAAAACGATTAAGATACTCCGAAATGACAATGCAAAGGAATACTTTTCAACTGTTTTTTTCATCTTTTATGTCATCTCATGGTATCTTACATCAATCAACATTTCCTCATACACCCCAACAAAATGGAGTAGCAGAAAGAAAAAATCGTCATCTTATTGAAACTACTCGAACTCTGTTATTACATGCCAATATGCCTTTACAATTTTGGGGTGATGCTGTTTTAACTGCATGTTATTTGATCAATCGTATGCCATCATTTGTCCTACAGAACCAAATTCCTTATTCCATCCTTTTTCCCAAGGGCCCCTTATATCATGTTCCTCCCCGTGTCTTTGGATGTACTTGTTTTGTTCATGATCTTTCCCCTGGTCAAGATAAATTATCTGCTCGTGCTATTAAATGTGTCTTTCTTGGGTATTCCAGGTTACATAAAGAATATCGTCGTTATTCTCCTGTCACTCATCGCTGGTATATGTCTGCTGATGTTACCTTTTTTGAAGAAACACTATATTTTCCCTCTTCAGTTGAACCAAATGTGGTCTCTGAGGTTTTACCTGTTCCCTATTTTGGTCCACCTTTGTCTCCTTAGCAGGAACCATCAGCAGATACTCCAGAATCTCCAGCAGCTTTGTCTGAGACACCTTGCCCTGATCCACCTCAGCGTCCCTTCATTACCTATCAGCGTCGACCACGGGACACCATTCCTGCACTCGAGATAGCCGTACCTCCTAGTGAATCATATCCTACTCCAACGCCTCTACCTGCTACGGACCTCTCTGAGTCAGTCACTGACCTTCCTATTGCACTTCGCAAAGGTACTAGATCTACTCGAAATCCTCATCCAATCTATAATTTCTTGAATTTTCATCGTTTATCTCCATCATAATATGCCTTTATGTCTTCTTTGTCCTCTATTTCAATTCCTAAAACTACTAGTGAGGCACTCGGTCATCCAGGTTGGAGGCAAGTCATGCTTGATGAGATGCTTGCCCTTGAGCACAGTGGTACGTGGGACTTGGTCCCTCTCCCTCCCGGGAAAACTGTTGTTAGTTGTCGATGGGTGTATGCTGTCAAAGTTGGGGCAGATGGTAACATTGATCGTCTTAAAGCCCGGCTTGTTGCCAAGGGCTATACTCAGATATATGGTCTTGATTACAGTGATACCTTCTCTCCGGTTGCTAAAATTGCCTCTGTTCGCCTATTTCTAGTCATAGCAGCTATCGGTCATTGGCCATTATATCAGCTGGACATTAAAAATGTCTTTCTTCATGGTGACCTTGAAGAAGAAATCTATATGGAGCAACCACCTGGTTTTGTTGCTTAGGGGGAGTCAGGATTAGTGTGCAAGTTACGACGATCTCTCTATGGGCTAAAACAGTCTCCACGAGCATGGTTCGAGAAGTTCAGTACTGTTGTTCAGAAGTTTGGTATGACACGAAGTGAAGCTAATCATTCGGTCTTTTATCAATACTCTTCACCTGGCCGATGTATTTATTTGGTTGTTTATGTGGATGATATAGTTATTACCGACAATGATAATGAGAAGATATATCAGTTGAAGGAACATCTGTGTAGTCACTTTCAGACTAAGGACTTGGGTAAACTCAAATACTTCCTTGGTATTGAGGTGGCTCAGTCTGGGAGTGGTATCACTGTCTCACAAAGGAAGTATGCTTTAGATATATTGGAAGAAACTGGTATACTGAATTGTAAGCCTATTGATAGTCCTATGGACCCTAACAGCAAATTATTACCAGACCAAGGAGAACCTTATCCAGACCCTGGTAGATACCGAAGGCTTGTAGGAAAGCTGAACTATCTCACTATTACCAGACCTAATATTTCTTTTCCAGTAAGTGTGGTAAGTCAATTTATGTAGTCTCCACATAATTGTCATTGGGATGCTGTTGTGCGAATTTTGAGGTATATTAAGAAGACCCCAAGTCAAGGGTTGTTGTATGAAGATAAAGGGAACACTCAAATTATAGGATACTCTGATGCAGACTAGGCTGGTTCACCTATTGATCGGCGGTCTACTTCAGGATATTGTGTATTTGTTGGTGGTAATTTAGTATCTTGGAAGAGTAAAAAGCAGAATGTTGTTGCTCGATCTAGTGCAGAGGCTAAATATCGATCTATGGCAACAGCTACTTGTAAGCTAATTTGGGTAAAACAATTGCTTCAAGAATTGAAGTTTGGGAGTATTGAATAGATGAAGTTATATTGTGATAATCAAGTTGCTTTACACATAGCATTAAATCCAATCTTTCATGAGAAAACAAAGCATATAGAAATTGATTGTCACTTTGTTCGAGAGAAGGTGCTTTCCAAGGAGATTATCACTGAATTTGTTAACTCAAGTGATCAATTGGCTGACATCTTCACAAAGTCTCTCCGTGGTCCTCGAATTCAATATATTTGTAACAAGCTTGGTGCATATGATTTATATGCTCCAGCTTGAGGGGGAGTGTTGAGATATGTATCCTTATAAATCAGGGATTATATATAATTAGAGATTGTATATAATTAGGATTAGGTTTTGTAATTAGGGGCTGATTGCTTTGTTTCCTTTTCAAGTGTACATTGAATTTAATATAAATATACAACTGCTAAGGAGTGTTTTCCTTAAGCATTCATCACATCTAATAAACCTCTTTATCCATTACCTCTTCGAGTCTTTGGGTCTACATGTTTTGTTCATAACCTCACACTAGGCAAAGATAAACTCTCTCCTCGATCACTCAAGTGTATCTTCCTTAGATATCCTCGATCACAGAAGAGGTATAGATGTTTTTCTCTTGACCTCAAGAGATATGTGATTTTGGCTGATGTTACTTTCTTTGAGTCAACCCTCTTTTTCCAATCAATCTCCTCCGAAGAACCACCTATTTCTGAGGTACTCCCAATTCTTACTCTCATTGCCCTTCTTGAGTCTAAAGTTGATCCAACTTATCATATAGACCCGACACCTCCTTTACCATCACCATTATTGACTTACCATCATCGTCCACGATAAGTCCAACCTTTTGGACAGCCCACCATTGATGCCCCTAAGACTATTGAAGCCACAACTGATGACTCACATCCTACTCTAACATTATCTCCCACTGCTTCGAACCTTCCAAGTGAGTCTGATCTTCCTATTGCTATGCGCAAAGGTATTCGTTCTTCCCGTAAACCTTTTCCTATTTATGTTGGCTTGAGCTACCATCGTTTATCTTCACCCCAGTATGCCTTTGTATCCTCCTTGAATTCTATGCCACTCTCTAAGAATACAGGTGAAGCTCTTTCTCATCCAGGCTAGAGACAAGCTATGATTAAGGAAATGTCAACCCTTCAAACCAACGGAATTTGGGATTTGGTCCCCCTTCCAGAAGGCAAATCTGTTGTTGGTTGTCAGTGGATTTACACTATTAAAGTAGGTCCAGATGGCCACATTGATCGCCTTAAAGCACAATTGGTTGCTAAAGGCTAAACTCATATTTTTGGTCTTGATTAGGGTGATACATTCTCTCTTGTTGCCAAAATAGTATTTGTTCGTCTTTTTTTATCCATGGCTGCCATTTGTCATTGGCCCCTTCACTAACTAGATATCAAAAATGCCTTTCTCCGTGGTGAGCTATAGGAAGAAGTCTATATGCAGCAACCGCCAGGTTTTGTTGCTAAGGCGGAGTGTTCTGCAACAATTTCTCCGTGTGCCGTTTACAAAGATCTCTCTATGGCCTCAAACAATCTCCCCAAGCCTGGTTTGGTCGCTTGAGTACTGTGGTGCAACAATTTAGTACAACTCGCAGTGAAGCAGATCATTCAGTGTTCTACCACCATTCTTCTCAAGGATGTATTTATCTAGTTGTATATGTTGATAACATCGTTATCACAAGCAGTGATCCTCATGGCATTCAGTGGCTTAAACAATTCCTCTTCAATCATTTTCAGACAAAAGACTTGGGCAAACTTCGATATTTCCTGGGAATTGAAGTTGCTTAGTCTAAGGATGGTATTTCTATCTCACAACGAAAGTATTCTTTGGACATACTTGAGGAAGCTGGCATGCTAAATGCAAAGCCTATTTGTTGAAAACATGTAAATATATTGTATTTATGTAGTTTCCTTGTATAGGCAAATCAAATCATAACAGTAATCTTTGTATTTATTTGTATTTATTATCTTAGTTCTATATAAACAACTCTCTGTCGTGTAGTTGAGACATGCGGTTTCACAATCTCTATGTCTCTGTTTTCTCTCTTTTAACATGGTATCTAGAGCCTAAACAAAGGAAATTCTAGAACCGCGCACACTTGGTGGGACCACTGCCCTTCGTTGAAAATTTTTTCCAGCCAAACATATTTACATTTCAGTTTGCCAGCCTTTCTCCCTTGCCGGGACGTCATTCTGGCATCTTTTCTCCCATCTCCGCCGTCTGCCACCACCTTTTCCGGCCGGAGACCACACCACCGGAGTCGCCTCCCTCCGATCTTCCCAACCCCAGAAGCCCGACTCCAACGCCCCAAGCACGCGCCCCCACGCTACTTCTCTTGCCTGACTCGTCTCTGCCTCCTCTACACCGATCTGCCCTCAGATCCTTCATCAGACATCTCTGTCCCTTTGCTCCCTTGCGTTGAGACTTTCAAGTACCTTGTGGCTTCCGTTTTTGCACTTTGTATTCTGACTCATGGCTAGTTCTACAACCCAAAGGCTGAGCCTCCAATTTTCACAAGTTACCTCAATGCCCCTCTCTCCGCTAAAAAATTAGATGGCAACAACTATGATACTTGGGCTTTAGACATCAAGTTGTGGCTTGAGGGTCAAGGATATGAAGACCACCTCACCACGGATCTTGCCTCTGTGCCTACGGAAGAACAACCCAGGTGGAAGAAGATTGATAAACAGTTGTGCATTGTCATCAAGTCCATCATTCACTCGTCCCTCAAGCAAATCTTTCGTGCACAAATCACTTGTGCTTCTGTTTGGGAGCAGGCCAAGGTTCTTTACACTAATGACACTTAGCGGCTATATGGAGTTTGTCACAATCTCATGAGTGTTATTGCTCCTCGGCAGTTTGATGAACCTATGTCTGCTTACTTAGGAAAGGTTCATGGTGCTCTCCATGATTTTAATGAGTTGCTACCTCTTGCTACTACCCCAACGAAAGAACTTAAGCAATGCAACACCTTCTTCATGCTCATGGCCCTGTATAGTTTGCCTCCGGAATATTCTGCCAATCGTGATCAGATTTTGGGTTCGTCTACTATCCCTACTCTGTCCTCAACTTGGTCTACTTTGCCCCGGGTCCCAGCTAAACACCCCTCTGATTTTATCCTAGCCTCGGCTCCAATTGAGACTTCTGCCCTTGTCTCCCAAAGTGCCACTTGTGGTCGTTCTCACACTGGTGCCTTAGATAGGCCCGTCTGAAGTGTACATTTTGTAACAAGTTGAGTCATACAGAGGATAGATGTTGGACCAAACATGGCCGTCGTCCACGGGCTGCCAATGTTGCCCAGGCTGCTGTACTTGATTTACATGAGCCTTCTGCACCACCGACCCTATCTCCAACTGCCTATGCAAACTTTCTGAAATGGTTTGAGCAACAGCAAGCTCTTACCTCTACTACATCTGTTGAGCACACTGGTAATGCATTTGCTTGTCTCTCTTAATCACCACCCTTAGGACCTGGGGTCCTTGACTCTGGTGCATCTAACCATATCTCTGGTAATAAGCGTCTTTTCTCCAAACTTTCTAACTCTAGCTATTTACTAGTAATTACTTTAGCAAATGGTTCCCAAACACAGCCCCAAGGGATTGGAACTATCCATCCCCTTCCTTCTCTGTCTGTTGATTCAGTTCTTTATGTCCCTAGATGTCCTTTTAATTTACTGTCCATTAGTCGTTTGACATTTTCTTTAGATTGTCGCATTAGTTTCACTAAAAACTCTGTCATTTTGCAGGACCGGAGTTTGGGACAGATGATTGGCGCCGGATGTGAGTCTAATCCCTTTACCAGCTCTCTGCCACCTCTCGTGTGTGCTATGTCACAGATTCCCCTCTCACCATCGATGCTCAGTTGGGTCATCCTAACCTTGCCAAACTAAAGCGAATGGAGCCAAACTTTTCCAAGTTATCTAGTTTACCTTGTGAGTCGTGTCAACTTGGGAAGCACACCCGTAGTCTGTTTCCTGATAGAATTTGTCGTCGAGTTGCATATCCTTTTGCTTTAGTGCATTCTAATATTTGGAGTCCTAGTTGTGTCGAGTCTACTTTTGGATCCAAATACTTTGTTACCTTCATTGATAACTATTCTTGGTGTATTTGGTTATTTTTAATGAAAAACATATCAGAGTTGTTTTCAATTTTTCAAACCTTTTATTATGAAATAAAAACTCAGTTTGGTGTTCCAATTCGTATTTTGCGTAGTGACAATACCCGTGAATTTTTACCTCAGAATATTCAAACTTTTATGGCATCTAATGGCATTCATCACCAAAAATCTTGTGCTTATATCCCTCAACAAAATGGGGTTGCTGAGCACAAAAATAGACTTCTTATTAAAACAACTCTGACCCTTTTGCTTCATGGTCGCATTCCCGTCCATTTTTGGGGAGATGACATTCTCATTGCCTGCTATTTGATTAATTGTATGCCCTCTTCTATACTTGATAATCGGGTACCCCATTCTATTTTGTTCCCTCACCAAACCCTCCATTCTCTTCAGCCTTGTGTCTTCGAGTCGACATGTTTTGTCCATAATGTCACTCCAAGTCTTGACAAGCTATCTGCCCGCTCCATCAAATGTGTTTTTCTCGGTTACCATCGGTCTCAAAAGGGTCATCAGTGTTTTTCACCTTCTTAAGTGTTATCTAGTCTCGGCTAATGTCACTTTCTTCAAGTCTGTTCCTTTCTTTGAGTCTCCTAACCTGCCACTTACACCCATTACTGAGGTCCTCCCTATTTTTCTTCGTCTTGTCCCAGTTGACCCTGCTCCACCACCACCTTGCTCGACTACTCGCCCGTTCCAGGTCTATCATCGACGGCCACAACCACCACCACTGCCGCCGCCACCACCAGAGGTTGTAGAGGTTACTGAGGCCCCTATGGACTCTCCTCTGGCACCAACTACCTTATCAGCTCTGGAACTACCTCCTGTGCCAGAACTTCCCATTGCTCTTCGAAAAGGTATACGTTCCACTCGTAACCCTTCTCCTCACTATGTTACTCTAAGTTACCATCGCCTCTCTTCCTTGCATTATGCTTGTCTTTCCACCTTGTCTTCAGTACCTATTCCTAAATCTCTAGGTAAAGCTTTATCCCATCCTGGGTGGTAACAAGCAATGATTGATGAAATGTGTGCACTTCATAGCAGTAGTACTTGGGAACTTGTTCCTCTTCCTCCAGGGAAGTCTGTTGTAGGTTGTCGGTGGATTTATACGGTCAAGGTTGGCCCTGATGGCACTCTTGATCACCTAAAGGTTCGTCTGGTGGCAAAAGAGTATACCCAGATCTTTGGTTTAGATTATGGGGACACTTTCTCACCAGTGGCAAAGATTGCTTCTGTTCGGCTTTTTTGGTCTATGGCCGCTATTCGCCACTCCCCCCTTCATCAGCCGGTCATCAAGAATGTTTTTCTCCACTCCCCCCTACATGGAGTAACCTCCAGGGTTTGTTGCTCAGGGGAGTCTTCTAGCCTCGTTTGTCATCTATACAAGTCATTGTATGGTCTCAAACAATCTCCTCGAGCTTGGTTTGGTCGATTCAGTACTATTGTTCAACAGTTTGGTATGACTCGCAGTGAGGCTGACCATTCTGTCTTCTATCGCCATACAATCCGAGACTGCATCTATTTCATTATGTATGTGGACGACATTGTTATCATAGGCAGCGATCACCAAGGTATAACTTAGATAAAACAGCACCTCTGTCATCACTTTCAGACCAAAGATCTTGGCAAACTTCGGTATTTCTTGGGAATTGAAGTGGCACAATCCAAGGACGGTATAGTTATCTCACAAAGGAAGTATGTTATAGACATCCTTGAGGAAACAGGACTATTGAATGCAAAGGCAATTGACACCCTTATGGATCCCAATGTTAGACTTTTACCAGATCAGGGGGAGCCACTTTCAGACCCAGGAAGATATAGACGACTGGTTGGAAAACTTAAGTATATTACTGTTACCCGTTCACATATCTCCTTTGCGGTGAGTGTAGTAAGCCAATTTCTAAACTCACCTTGTGAAGAGCATTGGGATGTTGTGATTCGTATTGTTAGATATATTAAGGGAGCTCTAGGAAAAGGCCTTGTCTATGAAGACAAAGGGAATACTCAAATTGTTGGATACTCGGATGCTGATTAGGCAAGCTCTCCTATTAATAGGAGATCTACTTTTGGTTATTGTGTATTCATTGGGAGTAATTTGATATCCTGGAAGAATAAGAAACAAATTGTGGTTGCAAGATCAAGTGCCAAAGTCGAGTATCTAGCCATGGCCTCAGTTACTTGTGAGCTCATTTGGTTAAAACAGCTTCTTAAAGAGCATCGGTTTGGAAACGTTATGCAAATGACTCTTGTTTGTGATAACCAAGCTGTATTGCATATCGCTTCCAACCCGATGTTTTATGAGAAGACCAAACACATTTAGATAGACTGTCACTTTATTATAGAGAAGATCTTGTCTGGAGACATCACCACTAGCTTTGTCAATTCAAATGATCAATTGGCAGATGTTTTCACTAAGTCTTTGAGAGGTCCTCGAGTAAACTATATTTGTAACAAGCTTGGTGCATATAACTTACATGCTCCAGCTTGAGGGGGAGTGTTGAAAACATATAAATATATTGTATTTATGTAGTTTCCTTGTATAGGCAAATCAAATCATAAGAGTAATCTTTGTATTTTTCTGTATTTATTATCTCAGTTCTATATAATCAGCTCTCCATCGTGTAGTTGAGACACGTGATTTCACAATCTCTATGTCTCTGTTTTCTCTCTTTTAACACTATTGATAACCTGATGGATTCTAACGTCAAACTTCTACCAAATTAGGGGGAGCCCTTAGCTGATCCAGACAAATATCGGAGACTAGTTAGGAAATTGAATTATCTTACAGTGACTCAACCTTATATCTCTTTTCCTGTGAGTGTTGTTAGTCAGTTTTTGAAGTCTCCAAGTGACAGCCATTGGGATGCTGTGGTTTGGATTTTAGGATATATTAAAGGAGCACCAGGAAGAGGACTCCTCTATGAGGATAAGGGACACACTCAAGTGGTTAGTTATTTTGATGCTGACTAGGCAGGTTCACCATCTGATAGACGTTCCACTTCAGGCTATTGTGTACTAATTGGAGGTAACCTGATTTCTTGGAAAAGTAAGGAACAGAGTGTGGTTGCTAGATCTAGTGCTGAAGATGAGTATAGAGCTATGACTGCGGCAACAAGTTAGCTTGTCTAGTTAAAACAGTTACTCAAAGAACTTCAGTTTGGAGATGTTGGACAAATGACCCTTGTCTATGACAACCAGGCCACTTTACATATTGCCTCTAACCTAATCTTTCATGAAAGAACTAAACATATTGAGATTGATTGTCATTTTATAAGAGAGAAGGTTCTTTCGGGTGACATTGCCACAACCTTTGTCAACTCAAATGATCAGTTTGCAGACCTTCTCACAAAATCTTAGAGGACCTCGAATTAGTTATATATGTAACAAACTTGGATCATATGATATATATGCTCTAACTTGAGGGGGAGTGTTAGATAAATAGGATTTTTCCTTTGGTCTTTTTGCTTTTTTGTAGTTTCCTTACTTTGTTATTCCTTTGCATTTTGTACAGCTGTAGCTTTTATTTTACTCATATAATAGAAATCAAAAGGACCTATACGGTCACAACTTCCATCAGAATGGTTTCTCCTTTATCTCCTTTCTCTTTCCTCTCAACCATCAATGTTTACAGGGTCAACTCACAAAAACAATTTTTCTCTATATTTTCAATTGAAGAGGGTTAAACCAACAGGCCAACCTGCCAGCCCCACCTCAACCTGCATATTACAGTGAGGCGGGTTATAAAGTACCAACTCCTTAAAACAATTGCAAAAAATGTGAACCAACCTCACTTTTCAAGTGGTTTAACAGGCCAACTCAATATATGATTGACGAGGCATATCAAAGACCAGTATGAAGTAACACTGCTTCAGATATCCAAACCAGTTGGGGAATATAAGCATGGGATGGTTGTCTTTATTTTGTTCTTCAATTATAAATTAAGATTTCATGTCACTTACAAGGCATAATTTTTTTTATAGAACTTATAACACATAATTTGGCACCAGTAAGATTTGCCTTAGCAAGTTCAAGTCTAGCCACTAGTTCAGCTGAAGTCCTTGACAATTTGAATGTACTATTTGGACAACAAGGTTTTGGTTTCCAATGGTGTGAACTCCTTCTTTTGATAACTTCTTCTTTTGATAGAAAACAGGACAAAGTTTTGAGCATTATATCTAAATAAAAAATGTCATTAACACACCGTGCTGACAGGACAAAAGTGGTGTTAGGTCACCAATATTAGAGGAGAACGCATCCCAGAAAGTTTAACACACACATAAGTTGGGCACTTCACATACTATTTTAACAATTGCAAAACAATTCAAATGATAATCAAGTAATCAAGGAAGCACACTAGATTTCGTGTATAATGTCTTTCAAATATGTAATGCATAAAATCTTTGCCCATAAAACTTACTTGCATGTGCTTAAAACAGCAGCTCTCAGACCAAGAACACTAATAAGCACCTCAATTCCAGCCAATCGGTGGCACTTATGCCTGTAATGAGATGCAGCTGCAATTTTATAATGAATTTCTACCAAAAACTGCCAATTACAAAATCAACAATTTCGTTAGAAATACCAAGCCAAGAATAGAAATAAAATGATAGGCAGGGAAAGGATATCTAAGTGGTGTCATCAAGTTTTATGTCATCAAAAATTACCATGAAAGCTCTATCAGGGCGAAAAATGTTGATCTTGTCAACAACAGCAGCACTTGGATGATTATCAACCCTGCATATCAATATAATTACATGCTACACATCAAGATGAAGATATAAACTCCATATTGGAACAGAAGATAAACACTGGGGCAGAGAAGAAAACTCACATGTCCAGAAATCCATCAACAACTGTTTGAATTGCAAATGACACTGTATCCCTGGAAAAGAAAGGGACTACAGGATCGGATGAACAAGAGGACAAAGATAAAATACAGCTGACAATAGACACCTAAAAGTACAGAAGAAGCAGAATGAAATGTTAAACTTACCAGAAAATGTCTCTTTAAACAAATTCAGTTGATACTGATAAAGAAAATATTACTATTACAATATATAACTGTCATTGGATGGCATCCAAGTTACAGGACTTTACATTACAATGATAAAAAGATATCAACACCTACATCTGGCACGATTAAAAAGCTATAAATGCAGAACATATATGTGGTTGAACTTAAGGAAAAACCACCAAAATCAAGGGTTCATTTGTTTTAACAGAAAATAACTTCGCGGAAAATGTTTAGTAAAAAATATTCCTGAAAAACATTTTCAAGTATGGATATTTTCCTAAAAAATATTTTGATCTAAAAACATTATTATAGAAAATGACGCATTTCTAAAAATTTTATATTGTTTGATTTGTTCAGGAGGGGAAGTCACTTTCCCCTCATTTAATGGGTTGTAACAAAAGATCAAGAAAATATTTTCCATTGAATGTTACACCAAACATAGAATGTTTTCCAGAAAGAAAAAAAATTCTGTAAAACAAACAGATCCTGAAGTGCAGAGTAACAGACCATATGTCTCTTTATGAGTTTGTCCCGTTCATTCTCTGATATCTGAGCAAAATGCAGGATGGTACTCTGAAGCACAAGTGTCCCCCTCTCTGATCCAGGTTTTTTACTGCATTGCAAAGCCATACAAACTGAAAATATTGAAGCGAAGTGGTTTTTTACAAGAACTGTCAAAGGTTGACAAGTAACCTGCAAAAAGAAACTTCGTTAGCAAAACAGACACTCCATTTATAATAGAGATCCAGAATAAACAAACTTATGCACTGAAAGGGACAAAGCAAAATTTTGATCATTTTCTAATGGTAATTCTAAAAGCTTAAGGGTATCTAATCGAAAACCTTTGATTATTTATTTCCTACAAGAAGAAAACTAGAAGCTTCTTTATTAATATAAAATATACCATCAAATATAGAAACTGCTCATACCTTGGCAACCCAGTTGAGGTTAGAACTGTTTTCATGAAGAAGCAGGGCAGGAAGAAGCCAATGACAACAATACTGAAGGAAATGACCAGGTTCTGCATCAGGTACGAAAAGATGCCTTGTCTGTAGAACAGCAATTTATTTATTTATTTTATTATGGAAAGGAAAAAGTACATCAGAATACAACAAAAGAATGCCATTGTCCAAATAAAAATCTTAACCTAAAAATGCTTTAAGACATAAGGTAATTCGAAGTATGGTCTTCATCCAAATGGTTGGGATGCCAATGTAGCAGTCAATGCACTCATGCGAGTCCTTGGAAATTTATTTCTCATGGATTTTATTCTTTTATAAATCTGTCACTTTAAAATTAGGAGATGGCTCAAAAATTAGATTTTGAGAGGATACTTGGGTGGGAGATATCCCTTTTTCAGAAGCTTTTCCTCGTCCCTTATCTACTGTTCACAATTCTCCCATCAATGCTTTTTTCAGTTTGCATGATAGAGAAGCTACTGAACTTCAGCCCTTTTTGGCCTTACTTGATTCTGCACCCTTTTCTTCTAATCTTGACATGAGAATCAGAAACGTTGATTCTATTGGTATTTTTTCTTGCAAATCCTGTTTTAGTTTCTCATACATTCCCCCAGAAGGACGAGATTTTCCTTGGATAAGCCAATTAGGAATTCTAAAGCTCCTTCTAAGGTCAAAGCTTTTGTGTGGACAGCTTTACTCAATTGGATTAATACTAATGACTTGTTGCAGGTTAAATGGCCTCACATAGCTCTCTCTCCTGATATGTGTGTCATGTGTGAGTTGTGTCTGAAACTCTGCCTCATTGATTTCTCCATTGCCCAGCTATGCGTTTCCTTGGGAATAATCTTTTTGGTATTGTTGGCAGACCGTTCTATATTTATGCATTATATTTGATTATGTGCTATATTTGATTATATTTGATTAGTCAAACTGATAGAGAACTTTTAGGAATCAGTTTTATTACCTCTGTATTAGGAAAGATATTATTCTTTTGTATTAAGAAATCTCTTTATTAGGCAGAATATTTTCCTCTTCATTAGGGAGATTAGTTTCCTTTTTTACCTCCTAGATGGAGTCTTTATATCCTGATGTATAGTTCTGTATCAATTTAATTCAACTTATTCACGTTTTTATGGTATCAGAGCAAGAAAAACTAGAATTAGGTTTCAAATTCCCTTCTTGTTCCCAAAATGTCCGAAGTTACGTCAAGAACTTCTCGGCAATCTCCATCCGAGCCTCAAGCCACTTGAGGTTCATCTGAAAACCACCCTATTCAGATCACTAAGATCAGACTAAATGGTGACAACTACCTTCATTGGTCACAGTCTATTCGTATGTACCTCAGGGGGAGAGGCAAGATCGGCTATGTCACAGGAGACACAACGAAGCCTGACGAGAAGTACCCAGCCTATGCCAATTGGGATGCTGAGAACTCGATGGTAATGACATGGCTGGTCAACTCCATGGCCGAAGAGATAAGTGCAAATTATCTCTGCTATTCGACAGCCAAGGAATTGTGGGACAATGTTTCATAGATGTACTCAGATTTAGGGAATCAATCCCAAGTGTACGAGTTGACCCTACAACTTGGGGAGATTCGCAAAGGTAAGGATTCTCTAACAAAATATTTCCATTCTTTTAAAAGAATTTGGCAAGACCTGGACTTATTCAATGACTGTGAGTGGAAATCACCTGCGGACTGCAACCACTATAAAAAGATGGTCGATGTTGGTCGCATTTTCAAGTTCATTGCAGGTCTAAATGTTGAATATGATGAAGTCTGTGGTCGAATCATTGGAAGAAATTCCCTTCCTTCAATTAGGGAAGTGTTTGGAAAGGTACGACGAGAAGAGAGCCGCAGACAAGTGATGCTGGGTAAAATGACTGCAAGTGCAATTGGGTCTGTAGAAAGGTCAACCTTAGCCATTCCTGAAGCCCATGTCATCCGTAAAACATCTCAGCACCAACGAGCAGGAGACAGAAATAACCTGCACTGTGAATGTTGTGGAAAGCCACACCATACCAAAGAGACTTGCTACAAGCTGCGCGGAAGATCTGGCAAGCCAAACAAAACTGGTGAACAGCAAGCACCTACAGCAAACGAGGCTGAATCGTCACCATTCAGCAAAGAGCAGTTAGATCATCTTCTTAAACTGCTAAAAACCCATTCATCTCTTAATGCTTCTACCGATTCTGTGGCACAAACAGGTAGCAATTCTTTGGCACTCTCTGTCCTTAAAACCACTAGTCCTTGGATCATAGATTCCGAGGCTTCTGATCATATGACCAATTGTTCTCATTTATTTAGTTCCTATTACCCGTGTTCTGGTGTTGAAAAGGTTAGAATAGCTGATGGAAGTTTCTCATCTGTTGCAAGCAAAGGCCACATCAGAATCTCAGAAAAAATTACTCTAAAAAATGTTTTACATGTGCCAAAACTTGTCTGTAATCTTCTTTCTGTTAGAAAATTGTCTAAGTATTCTAACTGCATTGTTGTTTTTCTTCCCGCCATTTGTGTTTATCAAGACCAGAACTTGGGGAAGACGATTGGAACTGCTAGAGAAATGAATGGACTATATAACTTTGATGAAACAACTTCCTGGAATAAAAAACTCATGGATTGAGTAGTACTAGTTCAACCTCTGTCATTGACCTAGTAATGTTATGGCATAGGAGATTAGCACATCCTAATTTTCCATATCTCCAACACTTATTTCCTAAGTTCTTTAAAGGAATTGAATGTTCAAAATTTCATTGTGAAGCTTGTCATTTAGCTAAAGATCACAGTGTTTCTTTTCCAATAAAATCTTATTCTGCTTCAAAACCTTTTTACTTGTTTCATAGTGATGTTTGGGGCCCATCCAAGGTTAAAACACTCTAGAAAAAAATTGATTTGTAACTTTTATTGATGATCACACTAGATTATGTTGGGTTTATCTGTTGGAAAAAAAATCTGAAGTTGAACAACAATTTGAAGATTTTTTTCACACGATTGAAAATTAATTCCAAACACAAATTGGCATTCTAAGAACTGTTAATGGGACTGAGTATTTCAATCAATATTTGGGCACATTCCTTTCTGAAAAGGTGTCATTCATCAATCTACTTGTCATGACACACCACAACAAAATGGCATTGTCGAAGGAAAAAAAAGGCATTTTCTTGAAGTTGCTCATGCCATTATGTTTTCCACGAATGTGCCAAAATATCTTTGGGGTAATGCTCTCTTGACTGTCTGTTACTTAATAAATAGAATGCCATCTCATGTTTTGAAGTTTAAAACACCCTTACAGGTTTTAAAATATTTCTTTCCTACCTCTTGGATAACTGTTGATCTTCCCCTAAAAGTTTTTGGCTACGTTTGCTATATATATATACCAAGCATTTTCAGGTCCAAACTTGATCCAAAGATTGAAAATTGTGTTTTCCTTGGTTATGCATCTAATAAAAGGGGGTACAAATGTTTCAATCCTATTACTAAACAAAATTTTGAAAGCATGGATGTTAGTTTTGTTGAGGATCAGCCTTTTTTTCCAAAAAAATTTCTCCAGGGGGAGAACATAGTTTTTTAGGAAGATAATTTTTGGGAAACCTTACCTGTACCTTTGCCAGACATTACTTTACCAAAGACAAGGGGGGAAGTAACTCAAGTAACTCCATCAGAGCTTCAGGTTTATACTAGACGAAGATTTCACAAAAAAACCACTGATCCAGGTATTTCTCCAACAGATGTCCAATTTGATTTGCCGAGTATTGATCCTATAATCCAAGGTAATATTCCTTCCACTCCTAGTTCTTCTCCATCTCCTGACATACCTTCCTTTGATCTTGATCTTCCTATTGCTTTGAGAAAAGAAACCCGAGCATGCACTAAACATCCTATTACAAAATACCTCTCATATGAGAAATAGTCAAACACTCATAAAGCTTTTGTGTCTAGGATTTCTAATCTGTCTATTCCCAGAACCGTTCAGGAAGCCTTAAGTGATATGTAGAAGTGGATAAACACTTCATCAAGGAAAAGATTGACAGTGGCATAATATGCATGTCTTACATACCTACCACAAGTCATGTAGCTAACGTTCTCACCAAAGGACTCCCTAAAGCACAACATGAGAATTTGGTTGGCAAGCTTGCCATGAGTGATATCTTCATGCCAGCTTGAGGGGGAGTGTTGGCAGACTGTTGTATATTTATGTATTATATTTGATTATGTGCTATATTTGGTTATATTTACTAGAAAGGATAAAAAATTGTATATCTTTCTTATAACTTTTGTACATGGTTTCTTACAATATATAGAATTCAGGACTCAATATACAACGTATGGACATCTATAACGTATGGACTTCAAGACTTCCTACAACGTAAGTAACTAATGATATTCACAATAATTTACAATAACTACACATAAAGGAGACGGTTACAACACTCCCCCTCAAGCTGGTAAATGAATATCTATCATTCCCAGCTTGCTAGTAAGATCTTGGAACCTCTCTGTGGTTAACCCTTTAGTCAACACGTCAGCAATCTGTAGTTCAAAGGGAACATATGTTGTGGTTATCAACCCGCTATCTAACTTCTCTTTGATAAAGTGCCAGTCTATCTCAATATGCTTTGTTTTGTCATGCTGAACTGGGTTGTGAGCAATGTTAATGGCAGACTTATTGTCGCAGAGCAATTTCATAGGGGTCTCATATTTTATCTTCAGATCATCCAATATAATTTTCATCCATAGCACTTCACAAATTCTTTGTGCCATAGCCTGAAATTCAGCTTCTGCACTTGACCGAGTTACCACATTTTGCTTCTTACTTCTCCAAGTTACTAAGTTTCCCCCTAAAAACGTACAATAACCAGAGGTTGACCTTCTATCAATGATTGATCCTCCATAATCAGCATCTGTATATACTTCCATGGATAAACTCCCACCTTTCTTGAAAAGTAACCCTCTTCCAGGTGTAGTTTTAAGATACTGTAGAATTTTGTCCACGGCCTGTAAATGTCTTACCCTTGGGTCATGCATAAACTGGCTAACAACACTGACAGCATATGTCATATCTGGTCTAGTGTGTGCTAAGTATATCAACTTCCCTACTAACTTCTGATATCGAGCTTTATCCACCTTGGAATTCTCTTCATCGTTCCCTATTCTGTGATTCTGCTCAATGGGAACACCAGTAGACTTGCAACCCAACTTACCAGTTTCTTTGAGAAGATCAAGAACATATTTTCTTTAGAAAATAAACATGCCTTGTTTGGAGTAGGCAACCTCAATCCCAAGGAAATACTTTAGTCTCCCAAGATCCTTTATCTCAAACTCAATTGCTAATTTTTCCTTTAGCAACTGTCGCTCAACCAAGTCATCCCCAGAGATAATAATGTCATCCACATACACAAGTAGAACAGTGAGTTTACCTTCTTGTGAATGTTTAAAGAAGAGGGCATGATCACCTTGACTTTGCCTGTATCCCAAGGACACCATTGCCTTTGCAAACCTTCCAAACCATGCTCAGGGAGACTGCTTTAACCCATACAAAGCCTTTTTTAACTTCCATACCTTATTTCTTCCATTGGTGGAGTCATAACCGGGTGGAATCTCCATATAAACTTCTTCCTTCAAATCTCCATGAAGGAATGCATTTTTAACATCAAACTGATGCAAATCCCAACCAAGGAGTGCAGGAAGAGAAAGTAGGATTCTTACAGTATTCATCTTTGCTACTGGAGCAAATGTCTCTTGATAGTCAATTCCGTAAGTCTGAGTGTATCCTTTTGCAACTAACCTTGCCTTATATCGATCTAGTGTACCATCAAACCGATATTTCAAGGTATAGATCCAGCGACACCCCACTGGTATTTTGTTACTAGGTCTTCCAGCAATCTTCCATGTTCCATTCTTCTCCAAAGCACTCATCTCCTCATTCATGGCTTGAACCCAGTTCTTATCCTTTAATGCTTCTTGTACTGTTGTTGGAATTTGAACAGAATCAATGGATGAAATGAAACTCTTGTGCTGCAAAGACAGATTTTTGGAGGAAACAAATTGAGAAATAGGGTATCGAGTACACGACCTTTTCCCTTTTCTCAAGGCAATGGGTAAGTCAACTGGGTCAGGATCACAATTATCCAAAGGAATATTAATATTATTGAAAGTATTGGGGTCAGAAATATAGGAAACTATACCTTAAGTACTTACCATAGGTTCGGACAACGAGAGTTGCTGTTGAGCTAGATCGGGTTTATGTCTCCTCTTATACACCAGTTTTGGTGTGCCAGCCTTGGTCTTGACCTTAACTGGTTCAGATGGGGTACCAGAAGAGGATGCTAACTATTGGAAGTTATTAGAGATATGCGTTGATTCTGTGTTGATTCTGGATGTAAATAATAGCTAGCTGTTTTCTAGCTATTTATTCTGTATTTACCATATTTAGAATTAGCATTTATAGGGAGAATAATTACACTGATTCTCGAGGCTAGATTAGTGCTCATCCATCATTATTTGTTTTCTACAAATACCTCACGTGTATCATTTACCAAAATATAGAAAATACATTCTTATTCTAGTGTGTTTCTTTCTATATGGTATAATAGACAACAAATCCCTAGGGTTTTTGCTTCCGTTTTTTTCTTTTCTGCCATCCCACATAATATCTGCTTCCATGTCTGATCCTGAGTCCCAGCATTCACCCAAACATTCTTCACCCAAACCTGAAATGCCTCAACCTGTCCGGACATACCATGACAACCACCCTGTTCAGATCACGACAATTCGACTAAATGGTGCTAATTACCTTCGCTGGTCACAGTCCGTCAGTATGTATCTCAGGGGGAGAGGAAAATTTGGCTACATCACTAGCAACAAGGAAAAACCAGACAAGGCAGGAGCAGATTATGATACATGGGATGCTGAAAATTCTATGGTCATGACATGGTTAGTCAATTCCATGACTGAAGAGATTGGTGCGAACTATTTCTGTTATGATACTGCAAAAGATCTTTGGGAAGGTGTCTCTCAAATGTACTCTGATTTGGAGAACCAATCCCAAATTTACGGATTAACTCTCCAGCTTGGAGAAATTCGACAAGCAGAAGATTCAGTCACCAAATACTTCAATTGTCTCAAGCGTATTTGGCAAGATCTCGATCTCTTCAATGAGTATGAGTGGAAGTCACCTGCGGACTACAAGCACTACAAGACGATGGTGGACGTCAACCGTGTCTTCAAGTTTCTAGCAGGTTTAAATATTGAGTTTGATGAGGTTCGTGGCCGAATTTTTGGTAGGAATCCTATTCCTCCAATTGGTGAAGTCTTTGCGGAAGTACGTCGCGAAGAGAGTCGTCGGCAAGTGATGCTCGGAAAAAAGTCAGCCGCTGTCCCTTCAGCAGTTGAAGGCTCTGCACTAGCTGTTCCTCAGGTCAATCGCAAATCTTTCCCTACTCCACGAGGTGGTGACAAGAACCATTTATTTTGCAACTACTGTGGGCGCAATCGTCACACTCGGGAAACTTGCTACAAACTACATGGTAGGCCAAACTATGGCAAAACTGGTAAGTTTGTTGACCGCCCTATGCCTACGGCCAATGAGGTGACTCGTCTCCATTTACTAAGGAGCGGTGATTCATCTTCGTAAACTTCTACAGTCTAATTCATCCCCTATTGTTCCTGTTGCAACTGTGGCACACACAGGTAAGAATGCTTGGGCACTATCTGTCTTAAACCATTCTAACCCTTGGATAATAGATTCAGGGGCATCTAAACATATGACTAATTGCTCTCATTTATTCAGTTCCTATTTTCCTTGTTCGGGTCTGAAAAAGTTAGAATAGTGATGGCGATTATTCCAAAGTATTAAGCAAAGGCAACATAAAAATTTCGAGACAAAATTACTTTGCAATCTGTTTTACATGTTCCTAAATTTGCTTGCAATCTTCTATCTGTTCATAAATTGTCTAAGGATACTAATTGTTCTGTCCTTTTCCGTTCTTCCACTTATGTTTTTCAGAACCAGAACTCGGGGAAGATGATTGGAACTGCTAGTGAGATAAATGGCTTGTACTACTTTGATGAAACTCCTCTTGGAAATATAACGCCTCTTGGTTTACACAGTGCAAATTCACCTCCTGTTTTAAATAAAGTTATGTTATGGCATAAAAGATTAGGCCATCCTAGTTTCCATTATCTTAAGCATTTGTTTCCTGAATTTTCCAAAGAAATAAATTCCTCACAATTTCACTGTGATGCTTGTCACGTAGCTAAAGATCATCGTGTGTCCTTTACTCCAAAAGCTTTTTCTGCTTCAAAACCTTTTTATCTAATCCATAGTGATGTTTGGGGTCCTTCAAAAATTACAACTGTTTCTGGAAAAAAATAGTTTGTGACATTTATTGATGATCATACACGGGTGTGTTGGGTTTATCTCTTGGAAAAGAAATCAGAAGTGGAACAAAGGTTCAAAGTCTTTTCTCAAATGATTGAAAACCAATTTCAAACTAAGATTGGCATCCTAAGGTCTGACAATGGCACTGAATATTTCAATAAATATTTAAGTACATTCCTAGTAACTAAAGGGATAATTCATCAATTCACTTGTCGTGATACTCCACAACAGAATGGTATTGCTGAAAGAAAAAATAGACATTTACTTGAAGTTACTAGAGCTCTTATGTTTTCTATGAATGTACCTAAGTATCTTTGGGGTAGTGCCTTATTAACTGCCTGTCACCTTATCAATCGAATGCCATCTCATGTGTTAAAATATGAAACTCTTGTGCAAGTTTTGCAAAATTATTTTCCCACATCTCGTATCATTGCGGATCTTCCCCTTAAAGTTTTTGGTTGTCTTTGTTATGTCTACATCCCGAATATTCTTCGTTCTATATTTGGATCCTAAAGCTGAAAAATGTGTTTTTCTTGGCTATGCTTCCAATAAAAAGGGTTACCAATGTTTTAACCCAATAACAAAGAAATTTTTTGAAAGTATGGATGTCCACTTTGTTGAAAACCAACCTTTTTTTGATAAAAATTTTCTTCAGGGGGAGAATCATTGTAGTGAAGAAGATAATTTTTGGGAAACTTTACCTGCTCTAGATGATATTGTGGCTACAAATTATCCAAATGCTAAGATAATGGAACCTAGAATGCTTAACCTAAATTTTCCGGATAATATAGTGTCTGAAACAGGGGGAGAAACACTGATTAAGGATCATAATCCTGAACTTAAAGTGTATTTCCGGAAAAAATTCCCCAAAGGTACTACAGGTCCAATTGTCTCTCCAGCAGAAATCCAATCTGATTTACCAAGTGAAGGTTCTATGGATGATTCATCTTCTATTTCTTCTTCGGGTAATTCACCTTTCTAAACCAATGATTTACCGGATTTGTCTTTTCCTGATATGAATCTTCCAATTGCTGTGAGAAAAAATATTCCTGACCTCAATATCCCAATTGCTGAGAGGAAAGGTACCCGAACATGCACTAAACACCCCATGTCTAATTATTTGTCATATGACAAGTTATCACACACTCACAAGGCATATGTGTCTAGGATTTCTAATCTGTTTGTGCCCAAAAATATTCAAGAAGCATTAGGTGATCCGAATTCGAAGTTAGCAGTGAAAGAAGAGATGGATGCTTTGAGAAAAAATAATACTTGGAGTATCACTGATCTACCTCAGGACAAAAAGGCAGTAGGATGTAAGTGGGTCTTTACAGTGAAATGCAAGGCTGATGGAAGTGTGGAAAGGTACAAAGCAAGGCTAGTAGCAAAAGGTTTTACTCAAACTCATGGTATAGACTACCAAGAGACTTTTGCCCAGGTTGCTAAGATTAATTCCATCAGAATTCTTCTCTCCCTTGCAGTAAATTTCAACTGGACACTATATCAATTCGATGTTAAAAATGCTTTTTTGAATGGAGAATTACATGAAGAGGTATATATGAGCTTACCTCCTGGATTTGAAGGAAACCTTGGAGGAGACAAAGTCTGCAGATTGAGAAAATCCTTGTATGGATTAAAACAATCACCAAGGGCCTGGTTTGAAAGATTTGGAAGTGTTGTTAAGAAACATGGCTTCAGCCAAAGTCAAACAGATCATACTTTGTTCTTTAAACACTCACATGAAGGTAAGATTGCTATCTTAATAGTGTATGTTGACGACATTATCATGACAGGAGATGATGTTAAAGAAATCAGTGATCTAAAGAGAAGACTTGAAGCTGAATTTGATGTCAAGGACCTTGGAAATTTAAAATATTTCCTCGGAATGGAGTTCGCAAGGTCTAAAGAAGGAATCTTCCTCAACCAACGCAAATATATACTTGATTTACTCACAGAAACAGGGATGACAGGGTGTAAGGCAGTAGAAACACCAATGGATCCCAATGTAAAACTCAAGACAAGCATCTGAAAATGAAGTGGTAGATAAAGAACGCTATCAACGATTGGCTGGTAGACTAATCTATTTGTCACATACAAGGCCCGATATTGCCTTTGCAGTAAGTATGATAAGTCAGTTTATGCATGCACCAGGACCTACTCACTTTGAAGCTATTTTCAGAATTTTGAGATATTTGAAAGGAACTCCAGGAAAGGGGCTGATGTTCAAAAACAGAGGGCATATACTGAGTTGAAGCTTACACGGATGCTGACTGGGCAGGCAATATAAATGATAGGAGGTCTACCTCAGGTTATTGTACCTTTATAGGTGGAAACTTAGTTACATGGAGAAGCAAAAAACAAAATGTTGTAGCCAGGAGCAGTGCAGAGGCTGAATTCCGCTCTGTGGCCCACGGTTTTGTGAAGTATTATGGATTAAAAAATTCATGGAGGAATTGAAGATCTCGGCCCATAACCGATCAAAGTTTACTTGTGATAATAAGGGCACTATTTCCATTGCCCATAATCCTGTCCTACACGACGACAGAACTAAACATGTTGAAGTGGACAAGCACTTCATTAAAGAAAGAATTGATAGTGGTGAGATTTGTATGTCCTATGTACCTACCACAAGTCAAGTAGCGAGATGTTCTCACAAAGAGTCTTCCAAAGAGACAGTTCGATGACATGGTGAGCAAGCTTGCAATGAATGACATATTCATGCCAGCTTGAGGGGGAGTGTTGGAAGTTATTAGAGATATGCGTTGATTCTGTGTTGATATCTTGGATGTAAATAATAGCTAGCTGTTTTCTAGCTATTTATTCTGTAATTACCATATTTAGAATTAGCATTTATAGGGAGAATAATTACACTGATTCTCAGGCTAGATTAGTGCTCATCTGTCTGTTATTTGTTTTCTACAAATACCTCACGTGTATCATTTACCAAAATATAGAAAATACATTCTTATTCTAGTGTGTTTCTTTCTATACTAACTCCTGTGGACTACTAGGAGAGATAGGGTCTAGGACAAATTTGGACCCAGGCAGCAAAGGAACGAAAGGCTCTGGAAAAAAGGACTCAGAGGGCTCAGACCACTCAGCTTCCGAAAAACTCTCCCCCTGAAGCTGAGGACGAGAAAAATAAGACTCGGCTTCATGAAAAGTGACATCCATGGAGACAAAGAAACGATGACTCGAAGGATGATAGCATTTATACCCCTTTTTGTCAGGCGCATAACCTAGGAAGACACACTTGACAGCATGAGGATCAAGTTTAGTGCGATGCTGCCAATGGACATGTACTAAGGCCACACAGCCAAAAACACGAGGCTGGAGACTCTCATAATAGGGGCGAGAAGGAAAAAAGGATGTCATGAGTTGAACAGGACTTTCATTACCAAGGACACGAGATGGTAATCGATTTATCAGATATGCTGCAGTTAAAACAGCTTCCCCCCAATATGAATGTGGAACAGACATTTGGAAAAGCAGTGCCCTGGTTATTTCAAGTAAGTGACGATTTTTTCTCTCGGCAACCCCATTTTGCTGAGGAGTATCAACACATGTCAGCTCATGAACAATACCATGCTCTTTAAGAAAGTTAGAAAGTGTTTGGTTGACATACTCCCTACCATTATCAGAGCGCAGTCTTTTAATGGGTTTTCCAAATTGGGTCTGAACCATACGATAAAACTGAACGAATAATTTTGACACTTCAGATTTGTCTTTCATAAGGAAAAGCCAAGTTGTACGAGTGCAATCATCAATAAATGAAACAAACCATTTGGCTCCAGAAATATTAGAAACAGATGCAGGTCCCCAAACATCGGAATGAATAAGAGCAAAAGGCTCAACACTTTTCTTAATGCTAGGGGGAAAAGATACACGATGATGTTTAGCAAACTCACAGACATCACAATGAAAAGACTCCACTGACTCTTTTAAAAATAAAGATGGAAACATAGACTTAAGTAAAGAGAAAGGAGGATGTCCAAGACGCCTATGTTGAAGCCAAATCTCAAGGTTAGACTAATGACAGGAAAGTAACAAGCTCTGACTGGAGCCATCTGGACCAGTGAGGAGACGATACAACCCTCCTCGTTCCTCAGCAACTCCAACGTCCTCCCCGTGGCAAGATCCTGAAAGACACAATGAGAGGGGAAAAAAGTTACAGCACAACTTAAATCCTTGGTAAGTTTATGAACAGATATAAGATTAGTGGACAATTGAGGAACATGAAGAACATTGGTTAAGTGGATGGAGGAGGTGAGGTTAATATTACCATAGCCACCGACGAGGTGTGTGAGCCATCACCACAAAGAATGGTAGGGATACCAAAAGGTGGTTTATAAGACAACAAATGTGAGGAAGAATAGACCATATGATCAGTAGCACCAGAGTCAACAACCCATGATTCTTCAGAAGCAGTACTAGAAGCATTAAAGGATTGAAAACATAAATTATTACCAGTCATGGCTAGAGAACAAGTACCCGACGGCTTACTGAGAGAGTCAATAAGAGACCGTAAGTGCTCCAGTTCATCCTGACTGAGAGCAGGAACTTCATCTGTCACATGTGAGACTTCATTTGAGGCCATCAGATTGGCCTGCCCCCACTGAATACCCTTGAATCCACCTATACGCCAAAGAACCTGGTTTTTCCCATGGAGATTAAAACAGGTTTCCTTAATGTGACCAAATTTCTTACAGTGGGTGCACCAGCGGCTGTCTTTGTTAGGTCTAGAAGAAGAGGAAGAGGAAGAGGAAGAGCCGGGTTTAGGAGGCTTGCCCATGATCAAGGCTGACCCATTAGAGGGTTTGTCATCAAGCATAACAGCCCGTCTACTCTCCTCTCCACGAACAGTGTAGAAGACCTCGGAAAGAGAGGGAAGCTTTTCCTTACCTAGAATTTGAACTCTGATAGGGTCATATTCTGAGTTCAAACCAGAGAGGAACTCAAAGATGCAGTCTTGTTCAACGAAACTGGTCAAATGAAAGCATCGTTACTGCACTCCATTGTCAGATTTTGATACTGATCCACTCAATCCATAACCCATTGAGGATCCCATAGTAGTCTGTGACTGATAAAGCCCCCTGCTTAGTGGGAAAAATGTTGGTTTTCAACTCATAGCATGTAGCTATGGCTTGCTTCATGGAATATGTTTGACAAAGGTTGTCCCAAATGTCCCGGGCAGTAGGCAGGAACATACAATTTCTACTAACCTCTGGTGTCATAGAATTCCATAACCACGTCATAATGAGAGAGTCCTCATTATCCCATTCTTCAAATGTCGGGTCAATTTTACTAGGGGTTGTACCTTCGATGTGACTTAATTTTCGACGGCCTTTGAGGGTAGTACGAACAACTTGAGCCCACTGTAAATAGGTGGAGGTGATGGTGGCCTCAGTGTCTGACATGGTGGTCTAGGGTCACTGTTTGGCTGATAGGATGAGTAACAGGTCACTGTTTGGCTAATAGGATGAGTGTGCGGTTACTGTTTGGCTGAGAGGATGAGTAACCGGTTGCTGTTTGGGCAAGGCGGTGGTAGATTCGTGTGGGGAAAGAGGAGACGAGTCAGAGGAGATAAACCTTGTCGGGAACGAATGGCGGATGCGCCGCCACACGCGGCTAGACTGTCGGCGCGTGGGTTCACGCGCAGAGAAGGGATCCGCGCGTGAGAGCACGTGGGAGAGCTTCCGGTGGTGGGCTTTCAGTGGTTGGCCGGAATAGGGACGGCGATACATCCGGTAGGGTCACCGGAGTGAACAGTGGCGGTGACTGGCGGCAGACAGTGGTGACAGTGGCGTTGGACGCAATTAAGGCGCAAAACAGACCAGGGAAACCAATCGCAATGAAGGCGGAGGCAGCTGCAATGAAGGCAAGCTAGCCTAGGGATAAATGCGGAAGCAGAGTCTCCCAGATCGGGAGCTCTGATACCAACTAGAAAGGATAATAAACTGTATATCTTTCTTATAACTTTTGTACATGGTTTCTTACAATATATAGAATTCAGGACTCAATATACAACATATGGACATCTATAACGTATGGACTTCAAGACTTCCTACAACGTAAGTAACTAATGATATTCACAATAATTTACAATAACTACACATAAAGGAGACGGTTACAACATATTTGATTAGTCAAACTGATAGAGAACTTTTAGGAATCAGTTTTATTACCTGTATTAGGAAAGATATTATTCTTCTGTATTAGGCAATCTCTTTATTAGGAAGAATATTTTCCTCTTCATTAGGGAGATTAGTTTCCTTTTTTACCTCCTAGATGGAGTCTTTATATCCTGAAGTACAGTTATGTATCAATTTAATTCAACATATTCACATTTTTAGGTATTCTTGGTGAGCATTGGATTTGTCCTAGTTTATTAGATCAATTTCTACAAATTCGTTTTCAAGGTTTGGTAAGAAGAAGGAAAACAATCTTGTGGCAATCTGCTGTTTATGGGGTTGTAGTTTGTGGTTGGAAAGGAATGCCCGCATTTTCAAGGGGGTTTCCTCTCCTCTAAATTTGTTATGGGATAGAATCGTTTTCATCGTTTCTCTCTGGTGTTCAGCATAAGGTCTCTTCAAGGGTATCAGTATTTCAGATTTGCAAAGGGACTGGAAAGTTCTCCTACACTGACTAGCTTTTAGGAGTTTCCTTTCTTTGTCTTTTTTTCTTCCTCTTTTTGTTTTATCTTTGTAGAGGATTTCTTATCCTCCAATCTGTTGTACTTCTATCTCTTTCTTTTTATAATAAAATTTCTTCTTTTATCAACAACAACAACAACAACAACAACCAAGCCTTTTTGTACATGGATCAAACGACGCCATTGTGCTTACTATCATAAACCAAGTTTTCAGAGATGCTATTCGGATCTAAATCTTTTTAATCGTTTCACCTATAGTCTTTCTTGGTCTTCCTCTACTTCTAGCTATTGGGCTATTATCTACGATCTACTCTTCTTACAGTGGGCTTCTAAGGGTCTTCTCCTTACATGTCCAAACCACCTAAGGCGAGATTCTCCCATCTTTTCCACAATAGGTGCTACCCCTACTTTCTCTCTAATGCATTCATTCCTAATCCTATCTAGTCTTGTATGGCCACACATCCAACGCAACATCCTCATCTCCGCAACACGATCTTATGCTCTTGTTGGTTTTTTTATCGCCCAACATTCAAGACTATACAACATCGCAGCCTTATAGCGTGCGGTAAAATTTAACTTAAACTTGAGAGGTACTTTTCTATCACAAATAACTCCTGAAGCCCTCCTCCATTTCATCCAACTTGAATCCTATGGTTTACATCTCCTCTATCTCTCCATCATTTTGTATGATAGATCCAAGGTACCTAAATTGTGTGACTTGTGGTATTGTATGATCTCAATTTTCACCGCTAAGCTATCATTAACACGCCTCTTCTTGAACTTACATTCCATATACTCCGTCTTACTCCTACTTAGACGAAGGCCATGTTTTTCCAAAGTTTGTCTCCATAGCTCTAGCTTTTCATTTGTTTCCTCTCTCGACTCTCCAACTAAGACTATATCATCTGCAAAAAGCATGCATTGGCACAGGCTCTTGGATATGCGCAGATAAGCACATCCAAGACCAAGGTAAAAGATATGGACTCAAAGTCGACCCTTGGTGAATATTTTCTTCATAGTTATAGGAAAATCTTCTCGTAGCCCCATTGTGTTCTCACACTAGTTTTAGCCCCATCATACATATCTTTGATTGCTCGAATATGCGAGAACTCCTTTCTTCTCCAAAGCCTTCCACAAGACCTCTATGGTACCCTATCGTAGGCTTTTTCCGGATCAATGAAAACCATGTGTAGGTCTTTTTGCTTAATTCAACATACCTTCCATTAATCTTCGTAGCATAAAACCAAATTGATTCTTGGTGAAATATGAGTCTCTTGTCTTAATCTCCGTTCAATTACTTTTCCCATAACTTCATGGTATGACTCATGAGCTTAATTCCTCTGTAATTTTACGAGTTTTGTATATCTCCCTTATTCTTATAAATAGGGATTAAAGTGCTTCTCCTCCATTCATTTGGCATTTTCTTAGACCTCATTATCTCGTTAAAAGGTTTGTGATCCAACTTATACCTTCTCTCTCCTAGGCACTTCCATACCTCAATAGGTATATTATCAGGTCCGACCGCTTTTCCATTATCCATCCTCTTCAATGCTTCTTTTACCTCGAACTCTCTGATTCTACGATAAAAAGTTTTATTTAGGTCCTCCTCTCTAGTGTTTAGAATGTCCGAGTCCCCTAATGTCCCGTGTTCCTCATTAAATAACTTGTGAAAATAACCCTTCCATCGATCCTTAATGTCTTGTTGGAAGTAACCAAGACTTTACCCTCTTCATCCTTAATGCATTTCACTTGATCCAAGTCTCTTGTCTTCCTTACCCTACTTTTAAATTTGTAAATATTCTTTTCTCCATCCTTGGTGCCCATGGGTTGAACGCTTTAGTTTTTGCCTCACTCACCGCCTTCTTAGTTTCTTTCAGCACAAGGCGCCTTATATTTTTCCCAATTTTCATCACTTTTACATACGGCAAGCTTTATAACATTCCCTTTTAACCTTAACTTTATCTTGTACACTTGTGTCCCACCACCAAGATTCTTTATCCTTGAGGAAGCCTCTTGATTCACCGAGTGTCTCTTTTGCTACCTTTCTAATCCCTTCACCATCTCGTCCCACATATCATTAGACTCCCTTGTATTTCCCAAATTTCTTTCTCCATAATCCTCCTCTACGAAAGAGCATTTGTTTTTCTCCTTTAATTGCCACCATTTGATCCTTGACTCTGTTTCGACAATTTTTTTTACTTTCATCCTACATCCATTGTGTTTAGTATCTTTCTCTCCAGGGATGACTTTCTCCATGCAAAGCTTTCTATCAGATTTCCTTATTAAAAAGAAATCAATTTGAGAGCAAGAACTCCCGCTTCTATATGTGATCAGATGCTCTTCCCGCTTCCTAAAACAAGTGTTAGCTATTGTAAAATCAAACGCTACCGAAAAATCTAAAATTTCTTCTTTTATCAAAAAATAAAAATAAAAACTTCACCATTGAATGGGCTTTAAATTTCCATTCTGGTTTATCAAGAAGAAGCTTATCTGTACTCAGGAAATGAATAAAGAAACGGAAAGAAGGCTTGCAAGAATCATGCTTGGCAGGATATAAATTAGAAGATGACACAGAACAATAATAAATCCAGTGCAACGAACATGCAAGTAGCATTTTATACTCCAGCTTAGAAGTTTGGGATTTCCAGAGGTACCCATTGCATGGCCATATACAGCACCAAGGTCGGTATCTAATCAAGTTATGACTTCAGAGCATCATACTTGACCTAAATTCAGGAACTTAAGCAGCTAATTAAGCTTCTAGGTCGCAAGGTCTGACTAAATAATTTCTGAGCATCTTGGTTATTTTCTTGAGCTTTGGACCTTTTTAATGCATTTTATTTTATTATTAAGACAATTTTCAAGGCTACTTGATTCATCAATTAAAATCAACCATCCGAGGACTTGCTCCATCCACTCTTTTTTCCAGTACAACAATTGGGCATCTCGAAACATTAGAAAATGTAATTGCATAAATTAAAGAGAAAAGAAGGATATAAAAAGGAGAAGGACAAGGCTTCCTCTTCAACAAAGCAACATAGCAAAAACCACATTTAGCAAAGTTAGACCCAACCAGCAACCTATGTATCTCTCAAGGGCCAACTATCCTAAAAGCTCAAGTTATTAGGTGAAGACTGATGAATTGTTTCATTCCATCTCAAAAACGTCTCCTCACGAAAGAGCCCTTTGGTTTGAAGTGTGTACAATGCACAAGCCCATTTTTATTTTATACCAGGCGCTGAAATTTAACTTTCAGTTTGTACTAGGAGAATAGGGGCAGCAAGAATCGAACTCTTAACCACTTTTTTCGTTTTTTTGATAGAAAAAGAAATTCATTAAGAAAGAATAGAGATACAAAGAGAGGAGAATAAGCTATCCTCCACAACAGAACAAAACAAAGAGAAAATTACAATGACAACAAACAAACAGAGCAATTTTGTTAACGCAATTTTGTCGGCGATCATCTTCAAAATCGAATCGCGATGGGATCTCTGGATTAAAAACACAGTGCTGCAAACGATGACATTTGATCGCAGCTTCGATTTGCTGCTTCCAAATGAGAAAGTTTTTCTCATCCGATTTCAACAAAATCCAATGGGAAAAGCTCACAAGATTAAAAGAAGAGAAGATGAAAGTGATTGAGTTGCAGGGGTGGAATTGCCTAGATTTGATGTATTCTCCATGGCATGAGGATCGTAAGAGCTCATGATACCATATTAGAATTCATGAACAAAGAGAAAGTATGAGAAAGTGTGGGAGAGAGAAAATCTGAATCTGAACAATTGTAGTTGTCATTGACAAAATTAATCTAGAATAAAGTTCAGTATTTATACAAAGATCTGGAGCAGTCTAGAACACCAAGCTACTAAGTCTAGTTTTACTAACACTAACAGAATCTCAACTAGCTTGACACGTCAGCTGTATATTCTCTAACAAGAACTGTCTAGAAGCTAAGCTTTCAGTTTTGTCTCTAGTGTATTCTAACTGAACATAACTGAATCCTAACTGAGTACAACAGATTCCTTGCTGACTTGACACATCACCTCTATATACTCTAATATGCCATAAGGAAGAAGGCTCTTGACCACTTGATCATAGAAGCTCTGATACCATGTCAAGGACCAACTCTCCTAAATGCTCAAGTTGAAAGGTGAGGGCTCATATACATATATATTGAGAATGTAAACCTAACCAACATCCATTTTTTTTGCTATTTTCCAATGGAATTTTAAATATTGCCCGCAGTTTGTTCATGTCCTATATATAGGTAGCACAAACAGCTTTTTTAACTGAATGGCTTTGTGGCTTTGCGCTTAAGACAGAACCAAGCTCTTACCTTGCACTAAGCCTCATTTCAAGATTTAGTAAAAGTTACATAGATTATACTGAACATAATGAGCACATTACCTCAACAAGTGCAACTAAGCTTACACCACAGGCAACCCAACAAAAGAGAATTGGTCCCAAAAGCTCCTCCAAGTACTGCATAAAAGATATTTTAAGTCAAAAGAAACAATTAAGTGTTCATATGCTTTTTCAATCTTAAATGCATAACGATATAAGTTTTGCCAGTATAGAATATAGAGATTATTTGAGGAAAATTGTGTCTTACACACACCTATAAACTGGTATTTATATACATAGTGTAGATGAATGATACATGAATGTATTAAGTAAAAACCCTGAGTTCTACGAAGACACTAAGTCCTATGACACATTTCACATGTGTAACATGAGAAACATGTGAAACATGGGCTTTATTCTAACACTCCCCCTTAAGCCGGAACATATATATAATATGTTCCAAGCTTGTTACAAATAAAATCAACACGCCCTCTTAGGGACTTAGTAAATATATCAGCTAATTGTTGGTGGCGGTGGGTCGGCGGCAATTGAGCCAGTCGGCGGGTTCTGCTGCCGGTCATCAGTGGTGGTGGGCATCGCCAGAAAAGGCACAGCTGGTGGAGGCACAGCTGGCTGGACGAGAATCCATTGGTGATGCACAGTAGTGTGAGGATCTTAACCTACTACTGATACCATATAGAATATAGAGATGATTTGAGGAAAATTGTGTCTTACACACACCTATAAACTGGTATTTATAAACATAGCGTAAATGAATGATACATGAATGTATTAAGTATAAACGCTGAGTTCTATGAAGACACTAAGTCCTATGACACAGATTCACATGTGTAACATGAGAAACATGTGAAACATGGACTTTATTCTAACAGCCAGAACCAATCTCAGGCCTAGAATGTGGATGTAGTTTAAAAGCTTTTAGGTCAAGTGATTGTTGGAGATGATATTAGAGCATAGTTCAAAAGGTTGTTTAGAGTTCAACCCTTGCCTCACAGCCCTCACTTAGTCCTATAATTAAATTTTTCAATTTAGATTTGGCTACTTTCACTGAATAATTTGTTTGGTGTCATGGGATGAATATTGGTGGCCCATTCAACCTACAGCAATTTCTCTTGGTACATTTTAAAGGTTTAGGTAGAAACAAGAAGGCCAAAATTTTGTTGCAATGTGAGGATTTTGCAGTTCTTTAGCAATTTGATTGGAGCAAATGCCCTCATATTTAAGGACGACTCTTAGCCCCTAGATTTGTTTTGGGATAGAATTGTGTCTATGGTTTCTCTCTAGCGCACAGCCTGTTTCAAGTGATTGTCCATTTATGAAATGCAAAGAGACTAGACAGCCTTGCTACATTCTTGATTCTTTATTTTTCCTTCTTGTGTCTTTTTTCTATTTTGGAAGATTTTTTTTTCCTCCACCTAGTTGTGCTTTACTTCTTTCCTCTCAAATAAAATTTGTTTTTCTATGAAAAAATACAATCAAATTTGTGCCTAACTAATTTTTTTTTCTTTTTAGAAAAAATGAAATTTAAGCTTTTGGATCAAGTCTGGATATTTTTCAAGTTAATGTCACAAAATTGCAATTAGTAATTACAATCTCAACTAGTCATTGCACAAGGTGAGATAAAAACAAAAATAGATATAAAACAAAAACATCAATTACCTTCATTCTAGTTATATACTGAAGCTCTCTAGAAAGATTGTCAAGTACGGCACAGACCAATTCCCTAAACAACATTGCTGACAATAAGAAATTAAAGTGAACATTTAAAAATGATGAAGAAAAATATTTTTACCTATGATAAGGATCAATGGCAGAAACCACACATATCATGAAAACAGCCTGCAAGTGACACCAAGAATCGCCAAATAACCAAAGGGCTCTTTATAATGCATATGAATGTATATCCAAATAACAGAATGAATCCTAATCATAGCCTCTCCACAGACTTAACCATATAGAAGAGAATCAAAAATCAAATGGGGGGCATTGGTGAACAAAAAGAAATCCCGAACATTTTGTATTATACACCATAACAACTTTAGACAAGATCCGGCCAGAGAGGGGGGGGCCTCCAGAAAAGTAAAAAAGAAAACGAAAAAGAAAAATTCCACAGTCAACGGTTTACCTCCAACTCGATCTTCTCACTATGCAAGGCAAGATGCATGAGAGTAATCAGAACAGTTTCCATCATAGGTTGAGGTTGAGGACCAGCAGCTAGCACCTCCTTTGCATTAATAACTTTCCCTTTGGAATAAACCACTAATTGAACACCAAAATTTGAACTGGAAAAACAACCAAAGAATGACAATGAATCTCCATATACGAAGAAAATATGGTGGGGGGATGGGGGAACTAATTGAAGGTTTGAGCACAACCTACATACACATGAAAGCACAAATAAATACTACTATTAGATAGTGGCAAAAACTACCCAAAATTTATAAATTAACAGAACTACCGGCAAGTCACCAAAGAACTAAGGTCTAGTAGTAAAACAATCAACATAAACAAAAATTTCAAAAAAACATTTCATTAAAAAAAAAAAATTGCCTTGACTAACATCATAATTAAACTTATTGAGATCATTTAAAGTGCAACCCACCAAATGTCCTGGAAAAGCTCTTCATGACCATCCCATGTTTGGAAAAGAATACCAATCCTCCTTGCCAGGAATAACCGAACTCTATAGTCTGTATCTTTAAGCATCAAAAGTAACCGCTCTATCATTGTCTGTCAAAACAGAAAAAAATAGGGATTGACAAACATTAAAGTCAGAAGTAATACAAGTTAATTTTGAAAGTTGTTACGACAAAATGAGAGAAATAGAGGCAAAGGTAGAGAGAAACAGAGCATTTTACAAAGAGCCATCAGCTTCTTAAGGTGCGCATTTTTTTTTCTTCTAATAACAGAAGAAATTCATTAAGACAAAGAGAAGATGATTACAAAGAGTTAGGAGGATAAGAAGTCCTCCTTAAAAAAACAAAAGAAAACAACCGAAAGAGAACAAAACATCAATGAAGTAAAGCTATCCAACCCCTCAACATATATGTAAGGGAAACCACTTTAGAAAGACCATAGGGTAGGGTACGATTACCACACCAACATTCTGTAGACAGTAATTAACCAGCCTTTGCTTTTCTTGTACTCATATTACTTGCATACAATTAGCAGTATCTTTTGCCCTATATCACTTCCATGGTTTCTATGTATTCATTTGTTCGTTTGCCCTATCATGTCGTTAAGACTACATTTGTGCCTTGTAGGAGTCTTGACAAGAAATATCTTTATGTGTCAAAAGTCACCTGACCAATTTGAGGATTGAGTAACACAAGATCGCAGATGCAATCAATCAGCTTCACTCGTCCAAACCAATCAAGATCAACTTCTGAAAGTTTATGCACCACGTTTCCTAGTGACAGAAAGCACTGCATGAACAAATCAATAGCTAGTTAATTTATGAAAAACACACTTCAATAAAAATCATGACAAAAAGGGATGCCATTGGCACAAATCATGACACACTTTAATGTTGCTTTCACCATTTCTTTCACAAAACTTTGAAAACAGGAAACAAAGTGAAAACAAGGTGGCATTTTTGTAAATATTAATGAAAACATATCAATTGAAAATGGAAACAAAAAACAAACCAAACACCCTCTAATGTTTCAACTTTGTTATCTATTTGGGTTAGGATTAGTACATGGCTGGAATTGTGTCTACCATACTTGTTCTTTACCTAATCTTAATCATTAAATATAAGAGTTACAAGCCCCACAAGAAATATCAGCGTATCCCCTTTCTAAACTCTCATAACATGGGATCAAGAGCCTCTAATTTAGATTTCACATAAACCCTAAATTTCCAATTTTCCAAACAGTCTCCCTAACATCCTAATTCTCTGTCATACTTCACCCTTCTTCTTATTTCCTCCTGCTGATGTGTGACTAAGTGTCACATTTTATGAGATCCAGTGTGACTCAACGAGCAGCAAGCGCTACATGGTGCAGAAGCCACAGAAAGCACCATGTTAAGGAGATGCTCAGCTGTTTAGAGGCACTGGAGAGGTAGCCTGGAAAGTTGCGGTTTGGTAAGAATTCTGATCCTGCAGCTTGAGGTTTGACAGGAATCCATTATTAAAGCAGTTTTTCCGGCTCTATTCAGGTTAGCAGTGTGTGAACCAGTCCTTCCTCTGCTAGGGTTGGTGCGCATCATCAGTTCTCTTTGTGGACTTCTATAAATCAGTGAGATACAGCCAGGTTCTTGTGGTTACTCTTGTCATGTGATATGGCCAACAAGTTATAGAAGAGTTTTGAGTGAACCAATCCTTTCTCTGCTATGCCAACAAGTCAGACGAGTTTTGATTGAGCCCAAGGAAGTAGAGGTGACTAGCGTGTAGTGGGTCCAACTGTAATACTGGGCATAAGGCCAATGGCGGAGCTTTACTAGGGCTAAGGGCCCAGCTCCACACACACCCCCCACCCCCCCCGCCAAAAAAAAAAATTCCAATTAAAAAAAAATACCTCTTGTTTTTTTTCATATCAAGAAAGGTGATAGAGTCTTGCAACTTTAATTGTTCTAGGTTTATTTTATTTTTTTAGTCAACTAGTTTCTTCATGAGCCTCATTTTCTCTTTTTTAGCCACTATTTTTTACTGGATATTTTAGCCAAATTGGATATTCTTAAGAGTGGTATTACTATAGACTCTAGCTCATGATAAACTTATACGGCAACATATCTACCATTGAATTTTATAACATGTAAGTATCTACCTTAGGATTCAAGCTGGATTGATGAAATGGAGGAGTGCTTGAAGAGTTATTTGTCATAGAAAAGTGTCTCTCAAGCTTAAGGGTAAATTTTACTGTACAGCTATAAGGCCTGCGATGTTGTATGATACTGAATGTTAGGCAGTAAAAAACCAACAAGAGCATAAGATCAGTGTCACGGAAATAAGGATGTTGCATTGGATGTGTGGCCATACAAAACAAGATAGGATTAAGAATGAATGCATTAGAGAGAAAGTAGGAGTAGCACCTATTGTGGAAAAGATGGGAGAATCTCGCCTTAGGTGGTTTGGACATGTAAGGAGAAGACCCTTAAAAGCTCTTGTAAGAAGAGTAGATCAGGTGAAGAATAGTCCACTAGCTAGAGGTAGAGAAAGACCAAGAAAGACTATATGTGAAACGATTAAAAAAGATTTAGATTTGAATGGCATTTCTGAAGACTTGGTTTATGATAGGGCACAATGGCATCATTTGATCCATGTAACCAACCCCACCTATTGGGAAAAGGCTTGGTCGTGGTTGTGGTTGTGGTTGTGGTGGTAAGTATTTATATTTAAATTATCTTTTGAATGAAGGATATATTATCACTTATCGGGTTCGCCGTGTATCAAGGTCTAAGATAACTTCACTATATTTTTAATTCAACCATTTCTGTTCTTTTCTTAGTTTTTTTTTGCATTAGCTTTTTAAAATCTGGCGACTATATCTCTTTGTGAGTATACAAGTGTTGACGTAGCGCTAACTTTAAATTTCCTTACTTATGAACTTTAGTGTGTGTTTAGATAGTGAGATAGTGTGCAAGTCTATATCCCTATTGTTGGTTGTCGATTCTTGTTGGTAGTCGGCTGCTCGTTGGTGGTTGGTTACATGTGGTCAATTACGTGTGGTCGGTTCCTGTTGGTGGTTGGTAGGTCGGTTGCTGTTTTTTAATGTAGCATTGGGAATACTAGGAATTAATGTAGCATTGGAATCAATAGGATCCTAGGAAATAGTTCAATTCTTATTTATTGTTCTTGTAAATACAAATTGTATTTATTCCTTCACGTATATAAATATCAGCATGCTGAGTGCAAAAGACTCAAGCAATTCACAAACACAATTGTTGGAATCCGTGTGGATTTGTATGCTGATTCTTAGGAGTGCTATTTTAGGAATGTATATATTTTTGTGTAATTAGGGTGTAATAAATGTAACCTCCTAAATCAAGGAATTACAGCCTAGGATTAGGAGATATTCTGTTTCCTAAATTAGTGCTAGGGTGTTTAAGATGTTTCCTAAAATAAGAGCTAGGACCTTCTGTATATATTCCTCTGTGATTGACTCAATGAATATACAATTAAAACCCTATTCTCTGAGAACAATGTTATTCTACCTACATGACAAACCGCACTAAAAACCATATGAAGGCTGTCAACCGAATCCTACAATACCTAAAAGGGACACTAGGTAGAGGTCTTCATTTCAAGAAGACTTTGAACAGAGGTATTGAAATTTTCACTAATGCAGATTGGGCAGGGTCAGTGACTGACTGAAAGTCCACAACTAGTTATTGTTCATTTGTGTGGGGTAATCTGGTCACATGGAGAAGTAAGAAACAGTTCGAGGTTGCACGAAGTAGTGTTGAAGATGAATTTAGGGCCATCGCCCATGGTATTTGTGAAGGAATTTGGTTGCATAGGATGCTTAAAGAACTTAGAATCCCTACAAACTACACTATGAAAGTCCTATGTGATAACAAAGTAGCCATCTGCATTGCCAAGAACCCAATTCATCACGAAAAAACTAAGCATGTAGAGATTGACCGTCATTTCATAGAAGGAAAAATTGATAAAGAGGTTATCAATCTTGAGCACACACCCTCGTGCTTCCAAACAGCAAACATTTTAACTAAAGCTCTTCTAAAGCCTACTTATGAGAACCTCAAATCCAATCTGGGCATGATTGACATCTACCACCCAGCTTGAGGGGGAGTGTTGGTGGTCGGCTCCTGTTGGTAGTCGGTTGGTCGGCTGTTTTTTTTTAATATAGCATTGGGAATACTAGGAATTAATGTAGCAATGGAATCAATAGGGTTCTAGCCCAGGGACTTTTTTATCATCTTGAGAAAAAAGGCCTCCGATATTTCCCCAAAGCTTCGAAGTCAATGGGAAAAATTTGATTATCAGCTATGTACTTTGCTATGGCAGTCAGTGGAGGAAACCATCTTGGTCAATTTTAAAACTTACTTGTTTTACTTTTTGGAATAAGGCTCGTAGTGTGTTCGCTAATGATATTTAGCGATTGTATGACTACTTAGAAACTAGCCTCTCTTAAATAGTCAAATCATGACATGACCGTCTTTGTCACTCAAGCACAAGCTACAGTAGAGGAATTGAAGATGTTTTTGCAGGCTGATAATCATCAGGGCTTGTTAACAAAGCCGGATAATCTATATGTAATCTTGGTTTTGTGTGCAATGCATCCTGATTTTGAGCATGTCCGTGACCAAATCTTGACTGGCCAAGAAGTCCCCACTATGGAAAACTTGATCACTCGACTTCTAAGAGTTCCTTCACCTAAGCCATCCTCTGGTCCCCATACAAATATAACTGAAGCATCTGCCATGGTGACTAATTCAAGATCTCCTTCAGGATCTCATGGTGGATGTGGAGGTCATGGAGGCCGAGAGGGTCGAGGAGGTCTTGGAGGTCGTCCTCAATGCTCTTATTGCAAGAGAGTAGGCGATACTCAGGACACATGTTATTCTCTCCATGGATTTCCAAAGAAAATTTTCAATGTTACTCAATCTAAATCTAAATCTGCTCAAGAAGAAGAAAAAAAGTCTGATATTTTGTCGAGAAAGCAACCCATTTCTCTTTCTAAAGCCGAGTTCCAGGAGCACCTTCAATTGAAAGCAGCTAAATGAAGTCAGACTTCCACTACCACTGTTGCTCATACGGGTAATCCTACGATTTGTATCTCTCATACTGGTACTAATCCAGGTCCTTGGGTACATGATTCTAGTGCTTCTGATCATGTAGTTGGTAACCGTTCTCTTTTCACTTCTATTTCTACACCTGATTTTCCCTGATTTGTCACCTTGGCAGATGGCTCAAAAGTCATTGCCAAAGGTATTGGTCATGCTTCAAATACTGCAACTATGTCATTAAAATCAATCTTATTTATGCCTAGATGTCCTTTTAATTTAATTTCTCTTAGCCGACTTGTTCTCTTAATTGTTCAATCACCTTCGATTCTAATTCCTTTATTATACAAGATTGTGGTACGGGACAGACGATTAGCGTAGGGCATGAGTCACATGGACTTTACTATCTCAAGTCAACACCGCTTGTGGTTTGCGTTGCTACCGAGTCTCCCAGTCTTCTTCACAAACGTCTTGGTCATCCTAGTTTGTTGAAGCTCAAGAAAATGGTTCTAAGTCTTACAAAGTTGGAGTCTTTAGATTGAGAGTCGAGTCAACTTGGGAAGCATGTTCGTGCTTCGTTTCCAAGTCAACTCCAGAGTCAAACTGAGTCTCCTTTTTCCATTATTCATTCTAATGTTTGGGGTCCAAGAAGTGTTTCTAATTCTTCAAGTCTTAGATATTTTGTTACTTTTATTGATGATTTCTCTCATTGCACTTGGTTATTTTTAATGAAAGATTGTTCTGAGTTATTTTCTATATTCAAATCCTTATGTACTGAAATCGAAACTCAATTTGGAAAGATGATTAAGATTATACGTAGTGATAATGCAAAAAAAATACTTTTCATCTACCTTTTCTACACTTATGTCTTCCCATGGTATCTTATATGAATCAACATGTCCTTACACACACCCAACAAAACGGGGTAGCATAATGAAAATATCGTCATCTCATAGAAACTGCTAGAACTTATTGTTACAAGCAAACATGCCTTTACAATTTTGGGGTGATGCCATTTTAACTGCTTGCTATTTGATTAATCGCGTGCCATCATCTGTACTTAATAACCAAGTTCCTCATTCAATTTTATTTCCAAAAAGTCCATTATATCATGTTCCTCCTCGTGTGTTTGGATGTACTTATTTTGTTCATGATCTTTCTACAGGTCAAGATAAGTTAAGTGCTCGTGCTATTAAATGTGTCTTTTTAGGTTATTCTAGGTTACAAAAAAGATATCGTTGTTATTCCCCTGTCACTCACTGTTGGTATACGTTTGCTGATGTTACCTTCTTTGAAGAGACCATATTTCATGTCTTCAGTTGAACATAATGTTGTGTCTAAAGTGTTACCTATTCCCTATTTTGATCCACCTTTGTCTCCCTTGCAGTTATCTTCACCAGAAATTCCGAAGTCTCCAACACGACGACCTGAGGTCACCTGTTCAAATCCACCGCAACAACCCTTCATCACATATCAACATCGACCACAGACTACCATTCCAGCACCTGAGATAGAAGATCATCCTAGTGATTCAAGTCCTACTCCAACACCTCCACCTACTACGGGCCTGTCTGAGTCTCTTGATGATGATCTCCATATTGCTCTTCGAAAAGGTACTCAGTCTACTAGAAATCCTCATCCAATCTATAATTTTCTGAGTTTTCATCGTTTATCTCCTTCATATTATGCTTTTATGTCTTCCTTGTCTTCTGTTTCCCTTCCTAAAGATATCAGTGAGGTGCTTTCTCATCCAAGATGGTGACAAGCCATGATTGATGAAATGCTTGCTCTTGAGCACAGTGGCACATGGGACTTAGTTCCTCTTCCTCCGGGAAAAGCGATTGTTGGCTGTCAACGGGTTTATGTTGCTAGGGTTGGCCTAAATGGTAAAATTGATTGTCTTAAGGCACATCTTGTTACTAAGGAATATACTCAAACTTATGGTCTTGATTACAATGAAACCTTTTCTCCAGTAGCCAAAATTGCTTCAATTCGACTATTTCTCACTATGGCAGCAATTGGCCATTAGCCATTGCATCAGCTAGACATTAAAAATGCATTTCTTCATGGTGATCTTGAAGAAGAAATATATATGGAGCAGCCACCTAGATTTGTTGCTCAGGGGGGGTCAAGATTGGTTTGCAAATCATGACGATCTCTCTATGGACTGAAACAATCTCCACAAGCTTGGTTTGGAAAGTTTAGTGTTGTTGTTCAAGCATTTGGTAGACACAGAGTAAAGTTGATCATTTAGTTTTCTATCAACACTCTTCATCTGGTCAGTGTGTTTATCTAGTGGTTTACGTGGATGATATTGTGATTACTAGTAATGATTATGAGAAAATATCTCAGTTGAAGGAACACTTGTTTAATCACTTTTAGACTAAGGACTTGGGTAGACTCATACTTCCTTAGTATCGAGGTAGCTCTGTCTAGGAGTGGTATTATTATTTCACAAAGGAAGTATGTTTTGGATATATTGGAGGAGACTGGAATGTTAGATTGTAAACTAGTTCATACTTCTATGGACCCAAATGTGAAGCTTCTACCAAATCAAGGAGAGCTTTATCCAGATCCCGGTAGGTACCGGAATAATTGGAAAATTAAACAACCTCACTATTACTAGACCAGATATTTCTTTTTCAATAAGTGTAGTAAGTCAGTTTATGTAGTCCCCACATAATGATCATTGGAATGCGGTTGTTCAAATCTTGAGGTATATTAAGAAATCTCAAGGACAAGGTTTGTTGTATGAAGACAAAGGAGATACTCAAATTGTGGGATACTCTGATGCAGATTGGGCTGGTTCACCTATGGATTGGCGGTCTACTTCAAGCTATTGTGTATTTGTTTGGTGGTAATATTGTGCCTTAGAAAAGTAAAAAACAGAATGTTGTTGCACGGTTTAGTGCAGAAGTTGAGTATCGATCTATGGCAACAGTTATCTGTGAGCTAATATGGGTAAAACAGTTGCTCAGTTGAAGTTTGGAAGTGTTCAGCCAATGAAGCTATATTGTGATAATCAAGTTGTCCTGCACATAGCCTCAAATCCTCTTTTTCATGAGAGGACTAAACATATAGAGATTGATTGTCATTTTGTTTGAGAGAAAGTAATTTCTAAGGAAATTATTACAGAGTTTGTTAACTCGAGTGATCAATTGGCTGTCATCTTCACAAAGCCTCGTCGAGGTCCAAGAAGTCACTATATTTGTGGCAAGCTTGGAGCATATGATCTATATGCTTCAACTTAAGGGAGAGTGTTGAGATAGTGAGATAGTGCGCAAGTCTACATCCCTATAAACCAGGGATTGTATAAGTTTGTTATTGTAGATTATAGATGATATCTCTTATCCCTAGAATTTAGGAGTTGTCTCTTATCTCTAAACTTAGGCAGGTACTAGAAACTAGAATTGTAATTAGATTTAAACTGTAAATCCTATACTATAAATTAATAGATGCTGAGAGGAATTTCTCTCAAGTAATTCAATTCTCTCTATTCTTCTCTTCTAGAGTGTGGAAGCATATTGCTTCACGTGTATGACAAACCTTTGGTATATGTATATAGATCTTTATTTTTATTGCAGAGTTTATTAATCAATATAAACATATATTTTTTTAAACTAAAATTTGAATTTAAGACTGGAATTACACGTCATATAGTCAATGAACTTTCTTCCTATTTTTTGTAATCAACTAACCAAGTCATTCGCCCCTCCAAACTTTTTGGCCAAGTTCCGCCACTGCTAAGGCTGTGACAGAATTTATCTCTTCTACTGCTAGCATTACAGATCAGAGATTGACAAATGAAGGGTAATGCAAATCATCCACCATGGAGGCGACTAATTAAGTGGCAAATGTCCAACATTGATTAGGAGGATCACCTAACCAATGACAGAGCCATCTCCTGAGTCAAATAAAGCAGCTAGGAGAAAGTGGCTCATGGAAGATAGCAGGCATTAGCTACAAACCCAGAAAACTTTGGACTCTTCAATTAAAAATGTCAATCAAGCTTTGGAATTAGTTGCCAAGTAGCAATGGATGTATGGCATCAATCAGGAGTTGTCCCATCACCATCACCTCTTTATAAAGATTTACTGGACTGAACAAAACTACAAAAGGGACAACTTTATACGATACGATTATTACACAAAGGTATTTCTTGCAGGACTTCGATGAACACGTGATATTTTTACTTGGCTAAGGTTCTATCTATGAGAATGCCTGCACTCAGCTCCTGACAGGGGATTCTCTCCCTCCTTTAAGTGAGGTGTATAACCATCTTATTCATGTTCCCAAAGATTCAAACAATGTGACCTATAAGCCATTTGAGTCGAGTGAAGCTGTTGCCTTCTACAGTTCCAACTCAAGAGGTGGTGGCAAAGGAGGAAAGGGTGGTTCTCGAGGTGGTCAAAGTTGACGAAAGTCAATAGTTAGTTAGGATAAGGATTGGGCAAGATGTATTTTAGTTCAGATAAACTTATTTTTTAAATAAATAACCAAACGTAGTATATTTGGATAAGGATTAAGTTTCATTAGAATAGGCAAGAATTATGTTGCGGCCGCGATTGCAATAGTGTTGCGATTTTGCAGCCCGTTGGGTCTACAATCGTGGGGTGATGCGGTTGCAGCAGCTGCCGGTTGCCACAACTGAGATGTCACAGCCGCATCACGTGATGCGGACCAAGATTTAAATAATTGCACCCTCTCTATCTTATAGCATACTTTATCCCATAAAATTATTCTCAATGGCATAGATTTAATAATATTTGATAGAAGTACAATTTCACAATGCAATTTCATTCTATAAAACTTTCAAACAGAAGTAAGAAAATACCTCAGATTTTCCTTACATTTGTACATGTACATCTTATTCTGAACATTTTTTTCATCAATTAACATTTATTTTATATGATTGGTCAAAGAAAGTGCGAATGACTCATTGTCCCTAGAAGCCAATCTTCCTTAAAAATCCAAACATAATAAAATTCAAAGATACCTGTTCAGTTTCCACTTCTCTCAAATATAGGCCACATTTGTCCTTACCAACAGCATCCAGGGAAGATAAGTTAGCTAGTAAAGCATGGGTAGAAGTCAATACATCACCACAAGCAAGCTTAAGTCTAACTTGCTCTTCAATGATATCATTCATTACATTGATCTGCAAAACACAAGTACAGACACAAATGGTGAACGCAATCAATGGCATGTGCTTACATATGAAATACTTTATTGAAATCTAGACCCAGTTATTTTCATACCAAATCTATAAACTTTGCAGAAGAGGACCAATAAGGATGTTGACAGAGATGATACAATATTTTTCCACGCACCTGAATTTAAAAAGGAAAAAAATCACACAAATAAAAATAAAAAATTCAGTAACAAAGAAAACATTAATATAAATTCGAGAACATTAAGCTATTGTTACTGTGTCTAAAGTGTACCTTAGGATCAGATTCTTTCTCCATTAGTTTGTAGAGGATATCCCATGTAAGAACATGTGAAGCAGAGAAAAAACTGGAAATAAGTAATACCATGCCCATTTTCCACTTCTCTGCAGAAGATGAAATACCACTACCTATTTTTTTCCCAACTGCTAAACTATCCACATCTCTAGAAACATCATTAACATCCAATTCCACATCCACAATCCTACTTTTACTGCTGTCATATGGGCAAGAAATTTGCATACCATCAATAGCAGCTATATCTTGCATAATTGTCTCAGACTGAAGGTTCATCACATGCTGAGAATAACCTTCATATAGATTGACAAAAGCTTTCAAGAGTCTCTCCACAGATTGGATTACCTCACCAAATGGGACAAGCTCCAACAAATTTTGATCCCTCCATTCGTTAAATATAGGAGTTGAAAGAAAACTACGAATAGAAGCAGCAAGAGAACTCGTTTCATCACAAGTAGGATCATAGCTTAAGCAACTAAAAGACCGGAGATCATTGTCTTCTTGAATGATTCTGACAGCATTATCAAGCATCACTTGCAAGTATTGGCTTAATTTTGAAAGGAATGAAACATTTATTTTCCTGAAAAAACACAAAGGCATATATAAAAATAAAATGAGTTGTTAACTATATCAATGCATAATATGGAATAATTCAGCTGGTGAAAACAACCTGAGAAAAAAAAAAGACTCTTAATTATATATAAGACATGTTCCATACTAAATAATTCTCACATTTCACATACAAGATGTTTTAACTTCAAACCAACTAAGCTCACAATTCTTATTAGCATATTGACAAATTCAAAAATATAGAAATAAAAATATTCTGAATACTCTGATACCATTTTAGATTTCAGGATCACTGAGAAACAGTGAGAAATGATAGAAAGTGAAGGAAAATACAGAGAGTTGAGAGAGAGAGAGAGAATCTGATCTGAAAAGAGTAACTGCATTAACTGAATGAAACCTGATTAGGTTCTAATACATATACATGCATCTACAGCATCTAGAACATTGTAGAAACTTAACCACCTAACCAACAGTGAACTGACGCCAACTGTAAGTTGCCACATCAGCACACTTTACAAGTTGATATATGCTACATACTCTAACAAGAGTCAAGAAAAACCTCAGAATAAAACCAACAGAAATCTTGAAATTCCAAATTGTTAATGGCTAATATTGTGGATGAAAATTGGCTAACACGAAGGCTATCTGAACTGTTTTTTTTTTTGGAGCAAAAGTTTTTTTATGGATAGAAAAGGAATTCATTAAGAAAGAAAATTATTACAAAGAAAGGAGATTTTTTTTTATAAGATGTCCTCCACCAGAAAAACTACAAAAATAGAAAATAACAAAGAAAACGTCAAAACAAAATTCAAGAAAAACAATGCACAATGGCAGTCCAAACTCTATGCAGATCTGAAACAGCAACCCTCTTAAAAAGACCTTGGGCCGAGCACCAAAGGAGGAATATAATTAGGCTCAATCTCTGAACTAAGTAAATCAATTCAGAACATAATAAGGCATATAATTCATTTTTAATATACATAACACAAACTTCAAAATGAAAAGGAGGAAAACCTTTTTGATAAGTTACTGAAATTCTAATGGAGATAAAAGTTAGATAATCAACTACATAGTGTGTCTACAACAAAAGATGTCACTTCAAGAAACAGAAAAAGAACCCCGCCCCCCAAAACAAAAAACAAAAAACAGAAGAAAGCATTAAAAATACAAGGGAAGTAGAAAGTATGGTATCAAGTCCCACTAGCATGAAAGAGCTTTTAATACACTTGAATATCAGAGCACTTAGAGAGAATTTCTGAATTGCTTGAATAAAAATGTACTCAGCAGATTGGGTTTATATATATACACAAAGAATTAATTACAATATGATATTTACAAGGATAATAAAAGAAGATAAACATGTCCTAGGATGCTAAGGTTCCAATGTTATTAGAAATACACAAACTATAAACTGATTTTCAATGATAAGTAAATTCCAACACTCTCCCTCAAGCTGGAGCATATATATCATAAGCATCCAACTTGTCACAAATGTATGTTATTCTTGGACCCCAAAGTGACTTGGTAAGAAGATCTGCCAATTGGTCATTAGAATTTACAAACGAAGTAGAGATTTCCTTTGAAACAATCTTCTCACAGGTGAAATGACAATCAATCTTTATATGTTTGGTTCGTTCATGGAAGACCGGATTTGAAGCAATATGAAGTGCTACTTGATTATCACAAATTAACATCATAGGTCCTATCTCGCAAAACTATAACTCTTTCAAGAGTTGTTTTAACCATATGAGTTCACATGTAGTGAGAGTCATAACTCGATACTCCGCTTTAGCACTCGATCTAGCAACAACATTCTGCTTCTTACTTTTCCATGAGATAAGGTTTCCTCCAATAAAAACACAATATCCAGAAGTTGATCTTCTATCACTGGGAGACCCGGCCCAGTCAGCATCTGTATAAGCAACTACATTCATATGTCCCCTGTTTGTATACACTAACCCTTTTCCAGGGGAGCCCTTAATATACATACCTCAAAATCTGAATAACTACGTCCCAATGATCAACACAAGGAGAGCAAAGAAATTGGCTTACAACACTAACAGCAAAAGATATGTCTGGTCTGGTCACAGTGAGATAATTAAGTTTTCCCAACAGTCTCCGATACCTTCCTGGATCTGAAAAGGGTTCTCCCTGATCTAGTAGGAGTTTAACATTCGAGTCCATAGGAGTATCAACTGGTTTGCAGCTTAGCATTCCAGATTCTTCTAAAATGACAAGAGCATACTTCTTTTGTGAGATAGCAATACCATCCTTTGATTGAGCTACCTCAATCCCAAGAAAGTATCTTAGTCAACCCAAATCTTTAGTTTCAAAATGACGATACAAATGTTGTTGCAGTCTTTGAATTCCTTCATGATCATTTCCTGTGATAACGATATCATCCACATAGACCACAAGATAGATACACCGGTTACATGAGTATGTATAAAACACAGAGTGATCTGCTCACTACAAATCATGCCAAATTGCTGTAAAATTGTGATGAACCATCCAAACCAACATCGAGGAGACTGTTTTAGACCATACAAGGATTTGTGTAATTGGCAGACCAATCTCGACTCCCCCTGAATAACAAACCCAGGAGGTTGCTCCATAAACTTCTTCAGCTAGATCACCATGTAAAAAGGCATTCTTGATTTCCAATTGATACAAAGGCCGGCGATTCATGGCTGCCATGGATATGAGTAGCCGAATAGAGGCCATTTTTGCAACAGGAGAGAAAGTATCACCATAGTCAAGACCAAAAATCTGAGTAAAGCCTTTCGCAACAAGACGAGCTTTCAAACGATCCACCTTGTCATCAGGACCCACTTTGAAAAATGAAAACCCACCGACAACCAACTGTTGATTTCCCAGGAGGAAGGGAAATGAGTGTCCATGTGTGGTTAGATTTTAGAGTTGTCATCTCATCAATCATTGCTTGCCACCATCCTGGATGGGATAGTGCTTCCTGGACAGATTTAGGAATAGAGATAGGTGACAAAGCAGATGTAAAAGCATAATGAGATGGGGACAAACGATGATAACTCAAAAAAATATAAATGGGATGAGGATTACGGGAAGAACGGATACCTTTACGAAGTGCTATAGGGAGGTCTATAGGAGAGGAATCCGGAGCAAGTGTGGACACTGAAGCAGGAGATGAATCACTAGATTCTGGAGTAGGGACATTTTCTGGAGGCGAAGGACAAGGACGACGTTGATAGGTGATGAGAGGTCGAGGTGAAGACTGTTGGGAAGAATTTTCTAGTTTTGGTGGACTAAGACTGAGGAACGGAGATCTGAGTGCTCAGGTAAGGAACTGGTAAGACTTGGGATGTGGAGTCTGGTTCAACCTGTGTTGTAAAGTACAGTGTTTCTTCGAAGAATGTGACATCAACAGAGATATAAAAGCGATGAGAGGTAGGAGAATAACACTAGTACCCTTTTTGCAGGCGAGAGTACCCAAGAAAAATACATTTAACAGCACAAGCAGTTAATTTATCTTTTCCTAGAGAAAGATCATGCACAAAACAAGTGGAACCAAAGACACAGGGAGGAATTTTATAAATGGATTCCTTAGGAAACAAGAGGGAATAAGGAACTTGGTTATGTAAAACAGAAGATAGCATGTGATTTATTAAGTACCCAGCAGTAAGCATATCATCCCCCCAAAATTTTAAAGCTGCATTGGCTTGTAATAACAAAATACGGGCATTATCAAGTAAATGACGATGTTTTCTTTTGGCAATACCATTCTGTTGTGGTGTATGAGGACAACTAAATTGATGGAGCATACCATGGGAAGTCATAAAAAAGTTAAAAGGAGCAAAAAAAATATTTTTTTGCATTGTCACTGCATAAAATACGAATTGTGCACCCAAACTGAGTATGGATTTCATTGCAAAAATTTTCGAAAATGCTTAACAACTCAGAGCTGTCTTTCATTAAAAATATCCAAGTACATCTTGAGTAGTCATCAATGAAAGTAACAAAATATCAATATCCTAAAATAGAGCTAACACGACTAGGACCCCAAACATCTGAATGAACAATATGAAAGGGGGATTCAGACCGATTATTGACTTTACTTGGGAAATTACTTCGAGCATGTTTCCCAAGTTAACACGACTCACACTCAAAAGACTGCAAATGAGAGAGATGAGGAACCATCTTCTTTAATTTATTCAGACTTGAATGACCCAAACGACAATGAAGAAGACTAGGAGACTCGGTAACAGCACATATGGTAGATGATGGAGTTTGAAGATAATAGAGTCCTTGTGATTCAAAGCCTACGCCAATCGTCTGCCCCGTACTCCAATCCTATATATGGAAAGAACCAGCAAAAAAGGTTATGGAACAATTAAGAGTGCAAGTAAACTGACTAATGGAAATTAAGTTAAAAGGACAACTAGGAATAAAAAGAACACAATTCAAAGTTAGAGATGGGAGAGGTGCAGCTTGACCAACACCAATGGCTTTAGCCTTTGAACCATCTGCAAAGGTGATGGAATGAGGAATTTTGATGGAAGCTAATCTTGAGAAAAGTTAAGGAATTACCAGCAATGTGGTCAAAAGCGCCAGAATTTAGAATCCAGGATTCAACATAGAATTAGTGAGACAAGTCGTAGAATTACCGGTGCGGACGACACCTGCTGAACTTGATGCTGAATGGACTGCTTTAAGTTGGAGGTACTCCTTATACTCACACTTAGACAAGATTATATGATTCTTAGTAAATTCAGTCTTTTTCTCAGTATTCAGTATTGGCGACTGTGCTATATTGGCAGATTTTTCTAGAAAACCATGTAGAGAGTAGCAACGATCCTGAGTATGTCCAATTCGTTTGCAATAGGAGCATTAAGGATGACTACCACGGCTTCCTCTTTCACTACCACGACCACACCTCGGCTCCCACGGTTACTGAAATTAGAGACGAAGGCAGTGGATTCTATTTGAGTCCCTGGAGGTCCCTCTGAAGGAACTCGAAGTAGTCGATCAATGAGTTCTTCCACCGATGGAACACTTGGATTTGTTCAGACTTGGTTTCGAACATTTTCCAAATCCTTATGAAGACCATGGAGAACGAAAACCATATACATATTATCCAGCTTATCTAATACCTTTTGAAGATCATCTCTGGTCAAAATCATCTTAATTTGCTGTATGGTGGTCTGCGCCTTGTTGAGATAGGAGGGTAAATCATGATCAGTCATTTGGAGGGTTGCTAGATTATGAACTGAATCGTAGAGACACTGAATATCATTCGCATAGACACTTTTAGCCTTTTTCCAAATTTCATAACAAGATTTATAGGAGCGATAATGCACCAATAGAGTTGGATCAATGGATAGCCACAATAGGGACACCAACTGATAATCAACTTTCTTCCACTCGTCCTGTGAATAAGCATCGATCTCTTTAGCTTTCTTGGTTAGATGATCAGAGAGTCCCTACCCTAAAAACCACATTTCAACTGCAGCATACCAATCTAGATAATTTTTATCGTTAAGTTTCTCGAAGGTAATGGTGGGAGAGCTTGAAAAGACAAATGAAATGAGATCCTTTTGAGGTTTATCAGAGGCCATGAGAGCAAGTTTAGAGATAGTTGAAAGCTCCTAAAAAGAATCTCGAACAGTGGCAGCGGAGAATGCTTTTTCAGTATGAAAACAAAGGTGGGTTCCTAAGACCCACTAGCCAAACAGGGACAAATAGAGCAGGTGACCACTTGAACAAACTTAGGGAGGTCCGGCGAGTAGAATGGGACCAGCGGTGACGAATTCCGGCAACAGGAAGGCGGCGTATGGCTTACACGCGCCGGACGTTGAACAAATTGGTGGCGACGCGTGGCGGCATGTGGAGGACTTTCCGAAGACGGGACTTGGAAAGTCAGCCAGAAATGGTCGTCTAAGATGACTGGAGCCCTCACTCTAACAGATGAGGGCACTTTGGACGAGGGTCCAGCCTTGACAACGGCTGGATGAGTAACAGGGATGAAGAGCAAGAGCAGGATTAACCCGCTCTGATACCAACTTGAATATCAGAGCACTTAAGAGAGAATTTCTAAATTGCTTGAGTAAAAATGTACTTAGCAGATTAGGTTTATATATATACACAAAGAATTAATTACAATATGATATTTACAAGGATAATAAAAGAAGATAAACATTTCCTAGGATGCTAAGGTTCCAATGTTACTAGAAATACACAAACTATAAACTAATCAAGTTTCAATGATATGTAAATTCCAACAAATACAAAAGAACTTCCTATCACATTCCATTCAAGTAGTCTAAAGAAGAAAACCAGAAGCATCCCTCAAAATGTTCACCCTCAAATGCATACCAACTCCAATACCCAACACAACTATAAACTCAATAATATGTTTAGGCTTTACCCATTTCATTATACCCAAAAATACAAATGACATGGAGCCAAAGGGCAATAGCAACATGACAACAAATAAAAAAAGATCAATTGTTCTACATCCATTTTGCATAAACATATACACTATTGAAATTGTATGGTTTAGGTAGGAAAGGAGGAAAAGGGAGAAGAAAAACACTTAATAATATTATCTTGTGTATATTGATGTGTTACAAAGTACTAACCCAACAGTCCTATGTATATTAATACTAGACTCCTAATCTTAATTAAATAAGGAAACAAATTAGGAAATATAATAAATAAGAAATAACTCGTAAGAGATCATTTAAGATATTTTAAAATATTCTAAGATATTATAAGATATTTTCTTAATATTCTAATACTCTCCCTCAAGCTAAAGCTTACTAAGCTTTAAACTTGTTGCAATTATGTTAGTTCCAAAGCCCTTCTGATGGTCTTTATTTACCAGTTTTGATGATTAACAAGCTTACTTATATTGTTAGTTATTCTCTCAATGCTCTTATTGAGTTTGAAAATAATTGGCTTGAGTTAGAGACTCATGGCCTGATGTATATATAAATCAATGTACAAACATAAATCCCTTAATTAAAGGAATTTACAGCCAACCTATTCTATAGCTGTAGCCAACCTATTCTATAGTTGCAGCCTCCCTATTCAATAGCTGCAGCTAATCTTTGACTAAATTACATAATACATTTATTCCAACACTCCCCCTCAAGATGGAGCATATAAATCAAATGCTCCAAGCTTGAAACAAGTATTTTGAATTCTTGGTCCCCTTAGGGATTTTGTGAAGATGTCTACCAATTGATCATTAGAACTAACATATTCAGTGATGACTTCTTTAGAAACGACTTTCTCTCGGACAAAGTGACAATCAATCTCAATATGTTTAGTTTTCTCATGGAATACTGGATTGGAAGCTATATGCAGAGCTGCCTGATTATCACAATATAGTTCTATTTGTTGAGGATCTCCAAACTTCAATTCCTGAAGAAGTTGTTTAATCCAAATGAGCTCACACGTGATTACAGCCATAGCTCTATATTCAGCCTCTGCACTAGACCTTACAACAACATTTTGCTTCTTACTCTTCCACGAGACAAGATTTCCTCCAATAGACACACAATACCCTAAAGTGGAACGCCTATCAATGGGTGAACCTGCCCAATCTGCATCACAAAATCCAACTATTTGAGTGTTTCCTTTGTCTTCATAGAGTAGTCCTTATCCTGGGGTCCTTTTAATGTATCTCAGAATTCGAATTACTGCATCCCAATGATCATTATTAGGAGTTTGCATGAATTGACTTACAACTCCAACTGCAAAGGAAATGTCTGGCCTTGTAATAGTGAGATAGATGAGTTTTCCAACCAATCTCTGATATCTTTCAGGATCTGAATAAGGCTCCCCCTGGTTGAGTAGTAATTTTTGATTTGGATCCATGAGACTATCAACTGGTCTACAGTCTAACATACCAACTTCTTTAAGTATGTTTAACGCATACTTCCTTTGTGAGATGATAATCCCGTTCTTTGACTGAGCAATTTCAAATCCAAGAAAATATTTCAGCTTTCCCAAATCCTTAGTCTGAAAATGATCAAATAAATGGTCCTTCAGCTGAGAAATTTTTTCTTGATCATTTCCCGTGATGACTATATCATCTACATACACCACCACGTAAACACATTTATTTGGAGAAGTATGGCAATAAAAGACTAAATGGTCTGCTTCACTACGTTTCATTCCAAAGGCCTGAACAACTGAGTTGAATTTTTCAAACCAGGCTCGTGGGGATTATTTGAATCCATAAAGAGACCGTCGCAGTTTGCAAACTAAGTCAGACTCCCCCTGAGCAACAAATCCAGGTGGTTGCTCCATATAAATCTCCTCTGCTAATTCTCCATGTAGGAATGCATTTTTAATATCCAACTGATATAATGGCCAATGGCGGATGGCAGCTATGGCAAGAAATAGTCGAACAGAAGTCATTTTGGCCACAGGAGAGAAAGTATCTTCATAATCAAGACCATAAATCTAGGTATAACCTTTGGCTACCAATCGGGCTTTAAGACGATCAATCTGTCCATTAGCCCCAACTTTAATAACATATACCCAGCAACAGCCAACAGGTTTCTTTTCCAGATGAAGGGGAACTAACTCCCAAGTACCATTATGCTCCAAGGCTTGCATTTCATCAATCATGGCTTGTCGCCATCCTGGATGATCAAGTGCTTCACAAATATTTTTAGGAAGAGAAACAGAAGATAAAGAGGATACAAAAGAATGATAAGAAGGAGAGAGACGATGATAACTTAAGAAGTTATAAATAGGATGAGGTTTACGTGTTGACCGAGTACCTTTCCTAAGAGCAATGGGCCAATCAAAATCTTCTTTAGGAAGGTCCGTAGTCGGGTTGTTCGTTGGAGTAGGACATGATTCAGCTGAATCTTTCAGTTCCTCTCAATCCTGTATTAGGAATTTGTAGACGACCCTGGTATACAATGAGTGGTCTTTGAGTCTGCTCAGGTGGAGGATTGTCAGGAATATCTGTAGTAGAATCTATAGTAGATCCTGATTCCTGCAAAGAAGGTGATGGACTAAGATAGGGAATAGCAAAAACTTCTTGAAGAGCATTAGACTCAATTGTGGAGAGTGAAAAATATGACTTTTCTTCAAAGAACGTTACATCTGCAGAAATATAGTAACGATTGTGAATAGGAGAGTAACATCAGTAACCTTTCTGTAGTCTGGAATATCCAAGGAATACACATTTGATGGCTCGAGCAGAAAGTTTATCAAGACCTGGAGACAAGTCATGAACAAAACAAGTGCATCCAAAAATACGTGGAACAATATGAAATAATGGTTCTTTGGTAAATAAAATAGAATGTGGTATTTTATTTTCAATAGAGGAAGAGGGCATCCGATTTATTAAAAAACAGGCCGTCAAAACTGCATCACCCCAATGTCGGACAGATACATTAGCATGAAGAAGTAATGTCCGAGCAGTCTCAACAAGATGTCTATTTTTCCTTTCGGCTATACCATTCTGTTGAGGGGTATGAGGACACGAGGATTGATGGAGAATGCCCTGAGATGACAAAAAGGAAGAAATAGCAGAAGAAAAGTATTCCTTTGCATTATCACTTCTAAGGATCTTAATTGTCTTACTAAATTGGGTTTTAATTTCATTAACAAAAGAAGTGAGGATGGACAAAATTTCAGATCGTTCTTTCATTAAGAAAACCCAAATACATCGAGAAAATTCATCAATGAAGGTGACAAAATATCTATAACCCATAGAAGACACACGACTAGGACCCCATATATCTGAATGAATAACTGAAAAAGAGGAATCAACACGACTTTCAACATGTCTAACAAAAGATGAACGAACATGTTTGCCTAGTTGGCATGACTCACAGGTGAAGGTCTTTATTTTTTCAAGATTTGGAACCATTCTTTTCAGTTTGGACAAATGTGGATGTCCCAAAAGTTCATGAAGAAGTTTTGGTGATGTGGCAACACTGCAAATCCAAGAAGAATCAGGCTTGAGATAGTAAAGACCATGAGATTCATGTCCTACGCCAATCGTCTGACCCGTACCACGTTCCTGTATAACAAATGAGTTAGCACCAAATGTTACTGAACAATTATGAGAGCGAGTAAGGTGGCTTAGAGAGATTAAATTGAAAGGACAACCATGTATAACAACACAGAGTTTAAAGACAGAGAAGAAGTGGGTGATACATGACCGATTCCTTTTGCTGCAACTCTAGAACCATCAGCTAGAGTAATGAAATGAGGAATTTTAGGAGAAGAGATGGATGAAAATAAAGAACCATTACCAGTAATGTGATCAGAGGCACCTGAATCAATTATCCATGGACTTTGATCATTACCAGATTGAGAAATACAAGAAGTAGAGTTATGAGCAGCTATAGCAATCGAGGTTTGAGATTCCTTGGCAGCTTTTAGCTGGGGGTATTCTTGATAATCAGCTTCTGAAAACTTCATCTCTGATGTTTCAGACTTAGAAATGTTCACAAATTTTCCGAGGAATCCGTGAATAGAGTAGCAAGTGTCTTGTGTGTGGCCCATTCTTTTTCAATAAGAACATTGAGGGCAACCTCCTCTTCCACCTCGTCCTCCTCGGTTTCCACGACCTCCTCATCCCCCTCGATTGGAAACCATGGCAGAAGTTTCAATAGTATCAACTGAATTTTCTCCTATTTTTGATGAGGGAATCCGAAGGAGTCGAGTAATTAAATTCTCTAATGAAGGAACTACGTGACCAGTTAAGACTTGATCGCGAACATGATCAAAATCTGGATGCATTCCTCGTAGAACCAACACCATATACAGATTATCAAGTTTCTTCTTCATATCTTCGAGTTTGTCGGCTTCCAAAGATAATTTAACTCCTCCACTGCAGATTGGGCTTTTGAAACATAGGCAATCATGTCATGATCAGTTTGTTTGAGTGGCCAATTTTTGTGCAACATCATACATCTGTTGAAAGTCATTAGCAAAGACACTTTGAGCCTTATTCCAGAAAGAGTGACAAGTTTTGAAGGCTCTGAAGTTTGTCAGGATGGTTGGCTCACCATTGGTATGATTCATTAGTGGTAATTGGTAAAGAACGGCATGACAAACACCAGCATTGGAGTATAAGTTGAGACGGATCATCATTGCCTTTCTACCCCTCAATGCTAACCCAAACAGTAGCCAAATATTGACAAACCAGAGATAACCATCAAAAAGAATGCCAAGAAACAGCCAAACGAACTAAAAAAATAACTCAAACCTTATGAATCAAGGAAGAACACACCAGATTTGAGTATCAAACACGGCAAAACGCAGCTCAAGGGAGCCAAACAGCCACATGGAGGCGGGGAACAGAGGCAATGGGGGCTGGGCTTGACCCAAGATGGTGTGGCAAGGAAAACGACGGCGGAGGTGCTTGGAAAAAGGGTGAAACACGGGTGTGTTTCAGCCTTGGGACTGTCTGTGGGACTAAAAGAAGCCATGGGTCAGTGTACAAAGGCCAAAAATTGAAACACAATATACCTAAAGGTTTTCAAGTAGAGGTATTGAACAACACAGGCCTCGGCTGGGGAAAAGGACAGATTTGGGCCGGAAACGACAAGTCCATCGGGACTGGCGGCAGCCAGAAGATGCGAGCGAGATCTGGGCGATGATGCTGAACTGGCGCATTAGAGCACGTGAAAGGCACAACTAACGAGAGAGAGGCGATGTTGTTGGTGGGTTTGCCAACTAGAAATGTCACCGAAAAAAGGGACTGACAGAGGCAGTTAGGTGAAAGGCACACTAACAAGAGAGAAGACACACAGACAGGTGCAGTGGAGAGATAGAAAGAGGGTGTCAAAAGAAGAACAGAACAAGAGAGGTGGCTAATCGAAGTTCAAGAATTTAGGGAGCTCATTAGCGGAATAGTGACGAGACAAGTCATGGAGAATAGTACCATTCTGGTACCAGGTTGAAATTGTATGGATTAGGTAGATAAGCAGGAAAAGGGAGAAGAAAGACTCTTAATAATATTCTCTTGTGTATATTGATATGTTACAAAGTACTAGCCCAATAGTCCTATTTATACTAATACTAGACTCCTAATCTTAATTAAATGAGGAAATAAATCAAGAAATATAATAGATAGGAAATAACTCCTAAAAGATCATATAAGATATTTTAAAATATTCTAAGATATAATAAAGATATTATGAGATATTTTCTAGATATTCTAACATATACCACAACTTCAATACCAAAAGTACAACAAAATAGATAGAAGATGACCCAAATGTGACAAACCTTGTGAAAAAAGAACCATATAGTACGTTACACAAGAGAGAACATATTAAGAAAATATCAGGTAAACGCCTCTCATTAATCTCCTCTTCCACCAAACCTCCAAGAATAGCGGTCTCCATTTCATGTAATAGCTGATCACTTATTTCCCGGGGAACACGTACATGTGGACAACTTTGCAGTTGGGAAACCTGAAAAACTATAATTGCCTTAATGAAGGTCATGAGCAATAACATATACAAGCCTCTTTAAGTGAAGGACCAGCACCTCAACTTTAGAAACCTTGTCAATTTTTGTGAGAACTTCCACAGAGCAATCCAAAAAATCATGTAGACATTGATGTTTAGGGTCTTCTAACTACAGTTAACATCACAATTGAGTTTCTCAAGAACAGTTTAAGTAAAACTATTAGACCAAAAATTAGTTGTGGGAAGGAATGGCTAAGCTGTACCTTATGACAGTCATCTAGAGCCTCAGAGACTTCAAAAGAGCTGTAAACTAGAGGAAGTTCTTTAAAACATTGAGTGAAAGGAACACAACCTGCACAAAGTGCATACATAGCACCAGGCAGGAACAAAACCATCCGCTCATTCAATGTTGAATATCCCTGCATAATAAGGAACTGAAAACTGAAACTATAGCAAAAGTACATTATGCTTTCCCTGAATGGGTTGTGCCCTTTAGCAATGTTGTCCCCATATTTTTCTTTATATATAAACAAAACGAAGGATTATAATACTTTGTTCATAACAATTTAAAGCAAACACACCTTCCAATTAAGATGACTCAAAGCTGCTCTCAAAAGGTTCTTCCTCAGATGTAAAATATTCCGGAGGTCAGCCTGCACAATATACAGTAAATTAAATACAAAAGTGGCTCAGCACAGAAATATTTTTCTTTTTCACCTAAGAAAGCCTGAAATTTACCATACATGCAGATTTGCAAAACCTGCACTTTATTATGTAACAAGAAAAATAGAAAATGTCACCGAAAGAGTACTATAAGAGTAGATGTATGATACAAACCATGGGAGAACCACAACACAAAAGCTAGACATTGTGGTTGGAGAGCCCAAGGCCATATAAACCCCACACCGGAATCTCATACTTCCGGTGGGACTCGAGTCCCATACCTTGCAATTGGATACTAACCTTCCACCATGCTCAGCAGCCCCGGCGCCCACGCAAGCTGGTTTTGCACTAGTCCTTTGACTAGTCCCAGGCAAACACTACAATGCCGGCGTCACAGCCCACGCCGCTCTTTTGCAACTGAGAGACATGGTGGAAGGTTCTGATACCAATTGATACGAACCTTGGGAGAACCACACCACAAAAGATAGCCATTGTAATTAGAGAGACCAAAGGCCATATAAACCCCACACTGGAGTCCCATACTTCCGAAGTGGGATTCAAGTCCTATACCTTGCAATTGGATTCTAACAATGTAGAAATGAACCAAATGAAGGCTTAAAGCTTGCTTCATTTTTCATGTGCATATATACTCATCATATATGGTAAAGATGAAAACTTGAATAGAGTTGTGACAAATTTACTATCTTAAATTACCTATTAAATTACTATCTTAATTACTATCAGATTCCTATCTTAAACTCATTCATAGAAACTAATTTGGAATTATTACTATTAGATTACAAAAGCATTATAATACAGAAAATTGGTTCATATTTTTATAATATTGATTCGTAAAAAAGGTATTTATTCGATTTAATATCAATTTTATACATGCTTTTACCTCAAATCTCTGATTTATTTTCTGATGGAATCAACGGGACCAGAAAAAAGGCCAGGTTTCCAGTTGAATCAATCATTTGATCTAATCCGATTTTTCAAAACATGTTAAAAAGAGCATTTAGAGGAGCCAAAACAAGGAAAAAAACTTTAAGCTTAGTGAAAGTTTATGAAATATGAATAAGATAAAATCACTTCCCCCCCCTTGCAAAAAAAAAAACTGGAAAGGCACTCTCTTGAAAAAAACTAGTAAACCAAAATCTGATTCTTACCAAAATCAGGTCTTGTAGAAATGATTCTCTTCAAATTCAATTCCACAAAATAAATCCCAAGCACAAAAAATACATGGCTAATTCCATCCTATATAAACTTAAGCTTTTAAGCCAATTACAAATTCAGCATCAAGTAAATAGATGACATAAAAAATATATAACGCTCCCTTAGCAACTTACATGGGAATTTTTCCTTGAAAAGTAGCATGAGAAGAAATACAAGATGGGTCTGCATAAAAGGCAAATCATGAGCTAATAAGAATGCAGTAACAACATCTAGTATGCAACAAATTTTATATTCAGAAAAGAAACAAAGAAAAATAGGAAGGGGACAAGGCAAAAGCTATAAATAATCAATTCAGAATCCATAGTTGATGCCTTTCCTCCCTAATCTGGCTTCCCAACGTCCATAAAAGCTTCATACACACTAATTATTCTACTTCAGTAAAACCTACTACATAAACACTCCAATTGAAAATGGTGACTACTATTCTCTTTCATGGGAAGTGTGTCTGTGTGCTTGCATATTAGACTGACCCTATGTTATAAAATATAGAAATGATAGTCATAGAACTGGCAGGACGGATTTCTACAGTGTCAAATTAGTACCTTGAGCAGAGTGATCAAATGGCTTACAGATGGGTTTTTCTTTTTGTATTTTATCGTTGATTGTGTCTACAATAACTCTATAAATTAAAAACTTAACAGCAATTAACTCATTAGAAATATCTATGATAAGACATCCCAATTTCTTTCAGTGTCAACTTTCTAAATAATCATGAGAATAGTATCAAGGTATTCTATAGATCCATGGAAACTTGAGCATTTGTGCTCCAAGTAGCTCTTTCATACAAGTGCGATGATGTATGATTGAATTTATTTATTGACTTAAATGATACACTTTGATTTATATTATCCAGTAACCTTAAAACCATAATTTCCATGTGATGTAATCAAGGTAAAAGGCACTTACATTGAAGTTGGTCTTTTGAAAAACTGAAGATCCCACACATCTTGAGGTATAACACATGTATTTACTAAATCCTGGATAGAAGCATGTGAAGTAAGATTTATTATCAATGGCATGCTCAACTGTGTAAAGTCTATAACAACTCACATTTGAGGTTATATTACTAAGAAGCACCAAAGCAGCTTCCACCTGCATCAATGTGTCTTTATCAAAATTAAAATGGAAACTTAAGCAGAAATAACCAAGAGAGAAACAATTTCTAGTTTTCTGGAAAAAAAAATATTATAATAATAATAAAATAACGAAATATCCAGAAAAAAAAATACTGACTACTTTAGCAACTAAACTTTCTATCAAATTTTATTACAGCTATGCCCAAACTAATATCAATATAATAAGTAAACCAAGCTAACTGTGGAGACATAATATTTTAATCCACGGAAATAAAAAACAAAAATCATATAAGGATAATTTATTAAGAAAAAACAAGAATACAGAATAGGAACAATCAGGATTCCACCGAAACAAATAAAACAACAGAGAGGGGAAGGAAATTAAAATACATCAGCTCAAAAGAGCTCTCCAATCTACCTATATATCTGAAAGATACCCAACTAAAAAAATAACGAGCAGAAACTTATAGAAGCAAGGAAAATTATCCTATTCCTATCCCAAAGAAGTACAAAAATGGACCTACAGCTGAAAACACTAGCATTGCACCCAAACCAAATGCACCACTTCCTGCAAAATGAACACTCTCTACCAAACAAATCCCTCCTATCTTCTCCATGAGCTTCAGAAACCAATGAAGAAAACCTCCAGACATAGTAGGCAGGCAAGTCCAGTACTCATCAAAAATCCCAGAAAACTTACCCCACAACCAGCAAACAACACCAAAATGCCAAGAAAAAGATTATTGGCAGATTCTGAACTTCAGTAACATGTAACAAAAGGAAGTAGTATGAACTGAGTTCTGATAAAAGCAGGATCCCAAATTAAAAATGGAAAAAGGATTTATAAGTGAAGGATCCAAAAGCATCCAGGGTTCATAGCTGCACATCCAGAGAAAAAGAACGGAGAATGGAATTAAAAATACCAAGCTATCCAAGCATTAAGGTCATATCTGAAGCCTCAAAATCATCAAAATTTGAAAAGAAAAGAAAATTCTAAGAAAAATAGGAACCTCAAACAGAAAAAAACCAAGAGATGGTCTCAGTCATAGGATTCAACAAGAGACTATGGTTGTTGGATAGGAATATAACAGACTTAAGTAAGGAATCTGGCAAAAATGAACACGTATCCAGTAATTCAATAAATGATGGAAGTTTAGCAGAAAATCAATGACTCAGAGCTTATCCTAAAAAAAGAAGGCCTGGAACAAATTATTTCAATTGAAAAGCTACCCCTGTGGTCAAGTATTCTGAATTCTTGATCATATGATTTACAGGATGATCTCCATACACTTTCATATAACTCAAGCTTCTTCATGACTCTACATGACATTACACATGTTTTTTTTTTAATACAATAAGAAATTCATTAAGGCAAAGAGAAGAAAAAGTACAAGGAACATGGAGGATAAGAGATATTATACAGCGAAAAAGGGAAAATGAAACAACAGAGAAAAATAGAAAACATCAATGGAGAAAAGCTATCCAATCCCTCAGCAAATCTGTTAAAAAAAACCCCTTGAAAAAGCCATGTGCTTTACACCAAATAGATGCCAATTGCCAAATCTTATCCCAAATCAGCTGCTGAGCCAATTAAACGCCCAAAAAAATACGAGCCTTACACATAGGATTACATCCATTAAATATTTTTTATCCTCTTACCTCTAGAAATGCACTAGTTAAAGTCCGTTTGTTTAGCAGAAGAGGTCTAGGACTTAATATTGCCTTTGCCAGAAATGAAGAGGCTTATTTTTCTATCAAAAAAAAAAAAAGAAGAGGCTTAAGAGAAGAGAGATGACCAGCTGCAATTACATAGCTAGCCAAATGACTCATTATGCTTTCAATGGCACAAAAACAGGATGAAATAAACAAATAAATAAATGTGTGTGTGTCTGTGCAGAATACAGCAGGCAGAGATGTTGGAAAAATTTAAATGTTAATACTTAAACCATTAAAAACTATAATTAAAAATTGGAAGGAGGGTTCTGTCAAGAAAACCTACAAGAGCGGTTATATTGCTGAAAATCGGCAACCCATGCACTACAGTACTCCATACTAGTTGCCAACCATTGATGAACTGCAAAAATTAGTTTGACCAAATCCATGCATACTTTAGTAAGAAAATACCATACTGGAGATGCAACAAGGAAAGTGACAATTGTCCACAATAGCTGTAACAAGTAAGCAATTTTAATGATAAAACTTATAAAATTCAATGAATGCAAAGTAAAACATTTTTTTTTAACTAAACCTCGAGTTTCAATGAAAGATTATTCAAAAATTTCAATTAGCCTAAATCGGAAATCGAGGGCCAATTCTTGTCTGTACTGCATTTTGTTATCCCTTTAATATTCAGTAACATTTTCTCTACATCGCTTGCTTCATTGATTACTGCAACCATTCACAAAAATCTATCCCCAAATCATTAAATAGCTAACTGAAATACATACCATTTGTTCCAATTTCTCTTCCAGAGAATTTGATAAGGACAAAAAAATAACAAAGAATGAGGAGAATAAGATATTCTCCTTAACCAAGAAAGTAGAAACAAAGGAAAACACAACAAAGGAGGGGAAAAGGCACATTAATTCAAAACAAGCTCCCCAATGCCATTTTCACATATTGATCTCCCATCTTCAACCCTAACTATTATTGTTATGCTGACTGTTAGAATTTGGAGGCATCAGTGTGGCAAGCATCAAAGAAAGACAGGTGAAAATTGTTAGAATATATATAGGATATCTTTAGATTATCTTAGAATAACTTTAGAATATACTGTGGAATCAACTAGTCATCTAATTGAGGAAGCAATTTTAGGATTCTGATTTCATTATATTTCCAAAATTGTTTATTTATTTAATTAGGGGTAGTAATCTTATTTTATTAGTGGGTTTGGGCTCATACTAGTAGTACTATATTAGTACTTGACCTAATTATTAGTGTAAATAGAACCATTGTGTTAGTATTTGGTATCTCATTACATCCTGTCAATAATATTTTTCCGTTTATTATCATTAGCCATCTTTCTCCCTTTTTTTATTCCCTAATCCTAAACCTACGATTCTTAACAATAATGTTTGTGTGTGTGTGTGAGAGAGAGAGAGAGACCTCATTTAAGGTAGAAGATGACATTGACGATAACTCCATCATTGAATTTGGAAGCAACAGAACAGATGAAAGTTCCTGCAAACTCCTTTAGATGCAAGAGAACAGACATAAGTTCACAACGTTCAGAGGGTAACCAGGGTTCATAGTACCAATTCAAATAGACCAGAATGATGTATGTAATATGGAAAAAAAAAAAACTCTTAGAACTGATGTGAAGTACACTAGCACCACACCGTCTTGTTCACATGCATATGACAAGAGCCAGCAAAATAATGTTAAGAGAACACTTATGGTCATTCACAGCAGCATACCGCAGAGTCCACAACAATCCATCATAGGCACGCTCCACATTCGCAGAATTCAGGATTCTGCAATATTATCTCAACTTTGTTAACTCAAAGGTGATCATGAGCATTCTTTCTTTCAAAGAAAGATGTGTCATGCATGCATAAACAGATATTCATTTCAAACCATGAGAACAGTAAGTAAGTCCACATTCCAACCATCAAATTATCAAGCATAAGTTGTCTCTCTAAGAAAGCACAATATTCCCACAATAATGTTAACTTTTTGTTATTAAATAAAGGGTAAATTACATTTTACACCCATCTGCATTCATCAGTTATCACTCGACTCCCCTACACTTCTTTTTGTGTCACTAAAGCCCCCATAAACTTTGGGTTAAAGTGAAAAACGCTAAATTTGACGTCCCTACACCCTAAAACGTTAAATTTGGCTAATTAGCCTAAAATAGTAGCTAAATTGTAAACACATGCATCACAACTACCGCACAAATGTTGTGTCCACACCTTTCCATTCACCATATTACGCTTTGCCTACGAATCAGTAATAGTAGAAGTCTTTTTGCAGGTACTCGATAACAAATCCTGTCTCTTCATCATTTACATGCATCACGGCTGCAACAGCTGTGATACATGTAAATGATGAAGAAACAAAATCTGTTATCACCCTATAACACTACCTTTTCAACATTGACCAAATCAAAGGTTGGTTCCAAGTGCAAAGACAATGGTGAAGTGTAATTTACAATTTAGCCACGTTTTTAGGCTAATTAGCCATGGTTTTAACCATGGCTGTTCAATTTTTTTTAGAGTCTAGGGACATTAAAGTTAACAGTATTTAATGTTTTTCACTTTAACCTAAAGTTTACGAGGGTTTAGTAACAACAATAACAACAACAACCAAGCTTTTTCCCACTAGGTGGGGTCGGTTACATGGATCAAACGACGCCATTGTACCCTATCATAAACCAAGTTTTCAGAGATGCTATTCAGATCTAAATCTTTTTTAATCGTTTCACCTATAGTCTTTCTTGGTCTTCCTCTACTTCTAGCTATTGGGCTATTATCTACCTGATCTACTCTTCTTACAGGAACTTCTAAGGATCTTCTCCTTACATGTCCAAACCACCAAAGGCGAGATTCTCCCATCTTTTCCACAATAAGTGCTACCCCTACTTTCTCTCTAATGCATTCATTCCTAATTCTATCTTATCTGGTATGGCCACGCATCCAACACAACCAAAAAAAAAAAGTTCAGGAGGGTCGAGTGATAGCTGATGAAACCAGAGGGGGGATAAATGAAACTTAGCCAAAAAAGCAAAGCAACTTGAGTATTGGAGAAAGCCAAAAAAAAAAAATTGTGCAAGAAAAGAGAGGGCAAGAGAGAAAAGAAGTGCATGAATGAAAAATGTCAATGATCGCAATCACGAAAAGTGCAGGTTTTAAAACCATATAAAGAAAAGAGAGGGAAGAGAGTCAGGAATCATAATGACTACTCATTTCTATGCAGTTTTCTTTTTTGTGTAGAAAAGCACCTATAATTTTGAATAAGACAGATATGAATGTTCCAAATGAAACAAATGACCACAGCAACCATTCCTTTGTTTACCCTGCCAATCCCAAGTTACCTGTCAAAGTTCATCCATAAGCCTTCAAACCAGTAGAGAAACAGATCTTTGCAGATGCGAGCATGGTAGTTTCGAGTGAGAAAACAAAATGCAGCATTCCTGCAGCATAGATCCTCCGTTAGACCTAGGCAAGATGATATCTAATTTAAATAATCCCTATCAATAATGCACAACACAACAATATTGATTTTTGCATTATGATATCAGAAGATGCATTCAAGGACTTTAGTACTGATTCTAGGATATGACCAAATATTGTAAAAGGAGAAAAGCAGATAAAATGATAACAAAAAACTCAATAAACCCAAAATTTTAACCAGAAAAAAAAATTGCTTTTTAAACATAATAGCTTAAATACTGAAAAAAGGGTTATGTGAACAAAAATTCAATTTCTATTCAAAGTTTGCTTTTTTAATTAATATTGTAAACACCAAATCCTGTCATATATATATATAACATAGTATCCTATAATTGATCCAGTAAATATTATACAAAATAGTGCCTGACACAATTGTGATCATGGCCTATCAATTTCTCTCTCAATGCTTCCTTTCTATTAACATAAAGTATATAACCTAAACACAATAAAAAGCTATTAACAAGTGTGTTTTGTAAACAAGTAAACTTTATGGTTCGTTGGATCAGTTGTTAGAATTTTCTAGGTTTGGCCTTCTATTGATTGGTGCATTTTGTTTTATTAAAACGGGTTGAATGGATAGCCTGGTATTTTACCTGGAGGCCCATATTAATTATGTGGTCCATTATGAGTTTGAGAGTTATCATGTTTATCATCATTGGGCTTGAGCCCAATGATGGGTGTGCTAGATTACGGTGCAGGCCTGTAGCCTATCTAAGATGGCTTGAGCCCAAGACTTGCTCTTAGCATGTCTTGACTGTGCACGGCTCCATCGAAGTGATAGTTGGAAAAGACAAAGGGTTGGAGTGGTAGACTACTCTTACGTATACAATTGTGTACACGCTTCCGCGATGAGATCGCTTCTTGACAATGTCTTCAAGAGGTACGCGTTTAATATGATTTATGTATTATGATTATGTTGTTCTAATTCCTAATATAGATCCATTACATTCAACATCAGTTTCGTCACATTCGTTTTCAAGTGTTTGGTAAGGAGAAGGAAAATAAAATCTTGTGGCAATGTGCTGTTTATGGGATTTTGTGGTTGGAAAGGAATGCCCACATCTTCAAGGGTGTTTCTTCACCTCTGAATTTGTATGGGATAGAATTGTTTTCATGGTTTCTTTTTGGTGTTCTTCAGCACATGGTCTTCTTAAGGAAATCAGCCTTCAGATATGCAAAGAGACTGGATAGCTCACCTACACTGAATAGTTTTTACTTCTTAGGAGTTCCCTTTTGTTTCTGTTTTTTCTCCTTTTGTTTTGTCTTTGTTGAGGATTTCTTATCCTTCAACCTTTTGTACTTCTATCTCTTTCTTTCTCTAATAAAATCTTCTTTTATCTCAAACAAAAATAAAAAGTAAACTTTATGTAAAACAATCAAATGACAATAATGCCCCAGGCCCAAAATTAAATTTTTTATCCATGCCCTTGCTCTGTTCATTAATTTCAGCCTGAACCAGCTTAGTGGAAGCCTTATAAAACCCCAAACCCTCAATGTAGCATCTAGATGCTGCCAGTTCAAACTGATAGGGTTTGAAAGTCAATTCATAACCCAGGGCTTCCAAGCAATCCGAGCACAGTCTATAATATAAGTTTAAAGCATCAAGTCATTGTCGGTGGCGAAGGCCTCGGTGGAAAACAAGGCACTGCCCAATTTCTAATCTTATGAATATGTGAAAGTAAGGAATAAAACAAGGTCTGCTTGCACCAAAGTACAAAATGATCTTGTACATGTTATGAAAGCACAAATGTGAATGCCTAACATTGTTTACAAGTTTTTCTACCTGATACGAACCTTAGGAGAACCGCACCACAAAATCTAGTCATTGTGTTTGGAGAGCCCAAGGCCATATAAACCCCACACCGGAATCCCATACTTCCGATGTGGGACTCAAGTCCCATACCTTGCAATTGGATCCTAACATTCCACCATGCTCCGCAGCCCCGACACCCATGCAGGCTGGCTGCACACTAGCCCTCTAACTAGTCAGAGCAAACACTGCAATGCTGGCGTCACCACCCGCGCCGCTCGTTTGCAGCTAAGAGGCATGATGGAAGGCTCTGATACCAATTGATACGAACCTTAGGAGAACCACACTACAAAAGCTAGCCATTTTGGTTGGAGAAGCCAAGGTCATATAAACCCCACACCGAAATCCCATATTTCCGATGTGGGATTCAAGTCCCATACCTTGCAATTGGATCCTAACACTACCACAATAAAACACATAGGTTTTAACAGACATCTGAAGATTCTACGAGAAAGAGACCCTAAGGCTACACAGAACACATCAGAGGTGAACAGATGGAGAAGCCTCAAATCCAAAAAAAATTAAAAAAAAATTGCTGATATAATATAAGTATGAAAAAAAAATAGAATTTTTTCAAAATAATAGCTTTCTTTAATAGAAGAATGACTATTATTATAGGACAGGGAAAAAAATGTACAAAGGATGAGGTGGATAAAAACAAGTCCTTAACAGAGGCACAAAAAATAATAGTTGGTGCCAGTATGGCATACTACAGAATGTGTTTTACAGTGCAACCATCAAATTAGCTTAGAAATTACCATAGCCATTTGCCTTTCACGAGTGCCTCCCTCATGAGCACAGCAGCAGGCTCCCTCTTAGCCCGTTTTTCACTTAATGAGGCTTTGGTTGTATTAAGGCATGCCTGAGGAATAAATCAGATTAACCAGCAATATGGAAATTCTTATAGTAAAAAGGAATAAAAATAAAAAATAAAATTCAGAACATACACTAAATAATCACCCAAAATAAAATTGCCACATTCTCAACTTAATATACAAACATTACTTGGAAATTTTATACGTAAATAACTCTATATAGTTGGCAGAAATGGTGACAATCTAATAAATGAAAAGATAATAGTAGCTAAATTTCACAAGAAATTCTGCAAAACCAATAAGATCATCCCAACAAGAAAAAGAAATGTTACTACAGAGAAAAGAGGGCAAGTAAAACTAGGGGAAGGGTAAGATAACCTCCAGAACAGAAACATAAATAACAAGGAAAAACAAATAAAAAAAGCAGCAGGGCTGCCCAGCTTCTCTGCATATCAGAAATGGAAACTCCCTTATTTACCAAAAAAAAAAATGCAAAGACCTTTAAAAAAACCATAAGCAGAGGACCAGAGAAATCCATAAAGACAATATTATCCCAAAGCAAATCTAAGGGCAAAGAGATGCCCTTAGAGATGCAAGCATTTTGCTCCAACCAAATACACAAGAGCACTGTAAAAAACCATGCACTACCATAACATTTTTGCCTACGTGTTTTTATTGAAACCTCTAAAACAAACCATGAGAAACTGATCCACGGTAAACCAGCAAATCTAATATTCATTAAGCACACCAATTAAAAACACTCAAGAAAAAAGGAAGCATAACAAAAACCATGAACATTAAAATGTAATTAACTAACTATATCAGAATCAATCAACATGATTTGCAGTAAAAAGAAAAACAAATTATCAAGAATTGAACACAAAAGATTCAATATTAAGTCCAGGAACCAGCAGCTGATATTCTAGTAACAACCCCGTAAAATAGAACTGCTGCAAGTTCCACCAAGCCACATTGTGAGCTACTCAAAGCTCCAAGTTTATCATCTTTGTTTCCATCACCCCTGCGTAGAAAGTTCATTACGATCATTATAAACTAATAGAAGACTATCATTAAATATATGAAATGGATAAACCATAGAAACACTCACCGAGGCATTGAAGTACTAGGCATGCTACCGTGATCAAGATCCTTACAAATCACATCTAAAAGCTGTTCTACCAATAAACACCTATCAGCAGCACCCCTCATTAAATTTAACTGTATCCTTGCATAGAACAGAAGTGAATCCTGCAACAAAAATATTAATAGAGCAATTTGAAAATTTTAAAAAACAATTTATAAGTTTAAGCTGGTATTTTGCTTTAAAATGCAATGGTAAGAGACCTTAAGAAGTCGATCATGTGTTGTCAGCCAACAGCGGAACACAAACTGCTGCATAGCATTATGGATCTCCAACAACTGACAGCCCAAATTTGGACCATCATTTAACAAATATGTATTAATACACTCAACAAGCTTGCGTGATATCTTTCCCTCTTCCCTGAAGAAAGAAACAAAAACAAAAGACATATAGTACTTTAGCAGATGATAATAATAGCCAAATAAATAAATAAACATTTGAATTGCCTTAAGATGTACCTGATGAATGAACAGATCCTAACAAACCCCTTAACAATGTCTTCTCTTAGATTATCAGGGTAGTCTCCAGGAGGATTTTCCAAAAGCGAATGAAGCGTCAAGACATAGCGGAAGACCTCCTCCTTGGAAGTACAATGACTAATATTTTTCCCATTCAAGCTCGCTTCAACCTTCTCAATGTACAGAAACACCAGGCCTTGCCAAAAGAATTTGATACAATGAATAAGAAAAGAAGACAAAAAAAGATGGTGTTGATGAGATGTGAGGATGGTGCACGCCGCATGTTTACAGAAACTTACTTCCGTAAATGCGCTTCCTCATCTGGAAACTATAATCCCTAACTGCCAATAGATTCCGGAGGATAATCCCATACTCTGACTGAAAGCTTGGAACATTGCTCAGAACATCCCAAACATGATTGAAAAGTGGTTTAACCACAGATGACAAAGGCAGCATTTTGCCTAAAAAATAAAAGAAAAAACAAGTAACTAAGAGAAAGAGGAAAGTTCACAACATAAATTTTATAAGATAGGCAGAGTTAAAAAAATAAACAAAAAGACAAAAAAAAAAAAAAACAAACAAACAAAAACGCAATAAAGTTTCAAAAGTATACACACACTTATTAAACGATAAAGCTTTATGTTATTTTCACACTCGTAATAGAAAATTCATGCTTACCCTAATAAGTACCACAATCAAAAATAAAAGGAGTTCCAAAAAAAGGAATTCTTGATAAAAATATTTACCATGAAAAAGCAATAACCACTAATAGTGGTTATTAAGCCAATATATTATACATAACAACCATTTCCTGTGGTTATTTTTCCTTCAACATAAATATTTTTAACAAGAGTTCCTAGTTTGGAATTTTCCCAAAAATTTATGGCCAATTCTAGAATAGAATTTGTACTTGTAATTTTAACCATTTGATTTCATATTAACCACATTAAAAATAACCATTTATCAGCTGAGTTACAACTTACTTTTTTTTTTTTGATAAAAAAGTTAACAATTTATTATATCATTTAACCACTTAATTAAATTAACTAGTTATTATTTGTATTAAACTGTTAATTACTCATTGCATGCTGTTAATGTGATCTCCATCTCTACCAATGGAAATGCCTGAATAAGCCAAACAGAATTAGCAGTGAGGAACTATTTACAGGATTCCTCCAGAGTGTACAAACATGGGAACCAATGCAATGCTAAGAAACAAGGATAGTGGAAAAGGGGCTTTCACAGTACAACAAGATCACAAATCATACCAAAAGCAAATACTATAAGCATCACCAAAAGAGAGCAAAAGAAGAATAAAAAAACTTCTAAGCACTCACATGAGCAATTGTACTCCAGTAACAAGGAGACGATCAAACACTGATCAGAAGAACAATATTCAAATGAATCAATAAAAATATTCATGATGAACCTTTAACAGCGCTAAGAGCCTTAGAATTGCTATTAACATGTTATAAGATAACTAGAGAAAACACAACAAATCATTTGTTGCACCTTTGCAAGTTCAACTAGCTTTGAGGGACTAGATATTCTCTTTGCTTTGTTCTACCATATCATATGAGGCCAGTATTTAACTTCTTATTCTCTTACTTGTTTCTAATCTAAAGGAGGGAAAATAAGCGCATTACCAATTAAACTACCTCCAACTGAACTGACCTGAATATTTAGCATCTTCTGCTCGTTGCACAACAACTCTAAGAGTCTTTGCATATATCATTTTTGGATTTCTCCGCTTACTTGAGGATATTTCCGATGATGCAGATTGAATAAGTAAAGAAACAAGAAAAGGCCATGTTTCAGCTGCACAACAAAAATGTAAAATAAACAATAAATCACAAGTAAAACTTACACCTTTGCCTGAATAATCTTATAAGTATTGCATCCACCAATGCATGTAAATTCCATTTACCAAAAAAAAAAAAAAGATCTTACAGCGAGGAACTTCATCTGGTCTAAGCTTTGCAGTATTCAGTCCAAGAAATTTGCAGAAGTTATATGATCTTTCTCCCTCTAACCAAGTATTTAACAACTTGATCCCTTCCTGGTAATGTACAACACAACACCGTTAATGATAAATCGAGTACAGGATCCTTAGAGAATGTACACAATCAATACAGTATGTATGATATAGTAAAAAGAAGAAATGAAATGTATGTGTTTGGCAAACAGGCTAAAGGTTACTATTAAATTCACTGGTTTCAGCTATTAAGGCCTATGAAACAACATCAAATCATCACAAAGCGTATAAAATATGTAACTTACTAATATCAGTCTTTCTGCCCAGAATGTTGCAATTTCTTTAGCAGTAGAAAATAAAAAAGGATAAACAATAAAGAATAAAAAATAAACACTATTTAATTAGATGATCCCTCTATACGACTCTGGTTCAATTTACTGCTACTATTCGCTGGACAGATTTCTTCCTCGAAATCAAAACAGAGATGGCCATATTCTAGAAGCTTCCTGTTCTAATTTCAACACTCAATTTATCGTTGCATGCATAACATTAACAGGAACAACGAAGGTTCTTTTTCTTTTTTACATTTAAAATCGCCGATTGAAGACGTTTTATGATATTTAGAAATTTCATATGAAGGTGTTTTCGCAGCGACAAAACGAAGGCAAATACTGAGTTGGTGAAAGGGGAATGAAGGTTACTTCGCGAGCTTTGGCTTTATCGGAAGAGAGTTTGTCTACGATCTCTTGAACGTCTCTGGAACTGACCATCGCCATTATCGCGAAGCAATGGGATGGGTTAATGGTTACACATCTAAAGGATCGAAGCAGACGAGGTTTCACAGTGAAATCTGGAAGCTAGGGTTTCAGGCGTTGAAAGGGGAAAGGAGATATGGCGGGAAAAGGAAGGGTTTTAGAGTCCGGAAAACCAGCGTTACGTGTTTCAGTGTTTAAATGGTGTTTGACATGAGACGACGGAAATGGATCGTTTTGGCTGGGTTCAGTTTAGTAAAAAGAGTCAAATGGCCCTCATACGCAAAAGCAGTAGCATCATGGTTGCTTCTACGATGCCACTGAAAATTTGAAAAATAATATTTTACTCATTTTTTTATATTATTTTTAATATTGATTAATGAAGTATAAATTTATAATTAATTATATATATCAATTAATTAATAAGAATTGTGTATATTAATTAATTGATAGGATATTCATTAACTAACTTATATACATAATTAATCACAAATTTATACTTTATTAATCAGTGTAAAAAAATTGATGATGTAAGAAAATTAATGTTAGAAAATTTTTAGTGCATAAATGCTCCTTACTTTTGACCTACATTAACACAAGTGTTAAACAGACAGCCCCACCCATTTAGGCTCAACCCATTTAGATTTGTAGGCTAAATGGGTTGAATTGAAAATATGTAAAGTTAAACAGGTTGGATTGAAAATATGTAAAGTTAAATAGGTTGATAAAATACTAGTCTGACTCATTTGAGAGTAACTTGTAGGTCTAAATGAGCTGTCCTTTTTGTCTAATCTTTTTTTTTAACTTTGAAAATTATACAAATAGGTGTGGATATTTAGTTTTATGAAGAAAGGTAGCTTTTTTCATCCATAACCGAAAAACATAAACACCTCTCTCTTTTGCCCTGTACCTTATTCTAAAGCGTCAATGAATCTTATCACCCAAATATGTAATAACAACTTAGAAATCATCCAGAATTCCAACAACCAATAGATCAAATAAGCTGAGGATGGAACTCGTGGAGGATCGAACAAGTAGAGGATTAAACACCTAAATTCCTTTGTCTAGTTCATTGGGTATTCCTATGTCTAGTTCATTGGTTAGCAATTACAAGCATTAAGAAAGGATTTGGCTCATCTAAAGTGAGAAGTATTATGAAACCAAATTATATAGCAAGTTCAAATGGAACCTTAGAGGAAGATTAGAACCTCATCAAATTTAAATCCATACAAACTAGATCAAGAAACTTGAAGATAAACAAGAAAATCAAGAAAAAAGGAGAGGAGCAAACTAAATTTGTAAACTTGAGTCCTTTGATCTTCACCCACGCTTAATCTCCTCCAAATCCCAAGCTTCTCTCTTTAGAATTCCTCCCACAAAACTCAAAGCCTAAGGTTCCCACAAAGTTGGGTGTGCGACCTTAGGTTGCCAATCTTTTTCCTTGCATTACTTGCCACTTTTGACCTCCTAAACCTTAGAATTGGACTTCTGGCTCTTCACCAAAGTTGTCGGGCTATCTCTTAACTTTTCAATGCCACCAAAATCACTGAAAGATAAGTTTGTAGTTTAAGTTATGCTCAAAATACTATAATAAGGTCAGGATGTTAATTTACTACTTTTACTCAAACTTTCATTAAATTAAGTTTACATACTGAACTCAGTAGAATCAAGAAAAATGGTCAACATAAAAGTTGTAGATATATCTCTTAGCTTTCTAATGACTCTAAGCTTGTTCTAGTTAGAGGTCTATATTTACAAATGCACTCCATTTAGTACAGCAAGGTCGGTGTGGCTCTAAACTTGACTTTGACACCTTCTTGACTTGGCTTAGAGAAAAGACTAGTTATAACAATGGAGAAATAGATATGGGGGACCATTTTGAAATTGATTATTTTTCAATTTTGGTTCAAAATTACTTGTTTAAGGACCATTACTTTGGTATGGAGGAATGTTGTCTTTAGAAGATGGCTTAAAGCCATTAAATAATGATAGGGATACCAAAGAGTTAATGAAACATTATGTAGATGCACAAGAATAAAGGTGTACTCTAACAATTATATGATAAGGGATTGTTTCAAAGCGAATTTGATATGGTTATAAGGTAAAGAGATTATGGGTTCACAAGCTTGTTAGATGTGTGGAATATGGGAACTCCAACCCTGTTGTGGAATAGGTAAAGGTCGTATTCCCTCGACTTGGTCTTGCCTGCATGTTCATGTTATGAGGCATTTATTCCAAATCTTTGTTGGAATCGATAAAAGACATTTATGAAAATAGTTGACTATGAGCCTTTGAAAATAGCACCGCGGCGTAAGGGAATGAATGCTGTAATGGAGGAGACCTAAATATCTAGCGCATCGCGGCGTAGGCATGTTAATACCGCGACATGCCCTGTATTTCTGAGCCTATAAATACTGTTTTATTAGATTTGTGCGGAGACGCCATTTGGGTTAGGAGCTTTTACTTAGTTTAGAGAGCTATGGCTAGGTTTTACTGTTTGGAGGCTGAGAAAGCCTAAGGAAGCAGGGTTGGAGGCCATCTTCTTCATGGTAGAAGATTCAAGTATCAAATAGTCAAATTCATGAGTTTCCTTCCTTCTCTTTTCTCTTTTCTCTCTTTCATCTATCTTGAACATGATTTTTTGTGGTTCTATTTTCGTGTTCAATGATTAGCTCAGCTATATTTATGGATGATTTTGAATCCTCCTATGAATATTAATGATTTTGTAATCTTTTCAGTACATATTGATGTTTGGTTTTGTTCAATCATATGGTTCTTAATGCTCTTAATTGTTTAATCAGCTTTAAGTAATTTGTTGAAATCTGATGAACCTACACATAGGAATTTGGATCTTAGATCATATATATGGTTGGTGCATATTCGATTTCATTCAATTGGCTTAGATAAATTGATTCGCTAATTAGATAGAAATATATCTTTTAGCCATGCATAGTGGGTGATTGAGAATAGATCTTCATGAGTGGATTTTGCATCTAACTAAGGAGTTTTCGGTAAATAAAACTATGGTTAATACCTAGAAATAGACTATTAACTAAATTAGATTCTAAAGCTAACTTAATAATTCATTGATGTTACTTGTAAGAATTGCATGTTATTAGTGGACATAGGAGGTGAAGAAAGATTCTCTAAAACTCTAAACATTATCTTTATTACTTTGTAGTTTAGATTTAGTTTATTTGTACTTTCTTTATTTTTATGTTCTTGAATAGAATTAGTTAAGCTATAGGTTGATACTTAGCTTTGGAAGCCAATATCCTCGTGGGAACGAATTTTATTCTTCACTATATTACTTGAATGACCCATGCACTTGTGGTACACAAATGGTCTACACGGTGCATGCTGCAAAAATTAATTTCATGTTGCGGGGTAACCTTCTCACGTTATGGCACTCTAGTCAATTCATCTTCACACCGTGGCATGATGTTTCTTACGCCGCGGAGCGCATGGCAGAACCCAGGTTCTGCATAATTCTGCAGAACCATGGCACTATTCCATAGTTCAAATCTTACTTCCAATCATCTAAAATTGGTTTCTTAGTGATTTCTAACCCTTATCCATGCCCCTAAACTTGTTGTAACTCAAATAAAACCTATGGATTCTCTTAGGCAAAGATCTAGGTCCAAATCACATAACTCCAACCATTATCTAATTCTTAAATCTATGGATCCTAATGGTTGATCTTGAGTCATGAATGTCTATCTTATACTTACTAAGCTTAAACTAACTTAACATAATCCTTGGAATCAAGAATCAAGCCAAGAACTCAGATTTGGCTCTCTAAACCCCTATTCCCATTCAAAAACCCCAAACATCATTCAATGAAAATCAAAGAGGAGAATGATGAATAGAAACCCCTTTACCTCTTGATTGGATGATCAATCTTTAAGCTTTGATCATTGATCTTGATCTTCTTCTTCTCTTTCTCTTTCTTCTTCTTCCTTTCTCCCCCTTTCTCTCTTCTCTTCATTTTTCTCTTCTCGGTTTCTCTATTTCTCTTCTTTGCCGAGAGAAAGAAAGAAATAAAGAAGAGGAAACCTTTGGGATCCTGTGCTGAAACTTATATCTATTAAGAATACCTGAATTATTTTAATTTAAGTTTTTCAGCTTCCAAAAACTTTAGAATAAATCATGAAAATTCATCTAAATTATTATTTCACCTATATTCACTTTTTTTATATCTGTTGGTAGTCAATCCGGCATTAAAAGCACAACGTGCATGCCTAAAAATACCAAACTAACTCAGATTCTCTTGAAACTTTAAATGCATCTTACTTGACTCATCTGTGACTTAGAACGAAGTTATCCATACATGTTTTCCTCAACTTAACCTTCTAAGTCCTTATCTGAGTCATTTTAAGCTATTTTTCAATTTCTATGTTACAACTAAGTGCCTAAACAAACTCAAAATGTCACAAAACTGAACTAACATATTAAGCAAGTTATATGCTTCCTTTTGTAACCATATACAAGTCTAACATGTTACTAAGGGTATTACAAGTTTCCTCCTCATTGTAGGTGTGTCATTCTTCCTTTAGAATCTTTATCCTCTCACACTATTAGGTGTGCTCAGCTCAGAGGCTAAACTCTAATACCAACTAAAGTTGGCAATAACATAAGAATAGGGGTTGAATTGTGTTCTTCTTTTTTTTAAAAAACAACATTCTCACAACTTTCTCAAGCTACTCAAACTTGGAGCTGAGAAGGTTCAGAGTTAAACAGATTATTAGTGAGAAAGTTAAGAAGATAGTTATCAGACAAAGGTGAGAAGGTTCGTGAAAATGTTGACTGGTTAAGTCAAAACAACCTTCTCACTATTGAAAATTGCTCTTATTAGTTAAATCTAAACTCAAAAACTTTCCTTGGGGTAAACTTAGGATTGACAAACTTAGAAATTAGTTCAATACTTCATATTACACTTGTTGTTTTTGAGACTTCTATTGAAGGTTTTGTCAAAACAAATTCATATTTCAACTTTGATTTCTTGACTTAATTTTAATTGATAAAACAGATAAAGAGTTAAAGGAATAATAGCTTTACATAGAGATTTGTTCACCCCTAAATCTCGTGGGGCTACATCCTGTACCTAGCAACAACTAGAATTAGCCTCTTCAGGCTTACATCAAATATTCTTTGACACAACCTCTTTAGGCTAAATAACAAGTATTCTTTAGCACTGCCTCTTTAGGCTCAACACCTCAAAATCATGTGGCTTGTACAACCCACAAGCTCACCTAAGACAAATGAGAATTAAAAGATGGAATACAATATTTGTTTCAGATGAGTGCCTTTTGAAACAATTCTAAGAGTGAATACAAACATTTAAAAAAACTTAACAACAGCACCTACTAAGAATCTACAGATTTCAAAATATGTAGGTAGAGACAATAAGGTTTAGTTCGTGATTCACTTAGTGAGATTAGCTTCAAAGTTCATAACCTTCTGAGCTTTGAGCTTGGATCCTTTTATAAGCTTCGAAAAAGTGATTGTTCGATGATTCAAATGGTAATTGTACTTGCTTGATGCAGGTGACATTTATTTTGTCATTTTCCTGTTAAGTTAGTGTGTCAACTTTAAGTGAGAAGATTAAGCAATTTTTTATGGCCAACATTCTCATGAACGTTCTCAGCACCAAGCTTCTCATAGAATTTTCTTAGCTAACTTTCTCATCCAACCTTCTTAAGCTTGAAAGAGTTCTTATCTTCTTATCCTTTTAGATTTCACCATCTTCTTGTTGATTCTTCTTAAGAATTCTAATAGTAGGTTCTTCTCTTGTTGGTTTGAAAACTTCTTGAGATCAATCATTGTGGAGGTTCTTAATTTTCTTGAACCTTCTCATTCTGAACTTTCTCATGTTCTTTGGGAAATTTTTCAAGTTGCAATGAACTTTCTCAAGTCAAAATTTGATCTTCTTAGCCCTTCTTAATTAACCAGAAAGCTTCCTTAAAACTTGGTTAGTCTTGAAAAAGCTTAATAATAGCAAGAACCACTCCACAAAGATTATATTAAAACATTTAAGTGTTAAAAATATTGAAACATAATTTTCAATATAGTTGTTATCATCAAAACATAATATGCATTATAAAGCACAAAAGGGTTTTAGAGTTTATATGGACCTTAACTTCATCTGCCACCAGTTATCGATTTCACCTAATCTCAAACTAGTGTGTCAAATGAAGAGAAAAGTAGGGCTAGAACACCAAAAGACAATTGAGGATCAAGTCAAGCAGCTCCTAAGCATAGGCTTCATAAGGGCAGTGGCCTACACTACTTAACTCTCTAATGTGGTGCTATTAAGAAGTCTTATAAGAAGTGGCGTGTGTGTGTAGATTACATTGATCTCAACAAAGTCTGCCCATAAGACCCTTACCCACTACCCAACATTGACAAGCTAGTGGATGGCTCATCTAGTCATAAGTACTTGTCTTTCATGGATGCATATTCTGTTGTATTTTTATTATAATAAAATAATATATTTCAAAGTCAATATTCTTTTTGGACCGTTTCTTAGACTTCATCCTTTTGTGTTGTTACACCATGTTGGAGAGTAGGTGCCAGTTTGATTTAAATGTTAGTAACCTCCTTGGCAGGAAGAATCCTCCGCTCCTAGCCCAACTAACCGCTTTGACCGGTCACTACAACTGTCTCTTGTTTCAGCTTGAAAGCTCATCACGCTTTCTATTCTTATCAATATCTTTCTTTCTCTCTTTCTCTTCTGTGGATTTGTGTTGTGTTGCATATTGTCTCTGAAGGAAGAAGAGCTTCGAGAATGGTGAGTGCTGCAATAGCTTGTAATGTCGTTTGCATTATAGGCAATGTCATCTCCTTCGAATTGTTCTTCTCACCAGTTCCAACTTTCTATGGAATTATCAAGAAAAAGGCGATGGAGGAGTTCAAGCATGATCCTTACGCAGCTACAGTGTTGAACTATGCATTTTCGGTGTTCTATGGAATGCCTTCTGCACATCCCAACAGCTAATATATTTGATAAGTTTTTATTTATGCTATTTTAATTTTTAGCTATCCATCTATCTTATTTTCTATTATTTTACAACATATTCCAGGTACAATGAAATCTCTATACATCCAAAAGATGAGGACAAAACAACCTTTATATTGGAGAGAGCAAGCTATAGCTACAGGGTGATGTCATTCGGGCTAGAGAATGCATGAGCTACTTATCAAAGGATGATGAGTAGGGTCTTCAAAGGCCAAATTGGGAAGGTATTGGAAGTTTATATAAATGATATGATAGTGAAGACTTCAACCTTGGGAGACCACGTTTCTAACCTTGCAAAGGTATTTGCATAGCTATAGAAATATAATATAAGGCTAAATCTGAAGAAGTGTGCTTTCGAGGTCCAAGCAAGGAAATTCCTGGGGTTTATGTTAACCTACTAAGGGATTGAAGCCAACCCTGATAAGTGCCAAGCTATCATAGATATGCAGAGCCTAACCTCAATCAAGGAAATCCAACAATTGATAGGTTGGATAACGGTAATCACTAGATTCGTCTATCACTAGATTCGTCTCCAAGTCGGCACATAGGAACCTACCTTTCTTCATAATCCTAAAGAAAAATAAAGACTTTGTGTGGACCCCAAATTACAAGGAGGCTTTCCAGGGACTACAGCTTGCGCTCTCCACACCTCTCATTTTGATTAGATCAAAAGAAGAAAAAGTATTCCTTTATTTTTCAGTTGCTGAAGAAGTTATGAGTTTGGTCTTCATGAGAGAAACGGAGGACGGCCAGAAGCCAGTCTACATTGTTAGCAAAATACTACAAGGACCCGAGCTCCAGTATCAAAGAATAGATAAGTTAATGTTCGCTTTACTAGTTTCTGCTAGAAGGTACAATAATATTTCTAATGCCATAGTACGTTGGTAAGAACGGATCAACATATTAGACAGGTGCTGCATAGGCCCAAGCTCACAAGAAGAATATAATTGCCTAGTCCATAGAACTTTTCTAGTTTGGGATAAGGTATAAGCCCCGTTATGCAATAAAGGTGTAGACCCTATCAGACTTTGTAGTGTAGTTCATATATTGTCCGATCTCGGAATAAGCTGTAGAGTGGACAATTTACATCAACAGAGCATAAAACCCAAAGGGTAGTGGAGCAGGGATCATGCTGGAAAATGCCAATGGGGTCACAGTTGAATAATCCCTAAAGTTTAATTTCCCCACCTCGAATAATCGGGCTGACTATGAAGTCATGATAGTTGGACTCTAATACGAATGTTATGTTGCAAATCCAAGTGTAGGTTATCTCAAGTAATAAAATCTCGAGAGTCTGAGGACGATCCACAGGGAATTGATGAAGAAAAATTCTTTGAGGTAAGAAAAGGATTTGTCATAATAATAAAGGTGATAAAACTTGTTCATAATAAAAAAGGATTTGCTTGGACTAGAAGATCCACTCTTGATAAGTAAATTAAGGACAAGATTAATTCTTTTTATAACTCAATTAGAATCCACACATAACAGAGGTTACAATTGAAAAATACAACATTCAAAATTCATTTAAGATTATATATATAATTATATAATGGTTCCTTTAATTATCTATTAACGCTAACACTTGTAAATGGGTTCAAACATTCATTGTACCAATCTCTTGTCTATAACAAATCAAGATCTCCACTTTACAAGGAGGGTTTCTAAATTGATTGGAAACAAAATACAACACATATAATATCCACTTGATAATATAACTTTCAAGTACAAGAAAGAAATTAATCTAATCTTATTTCACTAAGAGTTTCACCTTTTCACCCAAGCAAAATGAGAATTAGTTACTCATGAATAAGAAGAAATAAATAAAAAAGAAGAAGAAAACGAACATAACTTCTATTTAGAACAAAAGAAAAATTACAATAAATGATATAAGAACTTGGTTTGAATTTCTCACCCAAGATGCCTTTAATAAGCAACTAATGCAACTTTTATAGATGAAAAGTATAAAACGACAATAGACTTGTTTAATGAATGGGTAGATGAGTGAAAAATTATTGTCATGTTTATCTCCCCACTTGCACCAACCAATTCAACTATCTTCACATGACTATAACTTTGTCATACCATCATTATTTTGAAAAAAGGTCTTCATGAGATTGAAGGGCTTTGTCTTAACTTTCCAATGCCACTAATTTTAGGCTAATCGAACTCCTATAGCCCAACTTATGGCCCAATCTTTACACATTATTTGGGTTCCATTGATAGCACCTATGTTCTGACTTCCAAACCCAATATGACTCACTAAACATCCGATTCAACTCTTATGTTCTTATGAAATTTGTAGATTTGGGTCTTAGATTTCATTTGGGCTTAGTTTGGTGTCAATTATACTCCTATAGCTCAAGCAATGGGCTGATGAATGCGCAGAGGTTAAGCTGTCAGGATCAACACTCTAGTTCTTGCTTCAACTCCAATTTAAATGATCCAAACGTGTGATTCAGCTCTTAAGGTCTTCATGAAAGCCGTAGAGAATTGTCTTAGCTTTCCTACAAGATTAGAATTACATCAATTAAATCTTTGCAACTCAGATTATAGCTAATTTACTGAATGCTACCAAATAGACAAATTAAGGTCAATTTATTCAATAATTCTTTCAATGATTCAATTAAGCTTAATATCATAAAATATGACAAAACCAACTTAATTAAGCCCAATTGAACCTTAAGTAGCCCAGTGAGAGGATTATTAAATGAATAAAATATATTGCTATCAAATTTCCCCACACTTAGCTTTTGCACTCCCTGACAAAGCATATAAGACCAAAGCTAGGGAATAAAGAAAAATAATACAAACTCAAAAGTTGAAAACTCTAAAAGACTTAATTTCTATTGATATTCAATAACGCAAAAGTTTATAAGGAAGAAAAGCATCCAAAGATTCAATGGATCAAAACATTTATGAGGTAACGTTTCTTCATATCTCAAACCAACACACAAGGAAACTTCAATTGAAAAGCATGAATCAAGAATGATAGATCCTCACAAGATTCACTCTTAACCCCTCATGTGTTTGAAAGGTAGGTATTTTACTTAATTAAACCCATGAAAAATTACACTACTATAAGCTTGCTTATCTTCTACTTCTCCATTGCTTAAAACACATGTACGCACAAATTAAGAAGACTTTATTCAAGGTTGTAATGGGGTCAAGGTAAAGGAGGGGAGTAATATGGATATAACAAGTTAAATACCAAAGAGAATAAAAAAGCATTAGAGTTGAGTTCAAATAACAAAATGAAAAGTTCATCCTAACTAAACATAATGCAAATTCCATTTACTTATTCTTTTCCCTTCCCTTTTTTTTTTTGCCTTGTTAGCCTTTCTTTACACACATTTTTTTATAAATATATTTATTTTTTTAATTGGCCACTCTTTCCTTTTTTACCAACCATTTTGCACACACACCCCCACACTTGTTCAAGAACTCATCCAATAACAAAGCCAATGCTCTATTATTCCCTAAGGTTGGGTAAGAACATGATTTTTCATTTAAGGCATGTAATGAACTAGAAACAATGAATAATCAAATAAGCTCAAAGAGGTTAAGCAAGAGAAAATATGTAACGTTGGCTATTTGGTTAAAGTAGTTATTTCAAGAAAAATGTCTCAATCATATTTATGTATGCATGTGAAAATATAGTCTCGAAAAGAATCAAAGCAAGTTCTAAATTAACAACTCCATGAATGAAAATCACACGAGAAAAAAGAGAATAGTACAAATGTTCGATACATTCATCAATAGGCTCAAAATCTCACAAGGCATACATCTATCATTCTTAATCCACTCATTCAACATCCATAACCGAGCATGTGAATTTTAAGAAAGAAGACAATTTATTCAATTATGTTATGATCCCTGAATTTCAATTGCGTAAAATGATGCGAGAGTTCATTCACTTGAATCTTTCAAAGGAAATTAAATAATAAAACTTCGTTACTTCAACACAAAATAGTTACTTCCCCAATTTAAATGCATCTTAAGAGTAAAATCACTTCAAGAGTAAAATTTATTCCTTACTATGACATAATTAAAATGCGTCTCAAGAGTAAAATTACTTCAAGAGTAAAATTTACTTATTACTTTGTCATACTTAATTAGTTTTGCTGTTAGTAAATTACTGACAATTATATTAATAAACATACTTTCGAAATTTTTATTTTATTTTTTTATGTCAACTATCCTTCCCCCCAACCAGATCACAACATTCTTCCCAATGTCTAAATATAAATAAGTACATGATAGAAGATATTACCTGTTGTGGCAATTATTGAAAAGAGAAACCTGACACAAATTTAAACAGAAAAAAGTACGATGAATAAAACCAAAGGTAAAGGGAAGTTATAGATGGAGTGTCAGATTAACCACGTTCCATACTGCTCCCCTCTGACCAATCTATCTGAGCTATTATTGGATCAGGTTCATAAACAAAAGTTTGTAATTTATTAATTAACTCATCGACAATGGAAGTAGAGACAATGAGTTGTCTTGTCGAATGTGTGATAAAGTTCTGTTCCATAACATGTTCAAGAAAAGATAACAAACCATCAAAGAAATTATAAACATTCAACAAACTTATGAGTTTATGATGGATGTTTAGTTGGGTCCAAGAGACAATTTGAAAAACTTCTGCCAAAGTACTATAGCCACCTAGTAAGGCAATGAATGTATCAGAATTGTCAAGCATTTTAGCCATTCGTCCATGCATAGTTGAAACTCATAGTTCCTCCCCAATTTTCTTTCTGGAGATGTTCCTTTGAGTTAAAGCTCTAGGAATGATACCTAAAACTTAACTGCCTTCTAGATGTGCAATGATTGATATAACCCCTCATTAACCTAATGTTACCTCTCCGATATACTACACAAATTTTTCTCGTAGCAAGCGCTCGACCAAGAGTGCCTGCTGCTTCTACAAACTCTGTACCCTTCCCAAAACTTGACCCACAAAATACACAGATATTTATAAATTGACAAACAGAAGCTCCCTCCATTTCTATACTTACCCTCCCTCTAAATGATTATGAGGTAGATGAAAATGAAGAAAATGAAGTATTTAAATAGGAAAAAAAATGGAAAATGTAATGATGACACCTATATGGATAGGCTGACTGTTATTAGAAAAGTTTAAAATTCAAAAACACATATTTTTTCTTTTTCTTTTTATTTTTTATTTCTTTATTTTTTATTTCTTTTTTTAATTTTTAATTTGAAAGAAAACAAGAACTGGAACCAGTCCAAAACTAGAAGCTAGGCTCTCACACCCATTTATTCAATAAAGATGACATATCTTTATACTCCATGTCATCAGTGTAGTAGTGACATATCTTTGAATTACGTGTCACCAGTGCAATAAACATACCATTTAAAGTGGGAGAGCCTATCAACGTACCACAAATAGTGGCCTAGGATCACCATAGTGGTGGTCTTCAGAAGTCTAAGACCTGAAGTGCCTGCATTTTCAACGCAGTCAACTAACAAAAGTTAACAAATCTGCGAATGGAGTGCATAGGATCGTAGTACATCTTATCTTCTGGACGCTAAGAGCCAAAGCAAACAACTTCCAGGATCAAGCTCAGATGACTTGTAACGTTCTTGGCTAACACGAGTCTAATCATGTTTTAAACCAACACGAGACACTTCTTTCTGTCCATCAATCCCACAGTGCCCGAATGGTAAACATTGGGTTATGAGATATAGCTCTGTACAGAGCATGACCCACGAATCTTATTTAAGGACTGGCATGCAAAGGTCTACCCGTGTCAATGATAGGTCTGCCACTAGCAGGGGCTCTACACTCAATTAAGAGCATGGTACTTTTTCGATCACCCTTTTTTTTTTTGGAAGATGAACAAGATAATAACATGCATGTTGTTGTGATTGTGGCTCACATCTTCCTCTGGTTTTACGTCCAGTAACGGCTTAAACACCTTCTATGAGTCAAGGATAAGCTTCCCGTCCAATTTTCTTATAAATTGGCAAATAGGGTCTTTTTGAGTCATATTCCCAAGACTGTAACGCTTATATTCATCCCTGAAGAGATTCTACAAATTAAGAAGTTCACGATGCACAACTCCATAAGAATGTGTCTCAATAATCAATAATATATCATCTAATGACTCTTTACTCAGTCCATTCTTAATAAAGTATATTTTATCTTTTCGATTTGTGGAAACCATCCCCAAAGAATGACATTACTTGTTACAATTCCATCATGCAAATTTGTGACAAACTTGTAATCTTTTCACTCTTGTCCTTTTATAATATGAACTTTTACTGTGACCTGACATGTATGAGGTAAATGAATTTAAAAATTCACTTGCTAAACAGACTTTTGCTTCGATTATCCAGCGTATACCTTTCGGGATGCCCTTGTACATTAATATTCACAATCTTTCACACCTAACTTTGTAGATTTTTGTTAGAGCATTTTGAGGAAGAGAAGGAAAATGTTTTCTTAGATTCAAGAGAATGACATCCATTTTATAGGAGAAGGAATTAGTTATTATAGGAAACTGAAAAACAAACCGACTTGAGAGCTACAAAGTACTATTATCCGCCATTTAACCGATGTTACAAAGAACTGCAAAAAGAAAGTAACAAAATTAAAATAAATTTTTCTCATAACAATGATTAAAAAAGGAGATGGATTCTACCTTAACAACTTGGGTTTCCAAAAATAGTTTGAGTCTTTGTCCATTGACCTTAAACACACTACCATTCCTAGGATTCTCAATGTTTATGGCCCTATGAGGATACACATATTTGACAACAAAAGGGCCACTCCACCTAGATCTTAATTTTTCGGGGAATATGTGAAGACGAGCATTATAAAGAATAACTTTTTGACCAATTTCAAAATATTTTCTCAAAATTGATTTGTCATGAAAAGCTTTTACTGTAACTTTATAAATCTAAGTTTTCATATGCATCATTTCTCAATTCTTCAAGTTCATTTAATTGTAATTTGCATAATTTGCAAGCATCATCAATGTTTAGGATGAAAGCTTTCATAGCCCAAAATGTTTTATGCTCCAATTCTATAGGCAAGTGACAAGGTTTTTCATAGACTAACCAATAGGGTGACATGGCTAAAGATGTTTTGAAAGAAGTACAGTAAGTTCAAAGTGCATCGTTTAGTCTTAAAGACCAATTTTTACGATTTGGGTTAACCGTTTTTTCTAAAATTTATTTAATCTCCCTATTTGCTAATTCTACTTGTTTACTTATCTTAGGGTGATAAGGGGTGGTAATTTTTTGGGTAATGTCATATTTCTTCATTAAGGATTCAAATAATTTATTGTAAAAATGTGTTCCCCCATCACTAATGATAGCTTGAGGGGTTTCAAATTGACTTAAGACATTTTTTTTTAAAAGTTTAAGAACAATTTTATGATCATTGTGTCGACATGGAATCGCCTCAATCCATTTTGAGACATAATCAACTGCAGTCAAAATATACACAAATCCAAATGATAGTGAAAATGGACCCATGAAATCAATTCTCTAACAATCAAAAATTTCAATGACAAGGATAGGGTTCAAGGCATCATGTTTCATTTAGAAATGGAATCAAATTTCTGACAATTTTCATAACTTTTGCAAAATGTATAGTTGTCCTTAAATAAAGTGGGTCGATAAAATCCACACAGCAAGATTTTCACAGCTATTTTCTTTGAATAAAAGTGACATCCACATGCTGTTGAGTGACAAAATATAATGGCACTACCTACCTCACTGTCGGGCACACATCTCCAAATGATTTGATCAGGATAATATTTAAACAAATATGGGTCATCCTAATAAAAATTTTTCATCTCAGTAAAAAATTTCCTTCTATCTTGGTGTGTCCATCGAGGCGACATCTTTCCTGTTACAAGAAAGTTAACTATGTTAGTAAACCAAGGCATAGAATTGAAAGAAAATAAAAATTCATCGGGAAAAGAATCATTGATAAGTGTGATATCAAAAGGTGAGCCTGTCGTAAGTCTGGACAAATGATCTGCAACAACATTTTTGGCTCCTTTCTTATCTTTTATTATGATATTGAATTCTTGAAGCATCAAGATCCATCGTATCAACCTAGGTTTGATATCCTGCTTAGACATTAAATATCTAACAACAGTATGATCAGTGAAAATAACAATAGAAGAACTAATTAAATAAGCTCAAAATTTATCTAATGCAAAAATTATAGCAAATGGTTCTTTTTCAGTAGTGGTATAATTTATTTGTGCATTATTCAAAGTTCGACAATAGCAAAATCACTAGCATCACACATCAACTCAAAAGGCAAAGACCAGTTAGGAGTTTGCATTATAAGAGCAAATGTCAGAAAACTAATTAATTTTTCAAAAGATTTTTGACATTTTTGAGTCCAATCAAATGGTGCATCTTTTATTAAAAGATTACATAATGGTCTAGATATGACACTAAAGTCCTTAATGAATCTTCTGTAAAATCATGCATGTCCTAAAAATGAACGAATTTCCCTGATTGTTTTTGGTGAAGGCAGATGGGCAATTAATTCAATTTTGGTATTATCAACTTCAATTCCTTTAAAATATATCATATGACCTAACATTATTCCTGAGGTAACCATATAATGACATTTTTCTTAATTTAACACAAGTCCTTTTTCTTCACATCTTTAAAGAACTTTTTCCAAATTATCAAGACTAATTTCAAATGAATTTCTAAAAACTATCAAGTCATCCATGAAAACCTCTAAATATTGCTTAACAATGTCACTAAAAATACTTAGCATACATCTTTGGAATGTTGCCGGAGTATTACAAAGGCCAAAAGACATTCTTTTGTATGCAAAAATACTAAAGGGACATGTAAAAGTGGTCTTTTCTTGATCCTCTAATGCAATGGATATTTGATAATAGCATGAATAACCATCAAGAAAACAGTAGTAGGGATATCCTGCTACCCTTCCAAAATTTGATCAAGAAATGGCAAGGGGAAATGATCTTTCCTAGTGGCAACATTTAATTTTCTAAAATTAATAGACATACACCAATTGGATGAGACTCGCGTAGGTATTAATTCACTTTTTTCATTTTCAACCACTGTTATCCCAAATTTCTTAGGCACAACTTGTATAGGGCTTACCCACTGGCTATTAGAGATAGGATAGATAATTTCAACATCAAGTAATTTGAGAACTTCAAGTATTATCCTCTAAATGTATTTTATGTGCACAAATTAATGGATAAATATCTTTTATGTCCTTTAATGTCCATCACATTGCACTTTTATGCCTTTTAAGTACTTCTATCAACATACCTTCTTGATCTCTGATAAGGGTCGAGGAAATTACCACTGAAAAACTTTATTCTTCTCCAAAAAATGTGTATTTCAACCTAGAAGGTAATGACTTTAGTTCTAGTGTGGGTACTTCTTCATGGACATTATCATTCATAGGTTTTAGTTCTTTGAATCTCGGCTTTCATCTTTTATATTATATTACCTGTGTACAATCAAGCAAAGAGCATATTTCAAAAATATAATCATCTAATTGTATACATGAGTCAAATGAATTGATTAAACAAATTTCTAATGGGTCAGAAGAACTCCTGGTTTGAAGATGATCATCTACAATGGCCTTAATCCTGTCAGCTTCCTCCTTTTCGTCATGGACTTCCTATGGTTACTTGCATATGTTGAAAACATTAAGTTCCGGTGTCATATTTCCAAATATTAGCTTCATCATTTCATTTCTGCAATTTATCAAAGCATTAGATGTTGCTAAAAATGGGCGACCTAAAATAACGGGAATTGACTCGCAGCTATTAACCATAGGTTCAATTTCCAAGACAATAAAATTCACAGGATGTATGAATTTATCAACTTGTACTAACACATCTTTCATTATTCCTCTTGAAATTTTAACTGATTTATCGGCAAGTAGAAGAGTTACAGAAGTTGGTTTTAACTCATCGAGGTTGAGTTGCTGATAAATTGAATATGGAAGCAAATTAACACTAGCACTAAGACTAAGTAACACTTGTTCAATTTTATGTTCTCTAATAATGCATAAAACTGTAGGACAACCAGGGTCTTTATATTTCGAGGTATTATTGTTCTGAAGAATGGAGCTTACCTGTTTAGCCAAAAATGCTTTCTTTTTCACATTTAGTTTCTTTTTAACAATGCATAAGTCCTTCAAAAATTTAGCATATAAGGGAACCTGTTTGATAGCATCTAATAGAGGAATATTGACATTCACTTGTTTAAAAATTTCAAAAATTTTGGTGTTGTAGTTCAAATTTTCTTGAATTGTTTAATGTTTGAGGAAATGAGGGAGAATGCGAAAGTTTAGTCTCCTTTTGGCCAGGTGGCTTATCAACCCTATCCTTATCTTGGGGAATTGATTCATTATTTCTCTCACAAGGTTCAGGAATTTGTTTTTCAACAATTTTTTCATTCCTAAGAGTTATCACTGACTTGACTTAATCTATTTATTGGTTTTCTGAACTACCTTCATTTAGACTATACTGACCTTTGGGATTCGATTGAGATTGAGAAAGAAATTTTTCTTTCTTGTGAGTGGTAAGTGCAGAAGCAAATTTAGCAAGAGTATTTTTTATGTCAATCATGGCTTGAGTGTTTTGGTTATTAATAGCGTTTTTCTTTTTCATGAATGCATATAATGTTCCTTCAAGGTTTTTCTTATATGGTGGGACATAAGGTGCATATCCTTGAGAATTTTAAGAATCCAGTTGTGCCTGAGGAGGTGGTGGTTACATAAATTGTGCATGATTATTATTCTTCCAACTGAAGTTCATGTGATATCTCCATCCCGGATTGAATGAATTTGAAAAAGAAGAGGTAAATGACTTTTTAAAATTATTCATTGCATTTACTTGCTCATACACAACTTCTTTAAAAATAGAAATTTTTGGACATTCATTTGTTGAGTGTCCTAATTCATCACAAATGCCACAAATTTCTTTATTTTGCACAGATTTGATTTCTTTCACTTTCCCTAATTCTATGACTTCAATCTTTTTGGCCAAACTAGCGAACCTAACATTTAGATCTTCTTCTTGACTAAGGTGATATTTTCCTTTACTAGCACTTGCAATGTTAGATCTAATTGAATTTTCAGAAGGATTAGTACCATGCCAAGATTAAAAATTCTCAGTCAAATGATCTAAATATTCTAAAGCTTCTTCAGGTTCTTTATAAAGAAACTCACAATTGTACATTGTTTCCATGAATTGTTTAGTTTTAAGTATTACCCTTTCATAAAAGAAACTTATAATGTGTCATTTTTCAAAACCATGATGTGGGTAAGAATTTAACAAATCTTTAAAACGTTCCAACCATTGAAAATATGCTTCATTTGAATTTTAGGAAAATTTTTGGATTTGTATTTTCAAAGCATTGGTTTTATGTGTTACAATTTTTTTTTTTAAAAACTCACTTTGCATTTCTTACCAGGTGCCAATTGATATTGGTTTCAAAGCGTTAAGCTAAGTTTTTGCTTTATCTTTCAAAGAAAAATGAAAGAATTTAAGCTTAACAATTTCTTTAGTGTAATTTTTATCAATGAAAGTGATACTTACTTCATCAAATTCTTTTAGATGTAAATATAGACTTTCGGATTCTAAACCATGTAAATTAGAAAGTAATGAAATCATACTCGGCTTAAATCTAAAATTGTTAGCATTGGGTGGAAAGATAAAACATGATGGACTAGAATTTCGAGGTGATTGCAAATATTCACGCATGGTTCGCAATGGTTTATTTTCATGTCTATCATGTACACTTTCATTTTCAACCATTATGTCAATTGTGTGTGACTGTTATTCAAACAGATCAGTATATAAAGTATCTAGATTAATTTTAACCAAACGACCATAATTTGAATCACAATACCTATTAACCATAAATAAGGTGATATTTTTCTTTACTAGCACTTGCAATGTTAGATCTAATTGAATTTTCAGAAGGATTAGTACCATGCCAAGATTAAGAATTCTCAGTCAAATGATCTAAATATTCTAAAGCTTCTTCAGGTTCTTTATGAAGAAACTCACAATTGTACATTATTTCCATGAATTGTTTAGTTTTAAGTATTACCCTTTCATAAAAGAAACTTATAATGTGTCATTTTTCAAAACCATGATGTGGGTAAGAATTTAACAAATCTTTAAAACGTTCCAACCATTGAAAATATGCTTCATTTGAATTTTAGGAAAATTTTTGGATTTGTATTTTCAAAGCATTGGTTTTATGTGTTACAATTTTTTTTTTTAAAAACTCACTTTGCATTTCTTACCAGGTGCCAATTGATATTGGTTTCAAAGCGTTAAGCTAAGTTTTTGCTTTATCTTTCAAAGAAAAATGAAAGAATTTAAGCTTAACAATTTCTTTAGTGTAATTTTTATCAATGAAAGTGATACTTACTTCATCAAATTCTTTTAGATGTAAATATAGACTTTCGGATTCTAAACCATGTAAATTAGAAAGTAATGAAATCATACTCGGCTTAAATCTAAAATTGTTAGCATTGGGTGGAAAGATAAAACATGATGGACTAGAATTTCGAGGTGATTGCAAATATTCACGCATGGTTCGCAATGGTTTATTTTCATGTCTATCATGTACACTTTCATTTTCAACCATTATGTCAATTGTGTGTGACTGTTATTCAAACAGATCAGTATATAAAGTATCTGGATTAATTTTAATCAAACGACCATAATTTGAATCACAATACCTATTAACCATAAATAAATGACTTAAAATAGAAAAGAAAATATACAAGTAGGCGGTATAAACCAACCATCAAATATTAACAAGTAGGCGGTATAAACCAACCATTAAATATGATATAACTAGAATATTAAAAGAGTAGGGAAGGAATATACCAGATAGCGAAGTTCACTTAAAGAAAGAAAACTTCAATAAATTTATTCTTCAAATCAAGTCCCTGGCAACGGCGCCAAAAACTTAATACGAATGATATATTATAAACCCAAGTGCAGGTTATCTCAAGTAATAAATTCTCGGGAGTCTGAAGTCGATTCACAGGGAATTAATGAAGAAAATTTTTTTGAGGTAAGGAAAGGATTTGTCACAACAATAAAGGTGGTAAAACTTGTTCATAATTAAAATGGATTTACTTTAGTTAGGAGATCCATTCTTGATAAGTAAATTAAGGATAAGATTAATTTTTTTTATAACTCAATTAGAATCCACGCATAACGGAGGTTCCAATCGAAAAATACAACATTCAAAGTTCATTTAAGATTATATATGTAATTATATTATGGTTCATTTAAATATCTACTAACGCCAACACTTGTAAATGAGTTCAAGTATTCATTATGTCAATCTTTTGTCTACAACAAATCAAGATCTCCACTTTATAAGGAAGGTTTTGAAATTGATTAAAAACAAAATACAACACATATAATGTCCACTTAATAATATAATATTCAAGCACAAAAAAGAAATTAATCTAACTTTATTTCATTACCAAGAGTTTCACCATTTCACCCAAGCAAAATGAAAATTAGTTACTCATGAATAAGAAGAAAGAAAGTGAGAAGAAGAAGAAGATGAACATAACTTCTATTTAGAACAAAAGAAAATTACAACAAATGATACAAGAACATAGTCTGAATTTCTCACCCAAGATGCCTTCAATGAGCAACTAATGCAACTTTTTATAGAGCATAAAAAGTACAAAATGACAATAGACTTATTTAATGAGTGGGTGGATGAGTGGAAAATGACAATAGAATTGTTTAATGAGTGGGTAGATGAGTGAAAAATTATTGTCATCTTTGTCTGCCCGCTTGCACCAACCAATTTAGCTATCTTCACATGACTATAACTTTATTATAATGTCATCATTTTGAAAAGTGATCTTCATGAGAGTTGAAAGGTTTTGTCTTAGTTTTCCAATGCCACTAGTTTTGAGCCAATCCAATTCCTACAGCCTAACTTATGGCCCAATCTTTGTACATTATTCAGGTTCCAACAATAGCACATGTGTTCTAACTTCCAAACCCAACCTGACCCACTAGACATCTGATGTAGCCCATGTGTTCTTCATAAAAGTTATAGATTTGGGTCTTAGCTTTCATTTGAGCTTAGTTTGGTATCAATTTAACTTCTATAGCTCAAGCAATGGGCTGATGAATGCGTAGAGGTTAAGCTGTCAGGATCAACACTCTAGTTCTTACTTCAACTCCAATTTAAATGATCCAAACGTGTGATTTAGCTCTTGAGATCTTCATGAAAGTTTTAGAGAATTGTCTTAGTTTTCCTACAATACTAGAATCACATCAATAAAATTTTTGCAACTCAGATTATAGCTAATTTATTGAACGTTGTCAAATAGACAAATTAAGGCCAATTCATTTAATAATTCATTCAATGATTCAATTAAACTCAATATCATAAAATATGACAAAAACTAACTTAATTAATCCCAACTGAACCTTAAAAAGCCCAATGAGAGGATTATTAAATGAATAAAATATATTGCTATCAGACTCCTTACGGCAAAGGATCTTAGAGCATCTAATGTGAGACTTTGCAGCGACTCGTCATTGGTAAACTCCTATGTTTTAGGAGATTATCAAGCTAAAGACCCACAACTGCAAAAGTACTTGATTAAGGTCAAAAAGATCATGGAAGAGTTTTTTGAAGTGAAGATAGACTATATTCCTTATGAGCAAAACTCTAGACAGATGTTTTGTCCAAGCTGGAGAGCACTAAAAGCCTTGGGAATAACAAGTTCGTCATCTAGGAAACCTTTTCCACACTAAGTATAGCAGAACCCAAGATGGTGATTCTAGTGTTTGTGGAGAACATTTGGATGAAATCGGTCATGGAATACCTATGAGATGGTGTGCTCCCTTAAGACCCCAAGAAGCAAAGAAAGTAGTCTATACTTCAGTGTGGTATATTTTAATAGGTGATAGACTCTATCGTTGTGGCTTTTCCATCGAATTGTTAAAGTACTTGACCTCGGAGGAATCCCAATACGTCCTCACTAAGATCAACAAGGGATGTTGAGGCCAATAATTAGGTGGCAGAGCCTTAGCAAGGAAAGCTTTGAGAATGAGATACTTTTGGCCCATCATGTTGGCAGACGCGATGAACTACATGCAAAATTGTGACAAGTTTCGCAGGTTCTTAAACATCAAAATAGTGCCACATGAGGAACTTTCTACTATATTATTACCATGATCTTTTTACAAATAGGGTTTAAACCTCCTAAGGACCTTCCCCCAAGCACCAACAACGCACAACAATGGACTACTACGCGAAGAGCTCGACCTCGCCCAAAAATAACACAACATGGGCTATATAAGAGAAGTCACATTCAAACTCTAGACCATGAAAAGGTACAACAAAAGATTCTCCCTAAGAATCTTCAAAGTAGGATAACTCATATTTCTTAATGCGGATATTGGAGCAGGCTTCTTTGAATTTCTTGTCCATGAATTGGATCTCATTGTCCATTACTATGGATTCTAGGATCCTAAACCGGTAGATGATGTTCTTCCTCAAAAATTTCTTGACCTTTTTCACTATGGTAGTGGAAGGCGCATAAGGAAGGTCAACTCCAAGTAAGGAAGGTGCAAGGAAGCTTCCTCTTGTCACTGAAATAACCTCTTTACCCATCTCTTTTACATGGTACCCATTTTACCTCTCTTCATATAAGTAGGGCACTATAGCTTCATGGTAAGGATCTTTTCTTTTATCTTCCATCCAAAAAGTCCTAGCTTGCTGAGCGTTAAAGTGTCTTTGTAGGTGCTCAACTCCGTTATTCCAACACTTAAGAGAGTTGCTGGAATGGAGTTCACCCTCCTTAAGGTGTTCACAAAATCCTCAAAGATTAGGATAGAACATTGGCACCATCTGTGGAAATCTAACCCATATCCACATGGTTAAAATCCATGTGGTATATTGGTTGAGCTAAGACGGCGATATTCATAGCAATGGACAATGAGACCCAGTTCTTGGATAGGAAATTCAAAGAAGCCTGCTCTGATCTCTGCATCAAGCAACACTTCACCTCGGTGGAGCATCCCCATACTAACAATAAGTCGAGGTTGCCAACAGAATCATCCTCTAAGATTTGAAGAGAAGACTTGAAGATGCCAAAGAAAATTAGATAGAATAATTGGGACACGTACTGTGGGCTTATCATATAACTCCCCACTCTGCCACAAGGGAAACTCCTTTTAAGCTCACATATGGATGCAAAGCTATGATCCCAGTGGAGATCGGTAAGCCAAGTTAGAGACGTGAGTACTTCTCCCTAAAGCATAATGACGGAATACTACACGAAGAGCTCGACTTTGCCCAAGAACAACACAACATGGCCCATATAAGAGAATTCGTATTCAAACTTTGGACCGCAAAAAGTTATAACAAAATAGTCTCTCCAAGAAGATTCAAAGTGGGATACCTCATATTAAGGAAGGCGTCGAATGGAGGACAAAATGCAAAAGATGGAAATCTAGCGACCAACTGGGAAGGTCCCTACAAAATCACCGAGGTGTTGGAGAAAGGAGCATACAAGATCACAGATCCAGTAAGAAGAGAATTGCTGAGATCTTAGCACGCCTTCAACATAAAGAAATACTACAGCTAAGAATGCTTCGAGTCTTTTATTTTTGTAAAATGCAATAAGTAAAGAAAGGAACAGATTAATGAGAATGAGGTACATTCAGTACAATAATCTACCAAACTCTCTTCAACATATACCCACAGATTTACTAAAGGGATGTCAGATTCCTAAAGTAGTTCGAAGAAAAATAGCAAAGTTAGAAGATCTCGGATTCCAACTTAAGCTATTTGCTAAAAAGACGTTAGATCCCTAAAGTAATCATGTGAAAAAGCTAAGTTAGATGATCTCAAATCCTAACTTAAGCTATTTATTAAAGGGACACCATATTCTTAAAGCAATTCCAAGACAAAAAGCTAAGTTAGAGGATAGCTGATCCCAACTTAAGCTATTTGCTAAAGGGATGTTGGATCCTTAAAGCAATTCAAAGACAAGAAGCTAAGTTAGAGAATCTCGGATCCTAACTTAAGCTATTTGCTAAAGGGACATTAGATCCCAAAAGCAAACCTATGAAAAAAATTAAGTTAGAGGATCTCAAATCCCAACTTAAGTAATATGCTAAAGGAACGTTGGATACCTAATGCAATCCCATGAAAAAGCTAAGATAGAGGATTTACTAAAGGGATGTTGAATCCCTAAAGCAATTTGAAGACAAAAAACTAAGTTAGAGGATCTCAGATCCCAACTTAAGTTATTTGCTAAAGGGACAATGGATCCTAAAAGCAACCTTATGAAAAAGCTAAGTTAGAGGATCTTATATCCCAACTTAAGCTATTTGCTAGAGAGACATTGGATTCCTAAACTAACTTAATGAAAAAGCTAAGTTAAAGGATCTAGGATCCCAACTTAAGCTACTTGCTAAAGGGGCATTGGATCCCTAAAGTAATCTTATGAAAAAATAAAAAGATAAAGGATATCGGACAATGGATCCTAGCTACAAAAACAAAACAGGGCAAGGGCAAGGCCATATAAAGGTGTTGAACCTTCTAATCACAACAATAAGGCAAAAAGTTACACAAAAAGCTAAAAATAATTAAGGCCATGAAGGGGCATTTATCCTTACAAACCATAAAGGCCCTAAAAATGACCACCATCAAGAACAACCAAAAGCAACAAAAAGAGACAAGTGATCAAGCTTCAGCATCAGCTATGCCGGCATTGGCAGTTTTAGCATTAGTGTTCCCATCATCGCTCTTAACTCCTTAGGGTCCACAATCCTCATATCGACCATCTTCTATAGATAATTAGTTCTGGTAAAGTCGGTGATCAAATGATAGAGGATAGATACCTTGGCGAGAGCATTCTCGAAAGACTCTTTTGCAGAGTTCTTCCATTCCTTAGCAAGGTTTTTTTTCTCCTTCACCCAAATTAGCTTGGTTGCCTCGAACTCAACATCTTTCTCTTTTAACTCGACCACCTCTTTCTCGGCTGCCTCCAACTTTGCCTTCAACTAAACCACCTCCTTGGGCTTCACCTCAAAATTTTTTGCCTTGGTTTTGAAAATTTTGGCATCATTATTGTACCCCTCGACCTTGGTTCCCTCATCCATCACCTTTTGGTACACCACCGCTAACTCCTTATAGATCTTGGTTAGGTTCTTCACCAATTTCTCCTTCTCTGCCTCCAACTTTGTGACCTAATCTTTTGAGATATGGAGGTCGACCTACAGCATCGTGAACCTCTTGGTCTCTACCGCTGACGTTTCTAGGTGTCGGAGAACGGTAGCCAATTGTAGACTTGTCCTCTGTGCCTTCAGAAAAAGGTCAACAAAGGAATGTTGCGTTAGGGCCAATATGTCCCACTCCATCCCAAAGTGTGCATCCATATGACACTAGACATCGAAAGAGTTATCCTAGGTGGTAGGCCTTGAGTTATAATTTCCTGTCGTCACGTCCAAAACCGTGGTCTCCCCAGTAGAGGTTTCCACCACGGACGGCAGGGGAGAAGAAGTAGGGGGAGCATTAACCCTCTTTGAGCGACCCTCGCTTGCTTGCTTATAGCGTTTTCGCTTCTTGGCAGGGGGTGGAGGAGGGGGAACAACAGAAGATGGTGCATCCGAAGAAGGGGCATCGGGAGTCCCCTACCGACTACTAGTAGCGCGAACCCTGGAGTCCATCTTTGTGACCGTGGATTCCATCCCAGTCTCCTTCTGTAGGTTTTTGAGCCTTGACATGCTGCTTGAAAGAGCGATGTTATCTGCAAAACAATAGGAAACAGTGACTTAAAAAACATGCAAATCAATAGAGCAGGACAAACGCTAAAATGAAAGAAAAAGCGGCTAAGTGTTATGAGAATGGCGCACACCAAGGGCGGCCTAAACTTCCTTTAGATCCTAGTAAATCAGCTAGCTACACTCGAAATTGTTCACCTTCGTAGTCTCCTCAAGGAAGCGGAAAGTTTTATGACTTTCCTCTAATATATGGTTCCACTTGACGTCGAGCTATCTCTAGTTGCAAAAGTTCTAATTCCAGTACAAGTTGATCCTAGGCTCCAGTTGCCATTGAGGTAGAATGGAAGGGCTTGAAAATGCTTCACCTTGAAAAATATCTCATTGAAGTCATTGTAGGACTCATCAAAGAGGTCGAAGCACTTGTGCCCTGTGTGGCTCTGAATGTGATCCAAGATGATTTCCCATTATCCGTCTTGGAGAGAACATATGAAAAAATACGTTCATAGAAAGTGGAAGGTCAAAGTGGTTACAGCTGATCTCAAAAGATCAGATAAATGCCTAAGTGTTGGGATGCAATTGAGATGGAGCCACTTGTATAGCGTTGAGGACGTCTATTTGGAACCAAGAGAATGGAAATCAGATCCTAAGTCTTGTAAACAAAGTTTCATACATATACAAAAGAAGTGGGATCCCAACATCCGTTGCGTACAGATCCTCTCATCTCGGCCACAATGAAGGATGGGGAAGTTCTCCTCTAAAGTCCCATACTCCATCATGTTTAGATAACTCTAGAGCTTCTTCACCATTGCTGGCAAGTCCGTTATAGAGTGTGTTCCCGAGGGCTCATAGTGCACGCATTGGTAGAGATCCGCGTCAGGAGGCAGAGGACACTTCCTTTGCTGCTCCTCAAGAGAAAGCTTAGTTCTACCCATTATCTCGAAAAGACGGTTAAGGAATAAGACCTATAAAGGCAGAAGACTCGCTATTGATAGGCCTTAGGTATCTTTCCAATTCTTCCTCAATTTTGAAAATCAGACGATACCTAGGAACAATCTCTATGAGCATATCGTCGAAACTCCCACTAACTTAAGTCCAAAACTCAATAGTTGCAGGCTGCTTCCACACCCCAGAAGCAAAAGCACCATTGGATGCCCTTCCCCCGCTGCGTTGCAAGCGGTGAAGGCGCAGGTTGTTCAAGAATCTCCAAACAAGACCTTTCGTCTCCATCACTCCCTATTTCCCTCGCAGTAACCATAAAAAGAAAAGCGAAAAAAGAAAGGGAACTAGGGGAGTACCTTGAAAAGAGGAAGGAAATGGTGGTGACGAGAGCTAAACAAAGCAAAATCACCGCGTGGTGGCCCTAGAAATAACGATGTCCACTAGAAAGAGAGGAGGAGTATAGTGTTTCTGAAAGTTTAAGGAGCAAGGGAAGCAAAAAGTGGAAATTGTTTCCCCTCACCCCTTATTTATAGGGAAGGCAGAGATGTAATGGCCGCCTATACTCAGGAGCACTTTGGGAAAACCACCTAAATTTGAAATTATGGCAAGGTGTGGAAACCGAACGTTGTTGCATGTTCGCCACTCCTAGGAAGCCACATGGCAAAAAGGTTGATGTTACGTAGGTGAAAAGATAACTGCCTAGCAAACGAAATGTTTTAGACCAAAACAAGTGTCATATCTTCATCTATCTCGGGCATGACCTCGTCACAAATAACAAGAAGACTTCACGACAAAAAAATTAAGACATCATCTCACTTGCTCACGTCACCCCGTGTCCCATGGTCAAGAGCCAAGCTAACTGACCCTAGTGGACCACATGTGCGAGTTATCTATACCCCATATCCTAGAGTGAAATGCATGTTCTTGGGGGCAGGATGGATGACAATGGATGTACCCACAATCTCAACATAATACCTAAAAAACTCAGAACTCAACAGTCTAATGCTTATCAAAGTACTGACCTAGGGGCAATGTTTTGTATTGGGATTTGTGCCTCATTGGGCCAAGCCCATTCACAATGGGGATATTACATAAGGGACAAAATGAATGTTCCCTGCCAATGAACATAGGGAAGGTCAACTCTATGCAAGAAGGTGCAAGGAAGCTCCCTTCTATCACTGAAATGGCTTCTTTATCCCCTCATTTTTACATGGTACCTACGTTACTCCTTCTCATATAAGTAGAATATTGTAACTTTAAGGTAAGAATATTTTCTCTTATTTTCCATTCAAAAAATCCTAACTTATTTGAATGTTAGAGTGTCTTTACAGATATCAAATCTCTTATTTCAATACTCAAAGGAATTGCTAGAATAGAGTTCAAACTCTCTAAGGTGTTTACAACATCCTCAAAGTTTAGGACAGAATAAGTGTATATAATGACAAAAATATAAACTTTTATTTAATATTTGACATGTAACATTACCCAATATGAAAGAGAAGTAGAGAACAATATCTAATTAGAATGTCACGAGGATGATGCCAACGCGGGAAAAATCTTTGAGGGACATATATGATCCGGTGCTCAGGTGAGGGTGGGTCCTCAAAGGGACTCCATATTGCAGCAAAACAACTGAAACACTAATCATTCTTGCTGAGCCATTGCTAGCTAGGGAACAAATCAGGGGACAAAAGCAAGCAACAACCAACGATGCATATAAGGTTAAAATAAAATATAGTGATGGTTTGATAAAGATATTGTCCACCCCGACCACCGTCCCATATATTCGTTGATCCATACAAAAACAAAATCCCTCGAACTGGGAATTTGCTTCAGATCTCTTACCTATTTCCCCTGCGCGCCGCAGTCAACGTTGGCAGTGTCGCGCATGCGCATATATATATACATTACTATTAAATACATATTATATTACTTAGAACAGCTAAGTATTGAAATTTCTTTTCATATACATTTACATGAGCGGAGGGTATATAGTTGAAATGGTCTGTTAACCTCTATGGGTGCCAACACATATAACAGATATGTAATATGTTCTTTTCTGCACACACCAAGATCAGACAGTTTATTTGGACTATAGATATTATCTTGCTTTGAACTATGCAGAGTCTTACTGTGGAGTTCACACTAGCCCCTATATATGTACTTCTCCGTGATATTTGAGTTCATACTAGCCCCTATAGATGTATTTCTCTGTCATATTGCCTGCAAGTAGGGGTGTTCATTGCTTATATTAAATTAATTTTGAGGAAAAAAATCATCTGATTCAATTTAATTAATTTTTTTATTTTATTATCTAATTTGTTTTGTTTAAAATATAAATATAATATAATTCAATTCAATTTAAATCAATTTAGATTAGATCAATTTTTTGTTATAATCTTTTTATACATAAATTTATCAAATTATTCAAAATATGAAAATTCAAATTCATTAAAATACTTCAAATATAAATCTAAACTTATTCATCAAACTACAACAAATATAAGTTTAAACTATTTCATGAAAGTATAAATCTAAATTATAAATACAAGTCTAAATTAATTGTTAATTCTACAATAAATATCTAAATTCAATAGAGATAATTAAGTTTGATTTGGAAAATAGTAGAAAGTTCAAAATAAGTATAAGTTACATAGAAATTTTCAAGATAAACTATTATTTTAAAAAATGTATATAAAACTTTGACTCGATTTGAATTGGATCAATTTTCAAATTTTGATTTTCAAATTTCAATTCGAAATCTGATCCAATCTAATTAATTTTTTTTATTTTTCAATTTTTTGGTTTATTAGGTTTTTAGTTTTTCAACTCTATTTTTTCAATTTTGATTAGATTGTTTCAGTTTTGAACATTCCTATATCTACAAGGATTTTGATATGATAAAATGAGAGGTGCATTTTAAAGAATAAAATGAGCAATTATAATTATTGATGAAAAAAAATAAAGATATAAATTATCACATATGTATAATAAATAATGCAATAACCTGTATCTTATAAAATCCTAAATTCATAATTTTCTAATCAATTCCTCACTTTACAACTATATTCAGCTTTCAGATCCAAATCCTGGTTGCAATTGGCAGTGGGATTAGGAACTAATTTGGTGCTATAATTTGAAACTTTTTACACCAATTGTGATGTATAATGAATATTGGTCTCCTAAGGGCGTTTGGGGCTTGTTAAATTGGTTTTCTTGTGTGCATCATTGCTAAACATGTGGAAGGAAAACTTTGGGATAGATAGAAAAGAACTCTCAAGGTGGGGGCCGATCCCTTGAGTTGGACCTAAAGAACCAATTTGACTGCACCCATAACGAGGTATAAGTGTTCGAATTTTTTACCAACATCATAACGCGGACCACATACATATGTATAGCTTATGTCTGAGGGAGGATAACCAATTAGAAGCCCAATGATAGATTATATTGTATATGCAAGGGGCAGTGTGCATTAACCGGCACATTAACAGCTTATATAGACCAATATTAATTTTTAGTTGGACAATATGGTTTTCAGTTACTTGCTTCTCTGCATGGCAGAATTACCCGCTAGCTCGGCGCTTTCGATCCATGCAAGAAATAATAATTAATATATACAGTGGCTTATGTATCCATGCACGGAGCAGTATCTCAAGGCAATTTGGAAATTGAGAAAGTAAAAAAGTGGCTTAACGTCGTACGTGCTATATATATATATATATATATATATATATATATATATATATATATATATATATATATATATATATATATATATATATATATAGATATATTTAGTAAAAAAGTTTTTATTGTGAGAAGGTGAATGAAATAAATTTTAACTATATAACTATATATAAATAGTTAAGATTAAAAGATACTTAAAGGTTATATAATTATTTAAAAATGTCACATGTATTTATATTTTAATCTTAATCATTCATATAAGATTTAATAGTCAAAATTCTCTCATTTTACCTCTTACAATAAATATTTCTCTTACTAAATACGTTTTATATATATATATATATATAATTGATACCCTCTTAACAGAAAAGGAAAAAAATATATGAAGAAGATGAGGGGTATCTAATTCTACGGGAAAAAATTTACAATTTTTTTCATAAAAAACAATCATCCTAAAAAATTTCCCGCTTTAAATATTTTAGAGAAAAACTCCAGCTTTTAAATTTGTGTGGTGTTACTGGGCCTTTTCTGAACTTTCATTTGGTTTCTTTAAGAAAAAGAAAGAAAGAACAAAAGAAGATCAAAGAAAGCAACTCAGGTGTAGGAAGTAAAAACACGTAGCTTGAGAATGAAGTTTGTTCACCAGTTTTCTATCTCAAAAGAAGATACTTATTGTTAATTTACAAGATACCTACTGATGTACCAAGGCATATGCTGACATGCACGGCATGTGCATATATACATGGCATAAAGCCAAGAATGTACACTACAGCATTATTGAGTTTGAAAACATACGTACAGAAATCTTAAGCCGTGCACATGTCATGATGGAGTGAATAAATAACATTTGTTATTTTGGAAAAAGGAGTATTTTTCTAGTAAGTCAAAAGATTACTTATAAATAATATTGTGTCTCTATTATTGGTTTATCCCACATAACGTTCATGAGATCTAGTTATACATATGCTTATGTGTCACAACTAGAAGTCCATCCAAACAAATTGTCCTCCCTCCATATTGCATTTGGCTTTTTTGGCTCTAACTGTTACATCTTTACGTGACCCTTTACCAATAGACAAGAAGCACCCAATGCATGATCTTTGCTCACTGGAGTAGCTGAAAGTGGTATACACTCCAGTCTCCACAACAGAAGCTAACAAGTAACAAGTACCTAGAAGGAAGACAAGCATTGAGTGGCAATGATAACATGCTCATGATTGCAATAATAATCCATCTTTGTACTAAAGCATATTGAAAATGGCCATACAATGGAAAAAAGAAGAGCAATGTTATATAAGACAAGCATTGAGTGGCAATGGTAACATACTCATGATTGAAATAATAATCCATCTTTGTACTAAAGCAGATTGGAAATGACCATTATATGAAAAAAACAGCAATATATATATATATATTATATATATATATATATATAATTTTATATTTATATATTTTTCATTATTTAATTATAATTAAATTTATTTTTATTTTCTATATTTATATTCTAATTTTATCGTGTATTTCTTATGTGGGACATGTATTTTTAAAATAACTTGTAAGAAGCATTATTAGAAAAAAGAAAGACATCCTCCATACCCACTCATTACAAGAACGAATTAAACTAGTTTCGCAGTCAGGTGTTCGGGTGGTAAACGTGGGTACTCACTCACTTTATTCACCTGACACTGCATGTACTTTGGATCCTGTAGAGTGGGGTGTGTTCCTCACGCCAACTATCTCACAACTTACTATTGATCTTACTTATACTTAGGAGAAATTATTAGATGTTTCAGGAACAATGTTGGATCATGCTTACTCCACTTAATTTCTCTTCTAGTTAGTGGATAAAGATAGCGTCCTCGTTTCTCTTTCGGGTGTCACTCTTATGATGAAAGCTTTTCAGTTTATTCCCAAGTTTTTAAAACCCATCCCCACCAACCCGCCTAGTTGTGGAATATCATTTCAAAATTTGAATTTAACAAAGGTAAACTAATTTGAAACAAGAATAAAGATATAGATAGACATATATTATATTAGAGCAATACTAGGAATAATATGAAGAAAATTGCAATGCAGAGAAGACATGAAAGCTTTCATTTTTTTTTTTCTTTTGGTAAGCAAAAATTGAGGAGTAGATAGAGGACCTGAAACTGAAGGCTTTGGTTTTGGAGTATAGGATCAGTGTCTAGGGAAAGAAAGAAAGAAAGAAAGAAAGAAAGAGCCACATGAGAAGCATGGAGTGAGAGTGAGGGCGCGTGTGAGAAATGAGAATATATCCCATGCTTGTGGGAGGAGGTCGAGTGGGTCCAATGGTGGGTGGGGCTTGCAAGTAGAGTGCTCTTTCGGTATGCGTTCTTTATCGGGGACCCAAATATTCTCAGCTTCTGTCACGTCAGATACGACTAGCGTGACGTATCTTGCAGCTATTTGTTCACATATGAACCAAATCACCATCAACGGTTGTCATTCCTCCAAGTCAACAACAACAGGTGATTCTGACCAAATCCTACAGTCCATTTTTCAGTGAAGATTTAGTCAAGCTGAAATAAGCAATTGGATCACACTAAATTAAAGAAGGCATGCAATAATTTTTTCGACAATCATCTTAAGTACACATATTTATATAAAGTATTTTATATTAAAAAATGTTAGTTATACATACTTAAATTTACATAAGTTACTTATATATATAAGACGGAAATAAAATATAAAGTATATAAAAGTTTAAATATGATTAATAAAAGTGTATGAATAGTTTATTTTTAATATTTATTAATATTTATTATTTTATTATAATTGAATTTATCTTATTTTATATATATTTACACTATAATATCACATTAGATTTAAGTGGTAGAATTAAAATTTAGATGTATAAAAAATAAAATAAAATTTATTATAATTAAATAATAAAAATTATATAAATATAAAATAATATATATATATAAGTGTGTATGTAATATTATTATAATTTATGCAAAAGAGAGGCACTAGAGAGACAGCATAAGGCCCACCATTGTTGTCACCGACGGGGTTTAACACTGTAGGTCAGGGACAACATGGCAACTCGCACTCACTAGCCTCACCTTTTTCTTCCTTCTTATTCACTGTCCCGTCCCATGTAGCAAGCATACACATGCTACCATACCTCTCTTCCCCCATCTCTCACTGAACGCTTCACATTATTCCTCATCAACCCCCCTAACACTTCCTAGCTACCTTATGTCGCTCCTCTTTCTCCGTGCAATGCCGTTCACAAACTGCTAGTAGTAGTGGCACTTTAGCTTAACAAAGTACACTGCTCGATCAGAAGAGAAGAAAGAAGGCCTGGGTGCACTGCTGTTATCCCCTATCCCCAGCTGGGCTTTGCTTGTAAATGGGTTTATCTTCTCTGCACATCTGCATGGAATCATCAGATCATTGGTTGCAGGTATGCCATGCATATGAAAATGTACATTATTTGCCTCTAATTTTCTTTATCATGATGGCTTCCACGAGAAAAGCAAATTGATGCATGAAGAATTTAAACTCCATTAATTCCTCATACTTCTCACACATTAATCAAATCAAGTGCAGTGGTAAAAATAGCAGATTGGCAAGAGAGAGTTTTTGCTGAAGGTTTATAGTTAATTATAGTTACTTAGTAATTCAGTTAAACTGCTATATATGGATATTAATTAAGAATACCATATATATGGTATCTTGCACTCTGCAACCTCTCTGTTTAATTTGTATTCTGAGTTGGACATAAGTATGTTATGGTTCAAAGGGAAGGGAAAAAAACAAAAGAATAAAAGCCAAGGAAAAGAAAATTAGGAGAAGCTAGAAAGAGAACAAAAAGAATAAAAAGAAAAAGACATGTAAAAATCCAACATGACAAATTTTTACAGTACGTAACACATTTTCATCATCACATATTCAAACTTCTTGTTTCTTTATACAAAATGTCAGGGCACAATTCACGAGGAGTCTGGAATGGATTCTTCTTCACCATCTGCGGACATGCTTACATGCTCAAGGCCCATGATAGAGAGGAGGCTAAGACCCCCACATGACCAAGCTGTAAAGTGCCCCAGGTGTGATTCAACCCACACCAAGTTCTGCTACTACAACAACTACAGCCTCTCTCAGCCAAGGTACTTCTGCAAGACATGCAGGAGGTACTGGACCAAAGGAGGCACTCTTAGGAGCATCCCTGTTGGTGGAGGTTGCAGGAAGAACAAGAAAGTTTCCGCCAAGAAATCCAACGATCAATTAGCCAATAATCAAAACCAACCACAACCAGGACCCTCCTACCATCACAACCCGAAAGACCTTCAACTTTCTTTCCCAGATGTGCAATTTTCCCACCTTAGTAATTTACTTGGGACTAATGCTGGGGCACTGGGAAACCCTAATTTCATGGAGAGCAAGTATAATATTGGTATGCTTGAGAACCCTAGGCCTATTGACTTCATGGAGAGCAAGCTGGAAGGCATAATTGGGAGTAGTTCTAGGAATTTTGATTTTTTTGGAAATGGTGATATGAGTATGGCTGTTGGGCTGGGAGATCACATGAATGGTCAAAATGGGTTGCCACCTAATTTTCATGCTCTTTGTTCTCCTGCATTTGGTGGCATGTCCCTTGATGGCGGCAACAATAATGGGGCTTACATAATGGACTCTTGCCAGCGTTTGATGCTGCCATATGATGCTCATAATGAGGACCATAATGACTCAATTGATGTGAAGCCAAACCCTAAGCTATTGTCCCTTAAATGGCAAGACCAGGGTTGCTCTGATGCTGGGAAAGAGTCATTTGGGTATCTGAACGGTTCAGGATCATGGACTTGCATGATGAACGGCTATGGATCTTCCACATCAAACCCTTTGGTTTAAAAGACTAATCTCACTACTCGTTTCATGGATGATCAACGGCTAAGCCCTCTCTTGGCTTGGTTCATTTGATCAATGGCCTAATCAATCACTTTCCCTATATATATATTATTTAAAATATTATATATACATAAAGCCTTTTGATGGGAAGGTTCCTCGTATTTTCCTGTGTAGTGTTTCTTTCTATCAGGGTGGTCTTGATCAGGTTCTATTGACTTAAACAAAGAGAGAGTGTGAATGAGAAGCTTCAGAGTCCAAATCCACTGCCTTGGTGCGTTACCTTTAATTTTAATGTGGTTTATATATATTTGTGTCTTAGTGTGCGACACGTCATGAAAGCTTTAGGATTTATGCTGTAACATCGAGGAGGATATGATAGTTCTTTTCCAGTTAAAGAAAATGCAGTAGTACTATATTATCTTTATGAAGCCCTTTGTCTATATGCTTGTGGGATTATTATTTATGTCCTTAATTACAAGTGTTCTGACTTCTTCTGCCTTCCTCATAAGACATTTTAAGCAATTTTTCTCAAGGGACCAATACTTTTCATGGAGTGGAAGTTTCAGTTATCCAGAGACTGAATTGTGAATATTCCATAACACTTGGGAGTTGGGACATGTTTCGTTATAACTTGGAACGCTTAAGAAGTAAAACAAGAGAACATTTGAGACAGATAAAACCCAGGGATGAAAGTTTTTTGAACTCGGTTAGTACAAAAAGAAATGCAAAGCAATTAAAAGTGAAATACACAGCTCATTTTCATCGTGGGATCCATAATTTCTAGCCATATTCTAGCTATAGTGTGAACGAGAATTAAAAATTAAGGACAATTTGTTTTAATTATGACTTTCTTATTATATATTTTTTCCATCTTTATTTTATCTTCACTCCTATTAAGCAAGAATAAATTAAGTAAACGATTTTCTGTTTTTTCCCCCTTTTTTCATTTGCTTTACCAATTACGAAGCACATAAGTATCAGAAATCATAATCTTTTCATTTCATTCCATTTTATTTTTTTTTCCTTTCTATTTTTCACATCCTCTTTCTACAAAGCATAGCCTTAGTCCCTGTACTCAAGAATGGTTGCAGCACTCAAAGATAATAAACGTATATATAATTGCAGAGATGCAAGTATTCGTTTGACTATACGTGTTGGAGAATTCTCCACCACCTCAAAGATACATTATTGATGCATGAATTCGAATAGAGAAAATCTCTTTCTATTTTTTTGGTAGATCTATTCAGCTATGATGGAAACAAAGAACTTTTATTTCTTTTTCTGATACAAGTTATACTTTATCTGTTACGTACAACTTAAATTCCCCAACTAGGATGCTTGTCATATGGCTAAAGAAAAAGTTTTATGTACATATATCAGAATGTATATCAATGCCGCAAAAGATGAACTTTGTATTGATGGTTTACCACGATGGATTATTACGATGACTGTTCTGAAGTGGATTCAGCGGGTACTTGAAATAGGCACGTGACAGAGGTTTCTTTCTTGAGCAGCAGCGATCAAGCGTATTGAAACAGAGGAGTAGGTACCTGTAAAAGACACTCTGAAATTCAAGTTAGATCATGTTTAATGAAGGCAGTCTGTATATTAGAAGAGATGCATACCTTTGAAACTTGACATGACATTTATATGAGCGTTTTAGGGTTTGTGCAATACAGTTATTTAGGATTAATATCTGTTAGAGATTGTGATCCATTTTAACCAATTTTCCTATTTATGTGGGATGTAATTAGCTTTCATATCCATCAAGAATACTTGAAAGATTTATTCCTAATAAATAGGTAGATATACTCATCAAGATAGCGCATAATAATATCTGGATATTATTCTGGTGGGCTGGTTGCTCCTGACTGATAACACAAAATCCTAGTTCAGAACAGTTGCTTTTAGTTTGGCTCTTAGATGGGACAACTAAGTATTAAGATACCCATGTTTAGTAGGAGCACATGACACGCAGTGAACAAAGGGATCCAAGTCAGACTTAATGTCAGATCTCACAATGTTTTCGAAAGGGCTGAGGTTCGTGATATATCATAGTATTCTTCCGAGGTTGACGAGTAAGGCCGGGGTCCGAGTCAGATCGCTCTGCTTGCATTGTCATTTCGCTATCCGAGGTGTGTCATACGTTGCCCCCATGTATTCAAGGGGTCTCAACCGTACGTTGAATGAGTTCCTGTCAGGGTGTCAACGACAGACTCCAGTTGAGTGTGTGTCAGATTGGCCCGTGGGATAAGATTCTGGATCATGGTCTAGAGTAGACTCGAATCCGGCGGTGGTCAGGAACTCGAAGTGGTTGCCTGAGTCGCTGATCCTCTTCGCGGTCAACTTGGATCTTGCGGTGACTGTGAACTTGAAGGGGCTGCTTGAGACGCTGGTTCTGGTCGCGGTCAACTGATGCGGATATCGGCAAGTGCACCGAATTGACAAAAGTAATAAAAAGTGAGTAAAGTATCGTCCCACGAGGATTAAGTTATTAATTACTAAATTAACTGAAAATAATACTATTTAAGCTAACAAAAAGAGAGTTGGTAAAAATTAAATTAAAAAGAAAAATAAAAATCAGTAAATAATAAATCAAAGGGGTGAAAAATAATAATGTTAAAGCGTTAGGGTTCAGATTTCACTTGAACTCTTTAGATGCACACTCAAATATTGGTTTAACTACGTTCTATTTCAATGATTTATGGTTAATTTCCAAAATTAATTAATACCCAATCCCTTGGTATATTAATCCTTTTACGCTAATTGAAATTAACTAATCCCTTAGTCTAACTCCAATTAGAAAGGCATTATCAAGAACGAGAGAATTAAAAGAAAGACCACATAACCCACAACGTTTATTCCTAACGATTACAGAAGTTATGATGTTTATCACAAGTTCTAAGTTCATGCAAATTTTCTCAAATCATACATAAACCTAAAAGATCATTCCCAAATTGGCCAGATTTAGAAAAGCATTAAGAATAGAGACAAACACGTAAATCATGAAATAGAAACATAAATTAAACCCATAAAAGAAAGTTACATCATCCAAGAACAAGATCCATTATCCCCCTAACAATGGGAAATTAGTTACACATGGAAAAAGAAGAACACAAAGGGAAGAATATGACAAACTCCATTGTAGAAAGGTGGAAAGGTTGAAGAAAATCCCTAATCTTCAATCCTAATTGCGCCCACACCACATTAGGGTTTGTGCCTCTTAACGACTACTGCCTTCTCTCCAAGTGTCTAAGAGTATGTAAAAAGAAAAGTGTGAAAAGATGTGTTCAATTTTGGTAAAACTTTCTTTTTTTATAAGAAGCTGGCATTACGCGTGGCTCGCGCTCATTCTTCGGCCAGCACTCGGTCACTCAAGTAACGATGTAGTATTTGCAACCGGCGCTCAAGCTTGAATGGCGCTCAAGCGCTCGACTAGTGGCGGTGGGATTCTAGCTCAGAGCTCAACGAGCTCCTGACTTGATTTTTCAGCTTTTCTTCGTCATTCAAGTGTCCAGTTCTTCCATATACAAATACCTAACAAAAACACATAAAATCACATAATTAACATATAATTTAGAATAACTAAAAATAAAAGAAATTTGAGAACAAACTCAATCAAAAAGATTAAAAGAGGATGAAAACCCAAGATTTTGAACCGTAAAAATATGAATTTTTGCGGGGGTTCATCACTCCCCAAACTTAAACTTTTGCTTGTCCTCAAGTAAAAGAAAATCAAAAAAAAAAAAAAAAAACTAAAACTCAAAGCGGACTCAAATATGGCAACACCAGGATATCAAAAATCATTCATATCCTCAAAAACTACTTCACAATCTAATTTCAAAGTGTCACACATGAACAATCCAATTATCACAGATCATGCAACTCTTATACACAAATGACTTCCCAAAAACATGAATGAAAGACTCAATCTCCTCAAAGAGTACAAGCCCAAATGAGTTTATAAAATTGTAAATGCACATCAAATCCACACCCATAGGGTTGTTTTTCATCTCTCTCTCCACTAATGTAAACAACATATAATCAAAGATTAAAAGGGTCTTTAAAAGCTTGTAACGTAAGGCCAATGATATGAGTTAAGAAAGAAGTGGTAGGATAATGAAAACAAAAGTTGAGATACAAAATCATGTAAATTTCATAATTCAAGCCTCAAAATACAAGATAAGTGCAAAACGGAGCATAAGAAACAACACAACATTCATTTTTTTTTTCTTTTTCAACAATTTGCACCCCAGACTTATTTCTTTGTAATACTTTGGGTGAACTTTCTTATTTTTTTTTCTTTTCTCTTTTTTTTCTTTTTTCTTTAAAATTTTTCAGCTCTATAAAACTTCATGCACCAAAATAATGAAGACTTAAATAATAAAATAATACAAAATATGCACTCAACAGAGGTTATGTAAGAAAGAATTTTTTTTTCATATGGGTATGGGAAAAGGAAAATGTGGGTAAAGAAAAGAAACAGAGGCCAAACAATAACAAGGTGCAAAAGGGACCTAAGGATAAACTGTGTTTACAGGTTGGCTTGAAAGGCTCAAACGGTCCAAAAAAGGCCCTTATCATTTCCTTAATCATGCACTGCCTATGATTTTGCCTCAAGAGAGAATCAAACAACTTCTAGATGCAAATCATCCACACACATGCAATCCCATAAACTTTCTCTAAGCTTGACATGCAATTAAAATCCAAAGTCTATCAATCATAAAGATGGGAATAACATCCATACATAATTGAAACAATAGAGATAAATGTAACTTATAAATTCTCATGTGCTATCCCCAAGAAATCAAATCAATCCACAATTCAAACAATCATTAGATATTCAATTCAACACACTGGCATGCATAAAATGACTCAAAACACAATAGGGATGATGATGACAAAATAAAAATAAAAAGAACAAATAATAAAATGAGTAAATGCAAGAAAGGAAAAGAAAAACTCTTTTTGGCGACCGACAACTATATACATCCCCCTACAAAGGCTCCGAACTCAGGGAGGCACCTAAGCCAACTCAACATTAGCAAACTTCAAGACAAAGAGAAATGTTAGTCAATAAAATAAGAAAATAAAAATAAAAATAAAAGAGAAAAAGAGAGAAAATTTGGGTTGCCTCCCAAAAAGCGCTTGTTTAACGTTATTAGCTCGACATTGCCTTTTATTCATCAAGGTGGCTTGAAGCAAAAGAAGTAGGATGACATTTTTCTCTTATCAGCTCGTTGCCTCCATACTCTGTCACTGCCTCTGGAATCAATCTGCAATAAATCAGTGGAAGCTGGAGAATCTTTTTCAAATACAACACTTTTAGAAAGAGGAGGTCCATTCTCCTTTTCATCAACCATCTTGGGAGAAGGAAAATCAGCATTGACTGATGATGAAGGACTCTTATTAGCCAAATCCTGTAGAGACTTATCTTGAATGCATTTAATAGAGGCATAGAGATCTGATGTCAGTGCAGATTTATCAAAAACATTAATAGTCACCTGATCACCATCCACCCTGAAAATAAGCTCTCTTCTAGGCACATCAATCAACGCTCCTGAAGTAGCCAAGAACAGTCTTCCAAGAATCAGAGGAATATCAATGTCCTCATCCATATCCAAAATCACAAAATCAACTGGGAAAATGAATTTGTCAACCTTCACTAGCAAATCTTCCACTATACCATATGGGTGCTTAATTGATCTATCAGCCAGTTGAAGAGACATTGTAGTTGGCTTCACTTTATCAATCCCAAGCTTGCAGAGAATTGACAATGGCATTAAATTGATGCTAGCCCCTAAGTCACATAGAGCGTTCTCAATAGTCAACTCACCAATAGTGCACGGAATAGTGAAACTACCTGGATCTTTCAATTTAGGAGGTATTTTCTCTGAATATATATGCACTCCTCGAGAAAGTGCCACAGTCTCATCTTCTTTTAGCTTCCTCTTCTTTAACAAAGAAATCTTTCATGAACCTTGCATAAGAGGGCATCTCGCTCAAGTGCCTCAAAGCAAAAGAAATGTTAATCTACTGACTTTTTTGAAGACTTCTAAGAACTTGAAAAACTGCTTTTCTTGAATCTCCTTCCTGAATCTTTGAGGATAAGGAAGTTTAGCATAAAGTGAAGAATCAACTATTTTCTTCTCACATTCCTTCTTCTCTCCGCCACTTTGGTTGCTCTTCTTTAGCTTCTTCATTACTGACACTCTTGAGATGGGACATCTGCAATGGAAACATCAATTTCCTTTGTCCATCCAAAGTCTTGTCGCTTCTCAGTGTAATTGCATGACATTGTTCCTTTGGATTGACAACAGTATCACTCGGGAAGGTGCCTGGAGGTCTCTCTTGAAACTGTTTTACTATCTGCCCTACTTGATTCTCTAAACTTCTAATTGCCGCCTCATGATTCTTAAAATTGGCCCTCGACTCTTCCATAAAAGTTGAAGTCTGTTTCATAAAAACAGAGGTCTGCAAAGAGAGTTTCTCCACTGTAATCTCAAGAGGAGATTTCTTCTCTGGTTGAGGATTCAATGGCACTGTTTGATTGCTCCAAGAAAGATTGGGATGATTTCTCCACCTTAGATTATATGTATTTGAAAATGGAACACCCTGAAGTCTGGAAGGATTACCCATATAATTGACCTGCTCTTGAGAACTAAAACCAGAATTGCTTGCCTCACATCCACCATTAGCATGATTACCTCCACGAAGTCACAAATTAACCTTTGATGGTTCATGGAATTTATCCGCATACTCTCCTCTTGCTTAGTTAGGTTAGCCAACTGCTGAGAAATACTTTTGTTTTGAGCAAGTAAGACATCAAAAGTACCAAGCTCCATTACTCCTTGTCCGACTAATGCTCTCTGATATTCATTAGTGACCATAACCTCAAATAATTCCTGAGCCTCTTTAGGAGTCTTAGTGTTTAAAGACCCACCTGCAGATGCATCCACCATAAGTCTTGTGGATTGATTTAAACCATTATAAAATATTTGTACCTGTTGCCAAACCTCAAATGCATGGTGAGGACATCTCCTTAATAGCTCCTTGAATCTCTCCCATGCTTCATAGAGAGATTCTCCCTGATTCCGAGTAAAGCAAGCAATCTCACTCTTTATCTTCATAAACATTGATGGAGGAAAGTATCGAGTCAAAAATTTGCTAACCAAATCCTCCCAAGTAGAGATGCTCCCTTGTGGCTGGGCTTGTAGCCAGCTCTTTGCTTTATCTCTGAGTGAAAATGGGAACAGTCGTAATCTAATGGCATCATCAGTAACGCCATTATACTTAAAAGTATCACAGAGCGCAAGAAATTCGCAATATATAAGTTTGGATCTTCGCATGGCCTCCCCAATGGATAATTTAAATTGTAAAGTTGCTTGGTTTAATCTCAAAATTATTATTTGAATAGCAGGACGCATAATACTAGTAGAAATATTCTTAAGACTGGGGTAGCATAGTCACCAATGTACGTCGTTACTCTTTATACAACTCTTTTTCATCTTTTCCTCTACTTCTTCAAGCTTCTTCCTTTCTCTAGCTTTCTGTTTCTAATTATTTCTCTATCTCTGGATCAAAAATTAATTCTTCCGATTCTAGAGAACCTTGCATAAATAACCAAACAAGCAAACCAAAGTAAGTAATGAAGGAAATTAAAAATAAAATAAAATAAAATAAATGACTAATAAAAATAAATAAAGAAAACAAAAATAAAAGAAACAAAATAAAAAGAAAATTAAATGAAGAAAAAATGAAAATGAAAATTAAAATTAAAATTAAACAATTAAAAAAATGCTCAAATTAGTGTCTTTCCAACTACCATTTAATATTAATAACAATATAAAGAACGGCGCCAAAAACTTGATGCGGATATCGGCAATGCAATAGAATCGACAAAAGTAATAAAAAGTGAGTAGAGTATCGTCCCACGAGAATTAAGTTATTAATTACTAAATTAACTGAAAATAATACTACTTTAAGCTAACAAAAAGAGAGTTGGTAAAAATTAAATTAAAAAGAAAAATAAAAATCAGCAAACAATAAATCAAAGGGGTGAAAAATAATAATGTTAAAGCGTTAGGGTTCAGATTTCATTTGAACTCTTTAGATGCACACTCAAATGTTGGTTTAATTACGTTCTATTTCAATGATTTATGGTCAATTCCCAAAATTAATTAATACCCAATCCCTTGGTATATTAATCCTCTTACGCTGATTGAAATTAACTAATCCCTTAGTCTAACTCCAATTAGAAAGGCATTATCAAGAACGAGGAATTAAAAGAAAGACCACATAACCCACAACGTCTATTCCTGAAGTTATGATGTTTATCACAAGTTCTAAGTTCATGCAAATTTTCCCAAATCATACATAAACCCAAAAGATCAAAACGATTTAGAAAAGCATTAAGAATAGAGACAAACAAAAATCATGAAATAGAAACATAAATTAAACCCATAAAAGAAAGTTACATCATCCAAGAATAAGATCCATCATCCCCCTAACAATGGGAAATTAGTTACACATGGAAAAAGAAGAACACAAAGGGAAGAATATGACAAACTCCATTGTAGAAAGGTGGAAAGGTTGAAGAAAATCCCTAATCTTCAATCCTAATTGCGCCCACACCACATTAGGGTTTGTGCCTCTTAACGACTACTGTCTTCTCTCCAAGTGTCTAAGAGTATGTAAAAAGAAAAGTGTGAAAAGATGTGTTCAATTTTGGCAAAACTTTCGTTTTTATAAGAATTATTACGCGTCCGGCGCTAGCGCCATTCTCCGGCGCTTAGGCGCTTATCACTCAAGTAACGATGTAGTATTCGAGAATAGCGCCCACCATGCTCAAGCGCTCGACTAGCGCTCGGGCGGTGGGATTCTAGCGCTCAGCGCTCAACGAGCTCCTGACTTGATTTTTACTTTTCTTCATCATTCAAGTGTCCAGTTCTTCCATATACAAATACCTAACAAAAACACATAAAATCACATAATTAAAATATAATTTAGAATAACTAAAAATAAAAGAAATTTGAGAACAAACTCAATCAAAAAGATTAAAAGAGGATGAAAACCCAAGATTTTGAACTGTAAAAATATAAATTTTTGCAGGTTCATCATCAACTCGAACGAGATGGCCGTAAAATGCAAAGGACAGACGGCGGTGAAACGAGGTGCACCGGTGGAGGCTTGATGGTGAGTCTCTATACGTCCGCCATTCTCTTAGATAGTTGTGACCTACCATGGGTGAGCACGAACTGGGGCCGGAATAGCCGTGACCCATGAGCAGGGAGTCATGCTATGATCTGCCACCACCACAACCCGTGACCTCCACGTGGCACCAACACCATCAAACCCCACCTTGTCAACCCCCATGTCAGCAACTCGTGGGTGGAGGACGATGGAGCTTTAATGGGTGCAGCAGTGCTAGCTTTCAAAATAGAGGCTGGAACTTGAATCTCCGCCTGTGGCATCTGTGATCTGATTTGATCTGTTCTGTAGTCCGAGTTCCGATATGTAGCTTTCCTTTTGCCGGGCAGCATTTTGGGGAATTTGGTGAAGACACCCATAGCGGGGGCAGAGGTGCTCTAACGGGGTGTACGACTTGCCTTTACAACTTCTGCCAGAGTCCTCTTCTCAGATCTATGTCAAGGCCCGGGATCGCAAAGAGGAGGACCATGATGGCCTCTGCTCCCAATGTATACCCAAGCACAACACATTGAAAAGAAGATCTGTGTTCATAGAGAATGATCCTCAAGGAGACAATCCAATGCAGTGATTCAACTACACCAGAACGAATCACGCTTTGGGTCATAATGGGAGCATCCCCAGTTTTAGATTAAACTGGTTTTGTGGAAAGTTTTGAACTTTTGCAACTTTGTGGCGGTAGCCATCTGCAAGAGCCTGGAATTGAGTACCAGGGCTTTAATGGGCATGGCGGAACTGTATTTCAAACTGTGTGGGCCCAAAAAGCATCTTTGACGGGTGAGAGAACTGGTAAGTATTGTGACTTTCTGAGTTGCTTTTTGGCAAAGTGCCATTGTAATGAATTTCGTGAAGTAAATCAAACCGTGCATCGTGATGTTAGCCATTGGAAACTAGCTGTGTTACTGATCATGATAGTGGTGATGGGAATCAAAGTTTATCGTTCCCACAAACGACGCCAATGTTTTGAAGTGGATTCAAATGGGTACTTGAAATAGGCACGTGATAGAAGTTTTCTCCTTGAGCAGCAGTGATCAAGTGTATTGAAACAAGGGGTAAGTACCTCAAAAGATACGCTCCAATGCTCAAAACGATCTATTAGAGGAGATGCATAGCTTTGAGACTTGATATAACATTTATAAGAGCATTTTAGGATTTGTGTAATGCAGTTATTTATGATTAGTATTCGTTAAGGATTGTGATTCATTTTAACTAATTTTTCTATTTATGTAGGATGTAATTAGCTTTAATATCTATCAAGGATACTTGAGAGATTTATTCTTAATAAATAAGTAGATATACTTTTCAAGATAGCGCGTAGTAATATCTGAGTATTATTCTAATGGGTTAAGTTGTTCCTGATTGATAACCCAAAATCTTGATCAAGAATGACGATGTTAGAAGTGTTTTATTTATTTTTCTTTCCATTATTTTTCCTAATAATTTAACTATTTGAATTCTCAAATAGTTGCACAATCTTTCTTTTCTCGCAAGCGTAAGTGCTCTACTAAAAATATCAAAATAACGTAGCACAAGAAGGTGAATTGAAACTTTATTAGTGGGCAAACGACGACTTTACATTTCACAGGATGGGAGATATTACAAGAACTAGTTATGCTACATATACGCTGCACGAATTTCTTAAATAAAATATATATGATTTTGAGTTTTTATTTAATAAATAAATATTTATTACTTTATTGAATTAACTTAATTTGTTTTAAGAAAAGTTTATAATAAAAAATTTAAAGAGAACGTCTGGTTAAATTTTCTTTAAGTATAAAATAAAATAATCTAAAAATATTTAAAATATAATAATTATATGACTCAATTTTATTTTATTTGTTTATAACAATATTTAAATGTACTTTTTAACTTTATATACATAATTTAAATGAAAAAGGTTATTATATTTATTTGGACATGTTTGGTAATTTTTTTAAGACTTGAAAAATCTTTATAATCGTTACTCTTTATCTTTTTTTTTTTTTTTAATTTTACAAAATAGCTTTCTAGCTCAGTCTTAATTATTTTTCAATAACTTTTATCTAAATAAAGACATTATGTACTACTTAAGATATATGTTTACTATGTTATCTTATATATATTAATAAAAATTTAAATGCAACTTTATACTAATATTATTAGTACAAATAAAGAGAAATGTATTATCAATAAGATATATAAAAATTAAATAAAATTATAATATTATTCAAATATTCTTATCATTAGAACTTGCAACATTAAGATTAAAAGACAATAAATTTTATAAATATGTAAAAGAATAGAATTTAAAGGATATTTTATTAATGTATATTTTTATTTTCCTCTATGTAAGATTAATTTATGAAATAAAGTAGGCATTTTTATAATTTATTAAAAATAAATACACTTTGATTGCTATTTCATAAAAAAAACTTGAAAAAATTTTAAAAAAACTTTCACGTGATAAAACAATGAAAAGTCAAGAAAAAAAATTTGACGGGTTAGAAAAAAAATTAAGAGCCAAGAAAATTATGAATGGGAAAAGTGAAAAGTCAAACAAATAAATAAAGTAATTAAAAAGAATTTAAAAAATTAATTTTTAGAAAAGATGCCACATGGCAATTGTAGTGGAACAATTTTTATAGATTATATACTAGAGTTTACACTCATGAGATAAATAATATTGTATACGAGATAATACTTAAAAATAATATATATACTATTAAATAAAATTAAATATTTTAAATAATTATTTTAATAATTACATATTAAAAATTGACTGATAAATAATTCTAGAGTTTTATTCTTTTTTTTACTTGATTTTTAGAGTTTAATTCTGATGTATTTTTAAGGTTAATTAATTTAGTTTCCAAACAATAAATTACATGTAGATTTCATATAAAATATTACATATAAGAAATCTAAAATATTATAAAATTACACACACACTCATATATATATATATATATATATATATAAGAATAATATTAGTTTGTTCAAAAATACATAATTAATTAATTTATCTTCATAATAATAAATTAATTTTCAATTATGTTAATATTTCCTTCAGGAAAAGTTTTCATTTCGTAAATATTAATATATTTTAATGCAAATTTTTCATTATGGTGCAATGCAATATTGACAATGGAGAAAATAGTGAATGGTTAAGATGTCAAAGATACCCAATAGCTAAACCTCCTCAAAACTATCTTACAACTCAAGAAGGGAAGTTGGTAGTTTGAAAGTTGACTTCATTTATTTCTGTACAAAAAAATACAAAAGGTCAATTATATTCATTTTCACATAATTGGATTTCAAGTAGGACTTGAGAAGGTTTAATGTTCTCTTGGTTACACAGTTAAATATATTTGCTTGAACAAAGGTCTCTGCAAGTTCAATACAGGGATTATGTCCTAGTTACCATTCCACAAAATTTAAAAATTATTGTATAAGTCAGGTTCATGGAAAGCATGATATTACTAATATTTTCTTTTTCATTAACATTGAATTCAATTGAAGCTGGAATATGGAAAATGTGATCATATGCTTTCGCAATTCATCTCAGCTTTTTTCTTGTAAATCTGCTTGGAAAATCTCAATTGGTCGCCATTCTTTCACAATAACATGAGGTGCAATGACTAAGCTTAAGAGCATCGAGAGAAAAATCAAAGTCAAAACTCTGTATTCAAACTAATCATAAAATCAAATAGTGTTAAAAAAATTAGAAAGAAAAAAGCATTTATGTATACTATTAATCTATATCAATATTTTATTAATAAAGGGGATTGGTACTTTGGTCACAATTTTTTACTCTGAAAATATCATTACAATCATTAAAAGGTTGACTATTGAAAAGGGTAAAACCGAAAATTACACGCTACTCCCTGTTCAATGAGAAGCAGTTTATCACATATAAAAAAAACTTAGTTTTAATTTTTTTATATATTCATTATATTTATTTTATCAATTAAATTATAATAATAAACATAAAACAATATACCTATGTTCTGTCCTTTATCACATCGCACCTTCTACTAAAATTTATACCTTCGACGCTTCGCACTTTCTACCGCACAAAGATACGGTTTTATTGCACAGACACAGATATAACTGCTTTACTATTCTCTTTACTTCCTACTCTTATTTCTCATTCCTCTTCTATTCTCCCCACATTCATACCGTTCAACTCACATTCTGGCAGTTTCATTCAGCAACCTGAAATAGAGTTATTATAGCCTTAAATTGAATTAAAATAAGAAAGTTATCAAGTCTACTTTGTCTTAGTTTTAGATAGAATTATATTTAAGATCATGAATTGGTTCATACTTAACTATAGGCCAAATTTTATCATGTTTATGTGTATTTCATGAAGCTATTTTACCTATTCTTGATAATAAATCTAAAACTTGTTATGTGATATAAATTGCAGGTATCAAAGAATAACAATAGAGTGGATTTTGGAAGGAAATCATGAAGGAAGTAAGCATAATTAATTGGAATTTGTAAAAATTAAGGGAATGTTAAGTGATAATCAATCCCTAGCCCTTTAATCTATTGATTTCTTCTCATTTTTATCTTATTAAAAATCTTTTAAAATACTTTTACTCACTTTATTTACTATTTTTGCTCATTTCATGTTACTTAATCAATTTTCATATCAATCAGTTGTCTAGATAGTGAATGGAATAGTAAAATTGATACTCAATAGTAATCAATTCTCATGAGAACGATACTCTCTCACTATTGTATTACTTGTACGACTTGATACACTTCTCAAAGTTTCATCAAGATTTTGACATCGTTGTCAAGAATTAAATTAGTATTGATATCAAGAAATACCTAAGATGTTGCTAATCTAGACATTTATTTTTTGCATAATTTAATTGTATTTTGATTTTGTTATTTGGTTTTTACTCTTGTCTTCTTTTTGTATATTGATAAACTTGCAAAAATTTATATTTTTACGGTTCAAAGTCTTGAGTTTTCATTCTCTTTTAATCTTTTTGATTGAGTTTGTTCTTAATTTTCTTTTATTTTTAGTTATTTTAAATTATATTTTAATTGTATGTTTTTATATGTTTTTGATAGGTAAATACACATGGAAAGATATTGAACGCTTAAAGAAACAAGAAATCAAAGAAACAAGCTTTCAGGATAAATTATCAGATTTTGTGCAAAAATAAGAAATTACTGAAGATAAATATTTACAGAATTATTATCCTATTCTTAGATGCTAATCAGAGTTTTAATTGGATGCAAAATCTTAAACAATGGTTAGATTGAAGATTGGATAAGGATTCTCAAAGAGATTTGATTTGAAGAAAATTCAGATTCCCGCACTATCCTGACCATCCCTCATTAATTGAGTCATATCTTGGGTTACAGAGATTAGATTGACACACCGTTTGCAGCATTGAAAATTTAACAGAAAATCCTACAACTTCTCTGTTGAGATCGAGGGAAAATTAGGTCATCTGGAGGGTGAGAAAAATTGTGCAAGTCAGATACGAAAATCTGTCAGCTTTTCTATAAAAAGGAAAAAATGAGTTTAGCAAAACAGCTCTCTTTTGGTTCAGAAAATACATAAAAAAATATAAAGTTTTGAGAGTCTTAAAGGCAGTGAAGGGACGAGCCCTAGGAGAGGAGGAGGAGCCGTCATGGAGCTCTCGTGGAGTTGAAAATCAAATAACCATTGAAGACGCTTTAGTTTCTTCTCTATAGTTCTATCATAATGAATTCTCTTTCCTCTTCCTATCTTTTCTTCTCTTTTGTCATGTGTAGCTAAATTCATGTGTTTCTAAGGTGAAGATGTAACTTGATTCAATCGACATGTATTAAGATTGAAATTTTAGTTAATTTCTTTTCTATTTAATTTGAGCGCTTATTATGGTTCTTAATGCTTTTATGAATTGACCACTCATAAATTGATCTAGTGAGATATGTATAGAATCGGAAGGTTTGCATATGACTTAGACCATAAATAATAAGTGTCATGATTTATAATCATCTAGGAATAGAGGTTATAAGTTGTATGGGAGAATTGTGGTATTTTCCATGATAATCCATAGAGTGAATGTCATGCCTTTAATAGTTAGGGTTTAGATCAAGGGATTGACTAGGCTTTGATAATTAAAGAGAATTAACTCATCAAGGAATTGAGTTTTAATTAATTAAGGGATTCTCCCCATCAATTGAATGACTAGAAATTAATTAGAATGAAAATCCCAAAATTACTCTATTGTCTATGATAGATTATTGAATTAAGTGAAGTCAAATTCTTAGTATTTTAATTTCGTGCTTTCTTATGTGTTTTTTTCATCTTTTATAATTTTGTGTTTTTAATTATCTTGAATCACAATTATTGGTTGTCTAGATAGTATTAATATTAGAGAATTGGTACTTGGTAAACTAATTCCTTATGGGAACGATATCTTATTCATCATTTATTACTTTTACGATTTAGTGCACTTGCCAATAATCACAATACTCTCTCATTATTGTATTACTTGTACGACTTGATACACTTCTCAAAGTTTCATCAAGATTTTGACATCGTTGTCAAGAATTAAATTAGTATTGATATCAAGAAATACCTAAGATGTTGCTAATCTAGACATTTACTTTTTGCATAGTTTAATTGTGTTTTGATTTTGTTATTTGGTTTTTACTCTTGTCTTCTTTTTGTATATGTGAGGTACCGTTGACTTGGGAACTCTGCTTTTTGACTTTGAAATAGAAAGGACAGCAAAAAAGAAAAAGAAAAAGAGCTAAAGTTAAGAAAAAGGCAAAAAAAAAAGGCTATGACTGTGAGAAGGACTCTTGGGGAGTATTCTACTCCCATTGCTGATGGATATTTATTTGGTGTTGTGCCTCCTCTGGTAGACGCTAACAACTCCGAGCTGAAGACATCTCTCATTCAACTAGTGCAACAAGACTAGTTTGGTGGTAATGATGATAAGGACCTCAATCTTCACATTACTAACCTCTTGGTCACTTGTGAGAACATCAAGATCAATGGGGCAAGTGATGATGTCATCAAACTAAGTTTGTTCTGGTATTCTGTGAAGGATAAGGCCAGAGTTTGGTACTATTCATTACCCACTGAAAGTGTCACCACATGGGCTTATTTGACCAACCAATTGCTTGCTTGGTTTTATGTACCATCAAGGTTCATGAAGTTGAGGGATGATATTTCTAACTTTAAGCAACAAGGGGGAGAGTCTCTACATAAAGCTTGGGAGAGGTTCAAGGAGTTGTTGAAGAAATGTCCTAATCACGATTTTGACGAATATCAGACAATGCACATTTTTTACAACTATCTAATCTCAATTACAAGGCATATGTTGGATGCCTCAACTGGAGGTTCTTTGAACACCAAGACCCCAGAAGAAGCAAGACAATTGATTAATGTGATAGTAGCTAATGAATATAAAATTTTAAGTTGAAGATCCATGGCCAAGCGAGGGGTAATGGAATTGGACACATTATATGCAATGTTAGCTCAAAACAAGTTACTCTTTTAACAAATGGCAAGTCTTACAAAGCAATTGGGTGGAATGCAATTCAATGTCACTACAAGAAATTAATCAATTTGCTACGAAAAAATCCGTAGCTAATCAATTTAGCTATGAAATAGTTACGGATTAGTCCGAAGTCAAATTCTCGTAGTTAATTAGCTACCAAAACTTTCCGTAGCTAATTCATAGCTAATTTTTAAATTTTCGTAGCTAATCTGTAGTTAATTTTCATTCTGAACTTCCTTTATTTCCCCAATTAATTAGCTACAAAATATTCTGTACCTAATTTTAACAATTTGTAGCAAGTTTGTAACAAATCTGTAACTATTATGTAGCAAAATCCATAGCAATCATAGCTATTTCCTAGTTATTGTGTTGCTAAATCCGTAGCAATTCCATAGCTATTTCCTAACTATTGTGTTGCTAAATCTGTAGTAATTTCGTAACTATTTCCTAGCTATTATGTTGTTAAATCCCTAACAATTCTATAGTTATTCTGAAGCTAATCCAAATTAATTTTATAATGATAATTAGAGTGTGTTTGGAAAAGCTGAAAAAAATAGATTATGCTGATAATCGATTATTGTTATAATCGATTATAATCGATTCATTTTTATGTTTGGATGCATTAGCTGTAAAGCAATTTTAAGCTAATATGATTCATTTGGATGATATAAAAAAGAATCGCTTTTATGCATTAAATTACTAAAATAGGTATAGAATGATTAAAAAATTATTTGATTGAGGACAAAATAGTATTTACATATCAAAGTATAAAGAATAATCTATAAGCTAAAATTATAAGCTTCAATCTTCAGCATTATGATTATTAGCTTTAAAAAAAATTTTATTTTGCATTAAATTTCGTGTAAAAACTTTTTTAAAAAATAATCTTTTTACCCAAATATAATAATTATTTCACAAAACAACTTAATCCTCCAAAAATAGCTGAATGAGAAAGAATTAATCTTTCTCAAACAAGCTCTTAGTATATTTTAAAACTATACTTGTATAAAAATTTTAATCCAAACAGAAAACCCGAATAATAAGTTGTGCAAAGCAACAAAATATCATAATTGTATTAGTAAGTTCAAAACATGTTCTACAAAGAAAGTATAGCTAATCAATAGCTCTAAGTTAATACAAATAATTTAAAATAAGTTAGTCACATCATCAATAAACACAACTAATCAATCCAAGTTAGACCCATCATCATTAACTTCATGATCTTCCCCAATTATGTCACATTGTGATGGTGCCCACGGCACAACATTTCCTACTTAGGAGCCAACAATCCTATATAGGATGGGCTCCAACACAGACACCAACTGCATTTGGACAAAGGAAGTCATCGTTTCATTAACAGCTTCCTTTATGGATTCTTGTGTCAGAGTAGTGTTGGAGGAATTTGCAACCTGTGAGGATGAAACAAAGCTAGAATCATGAATGTCAATATCTAAGTTGTGACTCATGTCATGGACCTGTCCTTTCTTGTTGGGACCCGTCACCTCCAGCCACACATCTTGATCAACCATATGATGCATTGAAGAGTCTTATCCATACTTCTCTAACATCATGGTGTCATAAGAGTCTTGAAACAAAAAATGTAGAAAACTTTATCAAAACAACTAACAACTTAACAAATATAATTAGTTTTAATTTCAAAGACACCTACAATAAAGTTCTTTGAGCGTTGAGTGACATATTCTTCATTTTCATCTTATGAACACTTTCATACAAATCTCTGAAAAGGACTGGACGCTTCAGTTTTGCCTCCTGTGATCAACATCTATTAGAATATAAAATTCTAAAATCTTTACTATAAGAAACCTTGTGTCTTATTTATAAAATGGGATCTCATGCAATTTAGATTCATACAGTCAAAGCTATAATACAAAACATACAAGCTGATAGAACCTTAACTCACTTGTATTATAATTATACAATAGTATAAGATAGAATTAGTAGGATGTTGAAACAATCACATAAGAAATTATATATTACCATCTTCTTCTTATGTTGACCGAAACTTATTGAGCCTGCAGTGTGCAGTATAGCATCAAGCAAGGCTGCTCTGTTGCTTCAACTAGCAACAGACTTCTTTTGCCACTCTGGTGTCAACTAGGCCATTCCACACTTCTGATTTCAAAGTTAGGGGCATATGGCTCTTAAGGTCAGCCATGTTTGATGACTTTAACTTTTTCATGATGACATTTCTATGATTCTTCAAATCATCTGAATAGCGGTCCATGCATGTTCATTCCCAAATAGTTCTTGCCATGCAATGATCATAATATGATGCGAATTGATATTTATTCTAAAATAAAGCCATGTTAGTATATTTCTCTATATAGATAATTGTATAATATAATGAGGCTAGAAACATAATTACTTCCTATAAAATCTTGAAATAGTTCATTCTTTATGTTGATAGGATATTTTTTCTAATTTTTAGCTGGAATGGGCATTTGCGTGATCACAGTGGCCATAATCTCACAAGTCACAGACTGCAGGACAAACCTACTCCTACAAGTCCAAGATATGTTAATAATCTAAAAGTAAAATAAATGTAACAAAACATGACATTCACTATTACTCATAGTTGAGAGATGTCCTCCACAGATATAAATGGCCTTCTATCAGTTTCTATTTTAGATGTTCCACTTGAAGGCATCAAAATTGGGTCGCTAGTTAGAGGCACAGTGGGGGGTGGGACAGGGACAGAGACAATGGGGGTAGCACAGGGACAGGGACAGTGGAGGGTGGGACAACAGTTGATAGGTCATCAGTGGTCAAAGGGCTAGTAGCTGAAATAGTACCTAACATAATTATAGGCAATATGATCTCATAAATACATATAAATCAAGAGTTAACAATAAAAGGATTATTATGTAGGTATACCTAGGGAGCGCAAAGAAGGTTGCAGTAGTGGTGAACCATAAGTCTCAGCAATTTGAAGCTCCACACCTATCAAGAACCTATTACGACCTCTCTCGATAGGGCGACATAGATGTTTAAAAATAGACAAGCATTCATTAGTCATATCTTCCCCGCCATCGTCGTTTTGAGGAACTTCAGTGCGCCTTGTTTGTATCTGTGGATCAAAATACATGGAAGCAAAATTGGAAATTTCTTTTAATTTGTATGCTTCATAAATAGACCCTTCAACTCCCGCCTTATTCCAAACCTTCCTTTCAAGTACAACATATACCTCTCAAATGAATACATCTATCTATATTGCACGGGTCCTCCAATCTTAGCTTTATAGGGGAGATACATAACTAGATGTTCCATCACATCAAAGAATGCTGACGGAAAAATCTTCTCTAACTTGCAAACTGTTTCAATAATGGAAAGCTCTGCATTCTCCATAATGTGAATGCTTATGTCTCTAAGGCATGTCAAAAGGTTTTTGATGATAACAAAAGCAAAAGAGAAGATCAAGCGCAAAAGGTAAAATTAAGATCAAAGAAAGAAGACAGAAGGTTTATTTAGACTTAGGATATTAATGTTAAATGCTCTCAAGATTTCTCAAATGGTTTTTCAATATGTGATTTCAAAATAAATGGGAAATTTCAAAGTTAAACATGGCTTTCAATAAAACTTGAGTTTCAACTTTAAATCTAACACTCTTAAAAGGATTTATGTTTAATCAAGTATCTTGAGGTGTTGGAAATGACTTACAAGCGTTATTGGACTTGAAAAATGTGTTCAAAGGCCAATGTAATCGATTACATAATGTTTGTAATTGATTACACATCAAACAAGATCATGAATCGATTACATTGTAAATGTAATCGATTACAAGCATGTCGAGGTTATGTAATCGATTACACAATATATGTAATCGATTACACAAAGCCCAGAAAGGCAAAGAACACGTTCGACGAGTAATGTAACCGATTACATTGATGTTATAATCGATTACAAACAAAGTCAGAAGCCATGTAATCGATTACACCAATAATGTAATCGATTACACAAAACCTTAAACTCAAAGAACACGTTCGACGAGCCATGTAATCGATTACATGAATATTGTAATCGATTACAAAAGTCGAAGTCATGTAATCGATTACATAAGCATTGTAATCGATTACAAGCAAAGTCGAAGCCATGTAATCGATTACCTCAAGAATGTAATCGATTACATGAGCCCGAAAGTTCGTAAAACGTTGGAACAACAATGTAATCGATTACCTGAGATATGTAATCGATTACACGCATCCTGACAACGTCCAACGGCTATATTAAATGCATTAAATGCATGCCCAACTACCTCCAATGGCTTTATTAATTGAGAAACTTATAAATACCAAAGTTGGGTCCTTATTTGCGGTTGACCTTGAATCAAAAACTGATCATCATACTTCAAAACGTGAATCAATCCTTAAAATCATTTCTTGCTCTGTTTTTTGGTTAAAAACGTGAAAAATCCTTGAGAGCATATTAGAGCTTCAATTTGTAAACACTTGCTCTAGAGAGAGTTTCTTCTACTTCAATCTTATACATTCTGATTAGTGAGGGTGAGGTATCCCTCAAGTATTGTAAGGGTGAGGTATCCCTTGGAAAATAGAGGCTCAAGCTTTTGGGTGAGGTATCCCATATTGTTGAGTGCTCAAGGTTGTAGTGGTTTTTCAAGCACCCATTGAAGCTTGAAGATATAGTGAAAAATCTCAAGTTGTTGCTTGGGGACTGGACGTAGATCACAAGTGGAGTGGTAATTGAACTAGGATAAACGACTGTGTTTGTTTCTCTAAACCCTCCTCTGCTTATCTTTGTGCACTGTTTCATTGTTTTATTTGGATATTGTCTCCTTGGCTATTACGTGTATAAGTAAAAGTGTTTAACTCATCTATTCAATTATCTCTAATCATTCAATAGCTTCAACGAAAATTGATTGTCAAACGATTTGCAAAAGATTTGTGAACTTATTTTTAACTACTCAATTCACCTCCCCTCTTGAGTATTGAGGCCACTTGGTAACAAGTGGTATCAGAGCTAGACTCTTGTATAAAGAGCTTAGCAGCTTCAAGAAAAGTGATGGCTTCAAATGATTTTTCAAATGAAGGTTCTTCTATAAATAGACCTCCTTATTTCAATGGGGATGGTTATGCCTATTGAAAAGAAAGGATGAAATTTTTTATTGAAGCTATTGACTTAGATGTGTGGGACGCTAGGATTGAAAATGGTGCTTTTGTCCCTACACAAACTAAGGATGGTGTGACAATTAATACACCTAGAAGTGATTGGACCGATGATGATAAAAAGAAGGTTCAATATAATTTGAGAGCCAAGAACATCATCACCACATCTTTGGGGTATGATGAATTCTTTAGGGTGTCAAATTGTAAGACCGCAAAAGAAATGTGGGATACCCTACAAGTAACTCATGAAGGTACTAGTGAGGTAAAAAGATCTCGAATAAACACTCTTACTCATGAATATGAATTGTTTAGAATTAATCAAGGTGAGAGTATTCAAGATATGCAAAAGAGATTTACTCATATTGTTAATCATCTCATCTCATTGGGAAAGACATTTCCTAATGAGGATCTTATTAATAAAGTCTTGAGATGTCTAAGCAGGAATTGGCAACCCAAGGTAACGGCTATTGCGGAATCAAGAGACTTATCAACAATGTCTTTAGCCACTCTATTCGGAAAACTTCAAGAACATGAGCTGGAACTAAATAGGTTCAATCAAAATGAAGAGCATGACAAAAAGAAGAAGGGAATTGCACTCAAAGCCACCTCTTCCATACTTGAAGATGATGATGAAGATGGTGAAGAGGATGCTGAAAATATTGAGCTAAGTGAGGAGAATCTTAGTCTTCTTGTGAGAAAATTCGGAAGATTCTTGAAGAAAAAGGGATTTCAAAGAAGACCACCCTTTCCTCAAAAGAAAACATATCACAAAGGAGAAGGATCCTCTACTCCTCCAAAATGCTACGAATGTGGAAAACCGGGGCATATGAAAATGGAGTGTCCTATATATCTCAAGAAGACGGAGAAGTTTGAGAAAAGACCCTCCAAGGAAAAGAAAGGAAGAAGAGCATATATAGCTTGGGAGGACAATGACTTAAGCTCTTCCGACGACTCAGAAAATGAAGAAGCCCATCTTTGCCTCATGGCTCAAGGAGAAGAAAGTGGAGAAAGCGACACCGAGGTAACCTCTTCTAACCTAGAACCTCCACCTTCTTATGATGAATTACAAGATGCCTTTCAAGAATTGCATGATGAATCTTTGAGGCTCACAAAAATGATTTTGTCTTCCAATAAAACTATCTCCCTATTGACAAAGAAAATTTCTACTTTAACCAAGGAGATAAATGAACTTAAAATTGAAAATGAGACTTTAGGACTCATAGATGCTAATTCATCATGCATGATTTGTTCCTCACATGATAATGCATCCATATCATTACCTTGTTCATCATGCAAAGCTTTTGAAAAAGAAATTGAAGACTTGAACAACACTCTTGCGAAATTCACTTTTGGAAGAGACAACTTGAATGTGTTGTTAGGGAGACAAAAATGTGTTTTCCAAAAAGCCGGTTTGGGATTTAATCCAAACAACCATCAAAAGTCTTATAAGAACTTCTTTGTTTCCTCAAAAACTTCAAGTAGCCCCTTTGTAAAATGTTTTCATTGTGGTAGGAAAGGGCATAGTGCATCCACTTGCAATGTTAGAAAGAACATAAACACCAAGGTTGGAATCAAAAGGGTTTGGGTCCCTAAAGGCACCATACCTAATTCTAACACACAAGGACCCAAAACAATTTGGGTACCAAAAGTTAAATCTTGAATGTGTGTTGTAGGTGTGCTTGAAGACCAAGAGCTCAAGTTGGTATCTTGATAGTGGTTGCTCCAAGCACATGACCGGTGATGGCTCCAAGTTCTCCTCCCTTACACACAAGAAACATGGTCATGTCACATATGGTGACAACAACAAAGGGAAGATTCTTGGAATTGGCAAAGTTGGTAAGATCCCTTCATCATCTATTGATAATGTTTTACTTGTCGAAGGACTTAAACATAATTTGCTTAGTATTAGTCAATTGTGTGATAAAGGCAATAGAGTTATATTTGATTCCTCTTGTTGCATAATTGAGGGAAAGGATGATAAGCAAGTTAAGTTTGTTGGTCATAGAGTCAATAACATATATATGATTAGTCTTGATGATATTTCCTCAAATGATGCTAAATGCTTTATGAGTAGAGAAAATGATTCATGGTTATGGCATAGAAGAATTGCTCACATTCACATGGATCACTTAAACAAATTGGTCTCTAAAGAACTAGTAATTGGTCTTCCAAAGCTCAAATTTGAAAAAGACAAACTTTGTGATGCATGTCAAAAGGAAAAACAAGTAAACGTCTTTTTTAAAGCTAAAAACATAGTTTCAACTTCTAGACCTTTACAACTTTTGCACATGGATCTTTTTGGACCCTCTAGAACTATGAGCTTTGGTGGGAATTACTATACATTAGTGATTGTGGATGATTTTTCTAGATTTACATGGACATTATTCTTGGCCCACAAAAATGATACTTTTCAATCATTTAGAAAACTTGCCAAAGTTATCCAAAACGAAAAAGATTTTTGTATTGCATCCATAAGAAGTGATCATGGTGGTGAATTTGAAAATCATGAATTTGAAACTTTTTGTGATGAACATGGCATTGAGCATAATTTTTCTGCCCCTAGAACACCACAACAAAATGGTGTTGTAGAAAGGAAAAATCGATCTTTAGAAGAAATGACAAGAACTATGCTCAATGAGGCCAATCTTCCTAAGTACTTTTGGGCAGATGCGGTTAACACCGCTTGTTATGTTATGAATAGAGCCCTAATAAGGCCAATTTTAAAGAAAACCCCATATGAATTGTACAAAGGAAGGAAACCTAATGTGTCACATTTTCATATTTTTGGATGTAAATGCTTTGTTTTGAATAATGGAAAGGATAACTTGGGGAAGTTTGATGCAAAATCTGATGAGGGAATATTCATTGGTTATTCTATTCATAGCAAGGCCTTTAGAGTCTATAATAAACGAACCATGACCATAGAAGAGTCCATACATGTTGCATTTGATGAAACTAACCCAAATGAGTAGAAAGGAACTTGTTGATGATGTTGCAGAAATCTTGACAAAGACGCACTTGGAAAATCAAGAGATAGAGCCCAAGAAGGAAGAAAAGAGACTCCTTGATCATACATGGCAAGAAGATTCAGAAATCTTAGATCTACCCAAGGAATGGAGGACTTCAAGATATCATCCTCTCGACAAAGTGATAGGTGATGTATCAAAAGGGGTAATCACTCGAAACTCACTTAGAGATGCATGTAATCATCTAGCCTTTGTCTCTCAAGTTGAACCCAAAGACATAAATGAGGCCATTAATGATGAGCATTGGATCTTGGCCATGCAAGAAGAACTAAACCAATTTGAGAGGAATCAAGTTTGGGAATTAGTTCCAAGGCCCAATGATCATCTTATAATTGGCACCAAATGGGTCTTTAGGAACAAACTTGATGAAACGGGTTTAATAATAAGAAATAAAGCTAGACTTGTAGTTAAGGGATATAATCAAGAAGAAGGCATAGATTATGAAGAAACTTATGCTCCCGTAGCTAGATTAGAGGCCATTAGAATGCTACTTGCATATGCTTGCATCATGGATTTCAAACTCTATCAAATGGATGTCAAAAGTGCTTTTTTAAATGGTTTTATACAAGAAGAGGTGTATGTAGAACAACCTCCTGGTTTTGAGGACTTTGAAATGCCCAACCATGTTTTTAAATTGAAAAAGGCCTTGTATGGCTTGAAACAAGCTCCTAGAGCTTGGTATGAAAGGTTGAACAAATTTCTTTTAGAAAAAGGCTTTTCTAGAGGTAAAGTTGACACCACTCTTTTCATAAAACACAAAATGCATGACATTCTTTTAGTTCAAATCTATGTTGATGACATTATATTTGGAGCTACTAACAACTCTCTTTGTAAAGAATTTTCAAATATTATGCAAAGTGAGTTTGAGATATCCATGATGGGTGAGCTCAACTTCTTCCTTGGTCTACAAATCAAGCAAACAAGAGAAGGAACATTTCTAAGCCAACCCAAGTATTGCAAGGAGCTGCTCAAAAAGTTTGGAATGGACAATGCCAAGCATATGGCTACTCCTATGGGCACCTCTTGCTATTTGGACAAGGATGAAGGAGGTAAATCGGTAGAAATTACAAAATATAGAGGTATGATTGGCTCACTCCTTTATCTCACTGCAAGTAGGCCTGATATAATGTTTAGTGTATGCATGTGTGCTAGATATCAAGCTAATCCTAAGGAATCACACCTAAGTCGTTAAGAGAATAATGAAATATCTAATAGGCACATCACAAATGGGTTTATGGTACCCTAAGGGAGCCTCATGTAGTCTTATTGGGTACTCGATTCTGATTTTGTTGGATGCAAAATGGATCGAAAGAGCACTAGTGGGACATGCCACTTGCTTGGAAGCTCACTAGTTTCTTGGCACAGTAAGAAACAAAATAGTGTGGCATTGTCCATAGTGAAGCTGAATATGTTGTGGGAGTCAGCTGTGCTCAAGTCCTTTGGATGAAACAAAGAACTCTTGGACTATGGTCTTGAGCTTGATCACATTCCCATAAAATGTGATAATACTAGTGCAATTAACTTGTCAAAAAATCCCATTTTGCATTCTAGAACTAAGCATATTGAAATAAGACATCATTTCATTAGAGATCATGTTCAAAGAGGAGATTGCATACTTGAATTTGTTGAAACAACTAAGCAACTAGCTGATATTTTCACCAAATCCTTAGCAAAAGAAGCATTTTTCTACATTAGAAATGAACTGGGTATATTGGATCATTCCGCATAAATTAATTTCTCTTTGCATAATCTTGTATTTTTCTCGCATAATTATGCCACATTCTGCAAAATCTGAATTTTCATTATATTTGAATCCCATACTAACTTGAGCGTTGGAGATTTTCCCTAAGTTGTTTTGCAGGTGCTCCCTCATGTCCAATGTTGACAAGAAATTCAACAACCTCAAATTTCACCAAAAAAGGTGAAATTCTTGGTAAAAATGATAATTTTGATCAATTATATGAGTTGAATCATAACATGATTTGTTTATATATTTAAATGATGATTTGAATTGATTTAAGTTGCTTTAAAACTGTTTTGGATGGATTCAAATTGATTATATGCTGTTTGGAACGCAAAATCTGAGTTAAAGAGTGCTGGTAATCGATTACAATGCCTTTGTAATCGATTACCTGTGAATTCAATCACGCATGTAATCGATTACACACATTTTGTAATCGATTACAACCACCTGAGAACTTCAGGTAATCGATTACATAAACCATGTAATCGATTACAAGGTTCAGAAAGCATGTAATCGATTACATCAAAAATGTAATCGATTACATACCCACTGAGAATGCATGTAATCGATTACACACTCAATGTAATCGATTACACAGGTTTTTAAAAGGTTCCGACGCGCGTAGAGCTCATTTCACATTTGGGCTGTTCATCTTCTTCGTTCTCTCCTTCTCGCTCCCACGCACCTCAAATCTCAAAAACTCTCCTTTCTCACTCAAATTTCCATCAAAACCCGTCATTTCACCTCTCTCAATCTCGGAAAACCCCTCTCCACATAGCCCATCGTTCAAAATCCCCTCACATCCCTCATCCAAATCTCCCCATCTTCTCTCACGAACCCCATCTCCTTTTCTCTCGCCCTAATCTCGTCCCTCTCTCATCCCCAATCATTTATCACTCATCCCTTGCTTCTCCTTCTCATCAATGGTGAATCCTCTCATCGCTCGAAGCGCCCAAGAACAGTGGGCTCTTTGTTGGAGGTTCCTCCGGTGGCTCTTCACGTAATATATCCGGCCCTGGACCTCACAAGGCACTTCTCCACCGTGAAGAAAGCCGAGTTGTTCGGGAAGAACTTCCGGCCGCAAAATCATCTCTCCTGTGTATCTTCCCATCACCTTCTGCGAGAGTGAACCTTTAGAGAGCTTTAGGACAATAGAAAACTTAGGCTTCTTGGGATTCCCGAGCATGAGAGGCCATCTACCCTAATCTTGTCCGAGTCTTTTATGCTAACTTTGAAGGTTGAGGATAATTGCATAATTTCGAAGTGAAAAAGCAATAAATCAGTTAACAATGGCAGAGTGGTATAGGCTTACCAAGCTCACTCCCGATGGAGCTCGGTTACGTGGAAATGCAAAAGTACGGGGGGCATGAGTTTGAGCATAAGGTCTGCTCTTTTCTCTTTGATTAGGGACCTTTGCTACCACCTCCCGGTGATCCTAGACGCGAGAATAATGGCCACCGGCCTCACTATGGAAAACGGGGTTCTCCACTACCTCTTGGTTCGTGGATTGAAGAGGAGGGAATTACTCCCAAGTCCTCAAGGATGATGTAGTGGCATTATGGGCAATGACCACGTGGCACCCAATAAAGCCGGGGATACTACATTCTAGAGCATCTTTGGACATCAAGAAAAAGAAGAACTTGCTCTCCCCTTCGCCATGTTGGTCACCACAATCCTTGAGTCTTGTCGCATTTACGATCGAAGAGTCCAAGGACACCACTCGAAGGGACCCCAATCAATTGGGCTGCATACTCTGGAGAAGCTTCAGCTCTACAAGATGGAAGATAGGTGGCATTACATTACTCATGGCACATTTGGTCATATCCATCACGATCCGAGATAGTGATGATGAGGAGGCTCGGTACCACCGCTCTCGCTCCTCGCTCCAGGCTTCTTTTGATCTTCTTGCTCCAAGAAATGCGCAACCCGAGCGCCAACGTAAACACACGCATGGATCATATAGAGCAAAAGATTAACCATCTTGAGCCGAGGATGGACTACTCGGACCAGAGCTTGCCTCCATTAGATCCCTCCTAAGTGGACCTCCTATTCACGAGAGTCCCGTTGCCGCTTTGCACCCCCACATCCTCTCCCCCTAGGATCCCATCTCCTTATTTGGTCCATCCGGGAGTTCCCTGGCGATGATGAGGAGCTTCTAGACTCTGACGACGATCTTATGCCCAGCGATGATAACATTGATCTAGGAGACTCTGCTGCGGATCCAGAGGGTGAAGTCTTTTGTGACAGCGAGGACACTGATAGTGATCATGGCCTTATGCCTTGATTTTTTTCTTGTATTGATGACCACCTTGTACTTATTTTGTTTTGACTTTGATTATATAAAATTGGTATACCTTTATGGTTATATTTTGATTATTGCCTACTGGTTGTGATATGTTTCTTTGTACATGCTGATTATTAATACATGAACTTGTTTTCACCTTGAATGGTTGGCTTTTGGAATATTGATTGGCCTGATCTTTGTGGCTTTTCTGTTATGGCAAACATTTGGGAATCATGAAATATAGCTGTCATGCTGTCTATTTTTTTTAAATGCTTATGTCTTTTTGATAATGCCAACGGGGGAGAAAATGAGGAAAAATAAAAATGAAATGAAATATAATTAATGGTTGCATGAGAAATTAAAGGTTGCATGAGTACGGGGGAGTTATTGACCTTTTCATATGCAAAATCTAACCCAATATCATGCATAAACTCCGGGGGCAGCATTGTACCTAAATGACTATTATATACAAATGCAAAAACTCTTTCTTTTTCCTATGATTAGTTTGTCATCATCAAAAAGGGGGAGAATGTGAATGCTTATGTCTCTAAGGCATGTCAAAAGGTTTTTGATGATAACAAAAGCAAAAGAGAAGATCAAGCGCAAAAGGAAAAATCAAGATCAAAGAAAGAAATATTAAAGTTTATTTAGACTTAGGATATTAATGTTAAATGCTCTCAAGATTTCTCAAATGATTTTTCAATATGTGATTTCAAAATAAATGGGAAATTTCAAAGTTAAACATGGCTTTCAATAAAACTTGAGTTTCAACTTTAAATCTAACACTCTTAAAAGGATTTATGTTTAATCAAGTATCTTGAGGTGTTGAAAATGACTTACAAGCGTTATTGGACTTGAAAAATGTGTTCAAAGACCAATGTAATCGATTACATAATGTTTGTAATCGATTACACATCAAACAGAAGGTCTGTAATCGATTACATTGTAAATGTAATCGATTACACAATATATGTAATCGATTACACAAAGCCCAGAAAGGCAAAGAACACGTTCGACGAGTAATGTAACCGATTACATTGATGTTGTAATCGATTACAAACAAAGTCAGAAGCCATGTAATCGATTACACCAATAATGTAATCGATTACACAAAACCCAGAAACTCAAAGAACACGTTCAACGAGCCATGTAATCGATTACATGAATATTGTAATCGATTACACAGCAAGTCAGAAGTCATGTAATCGATTACATGAGCATTGTAATCGATTACATGAGCATTGTAATCGATTACAAGCAAAGTCAGAAGCCATGTAATCGATTACCTCAAGAATGCAATCGATTACACAGAGCCCAGAAAGTTCAGAAAACGTTGGAACAACAATGTAATCGATTACGAGATATGTAATCGATTACACGCATCTCGACAACGTCCAACGGCTATATTAAATGCATTAAATGCATGCCCAACTACCTCCAACGGCTCTATTAATTGAGAAACTTATAAATACCAAAGTTGGGTCCTTATTTGCGGTTGACCTTGAATCAAAACTGATCATCATACTTCAAAACGTGAATCAATCCTTAAAATCATTTCTTGCTCTTTTACGGTTAAAAACGTGAAAAATCCTTGAGAGCATTTTAGAGCTTCAATTTGTAAACACTTGCTCTAGAGAGAGTTTCTTCTACTTCAATCTTATACATTCGATTAGTGAGGGTGAGGTATCCCTCAAGTATTGTAAGGGTGAGGTATCCCTTGGAAAATAGAGGCTCAAGCTTTTGGGTGAGGTATCCCATATTGTTGAGTGCTCAAGGTTGTAGTGGTTTTTCAAGCACCCATTGAAGCTTGAAGATATAGTGAAAAATCTCAAGTTGTTGCTTGGGACTGGACGTAGATCACAAGTGGAGTGGTGATTGAACCGGGATAAACGATATTTGTGTTTGTTTCTCTAAACCCTCCTCTCGCTTATCTTTGTGCCTTTGTTTCATTGTTTTATTTGGATATTGTCTCCTTGGCTATTACGTGTATAAGTAAAAGTGTTTAACTCATCTATTCAATTATCTTTAATCATTCAATAGCTTCAACGAAAATTGATTGTCAAACGATTTGCAAAAGATTTGTGAACTTATTTTTAACTACTCAATTCACCCCCCTCTTGAGTATTGAGGCCACTTGGTAACACATAATGGAAGTACGTATTTCAGTTGCCCAATTTTTTTTAAAGAACAAGTTAAGCTCTGTTAATGCTCCTTATATAGGTTTTGGTAACATATGACATAAATGCTAGAGGAATTAACCTTTGCATAAATATATGACAATTGTGACTTTTCATTCCATATATCTTCCTATCATCTAAATCGATGCAATGAGCAATGTTTGACACATACCTATCAGGAAATTTCAATTGTTTTATCCATTCACACACTGTCTCCTTTGATTGGCATTTAACACATAAGTTGCCTTCGATTTTTTATACTTGTCATTCTCAACAATCAATTCTAAGGTGGGACATTTACATATCATCTTCAAATCTTCTCTTGCATTTGCATTGTCTTTTGTCTTGCCCTTACGTTGTTTAGTCATTTTGAAAGGTTTGAAAAGAGGTTTCTCTTATGGTTTATCAGTTTTAGTGGAAGAGGTTGATGGTTCATCTTTTATTGATTTTATCGTAGGTAATTTTCTCCTAAAACTTGAATATATTTGTTTGTATAATTTGATTGTTCCATCAGGCTTTTAATATCTCTTGGATTAATTGGTTCTTCTTCGGACTTTGTCTTGAAGGGAGAGACCATGATAGAATTTTTATCTTTACCTTTAAGGTTTGGAAGTTGATATTGACTGGATGAAGGCAGTTCAAATTTAACTAACTCGCCATCTTTAAGATGCCAGAAAATAAGAACATTTGTTGATCTGGCTCCTATCAGCTCAGTTTGGAAAGGATGATCAACATTATTCTTGATTGTATAAGCATGAAACCAGTCAAAGAATAGGATGTTCATTTTTACTTTGTTGAGAAATTTGTAAAATTCCTCTTGGATGTTTTTTCTGTTTGTTCCCTGATAATTTTGAAAGAACCATTCTCTTTGAAAAGTCCATTTCTCATAATAAAATTCTTTCCTAAGGGATTCTTTATCTATAATGAACTTAGATGACATCATAAGGTTCATTAAGGGAGGAATAAGTTGGAGATTGTATTGATTTTTTATCATCGTATTCTCTTGGTATGTTGGTCTATGAAGAGTTAATGATGTGTCCAATCCTTGAAGGTGGATTGTTGATTAAACCGATTAAACAGATTGTGAGATGGTAAAGAAGGAGCTTCCAGAAGCTATAGATCTAAAATTTTCAAATCTAAGATCTTCTGTTGTTACAGATCTAGAAGAGCTGAAAGATCTTCTTCTATCAAAGATTAATTCAACTCTACCTAATTGATGTTGATTAATTTCTTGAATTTCAAGTGTTTCTCTTGGTAGAGCTAATGTTGCCTTGTCTAGTGTCTATTTTTCAAGTAGGATTACTTCATCCTAGAGGACTATTTTAGGCATAGTTATATTGGCCTTAGTTACATCAATATGGAATAATGTTGTTTCCCCTATGTTTCTTGGTTTTAAAACTTTTAAACTATATGAATTCATAGCCTTGTATTGAATTTTGTACATGAATGCTACTAGGATTGATCCAAACTTTATGTCTAAACCACATAGTTTGACATTCAAAATAAGGCATCTAAAATATTTTATTATATATATATATATATATATATATATATATATATATATATATATGTATATATCCGCACCTTCATGTGGAGGTTATCACCTTTCACATTTTACTTTTAACAAAAAGTCCAATCTTTCTTTAAGCAACTGAAAAGTATAGGCAACTATGTCATTTTATCTCAATATTCTCTCTCCAATTTAATTACACCACGTCTCCTATTTTTCTCTCCAATTTAATTTATCTCTGTCTTATTTCTTTCTCACCGTCTCTCACGCGCACTGATCTTCATCAAATTCTTTTTTTTTTTGGGTGCAAGTTGCAACCATCAAATTCTTTATCACTTGTGTTTTTGGTGGTTAACAAAAGCATGAGCAAGTATGTAAATATGATATTTTCAATTGCTATTCCATGGCTGGAATTTGAAATACTATCACAATCTAAAAAGTTAATTTATTTATTTTGTTAACAATGTATTTATTGTTAAAAGAAACTTTAATTGTCAAAAAATTTTTTTTTGGCAATAAGAGAAGAATAAGAGAGTGTGTGTGCAATTAAATTGGACAGAGAAAATTGGGATAAAATGACATAACTCCCATAACTTTTAAGTTGGTTAAAGAAAGGATAGATTGAACTTTTTGTCAAAAACAAAATGTGGAAGATACTAACTTCTACATGAAGGTATGAATGTTAGCCCCATATATATATATATATATAATTGATGTATCCAAATATTAGCATATCAATACGTTGCCAATCAATAACGAAAAATATTCGAACTACTTAATATCACAAGTTCTTTAATAAGTGTTAGTTCTTGTTTTGGGAAAATTATTTCAAAGATTATCATGGGAATGATGATTACTATATTTAGTTGACCTAAACATTTTTGAGAATGCATGACTCCGGCTGCTGCTACCCATGGCCTATTGCCTATTATAGTTGGCAATAATTTTGGCTGGCTACAAGAAATGTGATTTCTAGTGACCAAAACTTATCCTGTGTTTGAATATTTTTTTATTAATGGAACAGAACGGAATAGGTGGGAATAGAGCGAAAAGGAAAGAAAAGGAAAGGAATGAAACATAATTTTTATTCTCTTTGTTTGGAAGTTTCATTAACGAAACGGAACGAAATTTTATTACTCATGTGTTTCTCCCATTCCACCACTACAAGAATTTTATAAATTAGCTACCAAATTTAGCTACAGAAATTTTTCATAGCTAAGTATGATATAACTATGAAATTTAGCTACGAAACAATATTGGTAGCTAATCTGTAGCAAATTAGCTACGGATTACATATGAAATAAAAATTCCTAGCTAAATTTCAAATGCAAAAGGTGAAAATTTGTATCAAGCAAATAATTACGGAATTGTTACAATTTTGCTACGGAATTTAGTTAGGAAAATTTATTTGATAGCTAATCCATAGCAAATTAGTTACATATTAACTACTAAAATATTCCATAGCAAATTAGCTATGGATTAGCAGCTAAATATGCCGTAGCTAAATTTTAATTATATATAAAAAAAATAAAATTCCCGTCTCTTTAATCTCTTAAATCACTATCCAAACACTCAGCTCTCGTGCGGGCCCCTCCCTCCCTCCCTCCCTCTCACTATCTCATACTTCTCCCATTTTCAGTTTTCCAAAATTTCAAAAATAACCGTAACTCACAGATTCGTGAGCCTTGCACCAGATCCCGCACCACCAGTTGAAGCCAAAGGCGGTTCCCGGTCCGTGCGCCACCACCAGTCACGACGCAGATCTTAACCGGTTGTACCCATCGAAATTAAAGGTTGGTGGTGCCTTTACACATACACACATTCTACAACGACTATGGCAGTGCCCTGCCCTTTGCACAACACACATGAGGTCATGGTGGCAGTGGTGAGGATGTCTGCGCACAAGACGGTGTTGGGGCATGCGAGATCAAGGGTGGTCTTGGCATTATGATGAGGTCGAAGCAGTTGCCAGTGAAGGAAGATGGTGGAGGGGGCAAGGATGGAGGCGTCGTAACCAATAGGAGACAATCGTGAAGGAAGATGTGCAGGGCAACACCAGCGAGGATGGGTCTCACCACCATTGAGATCAGTCGCTGTGATTTGTGAAGATCGTTCATTGTTTTGGGAAATAACTAAAGGTGTGTTTTCACTGTTTTGTGAAAATGGAAGAAGGTATGCAATGAATGGCATTAAGTATTTCATATTTTAAAAAGAATTATGTGTGCATTATTTTTCACTTGCTCAAATATACGTGGGCGAGAGGGAAGGAGAGAGTCGTTGGGGACAGTACAGTTGATTTGTATTTTTATTTTTATAATTCTATTTTAAATCTACTCTCTTTACTCTCTTTACTATCAACAACCATGCGGCATTTTCACCAGTAACATCTACTCTCTTTACTCTCTAAAATCATGTGTTCTTTGGAATCTATTGTTTAGCGTATAATTAGAATAGATGTGAATTTGTTGTTTTAGAGCAAGTATAGAAGGAGCGAATTCTGTCTTCATATAATTAGAATTGGAATTAACATGTGATATGAGCTTGTAAGAATTATAGTGTGGACAGCAAGGTGATTTGGGGTATGGAGTTGTGCTCTTTTGGATGGCGAGTGATAACATTATATTTTATACATTTTATAATCCTCTCACTAGGCTTCTTAAGGTTCAATTAGGCTTAATTAAGTTGGTTTTGACACATTTTATGATTTTGAGCCGAATTGGACAATTAAATAAATTATTGCATAAATTAACCGTAATTATCTCTTTGGTAATGTTTAGTAAACTGGCTATAATTTGAGTTTCAAATATCGATTGATGTGATTTTGGTCTTGTAGGAAAGCTAAGACAATTCCCTACAACTTTCATGGTGAAAACACTTTTCCAGAATCAGACTCCTTGGAGGTGATATTGAGTTTTGAAGTCGAATAGAGGAGCCGAAACTTAGGGCCTAAACATTGTGCGATGGTGGACCATATCTTGAGTTCTAGGCATGATTTTGGACTGAAACCAAAGCCATTTTAAAGCAAATATTCAGGCCTACAACTTTCATGAAGATCACTTCTCTCAAAAATGAAAAGATGACTAAACGCACGGCTGTACATTTACTCAATTATTATTTGAAAAAAAAGAAAAAAAAAGGAAATAAAACATCATGGCTTACGTTAGGAAACTTAACAATTAAGTTTTACTATTCATGTTACTATGCATTGCACAGTAACATGAATTTGCCTATAAATAGGCAATTGAACATTTGAGAATCCACAATTCCAGAAGGAGGGAAGACGAAGAGGGAGAGAGGCTTTTGGGCGTTGCCCGCTTCTCTCCCGGTCTCCTTCCAATTTCTTTTCTCTCTCTTTTTCTCTTTTCTCTTTTTTAGTTTATGTGTAAATAAGTTTTAATCTACTTGGGTCAAAGTGTGAAGCTCTTGGTAATAAAATAATGTTAGATTTATTCCTCTCTTGTGCTTTAATGATTTATATTTTAAAAATAGTTATTATGCGTGTTATATTTTATTTCGATAATTTAGAAATTATCATTGTAAATAGGAGTTCTTGATTTATTGTAGACAAAATATTGACACAGTAAATGCTTTAACCAATTTACACGTGGTGGTAATAATTAAAGAAAATATAATATAATTACGTATATTATTTTATTTCGTATTGTATTTTGTTTCCAATCAATTTAGAAACACTCCTTGTAAAGTGGAGTTCTTGATTTGTTGTAGACAAGAGATTGACACAATGAATGCTTTAAGCCATTTACAAATGTTGGTGTTAGAAACTCTCCTTGTAAAGTGGAGATCTTGATTTATTGTAGACAAAATATTGGCACAGTGAATGCTTGATCCCATTTATGAGTGGTGATATTAATGGATGATTAAAGGAAACATAATATAATTACGTATATTATTTTAATAAACTTTTAACGTTGTATTTTCCGATTGGAACCTCCATGTTGCGAGGATTCTAATTGAGTTATAAAAGGAATTAATTTTGCTTTTATTTTATTTACCAAGAGTGGATCTTTTTACCCAAGTAAATAATTTTTACTGTAGTAACAAAATATTTACCTTACCATAATTAATTTTCATCAATTTCCTGTGGATCGACCTTGGACTCACCGAGAAATTTATTACTTGAGATAACCTACACTTGGGTTTGCAAAGTAACAATTAAAAAGTGTGCATCAGCGAGTGGGGCATTTGGATTTCCACAAGCTTGTTTTCTTAGCTTAGCTTCCTTATGGTTTCAGCTCCTAGGCTTTTGAAGCGTGTGTATTTGTCTGCTATGCAATTGGATAGTTTGCTCTTTTCAGTTGGTGTGCTTCCTTTTTTGTTTCTTTTTTCTATTTTAGGAGTATTGTTGATCCTCCTGTTTTGCGCCCCTTTCTCTCTTAATGAACTCATTCCTTCTGATTTCTGAATAAAAAGATGTTAGAATGTAATTTATACTTGATTGTTTTTGTCTTTAAATTTTCTTCTGGTTTACAATTGGTTCATTAGGTTGCAGCCTTGGTACATTTAGTGTAGGAGCTTGGTCTAAAGATAATGACATTCTTGGAGTTGCTGATGACACTGATACAATGTATTATATCAAATTCAATGGTGAAGTAATAGCAGAAATTACGAAGAAGCATTTGAAAGTCTCTTTACCAATCGTTGGCCTATTTTCTGATAATGATTTATATACGCAGAAGTCTTACTCGTAAGTATCTTTTCTTTCTCTATGTCCTTTGCTTTTTATATACTATACAAAAAATTGAAACATGATTAGTTTGTCACTGATATTGAAAATATGGTCATGCTGTGATTGTTTGGACAACTCCACACTTGAATACAATGCCGGAATCTACTTATTAAAGGGAGATGGAATGTCAATTTGAAATGTTGGTATTGTTTGAGGTGTAGGTTCACCGTCATTACATCAGATGGTTCATTTCAACAAATTGAGATCAGTTATGCACAAAGTGGCTAATTCTTTAGTTTTTTTTAAAATAAAGAATGGCTAGTACTATGAAAATATCTCTTACAGGTAGAGGGAGTTGTGGAGAAAAGCTTAAAACAATCCATAAAATAAAAATAAAAAACTTAAAGAATTTACTTGAAAGATGAGCATCAACGAACTGAAACTACCCTACATTTCTGTAGATTGCAGATGAGTGCAGAAAATAGAAGAGGGAGGAGAGAATTGGGATGGCATTGGAATTACTGTTCTTCGAGGTAGTTTTATGGTCTCATTTAGTCTATGTCTTTCATTTACTTAATTCGTGTTAATTCTAATTATAGAAAATTAAAATTTAGTTTTTAAGTTGTATGAGTATATTTTAAACATCGAGCGACTTCTTTCTTCTCTTTATTCAAAATGTTTAGTAGTCAAACAATGACCGAAACAAACTACTAAATTTGGATTCGGATGCATTTTGGGTTTTTTTAGATATATATAGTATAAAAGATTCTGAAAATTGCCTTTTGTTTGAAATTCTTTAAATATATATATATAGAGAGAGAGAGAAAGAGAGTGTGTCTATTGCCACTCCCCTATGTCTAATGCCATTCCCCTTTTTTTTTTTGCTTTTTCCTAAAATACTCTATATTAAAATGTTGAGTTATTCTTGTTGTCTATTGTCCCCATAACAATCTAAATTACTAATTAATAATTATAATATTAATATTAAATATAAATTGAATCATAGTTAATTTTAATATCTCACGTTGATTTCCTACTTAATGCAAGCAAATTAATTAGTAAAGGATTCCCAATATTTGATTCTTTTCGTTTCTTTCTCTTCACCGAAGTCCCTCTCCCTTTCCCCATTTTTTCTTACTACAGCTGTGTTGCCTTAGTAGTTGTTTAATAAGATATAAGGAAGAAGAAGGATGCTAATTGTTTACTTAATTTGCTTAATTAGTTTTCCTACCCTTTATTAGCTTTTTTTCTTGTTGTGTCATCTTACACTCATTATTCCCCTTGTTGTTACCATTAGGCAGAGGAACTAAAAATATGGGCATTGCTAATGTTGTTTTCTATTCTTCCCAGGTTTGCAGCCATGATTGATCAAGACGTATATTCTTCCCAGGTTTGCAGCCATGATTGATCAAGAAGTATGAGCTTATATGTTCTTCTATAGCAATGTGTGTGTGTATAGCTATATTATTATTTGAAGGTACTTAATAATTTTATTTAGTCAAGTTTTTTTTGGTTAAGTTAATCATCAAATTATTATAATTAATTATATTATTATTTTGCTAATTTGCTTGCATTTGTGAATGCTTATGTCTCTAAGGCATGTCAAATGGTTTCTGATGATAACAAAGACAAAAGCGAAGATCAAGTGCAATAGTGAAGATCAAGCGCAAAAGGAAAAATCAAGATCAAAGAAAGAAGACAAGAAGGTTTATTTAGTTATAAGACTTAGGATACTAATGTTAAATGCTCTCAAGATTTTTCAAATGGTTTTTCAATATATGATTTCAAAATAAATGGGAAATTTCAAAGATAAACATGGCTTTCAAGAAAACTTGTGTTTCAATCTTAAAACTAACACTCTTAAAAAGATTCATGTTTAAACAATTATCTCAAGGTGTTAGAAATGACTTACAAGCTTTATTGGACTTGAAAAATGTGTTCAAAGGTCAATGTAATCGATTACATGATGTTTGTAATCAATTACACTGCAAACAGAAGGCATGTAATTGATTACATGAGCAATGTAATCGATTACAAGCAAGTCAGAGGCCATGTAATCGATTACACAATATATGTAATCGATTACATCAAGTCCAGAAAAGCATGAACACGTTCAAAGAGTCATGTAATCGATTACATGGATATTGTAATCTATTACACAGCAAGTCAGAAGTCATGTAATCGATTACACAAATATTTTAATCGATTACACACAAGTCAGAAGCCATGTAATCGATTACACCAAGAATGTAATCGATTACACACAAGCCAAAAGCCATGTAATCGATTACATAAGGAATGTAATCGATTACACAAAGCCTAGAAAGTCAAGAACACGTTGGAACAACATATGTAATCGATTACATAAGTTGAGTAATCGATTACAAGAATCTTGACAACGTCCAACGACTATATTTAATGCATTTAATGCATGCCCAGAAAACCCCAACGGCTCTATTAAATGAGAAACTTATAAATACCAAAGTTGGGTTTTTATTTGAGGTTGACCTTGAACCAAAAACTAATTACCAATACGTCCAAACGTGAATCAATCCTCAAATCATTTTCTTGCTCTGTTTTCTGTCAAAAACGTGAAAAATCTTTGAGAGCATATTAGAGCTTCAATTTGTATTCATCTGCTCTATTGAGAGCTTCATTCTATCTATCATTATTGCTTTGTAAAGAGGGTGAGGCATCCCTCCAAAAGTGTAAAGGGTGAGGTATCCCTTAGTTGAAGAGACTCAAGCTCCAAGGGTGAGGTATCCCAAAGGAGTTGAGTGCTCAAGGTGTAGTGGTTGTCAAGCACCCATTGAAGCTTGAAGATATAGTGGAAAATCTCAAGTTGTTTTGGGATTTGGACGTAGATCACAAGTGGATTGGTGATCGAACCCAGATAAACGATTTGTGTTTGTTATCTCTAAACCCTCCCCTGTTTATTTTGTATCTTGTTTTATTGATTTTCTTGAATATTGTCTCCGTAGACTATTTTCATTATAAGTAAAAGTGTTTATCTCGTCCTTCCAATTATTTCTAATCATTCAATAGCTTCAACAAAAATAAGTTATCAAACGATTTGTGAAAGATTTGCGAACTTAGTTTTCATACTCAGTTCACCCCCCCTTGAGTATTGAGGCCACTTGGTAACAACATTCAGTTGGAAATCAATGTTAGATATTAAAATTTATTATAATTGAATTTTATATTTAATATTAATGTTATAATTATTAATTAGTAATTTAATAGGTTGCTAGTTCCTCCAACGCTGTTTTGACACAGGAAGCCATAAAGGAAGCTGTTAATGAAGTGATGACTTCCTTCGTCCAAACGCAGTTGGTGTCTGTTGTCTAGACGCAGCTGGCATTTGTGTTGGAGCCTATCTTAAGGATTGTTAGCTTTCAAGTAAGAAGTGTTGTGCCGCAGGCATCATCATAAGGTGACGCAGTTGGGGAGGATCATGAAGTTGATGATAATAGGGCTAACTTGGATTGATTAGTTGTGTTTATTGATGATGGGATTAACTTGTATTGAACTATTTGTATTAATTAACTTGGATTAGTTATGCTTTCTTTGTAGAACATGTTTTGAATTTATTAATACAATTATAATATTTTGTTGTTTTGCACAATTATTTGTTAGATTTTTTTGTTTAGATTGAAATATTTATACAGATATAATTTTAAAATACACTAATTATCATTATAAAATTAATTTGGATTAGCTTCAGAATAGCTAGGGAATAGCTACGGAATTGCTACAGATTTTAGCTAGGGAATAGCTACAAATTTGCTACAGATTTTTAGCTAGGAAATTACTACGGAATTGCTATGGATTTAGAAATAAAATAGGTATGGATTTGCTACGAACTTGCTATGGAAATTAGCTACGGAATTCACTACGAAAAATTCTGTAGCTAATTAGCTACGGAGCGAAGGAAATTCTAAACAAAAATTAGTTACGAATTAGCTACCAAAAATTGACTACGAAAAAATTTGTAGCTAATCAATAGCTAACTCGGTTAACTGCAGATTAGCTACAGATTAGTTACGGAAAAATTCGTAGCTAATCGGTTAAATTCTTGTAGTGTTGCACCTCAATTTTGAGGAGAACAAAAGTTGAGCATTTGAGGGGAAGATGGGAGAAATGGTTCCTTATGTGTTCCGTTCTTTTCTCATATATTTTAAAACTTTCATACAAGGGAAGTTAATTTTGTTTCACTCATTCCCTTTCTGTTCCCCTTGTTACCTATCATCCAAGCAAAGTGTTAATGATAAATATAAAATTTGTCACAAATTGTATATTATTTGTGATCAAGTCTTATTTTTGTCACTAATAATATTCACATGACCACATGATGAACATCACTATAAATTTATTAATAGTGACCAAAATATGTGTGTCAAAACTAATTCATTACTACTAGAGACAGTGACCAAGTCTTTATAAGTGATGAATACTATTCATAATAGGAACCAGGCGACAAATCGTCACTATAAGTTTATTAACAATGACCAAAATATGTGTGTCACAATCAATTCGTCACTAATATAAAAGATTAGTAACAGAATGTTAACTTTGTCATTAATATCATATGATATTTGTGATAAATAAAATACTGTCATTTATCACATAAAAAAAATTGTCATTTATGCTCTATTTCTAATGACAAATTATTCATCTGTAAAGATTTGAAACATTAGTCTATAATACTTTGTCACAAATATTTAATTTTGTTATATAAGTATTGAAATGTAATTTCTCACTAAAAATTATTACCGGTATAATATTTTGTATTCAAAAAATTATTAACGTTAAAAACTTAAGATTCTCATTAATTTATATTATATTATTGACAAAAAATTAAGTTATTTTCCATTATTGCTGACAAATTACTTGTCATTGAAGTTTTGAAACATTAGTAACTATAGAAATTTGTCACAAAAATTAATAGTTATAATAGTGATGAAATATGTAACTTTTCATTATAAAATTTTAATATGGTATAATATATCTTTGACACATAAAAGGTTATCAATGACGAAAAAAATAAAATTCTTAATAATTTTATATTATAGTATATTAATAATGAAAAATTAATATTTATTTCTTCTTGTTAGTGACAAACTTTTTGTCGTTTTTTTGAAACATCAATTTCAATATCAATTTGTCACACATATTTCAAATTTTAGTGCATACAAAATTTGAAACAAATAATGAAAATATTACTAATAAATAGTCAGTTAGTCAGTTTTTTTTTTTTTAATGTAATGTTCAATTAAGGATTTTATACTTGAATTTTTTTTTATTTTTACTTTAATTCAAAATTTACAGCTTGAGGGAATAAAGAAGAATGTGATTAATTTTAATTGTCAAAATTATTAACAATTTATTCAGATAAAAAAATCATTTACTAATTATATTCTTATTTTATTATATTTTAAATTAATTACCAAAAAAGAGACTAAGTTAGCATTCATTATCATAATTGTATTAGTAAGTTCAAAACATGTTCTACAAAGAAAACATACCTAATCAATAAGTCTAAGTTAATATAGATAGTTTAAAATAAGTTAGCCACATCATCAATAAACACAACTTATCAATCCAAGTTAGGCCTATCATCATCAACTTCATGATCCTCTCCAACTGTGTCGCCTTGTGATGGTACCCGTGGCACAACATTTCCTACTTAGGAGATAACAATCCTATATAGGATGGGCTCCAACATAGACACCAACTGCGTCTGGACAAAGGAAGTCATCGCTTCATTAACAACTTCCTTTATGGCTTCTTATGTCAGAGCAGTATTGGAGGAATCAGCAATCTATGAGGATGAAGCAAAGCTAGAATCATGAATGTCAATATCTAAGTTGTGACTCATGCCATGGACCCGTCCCTTCTTATTGGGACCTATCACCTCCAGCCACACATCTTGATCAACCATAGGATGCATTGAAGAGTCTTCTCCATACTTCTCTAACACTGTGGTGTCATAAGAGTCTTGAAATGAAAAATGTAGAAAACTTTATCAAAACAATCAACAACTTAACAAATATAATTAGTTTTAATTTTAAAGACACCTACAATAAAGTTCTTTGAGCGCTGAGTGACATATTCTCCATTTTCCTCTTATGAACACCTTCATACGAATCTCTGAAAGGGACTGGACGCTTCAGTTTCTGCCTCCTGTAATCAACATCTATTAGAATATAAAATTCTAAAATCTTTACTATAAGAAACCTTGTGTCTTATTTATAAAATAGGACCTCATGCAATTTAGATTCATACAGGCAAAGCTATAACACAAAACATACAAGCTGATAGAACCATAACTCACTTGTAATATAATTATACAATAGTATAAGATAGAATTAGTAGGATGTTACAACAATCACATAAGAAATTCTATATTACCATCTTCTTCTTATGTTAACCAAAACTTATTGAGCCTGCAGTATGCAGTATAGCATCAGGCAAGGCTGCTCCGTTGCTTCGACTAGCAACAAACTTCTTTTGCCACTCTATTGTCAACTAGGCCATCCCATACTTCTGACTTCAAAGTTAGGGGCACATGGCCCTTAAGGTCTGCCATGTTTGATGACTTTAACTTTTTCATGATTGCCTTTCTACGATTCTTCAAATCATCTAAATAGTGGTCTATGCATGTTCTTTCCCAAACAGTTTTTGCCATGCAATGATCATAATCTAATGCGAATCGATATTTAGTCTAAAACAAAGCCATGTTAGTATATTTCTCTATATAGATAATTGTATAATACAATGAGGCTAGAAACATAATTACTTCCCATAAAATCCTAAAATACTTCATTCTTCATGTTAATAGGATAATTTTTCCAATTTTTAGCTGGAGTGGGCATCTACGTGATCACAGTGGCCATAATCTCACAGGTCACAGATTGCGGGACAAACCTCCTCCTATAAGTCCAAGATATGTTAATAATCTAAAAGTAAAATAAATGTAACAAAACATAGCATTCACTATTACTCACGGTTGATAGATGTCCTCCACAAATATAACTGGCCTTCTATCAGTTTCTGTTTTGGATGTTCCATTTGAAGGCATCAAAATTGAGTCGCTAGTTGGAGGCACAGTGGGGGTGGGACAAGGACAGGGACAAGGACAGTGGAGGGTAGGACAACAGTTGATGAGTCACCAGTGGTCAAAAGGCTAGTAGCCGAAATAGCACCTAACATAATTATAGGCAATCTGATCTCATAAATACATATAAATCAAGAGTTAACAATAAAAAGATTATATAGGTATACCTGGGGAGCGCGAAGAAGGCTGTAGTGGTGGTGAACCATAAGTATCAGTAATTTGAAGCTCCACATCTGTCAAGAACCTATTACAACCTCTCGTGATAACGCGACATGGATGTTTAAACATAGACAAACATTCATTAGTCATATCTTCCCCACCATCGTCATTTCAAGGAACTTCAATGCACCTTATCTATATTTGTGGATCAAAATACATGGAAGGAAAATTGGAAATTTCTTTTAATTTATATGCTTCACAAATAGACTCTTCAACTCTCGCCTTATTTTGAACCTTCTTTTTCAAGTACAACATACATTTCTCAAATAGATACATCCATCTATATTGCACGGGTCCTCCAACCTTAGCTTTATAGGGGAGATGCACAACAAGATGTTCCATCACATCAAAGAATGTTGGCGAAAAAATCTTCTCTAACTTGCAAACTATTTCAATAATGGAAAACTCTGCATTCTCCATAATGGAAGTACGTATTTCAGTTGCACAAATTTCTTTAAAGAACAAGTTAAGCTCTATTAATGCTCCCTATATAGGTTTTGGTAACATATGACATAAACGCTAGAGGAATTAACCTTTGCATAAAAATATGACAATTGTGACTTTTCATTCCATATATCTTTCCATCATCTAAATTGATGCAACGAGTAATGTTTGACACTTACCTATCAAGAAATTTCAATTGTTTTATTCATTCACACATTGTCCTCCTTTGATTGGCATTTAACACATAAGTTGCCTTCAATTTTTTATACTTGTCATTCTTAATAATCAATTCTAAGGTGGGACGTTTACATATCATCTTCAAATCTTCTCTTGCATTTGCATTGTCTTTTGTCATGCCCTTAAGTTGTTTAGTCATGTTGAAATGTTTGAAAAGAGGTTTCTCTAATGGTTTATCAGTTTTAATGGAGGAGGTTGACGGTTCATCTTTTATTGATTTTATTTTGGTCAATTTTTCTCCTAAAATTTGAAGATATTTGTTTATATAATTTGATTGTTCCATCAGGCAATTTTAATATCTCTTGGATTAATTGGTTCTTCTTTAGACTTTGTCTTGAAGGGAAAGATCATGACAGGATTTTTATCTTTACCTTTAAGGTTTGGAAGTTGATACTGACTAGATGAAGGTAGTTCAAATTTAACTAACTCACCATCTTTAAGATGCCAGACAGTAATAATGTTTGTTGATCTGATTCCTATTAGGTCAGTTTGGAAAGGATGATCAATATTATTCTTGATTGTATAAGCATGAAACTAGTCAAAGAATGGGATGTTCATTTTTACTTTGTTGAGAAATTTGTAAAATTCCTCTTGGATGTTTTTTTTGTTTGTTCCCTGATAATTTTGAAAGAACCATTCTCTTTGAGGAGTCCATTCCTTAAAATAAAATTCTTTCCTAAGGGATTCTTTATCTATAATGAACTCAGATGACATCATAAGGGTCATTAAGGGAGGAATAAGTTGGAGATTGTATTGATTTTTTATCATTGTATTCTCTTGGTATGTTGGTCTAGGAAAAGTTAATGATGTGTCCAATCCTTGAAGGTGGATTGTTGATTAAACCGATTGAACAGATTGTGAGATGGTAAAGAAGGAGCTTCCAGAAGCTACAAATCCAAAATCTTCAAATCTAAGATCTTCTGTTCTTATAGATCTAGAAGAGCTAAAAGATCTTCTTCTATTAAAGGTTAATTCTACTCTACCTGATTGATGTTGATTGATTTCCTAATATTTCATGTGTTTTTCTTGGTAGGGCTAATATTGCCTTGTCTAGTATCCATTTTTCGAGTAGGATTACTTCATCCTAGAGGATTATTTTAAGCACAGTTATATTGGCCTTAGTTACATAAATATGGAATAATGTTGTTTCCCCTATGTTTCTTGGTTTTAAAACTTTTAAACTATATGAATTCATAACATTGTATTGAATCTTGTACATTAAGGCTACTAGGATTGATCCGAACTTCATGTCTAAGCCATAGAATTTGACATTAAAAAATAAGACATCTAAAATGTTTTTGTTTGATATATATATATATAGGATCTTACTCAGGTGAGATGAGTGTTTATTGTGAGAGGTGAGAGGAAAGAATCTTAACCATTGGATCTTTCATGAATGATCAAGATTAGAACATAAATGCATGTGACTTTTTAAGTGGTCACATGAGATTTAATAGTCAAGTAACTCACCTTTTAATCTTGACCATTTATATATGGTTGTATGATCAAGATTTATCTTTCACATTTTACTTTTAACAAAATGTCCAATCTCTTCTTTCTTAAGCAACTTAAAAGTATAGGCAATTATGTCATTTTATCTCAATATTCTCTCTCCAATTTAATTACAATAAAAACTCCTCTCACTAGATATGTCAAACCTAATATATATATGGATGATCAAGATTAAATTTTACTTGAAAGTCATGTGATTTGAAATTTCAAAACCAACCAACCCGAACCAAACCAAACCATATATTTAAAAAAAAAATTATGGTACAACATTTTTTGACTACTATTTATGTATTTTTTGTAATAATCTTTGACCATTCAAATGCTAGAAGATTCTAAAAATAGCATTGAGATTTAAGATATGCTATCAAGTGCTATTTAAAAACTCTTGAAAAAGTGAGAGGTTTGAAAACTTTGGATCTTTCTTTTTAAACAACTCTCTGGATAATAAACAACTCATTTCTATTCTAATGGTGGAGTAAGATCTTTTTCTTTGTCTATTTATATGCTTGTATATATATATATATACACACACATACACACACATATGAGAATTGCTAACTTCTGTACCTTCATGTGGAGGTTATCATCTTCCACATTTTACTTTTAACAAAATGTCCAATCTCTTCTTTCTTAAGCAACTTAAAAGTATAGGCAAGGTTGGAGACTTTGGATTCGCTTAGGATTCATTGATTCAAAGTTCAACTAATCAAGTCTTCATTAGCTTTTATGTCATAGTAGCCTCACAACTTTCTCTTAATTGAATAGTAGTAGTATACAACTCATACAAGTTAAATTTATTATCTCATATAATTTCTTAATACAAATATCAATATTCTCTCTCCAATTTAATTACACTATGTCTCCTATTTCTCTCTCCTCTTTCTTTCTCACCGTCTCTTACGCGCCCTTATCATCATCAAATTCTTTTTTATTTTATTTTTTGGTGCAAGTTGCAACTATCAAATTCTTTATCACTTGTGTTTTTGGTGGTTAACAAAAGCATGAGCAAGTATGTAAATATGATATTTTCAATTGCTTTTCCATGGCTGGAATTTGAAATACTATCAACAATCTAAAAAGTTAATTTATTTATTTTGATAACAATGTATTTATTGTTAAAAGAAACTTTAATTGTCAATAAATTTTTTTTTGGCAATAAGAGAAGAATAAGAAAGAGAGTGTGTAATTAAATTGGAGACAGAAAATTGGGATAAAATAACATAACTGTCCATAACTTTTAAGTTGCTTAAAGAAAGAATAGATTGAACATTTTGTCAAAAACAAAATGTAAAAGATACTAACTTCCACGTGAAGGTATGAAGCTTAGCCTCAATTCACACACATATATATATATATATATAATTGATGTATCCAAATATTAGCATATCAATATGTTACCAATCAGTAAAGAAAAATATTCGAACTACATAATATCACAAGTTCTTTTATAATTGTTAGTTCCTGTTTTGGGAAAATTATTTCAAAGATTATCATGGGAATGATGATTACTATATTTAGTTGACCAAAACATTTTTGAGAATGCATGACTCCGGCTGCTGCTAGCCATGGCCTATTGCCTATTATAGCTAGTGGTCGGCAATAATTCTGGCTGGCTACAAGAAATGTGATTTTTAGGGACCAAAACTTAGTGATGAATATAAAGTTTGTCACAAATTGTATATTATTTGTGATCAAGTCTTATTTTTGTCACTAATAATATTCACATGACCACATGATGAACATCACTATAAATTTATTAATAGCGACCAAAATATGTGTGTCAAAAATAATTCATTACTAATATAGACAGTGACCAAGTCTTTATAAGTGATGAATACTATTCATAATAGGAACCAGGCGACAAATCGTCACTATAAGTTTATTAACAATGACCAAAATATGTGTGCCACAATTAATTCGTCACTAATATAAAAGATTAGTAACAGAATGTTGACTTTGTCATTAATATCATATGATATTTGTGATAAATAAAATATTGTCATTTATCGCATAAAAAATTGTCATTTATGTTCTATTTCTAATGACAAATTATTCATTTGTAAAGATTTGAAACATTAGTCTATAATACTTTGTTACAAATATTTAATTTTGCTATATAAGTATTGAAATGTAATTTATCACTAAAAATTATTACCGGTATAATATTTTGTATTCAAAAGAAATTATTAACGTTAAAAACTTAAGATTCTCATTAATTTATATTATATTATTGACAAAAAAAGTTATTTTCCATTATTGCTGACAAATTACTCGTCATTGAAGTTTTGAAACATTAGTAACTATAGAAATTTGTCACAAAAATTAATAGTTATAATAGTGATGAAATATGTAATTTTTCATTATAAAATTTTAATATGGTATAATATATCTTTGACACATAAAAGGTTGTCAATGACGAAAAAAATAAAATTCTTAATAATTTTATATTATATTATATTAATAATGAAAAATTAATATTTATTTCTTCTTGTTAGTGACAAACTTTTTGTCGTTATGGTTTTGAAACATCAATTTCAATATCAATTTGTCACACATATTTCAAATTTTAGTGCATACAAAATTTGAAACAAATAATGAAAATCTTACTAATAAATAGTCAGTTAGTCAGTAGTTTTTTTTTTTTTTAATGTAATGTTCAATTAAGGATTTTATACTTGAATTTTTTTTTTTTTTTTACTTTAATTCAAAATTTAAAGCTTGAGGGAATAATGAAGGATGTGATTAATTTTAATTGTTAAAATTATTAAATAATTATTCAGATAAAAAACATTTACTAATTATATTCTTATTTTATTATATTTTAAATTAACTACAAAAAAAGAGACTAAGTTAGCATTCATTATCTGCAAAAATAATTGCATGGTTAACCACTAGTTTTTTTTTTTTTTAAAGGGTAATGATTTATTTAGCTGAATCAAAAGAAAGGGATTGAGGATAAGCATTCAAGATTATCTCAATCCAAATAAAAGAGTTTTTACTTTTAGCAAAATTTGCTAAGGCAACTGCTGCCTGGGTACAAGATCTAGGAGTATAGCCACTCTCAAGCCACTCAAACCAAGCATCCATAAATAAATCTTGGAACAGAGATCCATTATAAGAGAAGTCAAGCACCCCCTCATCAAATCTCCTTTAGACTTCGCGAGCATCTCCTCCAAGATAAATGCGCCTGCATCCGATTTCCCAGGCAAATAGAAGTCCCTCACCGTCTGAGAGAATTTCACCCCGGAAAAAGGATCAACACCTCCCTGAGAGTACATGGCTTTCCTTGCTATAAATGAGCCAGTCTGGACCGTGATAACTATACCAATGCTGTAGGATTGGTTCTGATAAGAAAGTGCAAAATCTACATTCACTTTCATCATATTATTCCTCGGCTTAGACCATTTCTCTGGCTGGACCCTTAGAATAGGATTCACCCCCGAATTCTCATCAATACTTCCAGCCTAATAGTCAGATAGAGCTAACCATGGCTGCTGGGAGGCTATAGATGACAACCTTTGATTTTTAACTTGCCACACCTGGCTTCTTTCCACCCAAACCCCATACCGTATCATTGCCACTATCTCCTTCTGATTTGAATTCAGCCCAGACCAGTAGGAGTTTACTTTCTCCAACCTGGATTGTTTGCTGTTCGCCACATTCCCATTCGGGTGCAACTCTTGCAGGAGAACGTTTAAGGTGAAAGGGCATTCCATGAACAAATGAACCATGGACTCATCAGAATGACTGCATAGCAAGCATCCATTATCTAAATTCATGCCTTTGTCTATCAATCTTCCTCTAGTGATGTTCCTGCCAACTCGCCACACGATTGAAGTAAAAAAAGTTTCTGTATTATTTAGCATACAAAACTAAAATTTATAGACTTAAAATAACTATTATTTTTAAGAACAATCTTTTCTTTTTCTTTGACGTAGGTAACCCATAACATCAATGCTGCTTATCTTGATTGGAATAAACAAGATGTCAAGATTAGCTTCTCTTCTCCTAGATCCTATTATATCTGTACAAATCCATCTTATAACTAAAGTCGTTGGTTGCACTCATACATGGGAAGTTTGACATCAACCAGGTATTCTATACATCTCAGACTGGAGCGAATATTAGAGAATTTAAGTCTGAATTACGCACCACAAAGAAAGCATCAAGAACAATGATTGAGTATCTACTCAAAATTAATTATGGCCTTAATTGACTCATTAGTTTCAGTTGGTCATTCTCAACAAGATCATATTGAGGTCATCTTGGATAGTTTATTCGATGATTTGATGCGTTTGTCACATCTGTGAGTTCACGATTTGATCCATATACTGTTCATGAAATTGAGTCCCTCCTTCTTGCACAAGAAGCAAGAATTGAGAAAAATGTGAAAGTTGCTTCCTTGGAGACTATGTGGATCCATATAATGGAACAAGTGTGCTCATTAATCATGCTCGCTATTCCTCTCTTCCATCATTTGTTAATCTTTCTACTTCCTTAGCTTTACACAATTTGTTACATGTTCCTAGCATATCTAAGAATTTGGTCAATGTAAGCAAATTTGCAAAAGACAACTCTGTCTGCTTGAGTTTAACCCCAATTTCTGTCATTTTAAATCCCAGGCCAGTCATGAAGTCCTCTTGGAAAGCATTGTAACTCTAGGACTCTATTGCTTCAAAGATTTTCATCTAACACACTGTCTGGTGGCTTTACTGTTTCAGTTTCCACCTCAGTTTCTGCTCTACGGTTCACTTCATTGAGGAACAAACTCAGCGTTATGGACATTTCATTGTCACCGGCCTGAGTTTGCGGGGACATGTTAGAGTACTACTCTACATTAGATGTCATGATTAGATGTGTAGTTGGTTAGAATAGTCAGGTGGTTAGACTACTAATATAGTTGGTTCAATTGTCAGCTTAATATAGTTGAGCATGTACTCTATTTAGCTAGAGTCATTGTAAACGTTTCATAATTTTCGGATTCTAAATTGAACTCATTGATTCACATTCTCTTGTGCTCTTAACTTTTCTCTTCTCTTAATTAATCTCACAGGTCTAAGATTGGATGCTAATATAAAACAACTTTACTTACAATAGTTCAAAATTAAACCCATATTATATTGTTTTTATTTTTCTTATAGTAAAATATAAAAAAAGCATGAGAAGGATATTAATGTTGCACAGAATGTAGTACATTATATAAACGTTGGATTTTGTATAATTTTGTGGGCCATAGGCTATTCATGTCTTGCAAAAGTCTAAATAGTCCTTATAATTAGTAAATGTTATTTTGCCTGGTTGAACAGTAGGGCATTTGGTCTAGTGGTATGATTCTCGCTTTGGGTGCGAGAGGTCCCGAGTTCGATTCTCGGAATGCCCCATCCATGTTTAACTATTGTTTTATTTAGTTAAATTTCTTCTAATTTATTGAGTGCTGACATGGATTAAAGGCATGCAAATCATCTGTAGAATCAAAAATCAATATGATATAATATAATATAATATATAATCAATTCAATAAAATATATGAAAAAAATAGTTATGATGCATAAAATAGTTAAATAGTTATGTTGCTTTGGTTGATACACAAGAATAATCTCCCATGTTTGGGAGTTTAACAATAGATAGGAAGGAAAATAAATTCAAGGAGAATTATTTATCTCTCTTTTTCTCAAATATCAAATTTTTATTTTTTCTAAAATTAGGATGGAATGAGGGGAAATAAACTTATAAGCTTAAAAATAAACATTTTATTTTTTATTCTGTTCTTTTATGATTTAACTCTCAAACAAAATAATAAAGTTTCATTCTGTTTCTTTATTAATTTTCTAAACAAGAATAAAGGTAATTTTGTTTTATTCTTTCCCTTCCTTTTTAGCCATTTCAGCTTAATATATTGAGCATGTACTTATTTAGTTTCATTTAACGTTTCAAAAACATCTAAATGAACTGATTCAAATCTTGGCCATTGAACCATAAAAATAAAAAATCTCACTGGTTGTCTTAGGCGATAGAAGAAATTAAAAAAAACTAGAAAAATTCATTTTCAAAGTAATAGAAAAACACAATAAAAAAAGCGAGAAATCTATTGTTCATCTTGCACAGGTGGGGTGTGGCGTTGTATAAATCGGCAATAATTCTTGGTTATATTAGGGTATAGCTCGTTGGTTGCGTGATTGCAACTCATAGTTGCTAGGGACTTTTTGTGGTTGAAACGACGAGGTATTGTAAATGCTATGGCAAGGTTGGATGGCTGTTCATGGTTGTTAATTTGGGGTAAAGATGCTTATCTGTCACTTAAAGATGCTTATCCATGTTTAACTATTGTTTTATTTAGTTAAATTTCTTCTGATTTATTGAGTGTTGGCATGGATTAAAGGCAAGCAAATCATCTGTAGAATCAAAAATCAATATAATATAATATAATATATAATCAATTCAATAAAATATATGAAAAAAATAGTAATGATGCATAAAATAGTTAAATAGTTATGTTGCTTTGGTTGATACACAAGAATAATCTCCCATGTTTGGGAGTTTAACAATAGATAGGAATGAAAATAAACTCAAGGAGAACTATTTATTTCTCTTTTTCTCAAATATCAAATTTTTGTTTTTTCTAAAATTAGGATGGAATGAGGGGAAATAAACTTATAAGCTTAAAAATAAACATTTTATTTTTTATTCTGTTCTTTTATGATTTAACTCTCAAACAAATTAATAAAGTTTCATTCTGTTTCTTTATTAATTTTCTAAACAAGAATAAAGGTAATTTTGTTTCATTATTTCCCTTCCTTTTTAGCCATTGCTTACTTGTTCCGTTTCGTTTCATTAATGAAAAAACATCCAAATACAGTGTAAAAGGGCCATTGAACCATAAAAATAAAAAAATGCTGGTTGTCTTAGGCGATAGAAGAAATTAAAAAAAACTAGAAAAATTCATTTTCAAAGCAATAGAAAAACACGATATCGAAAACCGAGAAATCTATTGTTCATCTTAGGCGAAGTGGGGTGGTGGCGTTGTGTAAATCTAGCAATAATTCTTGGTTATAGGGGTACAGCTCAGGTGGTTGCGTGATGGCAACTCAGGTTGCAGGGACTATTTTGTGGTTGAAACGACGAGGTAGTGCGGCTATGGCAAGGTTGGATGGCTGTTCATGGTTGTTAATTTGGGGTAAAGATGCTTATCTGTCACTTAAAGATGCTTATCCATGTTTAACTATTGTTTTATTTAGTTAAATTTCTTCTGATTTATTGAGTGTTGGCATGGATTAAAGGCAAGCAAATCATCTGTAGAATCAAAAATCAATATAATATAATATAATATATAATCAATTCAATAAAATATATGAAAAAAAATAGTTATGATGCATAAAATAGTTAAATAGTTATGTTGCTTTGGTTGATACACAGGAATAATCTCCCACGTTTGAGAGTTTAATAATAGACAGGAAGGAAAATAAACTCAAGGATAACTATTTATCTATCTTTTTCTCAAATATCAAATTTTTGTTTTCTCTAAAATGAGGGTGGAATGAGGGGAAATAAACTTATAAGCTTAAAAGTAAACATTTTATTTTTCATTATGTTCTTTTATGATTTAACTCTCAAACAAAATAATAAAGTTTCGTTCTGTTCCTTTATTAATTTTCTAAACAAGAATAAAGGTAATTTTGTTTCATTCTTTCCCTTCTTTTTTAGCCATTGCTTACTTGTTCTATTTCGTTCCATTAATTAAAAAAAATCCAAATACAGTGTAAAAGGGCCATTGAACCATAAAAATAAAAAAATGCTGGTTGTCTTAGGCGATAGAAGAAATTAAAAAAAAAAACTAGAAAAATTCATTTTCAAAGCAATAGAAAAACACGATATCGAAAACCTAGAAATCTATTGTTCATCTTAGGCAAGGTGGGGTGGTGGCGTTGTGTAAATCTGGCAATAATTCTTGGTTATAGGGGTACAGCTCAGGTGGTTGCATGATGGCAACTCGGGTTGCAGGGACTTTTTTGTGGTTGAAACGACGAGGTAGTGCAGCTATGGCAAGGTTGGATGGCTGTTCATGGTTGTTAATTTGGGGTAAAGATGCTTATCTATCACTTAAGTCGTTGGTTGCTGCAAGGAGTGATGCTCCAAGGATGAGGGGACCTACCAGTGGCAAATCTTCGTTTGCAGTATGGGTGAGGTTCTGTGGGAAATCTTCACCAATATAATAACTTTTTCTTAATTGCTAATTGCTAATATCAAATTATGCATTTATAAACTTGATTAGTGGTTCTAATTGATTACCTTTCAACTGTCATATGTCAAAGCCTATCCTTAATTAACTCTACAACTAGAGTGAAAATTATTAAATTTTGAACTTTAATTCATCCTATACTATTCATTCAATGTCAATTTTTCTAATCTACTTAATTCATAAAAACTGTCAACACTCTACACAGTAATTTCTCAAGCCTATATCCTATCCTTCTTAGTGTAATATCACTTTCAACTAAATATCCTCAAGTTTTTTTTTCCTCTTTTATATGAATTATAATAAGAGACTTTTTAATTGACTTAGCAATTATCTGCCAACTAGAAAAATGATGGTGGGAAAGGGAGATTTTATTCTCCATCATTCTTTATGTCTGATCACATTAAATACATGTTTTTGTTTCTTCACTTTCTCTTTCCTTATTCTATACTTTTTCTTCCTTTTTATTATTATTATATTGGTTCATTTCTTCTCTTCTCTTTGTAATACCCTTAGTAACATGTTAAAATTGTATATAGTTACAAGAGGTAGCATATTATTTGCTTAACATGTCTGTGAAGTTTTGTGACAAATTGAGTTCATTTAGGCACTTAGTTGCAATACAAAAGTTGAAAAGTAGCTTAAAATAACTCAGATAATATCATAAGTTGTTAAGTGAAGGGAAATAAACATAGAGGGTTGTTTATAAGTCACAAATAAGTGAAACAAGATGTAGTAAAAGTTTCAAGAGAATCAGAGTTAGTTTGATATTTTTAAGCATACTGGTTGTGCTTTTAATGCTAGATTGACTACCAGCAGATATGAAAAAAGAGAATATAAGTGAAACAATAATTTAGATGAACCTCATGATTTATTCTAAAGTTGTTGGAAGATGAAAAACTTGAATTAGCATAATTCGAGTGTTCTTAGCATATATAAGTTCCAACACAGGAACTTATGTTATTTTCCTTATTTCTTTCCTTCTCTCGGCAAGGAAGAGAAACAGAGAAACAGAGAAGAGAAAAATGAAGAGAAGAGAGAAAAGGGGAGAAAGGAAGAAGAAGAGGAAGGAGAAAAAGATTAGGAAGATCAAAATCAAGGATCAAAGCTTGAAGATTGATCATCCAATCAAGAGGTAAGGGGTTTCTATTCATTCTCCTCTTTGATTTTCATTGAATGAGGTTTGGGGTTTTTGAATGTAAATAGGGGTTTGGAGAGCCAAATCCAAGTTCTTAGCTTGATTCTTGATTCTAAAAATTATGTTAAGTTAGTTTAAGCTTAGTAAGTGTAAGATAGCCATTTATGGCTCAAGACCAACCATTAGGATCCATAAATTTAAGAATTGGATAATGGTTGGAGTTATGTGATTTGGACATAGATCTTTGCCTAAGAGAATCTATAGGTTGTAATTAAGTTATAATGAGTTTAGGTGCATGGATGAATGTTAGAAATCACAAAGAAACCAATTTTAGATGATTGGAAGTGAGATTTGAACCATGGAACAGTGCCACGATTTTGCAGAACCTGGGTTCTGCCATGCGCGCCGCAACGTGAGAGACGCCATGCCACGACATGAAGATGAACTGGCTTGAGTGCCATGGCGTGAAGAAGTTTCGCCACAGCGAGAGGTCAGTTTTTGCAGCACGCGCCGCGGCGTGAAGAACATTGTGCGGTGTAATACCCCGATTTTTTTATTTTTTTCTAGATATTTATGAGTTTTATAAATTTTTGTGAAATTTTGGAAATTTTTAATTTATTTTGAGCTGTATATGTGTTTGAGGCGGGCCCCAAAAAATAAAATAATTTTCCTGAATCAGAAAGTTTCGGACTGTTAATGCGGGGCTGAGGGAACTTACTAAACCCGAAACCGAAAATAGTTGACACAAATTTTATTTATTTGAGTTTTCATTATCCATTTGGTAAAGTTATTATCCATTGGATAAAATTATTATCTATTGGGTAATGTTATTATCCATTGGATAATAACTAGCAGTAGCTATTATCTATTGAGTAATAGTTTCTGAAAATATCTAGAAAATATCTCACTTGGTCAAATAAGATGGTTATGGCAACTTTATGCATAACCAATTAGAAACAAGCTTGGAGGGAAAGCTTTGCATATCCACCCTTGATTGAATCAATGGTTGTGATGGCTTGTAGTAAACAAAATATCTCTTTCTCTCTCCATGAAGCCTCACGGCCATTTAGCCTCCAAAGTGACTAAGTTTCATTTTTCTATCACATTCTAAAAGCTATCATATTTTCTCTCAAAGTTAAACACCATTTTCTCTCATTTTCTCTCCTCTAGCTCACGGCCTCACTACACAAATATACCTTCCAATCACTCATAATTTAAACTAACCATACCACATGACTCCAAACATCATTCTAAGCATCTTTGGTGTTGTGATTAAGCTTTGATTCAACCATCTTTAAGCTTGATTTTTGAGTTCAAATTCTAGGGTTTCAAGGTAGAGTTCTTGAAACTTGGTTTCTTATTTGATTTTTGAAATTTCAAGACCATATTTGATCTATAGTTGTCTTACTCTAGCCTTGGATGTTAATTTATTGTGTTTACTTTGATTTTAAGAGTTACTTGGTGGAGGAAGTAGATACAAAGGATCATACAAGGAGCTTGGGAAGCTACATCTAAGGTAAGAGGGAGATTAACCTCATCAACCACTTGTGGTGGTGAGGAACATGAAATTGTGTGTGATTTGTAATTATTTATCCTATGTGATTTATTGCTTTGATAATATGTATAAACTTGTTAGAATAGGATTTTGATGCTTAAAGTATGATGTATGTCATAAATCATGCTTGAGAGGAAAGAAAATTTTGGCTCCAATAGCCATTGAGGCTCATAGCCTCTAAGCCCTCCAAAGGGGAATTCAATGCAAAAATGTTTTATTAAATGATAATCTAGAGGATTAGTAGTAATAAATCTAATTAAGGAATTACAAAATGAAAATGAAAATGAAAATATTTTTATCACTAATTAAAATGTAATTTTCGACCACTAGAAGGAATTTAGGACTAAAAGTAATTTGAGAATTTCAAATATTTTATTTAAATGGATTTTAAATGAATTAAATGGAAAAGGATTTATTTAAAATTAAAATAATATGGATTTTGAGAAAAATGTTAGAAATATTACTTAAAGGTGATTTAAGGAGAAAATAATGGAAATAAAGTCTAAATTTGATATTAAATAAGAAAGTTTTAATTTGAGCTTAGAATATTGAGAAAATATTTTACCCGATTGAAAATACATAGAAAAACTCTTATGCGATTTAAAAATGATGATTTTTAGCTACGCGATTGAGAAAATGTTTTAAAATCCCTACGCGATTGAGAAAATGTTGAAAAATTGTTACATGATTTGAAAACGTCATAAAAGTTTTTTGCGATTATAAAAATGCGATAAAAACGCTACGCGATTGAGAAGAACAACAAGTTTTGCTGTCGGGCCAATATACTGGACTCAGATATATCACTGTGTGTTTGTGGTCGATAGTGGCTTATAATGTGCATTGAGTCATTTGACATGCATTTCTTAAATAGATGATGTTTGTTAAGGCTGTTGTTACCTAGGAGTTAAATTACACCTAAGTGCGGGTGCGAATTGCGTAGTGTAGTTCACGTGTTGAACTTGGAGGCGTAGGAGCACAGGTATTTCACAAGTGGACAGTAGGTAGCTCCACTAGGCCATGGTAACTGAGCAATGCTCCGATGATCTTGACAATGCACTATTCTATTCACGATTTGGCGTAGAATGTCGTATATAATGCCTGATGTGCACTTTGAGAAATTATAGCACTTGGTCCGAGGCGACCGATATACCGACATATCTTCTAGATCATTCTCTCCGAAATTAAGTTTAGCTCCATGGAGTAGAAAATTGGTTCATTGTGCATGTGCATAGTTAGTCATCATTTTATTGTGATATATATATATATATATGTGTGTGTGTATGTGTGTGTGTGTGTGTGTGTGTGTCTTGTATTAATTATTTGCTATTTAATGCAATGATTATATAATGCTATGAATATATCTGTTAAATGCTATGCATGAATAGTATGTTATTTTACTGTCTTTTACTGCCATGATGGTATTGATGTAGGGGATATCACCTCTTTGCTATGTTATTCTATTTATTTATATGTTTGATAAAGAGTGTGAAGAGGAAGAAGAGGAGGAAGGATCGCCTCACTTCTGTTTGTGTTAGTTTGTCTGTATTTTGGGATGGCGTTGAGGTCTAGTTTCTTTGGTTTCATGAGGATTCAGTTTCGGGGGAATACTGACACTTGGCGTATTGATGCAGACACTGATCGTGTTAGTTATATTTGGAATATAACTATAACTCTGAGAAGGACTCATGATGGGGATGCTGTTTTCACTTTTAATGCCTATGTGCATTTGAGTTTTGTTTTGCCTATTGAGTTTCTTTGGGGTAGTCGTTGTGTTATTCCTTGGGAGAACTCAGTAGTGTCATCTGCACGGACTCCTGTTCGTAGCCCTATTACCCATCTGGGGTTATTGTCATCTGAGGAATTTGGGGAAGATTTGGAGGAGGATCCGAATGAGTACCCTTCTGACTATATGGGGGTACTGGGTTAGTTATGTTTGGGTCGTAGTACCTGTATAAATAATTTGAGGATAAAAAAATTGGATGTTTCAAAGTATTAAAACTTGGTATGTAAATGATGTAAATTATTTTAGTTTGTTATATTCTGTATTTTATTTAATTTGTTTGTTTTTAATTATCCGCAATGAAAAATATTAGAAAAACGTACATATAATATCACTAGTTTTATAACTTGGTTAAAATTTGGTAAGTTGAAATCCGTAAATGTGAAGCCCTAAAGGGGGTGTTACATGTCACAACGTGAAAAAGATGTTGCATCAGTACTAGAACCCATGGTTTGGGTGCCACGGCGTGCCCAAGTTAGTGCCGCGATGTGAGTACCAGGAACGTCAAAAATGTTAGTGATGATGTTTTGAAGCTATCGACTAGATGGATTATTAGTATATGTTTCTTATGATGTGTTAAGACATACATGAGGATAGTTCAAAAAGAAAGTTATCACCTATTAAGTAAAGAGGAAGTATAAGCCTTTGAGCACTCAAAAGTAAAAGATTGCCATAGGTAAGGAGATAGCACTTTAAGCAACCTAGTGTTGCATTAGATATCACTCAAGATGTGATGAGATGGTGCAATGGAGATGAGTATACTAGAATGGATTATAGGATTTACTCTAGTAAGGATAAGGAAGATATTAACCTTAGGATATCCAAGAGTAGTGGATTATTTTGGGAAGGTACCTAGAACCTTAAACAACAAAGAGTTGTAAGTAAGAACCACCTTGAGTTAGATTCACTTGAGTGAAGATAAGGTTGTGTATTTAGTTCCAAAGAGAGAATGCTATGTACTAAGTCTCTAGTTAAACGGGACCTTATACATTGTAAAATACACAAAAGGATGAATGTTGACTTGTAACCTTGTTACATTCATTAAGTATGCAAAGTTATAGTGAAATGTTCATTTATTTCCTTTAGCAAGGTTGAATATGACATTAGCTAAGATAGACTCTTTCACTAGGATGAGTTGAGTCTATAGGAACGTTAAGGTGGTGTTCATGTAAAAGGTAACCATAATACTACGCTTTTCACATACTAGTTAGTTAATCTAGTTTGTATGTGAAGAGTAAGAATCTAAGTGCAACCAAAAGTAAGGGTTTGCTAAAGATAAGTATCTATCACCTATGGTAACTTATTGTTGCTTAGCTTCACTAGAGATGTGATGACGAGGGGTGTTAGATATAAGTAAACTAGGATAAGTTGACATTGTTTACCATTTAATGTGACTTATATGACGTGAGGTCATTTAGCCAAGAAGGAAGGGAGTCAAGAAGTTCCTAAGGAGACAAGTATTCCTAACCAAGTGCTAGGGTTGCATGTAGTATGGAATTCTAATTTTTCCTATCTACAAGGATATAAACATAAGAAGTCAGAATTTCCTAGTAAAACATACCTAGATCTTAGATTACCTAAGTCTGTAAGAATGATGTATGTATGCAAATGGAAATGGTCTAGTAGTATTGATCTTAATGAGTACCCTTTGATGTCTATTCATAAAGGCTAAGAGAGATTGAAAGGTGTGTGATAGACTCAATTGAGGAAGGACATAACCTTGATATTTCGATAGTACTAAGGCCAAAAGAGATAAACGGGAAATCCAAAAGCCTCTTTGAGGAAGGATGAAGATCGAACTTCTTAGCGTGTCAGGATATGTGTGATGTGAGGATGAGCTTTCCCTCTATTCACCACAGGATAATATACTGAACCAGTTCCTAATAAACTTCATTGTTTTCAAAATAAACATATGCATGTATTTCAAAACAAAACATTGCATGAGCATATCTTTAGGATCTTTCCTAAGCATAATCATATTATATATCATTCTCATTGCATTTATGGATAGTTGAATGGGCATGGTCTGTTACTATTGGTATTTTCAATTGTATGAGCAGTTGTTTATATCTAACGGTATATAGGCTATCAGATTAAATCACACTATATAGTAGTGTGCAGTTATGAATTTTAGTGGAGGAAACTCTTATGTTAGTAGTTATAACAATTGTTATGTTGTTATACAATGTTAAAGCTAGCTGATATTGAAATTGCTTTTACTGAGAATTGTAATTTTCACTCCAGTTGTTCTTCCATGTAAATCCAGGTATAGAGGTACGGACCCTGTTAAGGGAATGAAGGTGAACCATGAAGACTAGTATAGTTTTATATACTTTTCTAGCCAGGTCTTATGTATACAATTTACATTTATTTTTTATGTATTACAATATGCCCTTTTGTGGCTAGTGTTGTATATATATATGTATGAGTTTAAGTTTTTTCGCATTCTCTCAAGGCTTTCTATAATTACTTAGTTGTGATTATGGATATATGTTAGTATATAGTATGTAGAAGTGACGTCTCTAGTACTATTTATCTTTATATATATCTGTATATCTAGGATATATCTAGATATCTGTATTAGGATGTTACATTATGGTATCAGAGTAGTTCATCCTGTTGAGCCGGGGTATGGACTGACTGTGCTTATGCATAAGTAGCAGTTTAATATAATGTTATGCATTCTTTTATCTCTTTATGATATATGCAAATGGAATTGCTTGACTAGCCTTAGGTATGGATGCTATTGGCTATTGTCGTACAGTTACATGATATTGAGCCTAGCTAACTCAATATGTAATGTTCTATGTGTACAGGAAACTATGGCAACTACTGGGCGAACTGATAAGCCTGTATTTTATAACATTTAAATGGATGAATTGTGATGATTTGATTGTGATTATTGATGAATTTTGGATGGATTCTTATCAATTATCTTCGTTTGTGCAGAATAAGAGAGATTTAACATATTTGAAGTGAAAGCAAGTGAAGATATCTCATTTCTTCAATTTTAGCTTAGACAGGGCCCTGTGTCAACTCAGAAGCGATTTAGGAGTTAGACACGACCCAGTCTAACTTGAAGAAAGCTTCTGACTAGGAGACATGGCCATGTCTCTTGGTTACATGGTCGTGTCCCCCCCCTAACGCTGAAATTACGCAATTTTGGTACTAGACACGACCTTGTCTTATGTCAATAAAGCTTCTGAGTATGAGATACGACCGTGTCTAAATGACACACAGCCGTGTCTCACTTAAAATACTGAAACACAGATTTCATAAGACACAGTCGTGTCTCCCTTAGTCCCTCTGATGTGGAAAAAGGGAAATTTTACCCCCAAATCATTATAAATTGGGCAAAACACCAAACTAAAGAGGACTCTTGGCTATAGACTTGTGTGATGGCAGGTTTTGAGAGGAGAAGCGCAATGATTCAAAGGGGAAGCCTTTGAAGGCAAGAGCAAGACTCTTTGAAGATTAACCATTGAAGTTCTTTTCTCCATCTCCATCTTCCTATCTTTTCTTTTTGTTTATCAATCGTGGTTGTTTCTTTAATCCTTGTTCTTGTTTATGATACGATGACCATTAGCGGCTAAACCCCTTTTCGAGGATTAGGATGAAACTTTCTATTTCCTTATTATGAATTGTTAATTTGATTCTTTGTTAATGAAATTATTGTTCTTAATTCATTCTTGGTATGCTTAATGCTTGTGATATGTTGCGCGCCATATTTACATGATTTTAGGCTTTAGGTGAAGGATCGAAAGATGAAATCTAATCGCTTGATAATCTAAGAATTTAACTTAGGAATTAAGACCTAGACATAGGCTTAAATCCTTCAAGGAGTAAACGATTGTCATGAATCTTAATGGGTTGGAACTTAGATTAATTGCCATGAGAATGAGGTTAGTGAAGTTTTAGCACGTTTTTAGTGCCAAGAAATTGGGCTTTAAATAATTTTGGACAAATAACCTCTAGGAACGTAATTGAACATTAATAAAGATAGGATTACAATTTATCATAAGGGGTAGTGTAGTGGATTATGAATCCTAGAGCTTTAAATCCTTGTTAAATCTCATCTTTTCTAGTTTCTATTGTTTACTTTATTGCTTTGCTTTTGGTATTAATTTTAATTAAACATTCTCTATCGATTTTATTTGCTTAAACAATCAAAATAGTCATAAGAGTTAGTAATCAATCGATCCTCATGGGAACAATCTTTATCTACTACTTGTATGATCTGTGCACTTGCAAAAAATCTACAACAAGTTTTTGTGTGGTGAGGGAGGGGTGTGGTGAGCTTTGGTGAAAATGGGAGATGTGAGAGGTGGGGATTGGGGGGGGGGGGGGTGAGGATGATGGTAGCGAGAAGAGAGAAAGGGGGAAGAGGTTTTTGGGAATGAAGCAAAAGAGAGAAAGGGGAGGGATTTTCTAGAAGGGGACGAAAGGGGGTTATCTTTTGTTTTTAAAAGTTTTGAATTTTTTTTTCAGTTTTTAAAAAGGGACACGGCCGTGTCTAATAGAGACAAGACCGTGTTTTTGCCCAGAAATCCAACAGAAGCGTTGCGATGGTTAGACACGGCCGTGTCTAACCCCCTTAAAGCTTCTATGATGGTCACACGACCATGTGTCATTGAGGCACGACCGTGTCTCCTACCAAAATTCAAATAGAAGCATTCTGGAAGTTAGACACGGTTGTGTCTAACTCCTGAATCGCTTCTAGAAGTGGAAAAATGAAGTAATGATCAGAAAAACTAAGTGTAAAGACTAAGAATGTAAAAAAAAAAGGAACCAAAAGGAAAACATGAAAGGGGATAGAAACACAGGTTGCCTCCTGTGAAATGCTAATTTAAGGTCTATATCTTGACCCCTTATATCATTTAAGCTGGAGGGGAAAGATCAGAAAAGGGTTGAGTGACTCCCTTCTCGATAGGATTCCCAATGAAGTAAGGCTTCAATCGTTGACCATTTACTTTGAAAGCTTCACTAGCCTCACTCCAAACTTCAACAACTCCATGAGGAAACACTTTAAGGACCTTAAAAGGACCTGACCACCTAGATTTCAATTTCCTAAGAAAAAGCTTCAAGCGTGAGTTGAATAAGAGGACCAACTTTCCTTCATGGAACTCTCGGTGCAAGATATGTTTGTCATGCCAGGTCCTATCCTTGTAAATATGAGCATTCTCGTAACCATCAAGGTGTAATTCATCCAACTCATTAATTTGTAGAAGGCGTTGAGCTCCAGCGTCCTTTATATCAAAATTCAGCATCCGAATTGCCTAAAAAGCCTTGTGTTCGAGCTCAACTAGCAAGTGACGGGATTTACCATAGACTAATCAGAATGGTGTGATTCTAATTGGGGTTTTGAAAGCTGTTCGGTAAGCCCATAAAGCATCATCAAGCTTCGAAAACCAATCCTTACGAGACTTGCTTACCATCTTTTCAAGAATCTGCTTGATTTCTCGATTAGAGATCTCTACTTGGCCACTTGTTTGCAGATGATAGGGTGTAGCAATGCGATGAGTCACCCCATATTTCTTCAATAAACCTTCAAATTGACGGTTGCAAAAGTATGAACTGTCGTCATTGATGATGGCTCTTGGTGTACTAAACCGTGAAAAGATATTCCATTTAAGGAACTTCACTACAACCTTTGCATCATTTGTTGGAGATGCAATGGCTTCAACTCACTTCGACACATAATCCACTCCAACCATGATGAACTTGTAACCAAATGAAATGAGGAAAGATCCCATGAAGTCAATGCCCTAAACATCAAAAAGCTTGAACTCTAAAATATTGTTTAAGGGCATTTTATTCCTTCTCGAGATATTCCCTATCCTTTGACAACGATCACAAGCAAGCACAAAGTTTCAGGTATCATGAAACAAAGTGGGCCAATAGAAACCACATTGAAGTACCTTAGCCGCTGTCTTTGAAAAGCTGAAATGACCTCCATATGGGGAGGAATGACAATGGCAAAGGACGCTTACAATTTCATCTTCATGAAGACATCGTCGTATGATACCATCTGCACATCTTTTGTAAAGCAAAGACTCTTCCCAAAAGTAATACTTCACATTAGAGAAGAACTCCTTCTTCTTTTGATATGAAACATTGGATGGTGCAACTCCATACACTAAGTAATTGACGAAGTCAACATACCAAGACTTCATCATCATGGAGAAGAGTTACTCATCCGGAAGACTGTCATAAATAGGTAGCTTAATACACTCTGTTTCATTCTCTTGCGAAATTCGAGAGAGATGGTCAACAAAAAAATTCTTAGCTCCTTTCTTATATGGGATCTCTATGTCGAATTATTGCAATAACAACACCCATCAAATCAACCTAGGCTTCGCATCCTTTTTGCTTAAAAGATATTTGAGAGCAGCATGGTCAGTGTAGACTATCACTTTCGAGCCAACTAGGTAAGACCGAAACTTCTCAAAGGCAAACACTACCACCAATAGTTCTTTCTCGGTTGTAGCATAATTCAGTTGTGCATCATCTAGGGTCTTGCTAGCATAATAGATAGCATGGAGCTTGTTATCCTTCCTTTGCCCCAACACGGCTCCAATTGCAAAATCACTTACGTCACACATCAACTTGAATGGCAATTCTTAATCCAGTGATTGCATAATGGGAGAAGAGATCAATGCCTCCTTCAACCTACAAAAAGAATCCATGCAAGATTGGTCAAATAAAAAAGGCACATCTTTATTAAGCAAATTTTTCAAAGCTTTGCAAGTTTAAAGAAATCCTTTATAAACCGCCGGTAGAACCTAGCATGACCCAAAAAGCTCCTGATAGTTTTGACCGAGTTTGGTGGCAGTAGCCTCTCAATCACCTCGATCTTTGCTTTATCCACCTTAATGCTCCTCTCTGACACCAAGTGTCCTAATACAATGCCTTCACGCACTATAAAATGACATTTCTCCCAATTCAAAACAAGATTAGCCTCCTTACATCTTTGCAAAACTTGAGACAAGTTAGTCAAACAATTATCAAAAGTAGTGCTATAAACGGAGAAATCATCCATGAATACTTCCATTATATTTTCAATACTTCCATTTTGAACCATGTTGAACAAGCTTGCTTGTTAGGCTATTTGAGTTTCAAACATCTTAGAATGAGTGGCCATTTGATCAAGACGATTATGAATTTGCTTGATTAATTCCCTATGTTGTTGGACTTGAGCTTGAATAGCTTGATTCTACTCTTTTTGTGTAACTATAAAAGTTTCTATAAGAGCTTCTAAATTAGACTTTGCACCTTGAGAAGATTGTTGAGGTTGTTGGAAACCAGCTGGTGGTTTATTGTTGGATGGAGCCCCTCTATTTTGCTGGTTTCCATAGGAAAAATTTGGGTGATTTCTCTATCCTAGATTATACGTGTTGGAGAAGGGGTTACCTTGAGCCTTGAAATTGCTATTTTGCATATAACTCACTTGCTCCAAAGACGGGTCTTGAGAATAGGTCTCCACTAAATTACTTTCTGAAGTCAAATGCCCTCCTCCACATGTTTCACAAGTTATCGTAGGAGTAGAAACGACGTTGACATTCAGCTTCTCAAGTGACTTGGTCAAAGCATCAAATTTGGCATTCAACATAGTAATGACATCAAGCTCTATCATTCTGGTTTGCTTCTTCGAAGAGGATCTATCATTTGGCTACAAATAAATATTCGAAGCCACTTCATTGATCAAACCCCTTGCCTCTGTTGGAGTCTTGGCCATCAAAGTATCACTAGTTGCGACATCAAGAGCTGCCTTTGTAGAGAAAGACAACCCAACATAGAATGTTTGGATGACAACAAAATCCTGTAGGCCATGATGTGGGCACTGACGAATAAGATCATTATACCTCTCCTATGCTTCATTAAGAGATTCATCTTCCTTTTGAGAGAAGGTAGTGATGTCTTGGCGGAGCTTGATTGTCTTTCCAATCGGGTAATACTTGTCCAAGAAGGCCTGCTCCATCAAATTTCAGGTGGTGAGTGAATTAGGGGCCTCTGAGTGAACCCACTTCCTAGCTTTCCCCCTAAGAGAAAAAAGGAAAAGTCTGATTCGTATAGCATCCGTTGAGACCCCATTAATCTTTATAGTGTTACACAACTCCGAGAACTCATCCAAATGCTGATTTAGGTCTTCAGTTGGTAACCCTCTGAATTACAATTGTTAGACCATCTGGATCAATGATATCTTGATCTCGAAGTTGTTGGCTTCTATCCATGGTTTAACAACGAAAGACTAACGAGTATTAGCATTAGGAGTTTCATAATCCCTCAACCTTCGCTCTAGATTAGCGACTTGGTTAGTGTTGTCCGCCATGTTGTCTTCCTCAATTCTCTGTGTTCTTCTTTCTCTAGATATATTATGAAGTATCCTCTCGATCTCAAGATCAACAGGGATAATAAGATCTCCTTGACTCCTCGTTCTACATATAAGAAAGAAACAACACCTGAAAATTCAAAGAAAAATAAAAGAAAGTTAAAATAAAATAAAATATAAATTACTTAAATCAACCAAATTACTGCTCATGTTAATATCAATACGGTCCTTGATAATAGCACCAAAAACTTATTATGAATTTTTTGCAAGTGCACGGATTGTACAAGTAGTAAATAAAGATCGTTACCATGAAGATCGATTGATTACTAACTCTTACAACTATTTTGATTATTTAAGCAAATAAAATCGATAGAGAAGGTTCAATTAAAATTTATACGAAAAGCAAAGTAATAAAGTAAACAATTGAAACTAGAAAAGATGAGAGTTAATAAGGATTTAAAGCTCTAGGATTCGGAATCCACTACACTACCCCCTGCGATAAATTGTAATCCTATCTTTGTTAATGTTCAATTATGTTCTTAAAGGTGATTTGTCCTAAATTATTTAAAGCCCAATTTCTTGGCACTAAAAATGTGCTAAAACATCACTAACCCCATTCTCATGGCAATTAATCTAAGTTCCAACCCATTAAGATTCATGACAATCGTTTACTCTTCGAAGGATTTAAGCCTATGTCTAAGTCTCAATTCCTAAGTTCAATTCTTGGATTATCAAGTAATTAGATTTCATCTTTTGATCCTTCACCTAAAGCCTAAAATCATGTAAATATGACGCGCAACATCTCACAAACATTAAGCATACCAAGAATGAATCAAGAACAACAATTTCATTAACAAAGAATCAAATTAACAATTCATAATAGAGAAATAGAGAGTTTTATCCTAATCCTAGAAAAGGGGTTTAGCCACTAATGGCCATCGTAACATAAAAAAGAATAAGGATTAAAGAAACAACCATGATTGATAAACAAAAAGAAAAGATGGGAAGATGAAGATGGAGAAAAGAACTTCAATGGTTGATCTTTAAAGAGTCTTGCTCTTGCCTTCAAAGCCTTCGCCTTTGAATCATTGTGCTTCTCCTCTCAAAACTTGCCTTCACACAAGTCTCTAGCCAAGAGTCCTCTTTAGTTTAGTGTTTAGCCCAATTTATAATGATTTAGGGGCAAAATTTCATTTTTTTACGTTAGAGGGACTCACACGGCTGTGTCTCCCTTCGACACGTCCGTGTCTTATAAAATCTGCATTTCAAGATTTTAAGTGAGACACAGCCGTGTGTCTTAGACACGATTGTGTCTTATACTCAGAAGCTTTATTGATATAAGATAAGGCCATGTCTGGTACCAAAATTACGTAATTTCAGCTTTGGGGGGGACACGACCATGTGACCAAGAGACACGGTCGTGTCTCCTGGTCAAAAACTTTCTTCAAGTTAGACAGGGCTGTGTCTAACTCCTCAATTGCTTCTAAGTTGACACAGGGCCTTATCTATGCCAAAATTGCTCTCTTTTGGTTTGAAAATGAGATATCTTCGCTTGCTTTCACTTCAAATGTGTTAAATCTCTCTTATTTTGCACAAACAAAGATAATTAATAAGAATCTATCTAAAATTCATCAATAATCACAATCAAATCATCACAATTCATATATTTAAGGGCTATAAAATACAGGCTTATCACAAACCTATGAAACTAGGAGACTAGTTAAGGAGGAGATAACCAGAGCTCTTATAGTAATGATTGTTGAATTGAGAGAGCAGACTGCCATTAGTAGAAATCTATCAAAAGTGATAGAATAGGACTCACATAGTTAGTTACGGGAACGAGAAGGAACATATGAGAGATCAGTATTTCTCAAAAATTAGGAAAGTTACTCCTTTATTTTTGAATGGAGAGTTTGGTTTAGTCAGAGCCGAAAGATGGCTTCATGTGATGGAAGAGATCTTTGAGGTCATTGCGTGCACTGATGGATAAAAGGTGACCTTGCTTCGTAAGGGTTAGTAAGAAAAGCCGAAAGCTATTGAGATAAAACAAAAAGGTTACTAGAAGAGGTTGATACTCGAATCACCTGATAGGTGTTTAGACCTAGAGCTACTTTCCTAGACAAGTATTATTCCCTTGAGTTATGGAAGACAAGAGAAATTTGGAAATTTCTAAGGTTTAAGTGAGGGGATATTACTGAGGACCTGTATGCAGGGCAATTCAAGAAATGTCAAGAGTTCTTTTCTTATTTTATGTCCAATCCAGATGAAGACTAGAAGTGAGTAAAATTTGAAGTGGAACTTGGAGGATACATTAGAAAAGTTGCGAAGCAAAAGAAGGTTAGGGACTTCTTCGCTCTAGTCAGTGAGTGCAGAGTTGTAGAAGTAGATAATCTCAGAGCCTCGATGGAACAAAAGTTAGAAGGTTCCCCAAAGAGGAAAAGATCAGATGTTGAGATTAGTGAGGGTATCTCTTGGTCTCAATTTTTATCAGGCAAAGGAACACATGTTCAAGTGGTAGCTTAGGGGAATGATGAGTATGAGAAAGGTACCTTCAAGATGAGCAACCTTAAAGGAAAGAGATAAATCAGATTCCAAGGTACCAAGATGCGTAAGAAAAATATAGATCAGAGTACGCAACAGAGGTGACGAAATCTTCCAACTTGGTATGAGGTAAGAGCATATGTAAAGAGAAATCTTTTAAGGTGTGTATAAGGAGAGTATGGATTTACTTTGTAAATCATGTTGGTTTACTTTATGAATCTAGTTTGCTTACCTTATTGGTACAGTTTAGTTGCTAAGAGAGACAAATAATATTATGTTCTTGTTTAGTTTAAGTATGAGATTATGCTCATGTTAGGCATTCGAATGAAGGAACTATCGAGACTAAATGTCTTTGTTTAGAAAGAATGATCGAGTTGATTAGTTGAGAGAAACTTTGGATTTTCTCACGAGATGATCTAATACCTTATTGTTAGAGAAGTAAAGTTAAGAAAAGTATATTTCTAAAGGTTTTCCAGGATTACAAAAGGACATGTAGAGTATGTGAAAGGTGATTTTTGGAAAGTTTTGGAAAAGAAGTGGTTAGGTGCCAAGTAAACCGAAAGTCAGTTTTGGGTTACGAGTGGTACAGTTTATGGGCTATGTATTTTCTCAAGGAAAAAATTACAGAGAACCCTAGAAAAGTTTAAGTAGTGGTACAATGGGAAGAACAACTGTTGTAACTAAAGGCAGAGAGTTTATAAGTAGACTTTCTTAGTTAGTGCTACCTAGATTAGGCCAGCTAAGAAAGGTAGTTCTCAGTAGTGGATTATGGAGAGTGAGTATGGTTTCTAATAGTTGTAAAGGAAGTAGATTACTACGTTAGTATTGGTAATTCCAGATTCCCGTGAGAACTTTGAGGTAGTCAGTTATACTTCAAAGAAGGGACTAGGGTGTGTTCAGATGCACTAAAGGTAAGTAGATGCCTACGCATCAAGGCAGTTAAACCTGCACGAGAAAACTACCCTAGGTATGATTTGGAAATTGCCACAGTGGTGTTTGCCTTACAGTTTTGGAGACATTGCTCATAAGGAGTCTAGTTCGAGATGTTCAGCGATCATGATAGTTCAAGAATGCTTATTGATCGGAGGAAGCCGAACATGAGGCAGAATAGATGGATAGAGTTTTTCAAGGCTTATAACCTTGAGTTATGATATCATTCGGGTAAAACCAAAGTAGTGGTTGATGCACTAGGTAGGAAATTCCTACAAGTGTCCCAGATGATAGTCCAAGAGAGAGTGAATTTCTTGAGAGTTTTGAGAATTTGAGTCTCGCGGTGACTAGGATTCTAGATAGTCTCTCAATGAGCAAGGTGGATGTAGTAAGAGGCCTAAGGATTCAAATTTCTTTAAAGCTCAAAGGGAGAATGAAACTCTAAGGGACAAGAGTGAGTAGATCTTCTAAGGAACCCTAGAGGATTTTGTTATGACTAAGAGGGAATGACGGAGTTTAGAGACAGACTTTGTTTTCCAAGACGGTCAAAAATAAAAAAAAAAGATCTTGAAGGGAGTTCATAAGAGAATGTATACCATCTATCTAGAGGCTACTAAGGTTTTTCAATAGTTAAGAAAGATGTATGGTGGCCTAGTATGTTAAAGAACATAGCAGAATATGTTAAGTTGCAGGTAAAGGTGGAGAGGTTAGGTAATCTGCCCACCTTTCGCTAAGTGCAGTTAGCTATTTTCTAGATAAAGTGGTTCAACTACTTTTGAAAGAAATAGTTAGGATGCATGAAGTTCTAGTGAATGTAGTGTTTGAAGGGGATACTAGGTTCACAGTTGGTTTTGGAAAGTCTTATAAGAAGGAGTTCAAAGCTAAGTTATGTTTTAGTACAACTTACCATCCATAAATGGAGGGGCCAAGAGCTTAGAGATAAGTAGATTTTCTCTAACCTAGGTACAATTGGGATAAGTTGGTGCTGAAAAAGGATTAGATGGTAGTAAGAATTTCAAGTTAAGAGAGTTGCCCAGAGTTGTTTGCATGATGTGAGCAATTTTAGGGACAAAATTTTAAAAAACAGGGGAGAAATATAATACCCTTAGTAACATGTTAGACTTGTATATGGTTACAAGAGGTACTATATTACTTGCTTAACATGTCTGTGAAGTTTTATGACAAACTGAGTTCATTTAGATACTTAGTTGCAACACATAAGTTGAAAAGTAGCTTAAAATGACTCAGATAATAGCATAAGTTGTTAAATGAAGAAAAATAAACATAGAGGGTTTGTTTTTAAGTCACAAATAATTGAAATAAGATGTAGTTAAAGTTTCAAGAAAATCAGAGTTAGTTTGGTATTTTTAGGCATATTGGTTGTGCTTTTAATTCTGAATTGACTACTAGCAGATATAGAAAAAGAGAATATAGGTGAAACAATAATTTAGATGAATTTCATGATTTATTATAAAGTTGTTAAAAGCTGAAAAACTTGAATTAGTATAATTCGAGTGTTCTTAACAGATATAAGTTCTAGTACAGGAACTTATGTTGTTTTCCTTATTTCTTTCCTTCTCTTGGTAGAGAAGAGAAATAAAGAAACAAAGAAGAGAAAAACGAATAGAAGAGAGAAAAGGGGAGAAAGGAAGAAGAAGAAGGCAAAAGAGAATAGGAAGATCAAGATCAAGGATCAAAGCTTGAAGATTGATCATCCAATCAAGAGGTAAGGGGTTTCTATTCATTCTTCTTTTTGATTTTCATTGAAAGAGGTTTGGGGTTTTTGAATAGAAATAGGGGTTTGGAGAGCCAAATCTGAGTTCTTGGCTTGATTCTTGATTCCAAGGAATAGGTTAAGTTAGTTTAAGCTTAATAAATGTAAGATAGCCATTTATGACTCAAGATCAACCATTATGATCCATAGATTTAAGAATTGGACAATGGTTGGAGTTATGTGATTTGGACCTAGATCTTTGCCTAAGAGAATCCATAGGTTGTAATTGAGTTACAACGAATTTAGAGGCATAGATAAGTGTTAGAAATCACCAAGAAACCAATTTTAGATGATTCGAAGTGAGATTTGAACCATGAAATAGTGCCACGGTTCTACAGAATTTTACAGAACCTGGGTTCTGCTATGCGCGCCGCAGTGTGAAATACGTTAATCCGCGGCGTGAAGATGATTTGGCTTGAGTGCCACGGTGTGAGGAAGTTATGCCACAGTGAGAGGTTAGTTTTTGTAGCATGCGCTACGGTGTGAATAACGCTGTGCTGCGGTGTGAAAGAGATGTTGCATTAGTACTAGAACTCGTGGCTTGGGCGCCACGGCGTGCCCAAGTTAGTGCCGCGACGTGAGTACCAGGAACCTCAAAAATGTCATTGATGATATTTTGAAGCTATGGACTAGATGGATCATTAGTATATTTTTCCTAAAATGTGCTAAGACATAAATGGGGATAGTTCAAAAAGAAAATTATCACTTAGTAAGTAAAGAGAAAGTATAAGCCTTTGAGCACTCAAAAGTAAAGGATTGCCCTAGGTAAGGACATAGCAATTTAGGCAACCTAGTGTTGCATTAGATATCACTCAAGATGTGATGAGATGATGTAATGGAGATGAGTATACTAGGATGGATTATAGGAATCACTCTAGTAAGGATAAAGAATGTATGAACCTTAGGATATCCAAGAGTAATGGATTACTTTCGGAAGGTACCTAGAACCTTAAGTAACAAAGAATTATAAGTAAGAACCACTTTGAGTTGGATTCACTTCAGTGGAAATAAGGTTGTGTATTTAGTTCCAAATAGAGAATATTATGTACTAAGTCTCTAGTTAAGCGGGACCTTATACATTGTAAAATAAACAAAAGGATGAACGTTGATTTGTAACCTTGTTACATTCATTAAGTATGCAAAGTTATGGTGAAATGTTCATTTATTTCCTTAAACAATGTTGAATGAGGCATTAGCTAAGATAAACTCTTTCACTAGGATAAGTTGAGTCTATAGGAACGTTAATGTGGTGTTTATGTAAGAGGTAAATATAACTCTATGCTTTTCATATACTAGTTAGTTAATCTAGTTTGTACATGAAAAGTAAGAATCTAAGTGCAACCAAAAGTAAGGGTTTGCTAAAGATAAGTATCTATCGCCTATGGTAACTTATTATTACTTAGCTTCACTAGAGATGTAATGATGAGAGGTGTTAGATATAAGTAAACTAGGATAAGTTGACATTGTCTACCTATTAATGTGACTTATATGCCGTGATGTCATTTAGCCAAGAAAGAAGGGAGTCAAGAAGTTCCTAAGGGGATAATTATTCCTAACCAAGTGCTAGGGTTGCATATAGTGTGGAATTCCAGTTTTTCCTATCTACAAGGAGGTAAACATGAGAAGTCAGAATTTTCTAGTAAAACATACCTGGATCTTAAATGACCTAAGTATGTAAGAATGATGTACATATGCAAATGGAAATGGTCTAATAGTATTAATCTTAGTGAGTATCCTTTAATGTCTATTCATGAAGGCTAAGAGAGATTGAAGGGTGTGTGATAGACTCAATTGAGGAAGGACATAACCCTGATATTTCGATAGTACCAAGGCCAAAGGAGATAAACGGGAAATCCAAAAGCCTTTTTGAGGAAGGATGAAGACCGAACTTCTCAGCATGCCAGGATATGTGTGATGTGAGGATGAGTTTTTCCTTTATTCACCACAGGATAATATACTGAACCAGTTCCTAATGAACTTCGTTGTTTTCAAAATAAACATATGCATGTATTTCAAAACAAAACATTGCACGAGCATATCCTTAGGATCTTTCCTAGGCATAATCATATTGCATATCATTCTCATTGCATTTATGGACAATTGTATGGGCATGGTCTGTTGCTATTAGTATTTATAATTGTATGGGCAGTTGTTTATATCTAATGGTATGTAGGCTATCAGATTAAATCACACTATATAGTAGTGTGCATTTATGAGTTTTAGTGGAGGAAACTCCTGTATTAGTAGTAATAGCAATTATTATGTTGTTATACAATGTTATAGTTAGCTGGTATTGGAATTGCTTTTACTAAGAATTATAATTCTCACCCCAGTTGTTCTACCATATAAATCCAGGTACAGAGGTACAGACCTTATCAAGGAAATGAAGGTGAAACATAAAGACTAGTATAGTTTTATATGCTTTTCTAGCTAGGACTTATGTATATAGTTTACATTTATTTTGTATGTATTACAATATGCCCTTTTGTGGCTAATATTGTATATATATATATATATGTATGAGTTTAAGATTTTTCGCACTCTCTCAAGGCTTTCTATAATTACTCAGTTGTGATTATGGATATATGTCAATATGTAGTATGTAGAAGTGACGTCTCTAGTACTGTTTATCTGTATATATCTCTATATATCTAGGATATATCTAGATATCTGTATTAGGATGTTAAACTCTTCTTGTTCATTTCTCATTTTCTGGTAAGAAGAATTGTTCTGTGAAGTAGTCATATTTCACCATGTCTTCAAAGAGTGAAGTAGTCAAAGTTCATTTTGGTTGTTGGCAATATGGACTTTGGCTCCATGCTTTCTATTTCTGTGCACTATCGGGGCTTTCTATTTGTTGACTGTTCTTAGAATTTCATCATTATTAGGGATTTTCATTTTTTGGTTGATGATTTTTTGGGGTTTTTATTCAAAGTTGCATGGCCATTGTTTCTTGAATTGTATTTGTCGAAGGTGGCTATTTGCAGCAACAATACATGTAATTTGTTTTAATGGTATATTATAAATATTTTAATTTTAATTTTAATTTTTTCATTTGAAATATGAGTTGGGTTCAAAAATTCATTATGCTACTAATTTTTTTGTTGCATTTTAGGTTAATAATTCTCCCTCCTTTTTTTTCATGCACAGAGATTTTGAATTTTTGATTTAAGAATGACCCTGTTATTTGTGTAGGCTTAAGGCTGGCTATCTCATGGCTATGAAAGAAAATATAGATTTTAGGTGTTGATTACACCTATTTGAGTTAGTACATATGTTAGATAATATTATTTTATTGTTGTGGTATTTTATTATGTTGAAAATAGAATTAGCTATCATATCACTCTTGGAAACAGATTGGGGAATATGTTTGGACGCTAATTTTTTTTATCCCCTATTTATGTCTTTTGTATCTAGATAACACAATTTCATTTGTTACTTGTCCTCTGAGAAACAAAGCTAAGTACTATTGTTGGAATAGAGAAGTATTTCCATTTGCTGAGTTATTTCTTATGGTAAGGAGATTTGGTGATACCATTCAGTAAAGATCTCTTTTATAAACACTTCAATTGCTATTTTAACCAGTTTTATGTTGTTTTGTGAGTTACTTATATTATGTTACTTTAATGGTTTATATCTTTCCTTTCTATTAGCTTGGTATCTATTTCCTTTTCTCTTAGTTTGGTATCTCTTTTCCTTTCTCTTAGCTTATATGGATAAAAAATTGGTATGCTATATAGTATTTATATTGTCATTAGTACTTATGAAGTGTTGCCATTATGTTGGACTCACTCTTCAAAATATATCTTTAATAATCTTCTAAAGCAATATTCTAACGAGTGCGAGAAGAAGTTCCATATAACTCTAGCTACTTGAGATGGAGATGAAGATCTTGGTTAATATTAAGTTTTTTGTGGGAGGTTTAAGGATTTGGTACATGCTGGAAGTCAATATCAAATATGAGATCAAAAGAGAGTAAGGGTTTTGCATTTCAGAATTTTTCCTTTGTGAATGAAAGTGAGAGTCAAGGTTCAAGGGTTTCTAGCGACCTTGGTGGGATACCAGTTGATGGGTCTCATGGAAAAGGTAATTTACAATTGTTTACTTTAATGTTGGATTGATCATTTTTATCAATTGTGTACTTTATTTTATTTTAATTTTTATCAGGTGGGATTTTTATGCACACTCCTACTTCTGAGTTGTGCCAAACTCCTCTATTAATAAAGGAATAATAAAAAATGGGATGAAAGGAGAATAATTGTGTTGGATTTGGAAATGTTTGTATTCTAATTGATGGTATGTCTCTAGCTGTATGTTGTTTGCAAGAAAGAAGTCATTTTACCTCTATAAATGTTTATTATACCGATACACTCCTTTAATTTCTTTTATTACATAAAAATGCTTCCAATTTAAAACTATATGCATTCTTTTAGTGAATTGTATGTGTTTGATTCTTCAAATTTCTATAGTAGTGTTCTGTTTAAGTATGGTGGTCTCTTAGAGTTAGAACTATAACACCAAACATTCTTGAAAATAATAGTCTATATCTTTGATTCAAGCTTAATATTATTAACATATCGATTATCCCCAAGCATAAAATAATTTCCTAGTCATTTATTTTCAATTGCTTCTATGGTCAATTAAATTTTTATTTTAGTTCCAATTGTCTTTTTTTTTTGTCATTGTTGACAGGTGAGGGGTCTCTGAAGAGTCCAACTTCTGATTTGTCTAATCCCTCATCAAATATACATTCTCATTCGACTATTAATGGTGGAAAGGTTGTTTTTTCTTTCCAGAAAAACATGCTCGCTACAAACAATTTGACACCTACAAGTCTTGTGCCATGTTTAAATTTTCAAAGGTTTCCTCTAATTGATCTCACAAATTGTGCTCGAAGCCTCAACTGTGAATTCAATTCAGTTGTTTCTATAGGTATGAGCTTATTTGTGCAAAACAATGCTATTTTAATATTAATTCTTGTCACAATGCATGCTTCTAATTTTGGATTTTTTTAATTGCATCCAATACAATCTCTAAGCGACAAGAAGTGACTTAAAATTGAACTAGCAAGTCCTCTTGGTAGTTTATCCAATAACGTCACTTTTGATGTTCCTCAAAGCTCTTCATCTATAAATAATGTATCAAGTAATAAGATGTCACCTCTATTGGTTGGAAAACATGTCATCATGAATAGTGAGATTTGTAATAAAAGTAGTTGCAATTGTCGTATACATGAAGCAGTTGTTGGTTGGACCCCTAATGCTCAGTTTTCATTATGAGACCCATATCAACCATTTCCCATTGGTATCTTTTGACTTTCCTGCCATGCTTTTTTGTATTCATTCACTCACCTTCTATTTTCTTATTCTTCTTCACCTTCAATTGTGATGTAGACAATGCTCTTGCCTTTCCAACTGTTGAAGAATTTGGTGATACATCTGAGAATGATTCTGATGGTACACTAATTTTTTTTAAACTATCATCTTTATGCACAAACAATCATTTGTGATGCTTTTATAATTTGAACTTTAGTGGTGGATTTTTTATTTGTTTATAGATGATATGTATGATAGAGTACTTTCACACATCATTTCTAATGATCATGGTAAACTTTGTATCTTATAATTACCCATACATTTTTTTTTGGGTGAAAATGATCTTACTTTCTTTATGTTTAATATAACTTTCATTTTTTTCTTCCCTTCATCTGATAAATTATATCGATTTGGGTGATCTAGATTGTATCTGCCAATCTTATGGTGCTCGCATGTGGTTGTCAGACAAAGTTACAAAATAGAGGAATTCTTCAAACCCTAAGTTTTCCATGTGTTGCAGTCAGGGGAAGATTCAATTACCATTATTAAAAAAGGCCCCCATCTATCTTTCAAATCTTGTGTTTAACAAGGAGTCTCGTACTTCCAAACATTATATGGATAATGCTAGAGCATATAACATGATGTTCTCCTTCACTTCCATGAAAGGTAAAGTTGACAATTCAATAAATAATGGTGGTGGTCGATATACATACAAAATATCTAGTGTTAATTATCACACTATAGGCAGCCTTCTACCTCCTGAAGGTCAATCTCCAAAATTTGCACAACTTTACATATATGACACACAACATGAGGTTGAAGATCTTTTTCCTGCCATTTTTTAGAAGATCTAATTGTTAAAACACCATTAGATATGTGTTTCAGTTACCATATTTGTTTAGCATAAAGTTGGTTCTTTTTATATAGGTAGACATTACAACAGATTTATTAACCAACTTTTCAGAAGGAGGATCCCCTACAACAAATGATATTGAAACTGTGAGTATTATTGATGGAGATTCTATCAGAGCATCTCTTAAAGTTCAGCACAACCTTATATAAATTTTTAAATTGAATCCTCAAAAGAAGCATTCATCACGCATATGTTCAATGTTTATAATTAATATAATTTATTTTAATTTTTGTTTTTGCAGGGCTCTAATCGTCAAGATTCAGTTATTGACAATTCTGGAAATATAATTGATTCGGACATGACATTATCTGTGATTAATAATGTATGTAGTCAAAATTTTCAACTTTAAGATAAAATTTCTCACTTTCCATCAAGTCAACTACTAAGACTTTTGAAATTAATTGGTTTTATTTTAATTATAAATTGTTTATATCATTGCAAATCTGTGTTAATGAAAATGATATCAGTTCATTAATTACCTTCACTCCTTTGAAAAGATCACCTATATCTTTTGATAAAGAAGCTGGTTTGGATGACTCACTATCTACTCAATTCTCAACCACTAAGCTTATCCCCAAGATTAAGAAAGAAAGATTGGACTAAATTCATATACTCAACTATAATAGCACTTAACTATCTTTTTGGGATCATCAAACTATGGATGTAGTTCATACTACTATCAATACTTTGCAGAGCTCAACCATTTCAAAGTCTTCTTTTTGTTTAAGATTGTATCTATTTAGTAGTCTATATAAGTTGTGATTAGTATATACTTTAATAGGAGGGCTACATCAAAAACATTAGTATTAGTATGCTACTCTTTTGATTTGGATCACATAACAAAACAGTAAATAAGATCCAATTGTTATTATGAATGATAATATTATTGAACTTGTGAAATCTATGCGAATGTCTTGCAAATTTTACTAGAAATGCCAAGATATCAAATAGTTTGGTGATAACTTTAGAAATACATTTAGCTTTGCTTGTGCATTATCCTATTCAGATCCATTTATGCATTATGCAAGTTTCCTACTCATTTTCTTATATATATATATATATATATGTTAAGATTTATATTATTACTGTAATAGAAGATAAAGTTTTTAAATTTATATTTTTAAATCCTTCAGTTTTGCTTACAAGTAACTCATGCAAAGCACGGGTACTACAACTAGTTTATCATATAATCTACTATCTATACTAAAATGTAATGTATCCCACCAGAATTTTTTTCCACCAGAAACAATCACATCAACTTTTCTATTATTAATAATCAATTTTTTATTAATTAAAATTATATTATTATCTATTATTATCTACCATTTCTCGCCAACTCTGTCCCTTTTGATCCGTTGGATTATTTTCATCCAATGGTTGTTTCTCCATTGATTTTGTTATTTTAGTGGTAGCTAAATTTTCACAACTTTTTTACCAAACTGTCATTAGTGGCAAAACTATTTACCAAATTATCATACTTTTGAAACTATATACCAAGCTACCATACTTTTAGCCACACTGACATTTTTTATTATTTACAATTACACCAACACGGATGATGTTACTTACATGAAAACGCCAGACTGCTAGGCGTTATCCATGTAATAGAGTCAGTGCCTCTGGCATTTTCCACTTAATAATGCCAACACGTGTGACGTTATCTATGTAATAATACCATCTGCTTTGGCATTACTAGTGTACTATTAATAGAGCTCTCCTCTCCTTCTCTTACAGAGGATGATGATGATATTTACGTACAACAGTGTGTGCGAACATATATACTTAGATTGATTGGAGGTTTGTTATTTCCTGATCATTCTGGTAAATATGTGCACATGATGTTTCTTCCCCTATTAAAAGACTTTACCATTGCTGAGACATACAGTTAGGGATCTGCGATCTTAGCTTACTTGTACAGGGTGTAACATCCCTAAAAATATTAAACGTACATAAAAATGAAAATAAGTCACCTTATTTGAATAACCAAATGGTTATTCGAATAAAGTTACTGCTGAACAAAGAGATAGGATAAAATACTTTACTTTATTCGAATAATATTCCCATTATTCGAATAAACAACAAAAGTTAGTATTCGTAAGACAAATGTTTATTCAAATAGAAGGATTCATATTCGAATAAAAAGCTGGAAAAATCAAAAAAATGAAAATCACGAACATTGTAATAGGATGAAAATCTAGTTTTCTTTACTTTTGATTTTTAAACTAAACTAGTCATGATGAAATGAGAAGGATGAGGAAAGAAAGGTGAGGTCAGCAAGAACAAGAGATCAAACATTAAAATGAGCTCAGTTAAGACATGTGTCAAGTAAGGAGAGTTCATGAAATCATTTTAATGATAGGTGGCAAGTAGATCACGTTGCTTGAAGAAAATTCTAAAATTTAGTGTGATAAGAAAAACAAGTGTCTAATGATAGTCGAAACATAAGAAATCAGCAAAAATGTGTAAAAATTAGATTAAGAACCCATGATTACTGTAACACCCTAATAGGAACTATCATAAAATAAATGGAATATTTCAAATAAGTTGCATTAGATATGTCACTTCAAAAAAATGTGAAAAATAAAAACCCATAATAACTTATATAGTCATTATAGAGAGTCACGAATGATAAAAAAAAGTCATATGTACAGCTGTCACTAGCTAACACGCCAAAAAGTATACATAAACTTTTCTATACAACTAGAAATATACACATATATAAACTGGTTTACAAAGAAACAAAACACTAATCTAAGCCTTCTGCTTCTTCTTTTCCTTACCTTTATCCTTTTTAGGGACTTTACCTAGATTTACATGGAATACATAGGGGTGAGAAATCACAATTTCTTAGTATAAGCATACCAATACCAGTAGTTAATCATTCATAATAAATAATAAAACTGAACACCAAAAATACATTCGATGTAACAGAATATCTGACAATCAATAATAACAAAGAATCGCCCATACAATCCTAAGGTATTATCAAACAAGCAACTAAACAATAACTCGATTTAAGCCATGACAAATGCCCATATAAGTGTCAACCATGCAATGCTTTATGTTATGATGTATGATTATGCTCAAACAAAGTCCACATATTATGGATATGCAACGGCAATACAAATTTTGAAATTGAAAACACAAGCTATTTACTTATTTTCCCTCAAGAACCACGTTCCTTGATACTAAGTAGGATAGGCCTCCAAGCCCTGACACTACCTAATGATGTGTGGACCAGTTCCCCTCACAAAAGTAAGAGTACCGACACTAACTCCATACACTGGTAACCTTGACCATACAAGCAAACCTACAAGGAGAATTTGGATCCAACACCTCATTCTCAGGTCATATTGTTGTGCACACCATCTAAGGTCACAATACACAGGAAAATAAGCAAATACCAGGTTTAAAAACCAAATATCCAAGCCACATGTTTAAATACTAGCACATAGTAGTCTTGCCCTCACTTATCCAACAAAGTAGCAAGAACCATGTAACTAGCATTCTTATACTTAGAACCTCACATCATCACTTCATAAGTGATTTATAAAACAACCTCATGTTGTGCAAGGTCTTAGATACATTCCTAAGGCATTCTATCTCAAGATTTGCCTAAGTTTTCACAACTTTTAAACATATATGCTAAGTGGTTATTCTCTCCAAGAATTACCCCCTTTAGTGCCTCAACACACTTAGGAAAGCATATATAAGTGATCCCATCACTTAGGAATTCAAAACATCAAAAATGACATTTTTAGAGTTTCAGGGCCTCACGTCGTGGCACAAACTGGGTTATGCCGCGACGCCCTAGCCTTGGGTTTTCAGTATTGAATGTACCATCACTATCATGCCGCAGCACAATGTCTTCATGTCATGGCACATGCTATATTTTCCACCTCACATTGCGACATGGCGTTCTCACGCCGCGGCACGACATTCTCACGCCGTGGCACGGTGTTCTCATGCCACAACTTGGCATTCGCACGCTGTGACACGGTGTTCTAACACCGCAACATTCATAGCAGAACCTAGATTCTGCAGAATTTTGTAGAACCATGGTACTATTCCATTGGTTTTTCTCCCGAAATTCTAACACTCCAAGTTAGTTTATAGGTGATTTTAAGTTCTTAACAAGTTTACTAACATGAAGGAAACATAAAACACTAATTGATTTCATAAAAAATGGATCAAAATACTAAACCATTTATCCAAACCCCTAAAATCAACACATAAAGCATTTTAGGTTGAAAATGAGGATTCTCAGTTTCTAATCCAAACTCTTGGCATGAACAAGTCATAAACACCATTTAAAACTCATCCAAGCTAGAAAATCACTCAAAACACTACAAGAACTCAATTTGATATATTAAACCCCAAATAAGCCTAACATGGAAAAAGAGAACAAAAGTAGTTTCAAGATTCAAAAACCCCTACCTTGTGAAGCAAAGTTGCTACAGATGATCACAAGTCCTCAAGTATTTCTTTCCCCTTTGATATCCTCTTCTTCCTCTTATTTTCCCTCCTTTTCTCCTTTCTCTTTTACTGCTACTGGTTTTGTTTTCTAGTCGTGAAGAGAAAAGAATGAAGTGAGAAAATCAGAGACTAAGAGCCAAGTGAAAAGGCTGAAACCATGGATAGCTAAGGACTAAGTATTATAACACTGATACTTTTTGATTTGCTAAAAATACTCAAATTTAGCTAAATCAAGTTTTTCAAGTTCCAACAACTTAAAACTAAATACTAAGATTCATTGAAAAAGTCATTTCACCAGTATCATAATTTTTCATATTTGTGACTAGTCAATCCAGTATTAAAACACACAACTAGTATGCCTAAAAATACCAAATGGACTCTGATTATTCCCAAACTTTAACCACATAACAGAATATACATTTGTGACTTATAAATAAGTTATCCACATTTATTTCTATTAGCTAAGCCATTTAAGCTAATATCTGAGTCATTTTAAGCCACTTTTCACCTTTTGACTTGTAGCAAAGTGCCTAAACTAACTTAGATTGTCACGAAATTAAACAGGCATGTTAAGCAAGTATTGAGCTATCTCTTTAACTATTTACAAGTCTAACATGTTAAAGAGGATGTTACAATTACATATTGGGATAATTCTGGAGAATGAATCGCATTTTGACACCTAGCCACCCAACATCATCACTTGCATCATCCTCCAACATAAGTAGGCTCAAGTTTTTCTCTATAAATACCATTTCCTTTCGCCTTTCTCAGCAGAAAATGCCTCAACCAAACCATAAAAACACAGCCCCTGTTTCATTTTAACCTCTATTATCTTCAACCTCACCATCACCAATCCGAATTCTGAAAACTAGGTAGGAAATGTCAAAAACATCATTCTTTACTCTTTATTTCTATCACCCATACCTCCTTGTCGATTCTTTTTCAATCATTCATGTTGCTCTTTTTTTATCATAATGTAACAATGACATTCTAGTTTTTGCAAAATGTGATTTTCGACCCCTTTATTCGATTAACACTATTATTATTTGAATAAATTGACTTTATAGAAGTCTAAAAAGTGATTTTTGACCAATTTATTCGAATAACACAAATAACACTTGTGTTATTCGAATAAAACCTGTTAAAATAGTTCAAAAGCTATTTTTTATAAGCTTTTATTCGAATAACACTTTTGTTATTAGAATAAAAGTAAGATTGTTATTCTGATAACGACTTCGTTATTCTAATAACGATTATGTTATTCTGATAACGATTTTGACAGAAAAGCTTTAGAAATGAGATTTTAAATATAATTAATCTCTTATGAGCTATTCTTTTAATTCTTTTTATCAATCTTTCATTTATTTAATTTTATTATGAGTTATTTTATGCTATTCTTTATCAATCTTTCATTTATTAACGTTCTTTATCAATTTCTTTATTCATACTATATACTATAATGATACTTATTTTAATACAAGTTTATTTTTAATGCCACTCTATGTAGAAAGTATTTTTGAAATGTCATCCTATGGATAAAAATGAATCAATGTGCAAAGAAATATCATTGCCATGATTAGAGATTATTAGGAGACTCCCTGATTAGAGATTATTATGGTCATGATCAGAGGAAATCGAGGGACGCCTCTTTGTCAAGATATTATTAGGGATTCCTCAGATGTGACATATCGTGGCCATGATTAGAGATTATTGGGGGACACCCTAATTAGAGATTATTATAGTCATAATCAGAGGACTTTGAGGGACGCCTCATTGTCATAAAGAAAGATGCACATTTGATTGAAAGTATTGAAATGAGATGACACTAATAAAGATGACGTTGAAAAGATAATAAAGATAATGATGTTGAAAGATGATGATGATGCTGATAATGATAAATGCTAAAGAGACAATAAAAAGAAGATTTTGAATAATGATGAGAAAAGAATATTTAGTTACTTATTTTTATATATATGAAGTTATGAATTACTTATTTTTTTATTGAGTTATTTTATCTTGAATTAAATACTCATATTTATGTTATTTACTCCTTTTCCAATTTATTTTACTGATATGAGGAACAGAGAAATTTTGAGATTTATTATTCTTACAGAATTCGTTACTTTTTCATTATAGATTTGTTTATCAGAAAGTGTTTACTCTTATATTTTAATTTTTGCATCACTCATTACCCATCTAATTTATTTCTCAAATATTGATTTATTTATTTGTGGACTCTTAGCTATGGTTTTAGAAAGAGAGAACTGTAAAGAGTAGGTGGTAAATATATATATGTTTTTGCATCTTCCTACTGAGATTGTATCTCACCCCTTTGTGGTGTAATATTTTAGATAAGGATGACTGAAAGGGGTCTGGAAGATTTTCATGTAAAGCAATTCTATAGGTCAAAGCTTGAAGATTATGATAATATTTGTAAATAATAGCACCTTCAGAAGGCTTTTGTAAGCCTTAATTTTTGGAAAATATGTGCTTAATTTAGAAAGGATTGTATGTATCAATTAACTCTAGAAGGGTGTAATCCCTCCAGACTATGTAAATTACAGTAAATATTAGCTAATAACAATGCTAGAAAATATTTGTAACATGTTATTCTAGTTAGAGTTAAAATACTATAATATTATAATAAGAAAAAAAATTATAAATTTCCTGGTCTTGTCCCTACACTAGTTGATGATACTGATTCTAACCTTTTGATTGCCTATGCTGCTGATCATGGCCACCTACATCCATTCGAATTTCAGTAAATTTCTCAACATAAATAACTGTTACAATGACTAAAAAATTTTATGCCGTAAAAAATAAAATTTTCAACAAAGCAGTTGAATTCGGTAAAATAATTAGAGAATAATTCTATTTGTATTTACATTTTTAAAAAAAATAGTGCATATATAATAGTGCTAACACGTTAGGCATTATTACCTTGATAACACCAAAGCTTCTGACATTTTTACATGCAAAATGCTAGTAGCTCTGGCATTTTCACGTGGATAACGTCATCCGTTTTGGTGTAATTTTAAAATATTAAAAAAGTCCACCGTGGCCAAAAGTGTGACAATTTAGTATATAATTTAAAAAATATAATAATTTGATAAATAATTTTGCCACTAATGATAATTTGGTCCAAAAGCTAATTTTCACTCATAAACGCATTTCAAAATTCAAATTTCATTTCATCCCAATCACCTCTCAGAAGCAGTCTCACCTCTTTTTTTCTTATTTTCTTCCCTTTGACCTCTTTCTCTCTTCCTTTTTAGTTCAAGTGCTGGTAACTTTTTTTTTTTTTTTTTTAAATGGTGCTGATATAATTTGGTACACACTTTCTTTTGTTCTTTTGTTAAGGTGAAGGTGAGGGAGTTGTTTAGTGAGTCTCTTACGCCATGTTGGAGGGAATGGGTGGCACGTTGGGTTTCAAAGGGATAAGATGTCTTCTAGGTTTTGGTTCGTTGGGGCATAGGAGAAGTGGATAGTGTTTGGGGCTCTTCTAGTGCGCATAATTTGTTTGTGGTTTGGATATGGGAGCTCTGGTTCGTATTATATTTTTTATACCATAATTCTGCCATAAGTGAGCCCGCTTCCCTCGCATTATCCTCACTTTGTTGTTGTTCTTCAATCTTGATCCCTTTGTCTATTGTGGTTGGTTTGCTTACCATTTTCACCTTTTCAATTGTAAGTCCTTTTGGAGTTGGTAAACCTAACGTGATTGCTGAATTTTACAGTAAAGTTTACAAGAGTCTTCTGTGCTAGTAATCCTGTTCTCTTAGATCCTTCACCCCATTTAGAAATCATCTTTTTTCTCTGTTGGGTTATAGGAAAGTATTATTTTTTATGCTTTTGGTGTATGCCTTATTAAGAATTGGTGCCATCTTTGCTGTGCTTTTGGATTCGAATTGCAAATTTTATCTTCATATGTAATTGATTATATGACTAGAATTGTACTCTTGCAACTGACACTTTTCATGAAAGGAACAATTTTTTGCCACCCTATTTCCTTTCTTCCTCTTGGTAACTTATTTGGGAATGGGAAGCAAGCATGTATTTGCCTTGATTTTTTATTTTTTATTTTTTGGAATTTCACTATAAGCACTCACAATGGAAATAGGTGAGTTTTATGTGTTGAAATTAACCCTTTTTGGAGATGTCAAGTTTTTAAAAGACAACGTTTCAATTACAAGTGTCTTTGTTGTACTTTTAAATTAGTGTTTTTTAAATGGCTTAGTGCTAATTTGCTTTTTTTATTATTATTACCTAACACTTTTTTTGTACAAATTTTTGTTCAATGTACCATTGATGGGTTTTCTTTAATTTGTGCAGCCACATTTAAGATTATGAAAATAAATGTCATGGGTTAAATGTATGTTTGAAACATATTTTGCTGGGTGCTAGATTTGTTCTTATAAATAAATAGGAAAAATTTCCCTTCATTTGATTAGTTGAATTTGAAATTACTGAGTTAATTTGTTTTGCATCCACTGTGACCTCATGGCCTAATTTATAGTCAAGAAACATTGATGCTGAATGGCAAATAATTGTAAACTTTGAGAGGTCTTCATCTTATGTTTCCTGATTTAACATATATATTTGATATATATTATTGAAGGAATCAATTTTTCCTTTTTAAAAATAGGTATGTTCTATTTAGTGATAATACTTAGGATAATAGGTATAGAATGATCATTTTTGTTTGTAAAATTGATTTGCTTTTCCCCTAACTTATTAGCTATTATGTTTATAACTATTTCTTTTTGTCTATGTAATGCTATGAAGGACTACCCTCACCTCATTTGAGATTAACTTATAGGTGTAAGGTACTACTTTTAGACACAACCTTTTGAAAAATCTTTAGGATATTTATTTGTTCAAAGTACCATTACTGGATATGTAACATTCTCTTTTTAGCATATTAGACTTGAATATGATCATAGAGGTATCATAATACTTTCTTGACATAACTACTTAATTTTGTGACAAACTGAGTTAGTTTAGGCACTTTGTTAGAATGTTAAAAGTAGCTTAAAATGACTCAGAGAATGACATAAATTACTTAGTTGAGGGGAAATAAATAAAAAGAATTTATTTTTAGGTCACAAATATGTAGACAAGGGTGTAGTTAAATTTTGAGGATAAGCAAAGTTGGTTTGGTATTTTTAAGTACATTGGTTGAGTATTTATATACTGGATTGATGAGTCATAGATATGGAAACTTATGTAAATGATGAAACTAGGATTTATATGAATCTTATGATTTTCATTAATGAGTCACTCTCTCTCTTTTCTCTCATGGCTGGAAGCAGCAACAACGAAGGGAGAAAGAAGAGAAGAGAAAGAATAGGAAAAAGAGAAAGAAGATGAGAGAAAGAGGAAGGAAAAGGGAAACACCAAAGCTTAGGAAGATCATCCACTCCACTTGAGGTAAGGGTGCTTGGCTTCATCTCATTCTTTCTCATCTTCATCTTGTTTCTTGGTGTTTGCTTGATGAAGGAAAAATGGGTTTGAGTGATTTTAGTGAAGCTTATTATTTGTTTCTGGCTTCTATGGGTGAAGTGAGATTGATATTAGCTTGTTTAATGCATGGTTGTTAGTTTTGATCTCTTAGAATCCATTGTATCTACTTGAGTTGTGAGTTGAGAAATGAGTTTTTTTTAGGTTTATGATTGATTCTTTAATTCATGCTTGAGGGAGTTAAGAGTTTTTATGTGAGTTACAATATGATTAGAGGCCATGTTTGTGGTTGAAACCCTTTAGAACCTATTTTTTTTTAGGCTAGAAACTGGTTTGAAACTTAATGAAACAGAAGTAAACTTTATGGTGCTTAAGCGCCTAAGTGCCCAAGACTAGTAAGAACGCAAAGAAGTTTTAGAGCCAGGGAGCCTAAGCACCCAATGGGTGAGCGCCTAAGCGCGTGACACCAGAGAGCTCTTATAATGAGCGCTTGATCTCTCAGGATCTGGGCGCCTAAGCGCCAGTGACAGAAGTAACAAGGTAGTGTTTTTTTGTCATAGAGCACTTAAGCGCTGGGAATTGTTAGTCATGACAACCATCACCCAAGAGAGGGGTGAATTGAGTGATTACAAATTTTAATGTAACTTTGAGAAATTAAGCATTTTGAATTACTCAATTAATAAATACATGGGAACATGCACAACAAAGGTACAACTATTATAGATTACTCAACTAGAACTTGAGATATAGGATAAATCAAGCAAATAAGCTAAATATCAAGTTCAACTCAAGCATATATAATTAAAGTGCAAATGTAAAAAGATAGAGTTGAGAAAAGCAAATACAAGGATTTATTCTAGTTCAGCCACCAACCACTTGTGGCCTACGTCTAGTCCTCAAGTGAACCACCCGAGATTTTTCTACTAAACCTTTAAGCTTGAATGGGTGCTTGAAAACTTTTACAAAGTGGAGCACTCAACACACCTTGGGATGCCTCACCCTTTGTACTTGAGTCTCAAACATGGATACCTTACCCTTTACAACTTTTGAGGAATACCTTACCCTCAAGGGATACCTCACCCTTTACAATCTTTGAGAGATACTTCACTCTCTATGGGATACCTCACCCTTTACTCTAGAGGGATACCTCACCATCTCTCTACAAATTATACAAAAAAGTAGAAGATAGAAACTCTCTCAAAGAGTAGATAATACAAATTGAAGCTCAATGAGTATCAAGGATTCACACTTTAAAGTTTAAAATATGATTTTGATGATTTAAGGATCAAACCAAGTGTTCAAGAGTTTCTCCAAGTGTAAATGCTTCAATCTACACTTATTTATAGAGCACAAATGATAAAATAGTCGTTGGTAGTGTTTAGAAATAATTTTTTTTATGAAAACTAGCCATTTATAGCCGTTGGGAACGTTTTTGGACACTTGGTAATCAATTACACACTTCTGGTAATCAATTACATGGCCGCTGTCAACATTGTAATCGATTACAGGACTTGTGTAATCGATTACAGCATTTCTGATTTTGAAAATTGACTTTAAAAGGTCATAACTTCTTCATTTCTTATCCGATTAAAGCGAATAACTAATCATTAGAAAGATCTTTGAGTATATTTTCAAATAAAATAAGTTTCAAAACAAAACTCAAAGTATTTTGAAAGTTATGATTAAAAGAGTAACCAAAGGTCAGCTTTTCAAAACTCAAACTTGCCTATTTTTGAAAACTGACTTTAAATGGTCATAACTTCTTCATTTCTTATCCGTTTAAAGCAAATGATCACTCATTGGAAAGATATTTGAGTCTATTTTCATATGAAATAAGTTTCACAATAAAACTCAAAGTATTTTGAAAGTTATGATCAAATGAGTAACCAAATTTTAGTTTTGCAAAACACAAACTTGGCTATTTTTCAAAGGTTTGAACTACCACCAAGACTAACTTTCCAAAAATAGTTTGTTAGGCATTTAAACATGTAAGAAATATTTTTAAAGATGTTAAAATATATTTGAGCTTAGTATGATTCCTTTTTACCTTTACACAAGATATGAGTCCTATAAGTTATTCTTGAAGAACCTTGGGACTTGATCTTTTGCCATCATCAATTCTTGATGTAATCCAAGCTTTCAAAAATTTCTTCTCTTCAAATCTTGCAAATTCTTAGAACATATTATCATTCTCATTATTTTGAGTTGAGCATAGTTGTGATCTTTTTACTTTCTTGTTGCAATGCTCACTCTTGGTACTTGGACTATCCTACAAAGTATTGCTCACTTAAAATAAATATAGTTAGTCTAAATTCATAACTCAATATCTTCATATGTATGATTCATATATGTATAACTCAAATTAGTATACCATGCATATAATACTTTCATAAACATATCCAAATAAGATATTTATCAATTACTAATGGATATCTCTATATAGGATGCAACAAAGACCACTTTGCATATTTTTCTTTAAATAGAGTCAAATCCAATATTAATTTATTATAACTCATATAAAGCATTATTGGATATATTATATGAAGAATGTTACATATATCTCATTGTATGTTTATTAAGTGAAATATAACTAGATAAAATACACAATCATGCATGAGACAATATATCTCATTAAGCACATCTATGTAATACGATCAACATTCTTTTGTGATGCATTTGTCATCTATTAAGCACAACTATAAAGCATAAGCATCATTCTTTTTGTCTTGTATTTGTCATCATCAAAACTTAACATATTAAACCATTGGGGCAAACCTATTTCGACAATCTCTCCCTTTTTGATGATGACAAATCACTAAAGAAAAATATGTTTAGCAATATACAAGAATAGATATTCATGTAAGCATATCAAATAATAAGCACAAGAGCATATTTTTCTTTCCAATTTTCACTCCCCCTATTTGACATCAACAAAAAGGCTTAGAAAGGAAATATAATATTTCACTCCCTTTATAGATAAAACTTATGCTGTAAAAAATAGTAGGATTATCAAAACTTATAAACTTCTTTAAGTTATTCAAATCATAACTATCCCCCTTTATTTAATTCTACATATGATTTAAGAAAAGAGAGATGAAATAAGCATGCTTTTAAGATATAAAAGATTATTCATGTAATGCTTGTCACATTTTGGTACATCAACATTTAGCATATGATAGCAATAAGCTTAAGAAATTATGTCTAACATATAATATCTTACATACCACATGATAAATAAGTACCACTTTATATCACTTGTTAGGAGTTATAAAATATTCATGTAAGATCATGGAATTAAGGTTTTCAAATGAAAGATCATACAACTTGTCACGTATCAAGCATTTCTTAATGAAATAATCAAAAGATATGAAGTTTAAGAATATTTACCTTCTTTCAATGATAGAGGGAAAGAGAATAAAAGATGATCTTTGTTAACATGTTGATAGCATTAACAATAAACACTTCATGTCAAACAAGGATATAAGCCAAGAGATATAAGCATCAATTTATGAGCTAGGGTCCCCCTCAAAACATGCATATTATCAAAATATAAAACATGATAGTTTAACATAGTCATGCATTTATTTTTAGTCAACAAGGACATGGAAGAAAGATATGTAAGATAAGTAAGATAAGCTCTCCCTTATTGAAGCACAAGATAGATAAAGAAAAATATGTATGTCAAGACCATGTAAGCACATTACCATAAAAGGTCATATTCTTAATCCATCAATCAAAAACCATTTTAAAACTTCTCCCCCTTTCAAAAAGAATTTTACAAGAGCACATTATATTTTCAAAAACATTTTAGAAGGGTAGAGAGGTTTTATATTAAAACTACATATTCCTTGAGAATGATCAAACTCAAGTTAAAAGAACATATGAAAGTACATCTCCTCTCTTTCTCGTTGAACAAGAGCTTTGAGAAAATAAAACACTTTGAAGAACAAGGCTTATCTTTTGAAGTATCAAGATGAGCTCCATAGAACATTTCAAAAGATCTATTTAGAAACTTTCTTAAACATTCTCTCAAGATTTAATAAAACTTTTCAAAGCAATGAAGTGAGTACTACATTTATAGCACAAATTGAATGATTTCTAAATTTTCAAGACAATTAGGAGGTGAAAATACTTTCAAGTTCTTAAGACAAGTTCAAAAGATTCTTAAGGATATGGAACTTGAAAAACTTCTTTCAAATATAATAATGGATTTAGCTTTTAAAAAAAACATTTTAATCAATCCAAAAATTCTTTTCAAAACAAGAGCGTGATTCTCATAGTTGTTATACCACTAAGAAATCATAAATTAAGAGAATCATATATATCAATCATTCACCTTGATGAAATATTCTATAGGGATCAAAGCATGTATAGGAATAACATCAGCCACCCTATATGCAATGACAAAATTAGCAAGTTATTATCCAATTAAGCACTTTGTCAATGCTAAGCATACTTCTCATGTAAAGAAAGCATATAATCAATTAAGATCAATTTTTTAACAAGTATCATACAATCCATACCATATAGAATACCACAATAGCTTAAAGATAGAGATACTTATTGAGAGAGTGATGCTTATTTTAGAATGTTCTTCAACAATTGGTCCTTTGAGTTTGAGCTTTCTTCCATTGTGTATTCCATTCCATTGCACTTGAAGAAAGTTTTTTCATGTCCCTCTTCATTCAACTCTTCTCTTTATCCATTTATGCTTGATACTTTAATATTTGATGGCTATATTTGAAGTACATAGAGACACTTTCAAAGCTAACTCTAAAAGTTCTCTAAAATATAAGTTAGTATCAAATATCATTTAAACTTATTTACAAGCATAATTTAGGTTGATATATAATATAAAATATATACCACATTATCAACCATGCCATGTTAGCTCTAACAAAAATAAAGGAAGAACATATGCACTTATATCCAAAAGCATAGTTTAAGCATTTTCAAAGCAAGATTCAAGTTTATCAAGAAAAGCTTGATCATCATCAAAATATAAATTGACATTTTGGGGTAAACAATGATCATGTAAGACATGTAATATTAAGTAAGGAATTCTAGTAGGCACACATGTCAATCAAGAACAAAAAGTCCCTTATTGTAATGCAAGAATTGAAAAGTCATGGAATTGTAAATTTTAAAATCATTTATGATTCATTTCAAGATATACTTCAATGTAAAAACCATTGAAGTTCAAATACAAGTTCAAGACACAAAATGAATCATTTACTTCTTGTTTTCAAGATATGAACATATCAAGCAATTTCAAACAAGAAGACAAATAACTTTTAACTTTCCAATCTCCAAGTAAGCATATAAGACAATTAAACATCAAAGAGAAAGGATTAGAACTACTTATGAGCAAGTGAATTTTCATATTTGAACAAAGAGAATTAGTCACAAGCTCAAGAACAAAGATATTGTCATAACATATCATTCCAAGCAAAATGTGCACATATCTAGCATGTTGGCACATGTAAAGACGCTTTTAAAACATAATACTAGAAAAGCACAACTTAAGGCATAAAAATAAATCTCTACTTATCCAAATATTACATGATATTCAATTTAAAGCATAAATAAGGATAAGAGATTGATATCACTAAAAGTGTACTTTCTGAGTTTTTGTAGGTGACTCCAACTTTCGTGCCTAAAGGCTCCTTAAGAAGGTTGTGGTTCTCTATGTCATTCTTTTTATGTTTTCATCACTTTTAGGAGAACTTGGACCATTTTAAGTTTTTCCAACCTTAAGTAGCATGGTTATATTTTACTTTATTTGCATGCTTGAGCTAATGGTCATCCTACATCACAATTCAAAGTACTTTCTTTGGTATCCACCAATTTTGGATCCATAGAGGTTAATTATTGATCATTAAGCACATACCAAGAGAAAAGGTGAGTAACAGAAGAAATATGACTTCTTGCGCACTGAAACTCATTTTTAAAGCCTATGTAATTGATTATAATGTGTGTATAATCGATTACCAGTCCTCTGGAATCCATATAATCGATTACATGTTTGGTGTAATCGATTACCATCTTTATGGGAACCTTGTAATCGATTACAAGGTTAGTATAATCGATTACTTTCTTAACAGAACCTTTGTAATCGATTACAAAGGTATTGTAATCGATTACTAGTTTTCTAAAACTCAATTTTTGCATTTTAAACAATAAATGACTAATCTTAAAGTTTTCAAATTAGTTTCAAAAAGTTTCAAAGCAATTTTAAACATCATGCAAGCATATCTAGGCATTGTAGAACCTTATGTTACAATAATAATAAACTTAATCATGTGCTAAACATAATATTCAAATTTTACTAAGTACACATGATTCTATCATTTACCTAAGGCTTATAAGGAATATCCCTCAAATTCATTGACTTTACAAGTGAATGTGCATAAGAGGTAGAAACTTTTGATACCTTGATCTTGGTAATCAAGGAAACTCTTTTCCTTACCCATTGCTTCTCTTTTGGTGTTTTGAACTTTACAAGTTCCATATTTTGTACTTGAGAAGCTTTGGTTGAAGTCATATTCTTTCTTTGACCAAACATTCTGCTAATGGGCTTTAGAAGCATTCCCCTTGATGATTTCTTTTTCACTTGACCAATTTGTCCATCCTTTTGAGAAGTTTTCTGCATAATTGAAACACTAGGAGGACATTTTGGTACCTACTTCATCTTGGATCCTTGAATGTCAGTATTAGGGCATTTAAGATATTTAAGAACTCATACCATACTATTTCTCATATAAAGATTTCTTCTATAATTGCATAAATGAGAAATATATCCTAGATGACCACAAAAATTACAAACAATTAAATTTAATGATGGTTTAGTCATTTGAAGATCATCTTTGAAAAACTTAAGCTTTTTGTTGTTAATACATTCTATACTATTTTTACCATAAGTTTGCTTGAATTTTTATGTGGAATAACATCAATTTTATTCACATTAATAAGCATAGAATGTAAGCAATTAGAATTGTTAGCTTTGGCAAATTCGAAAGATAGGTCCCCAACTTGATTTTCTAAATCAATGCACTTTTGACAAGAAGTTGAGGTTTCACATTTTAAAGGCATTTCCTCATCAAGAAAGACATATTCATTTTTCAAGGTTTCAATTTCATTTTTAATGGAGGAAATGTTTTCTAAATAACATAAGCTTTTCTTTTCTAAAAATAATAAGTCATCATATACACATTGTAGCTCATCATAGGAAGGACTATAATCTAGTTTAGTATTATTTACCTCAAAGTCCTTTTTAGCCATACATGAAGTAGTCTCAATTTCTAGTATACTTGGCTCTTTAAGGGAATCATCATCTTCCTCATTGTTGTGCATCAAAACTTCAAGAGTATATGCCATTTGGTTTTACTTTGCCTCTTCTTCAAATTGAGCACCATCATCACCAAGAGGAATTGGACTCATTTTCTTACTTTGAACATCTTCTTGAAGACATTTTTCATGACAAGCTTCCTTCAATGGCTTTTACTCTTCTTACTTTCTATATACAACTTTATACACAAAATATTTATTAGCAAGATAGATATCATCAACAACATCTCATATATCTTTAGCACTAGAGCAACTCTTAATTTTAGCATAAGCATCATCATTTAAACCACTTCTCAAAATTTGCATAGCTCTAATGTTTAGTGAAAAGCATTTCTTGTCATAGGCATTCCAAGTTTGTTTTGATTTGCAAGTAAATCTATTAAGCATAATATCCCACAAATCAATATCAATAGATTACATATAAAATTTCATTCTAGCTTTCCAACAAACAAAATTCACACCATCAAAGAATGGTGGTTTATCAATTTCAAAACCTTTCATTTTGAAAAGCTTTCAATGGTTTCCAAACAAACAAGGATCTTTAACTCCAAGCGGTTAAGCTTTTAATAGAGCACGAAACTCTGATACCACTTATTAGTCATGGCAACCATCACCCAAGAGGGGGTGAATTGGGTAATTATAAATTTTAATGCAACTTTGAGAAATTAAGCATTTTGAATCACTCAATTAATAAATGTAGCGGAACATGCACAACAAAGGTACAACTATTATAGATTACTTAACTACAACTTGAGATATAGGATAAATCAAGCAAATAAGTTAAATATCAAATTCAACTCAAGCATATATAATTAAAGTGCAAATGTAAAGAGATAGAGTTGAGAAAAGTAAACACAATGATTTATTCTAGTTCAGCCACTAACCACTTGTGGCCTACGTCCAGTCCTCAAGTGAATCACCCGAGATTTTTTTACTAAACCTTCAAGCTTAAATGGGTGCTTGAAAACCTTTACAAAGTGGAGTACTCAACACACTTTGGGATGCCTCACCCTTTGTGCTTAAGCCTCAAACAGGGATACCTCACCCTTTACAACTTTTGAGGGATGCCTCACCCTTAAGGGATACCTCACCCTTTACAATCTTTGAGAGATACCTCACTCTCTAAAGGATACCTCACCCTTTACTCTAGAGGGATATCTCACCTTCTCTCTACAGATTATACAAAGATGTAGAAGATAGAAACTCTCTCAACGAGTAGATAATACAAATTAAAGCTCAATGGTATCAAGGATTCACACTATAAAGCTCAAAATATGATTTTGATGATTCAAGGATCAAACCAAGTATTCAAGAGTTTCTCCAAGTGTAAATGCTTCAATCTACACTTTTTATAGAGCACAAATGATAAAATAGCCGTTGGTAGTGTTTAGAAATGATTTTTTATGAAAACTAACCATTTATAGCCGTTGGAAACATTTCTAGGCACTTGGTAATCGATTACACACTTCTGGTAATCGATTACATGGCCTCTGCCAACGTTGTAATCGATTACAGGACTTGTGTAATCGATTACAGCATTTCTGGTTTTGAAAACTGACTTTAAAAGGTCATAACTTTTTCATTTCTTATCCGATTAAAGCGAATGACCACTCAATAGAAAGATCTTTGAGTATATTTTCAAATGAAATAATTTCACAACAAAACTCAAAGTATTTTGAAAGTTATGATCAAAAGAGTAACCAAAGGTCAGCTTTTCATAACTTAAACTTGCCTGTTTTTGAAAACTGACTTTAAATGGTCATAACTTCTTCATTTCTTGTCTGTTTAAAGCAAATGACTACTCATTAGAAAGATATTTGAGTCTATTTTCATATGCAATAAGCTTCACAATAAAACTCAAAGTATTTTAAAATTTATGATCAAATGAGTAACTAAATGTCAGTTTTACAAAACACAAACTTGACTATTTTTCAAAGGTTTGAACTACCACCAAGACTAACTTTCCAAAAATAGTTTGTTGGCCATTTAAACATGTAAGAAATACTTTTAAAGATGTTAAAACATATTTGAGCTTAGTATGATTCCTTTTTACTTTTACACAAGATCTAAGTCCTATAAGTTATTCTTGAAGAACCTTGGGACTTAATCTTTTGCCATCATCAATTCTTGATGTAATCCAAGCTTTCAAAAATTTCTTCTCTTCAAATATTGCAAATGCTTAGACCATCTTATCATTCTCATTATTTTGAGTTGAGCATAGTTGTGATCTTTTTTACTTTCTTGTTGCTATGCTTACTCTTGGTACTTGGACTATCCTACAAAGTATTGCTCACTTAAAACAAATATAGTTAGTCCAAATTCACTCTTAATATGCATGATTCATAAATGTATAACTCTAATTAGTATACCATGTATATATGACTTTCATAGACACATTTAAATAAGATATTTATCAATTACTAATGGATATCTCTATATAGGATACAACAAAGACCACTTTGCATATTTTTATTTAAATAGAGTCAAATCAATATTAATTCATTATAACTCATATAAAGTATTATTAGATATATTATACGAAGAATGTTACATATATCTCATTGCATGCTTATTAAGTGAAATATAACTAGATAAAGTAAATAATCATGTATGATACAATATATCTCATTAAGCACATCTATATAACACGATCAATATTCTTTTGTGATGCATTTGTCATCTATTAAGTACAACTATAAAGCATAAGCATCATTCTTTTTATCTTGCATTTGTCATCTCAAAACTTAATATATTAAACCATTGGGGCAAACCTATTTCCATAGGAATGTGGGCGCAAAGGCAGAGAATGCCATGTGTTTTATCTTAGGAAATTAGAGTTCCCTTATATATGCTCTTTAAGGTGTATCGAGATACTATTAGAGATATTTTATAGAGGAAATGGTTACCTTGAATCTATGGGAAAGTAGTATACCGTTAAGCATCCAAGAGTAGTTGAATGCCTTAGGTAGGTATCTAGTCCCTCAGGCAACATAGTATTGCATTTGATATCATATATGAGGTGATGATGTAGGGTACTAGATACAAGTATACTAAGTTTGTTTGGCAATAGTTGTGTGCCATAGTGCATGAATTGCTCTCTTAGAGTGAAGGTAGAGTTAGTAATGCAAGGATAGACTTAGTATAGAGTTTTTAAGGTATTTATGTATGAGTTAAACATAGCACCACATTTTTCACACACACATGTTATTCCTAAGTATTTGTAACCTTATATAGTATGCACAATAATTTGACGAGAGAATAAAGACTAGTCCTAGAGCTCATAGCGGTCAGCACTATTATGGTTAGGGTTACTAGTGTTATGTAGTGGTCCAGTTCACTCATTACAAGGTAGGTTAAGGAGGTAACACATTCCCTCCCTACCCAGAGAAATACAAGGAACCGGGTTCTTTGGAATAGTCAAGTTTCATGATATTGCATTTACTTTATCATATACATTTCATGAGCATAACCATACAATATAACATAAGCATTGTATTTCTTTGACAATTGTATGGCCAATTGTCTTATTTGAGAAATGAGTTGTAGTTTAATTAGTAGTAGCAAATATATTCAGATGTAAATGGATAATTGTATGATAATTATGTCATGTTTGGTTTTGGAATACCATTACTGAGGATTCTTTGAATTCTCACCCCACTGTGTTTTCATGTAAATCCAGGTCAAGACTCTTCAAAGGGAAAGAAGAAGAAGCATGAAGACTAGTTTAGTTTAAATGCTTTAACAGACAAAGCTTATATATTTATTTATATTTGCTATGAGTTTGAAAAAAGTTGTATGTATAACACTTTTCCCCTTTGAGGCTATTGATCTATATATGTATGACCTTTTTAGTTATGGCTCTCCATAATTATTTGTTTGAATGTTATGGGTTAATTTGATGTTTAAGTTAGGAGTAGCATGACTAACACTGTATAGTCAGGTGTCTGGTATTAGGATGTTACATTATGGTATCAGAGCAGTTCATCATGTTGAGCCGAGGTATAGACTGATTATGCTTAGGCATGATAGGAGTTCCTTTGTGTGTGTGTGTGTGTGTGTTGTGCTTTTCTTGTCTCACTATGAGATGTTTGAGTGGAATTGCATGACTTGCCTTAAGTTGGATTGTTTTTAGCTACTGTCACACTGTTACATGATATTGAGACTGATTAACTCAATATATATTATTCTGTGTGTATAGGAAACTATGACACCTACAAGGCGAACCCTAGGGAATAGGAACTCAGTTAATGAAGGCCCATATATGGCAGAGGCTATTATGACAATGACTAATGCTTTGAGAGAGCAGACAACCGTTACTGCTAGGATGTTGGATAAGCTGGGAGCCAACTAACCTTGACAACATGCACCACCACCACCTGTACAACCAGTACAACCTATACAAGAAGTACAAGTAGGAGGAACCAAAATTTTCAAGATCTCACGGCGTTCAGACAGATGGACCCTCCACCATTCAATGGTGAGTACAACCCAGTGAAAGTTGAGGAATGGTTGAGTGAGATAGAGAAAATTTTTCAGGTGATGGTTTATGCTTATGAGTAGAAAGTTTCCTTTGCCTCTTTTATGTTTAAAGGAGATGCAGAGCATTGGTGGAAGAGTACCACAAGAGTAATGGTGGCAGTTGGAACCCAGTTATCATGGGAGGTGTTTAGGATAGCTTTCTTAGAAAAGTATTTTCTACAAACCTTATATGATGGGAAAGATGTGGAATTTATGAGGCTTGAACAAGGAAGTTTATCAGTTGGCCAGTATGTGGCCAAATTTGAAGAGTTGTCAAAGTTTTTTTCTCATTTCAGACACGACCCGAATGAAAATTAGAGATGTGTGAAGTACGAGTCTGGTCTGAGAAATGAAATCAAAAAGGCGATAATGCCCTTAGAGATCAGAGATTTTTCCTCTTTGTTCAACAAGTGCATAATAATAGAAAGACATGATGGGAGGCCTCCAGTGGACCAAGAATCTTAAAGCTTTCAGAAGAGGAAGCATAGTGATGAAAGGTTCATGAAGGGAGATAAAGGCAAGCAAGTTCAGAAAGAGTTAAAGGGGCCTCAGTGTCCTGAGTGTGGAAGGAAGCACAGTGATAAGCCTTACTTAGCAAGACAATCAGTGTGCTACACACGTAGACAGGTAGGGCATTATGCTAGGGAATGTCCATAGAGGGAAGAGGCAAAGTCGGATACCAGACCTACAACTCCGGGGAGAGTTTATATTTTGCAAGGTAAAGAGGCAACATAATCTCCTAGTTAAGGAAAAGGTGAGTAAGTATGAAATGAAATGAGGTTAATGAAATATATGTGCATAATTTTGTTTCTTTGAGATTTGGTTGTACATGATTTTAAATGTGGGTTGCATGAGACTTCTTACATTAGGGAAATCAAATTTTGAGGATAAGATTTTTTAAAAGGAAGGGAGAAATGTAACATCCTCTTTTTAGCATGTTAGACTTGTATATAATTATAGAGGTATCATAATACTTGGTTGACATGTCTGCTTAATTTTGTGACAAATTGACTTAGTTAAAGCACTTTGTTGCAACACAGAATGTGAAAAAAAAAACTTAAAATGACTCAGAGAGTGGCATAAGTTGCTTAATTAAGGGGAAATAAATAAATAAAATTTATTTCAAGGTCACAAATATGTGGACAAGGGTGTAGTTAAATTTTGAGGATAAGCTTAATCAGTTTATTATTTTTAATTACACTGGTTGAGTATTTATATACCAGATTGATGAGTCATAGATATGAAAACTTATGTAAATGATGAAACTAGGATTTAGACGAATCCTAATGTTTTCATTAATATCAATAGAAGTTAGGAAACTTGATTTTGTAATATCAAAGTATTCTTAAGAGATATAATATTTCAGCCAAATATCTCAACTTACCATAAGTCACCATTATTATCTCCTTTCTTTGAATTTTCTTTGATATTTCTCACCCACACTCTCTTTTCTCTCACGGCTGGAAGCAGCAACAATGAAGGGAGAAAGAAGAGAAGAGAAAGAAGAGGAAAAAAAGAAAGAAGAGGAGAGAAAAATGAAGGAAAAGGAAAAGACCAAAGCTTAGGAAGATTATCCACTCCACTTGAGGTAGGGGTGCTTGGCTTCATCTCTTTCTTTCTCATCTTCATCTTGTTTCTTGGTGTTTGCTTGATGAAGGAAAATGAGTTTGAGTGGTTTTAGTGAATTTTGTTGTTTGTTTCTTGCTTCTATGGGTAAAGTGAGTTTGATATTAGCTTGTTTAATGCATGGTTGTTAGTTTTGATCCCTTAGAATCCATTGTATCTACTTGAGTTGTGAGTTGAGAAATGATTTTTTTTTAAGGTTTATGATTGATTCTTTAATCCATGCTTGAGAGAGTTATGAGTTTGTATGTGAGTTACAACATGATTAGAGGCCATGTTTGTGGTTGAAACAACTTAGAACTTGTTTTTTTAAGGCTAGAAACTAGTTGGAAACTCAATGAAACAGGAGCAAACTTTCTGGTGCTTGAGCGCCTAAGTGCCCAAAAGTGAGCGCCTAAGACCAGTAAGAATGCAAAGAAGTTCTGGAGCTAGGGTGCCTGAGCGCCTAATGGGTGAGCGCCTAAGCACGCGATACCAGAGAGCTCTGGTAATGAGCACTTGACTGCTCAGGATCTTAGGTGCCCAGTGACAAAAGCAACAAGGTAGTGTTTTCTGTCATAGAGAGCCTAAGCGCGGGGAATGTGGGCACTTAGGGTAAAGAATGCCATATGTTTTATCTTGGGCCTACTTGCTATGATCCTTTATATATGTTCTTTAAGGTGTATCGAGACACTATTAGGGATATTTCATAAAGAAAATGATTACCTTACATATATAGGAAAGTAACAGACCCTTGAGCATCCTAGAGTAGTTGAATGTCTTAGGTAGGTATTTAGTCCCTTAGGCAACATAGTGTTACATTTGATATCACATATGAGGTGATAAGGTAGGGTACTAGATACAAGTATACTAAGTTTATTTGGTAATAGTTGTATGTCATAGTGCATGAATTGCTCTCTTAAAGTGAAAGTAGGGCTAGTAATGCAATGATAGACTTAGTATAGAGTTTTGTGGTGTTTATGTATGAGTTAAACATAACACCACATTTTTTCACACACACTTGTTATTCCTAAGTATTTGTAACCTTATATGGTGTACACAATCATTTGGCCAGAGAATAAGGACTAGTCCTAGATTCTCATAGCGGTCAGTGCTATTATGGTCAGGGTTACTAGCATTGTGTAATGGACTAATCCACTTATTACAAGGTAGGTGAAGAAGGTAACACATTCCCTTCCTACTAGGTAGGTTAAGGAGGTAACAGATTCCCTCATTACCTAGAGAAATACAAGGAACTGGGTTCTTGGGAATAGCCAAGTTTCATGATGTTACATCCACTTTATCATATACATTTCATGAGCATAACCATACAACATAACACAAGCATTGCACTTCTTTGAAAATTGTATGGGCCATTATCTTATTTGATAAATGAATAGTAGTTTAATTACTAGTTGTAAATATATTCAAATGTAAATGGATAATTGTATGATAATTATGCAATGTTTGTGGTTAGAGGCCTTGTTTGTGGTTGAAACCACTTAGAACCTTTTTTTTATTTTTAAGGCTAGAAAATGGTTTGAAACTCAATAAAACTGGAACAAACTTTCTAGTGCTTAAGCGCCTAAGCGCCCAAAAATGAGTGCTTAAGCGCCCAAGACCAATGAGGACGCAGAGAAGTTCTGGAGCTAGGGCGCCTAACGGGTGAGCACTTAAGCGTGCGATACCAGAGTGCTCTGATAATTAATGAGCGCTTGATCTCTCAGGATTTAGGCGCCTAAGCCCCTAGTGACAGAAGCAACAAGGTAGTGTTTTCTGTCATAGAGCGCCTAAGCATTAGGAATGTGGGTGCTTAGGGTAAAGAATGTCGTGTGTTTTATCTAGGGAAATTGGAGTTCCCTACTTGTTAGGATCCCTTATATATGTTCTTTAAGGTGTATCGAGACACTGTTAGGGGTATTTCATAAAGGAAATGATTACCTTACATATATGGGAAAGTGGCAAACCTTTAAGCATCCTAGAGTAGTTGAATGCCTTAGGTAGGTATCTAGTCCCTTAAGCAACTTAGTGTTGCATTTGGTATCACGTATGAGGTGATGAGGTGGGGTACTAGATACAAGTATACTAAATTTATTTGGCAATAGTTGTGTGTCATAGTGCGTGAATTGCTCTCTTAGAGTGAATGTAGAGTTAGTAAAGCAATGATAGACTTAGTATAGAGTTTTTGTGGTGTTTATGTATGAGTCAAACATAGCACCACATTTTTTCACACACACTTACTATTCCTAAGTATTTATAACCTTATATGGTATGCACAATCATTTGGCCAGAGAATAAGGACCAGTTCTAGATTCTCATAGCAGTCAGCGCTATTATAGTCAGGGTTACTAGTGTTGTGTAGTGGACCAGTCCTCTCATGACAAGGTAAGTTAAGGAGGTAACATATTCTTTTCCTACTAGGTAGGTTAAGGAGGTAACAGATTCCCTCATTATCCAGAGAAATACATGGAACCAGGTTCTTGGAAATAATCAAGTTTCATGACATTGCATCCACTCTATCATATACATTTCATGATCCTAACCATACAACATAACACAAGCATTGCACTTCTTAGACAATTGTATGAGCGATTGTCTTATTTGAGAAATGAGTAGTAGTTTAATTACTAGTTGTAAATATATTCAGATGTAAATGAATAATTGTATGATAATTATGCCATGTGTGGTTTTGGAATACCATTACTGAAGATTTTGTGAATTCTTACCCCATTGTGTTTTCATGTAAATCCAAGTCAAAACCTAATCAAAGGAAAAGAAGAAGAAGTACAAAGACTAGTTTAGTTTAAATGCTTTAATAGACAAAACTTATGTATTTATTTATATTTGCTTTGAGTTTGTAAGAAGTTGTATATGTAACATTTTGCCCTTTGAGGCTATTAATGTATATATATATGACCTTTTTAGTTATGACTATCTATAATTATTTGTTTAAATGTTATGAGTTAGTTTGATGTTTAAGTTAGGAGTAGCATGACTAATAATGTATACTCAGGTGTCTGATATTAGGATGTTACAAGGTATATTGTCTTTATTATTTTGTTTGTTTATGTTTTTAATCCTTGAAGCTTGACCTCCTTTTGTTGGCCTCTCAAAGGTTGCTTTTCTTTTTTACTTTTTTTTCTAATTTTTTACACGGTGGATCTGTTCTTTTTTGCCACGTGTAGGGTCCCTATAGATCAGTCAAGGGAAAATAGAATTGGATATGGTGAAGATATGAAGTGCACAAATGACACAGTTCTTAAGCAAAAATAGCTTCATTGGTCAAAATGCAAAGATGTTTGCATTGAGTATGATATCTATATTAAGAAATATGTGCTTGGTTTTTCTTTACGTTACATCTTTTCGTATTTCTACAATCTTTGAAATTGTTGGGAAAGACTTTTTTACCAAACTGCCATTGTTGGTAAAACTATTTACTAAAGTGCCATTTTTTAAAACTATTTATCAAATTACCATTTTTTTAACAATTTACCAAAATGTCACTCTTTTGAAACTATATATCAAGTTGTCACCTTTTTATCCTACGTGAATTTTTTTTATTAATATTTGGCCAACAGGATGCGCCAAGTAGGATGGCGCATCCACGTAGGTTGTGCCAACACGCTTGGCGCAACCTACGTGGATGCGCCGTCCTACTTGCACTACAAGAAAATAGCAAATTTGTGGCGGATTTTTTGCGGTGGATTTTGATCCGTCTCAATTAGAGGCGGATTTTGTGACAGATAAATTTGTGGCTGATTTTTACGACGGATTGGCCGTTGCAAAAATTTTTCGGGGTAAAATTTCTGGTAAAATTAGTTTTGCGGCGGAAATATCCGCCGCAAAATGAATAAAATTTTATAAAAAAAATTTAAAATATTGCGGCGGATAAATCCGCAGCAAATATCTGCCACAAATTATAATATAATAAATTGCGACGGATAAATTCCGCCGCAAAATTGTATACTAATAAAAAAATCATAAAATTTTTGAAATTTATTTGCGGTGGAATAATCTGCCGCAAAAAATTGCGTTTAACAAATTTTGTGGCGAAAAAATCCGCTGCAAAAATATTACGTAAAAAATTTATAAAAAATATTTGCAGCGAAAAAAAACAGCAATTTGAAATAAAAGCAAAATAGATAATTAATAAAAAATGTCAAAAATAATTTGCGGCGGATAAATTGGCGCAAAAAATCCACCGCAATTTAAAATAATTTATTCCCAAACCCAAAACGTCCAAAAAACAGATCTACTTCTCTGTCCTCTTCCATTTTTCAAACCTCTTCTTTTTCATCTCTTCTCTCCCTCAACCGTCGGTGATCTCCGTTGCTCGTGAACCGCGCCTCTACAAATTTCCACACTCTCTAAAATCACCCCGCACTCGTGCCGCCCGCCGCACCGACCGCACCGCGCGCGTCGCTCTCTCGCGACCGACCATGCCGCCGCCGACCGACCGCCGCGCGACCGACCCGCGACCGACTCCCCGACCGTGCTCCGGCGACCGCGACCACGAGCCCGCACCGGCGTCTGCGACCCCGCCGACCCCCGTGCACTGCGACCCGCCGGCCACCATCCACACCTCGGTCACCCGCCCACCTACCAAGTAGGTACCCCACCGTTGAGTTCATTGGTTTAGTGTTTGAACCAATGATTTGTTTCTTGAAAATATGAATGATTTCATAGATTATGACTTGAAGATTTAAATTTAATCACAGATTTCAAAAATATATCTCTATAATCAATTTGAATTTCATTATTGTAAAGTAATCTCTTGATATTATTATCTTTTAATATATTTGATTTATTTATTATTTATTGATTCAATATTAGTTTTTTAAAGGAAGTGTTCATTGTATTGAATCTTGAATTGTCCAATTTGGAAGTTTAGGAATAAACTTTTAACTTGATTATAGTTACTCATTAAATTTCATACCATATACTTGATGAAATTTTATTGTGCAACATTTCCTTTTGTTCTCTGGGTGCACACTTGATCGTGGTAGATGTCACCACTTTCTAGTCGTGTACTTGGAGACCAATGGGAAATTTTCAAATTTTGTCAAGTATATGATGTATAATTTTTAAGAGTACTATCAATCAAGTTTGTAAAGGTTTCTTCTTGAATGGGATAGGTCATATGTCAAGAGATTTTAAGATTTTAGAGATAATAGTTGTTTGAATTGAAATATTTATACAAATATAATCTTAAAATGTATTAATTATGTAACATGTGTTATGCATTTTACATTTTTGTATTTTGATTTAAGTGTAAAATTATAATTTGAGAAAATGGTAGTTCCTAGAAAATCGTAGATGGATGTATAATAGGACTCATTCTGGTCGTAGAGGACTTACACAAGATTTTGTATGTGGAGTTGAAGAGTTTGTGAATTATGCATGTCGATCTTCTCATTACTTAAGTGAAGGAACAATTCGGTGTCCATGTTTGATGTGTTTTAGTGGGAAATTGTTGAAACACGAGATTGTGAAAGTTCATTTGTATAAAAAAGGATTCAAACCTAGGTATTGGTATTGGAGGATCATGGAGAGGAAGAGCCGGATCCAATTAGTGTAGATATAAACTTTGATAAACATGCTAGTTTATATTAGAGGAGGAAGACGTGGTTGATAGATATCAAAATATGGTTTGTGATGGAACGAGAATTTGGGAATTTTAGGAGTTGTTTTCAACAGTATTGAGGAGCCTCCACATCCAGAGGCCGAAGAGTTTTATGATCTATTAAATGCTTCAAGTCAACCATTATGGCAGTCGAAACTCATTCGAGTTATCCTTGGCAATTCGAATGTTAAGCCTCAAATCTGATTATAATGTAACACATGCGTGTTTTGATTCAATTATGGAGATATTAAGAGAGGTTGCTCCTCCAGGATCACGAATTCCTTTGAATTACTATAGAACAAAAAAATTGGTTTCTAAACTCTCGGGCTTGCTTCAAGAAAAATAGATTGTTGTGTAAATGGTTGTATGTTATACTATGACAATGGGACAATGTAGGTTTTGTGGTCTTTGAAAGATATGAACTTCGTGAATGGAAATAACAATGACATTCGGTGAAAAGAATGCATTATTTACCTCTTATTCCTAGGCTCAAGAGATTGTATTCCTCTATGAGCTCATCCGCACACATGGGATGGCATCTTTGAAAATAATAGGAAGTTATGTCTCACCCATCCGATGGTGAAGCATGGAAGCATTTTAATAGGACATATCCTGAATTTGCAATTGATCCTAGAAATGTTAGGCTTGGTTTGTGTGTCGATGGTTTCACTCCATACAATCAATCTGCTTCTCCTTATTCTTGTTGGCCTGTGATAGTCACTCCATATAATCTGCCTCCGTAAATGTGTATGATCGCCCATACATGTTCCTAACATGCATTATTCCCGCCTACCTAACAATCCCAAGAGCAAGATTGATGTTTATTTACAACCATTAATCGATGAACTGAAAATTTTATGGGCGGGTGTTTTAACTTATGACGTGTCAAGCAAACAAAATTTTATGATGAGGCGGCATTGATGTGGACAATAAATGACTTTCAAAGATATGGAATGTTGTCCGGATGGATGATTGGTAAATTAGCATGTCCATATTGCATGGATCAAACAAAGGCATTCACTTTGAAACATGGGGAAAAAATTCATGGTTTGACCTGTCATCGTCAATTCTTGCATGTTGATCACATGTTTAGAAGAAACAAAAATGCATTTAAGAAGAAAGCGGGGTGATGATTTGCCTCCACCAAGATTATCTCGGACATGAATTAAGTGAGATTGTTAGTGTCTTTAGTAAAATCGAAATGTAGTCGTGCAAACACCATGGGTATGGTGTTTATCATAATTGGACCAAGCAAAGCATATTTTGGGAGTTACCATATTGAAGGATAATTTAATTAGGCATAATTTAGATGTCATGCATATTGAGAAAAATGTCTTTGATAACATATTCAACACTTGTTATGGATGTTAAGGGCAAAACAAAGGATAATATCAAGGCAAGAATGGACTTAAAAGAATATTGTCAACGATCAATGGAGCTTATTGATTTTCCAAATGGTAAGATCATGAAACCAAAGGCTAATTATACTTTTACAAAAGAGCAAAAGAAAATTGTTTGTGAATGGGTGCAACATTTAAAAATGCCGGATGGTTATGCTTCAAACTTAGCGGATGTGTGGACATGAATCAATTACGATTTCGGGATGAAGAGTCATGATTGTCACGTATTTATGGAGAGTTTGCTTCCAATTGCCTTTTCTTTGTTGCCAAATCAAATTTGGAAGCCCTTGACTGAATTGAGTCAATTTTTAGAGACTTGTGCTCAACGACTTTGTGAAAAAGACATGCTTCAAATGGAACAGAACATTCCGGTGATTTTGTGTAAATTGGAAAGGATATTTCCACCGGGTTTCTTTGATTCCATGGAACATTTACTAGTCCATTTACCTTATGAAGTAAGAGTAGGTGGCCCAGTTCAATACAGATGGATGTATCCATTCGAGAGGTACTTAAACAAGATAAAGAAAATAGTTAAGAACAAAGCTTGGGTTGAAGGTTCTATTTGTGAAGCTTATTTGATTCAAGAGATATCTCATTTCTGTTCATTTTACTTTGAGCCTCATGTTAAGTCAATGAGAACTAGAGTTGCACGAAATGATGATACAAATGAAAATATGTCAATGGAATCGACTTTGTCAATTTTTAATCAACCTGGCCGAGGTTATGGAACATCAAAAATACAATGGCTAAATGATCTTTGAGATGAAATGCGACATTGCACATCTTGCTAAATTGTGAAGAAGTTGAACCATACCTCAAGTAAGTGGTACTACTAAGTTAAGTTTAAATTTCAAATGTATTGCTAACTAACAATCAAATTATAAACTTTTAATTTTTCATGTTTTTTACAACATTTCAACATTCCGAGGAACATTCAAATGAAAGAATAAATGCAAATTTTATAGAGTGGTTCAAAAGTTATGTAAGTATTTAAACATTACTAAATTGTTGATCCCAATCATTATATATGATTTAGATCATTAACATTAACTATATTTTTTCTAGGTTCACAATCCACAAAATATGGTGAATAATTCTTACTTGCATGATTTGGCATGGGGGCCTAGTAGATGTGTGACATCTTGGCCAATATATTTTGTCAATGGATATAAATTTATGATGCTTGGTCGATGGGAAGAAAACAATCAATAGTGGCGTGTGTGTTAAAGGCTCAACTAATGGTGAAAATAAAAATGAGTATTATGGAATACTAAAAGATGTGGTTGAGTTAGAATATCCTGGGGAACCAAAAAAAAAGTTGTTCTTTTTAAATGTGAATGGTTTTATCCTATGATTAATAGAAGTACAAGAGTTCACAAAGATTATAAGATTGTCGAGGTTCGACACACTAGACGATACGAGAGGTTTGATTCTTTTATCCTTGCTTCCTCTGCGAGACAAGTGTATTACGTTCCTTTCCCTGGAAAGAAAAAGGATAAGGTCCAATGGTGGGTGGTAATAAAGACTAAGGCAAGAGGTCGAGTTGAAATTGAAAGTGCTCAAGAAATTGCATTTCAAGATGATACTATGACTCCTGTGGATCCAATTGTTGATGTGGATCTCATTGACCATTTGCAAGACACTAATGTAGTTTTTGATATAGTTCAAGATGTTGGTTCTAGTAGACAGGAAGAAAATGATGAAGATGAGCAAAGTTTTAGTGACGACGATGATGAAACATCTTCCAATCATGAATATGAAACAAATAGTGATGAGGACAATGTTTCCTCATAATTGTGAGTATAGACTTATATTAATATGTTGTAGTTACTAGTTATACATTAATTATTGTGTTGTGTTTGAAATTTATTTACATTATATTTTTTTATTTGTGTAGATGTCATCATCACGAGGTGATAAGGGAAAAGGGAAGGAGAAGGAGAAGGAGCAACCTCGACGTCTTAGGATCAATATGGGAGGCCACCTAGGGGGCAAACATCGAGGATCATCTCTACCCCCGGATCCAATATTGCCCACTACGAGGTTTGCTTGACCACCATCTTCGAGTACATTATGATACCCACACTGGATCACAGCGCCTATCACATACTTCACATTCACTATATGGTACATCTTATGATTCGGGTCACCTACTATTGGTCCGATCAGGGTGCAGTGAGTGGTACACATCGATCGCCGTGCCAATTACCCGTGATTCTAATATTCCCATTTTCGCAACAAATCAAAGCAACAAGACATTTGTTGAGCTCGATGGTGATTTTGGGTATGTGTACAAGTACTTGTTATTTATTTATAGTTATGCGCATTTAAAATTTTTTATTGAGAATATTTACATTTCCTTTTTAAATTGTATCGTAGGTTTCTACTATCTAAACTCGTTGTTCTTTGATGCCATAACAAAGATTATACGATCTAGGTATAATCAACCTTGGACATCTTGGGGAGAAATACCCAAGGATACTAGAGAAATGTGGTTTCGAGAGTTTCAAGTATGTATCATTTTTTATCTATTTAATTATGTTTGTTTGTCTTATAATAGTGCGTCCGATCTTTACGACATATTTTTGAAGGGTTATGTTTGGTGGATGCCTCAGCATCATAACCATATGCGAAAGGCATATAATAGTCGTAGTTCGAAGAGACTATCAGGTTTACTAGGGCAGGCATGCAACTTAAATGAAAGGCCTTTTTGGATTGGAGAAGGCATATGGGAAGACTTATGCAGGCACTGGGCTAGTAGCGTGTATAAGGAGAAATGTCAGCAAGCAAAGATGAATCGTGCTTCTGACACTGGTGGATGCTTGCACACAGGTGGTTGTATTTCTACCGGCACCCATGCACAAAAATTGGTAACTATTATCGTTAGTTATTTAGTAATATTTTTTATTATTTTGTTATTAACTTATTTTCTCATTATTACAGGCTAAGGCTTGGGGTAGAGAGCCTACAGTTGATGAGACATTTCGTCACGTACATTTGAGAAAAGAAAATCGTACTGCATGGGTTTCTACAAAAGCTCATGATATATATGTTAGTATTTCTTAACTTAGAATTTTTTATTTTAATATTAACTCATCTTATAATAATAGTCATAACAGTTTTTTTATTTCATCTTAAGGAGGAATTCAAAGCAAAGGAATCTGAACAATCTTCTCAGTGCTCCAATGAAGAAGGGCATCGGTACATTCGACCAGTCGTGACCTTCGGATTCAGATTTGTTGGCATGGGTAAAAAAGGGCGTGTTTATGGTCTTAGTTCTCAAAGCGTCTATCTATGACCATGAAGAATCATCATCTTCAAGGCCTAGATCGAGTCAAGTTCCTGAACACGTTATTAATCAAGTTAAGTAATAGTTGTAATATTTTTTTATTAATTGGTTTTTAGAATATTGATGGATGTACTCAATCATTTTATTTTTCGTATTTTAGGTTAAATAATTTATTTGTGGAATGATTAATGAATTTGTATTTATATATGTTAATCAGGTGAACGGCGATTCGGCTAGGAGATGTTGGATCGGGTTCGGAGATTCAACAACAAATGGAGCAACGAAGCCAACAATGTGACCAACAACGTGAGGCGGAGTGGAGAATGCGATTTGAACAATACCAACTTCAACAACAAAAATGTTTGGTAATATGATGAAATCATATTTGCAAACCGTACCGGCACTTAACCAAGCCAAAGAACAACCACCAATAGAAGAACACAATGAAGATACTGAAGATGATCATGAAGATGACAATGATAATGATCATATGGATTGAAATTGATGTTTTAGGATTATGATAGTTCTTGCTAAACTTTGTATTTGACGAAACTTTGTATGAATTATGTTTGTTTTATGGATTGCTTAAATACTTTAACAAGTTAAAATTGATGTTTCAATTGTTGTTTTGAATGCATTGGCAGATTGAAATTAAAATCTGAGTGCTGTATGTATTAATAATATAATTATGGATTTTGAACAATTCCTTTTTAATATTAAAATGTTCAAAAATTTTGAAAAATTCGCCGCAAAATCATAAAATGACGCATGACGAATGCAATTCTGATTCAAAATCTGCCGCAAAATCTGCCGCAAATTGCGGTGGCTAAAATCCGCCACAAATTTGCGGCGGCTAAAATCTGCCACAAATTTGCGGCGGCTAAAAATCTGTCGCAAATTTGCGGCGGCTAAAAATCCACCGCAAATTACCGGCTTCTAGTACTGTTTTCGGCCCCCTGCCGGAGAAATTTTGCGGTGGATTTGAGGCGGCATAATCCATCTCAAATTTGTGGCGGAAACTAAAATCTGCCGTAAATAAATTTGCAATGACAGTTTTTGCGATGGGCACGAATCCGCCGCAAATTCACCGCAAAAAGATAATTTGCAGCGGATTTTATGTGATTTGCGGCGGATTTATCCTTCGCAAATCACGAATTTTCTTGTAGTGTTGGCGCATCCTGGTTAGCCTTAACACTGAAAGTGCCACCCTTGTTGGCGCAACTAGGAAGAATAAGCCAACAAGGGTGGCGTAACCTCAATATATATTCCCAAACCCCTCCTCCAGCCGTGACATTCAAACCATTTTCTCAATTCTCATTATCTTTCTACAAATTTCTTCTCTCTAAAATCTCTAAACTCTCTCAACGAACTCAATTCTTACTAGAAGTGGTGTCTGGATCATTATTGGTAATCAAATTTAGATCATATTCTTTAATACCGTAAGTATCTCTTTCAATATTTAAATAATTTATTTATTATTTATTGATTAATTTTTTATTATATTAGTGTTAATTATAAATTAATGTTATTATACATTATGTTAGGGTTTAGGAATACATTAATATTTTCATTGTCTAGTAAATAATAGAGTGGTAAGATATGTAGTTTGAATTGTATAGATTATTATTTTGTACGTAATCGAATAGGATATAATTTTTTCCTTGAGTACTTGACATGAATTAAATTAGTAAATGTAGGTTAATTCAAAATAATTGAGTGTAGGAAGTTTTTTATACATAAGTAACTATATTGAAGGACTTTAATTGATTTTTAATATATTGAATAAATATGTGTAATATATTTTTATACATTGTTAGACATTGTTATATTAAATAAATATATTTATACATTGCTATATGTCCAATTAATATTGTAATTAATTTTTAATATATTAAATAAATATGTGTTGAATTGTTATTGTTCAGAAGTGAAGTTAATATGACAAAATCGCTGAATGTACACATTTATTTCAATGGGACAATGTATGATGGTGAAGAGGGTGTCATGTATCAAGGTCCTCCTCCTAGGCCTATTATGATCACAGCCAATATAACTTTGGATGGGTTGAAAAATAAGATCCATTCAAAGTTGAGGCTCCAAGCAAACCAATATGTGTCAAAGGTTGTCTATCGGTGTCTGCAATGCTTCAATCCATAGAGATGGGTAGGTCTTCCATTAGAAGACGATGATGATGTAAAGTACATGATAGATTCCTTCTGTCAAACTTCGAACATGGCCTCGATGGAGTTGTATGTCGAAGTAGAAACAAGTGGGCAGGAAGAGCATGTTGAAGCTCATGGTGAAATCGAAGCCCAAGTTGGTCCTTCTAATCAAGTTCAGCTATGTAATATGATTGTTATTGGTGGTGCAATGGTTGAAGCTGATAACCCACTTGTTAGAGATGCAATATGGGAGACAAGTGAAGATGAAGACGAGCGGTGAGGGTGATGATTCGATTAATCGACATAGAGAGGCAGAAAACTTTGATACCGAAGAAAATTTACAAGTTCCATTGTCAGTTGCTCTTGAATCCATGTTTATGCCTCCAAGTCGTGAATCTTTGTTTGTGCCACCATGCCCTCAATTTTCTCAAATCAATTGGGATGCATTGAGTAATCTTGATAACTTGCCTAAATTAGATAATCGTGGGACTTGGACCATCAATGATGAATTCTATGTTGGCTTGCAATTTTCATCAAAAGATGCCGTGAAGTTAGCCCTCAAACAATATTCGATTTACAAGCATCAAGAGTACAAGATTGAAGACTATGATTCATGAAGATTGACTGCTAAGTGCCCTAGTTTTGACAAAGGTTGTAATTGGAGAGTTAGGGCCATACAAAGCAAGAGGTCGAATACGTGGCAGATTACAAAATATAATGAGCCTCACAGTTGCGTAAACCCATCTATGTTATTAGATCACCGAAAGTTGGACTCTCGTTTGATCTGTTCTTGCATTTTGGAGTTAGTTAGAACAAAACCCGATGCGCTTGTATCCTTAATTGTTGAACAGATTCGAAGCTAATTTGGTTACCAAGTTTCATATCGAAAAGCTTGGAAGGCAAAATAACTAGCTATTGTGAATGTTTTTGGGAATTGGGACAAATCTTATGATGTGTTGCCCAGATGGCTAGCAACCATAAGGAGAGACATGGAAGGCACAGTGGTGGAGTTGCAAGACGAGGAATGTTTTGTGAATAACCGACTCGATCATTCAAAAAGATTCTTTTGTCGACTATTCTGGACATTTAGACCATGTGTGGTCGGCTTCCGATATTGTAAGCTCATTGTTCAGATTGATGCCACTCATTTGTATGGCAAATACCGTCATAAGTTATTAATTGAAATAACTCAAGATAGAGATAAAAAACCTCTACCTATTGCATTTGCCATTGTGGAGGGGGAGACCAAGGATGCTTGGAGTTGTTTCTTAGCCCACCTGAGATTACATGTCACCCAACAAGAGGGCTTGTGTTTGATCTCTAATCAACATTGAGGCATCTTACAATCAGTAACAAATGAAAATCTTGGATGGCAGCCTCCGAATGCATATCATGTCTTCTGCATACGGTACATTGGTTCTAATTTTAACTCCAAATTTCAGAATAAGGAGTTGAAGAGATTTTTGATTAACATAGGTACTTTAAATTTTCTACTTGTATTCTAATATATGATAATAATAGTTAGGTTCTAATACTAACCCAATTCATTTGTTATATCAGGGTATGAACTAATCGCAATAAAGTTTGATGCTAGGCTAGAGAAGCTGACAGTTACAATGGAGATGCCAAATTAGATTAACGGAATTCCAAAAGAAAAATGGAGTTTGGCATATGATGGTGGCCGCAGATTCGGTCATATGACTACCAATTTGTCAGAGTGCATTAACGAAATGTTGAAGGGTAGCAGAAATCTACCTATAACTGCATTGGTTCAATTGACATATACGAAGTTAGTAAAATACTTTGTCAACCGAAAGGATGAGGAAAATTTGAAATTGATGACATCTAGGCAAGAATGGAGTGATGACTTATTAAAGCACTAGAGAGTCAACCTAGCAAAGGCCAGCTCACACCAAGTTCGTCGGTACAATAGGGAGAACACAAGGTTCATAGTTGAAGAGGCTTTTAACCCTGTAACACAATAGGGTGGACTTTCTTATACTTTGAACCTGGAAGAAAGGCGGTGTGACTGTGGGGTGTTTCAAGCATTGCATTATCCATGCTCGCATGCGATTGCTACGTGTGCTTCTATGGCAGTTGACCCATTCTGATTGGTTCATAGGGTTTACAGGATGGAAAGCATTTACAGAGCCTATGAGTTTGATTTTGAACCGGTCTGAGCTAAACCATGGTGGCCTGCAGCTCCTGACACCACTTTGGTGCCACCACGTGCATTGCTTAGATCTAAAGGTTGACCAAGATCAACCCAACTCAGGAATGAGATGGATTGGCGCGAAGCAAGGTCAGGACAGACGTGTACAAGATGCCATCAACCTGGACATAATTCTCACGCTTGTCGTGCTGGTGAATCGAGTTCCTTGAGGAATGATGGAGTGGGGCCATCAACTAGGGCCATCTAGTTAATCTAGGACTTATTTTCATTTTCAGAATCTTGTATTACTAATAATGTGTATTTTGGAGTTGTATTGTTTTGTATCACTAATCTATAGTGTTGTATTCGAATACTATTCCCTTATATATGTTAGTTGATTGTCAGTGTTAATTTCGTTTCTTCCATATTATATTTTAGTATAGTTATCATATGGTCATATCATATTTTATTATAGTAATCATATTGTAACACTAATTGTTGTTATTATTTGGCATACAGCTGACAGATGGCATTCCGTGTAAACCCCGATCCAGAGGACGGCTCAATTTTAGAGTTACAAGAGTACCATGTTTCCCAGCATGTATGGCAGGGACATGAAAATCGGCACTTGCGTGTTAGACGTGCTCAGAAGATGAAATATATGGACCCCCTGCTCCGATTCTTCCGTATCTATAACAGGCTGACTTCTTGGGAGTTGCCCATATGGGCTATTGCAGTATTTATCACTCCTTGATCTCTACGTTGGTCGAGAGATGGCGCCCAGAGACGCATACATTTCACATTCCTACTGGGGAGTGCACCATTACGTTGGAGGATATCGGTATGATATCGGGTCTTCCCATTGACGGCGCTGCAGTCACTAGCATTACCCATAGGGATAATTGGCTCAGTTTGTATGTTCACTTGTTAGGGATTGATGAGACTCCCTCGCTCATAGTTGGGGCACACATTGACATGATATACCTGTGGCAGCTGAGTGTTATTGCAGTCACTGAGGATGATGATGATGAGTATGTGCAACAGCGTGCACGACATTACATACTTCGGTTGCTTGGGGGTTTCTTATGCCCCGATCATTCGGGTAAGCTCGTGCACTTGATGTTCCTTCCATTGTTGGAGGACTTTGCTGTTGCCGGGACATATAGCTGGGAGTCTGCAGTTTTGGCGTACCTGTATAAAGAGTTTTGTATAGCTACGGACTATGACGCACGCGAGATCAGAGGGGCATGCATCTTATTACAGTATTGGGCATGGTATAGATTCCCCCGGCTTGCCTCTACACTAGCTGACCATGTTGAGTCCGATGTGTTTTACGCTGCTGATCGTGGTCAATTACGTCCCTTAGGATGGGAGTAAGTTTCTATTTCATTTCATATTTTTACATTATTTTCTTGACATACTTTGTTAATATTTGTAACTTACGTTTGCAATACTTTCATTTACCAAATAGGTGGCGCAAGCATAAAGTATTGAGTGATACTGTGATTGGCGTCCTTGCATATTATAGCCAGTTCTTTGATCAGTTGAAGAACGATGAGGTATGTCTTCGTTTACATTTCTTTGAATTATTTCCTTATGCATATGCCATCTGAATGTTTTGTGCATCTAATTTTTTTAGTTTATATGGCAACCATACAAGGATGAGCAGATGGCAGCACTGCCACCTTTTTGTATGGCTGCTAGGGACATAGCATTGGCAGTGGTCCCTCTCATATGTTTCCACATTGTTGAATGGCACCAGCCAGACCGCGTCATGCGCCAGTTTGGTCTTGACCAGCCCATTCCACGGAGACCGCTCCAGTTAGACAGATTGCACTCGGTTACACTGGCAGGTAGGCATGATGAGGATTGGCCAGCTACACATGCTATTTATATAGCCACCTGGGATAGTCGTAGGGAGAAGCTTGTTAGGGGAATCCCATTAGTCGCACCCCTCAGTTCGCGTTCTGAGTAAATGCGTTGGTATAAAATAATTACCAGATGCTGGATTGCTCCCACTAGCGCATCTATTGGGAATGCGATAAGCTCTTTACTAATTTGTTAGTGATTATATGTATTTTGTATTCAGTATAATGACATAAATTATATCTGTTTATTAGGCGGACATTGTAGAGTATTTGCTCGGTTCAACAACTGACACTGCCGCTCGAGAGGCTGCTACACAGATCCTACACTCATTGCGGGAGCATGATAGCATTACGATTGAACAGCTGCGTCCAGCTCCAGTAGCAGATGACATTATAGGGCCGCCCAAGGAGTCTAGTCAACAGGGAATGCGGCGTAGACGGAGGAGAGGATTAGCGAGCACTCGGACACGACTTCGACATCCCGAGGACTCCAGCTCTACCAGCCAGCATACGACTCAGCCTCCTACCACTGCTACATACCCCCCACTCAGTCACCACCTGCATATTACCCACCATACCCTTACACACCGTATCCATACCCACCACCGGCTTACCCCTCATATCCTTACCCACCACACGGTTACCCACCATATCTTTACCCACCACTAGGTTACCCATCATACCCATCACAGCCAGGTCCCTCTTCCGATCCATCTCCTAGGCCACCGCATTCTGATACGGGCCTATCTCATTGACATTGACATGTAATTATATTTACTGATTTTGTGTAAAAGACTATTGCTAATATCTTATTGTGAGTTTGGTACCCTTATTAGATTAGATTATATATGTTTTTCGCTCAGTTTTAGTTTTTATTAAAGATCTTGGTAACTAGTTGCATTAAACAGGATCATGTGCTTTTGGGGAGGTCCAACATTTAGGGAAAACTCTGTCAAAATTTTCACTAATTCGAATTACTAAAAAATTGGGAGGGAGATTATTGGAATCCGAATCCTACTCACTAAATAAACGTTTCAAACAATGTTATTTTTTTACTAACATAAACGTGTAATAACATACGAAAAAAAGGCCACATTACAAGCATAATGTTTTTTTAAATAATATTTAGTAACATATCATAGATAGTTGGGACATGTATACAATGAGGTGGCGGTGTTGAGAATTATAATATTCATTAGATAATATTCATTAAATAATTCATTAGATAACAGTCGCAAAGAACGTTCACTATTTTAATGCTTACTTTCATAATTTTGATTTGTTAATATTTAGATTTTGAATTTGTGTAATATAATTTTATTAAATACTTTAAGTGTTATAATTATAATTATTTAGATAAATTAATGAAGTAATATGATGCTAATTGTAATATTTTTAATGAAATATGTTGGTATAAATAAATTCATTAAAAATATAATTTATTGTAATAAATATCAAAATTTTTTTAATTAAATAAAATAAAATTACAAGAGTTGCGCCAACAAGGGTGGCGCTTTTCATGTTAAGGCCAACCAGGATGCGCCATCCTACTTGGCGCATCCTGGTTGGCTAGATATTAATAAAAAAAGACACGTAAGATAAAAGGGTGACAGTTTAGTATATAGTTTTAAAAGAGTAATATTTTGGTAAATTGTTAAAAAAAATAACAATCTAGTAAATAGTTTTAAAAAATGACACTTTAGTAAATAGTTTTACTAATGATGACAGTTTGGTAAAAAAGCCTGTTGCGAAAGGTTACTGGGAAAGTTATTAGGAAGGTTAGGCTTCTGCATTGAATTTTTTTCCTTCATCTTTGTTCTTCATCATGTGGTTTTAATATATGAAAGGTTCATATTTCTTTGCAAAATCAGCATCACACTCCCTTTGGATCAGGTTCTAGTTTTATCCATAGCAATCATTCAATAAAAGGTATCTTCAATAAATGGTCGTGGATGAGGTTCAAGTTATGCTGCTTTTAAGACAGTGCTAATTGAGAAAATATTGGTCGGATCCTTTGAATTGAACCACACGATTTTGTATCTTTGTCATAAGTTGCTTCCGGCACCTTTTTTAGATATCCTTGTAGAATAATATTTCTTCATCCACTCTACTCATTAACTCTCAGCATATAAGGAATATAAAGATGCACTTGATATTAGAGCATCTTCTAATGATTAACTTCATTATGTTCTCGGAGAATTTATTGTGATATTTTAACTTAAAATTAATTGATATTAAATAAAGTGATTTAATAAATATATAAATCCTATTCGAAATATTAAGAATAGACAATGTAAGACTCTTAACATTGATCAAGCATGGTCCTCTCTCTTGGACAAAATTTATTACTTATGAAGTTTGTAGACAAATTTGAGAACGTGTTTGCTTCCGCCAAAGATGAGGTGCGTCAATTCAGTTTTCATGTATGATATTATGCCTTTCCTCCTGAGAACACTTTGTCCTTCATATAGATCTTTCAAATAAAAAACTTTTGCTTACCTTCATAAGCACAAATTCCAAGAATCCACTTTTGTGGCCATATTTTCCGTGATATTAGGTAATTCACTGCTTGATGAACAACACATATCGTCCTTTCTTAATGAAGGATCTTCATGCTGATTCCTTGTGATTTTCTAATGATATTGTTTTGGCTTGATCATAACTTTTCAAATGATAAATTTTTATTAGTAAAAACACTAAAGTTTATAACTCTGCATACTGCGTTTTATCATTTATCTCAATACATTGTAATTTTTATCCTTTTATACTTTGAATTATTTGGTTATGAGATCAATAAATCTCAACGAATAATGTAATCTACTTCATATGAATGTCAAATAATGAATAGACAGTAAACAAGATATAAATTTCCTGCCTTTTCTTGTTGATTTCTTTTTCTCGTGTTAGGGTTTGATAAAAATTCTACTGTTTACTTTTCTTGATTCTTTTTCTGCCAGAGATCTTTTTGAACATGATAGAAAATTAAAACCATTATAAAAGAGTCAAAACAGTGCAAATTGCACCTTTCGTACCAGGTAACGTTTTAAATACTCCTTAATTGATTTGGAGCAATGATGCTTCTAACTTCATGATATGTATGTCAAAATGATCTATGGTTGAAAAGTGTTGCAGACATAATATATATATGTTTTCATTCTGCTCTTTTTTGTTTTTCTCTTGTCTTCTCTCTCTTTTGGATTTATCATACAAAATGATAGAGAGATAGAAAAAGATGTAAATCATATCAAGTTAGATTGATGAAATGGAGAAGTGTTTCAAGAGTTATTTGTGATAGAAAAGTATTTTTTAAACTTAAGGGTAAATTTTACCACACAGTTATAAGGTCCACGATGTTGTATGATACTAAATGTTAGGCGGTAAAAAGCCAGTAAGAGCATAAGATCAGTGTCGCTGAGAAGAGGATGTTGAGCTGGATGTGTGGCCGTACAAGATAAGATAAGATTAGGAATGAATACATTAGAGAGAAAGTAAGGATAACACATATTGTAAAAAAGATGGGAGAATTTTGTATTAGCGGTTTGGACATGTAAGAAGAAGACCCTTAGAAGTTCCTATAAGAAGAGTAGATCAGGTGGACGATAGCCCAATAGTTAAAGGTAGAAGGAGACCAAGAAAGATTATAAGTAAAACGATTAAAAAAAATTTAGATTTGAATAGTTTTTCTAAAGACTTAGTTTATGATAAGATTCATTTGATCCATGTAGCCCACCCCACTTAGTGAGAAAAGACTTAGTTGTTATTGTTTCTCTCTCTTTTCTTTCTCTTTCCCCTTCTCCTTCGTCTCTGCTTCATAACCTTCCCTGTCATCTCCTTCCTCTGAGTTTATCAAATTTACTTCATTTGCTGCAACCCCTTGTTCTTCCATTACTGATTTTATTTATTGGCAATTTGTATTTGTAGCTACTAACATATAGAAGAGGAAAAATTCAAAAAAAGCAAGTTTAAAGAAAAAAAGAAAAAAACTTTTTATGGTTCTTCCTTGACAAAGAGTAGGAAAGTAGGGATAAGATTTTTAGAAACTGCATAATAGGCTCGTTGTTGATTTAATTCTACCTTTTGTTTTGGCTTGCAAGTGTTCATTTCATCCACAACTTAGCAAACCCAGAAATGGGGAAAATATTATGAAATTCAAATTGACACTAACAAAGACAGAGATTGAACCAGATAGAGATTCAAATTACCAATCCCAACTTCAAATTCTACCTTTTCTGTGTGACATTTCCGGTGAACTTGGTGTAGAGAGAGAAAGGAATGGTAGTTCTGGTTTTAGAAAGAGAAAGTTCTTCTATTGGAGAGAGAGAGAAAGTACTGAAAAGAGAGAATAATAACAAATTAATGGTTAATTTTGTAATTACATAAAACTTACATTTAAAAAAAAATAGTCAAAGGTTTTTTTACTTGTTATAATGGGTATTCTCATTGGAGCACTGATGTTCAAATTCTTATTAGGAGTATTCTAAATGGCTCCTTCTTACCATCCAATTAGTAGTGCACTTTAAATGGATTAGTTGGTAATCATTCTAAATGTCCGTTTCTTTAAACAAATGTGCTGTAAATGAAAGTTTTTTGTGAACATTTATGTCATTTACAAAATATGAGTGCATAAGATTTTTTTGAGCTCGGTAAAGGGAAGTTGTTAGGCAGCAAGTGGTGATTGATGATTCTTATATAAGTTGATAGTCTAATGAATTTTTATCATAGGAAAGCATGATGAATAGAGAAACTAGATTTTTATCAAAATTGCAAGTAAAGGAAAACTATGATATCAAATAGGAAACTTCTCGAAGATCCAATGAATTTTGTAAATCACTGGAGTCTTGAGCATGCATAATTTGAAAAAAAAAATGTAGAAATTTTCATCTTAATGAGGTCATTTAAGAATTTATTCCTATCTGTGTTGGACACCATGTTTTCAAAAAAATATTTGATAATTATAAAGGAAGCACATTATGTCGGTTGATATTCTTATGTCCTGTGCATGTTTTGTGTTTTGGTTAAGTTGTTTATCTTGATTTTATGGTATAGAGCATAGACTGTAGAAATTTGATCTAATATGCTTGGCTCCATGTTCCTTTTTTAAAGTGGAAATCATTATTTTTTACCGTGGGGATATTGAATGATTTAACAGACAGGGTTACTTCTCTCATTTTTTATACAAGTGATGAAGTGTTAATAACTTAATATTATAAACATAGTAGGTAAAAAACTGAAATGGTACCTAAGGAGTCGGTAATCTGTCAGCAAAGGGGAACTGGTAGGTAAAAGTGTTATTGGCGTCTTAAAAAACATCCCTTGGATTAGCAGCATCTATTTTTCCCAAAAGGTACTAACTTCAAAGTCACTTTAGGCATGGTTTCAATGAACTTCTATGAAATGTTTTGATACTCGAAACCATTTTAGAGTAGGTGTAACATATTTCGGATTTCATCCATATCAGTAGCTAGAACACGCTTTATATTTGTTTACTTGTTTACTACCTTTATTTTGATTACTGAACATGTTTTGTGGTAGCTAGGACGTATTTCCAATTTCGACTATATAAATCATTGCTGACTTTTGTTTATATGAAATGAAGAAGTATCAGAATTTACATATTGAAAACATTCTGATTCTGTTACTGTTCTTTGTTCTGAAGTGAATTCAGAGGGTACCTATGATAGATACGTATACGGTGGCTTCTTCCTTGAGCAGTAGCTGAGCGTACATTGCACAGAGAGGTGGATACCTGCAAAGGGACTCTAACGCTCAAGTCAGGCAGTGCACAAGTAGGCTTATGAGTTTAGATTAAGGTTACCTTATTAAGATGACTTAGCCTTGTAATTATAGAGCGTATACAGAATCCTAATGAGATCCTTACTGAATGTAAGTAATTTGAGATTAGTATCCTGATGAAGATCACATTTCAATTATTATGAGGTATATCCCAGTAAATCTGGGATTAAGATATAGAAAGTATTTAGCCATCAAGGATAATTATGAGTCCTATAATATCGTAAGTTGATGATTGGCAATTACGGATATTTAGGGATTTATCCTCTACATGAATCTATCAATCATGATATCATAACCCAATACCGTTTGGTGTGCTGTCTTCCGAGGTCCAGACTACCTTATGAATCCTCCGTTATGCCAGCCTATGGGGAATTCAGTTGTGTGCATGCCAGGTTGATCCCATGGAGCGGGATACCAGATCACGATCCAGAGCAGTTGCCCCTAACTTGGTACTTGACAGGACAGACGAAGGTCAAGTTTCGAACGGATCAACTGTCATATGGTTGACACGGTAGTCCGGTGCATAGGTGTTAGATCCCGGGTGAATACCGGTGTCTATGACCTATTCTGATATGATTAAAGATCACTGCCCCCAAGTAAGAGTACTAGGGATTCTTCGAGATATCCTCAACGCAAATTATGAACCCGATCTCTGAATCGGCTGGTGGTAACAGTCTGAGATTCTTTGGAAACTGATACTTGGACTTTATTGGGAATTAGTGATCCTTTGAAAAGAATGTCAGTTTCATACGAATTTTCTTAACTGCTCCTTATCTTTGTGACTAATCAGAGATTTGAAGCATTTATTTTAGATGACTTCACGAGGTCAGGTCACCTTTTACAAGACCAATCAGAATGCCTCATATGCCCTTAAGTAGAGAATGCTTCTTCGTGAGCTAGCATTCCCCTCCTTTGCATTCCTCTAACTTTACATTCTCATGTAAAAATGGTTTCTTTCGAGAGAATGAGAGTAGCTTTTCCTTCATTTTCTATGCTTGTGAAGAGAACTTCATCTTCTACAAAGATTATACTCTTATTTTTTTCAAAGTTCTTGAAGATATTTGATTTTCTGGCAACGTTTTTGCCTTTTGATAGGGGCCTTTCTTTCTTGGTGTAAAACTGGGTTGCTATACATTTAGGAAGGCAGGAGCCTTTCTATCCCGGTGTACATGGGAGTGTCTAACCCAGCTCACTAGCGTGGAGTGATGCTCCCATGGTCTAATGCATAGCAAACCTGCAGAATGCTCTGACCAATCCCTTTTCCCTTCTCCAAGGGATTCCCAGTGCTTGACCGGGTTGACATAGTGGAGAAAGGTCCTTTTTAGAAGGAAAAACCCTCTAGGAATAACTTGGGATGGTCTGCTTTCTTGGACTTGCTTTCAAGGAAGCACCGGGTATCCTCCTCTATCGTCATATGCTAAGAAGGTAGGGGGAATAAGTTGGCAGAGTGATTCTGTTTTGGGAGTGACTTCAGTCTGTTCCGGGGTGGAAAAACTATCGAAGCAGCTCCGCAATTTGAGGCAACTTGGAATGGTTGAGGCCAGTGGAATATCCTCCTATATGAAAAGTCGTGCCCCGTCCAACAAAGGAGAGGGTGTCTCGGTCTTTATTTTCACCGTGGAAGAGGCAATACTGAAGACTTTGACATTGGTCCCAGGTGCGTGATTCTGGTTTGCCAATGTTCTTCAAAGCCAATCCACTTTTTCAAGAGACCGGGGTTTGGAGATGTAGACGTGGCATGATTCAGGTTGCTGAGATGTTTGCTCCTTCCCCCGGGCTGCTCTTTTGCATTCCATGTCTCAATATTTTCTTTTTCCTCTTTTTCGGATGTATGACGATGTATGGAATGAAAATAATTCAATGAAGATTTCATATTCTATATTTGTTCTGTATTCTTCTGTTCTCCCTTCGAGATAATACCGCTGGGATAAGTCCAACGCTTATCCTGGCGTAAATTTGTGATAATATTACCAGGGTGGGTCCAACGCTCACTCTGGCATAATACCATAGCAATTGCGTCTCGGCATTCATTCGTAGTTCGTACTGTCAACCAAATGGACACCACGGTTTTAAGCCGAGATCCATTGAAAAAGTCCGGGCTCTTCTTTTAACATTTGTATGACGTTTTGAATCACTGCGCAACTGTCCTTTCAACTACTATTACAGCTGTACGGGCCACGTGGTGCGATTTTATTGGAGAGACGTGCCTGGAGCTTTGCGCGCCATGATAAGCACCTTTTGAACTTGTGATGGAGAGGACAGAAATGTCCCCTAACTATTCAACCATTTATAAATAAGAGTCAAGGGTTCATCTTTCTCACTTTACTGTTTTTGACCAACTTCACTGAGAAAATCGTGCGGCGAAAGCTTTGGCTCTTTTGAGTACTTTCCAGCCGCTCCCAGCTTCTCCATTGTTCAAGCACTCTTTACCTTCGCACAGTAAGTAGCTTTCTTTCAATTCTGCTGTCATTTTCATTTTTAAAATGCCCATTGCTTTTAAAAGGTAGAGTAGTAGTGCATTTTTGTCCTTCTTGTTTTTCATGAAATAGGTTCTAGTGGTTTTTGAACTTCACATAAACTTCGTCGCCTCTTTGGAATGCCGTCTCCACCGCGCCAAGCACGGCGGAGGAATTCCCCTAGAAACTTGATCTCTAGTAGGACAGGAGGTCGGTGAGGGGGGTTTGAGTTATTTCGTTCTCCCCTGTGTCTGAATCCTGGCATTATTGATTCTGACAATTGCTTACCAACTCCTTTGGGTGTTCTCAGGATTTCCATGGCCAGAGGAAAAAAGGCTAGAGTCCAGTCGCCACTCCACGACGTCCGTGATCCAGCAGAGGACGAGCTGATTCGAATTCAACAAAGTCCCAGGCTAGTATACCCATGGGTGGTGGACGACGTATGGAATCGTCAGTCCAAGTTCTCAAGCGAAGCCGTACTCTGAGAATTGTTATTTGTCTTGGAGTTGACCATGAACAAAGCTCAAGATAAAAAATTCCAAGTCGTTTGTCTGGACTTGAATGAAAGGGTGTGTTCCTGCCGAGAAGCTGGTTCACACTTTATGTTCCTGTATGAGCCCTTTTTTCTCAAGCTGGGGTTTCGAATGCCGTTTTTTGACTTCCAAATGGCCATCCTCCGGACTCTACACGTGGCCCCATCCCAGATCCATCCTAATGGCTGAGGTTATATCATCTCCTTCGAGAGATTTTACCGGTTAATGAGTCCCAAGTGCTCAGTTAATACCTTTTTTTACTTTTATACTCTAATAAACACTTAGGGGACGGTAAAGCAAACAATTTAGCTTGTCATCCGGTCTCGGCCTGGTCGTATATCCTTTGATGTTTTCGAAGAAAGCTTTAAAGGATTCAAGACTGCGTTTTTCAAGGTCAAGGCCGTGGAGGGATGTCATCCATTCTTCCTCAAACCCGATGGGGAGCCACAATTTTTGCTTTACTGGACGCAAGACTATTGGGGTGTTCCCCTCAGTTTAATTGAAAAAGAAGAGGGGCATCTCGACCCCGAGGAGCTTAGGTCTGTCAGATTCATAGCCCGGTATGTTGAGCAGCATGGGAACATCAATATTATAGATGTTCTCTGTACCCCTAGTGATGATCTTCTCTATGCTTTGTTAGGTAAGAATTAGGGTGTTATTACCCGCAGTGCCCCTAGGCGTTTGCACTTTGTCTTCATGCATCAATATTTTGTGGTGTGCTGACTGTGTACTTGTTTTTATTTTGTTTCAGTTAGCAACATGACTTCTGGGTCTTCCGTAGTTGCCCTGCATGCTGCAATATCCCAAAGAAAGGGGGCGAAATCTGCGGCCTCTTTTTCCACTGCCGCCCTTGCGTCCTCCAGCCAGGGCGTTATTATTGGAGAGAAAGGTCAGTCGGGTTCTCCCACCCATACTCTTCAGGGGAGAAAAAGGCAAGCTGTGGATGGATCTCTTGACTAGGATGGGAGGTCATCGGAAGACAGTGATAGAGAAATGGAGGACCCTTTGTCGATCGTCACAAGGTGCACTGATGCCGGCCCCTTTATTATCGGGCAGCTTTTGAGTGGTGGGGTCAGACAACACATTGCCGAGCAAGGTCTGGCCCAAACCTTGGCTAGACTTCAGAGTCAAGCTCTTCGAGCGGCTGTCGAGATTCGCGTAATCGAGGAGACTATCAAGGATGCCGACAGAAGGGCTTCGGAAGAGCTGAAGACCTTGAAGAAGGAAAAAGAAGAAGTTGGTCAGAAGCTGAACATGGCCCTTAAGCTGAACGAGGACGCTAAGGCAAGGATCGCTGAGCTAGAGAAGACGTTAGCTGACTCCGAGTCCATCAGGAAGGCTGAGAAGCTCGAAGTCGACAAGACCATTAGCGACCAGGAGGTCCAAATAACTCAGCTTGAGAAGGAAATGGAGGAGATGGATGCGATATCTGGAAACATCGGGGGAGAGCAATTCCAAAACGTCGTGGCGCAAATCCAATACTTCAATCCTAGGGTTGCCCTTGTTTTGGAGGGTGTTACCTCGAATTTAATCTTCCATAACAGCCAATTCATATTCGCAAAGAAACTAGTCCCGGGTGCTCCTGGCGCCACCCCGGAAGTTATTCAAAACCCGGAGGCAGAAGAGACTGGCGTTTGAGCTTTTTCCCTTTATCTTGGTTTTTGCCCCCCTGCGTGGGGTTTTATTTTTTGTAAGGATAATTGCCCCGTGAGTAGGGTCTTATAATTAACTGCTTTGATTCGCTGTTTATTTTCTTGGCTTTCATGTCTGACTTGGGTCCAACACCCATTTTCATAGTCGTTTCAATGGACTTAGAAAAACTTTTTGTCATAGGAAAACCATGGTCCGGGATCCTACACTCATGCCGTTGAGTGAATGGCATTCCACTTGACTTAGGTAGAAATGACGCCTTAGTCTGTGATCTAACATTTATAGCAATCAAACGTTGTAGAATTTTAGACTAGGCAAAATAATACCTTAATCTATATTTCAATGCTTATTATGGGAAGCCTTTGGAATCGCAGACATAGGTAAGAAAAATGCCTTGGTTCAGGGTATACTATGTGAGAACCCTTTTACCTTAGGCATAAATATTGTTTAACCTTACCCAGAGTACCCTAATAACCATTTAGATTTTGGGATCCCTTCCAAGCTTAGGTATAAAGGAGTGTGTACATATAATTCGTACTGCTTCCTGTTTAGTTGACCTTTTGACAGTCAATGCCACGTGTTGAACAAAATCTGATATCTGAATGACATTGTTTTATTAATGATATTGGAGGGACAAAAGTCCTTACAGAGCATATTATTCGAAACTAGGACGGATCAAACACAATTCCACTATAGGGCTAGGCCGCTACGGGCATTTAGCTATAGTATTTTCTTAGTTTATCTGTATTCCAATAATTCTTGATTGGGGTTCCAGATAACGTTTCTAAGGTGTAAGCTCCCTTGCCCGTACTGGTGATGACACGATAAGGGCCTTCCCAGTTAGGGGCTAACTTCCCTTGGGAGGCATTTTTCCCTCCTATGTCGGCTCTCTTAAGCACTAAGTCGCCTGGCTGGAATTTTCTTGGGACCATTTTTTTGTTGTACCTGGCCGCTGTCTTTTGTTTAAGGGCGACATCCCGTATGTGAGTCACGTTTCTTCTTTCCTTCAGTAGGTCTAGGTCTTCTCTGATTAGACTAGGATTGCTATCAGGTGAGAACTGTTGGTAACGCCAGCTTGGCTCTCCAATCTCTATTGGGATCATGGCTTCGCAATCGTAGGTTAATTTGAAAAGGGATTCTCTCGTGGTGGAATGGGGAGTGGTCCGGTAATCCCAAAGAACATGATCAAGCTGCTCGACCCAGTTCCCCTTGGCTTCATCTAGCCTTCTTTTTATACCTCGCACAATGATCCTATTAGCGGCTTTGGCTTGTCCGTTTGTCCTAGGGTTCTCAACGGAGCTGCAATGATGTTTTATTTTCAACCCGGCCAGTAGTTCTTCAAAGCTTTTATCTTTAAACTGGGTGTCATTATCCGTTACGATGGACTCTGGCACGCCAAACCTAGTGATAATGTGGTGCCAAGTAAACTTCTGGATTCGCGCTGAGGTAATAGTGACTAGGGGTTCGACCTCAATCCATTTGATAAAATAATCTACTGCTACCACCAAGTACTTAAACTGTCCTGGGCCTTGGGGGAACGGACCTAAAATGTTCATACTCCATTTGTAAAAAGGCCACGGTATCGAGGTCATGAACAACTCTTCAGAGGGAGCCTGATAATGATCTGCATGGCACTGACATTTGTCACAAATTCGAACGTGTGTTTGAGAGTCAGCTTCCATTGTTGGCCAATAGTATCCTACCCTTAATATTTTTTGGGCTAGGGCTTTGCCTCCTAAATGGTGATCGCAGATTCCTTCATGGACTTCGGCTAGAGCATATTCTGCTTCCTTTGGGGTAAGTATTTTAGAAGAGGGGATAAGAAATCACGACGGTATAAACGGCTTTTGTAGATAGTATACCTGATAGCTGTCTTTACCAATTTGGAGGCTTTTTTTGGGTCTGGTGGTATAGTTCCATGCTGCAAATAGCCCAGTATAGGGGTAGCCCAAGATGACTGATGGTTCTCCACTTGGAACATGTCATGATCCGTGATGGAGGGTTGGGAGAAAGTTTCTTGGATTACAGACTGGTTATTACCAGGGCTCTTTGTACTGGCCAGCTTAGACAAAAGGTTCGCTCTTGAGTTCTGTTCTCTTCGAATATGTTCTATCTTGACCTCCTCAAAGTCGTTGAGGAGTTCTTGGATCTTAATCAAGTATTTCTGTAGAAGAGGTTCCTTAGCTTAATATTCTCCTCGGATTTGGGAAGTTACCAGCTGGGAATCACTGCAGAGCATAATATGTGTTGCCTCCATATACTTTGCCATTAGTAAACCAGTGATACAGGCTTCATACTTGGCCTGATTATTCAAGGTCAGGAATTCAAACTTCAAGGAATGTTCCAGGGTCAGTCCCTCTGAATTCTCCAATATCACCCCGGCCCCACTTCCTTTAGGATTCGACGACCCGTCGATGAAAATGGTCCAAGAGGCTTCTTTAGGTTCGCCGTGATCCGATGTGAGCTCTACTAGGAAGTCAGACAATGCTTGGGCTTTTAATGCAAGTCGTGGTTCATATGTAATCCCAAACGCTAAAAGCTCGATCGACCATGTAATCATTCATCCGGTCAAATCTAGTTTATGTAGCACCTGTCGGATAGGTTGATCTGTCCTTACCACCATTGGGTGGCATTGAAAGTATTGTCAAAGTATTTTTGCTGTAATAATGAGTGCAAAAGTGACTTTCTCTACCTTTTGGTACCGAAGCTCGGGGCCCTGAAGGACCTTGCTTACAAAGTAGACCAGCTTCTATCCTTTGTCAGTTTCTCGGATCAACACTGAGCTTACAGCCTCATCATGGACAGATAGATACAAGTAAAGTATCTCCCCGGTATCTGGCCTTGTCAAAATAGGAGGGGATGACAAAAGATTTTTTAAGGACAAGAAAGTGTCTTCACATTCTGGGGTCCATTCAAAACCTTTCCCCTTCTTGAGTAGTTTGAACAGGGGGAGAGACTTGTGGGCGGCCTTGACTAAGAATCTTGTGAGGGCCGCTATGCGCCCCGTGAGCTGTTGAACTTCTTTGACGCTTTGGGGGCTTCTTGTGTTGAGGACGGCTTGACACTTGTCAGGATTGGCTTCGATTCCTTGGTGGGTCAGCATGAACCCCAAAAATATTTTGGCCTGGACCCCGAAGGCGCACTTCTCCAGATTCAACCTCATGTTGTACTTTCGGACTTATGTGAATACTTCCTCAAGGTCTGCCATGTGCGATCCTCCGTGTGGAGTTTTCACTATCATGTCATCTATATAGACTTCTAGTATCTTTCCCACTTGGTTTTCAAAAACCTTATTCATTATCCTCTGGTAGGTAGCCCCTACATTCTTTAGGCCAAAAGACATGACCTTGTAGCAGTAGCTCGTCCTATCAGTAATGAAGGTGGTTTTATCCTCATCTCTAGTGTACATGGAAATCTGATTGTACCCGGAATATGCATCCATGAACGAAAGCCATCTGAATCCCGAGGAGCTATCCACTAGCTTGTCTACATTGGGGAGTGGGTATGGGTCCTTGGGACAGGCTTTATTCAGATCAGTATAGTCTACGCACATTCTCCACTTCCCATTGGACTTCTTTACCAGAACCACGTTGGAGAGCCATGTGGTATAGGAGATTTCTCTGATGAAGTTGCCATTTAGTAACTCATTGACCTGTTCTTCAATGACTTGCTGTCTCTAGGGTCCGACCTTTCTTTTTTTTTAGCGACAGGCCTGGCGCCCTTTTTAATTGACAAATGGTGGGAAATAAAGGTGGGGTCAAGTCGGGCATGTCAGAGGATGTCCATGCGAAAAGATCTCTATTTTTTAATAAGAGCTCGAACAGCTGTTGTTTTTCTTTTTCATCCAGACGAGCTCCGATCTTGGTAACCTGTTATGGGTTGGTCCCGAGCTGGAGAGATTGCAGTTCGCCCTCAGGTTGGGGTCAAGTACCCCGAATTTCTTGTGAATGCTTATGTCTCTAAGGCATGTCAAAAGGTTTTTTATGATAACAAAAGCAAAAGAGAAGATCAAGCGCAAAAGGAAAAATCAAGATCAAAGAAAGAAGACAGAAGGTTTATTTAGACTTAGGATATTAATGTTAAATGCTCTCAAGATTTCTCAAATGGTTTTTCAATATGTGATTTCAAAATAAATGGGAAATTTCAAAGATAAACATGGCTTTCAATAAAACTTGAGTTTCAACTTTAAATCTAACACTCTTAAAAAGGATTTATGTTTAAACAAGTACCTTGAGGTGTTGAAAATGACTTACAAGCATTATTGGACTTGAAAAATGTGTTCAAAGGCTAATGTAATCGATTACATAATGTTTGTAATCGATTACACATCAAATGAAAGCATGTAATCGATTACATGAACAATGTAATCGATTACAAGCAAGTCGAGGCCATGTAATCGATTACACAATATATGTAATCGATTACACAAAGCCCAGAAAGGCAAAGAACACGTTCGACGAGTAATGTAATCGATTACATTGATGTTGTAATCGATTACAAACAAAGTCGAAGATATGTAATCGATTACACCAATATTGTAATCGATTACACAAAACCCGAAACTCAAAAACACGTTCGACGAGCCATGTAATCGATTACATGAATATTGTAATCGATTACACGAAGTCGAAGTCATGTAATCGATTACATGGGCATTGTAATCGATTACAAGCAAAGTCGAAGCCATGTAATCGATTACACCAAGAATGTAATCGATTACACGAGCCCAGAAAGTTCAGAAAACGTTGGAACAACAATGTAATCGATTACCTGAGATATGTAATCGATTACACGCATCCTGACAACGTCCAACAGCTATATTAAATGCATTAAATGCATGCCCAACTACCTCCAACGGCTCTATTAATTAAGAAACTTATAAATACCAAAGTTGGGTCCTTATTTGCGGTTGACCTTGAATCAAAAACTGATCATCAAACTTCAAAACGTGAATCAATCCTTAAAATCATTTCTTGCTCTGTTTTCTGACTAAAAACGTGAAAAATCTTTGAGAGCATATTAGAGCTTCAATTTGTAAACACTTGCTCTAGAGAGAGCTTCTTCTATTTCAATCTTATACATTCTGAATAGTGAGGGTGAGGTATCCCTCAAGTATTGTAAGGGTGAGGTATCCCTTGGAAAATAGAGGCTCAAGCTTTTGGGTGAGGTATCCCATATTGTTGAGTGCTCAAGGTTGTAGTGGTTTTTCAAGCACCCATTGAAGCTTGAAGATATAGTGGAAAATCTCAAGGTGTTGCTTGGGGGACCTGGACGTAGATCACAAGTGGAGTGGTGATTGAACCAGGATAAACGACTGTGTTTGTTTCTCTAAACCCTCCTCTGCTTATCTTTGTGCACTGTTTCATTGTTTTATTTGGATATTGTCTCCTTGGCTATTACGTTCATAAGTAAAAGTGTTTAACTCACCTATTCAATTATCTCCGATCATTCAATAGCTTCAACGAAAATTGATTGTCAAACGATTTGTGAAAGATTTGTGAACTTATTTTTAACTACTCAATTCACCCCCCCTCTTGAGTATTGAGGCCACTTGGTAACAAGTGGTATCGAGCTAGACTCTTTTATAAAGAGCTTAGCAGCCTTCAAGAGAAGTGATGGCTTCAAATGGTTTTTCAAATGAAGGTTCTTCTATAAATAGACCTCCTTATTTCAATGGGGATGGCTATGCCTATTGGAAAGAAAGGATGAAAATTTTTATTGAAGCTATTGACTTAGATGTGTGGGACGCAGTTGAAAATGGTGCTTTTGTCCCTACACAAACTAAGGATGGTGTGACAATTAATACACCTAGAAGTTATTGGACCGATGATGATAAAAAGAAGGTTCAATATAATTTGAGAGCCAAGAACATCATCACCACATCTTTAGGGTATGATGAATTCTTTAGGGTGTCAAATTGTAAGACCGCAAAAGAAATGTGGGATACCCTACAAGTAACTCATGAAGGTACTAGTGAGGTAAAAAGATCTCGAATAAACACTCTTACTCATGAATATGAATTGTTTAGAATGAATCAAGGTGAGAGTATTCAAGATATGCAAAAGAGATTTACTCATACTGTTAATCATCTCATCTCATTGGGAAAGACATTTCCTAATGAGGATCTTATTAACAAAGTCTTGAAATGTCTAAGCAGGAATTGGTAACCCAAGGTAACGGAGATTGCGGAATCAAGAGATTTATCAAACATATCTCTAGCCACCCTATTCGGAAAACTTCAAGAGCATGAGCTGGAACTAAGTAGGCTTAATCAAAATGAAGAACATGACAAAAAGAAGAATGGAATTGCACTCAAGGCCACCTCTTCCATACTTGAAGATGATGATGAAGATAGTGAAGAGGATGGTGAAAATATTGAGCTAAGTGAGGAGAATCTTAGTCTCCTTGTGAGAAAATTCGGAAGATTCTTGAAGAAAAAGGGATTTCAAAGAAGACCACCCTTTCCTCAAAAGAAAACATATCACAAAGGAGAAGGATCCTCTACTCCTCCAAAATGCTACGAATGCGGAAAACTGGGGCACATGAAAATGGAGTGTCCTATATATCTCAAGAAGACGGAGAAGTTTGAGAAAAGACCTCCAAGAAAAAGAAAGGAAGAAGAGCATATATAGCTTGGGAGGACAATGACTTAAGCTCTTCCGACGATTCAGAAAATGAAGAAGCCCATCTTTGCCTCATGGCTCAAGGAGAAGAAAGTGGAGAAAGCGACACCGAGGTAACCTCTTCTAACCTAGAACCTCCACCTTCTTATGATGAATTGCAAGATGCCTTTCAAGAATTGCATAATGAATCCTTGAGGCTCACAAAAATGATTTTGTCTTCCAATAAAATAATCTCCCTATTGACAAAGAAAGTTTCTACTTTAACCAAGGAGATAAATGAACTTAAAATTGAAAATGAGACTTTAGGACTCATAGATGCTAATTCATCATGCATGATTTGTTCCTCACATGATAATGCATCCATATCATTACCTTGTTTATCATGCAAAGCTTTTGAAAAAGAAATTGAAGACTTGAACAACACTCTTGCGAAATTCACTTTTGGAAGAGACAACTTGAATGTGTTGTTAGGGAGACAAAAATGTGTTTTCCAAAAAGCCGGTTTGGGATTTAATCCAAACAACCATCAAAAGTCTTATAAGAACTTCTTTGTTTCCTCAAAAACTTCAAGTAGCCCCTTTGTTAAATGTTTTCATTGTGGTAGGAAAGGGCATAGTGCATCCACTTGCAATGTTAGAAAGAACATAAACACCAAGGTTGGAATCAAAAGGGTTTGGGTCCCTAAAGGCATCATACCTAATTCTAACACACAAGGACCCAAAACAATTTGGGTACCAAAAGTTAAATCTTGAATGTGTGTTGTAGGTGTGCTTGAAGACCAAGAGCTCAAGTTGGTATCTTGATAGTGGTTGCTCCAAGCACATGACCGGTGATGGCTCCAAGTTCTCCTCCCTTACACACAAGAAACATAGTCATGTCACATATGGTGACAACAACAAAGGGAAGATTCTTGGAATTAGCAAAGTTGGTAAGATCCCTTCATCATCTATTGATAATGTCTTACTTGTTGAAGGACTTAAACATAATTTACTTAGTATTAGTCAATTGTGTGATAAAGGAAATAGAGTTATATTTGATTCCTCTTGTTGCATAATTGAGGGAAAGGATGATAAGCAAGTTAAATTTGTTGGTCATAGGGTCAATAACATATATATGATTAGTCTTGATGATATTTCCTCAAATGAAGCCAAATGCTTTATGAGTAGAGAAAATGATTCATGGTTATGGCATAGAAGAATTGCTCACATTCACATGGATCACTTAAACAAATTGGTCTCTAAAGAACTAGTAATTAGTCTTCCAAAGCTCAAATTTGAAAAAGACAAACTTTGTGATGCATGTCAAAAAGGAAAACAAGTAAAGGTCTCTTTTAAAGCTAAAAACATAGTTTCAACTTCTAGACCTTTACAACTTTTGCATATGGATCTTTTTGGACCCTCTAGAACTATGAGCTTTGGTGGGAATTACTATGCATTAGTGATTGTGGATGATTTTTCTAGATTTACATGGACATTATTCTTGGTCCACAAAAATGATGTTTTTCAATCATTTAGAAAACTTGCCAAAGTTATCCAAAACGAAAAAGGTTTTTGTATTGCATCCATAAGAAGTGATCATGGTGGTGAATTTGAAAATCATGAATTTGAAACTTTTTGTGATGAACATGGCATTGAGCATAATTTTTCTGCCCCTAGAACACCACAACAAAATGGTGTTGTAGAAAGGAAAAATCGATCTTTAGAAGAAATGGCAAGAACTATGCTCAATGAAGCCAATCTTCCTAAGTACTTTTATAGGATGTTAACACCGCTTGTTATGTTATGAATAGAGCCCTAATAAGGCCAATTTTAAAGAAAACCCCATATGAATTGTACAAAGGAAGGAAACCTAATGTGTCACATTTTCATGTTTTTGGATGTAAATGCTTTGTTTTGAATAATGGAAAGGATAACTTGGGTAAGTTTGATGCAAAATCTGATGAGGAAATATTCATTGGTTATTCTATTCATAGCAAGGCCTTTAGAGTCTATAATAAACTAACTATGACCATAGAAGAGTCCATACATGTTGCATTTGATGAAACTAACCCAAATGAGCCGAGAAAGGAACTTGTTGATGATGTTGCAGAAATCTTGGCAAAGACGCACTTGGAAAATCAAGAGATAAAGCCCAAGAAGGAAGAAAAGAGACTCCTTGATCATACATGGCAAGAAGATTCAGAAATCTTAGATCTACCCAAGGAATGGAGGACTTCAAGATATCATCCTCTCGACAAAGTGATAGGTGATGTATCAAAAGGGTAATCACTCGAAACTCACTTAGATATGCATGTAATCATCTAGCCTTTGTCTCTCAAGTTGAACCTAAAGACATAAATGAGGCCATTAATGATGAGCATTGGATCTTGGCCATGCAAGAAGAACTAAACCAATTTGAGAGGAATCAAGTTTGGGAATTAGTTCCAAGGCCCAATGATCATCCTATAATTGGCACCAAATGGGTCTTTAGGAACAAACTTGATGAAACGGGTTTAATAATAAGAAATAAAGGTAGGCTTGTAACTAAGGGATATAATCAAGAAGAAGGCATAGATTATGAAGAAACTTATGCTCCCGTAGCTAGATTAGAGGCCATTAGAATGCTACTTGCATATGCTTGCATCATGGATTTCAAACTCTATCAAATGGATGTCAAAAGTGCTTTTTTAAATAGTTTTATACAAGAAGAGGTGTATGTAGAACAACCTCCTGGTTTTGAGGACTTTGAAATGCCCAACCATGTTTTTAAATTGAAAAAGGCCTTGTATGGCTTGAAACAAGCTCCTAGAGCTTGGTATGAAAGGTTGAGCAAATTTCTTTTAGAAAAGGCTTTTCTAGAGGTAAAGTTGACACCACTCTTTTTATAAAACACAAAATGCATGACATTCTTCTAGTTCAAATCTATGTTGATGACATTATATTTGGAGCTACTAACAACTCTCTTTGTAAAGAATTTTCAAATATTATGCAAAGTGAGTTTGAGATGTCTATGATGGGTGAGCTCAACTTCTTCCTTGGTCTACAAATCAAGCAAACAAGAGAAGGAACATTTATAAGCCAATCCAAGTATTGCAAGGAGCTGCTCAAGAAGTTTGGAATGGACAATGCCAAGCATATGGCTACTCCTATGGGCACCTCTTGCTATTTGGACAAGGATGAAGGAGGTAAATCGGTAGAAATTACAAAATATAGAGGTATGATTGGCTCACTCCTTTATCTCACTACAAGTAGGCCTGATATAATGTTTAGTGTATGCATGTGTGCTAGATATCAAGCTAATCCTAAGGAATCACACCTAAGTGCTGTTAAGAGAATAATGAAATATCTAATAGGCACATCACAAATGGGTTTATGGTACCCTAAGGGAGCCTCATGTAGTCTTATTGGGTACTCCGATTCTGATTTTGCTGGATGCAAAATGGATCGAAAAAGCACTAGTGGGACATGCCACTTGCTTGAAGCTCACTAGTTTCTTGGCACAAAGAAGAAACAAAATAGTGTGGCATTGTCCACAAAAGTCGAATATGTTGTATTTGGGAGTTTCTTTGTGCTCAAGTCCTTTGGATGAAACAAGAACTCTTGGACTATGGTCTTGAGCTTGATCACATTCCCATAAAATGTGATAATACTAGTGCAATTAACTTGTCAAAAAATCCCATTTTGCATTCTAGAACTAAGCATATTGAAATAAGACATCATTTCATTAGAGATCATGTTTAAAGGGGTGATTGCATACTCGAATTTGTTGAAACAACTAAGCAATTAGCTGATATTTTCACCAAACCCCTAGCAAAAGAAGCATTTTTCTACATTAGAAATGAACTGGGTATATTGGACCATTCATGCATAAATTAGATATTTGCTGCATAATCCTAAAACAAATGCCTAAGCTTGCGTTTTTTTGCATAATTATGCCACATTGCTACACAATCTCTAAATTTTCATTATATATTTGAATCATATACTAACTTGAGCGTCGGAGGTTTCCCCTAAATTATTTTGCAGGTGCTCCCTCATGTCCAACTTTGACAAGAAATTCAATAACCTCAAATTTCACCAAAAAGGGTGAAATTCTTGGTAAAAATGATAATTTTGATCAATTATATGAGTTGAATCATAATATGATTGGTCTATATGCTTGCATGATGATTTGAATTGATTTAAGTTGCTTTAAAACTGATTTGGATGGATTAAAATTGATTATATGCTGTTTGGAACGCAAAATCTGAGTTAAAAAGAGTCTTGTGTAATCGATTACAATGCCTTTGTAATCGATTACACATTGTGTTCACACGCATGTAATCGACACACACATTTTGTAATCGATTACAACCAACTTAGAACTCAGTAATCGATTACATCAACTATGTAATCGATTACAAGGTTCAGAAAGCATGTAATCGATTACACTAAAAATGTAATCGATTACATACCCACCAGAAGCATGTAATCGATTACACCAAAAATGTAATCGATTACATACCCACTCAGAATGCATGTAATCGATTACACACTCATGTAATCGACACATGTGGTTTTTAAAAGGTTCCCGACGCGCGTAGAGCTCATTTTTCATTTGGGCTGTTTCATCTTCTTCGTTCTCTCCTCTCGCTCCCACGCACCTCAAATCTCAAAATCTCTCTTTTCTCACTCAAATCTCCATCAAAACCGGTCATTTCGCCTCTCTCAATCTCGGAAAACCCCTCTCCACATAGCCCATCGATCAAATCCCCTCACATCCCTCATCCAAATCTCCCCATCTTCTCTCACGAACACCTTCTCCACTTTTCTGACCTAATCTCGTCCCTCTCTCTCTCTCCTCACTCATCCCCAACCATTTACCACTCATCTCTTGCTTCTCCTTCTCATCAATGGCTGAATCCTCTCATCGCTCAAAGCGCCCAAGAACAGGGGCTGCTGTTGGAGCTTCCTCTGGTGGCTCTTCACGCAATATATCTGGCCTGGACCTCACGAGGCACTTCTCCACTGTGAAGAAAGCTGAGTTGTTCCGGAAGAACTTCCAGCCTTCGCAAAATCATCTCTCCTATGTATCTTCCCATCACCTTCTGCGAGAGTGAACCTTTAGAGAGCTTTAGGACAATAGAAAATTTAGGCTTGCTGGGATTCCTGAGCATAGAGAAGGCCATCTACCCTAACCTTGTCAGAGTCTTTTATACTAACCTGAAGGTTGAAGATAATTGCATAATTTCTGAAGTGAAAAAGCAACAAATCAGGTTAACAATGGCAGAGTGGTATAGGCTCACCAAACTCATTCCTGATGGAGCTCAGTTCTGTGGAAATGCCAAAGTCTGGGGGCATGAGTTTGAGCATAAGGTCGCTTCTTCTCTCTTTGATTAGGACTGGCTACCACCTCCCCAAAGTGATCCTAAACGAAGAATAATGGCCACTGGCCTCACTATGGAAAACAGGGTTCTCCACTACCTCTTGGTTCGTGGATTGATTCCCAGAGGAGGGAATTACTCCCAAGTCCTCAAGGATGATGTAGTGGCATTATGGGCAATGACCACAGGGCACCCAATAAACTGGGGATACTACATTCTAGAGCATATGCTGGACATCAAGAAAAAGAAGAACTCTGCTCTCCCCTTCGCCATGTTGGTCACCACAATCCTTGAGTACTGTCGCATTTCGCTGACTGAAGAGTCCAAGGACACCAGCTCGAAGGGACCCCAATCAATTGGGCTGCATACTCTGAAGAAGCTTCAGCTCTACAAGATGGAAGATAGGTGGCATTACATTACTCATGGCACATTTGGTCATATCCATCACGATCCAGATAGTGATGATGAGGAGGCTCGTACCACTGCCTTGCTCCTGCTCCAGCTTCTCTTGATCTTCTGCTCCAAGAAATGCGCAACCTGAGCGCCAACGTAAACACACGTATGGATCATATAGAGCAAAAGATCGACCATCTTGAGCTGAGGATGGACTACTCAGACCAGGAGCTTGCCTCCATTCGATCCCTCCTACGTGGACCTCCTGTTCCTGTGAGTCCTGCTGCTGCTGCACCCCCCACATCCTCTGCCCCTCCGGATCCCCTATCCTTCGCTGGTCCATCTGGAGTTCCTGCTGATGATGAGGAGCTTCTGGACTCTGACGACGATCTTATGCCCAGCGATGATAACATTGATCTATGAGACTCTGCTGCGGATCCGAGGGTGAAGTCTTTTGTGACACCGAGGACACTGATAGTGATCATGGCCTATTGCCTTGATATATTTTTGTATTGATGACCACCTTGTACTTATTTTGTTTTAACTCTGATTATATAAAATTGGTATACCTTTATGGTTATATTTTGTTTTTGCCTACTGGTTTATGAATGTTTGGCTTTTCAAATATTGATTGGACTGATTATTAATACATGAACTTGTTTTCACCTTGAATGGTTGGCTTTTGGAATATTGATTGGACTGATCTTTGTGGATTTTCTGTTATGGCAAAAATTTGGGAATCATGAAATATAGCTGTCATGCTGTCTATTTTTTTCTTAAATGCTTATGTCTTTTTGATAATGCCAACGGGGGAGAAAATGAGGAAAAATGAAAATGAAATTAAAGGTTGCATGAGTACGGGGGAGTTATTGATCTTTAAGTTATTAAGCTTTTCATATGCAAAATCTAACCCAATATCATGCATAATCTCCGGGGGCAGCATTGTACCTAAATGACTATGATATACAAATGCAAAAACTCTTTCTTTTTCCTATGATCGTTTGTCATCATCAAAAAGGGGAGAATGTGAATGCTTATGTCTCTAAGGCATGTCAAAAGGTTTTTGATGATAACAAAAGCAAAAGAGAATATCAAGCGCAAAAGGAAAAATCAAGATCAAAGAAAGAAGACAGAAGGTTTATTTAGACTTAGGATATTAATGTTAAATGCTCTCAAGATTTCTCAAATGATTTTTCAATATGTGATTTCAAAATAAATGGGAAATTTCAAAGATAAACATGGCTTTCAATAAAACCTGAGTTTCAACTTTAAATCTAACACTCTTAAAAAGGATTTATGTTTAAACAAGTACCTTGAGGTGTTGAAAATGACTTACAAGCATTATTGGACTTGAAAAATGTGTTCAAAGGCTAATGTAATCGATTACATAATGTTTGTAATCGATTACACATCAAATGAAAGCATGTAATCGATTACATGAACAATGTAATCGAATACAAGCAAGTCGAGGCCATGTAATCGATTACACAATATATGTAATCGATTACACAAAGCCCAGAAAGGCAAAGAACACGTTCGACGAGTAATGTAATCGATTACATTGATGTTGTAATCGATTACAAACAAAGTCGAGAAGATATGTAATCGATTACACCAATATTGTAATCGATTACACAAAACCCGAAACTCAAAAAACACGTTCGACGAGCCATGTAATCGATTACATGAATATTGTAATCGACATACAAAGAAGTCGAAGTCATGTAATCGATTACATGGGCATTGTAATCGACACAAGCAAAGTCGAAGTTATGTAATCGATTACACCAAGAATGTAATCGATTACATAGAGCCCGAAAGTTCGTAAAACATTGGAACAACAATGTAATCGACACCGAGATATGTAATCGATTACACGCATCTCGACAACGTCCAACGGCTATATTAAATGCATTAAATGCATGCCCAACTACCTCCAACGGCTCTATTAATTGAGAAACTTATAAATACCAAAGTTGGGTCCTTATTTGCGGTTGACCTTGAATCAAAAACTGATCATCAAACTTCAAAACGTGAATCAATCCTTAAAATCATTTCTTGCTCTGTTTTCTGACTAAAAACGTGAAAAATCTTTGAGAGCATATTAGAGCTTCAATTTGTAAACACTTGCTCTAGAGAGAGTTTCTTCTATTTCAATCTTATACATTCTGAATAGTGAGGGTGAAGTATCCCTCAAGTATTGTAAGGGTGAGGTATCCCTTGGAAAATAGAGGCTCAAGCTTTTGGGTGAGGTATCCCATACTGTTGAGTGCTCAAGGTTGTAGTAGTTTTTCAAGCACCCATTGAAGCTTGAAGATATAGTGGAAAATCTCAAGGTGTTGCTTGGGGACTGGACGTAGATCACAAGTGGAGTGGTGATTGAACCAGGATAAACGACTGTGTTTGTTTCTCTAAACCCTCCTCTGCTTATCTTTGTGCACTGTTTTATTGTTTTATTTGGATATTGTCTCCTTGGCTATTACGTTCATAAGTAAAAGTGTTTAACTCACCTATTCAATTATCTCCGATCATTCAATAGCTTCAACGAAAATTGATTGTCAAACGATTTGCGAAAGATTTGTGAACTTATTTTTAACTACTCAATTCACCCCCCCTCTTGAGTATTGAGGCTACTTGGTAACATTTCTTCCTTAACATCCAACTCGGTCATTAGTATGTTAACATGGTCAAGGGCCGGGACGAGAATGGCAGATCTCTCCTTCTGGGGTGCTTTACAAATTTTTAGGCTCTCATTGTAGCATTTTCTGGCGACAATTTGGTCACCTTTAACAGTGATAATGTCATTTTTATTATTGAGGAACTTCATCATAAGATAAGTGGTAGACACCACGGCGCCAAGTGCGTTGAGAGAAGGACGGCCCAGGATGATGTTATAAGCCGAAGGGCAGTCCACAATCAGGAACTTTACCTTGACTGTCCTGAAAAGTTTGGATGATCCGAGGGTCAGGTGGGTTTTGTAGTATCCGACCGGGGTGATTTTATCGCCTGTGAAACTCGTCAATTCTCCGACATAGGGAATCAAGTCTGATTACGGAAGCTCTAGCTTCTGATAGAGATCTAGGAACATAATGTCTGCTGAGCTCCCTTGGTCGACGAAAATTCAGCGGACTTCGGCATTGAAGATTACCTCGGAGATAACAAGTGGATCGTCGTGATCCGGGATAATTCTGTTGTAGTCTTCATCTGAAAAGGTGATAGGAGGCATCTTTCTGCCTTCTGCTTGTGTCCTAGGTTCTGAGTGGACCATGCTAAAAACGGCCATTCTAAGAGCTTTCTTCCGAGCTCCATTGGAAGATTCTCCTCTAGCAAAGCCACCAGCAATGGTATAGATCGTTCTATTAGACTTGGAGCGATGGTCGTTGTTATCATCAGGGGGAGCATCCCTAGTCCTATCCTACCAATCGTTATTATCTTAGCGAAGTGGAGTCCGAGATCTTCTCCTAGGACTTCTTGTTCTTCTTCTGTGCTGAGGGGATGAACTCCGATGTGGATTGCGTCTATTATTTCTGCGTCTATTGTCCCCCTCATTATTTTGTACATGAAGGATATACTACTGTAAACGTCTGGCCTTGATTAAGAATTCGATGGCATCATGTAATTGATAGCAATCCTCTGTATCATGGCCATAGACCTTATGCCATGTGCAATGCTTAGAATTATCTTTTTGTTTGTGTTTCTTGATAGGGAGCGGTCTCCGGACATTCTGAAACTCCGTGTGCATCACTTCCCTCAGGATTGCTTCGCGAGGTGTGTTTAGGGGAGTATAATCAGAATAATTCCTTCGGGGCGGGCTACCTTTTGGGAGTCGTGGCCTTGAGGAATTTTGGTTAGGCTTCTGGTGGGAGGGCTCGACTTTGTCCCACCTCCTATGGTCTTCTATTGCCTTTTCCAAGTAGACATATTTCTCAGATCATTTTTGGAAGTCAGTCAGATTCTCTGGTTTCTTTTTTGCCAAGGACTTAAAGAAATCAGAACCTACTCGGAGACTGCTTCTAGCATAATGCAAGGCTATTCTATCGTCAAAGTTTTCTACATTGGTGCAAGCTGCCATGAACCGCCTGACATAATCTCAAAGTGTCCTTTCCCTGACGAATTTTGGCCAGGGATTCCATGGATTTAGGTTGCTCCTTGCTGGTGGTGTATTGTAGTAAAAAATATTGTTTAAGATCTAACCAATCTACGACGGTCCCCCTTGGTTGGCTGGTAAACCACTTGAGGGCTCCCTTTTTAAGGGAGAGGGGAAATGCTCGGCACAGCAGCTCTATGAATCCGCCATAAAAACATAAGGACTATTCGTAGGCGTTTATGTGTTCTTGGGGGTCCGTGGTTCCGTCGTAAATTTCCAAGTTTGGCAGAAACTTGAAGTTCCTAAGAACCCGGAACTCCATAAGTTGATCAGAGAAAGGTTGTTCCGTTGTTCCGTGATTCTGGTTATTATTCCCAGTATTGGGAATTCCATTGCTGGCGCGAGCCCTCCTTTGATTATTTTTCATGTCAGTCCGTCTGTCACGACGGTGCGGTATGGGTTGGTTTTCATGCATAGCACGCTGCATGTCTTCCAACCTCCGGAATTGGTCGTTCAGCAAATTCATATGTTGTTGCAACATGTCTTGAAATTGGTGTTGAGAAGCCAGAGATTAGTGTGTGCATTCAGAGCGGGATGCGCAGTCATCAATCCCATTTTTTGGCATTCCCAAACGCTGGTGCACCGGGATCCTACGTTCTTGATGGCTCTGGTCACCTCTTTGGGCTGGGAATTCAAGTATTTCCCTGACAGAAATCCTGCGTGATGGGTTAGGAGACTCCTCAGAGACAGAGGTAGATTGCCCATCATGTCGGCTTCTTGATCTGGGTGCCTGATTTCTCACAGCAGAGGATTGAGCTGCGGGTGGAGGCGGTGGGAGTGGTGGACGTTGCACATCAGGATCTTACCTCTGGTTGACAGAGGTTTGTGAAGCGTCTCTCCTCCAATTTTGCCTGGTGTTTACCATGATTTGGTGGGATTAGAAATTTAAGGTTTCCCACAGACGGCGCCAATGTTCTGAAGTGGATTCAGAGGGTACCTATGATAGATATGTATACGGTGGCTTCCTCCTTGAGCAGCAGCTGAGCGTGCATTGCACAGAGAGGTGGGTACCTGTAAAGAGACTCCAACGCTCAAGTCAGGCAGTGCACAAGTAGGCTTATGAGTTTAGATTAAGGTTACCTCATTAAGATGACTTAACCTTGTATTTATAGAGCGTATACAGAATCCTAATGAGATCCTTACTGAATGCAGGTAATTTGGGATTAGTATCCTGATGAAGATCACATTTCCATTATTATGGGGTATATCCCAGTAAATCTAGGATTAAGATATGGAAAGTATTTAGCCATCAAGGATAATTATGAGTCTTATAATATTGTAAGTTGATGATTGACAGTTATGGATATTTAGGAATTTATCCTCTGCATGAATCTATCAATCATGATATCATGACCCAGTACCGCTTGGTGTGTTGTCTTCCGAGGTCCGGACTACCTTATGAATCCTCCGTTATGCCAGCTTATGGAGAATCCGGCTGTGTGCATACCGGATTGATCTCATGGAGTGGGATACCGGATCACGGTCCAAAACATTCTTAATTTGTTCATGTTTCATTATACTGACAGTTGTCCTTGTACTGTCAAAGGATGTGATGCTATAATTTACTCTAGAAAAAAAATAAACACAGGATTTAATATAGAATGCAATATTGGCTATTGACCCTGCTGGTGGCTTTGTACACTGGTTACTGGTTCCTTCTTGAGTCTATGGTGTAGTTAAAACTTTGACATTATTCATGGAACTTATGTTTTCATAATTTTTAAGTCTTCAAGAGCTTTTAAATTTGATTTTGTTCATGTATGAAAATAGAATAATCTTTGGACTGAGTAATCTTACATTTAATTCCTTCTCCATATGTAGATCATTTATGGGTTTTTATATTTGTGGATTGAATGATAATTATTATTTCACTGCAGGAGACTGCATTTAGCAGGAAAAGAAGCTTCCGTAACAAGTTCTAATTAATATTAGTTCCTTAAAGCATTGATAATCAAGATTTTATGTAAATATATATTACGCAGATAGTTGTTCAATGTGGATGGCAAAGTTTGGGTGTGTGATAGGAATTGTGTCTGAGTCTTGGATTAGCATTTGGAACTATATCAAGTCATCAACAATTTGGAGAGGTTTAGGTGGGTGTTGGTATCTGAATTGACTTGAATGTCACTTAATACTTTTAGAGGAGCAAGAGATTTAACAACTATTAAAAAGAATGTTCTGACATGAAAATACAAGCTTATGTGACACGAGACATCTAAAGAAGCAAATCCCGATGATAAATGACAATATGTACTAATTGCTTCGAAGTGTACTAGGTATCGCACCTATGTCATGAAATTTTATTTGCAGAGAACGAAAGAAGTCCTACTCCAAGTCCCTTCCAATGAATATTCTGAAACCATATGTTTTACAGAGATAGTTTTTTCTGTCTGTATAGTGATAGGTGTTATTCCAAAAAATGATAGATTATGTAATATAAGCAGCCACTATGTAGTCTCACCTCATCCTTTCCACATAGGCATAAAGTGATGTAATATTTGCTATTATTCTCATATAGTAAATTATAAATGACCATAGCATTTACTTGTCGTTATCTCAATTTGTTGAAGTCCATTCCTTAATTTTTATTTTTATTTTTATTTTTTTACTTTAATGCTTTTGGATCTTTATATGTATTTGTAGAGAAAAATACATTTAATGTGTAAATATTATGATATCAAAAGCTTTATAAACAATGTAACATATCCAGGGCAATTTTGAGTAATGTTTTATACTTTACTTGAATCTATGGAACTATGAATTATCAAATGACTATATGTTGTTGATTAGTATAGAATAGATAAATTTCAATCATATAGTTGATTTACCCAAGTCCATCAAATTTGCAATTCTCTGAATCTCATCAACACGTATTACAATTAATGTTAATTTTTCATACTAATTCTATATTTGTATACTTATATTAATTCTATATAATTGTCAATTTTTGCATACTTATACTAATTCTATATTATTTTATTGATTAATTAGTTAATAAAAAAAGGCGTGCAATGGAGGGGTAGGTTGCTAGTTGCTCAATCAATATCAACTTTCATTAGTTTTCATTGATTAACTTTGTACATACTCTCATTTTTCTCGCTCATCTCTATCTGGAGAAGACACTCTCGATTTTTTTTCGCTCTTATTTCGTTCTTAAATTGAGAAAAAGCAAATCTTTTGATTTCTTGATGACAAGCTCTATTATTCTCTTCCAGTCTCACGATTCTGCCTTGGCCATTTTTTGATCTATTCTTGTTCTTTGTCTGTGAATGATTTCAAGTGCTAATTTCTCTGACTAATTTTTTTTAGTGTCCTGACTGCAAGCTCCTAAGTACTTTTGTGTCTAAGAATGCAAATTATGTTTTAAAGATAACAACTACGTTGAAAATTATGAATAATTGCTCTTAAGTATTTTAATTGTGCAACATGGTTATTGTGGAGTTTTCTTGTTAGTAGTAACTTTTTCAAGACTAAATTTAAAGTAAGGAAACTTTTTGGATGATTAGAATGGGATTAGAAGATCAAATTCTGACTTGAGAGAGTTCAAAAGTACATTATGAGAAAGTTTTTGAAGAACATGAGAGAGTTCATCTTGAGAAGGTTGTGAGAAAGTTCAAAAATATGAAGAATCTCCACAAGGACCAATCCAAGAGCAAATCAAAGATCAACATGAAGCTATCACCATCCAAGCTAACAAGAAGGAACATGAAACTAATGGCGGAATCAAAGGACAAGAAGATTTGTGAAAGATCAAGCTTGAGAGAGTTGTTAACAAGGTCAACTGAGATGAAACGTGAGAGAGTTCTTGGGCAAGAACTTAAGTGACACATGCTGACTTAGCAAACAAAACAAAATAACAGCTACCTGCCACAAGAAGGACAAGTGACCGTTAGAAGCCTGCAATAGATACTTTTCATAGTCTATAAAAGGTCCCAAGCTTAAAAAGGAGAGGTTTAATGATCTGAGGAGGAATCATGTTGAAAAATGAAGAACAACTCTCTCACCCTTACCTACTTTGTTCTTAAAGTTCTCAAATCTTCTGTAGGTGTATAGTAGGTCTTGCTCAACTATGCTTATACACTCTTTGAGTGATTTAGAGATCTACACACTTGTATTAAACACCTTAAACCTAACTTTGATTCTTGAGTATTGGTAGTGAGCTTGTGGGCTGTAAAAGCCATGTAGAAGCTTAGTTAAGCTTGTTGTTCGTGCTTGGAGAGGCCGAGGGAAAAAATACTCGTTGATTCATGCTTGGAGAGGCTGAGGGAAGAGGCTTGGTAAGAAAAAAAAATACTTGTTTATAGTGAAAATCCTAGTATTTGCTAGGTACTAGATGTAACTCTAAGTGGTTTAGGAGTGAACCAATATAAATCCTTGTGTCTTGCTTCCTCTTTCCTTACTTTAACTCATTTGATTCACTTTGATTTTGAACTTAAGAAAATCTTAGTTTTACTCTAAGAACTAAGGTGGTTTTTGAGTTAAAGTGAACTCAACAAGAACATCATATTCTAAGGTTTTATTTTGTGTTTTGGTAGTTATTCTTGTTGTGGGTTTTTCAAAGATAAAGTGCTGGTTTTGGGAGATTAACTTGTGAAGCATTTTCTATTAAATACTGAAATTGTGAGAAAGTTCAACTTAATTCAATTAGTAAACTCTCTTATGAACTCTCTCACCCCATATTATCTAATCTTATCATCATAGATTATTGAACCCTCTCACCTAACCATTGTGCTTTAAAGTAACCTTCTCACCTCCAAGTTTGATAAGCTTGAGAAAGGTGTGAGAAGTCTGAAATTTTCAAGAGAAAAGTAACATAATTCAACCCCCCCTTCTTGTGTTACTGTCAACTTCAGTTGGTTTCAAAGCTCAGCCTCTTGGTTGAGCACTCCTAATAGTGTGAGAGGAAAAAGATCTTAAAAGAAGTATGACAATGCAACAAGGAGGTGGAACTTACTTGCTAGAGGGTTTTTCTACCAACAGACCACCTGCTTTTGATGGAAGGGACTACTACTATTGGAAGGAAAGGATGAAGCTCTTCGTTGAATCCTATCATGTTGATCTCTAGGATATTATAGAAACTAGTCCTTACATTCCTATGACAATTGGTGAATGTGGAATTTGAGTTGAGAAGCCTAAATATGAGTGGATAGAAGCTGAAAAGAGCAAATCCTTCTGAACTCAAAGGCAAAATTCTTCCTCACATGTGCGTTAAGTAGAAGAGAGTATGACAAAATTGCTGATTGTGCTACAGCTAAAGAAATGTAGGACACTCTTGTCATTTCTCATGAAGGAACAAACTAAGTGAAGGAAGCAAAGACAATTATGCTAGTGCATTAGTATGAAATGTTCAAAATGAAGGAACATGAGAGCATAGATGAGATGTTTTCCAGATTCATAGTAATTGTGAATGATCTCAAGTCACTTGGAAAGACCTACTCTAATCAAGAACATGTGATAAAGCTTTTGAGGAGCATGCCAAGGTGTGGAGGCCCAAGGTGACTGCTATACAAGAAGCCAAAGACCTATCAGTTTTGAGGTCAGATGACTTGTAGGGTTCCTTAAAAGTGCATAAGCAAGAGTTTTCTAAAATGAAAGAAGATGCACTAAGAAACGAAACAAGCATTGCTCCTAAGTCCACCCACAAGGCCAACAAGCAACTCTCTCACTAACCTTCTCAAAGCTCTCTCAATTCTAGAGCTGAATTTGAAGAGAAAAGTGAAGATGATGAATATGATGAAGATAAGCTTTCATTCATATCTAGAAGGATTCAAAAGATGTAGAGGAAGAAAGGAAGAGGCTTCCAATCTAAAAGAGAACCTTAAAAAGGATAATCTGGAAGCAACAACAAGAACCATATAGTTTGCCATGAGTGCAAAAAGCCTGTCACTTCAAGTTTGAATGTCCACTGCTGAGGAAAGGATCAAAGAAGTTCACAAAGAAGGAAGGAATAATGGAAACTTGAGATGATTTCGATGACTCATCAAGTGAGGAAAAATCAAGAGGAAATTGCAAATCTGTGGGTGGTTACAAGATATCACGAAAGTGATGATGAGGTATCAGATATTGTACTCTCTCACCCTTCTTATGATGAACTTAAATAAGGTTTTGACAACCTTCTCTTTGATTCTAACTTCTTGGCTCAAAATTGAATTGTTCTCAAAGCTAAAATGACTTGTTAAAAAGAGACAATGTTGCTTTAAGCAATAGGACTGGATCCCTAGTGAAGCTAAATATTGAATTAGTAGCTTAGTCTAAGAAGGTTGAACCTTCTCACCAACCTTCTCAATAACTCTCTCATGTGTCAGAAAAGAATGTGTTGTTGAAAAGGAAGGTAGAAATGCTGACCAATGACCTACCAAGTTTTTCAATGGTACCAAGAACCTTGAGAAGTTTCTTGGAAGCCAACAATGTACCTTTGACAAAGCTGGACTAGGATACAAGAGGGGGAGAATAAAAGTTGCATAAGAATCTTTTTATGCCTGCTAAGAAGATTGAAGTGGTGTGTTTCTACTGTGGCAAGGCTGGCCATAAAGCCTCAAAATGCTACCCTAAAAATAAACTACAAAAGGTCCAATCATCTAACATGAAAAGACCCAAGAAAGTTTAGGTACCTAAAGACATGATATTTTCTCATACAAGTATGCTGAATCATAAGAAGCAAGAAGAACAGATGATATCTAGACAGTGGGTGTTCAAGGCATATGACTAGGGACAAAAGCAAATTCCTAACCCTTAAGGACAAAGATGGAGGTGATGTCACTTTTGGAGACAATAGCAAAGCAAAAATAAAAGGAATAGGTAAAATTGGTAAGAAGAACTCTACGATTGTTGATAATGTGTATTATGTGAAAGGGTTAGAATACAATCTTCTCAGTATAAGTCAGCTTTGTGACAATGGCTATGAAGTAGTGTTTGAACTAACAAAATGCATTGTTAGAGAAGCCAACAATGACAAAGTTCTCTTTTTTGAAAACCGAGACAAGAATGTTTATAGCATTAAATTAGAGGACCTTAGTGATCAAAATTTTGAATGTCTTGTATCCATGAGTTCTGATAAATGATTATGGCACAAGAGAGTTGACCATGTAAACATGAACACCGTTTCACTCCAGTTTTGACTATTTTTGTTAAATTAATGTTTTGATCTCTATAATTTATACTTATTTTCAATTTAGTCTTTGTAATTTTTATCTTTTTAAATTAGTCTTTACACTTATAAAAGTTTTTAAAATAGTCTTTGTCATTAACTTTTGTTCTAATATTGTTAATTTAGTCCTTACTAAATATTTTATAAAATAAAAATAAACATCTAAAAGAGTACCTATAGGACTAAAAATATATATTTACGTAGAGGAAATAGACACTTATTAGAATGAAGGAGTACCTATTAAATAAAAGAGTATCTACTCAAAAGAAATAAGCACTACTAGAGTAAAGGAATACATATTTGACGTTTTACAGATAAAATGAATATCTAAAAGAGTCCCTATTAGATAAAGAGACACTTACTTTATTAGCTAATTGACGATGTTATAATGACGTTATAACAAAAGTTAATGGCAAAGACTATTTTAAAATTTTTTATAAGTTTGAAGACTAATTTGAAAAAAGAAATTATATGGACTGAATTGCAAATGAGTGTAAAGTATAGACCAATACTTTAATTTAACTTTTTTTTTTTACATTGAGAGATAAGTTCTTATTTAATTGTTTCAATTCTGCTATTTTCTCACATATAAATTGTATTTTTGGCTTATTAAAATTGTGGTTATATTCCATTTTTTTATTTCTTCTTTGTTCTTTATATATTCATATATGTATTCATATAGTTTTTGTTTCTTTGAACATTTAATGGTAGGAGTAGCACGGTCAATTCCAATATTCCAATATTTTTGTTTGGTGTGAGACAGGAAATGTTATTTTCACTGATTTAATGTTATACCTACTTTTTTGCTTATAGATTTGATGTTTCAGTTCTCCAACTTCTTAGGACATATATTTGATAAGGAGTTGTGCCATGTATTTAATTTAGTGATGTATTTGTTCATGTGTTTGCCCCACGACACTGTCATCTTAACTTTAAGTCCTTGACTCTTTCTAGTATTCTCCCCTGTAATCTATTGACATATAATTGACATGTATGAGTTGAATAATCTGTAAGAGTCCATTGTATGTGACTTTATTTTTGTTTTATTCTATCTAGCCATATATTACGTCGTGTTTGCTTCTATTAACATAATGCTTGAATATTGTGATATAACCATTGAAGTAAGCTAAACATAGGAATCATAATTTAAATTTTGGATTATACTGATCTTTATATTAATATTAAGTTTATATTTGTCAGTGATTTGGTTGTAGCTTCTCTTGTGGAGGATTTGCTTTTTAAACAACCAATTATGGATGCTCGTGGTTAAGACTTAAGACTTTTCTATTTGTTGTCATGGTATTGATTTTACTACAGTTTTTCTATTGATATCTGCAGACAAGTTCTTATCATCTCTTTTTATAATATTTATATTTCAACATTGAGTATTTTGTTTCCTTTCTTAATATTGAGTCTTTTCTCATTACTGAAATTTATGGTCTATCTTTATTGTCTCAAATTCTCAATGCAAGGCCATCTTCAAGTTAAATGCGGTGACTGATAGCTTTCATTTGACGGGGGTTAGAAGTTAGCCTTTTATAGGATAATTATGTCATTTGATTTTGGATGAGAGAGTGCTGTCATCTGTTCTTCAACTCTCCTCTACTTATTTACCTCTGCTGGATGTAAATTGAATCTAAAGATTTATTTTTAAAATCTTACATCTTCTTTTGTATGTAGGATAAAGGTGGCCAAGCAACAATAGTTGTACTAGGTCCATTTGTAAAGGAGAAAAGCTTGGTTTATGCCAAGAACTAATGGGCAAATTATGTTTTTTAACGAAATGATTTTACTAAAATTTTAGTTTTTATATAGCACAATAACATAAATTGATCCATGTATTATACCTTTAGGATATATCCTGATTCATTTTGATCTGTATTTTTAAACTCTGAGTTGTAAATCTATTTAATTATAAATTTTATCTTTAGAAACTGCTTCTTTTCTCCTTTGCAGAGTTGCATGAACCATTGTTATTGTTCTAATGCCAAAGCATTCAAAATAGATGAGGTATATGGGGTTAAACTATTTCGGTTTTACCTTTTATTTTGGTTTGGTTTGAGTTGATCTTATACTTGATTTCATTTCATGCCACAGATACGATTAGATAAGTTTCTTTGCCTTCTAGATTCATTATTCATGATTTTGTTTGACATGAAAAAGAAAATGAGATTTCCTTTTGTCCATATTGCCTATTGTCTATTGCCTCCATATGATGTGTTTAGAAGATCTCAATTATGCAACCTTTCTAGATTCTGTTCATGTGAAATACTATTTGCTTCTAACCTTGAAAAACATATATGGATTTTATCCAAAACAAAAAATCTTGGCAAACATTTGGCTTTTCTCCTTTTATTCCTCTACTTTCTTACCTCTCCTGGATGTTACATTGACTATAAAGATAAATCTTTCCAATCTTACATCCTTTTTTGTGAGCAGGATAAAGATGGCCAAGCAATAATAATTTAAATGAGTTCTATTTATATAGGAGAAGTCGGTTTATGCCAAGATCTGATGGGCAAATATTTTTGCATTTAAACGTCCAGACGACTTAGTAAATCGATAAGCAGATTTGTCTGATTTTAGCTTGGATGGTTTTACATGTATGGCAGCTCGAAGTGATATATCTCTCTTAAATTTGGTTTCAAATCATCAAACTCATTCTTGGAGCTGCGTTCAAGGATTGGCTTAAATGTTTCAATTATAGTTATATCATTATGTATGTTCATATTATTAGAAGTGAGTCTTAATGGCCTTTCAAAGTATCATATGATGATTTCCCAATTTTCTTTGTAATTTGTTCTTGAAGACATTGTTGCTCAAGCCAAAAAAAAAAATTACATATATTTGGTTAAACTACTTATGTCTCTAATGCAACCAAAGGAAGATATGGCATCGGATGATTCTAAGTTTTTAAAGAATTAGTTTGCAAGGTCTTCCTATAGATAGGGCGTTGAAGTGATAATTTTACATGAATACATAGTATAACTAATTTAATGTAATTTATTATTAAAAAAACAACTTAATTAATTTCATTGTTTAAAATAATTTTTTGTTCATGTAAAAATATATATTTCTATAATATTAAAATATTTTTATATTTACATTCCATGGATATAAATACTTTACATGAAAGGATTAATGGAAGGATCATTAATAATACAAAATTAAATATGAATGACTAATAACCATTCTTGTAACAATAATGACCATTCAGAATAATTAATTGACCATTCTGAATGGTTAATTAATCTTTTCGTTAATTTTATATTGCCAATAATCCTATTAATTCTCCCTTACATGAAAATGTACTGATATCTACATCCATTGGAACGCCAAATTTACAAAAAAAAATTAATTAATTAATTATTAATATAATTTAAGAGTGGAATTATATATTAATTAATTATATTTAAAAACTTTTATTTAATAAATGTATTGTTTTGAAATAGTTAAATGTTTTATATTTACATAAGAAAAAATAATTAAAATTTAATGTTATTATAGCATTAAAGTAATTAAATATAATTTAATACAGAATAATTTTTTAACAACATTTTCAACAACTTCATTAAAAAAATTTATTAATTTACAAAACGCTGGTGCATGAACAACGCACACGCTACATCTTCGTCATCTAAAATTTTGTAAGGCAGACAGATAAATAATATTTTATATAATAAGCAATGTTTAAACTATCCAAAATTAGTTATAAGGAGGGAAAAAAAAGATTAACTAGTGCACAAAATGTCAACAAAAATAAAAAGTAAGGCTAAATTTGAACACTATTATTCTCGCACAAGTTCCATCCAGTACAAAATTTATAAAAGAAAAAAAATGATTATACTAGTGCACTGTGCAGAAAGAAACAGAAAACATCAAGGTTAAAATCTGAACACATTATTCCCCCAGAAGTGTACTGAGTAAATTAGACGATCAGCTCGTACATGGAAGCTTTCATCAAGCAGGCTCGTATTTGCAAATACAGTCGTATATGTTCCCTTTAACCAACTTTTCAGCCAATCTCTGGTTTTTCACCATTGCAAGCTGCCAAAAATATTTTTAAAAAAATTAAGAATGGGGAAGAAATGTGTCAAACCAACCACTTTAAGGTATTTCCCTCTCATCAACAGAGTGGCATGTATACAGGCAGTGGAAAGAAAAGAATGCCATTAGCAATTACAGAAGATACCATTATGATATATTAATATTGGCTCGCAAGTAAGTCCAACTGTCAAACAATTTGTAAGAAAGTTAACTATCATTATATGATTAAGTACAGCACAGAGACAGATTCACAAATAGTATGATTTACAAAAGCATGGGGTCCTGACAATAATGAGTAGAAGTCATAAGGATTAAAGGTAGAAAACATAGTGAATGTATAATTCTAGATATGGCTGAATGAGAAAGAGAATCCACATGATGAATCCTAATTGATTCATAAATCCATGTAACAACCCAAAGTAGTCAAGTCCTCAACAGTTAATACAAGACAATCATAATAAGAAAGAGTTTAATAGCGTAGAGAAGCATAAGCTCAGTAAACCGTAAACCAAAACAGAGTGTTGAAAAATGACACATCAAAATTCACCTCATTGCGATAATAGCTATAAACCAGATGACCTTACCTTCAAAGCATCACACTTAAACCGAGCATTGAGGTTAGTATGAAGAGCTCTACCCATCCCTTCCAAAATTATCTGCAGATAGAAAAAGCTTAATTAGAATTAATTTCTCCTTCATATTCTTAAATCCACAGTAATGTTATCAAATAAGCGGAATGAGCCTCCCACCAAATCGGCATCTTTTGCAGCAGCAGCCAGCTCAGAGCTGACCTGCCTCAAGTCTATACATGGACTACCACACCCGTTCTCAACAACCATCAAGGGGACCGAAGATGAATTTTCTTTAGAGCTGTCTGAGGTATTAATCATTACATCCACAAGCAAGCCTCCAGCTTCAGCAGCTCGCCTTAGAATGTCACAATGCTGTAAACGAAAAGAATTAGTTCCAGTGAAGGATACTATGGTCATAATAAAATCAACAAATGGACATTGAACATAAGGTCAATGACATTGGAAACTTCTAACGACTCTTTTGTAGATGTCATTCTTTTTGAAATCACAGTGAATGCTATCATTATTGTACGGTAGGTCTACATGACAAGAAGAAAATATAACTATTCCTATTTCATTTCATAATTTAATGCAGCAATTTATTTGGATTTAAAAATACGCAAAATTAAGGTTAGACGTAGTGAAGAAGGAAGAAATTATTTGAACATAAGGACAAGTGATACAACAGGTGCTTAAAGCTTCCATTAAGAGCATGTTTGGGAAAGATGGATTATTTCTCATTCAGCTGTTTTTGGAGGATTAAGCTGTTTTGTGAAATAATTATTATGTTTGGGTAAAAAGATTATTTTCTAAAAAACCTTTTATACGAAATTCAATGCAAAAAAAAAAACTTTTTACAACTAATAATCATAAGATGAAGATTGAAGTTTATGATTTCAGTTTATAGATTATTTTACACTTTGATATGTAAATATTATTTTGTCCTCAATCAAATAAATTTTTTAATCATTCTATATCTATTTTAGTAGTTTAATGCATAAAAATGATTTTTTTTTTATATCATCAAAACGAATCATATTAGCTTAAAATCACTTTACAGCTAATGCATCCAAACATAAAAATGAATCGATTATAATCGATTATAACAATAATCGATTATCAGCATAATCTATAATTTTCAGCTTTCTCAAAAAGCCCTAAATGCACGGCAGTAGGAAAGTGTGGTTTTCATAACATAAATGCATACAAAATGTATCTGCAAGCAGATTCTTCAGTAAGACTTAGCAAGCATGGCATTTTCCATCAAAGGGAAACAAACAGAGAGTTAACTGAATGATGGCAAAGACATTCAGATGAATTTTTTTTTTTTTGATAGAAAAAGAATTATTATTAGAAGAGAGAAGAAAAGTACAAAGGAGGATAAGTAATCCTCTCAAAAAACACAGCTAAAACCTATGAGATTGTATCATGCAACAAAGCAAGCCAATCTCTCTACATGTCTACCAAAGAAACACCAACAAAAAAACCATGAGCTGAACACCAAAGAGAAGCCAAAAGGAGAACTCTGTCCCAAATAAAGTCTAAACTTGAGGAAAGCCCCTTAAAAATTCTAGCATTCCTTTCCAACCATAAACACCACAAAATAGCGAAGATAGAGCATTGCCAAAGGATCTTTGCTTCTTTGCGGGAGCCAAAACCTCTAAACTTAGTTAGAATAAAATGATGCAAATCCTTAGGGTAAACCCAATCCTCTCCAAAAAAACCAAACAACTTATTCCAGAGATAATTTGCTGCATAATAATGCAAAAAGAGGTGATCCCCTGATTCCGAAGCAAAGCAGCACATTAAACACATATCAGGAGACAAAGCAGTGATAGGTCTACGTTTCTGAAGCATGTCGTTAGTGTTAATTCTATTAAGAACAGCAGTCCAGACAAAAGCTTTAACCTTTAAGGGAACTTTAGACTTCCAAAGACATTCAGATGAATTTTATAAGGGGCTACCTGAACATCAAAATATTAGAGAGACCAACAAATTAGAGTTCACAAAAATACACAAACCTTGGCAGCCTCAGCTACAATATCAGGAAGCTCCATTGCAGTCACGTCATTTAAAGCAGGAAGTGAGTTTGCAACCAGAACCACCTGGTAGAACACGTCCATTATTATCATGGTAACAGCATAAAATTTATAGGCATTGGACAAAGTGACTGTATAGCAGCCAAATTGACAAAGATCAATCATAATTTTACTTGATGCATGAAATCATTAAATTCATACAGAAGAAACCACAACAATGAGGAAAGAATCGGGTAAGCAGGCATATTTCACATTGGAAATTGTCAGCTACCAATAGATCTTGACAATATTAAGTGTCAACTTTTTACCGAGGATACAACTATAAGCAGAACATGTTTAGTAAACCAAAACATCTATTAAAATTACTACCAGTTGAAATTCAAATAAAATTATTTTTATTTTGGGGAGGGAAACACTTAAAATCAAATACAAATGTAGTCCAATACAGTAATTTTAAATTTTCTAAAATACAGAAAGTGAACTCACTTCAGTTCCACGACGGAGGAGCTCCCTTGCAAGGGGAAGCATCCCTAGAACAATGTCAGCACCTGAATTATCTACGAAAAGTAGAGCTCTTCTATGAGGGGGCATTTTCTTGTCCCCAGTCCCTAACATTCTCTCTTTGAAGACATCAAAATCATCCACCTAGATCACAAAATGTTGGTATTCAACTATCAACTGTGATGAATAAATTCAGCAATCAAGTACCATCATCAATGGATATGTTTAAGTCCACCTACCCGCCAAGGTCTCTGCATTTTATTGCGACTCATTCTGTAAATTTCAATAATAGTTCCTTTATGATAGAGATCCACACATGCACGAGATCCCCAGTCAAAAATGTTTGCAGCAAGAACTCCTTCAATTAGAGTAAGCAACCTAGTTTCCTGAAACAAATGAGGGTTTCAGATTACCTGCAACATGATTGATGAGAAGCTAGGGTGGCTTTAGCCCTCTGCAGAGCCAAAAAGACTACATATTTGTGACATGAATGAGTCAGTGGACTCAGTACAGCATCGGCATCAAGGAAACTCATGCAGTTATACTTCTATTCAATAAAACTGATACATCAAACACATATTTTCTTTAAAAATGAGTACCACACTAAAAGGATAAACCAGTCATAAGTACTACACATGAAAGAATGAATATTGACTCCTCCCAACAAGTTAAATTCAGAGGATTATGGTATTAGTCAGGCATACCTCATCCATGCTATCAAGCTCCACGAACAAGTCAGGTAAAACAGCAAGTGATGCCTCATTTTCCCTGTTATACACACATACACACACACAAATAAAAACGTTGTTAGAAGAAGGAAATTGTCAGGAGAATGTAGTTGTGAAGATGAGATAAATTGATGTTTACATTGTAAACAGGAATTTCTTTTTAAAAGAATGTTTTTAGATTAAAAACAACAACAATGATGTGAGCCTTGGCGCAACAGTAAGGTTGATGCCTTGTGACCTGGTGGTCATGGGTTCTAGTCATGCCAACAGCCTCTCTACTCAAGTCGTAAGTGTAAGGCTGTGTACATATAATCCTCCCTAGACCCCACAATGGTGGGAGCCTAGTGCACTAGGCCATCCATTAATTTGTTTTCAGATTCAAATTGTACATCTAAAGCTTAAATCTTTGATAATAACTTTCCATAAATTATTAACATTAAAAAACCCAAATTTTAATGACTAGTCATGATCCTCCTAGAACAACCAAGAAAGGAGGTTTAGATTTCCAAATGGGCATCAAGAAGAAAACTCTCTGTAATAGTATCAGGAGAATAAGTAACAGAAAAATAGGAGTTACAAAGAAACACACCGGAAGAGTCAAGAGCGCAAATTCTCCCTTTCTTTTTAATTTTACTGTCGAAATGAAACTTGTCCAGTGTATTCTTAGACACTCATTCAATAATGCAGACAGTTGAGCATGCATTCCGCATGTGCTTCAGTGAGCTAGTATACAGCATCCTATTTTATACTCACACAACTAGCCAACTTCTGTTGTGCTAAGCAAATTGTTTTTCTAAAGTTTGCATACGTAACATAGTGGTTCAAAAGGCAATTAGTTACAGGTAGAGTCAAAGTAAAGATCTCATTTTTACAGCTTGGTAAAGAAAAAACATAATTACCTCTGCTTTATACTTCTATAGGCATCAACAAACTGGAATTCCCTCAAGCACTCTTCCCTCATTTCCAATAGATTGGCCAAACCTAACTTCCCATATGCAGCAGGCTCCTCCATCAACCTATTCAGTTGGTGTGGAAGTTGATTAGTGGAAAAAGCTTAAGCAAAGTAAAATCAATGAATTTTAAAATTTTATTAAACTCAACAATACTGTGACATCAATAATGGTACAAAACTGATCCAAAAGGACTGAAACTAAAGAACTTTATGTTTCAGTTAGACATATATGCCAAAACCTGCAGGAGGATGAGATTCTGAGACAAGTAATATAATCACAGGCTGAAAAATGCATCATGACACAACAAAGAAAAAATAACTTGTCCACAACTCAAAAAGGAAAAAAAAAAGATAAGAAAAAAAGAGCACATATGAAAACCACATGGAAACTTAATCATGTAGCTAATCGTATAAAAAGACAGCCACGGATATATTAAACATGTTCTGACAATGTTTTACAATGACATTTGAGTAGTATTAACATGAAAATAAAACAAAAGTTAAAACTCAAATTGTGATCATATGGAAAAATTAGGATGTTAACAGCAAGGTACACTCAAGAATAACCATCAAGAACCAAGTAACTAGTCATGGATAAATAATACTGTTGGGTTTAGAGGATCTCAACCCTTGTTTTGATTACAACAACTTTATTATGTTTGATGCATACAACTTGTAATCAACTTGCATAACCTTAGTTGATGTTGTATGTAACTTAGTGAGACTGAATTTCATTGAGTCTAATATTTCAATCATAATGTGCTAGGGTTCCTTTACTTTGAATAAGCTACTAGTATGCTTGAGTGGTGCTTGACTTTAGTAAACTACCATGTGCTTGTGTCTAATTGCCTAAATTTATTTTAATTTACTTTGAGCTCAATTTTCTTTTTATGGAATAATTTCACCCAGCTCTGTAACTGAGGAAGATTGAATTTTAAGAGAAATAGGTTTGTAGAGGTGTTTATATCAATGTCTTTGTTTGGGTAATGTTTGGAAACATTACGAATAGTGTTTGGAAGAGAAAAACTTGAGATCAAATCCACAAACTTCATGCTCCAGAAACCACAGAAAATGAGCAGGCATGACAGTGGGAATCTGGGATGATCAGTAGAACAAGTAGTAGGCACTCTGAAACAACTTCTGACATGCATCAGCATAACTCCAATGGCTCCAAAACACAAACCCAAGCAATCAAATGGTTCTAATTCGTACGGGACATCCCAAACAGTCATACACGTCACAAGATACACAAGATTCAAGCATTTCACATGAGACTTAAGCTGAGATTTCATCTTTCTTTAAGATTCAAGTGCTGAAACCCTAGTTCTTAATCAACCCACTTTGTGCTTTGGCTCCATACTCATTCAACAGAGATTTGCATAAAATTTGTAGCTCCATTTGAGCAATTATTCGTCTATTATCTTGTGATATGCATGAACTAGCAAGGGAAAGAGAAAGCGTGAGGGAAATCCTTAGATCTTTCTAATGCTGGAAATTCAGTTTTAGGGCATAAAAATAGAGAAAGTTTCTTCATTGTGTTCTTGTGAGGAAAAACACAGTTGGAGTGTTTCAAGCTAGTGGGAGCTTGATGTGTGTACTTGGAACAAGTTTAGGGGAAAAAGTTCTCAAGCCTGGCTCAGGGAGCAGATGTAAGTCACAAGTTGTCACCAAACCACTATAAATTTGGTTTGCACTCTCTATCTTCTTTAACTTACACCATTTAGATTGTTTGATTATCATCGTCTTGTGTTGGAAATTTGTTTTTAAATTTACTTGCTATCATATTTCCTCAACTTGGTAGAAATTTTCAAAAGTAATTTTGTTTTAAAGAATTGTGTTAATGTTGGACGGTGGCCACTATGGACGGTGGCCACTATGGACGGTGGTCTCTTGGTCTTATTCCACGGTTGTTTGTGTAGACATTGTTTTTAGTAGCTTATTAATTAGTTGCTTATTTCCTAGGACTAGATTTAATGTATAGAAGCTCCTATATATATTTCTGTCCATGTAAACATTCAGTTTTTGAGATTGAATATACAATATTCATATTCTTCATATTCTAAGATGGTATCAGAGAAGTTCCGATCTAGGACTGTCTCTGTTTTCCGTTGAGTCTTTTTTCGGTCGGCCTTCATTGCCATCCCATCTCTATTTTATTAGCCTTCATTGCTCTTTTCTTTTGGCCTTTATTGCCCCAAACAGTACCTAAACAGTGCCAAACAGTGTCAAACAATACCCAACAATGATGAACCATACACAAACAGTGCCAAACAGTACCAAACCATACACAACAGTGCAAAACAGTACACAACAGTGACAAACAGTACCCCAACAGTGTTGAACAGTACCAAACAGTACTGTTTGATTACTACTATTTCCAGTAGTCCTGTTTTTGTCTCTCACAATGTCAACCGAAAGTGAGGTTTCAAATGTCTCTCTATACAGCCTTGAAAAGCTCTCAGGTACTTGTTCTGTGACTTATTCAGGTAAGTTACCTTTTTCCGGTGGATTCAATGTCTCGGGTACAATTTTTACTAATTCCTAGATTGTGGATTCAGGAGCAACAGACCATATGACCAACAACCCCACTATATTTTCCACCTATTCTCCATGCTCAAACAGTAAGAAAATATCCACAGCTGATGGTTCCTTGATCACTGTAGCCGGTGTAGATGTCTAACTAAGCCCCCTAGTGACCTTAAAAAATATCCTTCATGTCCCTAAACTGTCCACAAATCTGATTTCTATTTAGAAATTAATTAAAGATTTATCTTGCAAAATGATTTTTTATAATGATCATTGTGTTTTTCAGGACAAGGATTCGGGGAAGATGATTGGACGTACTAGGGAGCAGGATGGCCTCTACCTCCTTGAAGCACCTTGTCAGGTAAACAAGACCAAGAATGGACTTGGACACCCATATTCTTTTACCTCAGAACTTCTTTCAAACAAAAAAAATAAAATTTGGCTCGTTCACCGTAGATTAGGTCATCCATCCTTTTTTATTGTTAAGAGTCTCTTTCCAGCTTTGTTTGAAGGCCTTGATGTTGAACAATTCCATTTTGAAGTATGTGAACTTGCTAAACATAAGCGTGTCAATTTTTCAATTAGTAATACAAGAAGTTCTGTTCCTTTTTCTCTTATTCACAGTGATGTTTGGGGTCCCTCTTCCATTCCTAGTGTCTCTGGGGCAAGATAATTTGTGTCTTTTATTTATGACTGTACACGTGTTACCTGGATTTTTTTGCTCAAACACAAGTTTGATATTAGTACTGTTCTCCCAAATTTTTGTTCCATGATTAAAAATCAATTTGGGGTGGGTATTAAACGATTCAGGCCCGATAATGCTAAGGACTATTTTAATCAGACTCTTATGCACTTTTTCCAAAAAGAAGGAATAATCCATGAATCTTCATGTGTTCATACATCACAATAGAATGGGTTAGCAGAGCGAAAAGACGGTCATCTTCTTGAAAAAACCCGAGCCTTATTATTTCAGAGAAATGTCCCTAAGTCCTTCTAGGGGGAAGCTGTTCTGACTTTTACTTATCTTATAAATCGCTTGCCCACTAAAGTCTTGGGGTTCAAGAGTTCTATGGATGTCCTCTCTACTTTCTATCCTGATCTACACACTTCCAATAATCTTGTCCCTAAAATTTTTGGATGTGTATCTTTTGTCTATATTCACAGTCCAAGCAAGGGGAAACTCGATCCAAGGGCTCTAAAGTGTATTTTTTTGGGCTATTCTTCGACCCAGAAAGGGTACAGATGTTATCACCCTCCATCCAAAAAATTCTATGTCTCCAGGGATGTTACATTCAATGAAGAAGAGCCGTATTTTTCCCATCCTTATCTTCAGGGGGAGAAGTCAATGAAGGAAGATAAGGAAGATTTCCTGCTTGACATGTCCTTACTTCCTGTGTCTCATGGTCCTCCTCTTGACCTTCCTCCTGTAGTCCCTGATCCTCCTTCTGAAGTCAATAATGCTGAACCTGTGTCCAAAACCATTCCTGACCCAATGACTGAGTCTGCTCTTGAGAATGTAACGTATGGCAAAGGCAAGGTGTTCACAAGAAGGAAGATGGCTGTTCCTGAACCTGTGCAAGCCCAAGAGTCCAACTCGGAGCCTTCAAATGAGGTAATGATGTCTAACCCTTTATTGCAAGATGAATCTGAATTTCATATGGATAGTAGTGACCAAATTCTTCCTATAGCCATCAGGAAAGGAACCAGAGAGTGCACAAAACGGCTACTATACCCCCTTTCACACTTCTTGTCCTTTGAGAATTTTTCACCATCCCATAAAGCTTTCCTTATAAGCCTAAATACCATTGTCATCCCTACCACCCTACCCGAGGCCTTGTCCAATGAAAAATGAAAACAAGCCATGAATGAGGAGATGGAGGCATTGGAAAAGAATAAAACCTGGGAGCTAGTGCAGTTACCGGCAGGAAAGAAAAGTGTGGGCTGTAAATAGGTGTATACTGTAAAATATAGAGCAGATGGATCCATAGAGAGGTATAAGGCACGATTAGTTGCCAAAGGGATACCCAAACTTATGGAATTGATTACCAGGAGACTTTTGCACCAGTTGCAAAGATGAACACAGTTCGAGTATTATTAGCATTAGCAGCTAATTATGGTTGGGATTTACAGCAATTTGATGTCAAGAATGCTTTCTTACATGGAGATCTCGAAGAAGAAGTCTACATGGAGGTCCCACCAGGATATGGGAGGAATTTGCATGCTAATACTGTATGTAAGCTGAAAAAGGCCTTTTATGGCCTCAAGCAATCACCACGAGCGTGGTTTGGAAGGTTTGCTAAAATTATGTTGGCTATGGGGTACAAACAAAGCCAAGGGGATCACACATTGTTTGTTAAACACTCTCCTTCAGGGGGAGTCACAGCTTTCTTGGTGTATGTTGATGACATAATTGTAACAGGAGATGATGATAAGGAGAAACATGTTCTGAGTTAGTGCTTAGCCAAAGAGTTGGAAATTAAAGCATTAGGGAGGTTAAAATACTTTCTTGGAATTGAGGTTGCTCATTCTAAGAAAAGTATATTCATCTCTCAACAAAAGTATGTTATGGATCTCCTAAAAGAAACAAGTCATACAGCATGCAAACCGGCAACTACTCTGATAGATCCCAATATGAAACTTGGACAGGCAGAGGAAGATGCTGCAGCTGATAGAGAAATGTATCAGCGTCTAGTGGGAAGACTTATTTATCTATCCCACACACGGCCGGATATAGCATATGCAGTTAGTGTGATTAGCCAATTCATGCATAGTCCAAAAGAATCTCATTTGCGAGCAGCATATCGAGTATTACAGTACTTTAAGGGAACACCAGGAAAAGGTATTCTATTTAAGAGAAATGGAGGTGTGGTACTTGAAGCATATGCCAATGCGGATTATGCTGGATCACCAGTGGATAGGAGGTCAACTACAGGATATTGTACTTTTCTTGGTGGAAGTCTGGTGACTTGGAGAAGTAAAAAACAAAATGTGGTAGCACGATCTAGTGCGGAGGTAGAATTTAGAGCTATGGCTCAAGGTGTGTGTGAGCTACTATAGTTAAAAATCATTCTTGAAGATCTGAAGATCAAGTGGGATGGTCCGATGAGACTTTATTGTTGTTGAAAGAGAGAAAAGAGAGAAAGACTTATGAAGAAATTGTTTGTTTCAATTACATAATAGAGGGGTAATTATATACACAAGAGGTACTAAATGATTACACATCTTACATGATGTGGGACTAACAACATAGTAAGTAATAACTTCTAACACTCCCCCTCAAGCTTAAGCTTACTAAACTTAAGCTTGTTACAATGACATCTCAAAGAAAATAAACTAAAAACATGATGCGTCAAACAGCGTGACAGTGGCAGGCAACTGAATTTGGGATGGAGATAAGACCAATGCATATGAGACTAAGACAGACAGGGCCATCGGAATGATCGTCGATGGGAAGAAAAGTCGAGGCCAGTGCATTTAGGACAAAGCAAGCCAGTGCATCTGGGATAAAGTCGAGGCCATTGCATTTAGGACAAAGTGGAGGCTAGTGTGAGTCATAACCAACATAAGTCACCATCGGAATGATCGTCGACGGGAAGAAAAGTCACCACTTGTATGATTCATCTGTGGGAGAGAAGTCACCATCGGAATGATCGTCGACGGGAAGAAAAGTCACCACAAGTATAATTCATCTATGGGAGAGAAGTTATGACAAACACCACCATTGAAATATATGTAGAGATGGATTTATTCCCATTCTCCCCCTCAATGCTATGCTAGTATTTGAAAAGAATCAAACAGTAGCCAAAACTAGGTATAATTACAACAAAGAATGCCAAACAGCCACGTGGAGGTCAGATATGATGTACTAAGGCAAACGAACGGTGGAGAAGCTCGGAAAAATGGTGAAACAGCCATGGGAAAGTGTATAATGACCAAAAACAGAAATCACAAGGTACTTGAATGCACCGATTCAAAAGAGGTTGCAACAAACGGTCACGAACACAAAGGCGAGGATAGATCCTGACAGAAGAGAGAAGGGCGACCACAGTGCAGCAAACGGCTGCCCGGAGGTGGTGGGATTTTCGGCCAGAAAATCGCTAGAAAATTCACTGGAAAAGTCGCCGGTTGCTAGAAAAGTTGCCAAGAAAATCACCGATCACCAGAAAAGTCAGTGGAAAAGTGGCCGGAAATGTCGCTGGTCATCAGAAAAGTCGCCGGAAAGGCGTTGGTCGGCGGCAGTATCACCGGAAAATGCCGCCGAAAAGATCACCGGTTGCCAGAAAATGTCACCGGAAATGTCATCGGTCAACGGAAAGTCGCCGGAAAAGATCGTCGAGAGCCACCAAAAGTCGTCGGGAAAGTCTTTGGTCGTCGGAAAAAGTCGTCGGGAAAAACTGTAGGTTGCTGGAAAATTCACCGGAAAAATTGCAGGTCGCCAGAAAAGTCGCTGGAAAAACTGCTGGTCACCGGAAAAGTCGCTGGAAAAACTGCGGGTCGCCGGAAAAAGTCACCGAAAAAATAGCAGGTCGCCGAAAAGTTACCGAAAAAACAGCACGTTGCCTGAAAGTCGCTGGAAGTCACCAGAAAAGGTCGCCAGTCGCCGAGAAAGGCCGCTGAGAAGGCGCCGGAAAAATGCTGTTGGTCGCCGGAAAAGGTCGCCGATCACTGGGAAAGGAGAAAGGTCGGTCAACCGGAATAGAAACACGGTTGACCGGAAAAGATATAGAAAGAGAGTGCCGAAAAGAGAACTTGACCACCAGAGGCGGCGGCTAATCGGAGTTCCAAATCTTTGGGAACTCTGCAGCGGAAGTGACGGACAGGTTACAAAGGATGGTACCGCTTTGATACCATGTTGAAAGAGAGAAAGACTTATAAAGAAATTGTGTGTTTCAATTACATAATAAAATGGCGATTATATACACAAGAAGTATTAAATGATTACACATCTTACATGATGTGGGACTAACAACATAGTAAGTAATAACTTCTAACAATTGTGATAACAAGTCTGCAATCAGCATTGCTCATAATCCAGTGCAACATGATCGAACGAAGCATATTGAGGTTGACAGACATTTTATCAAAGAAAAATTAGAGAGTGGTTTGATTTGTACACCCTATGTTTCTACACATGGTCAGCTTGCTGATATACTTACAAAAGGGTTGAATAGTCCAGCATTTCAAACTATTGTATCCAAGCTGGGAATGGAGAATGTATATTCACTAGCTTGAGGGGGAGTGTTGGACGGTGGCCACTATAGATGGTGGTCTCTTGGTCTTATTCCACAGTTGTTTGTGTAGACATTGTTTTTAGTAGCTTATTAATTAGTTGCTTATTTCCTAGGACTAGATTTAATGTATAGAAGCTCCTATATATATTTTTGTCCATGTAAACATTCAGTTTTTGAGATTGAATATACAATATTCATATTCTTCATATTCTAAGAGTTAAGAACCAAATCAACCCCCCCCCCTTTTGGTTCCTATTTTTCAATCAAATTCAATTTCCCTAACATATCATCTCACACACCTAGGCATTTCTCTTCACATGCTTTCATTGGAGAAAGAGTGGTATACTACAAAATCAAGAATGCAGGGGTGAGATAGGGTAGAGGGAGATCAAAGTAGCCAAAGTTGTGAATTCTAGCAATTTTGACAGGATCCGTGAATATATCCCAGGTACAACCAAGACAGTTCTTTTCAGAGTCATGGTGTCCAGCAACTTAAGTTGTGTCTCATACTTGATTTTTCCTTTTTGTTAATGAGTTTCTCAAAAACCATGAAACACACAGCTGGAAAGCTTCACGCACTATAAATCTTTGAAGTTAAAACTAAACCAATTGATTAAGATAACAAAGATCAAATCTCTCAAATGGTTCTTACACAAGTAAGTTTTCATCAGGATAAGCAGATAGATACCCATGCTTCAATAATGATAGTAAGCCAGAAAATATGTCAATATTACCTTGCCAAGTGGGCAGAAAATGCACGGGCAAAAGCATCACCCCTTCTTTTGGCATCATCAGTTCCACCTTCACTTGCTACAGCCTATCATATTTTACATGAGAACCTCACAATCATATACTGCCTTAGAAAGAAATGTATAACAATTTGTCTTTGCACATTTTACTTCCAACAAGATGGAAATGCAGTACAAACAAAACAATAAACCAAATAAGCCAAGGGTCCAGCCCATCAATAAGCTCAATGCAAAACTATAAGATTTTTACAAAGAGCAATTACACTATGTGGTCCAATTGATTAACAGGAAAATTATGAAATACACAGAGTATAAATTATAATATTTTACAGCCATAAAATCCCAATCATTCAATAGATCTTAGGTTCACAGACCGCACAAAGCTTTCTCTCCTAATGTTTGTGTTAAATTTCTATCTGATTCTGAGACTAGTAGCCATTTATTTTAACACTGTCCAGCTGCTAGATGTTTATGGCAAAGGTTCTTTGGTACTTTAGGTGAATTGTGGAGTCATCCAGTAAGCTAGAGCACTGTACAATATGTCAGTCAAAGGTTTTAGGACCAGTACAGAGAGAAAGGCTCTTTGACGGTTTGGAATATCTACAGTTATTTGGTGCATACACTTGGAGAGGAAAACCATGTTTTACAGAGTAAATTTTTGGTGCTGCCTTTTTTATGGGATAAACTGATCTTTTTGGCCTCTTCATGGTGCTCAGATAATTTTTTGAGGTTCTATAGAGGGTTTTGAATGATGGACATGCAGACAAACTCGCAAGCTTTGCTTAGTTGATATGTCTTTCTTGTTTTCCCTGGCGTGTGTGTTACTGTTTCTTGCTTTCTTTAAGGAGGGCATTTTATTCTCTTCATTTTTTTTGATAAAATAAGAAATATTATTAGATGAGAAAAAGAGAGTACAAAGAAAGAGGATAAGAAATCCTCACAAAAAAAAAAAAGAAACAACTAAAACCTATGTGGGAAAGTCCTGCAATAAGGCATGCCAATCCCTTTGCATGTCTACCAAAGAAACACCACTAAAAAGACCATGAGAGGGATGCCAAAAGAGTAACCCTATCCCAAATGAAGTCTAGAGTCAAAAAAAAGTCCTTGAAGATTCTAGCATTCCTTTCCAACCAAATACACCAAAGAACAACATAAACAAAGCACTGCCACAAGATCTTTGCTTCTTTACGTGCACCAAAACCTCTGAACTTGGTAAGGAGAAAAAGATGCAAATCCATAGGGCAAACCCAAGACTCTCCAAATATCCCAAATAGTCTATTCCAAAGATAATTAGCCGTAGAACAATGCAAAAAGAGATGAGCCCCAGATTCCATATCTGAACCACACATAATACAAATATTTGGAGACAAAGCAGTGAGAGGCCTGCGTTTCTGAAGCATGTCATTAGTGTTAATCCTATTAAGAACAGCAATCCAGACAAAAGCTTTGACCTTTGAGGGAACTTTGGATTTCCAGAAGGGTTTATCCAAGAGAAATCTATCCCTGTTATGAGATTGAATCAAGAACTGAAAATAAGATTTACAAGAGAAAACTCCTGATGAATCAGGAACAGAAGAAAGATGAATAGAATCAATTAAAATCAGGAGAGACTCTGACTCACTAACCTCTCTATCATGCAAGTTTCTAAAAAAATGGAAGTTCCAAGAGAAGTTATTGTGAGAAAAAAATTGGCAAATAGGGGCATTATGTAAAGAAGATAGGCGAAAAAGCCCTGGAAAAGCCTAAAAAAAAGGAACAGAACCAACCCAAATATCTTCCCAAAATTTAATACAAGAGTCATCACCTAGGTGCAAGGACAAGAGAGAATTAAAGGAAGGAAGACCTTGAGAGATAAATTTCCAAGGACTAACATGAGACACTCTACTTGCAGAATTGGTATCCCACACATTCGGATGCAAACCATACTTCGAATAACATGATGCCATAAAGAAGAAGGTTGTAGAGGAAAACGCCAAAGCCATTAGTTGCCAGTGTCTTGTTCTTGGACACCAAGTTACCGAGATCCAACCCACCCTCCTTCTTAGGTCTACAACAAACCTCCCAACTAACAAGGTGGTCTCTACTAGAATCTCCCACCCCCGACCAGAGAAAGTCCCTCATAACTCTCTAATTTCTGAGCCACAGCTACAAGAATACGAAAAAGGGAGAGAAAGTAAAGAGGGATACTAGATAAACAAGACTGAATAAGAGTGATTCGACCACCCAAAGAGAAAAAGACACCCTTCCAACAATCTAACCGCTTAAAGATCTTACAAACCACCTGGTCCCAAAAGGAAATAGCACAAGGATTACCTCCCAAAGGAATCAGAAGGTAAGTGAGAGGCCACTGAAGAATTTGACAACTTGCTAAAGTAGCAAAAGCAGACAAAATCTGATTGTCCACATTCACACCCGCCAAACCACTTTTTGCCAAATTAATCTTAAGACCTTTAATGACCTCAAAGAACCTCAAAATAGTCAAAGCATTAAAAAAAGAATCAACATCAAGTTCCAAGAAGAAAACTGTGTCATCGGCAAACTGAAGATGAGAGACTAAAACCTCCTCAGAACCAACAGTTAGCCCCTTAACCAACCCATTATTTACAGCTCTAGACACTAAACGGCTAAGCACATCGACCACAAATGTAAAAAGAAACGGAGATAAAAGATCTCCTTGTCTCACTCCCCTTTGACCCTTAAACCAAGATTTAGGTTACCCATTCACTATGACTAAAAAGGTGGAAGAGGATAAGCACCCCGAAATCCAATTTCTCCATCTTATCCCAAACCCTTTCCTATCCAAGACTTTGTCCAAAAAACCCCAACTAACACGATCATAAGCTTTCTCAAAGTCTAACTTAAAAACAAGACCATGTTTTCTCTTGGATCTAACATCATCCACCACCTCATTAGCAATGAGAGCAGCATCAAGAATTTTCCTTCCAGGAATAAAAGCACTTTGGTTCTTAGAAATGGTATCAGAAAGGACCTCACTTAACCTGGAAGTAAGAACTTTTGTTATGATCTTATAAACGCTAGATACTAAACTGATGGGTCGAAAGTCCTTTACTTTAATCGACCTATCCTTCTCGGGAATAAGAGAGATGAAAGTTGAGTTCATGCAAACTACAATTTTACCATTAAGGAAGAATTCAACAAACACCCTAAGGAGGTCAGGCTTGACAATATCCCAGCAATTTTGAAAGAAATCAAAAGTAAAACCATCAGGACCAGGCGCTTTGTCTTTCCCCAAACTAAAAACAGCCCTAGGATTTCCTCCTCCTCAAAAGGCCTTTCCAACCAACGAGCCTTATCCGAAGCAAAGGGACACCAATCCAAATCCTCAATGAAAGGCCTAATAGGCATATCTTCAGCGAACAACTCAGAGTAGAACCTAGAGATTTCAGCAACAATGACCTCAATATCTCTAACAACACTACCATCCTCAAGTTCCAGCTCCTTAATTAAGCTCTTTCTACGCCTTCCAGAAGCCACCCTATGAAATAACTTGGAATTAGCATCCCCATCCTTAGCCCATTGAAATTTCATCTTTTGTCTCCGACTAGATTCTTCCCTATGCAGAATTTCATCTAAATCTAGTCTTAGCTTCTGCCTCCTAGCACACAGAACCTCTGAGTGATTACCCTCTAACTCCAACCTATCCAACGAGTCAATCTCTTTCAAAATATTTTCTTTTCTAATCCGAACGTCCCCAAAGACCAACTTATTCCACTCTTTCAGCTTTTCCTTGAGAAGTTTTAATTTCCTCATAATTTAAAGACCTTCCCAGCCCTCAACAGAAGTTGTACTCCAAACTTCCTTAACAAAAGGGATAAAAGAGTGATGACTAAGCCACATGTTCTCAAACCTAAAAGGAGTAGGGCCCCAACTTATTCTCTTCTTTTTTTTATATAAATATATATTGACATAAGTAAAAAATGATATAGGCTTATTCACTTGATTATATTATCAGTTTGGTTGCTGCAAGAGATTGTCTTTATCACAACAAGTAATACCTAGAGTTATCTTTCATAGTTTTGTTTCTTATGTGAATGGATGTATCCAATTTTATTGTGTTTGTGACATGCAAAGAGACACGAGCACAAAAGTAGCTAGGGGTTCAATAGAACATGATTACCTTGTCCACAAGATCTGGCAAGTGCTCTGACAAAATAGTGAGCCAATATCTACATCAGATACAAATTGTGTTAGCTACAAGAGAAACACCAGAAACTAAGAAGCCCTAATTAAGCATTAATCAACAGTAATTTACTTACTCTAATTCACTGTGATCTGCGAGATCAATTGTATTGGGCTCATACCTGTAGAGACGCAATTTAATATTTGTTATTAAAAAAAAATACTGATAACATACAATGACCTTATAAAACTGAAATTTGAAAAAAGTAACAAAAAATTCAGTGATGAATAAGCAAGCAAGCCATAGTCAATAAATATAAAGCAAGCATATTAAGTAAGAAAAGTGGCTTATTATGAGAATGAAAGGATCAAATCTTGACCATTGGATCTTACATGGATGGTCAAGACTAGAGATTACTTAAACAAAGTCTAATGGTCAATATTTGTTCCTTTCACAATAAACCACTATATCCATCTTCTTTGGCAATTTAAAATACCAAAACATATCAACACAAGGGCAGCCCAATAGATGGAAAATTATTAATCTCAGAACAGCCACCACATTCAGCAATCATGCTTACGTTTTTGGATCTGCTAGTAACGGAAACACCTCCAAAGTCGGTACTAGATGGAGAACACCAACATTGAGAGCACTTGCATCAGGTCGCAGAGTACCTCCTTTTGACAAAGGAACTTCAAAACCCCCAAGTCCAGTAGTTCCAGCAGGTGGAGTCATTGGCACAGGTGCAGTAATCTCAGTTCCCTTTTGCAAGAACTTCTCCATCCACGAAATCTGCATTGAAAATCAGAGTGAAAATGAAATGTAATTAGTGACAGAAACTGTATTGAAACTGAATCTTATTTATCAAACAATGGAGTCTCCTTACAACAGAGCAAGTTCTCTGTAAAACTGAAAAACAGTATAGAATTAAAAAGAAAGAAAGAAAAATGACCAAGAATACTGCAAGTAGCAATATCCAGTCACACCCAATTCCACCCTGAAATTATTCACGTTTTCCCCCTCTTTCTCTCCCATCACACCAGAATCCTGCTCCCCACTCTCCTTCTGCCAACTGTCCCCTTTGTTAAGCCCCTCTTCCTCTCTCTCCTCTAACCGATTCCACCTCTGTCCCATTCTCTCCGTTAAGTGCAATTCCCATCATACCAGAATCCTGCTCCCCACTCTCCTTCTGCCAACTGTCCCTTTTGTTAAGACCCTCTCCCTCTCTCTCCTCTAACCAATTCCACCTCTGTCCCATTCTCTCCGTTAAGTGCAATTCCCTCCTTACCTTCCACATCTCCATTTAGGCCCAGCACCTATTATATAACTCTTTTCTTCCTATTGTAAACGTGGGTAAAGGGCATGTCAAATACATAAAAACGTAAAAGTCTCAAACAGATTGAGCTGCATTTGAACATAAGAAAAAGAACTAAACAAATAACTGTAAAGGGCATATCAAAGTCGGAACCATCTAGAAGAATTTACAAGAAATTATAAAATCGATCAACCAATAGTAATTCAAACTGATGACTAAGCTTAGCAGACATGCTCATTTGCTGCATTAAGCATATTTCTTGTCAGATAAAATGTAAACACTGCTCCCTCTCTTTCTATGTATTCTAAGTAAAATCTTGTCAATATCTGTAATTTGGTTGCTTCTTTCATTTTAAACAAATCATAGCAGAGGAAACAGGTGCACCTCAGAAGTATAACAAAACAAGATACCTAATTCACTACATTACAATAACAGTATTAACACAGGAAAGTCAAACAACTAATCAAAGAAAAGAAATGCCAATTAAATTAGTAAACCCACCACATAGACAGCAAAGCACCAGAATTTGTAGGGATTTAACACAAGAAGAATCAATGTTAACATACACTTATATGCAGGAGCTTTTCACAAGTTCAGCTTGTTAGCAATCTTTACAAATATTGACAATGATGCTTCCCCATTTAACAACCTTTACTTCTTTCTTTTTCATTTATAATTTCATGCTTCATATTTAAAGGCTCTTTCATTATTCATTTATAGATTCCATCCTTTCTGTCTTTAGTAGTTATCCAAGTTGGTAGGCAATTATTCCAATTCAATTGAATAGGATTCCAGGGGATGACATGAAAAATTATTCCAGAGAATCTCATTAGTGGAGTTACTTTATCAATTTTATTATTGCAACTTCAAGAGACACCTCTGACACAATAAAGTGGGACCTTCTTGATACTAATGGAATTGATGCCCCATTAAAAACACATTCTTATTAAATAGACTTCTCTATAACTGAGAAGTTAAGCAAAAACATCTGAAGATTTTTTTTTTTTATTAAAAAATCTAAAGATTATCCATTTATCTCAAGCTCGCAACCAGCACAAATCAGATATTTTCAATTCCTATCACTTACCTTCTCATTCAAATCTCCAAGTGCTGGGCCATGTATCTTGCCTCCTGTATATGGAGCACCCATTGGGAACCTTTCAACTAACTGATGCACCATGAGGTCATCTAAACCATGTTTCTCATAGCTCATAAATGCACCAAAAGCACCCAGAAATCCTTCATGTCGCAAGAACATTGCTTGTGCTTCCCCTTTTGACCTAAAATGAAAAATTATATAAATCGCAAGACAATATAATAATTCAATTTAAAAGACAGAAAAAATTTCTAGCCAGGTCAAGTCGTTAGGCATTTTATGTACCAGAAGTGAACTGCAAAAGAAATAGTGTCCATGGTATAGGCATGACCCCTTATAAAAAATCCTCCAAAAAAGATTCGCTTCAACCCAAATCGTAATGCATTCAAGTAAGATATCTACGCAGAAGAGATGAAACGAACACAAGATTGGTCAGGTACTTGCTGAAAGAACAGATACGGGAATAGAACATGAAAATTACTGAAGGAAGATTCCTGATAATGCTACAAAGTATCATCCAGAACCAGAACTAGTGTCATGGATCATCTTCACAGATTAGAAGTGTCTCTATATTTTCTTTAGGTTGCATTTGGATCAAAGGAAACTATTTCTGGAAAATCTTTCTAAGGAAAATAATAAATATAAAAATCAATGTATCATCTCTTAGATCTTAAAAAGGAAGGTTCACTAATTGTTAAAGAACTAGTATAAACTTGTGTCTATATTATAACAAAAATAAAATTTTCCGCAAATATTTGTAGAAAAGCTTCTAGAAAGAATATATTCTTTCATTTATATACATATTGTAAGAGATATAAAGCCATTCATGAGCCTCCACCTAGCAGGTTAAGCCTTTAGAAGAGTTGGTCCTTGGCATGGTAACAAAGCCTCTATGACCAAGTGGTCAAGAGTTCAGCTCTTGCCACCCCATTCTTGTAATAAAAAACTGGATTTCAGCACAAGGTAGAGTGGGCCTATGCATTGTTCACGTTTCAAGCTCTAGTGTGAAGGGGTATGTTAAGAGGTATAAAACCATTCATGAGCCTCCACCTAACAGCTTAAGCTTTTAGGAGAATTTGTCCTTGACACATGTATAGTTAAAGTAAAATTTGACGTTATTCAATCACCTAAACACAGAACTTCATATTTCTACATGTCTAATTTATAAAACTGACCCTCAAGAGATTTCAATCAATGAAATGAAAACAGGATAAGCTGAATGAAACAGTATAAATATTAACCAATAATTTCAAAATCTGCATACATTTGGCAGCTTATATTTATGCATAAAAAAAGGGGATAAAATTATAATTGTCAGCTCACTTGGCCAATATTGTATGAAATCATGCGAAGAAGAGAGAGTGATATATCTTCAGGTCTGTAGTCTTCAAGCTCCTTTTTTTCTGATATAGTTTTGCCGAAACTTGAAGCAATAGTGGAAGCTGATAGGCCAATCTAGGATTATTTAATACCAGAGAATACTCAGTCATGTTGATTGATAAAAAAGATCAAATGATTCATATCTATCTACTCCATAAAGTTAATTTGGAATAGTTTTTTCTCTATAGGATGAATATTTATATGGCAATAAGATCTACTGCAAAATTCACCTTAGAATAGTCCAAACCACCATAAATGTCCCCAACAAGCATGTCAATAATTCTATTATCTCCTTTCTGACTCAGCTCAAGCAACTCATCAAAGCTGGAATTCATTTCAACAAACAACTTGTCAATAGTTCAAATATAGCAGTAGATCAAAATAATAAGGAGTCAAATGAAAATGACCTCTTGCATTTTGTCAACAGTCTCCCCAAGCCCCAATAAGTACCACCACCAACATTTGTCCCACTAACCCTTTCAAACTTCCCTTCCCCATCAACCTATGTCAACACATATTAAAAGTGTAGATCACAACCTGTTAGTCTTTATCAAACATAATCCACGAGATCAGAAGTTTACTAAAATTAGGAAACAAGACAAAATGTACCTTGATCATACTAACACCAGACCCAATATTAACTAGAAGGTAAGGGAACAAATCATTAGGGTCAATTTGAACAAACTCTTTCTGGCCCTCCATGTGTGTGAAAGCTTCATGGCGAATTGCCTACTAATCAGAAAAAGAACAACTATTGACGGTGACAAAGAAAAACTATAGACCAGTTAGCAAGAATGAATTAATAGAATAGAAAACACACTTCACATATTCCAAACTAAAGGATAGAACTTGTTTTATTACAACAAAAAAGGGTTAACATAGTTCTCAATCAGATCTTGCTTAATAGCAAGAAACATGTGATGTCAAGAAGGAAAACACAGAAAAGAGCAACAGTCAGCTATAGCTATATAAAAATTATGTTAACACATAAAACTTTAAGCATATTCCTTCAACCAATTTGCGAATAAAATGAAGCATCAATGAGAATGTATAAAAATATATAATGCCATTCCAATCTTGCCTATTGATTGGCTCTTTACCTTCTGAAAGAACGATAAAACACAATAATCTGACTCAAAGAAGCAAAGTTAGACAGACAGTTTTTCTACCTTTAATTATTTATTTTTTATTATTTATTTGAATAAGTAAGGAGTACCTACTCATATTTATGATAACTATCACATAAGGAAAAGAAGATAATGCATAATGCGAAGATTCATACATACATTTCAACTCAAAAGACACAATGTGTCCTCCATTTCAAGCTGACTTAAACAAAATGCAAGCAAAACAGACAATTTTAAACAGGGATCCACCTTTAGCAAGAAATTAGCACCTGCCACAAGACAATCCATTTCATCTTCTTTGTCAAGACTAACCCCAAGTCTTTCTTTGAAAAGGTCAGCATACTTGTATGCTCCACCACCAGTAGCCTTTGTAACAAAATGAATACGTTAATTTAGTGCTTCAACAGCATCAAAAAAGAATACAAGCAGTAAAGTACTACAAAATTGCCTATATTCACAGCTTTCTAAAACAGATATTGTTACAAATAATACCAACAACATATGAAACAAATAGAAACATCCTTAATTTTGGTTTTTATACAAGGGGGCAAAGCAACTCAGTTATCATTTTTGCAATAACTACTTCTACATGTGCCATGTGATAAGTAGTAATAAGTTATAGCCTCATGCGTGCAAGCTAAAATAAATTTCAATTCATAATTTGAAGATATGATATAATCCATACAGAAAAAGATAATAGAATCAAGCTTCTGAATGAGCCCAAAAAACAGACAAAAACTCAAAGTTACCTTAATTATGGCATTCCGGTCAGCTACAGCATCAGTGTAATGTGATTCCAACCCTATAAGCAAGAAAAAGTTCATAATCATTAATTCATTAAGTTGTAATAATGTGCTAAAAATTTGTAGAAATATTGAATGTAGTTGAATCACACAGGACCAACAAAACTATAAAATGATATTGAATGCGCAGTACTATTATAGCAATCAAGTATGGTAGAGAGGAGACTATAAAAATAAGTAAACTGAACAAGACTATACCACCACAGTGGAGCTGCTTTGAATAAATGAAATCTAAGCACTCATTAATCTTCCTTGTCTCAAACTTCACAAAGTGAAGCCTCCCACCAAGAATAGGGTAGCTTCTCCTGTTACCATTAGAAAGTCCCAGTCGCTCCTTCACACTTCTCTTCCTTTTATCATTGGCTGATTGGTCTTCATGTCTTGAAAAGTACACCAACTTTATCAGAGATCCTGTCCATATAATTGAATAAGCTTAAGTTTCAGGCCTACTTCAAATGCTACCAACTACCAACCTTTTTTTTTCTAAAAATTAATTAAATTAATATAGAATTTACCAATCTTACTACATTGAATATGAAACAAAAAGTAAAAAGCCCAAAAAGAAAAAAGGTCAAACTGCTATAGGTACTGTCATAGGGTTCAATCCTCTTTTCTTCATTTTTTTCTCCACAAGAGATCAAAGAACACCATAAAAAAGAGACACGACCAGGCCCAAAAGAATGATATAAAACAAGAATAAAAGAGAACAAAGAATCTTTTTGGGTTGAAAAAGGGAAGTTCCTCAAAAGATGGCAATTGTTTCATATATTTCACATACTGCTTCATGACAGAGAGAGTAAGCAGAAAATGCTAACTAAACTCTAACCTCCCCCCAGAAAAGAAAACACAACAAAAACCACACAGCAACAAAAAGAGTGAAATGAAATGAAGGTCGTAAAGCATATTAGGTAGGAAGTAAGAAGGACAAACAATTTTCAAAAAACCAAAACAGGACCTCACATCACCAATAAGCATTAAACATGAATGTTAATATCATCATTATACCTCCAATGTCAAGAGCCAAATGAGATAAATCATCAGATTGATTGGGCAATAAAATGGTGGGATTCTTCTCCTCCACATTCCCTTGAATTTCAGCTTTGCTGACATCAAGTTGAGGCCTTGAACTCGACCTGTGAATAGAATTGCCTGCTGGAGGAGCCATGTCTCTGTCCCCTTGACCACCCTGACCCTCCTCCTTGTCCTTGACCACGGTCCTATTATTATTATGTGAGCGTTTGTTGTTGTTGTTCCTCTCAGTGTCTTCTTGGTCCTGTTCCTCTTCGTCAATTCCAAGAACTTGTTGATGATCCTCATCTACCAAGCCAGCCATTTATATAAGATCCCACCAAACTGCCTCCGTCACAGGCTATATTTGGTTACTGGTCCTATCCTACACTGTAACAAATAAAAACCAACGCAAATTTTTTATCCATTCCAAGTTCATGGTAAAAAATAAATAAATAAATTAGTATTTTTCATTAACATTAACATGGGAATTTTTTATACGGAAACACTATCATGGGAGATAGCTTGTGTACCTAAAAAACAACAACAAATGAGAGTGAAGCCATTTTTACATTAATTAAATTATAATTTATTATTACTCTGGTTCAACAAAATTTAAAAAAAAAAAAATCAAGTTTTTCAAATTGGTGATGGAAAAACGAAAGGTAGAGATTGAATGCATTTAGCCATCTAGCACTCCGAGGAAACGGGTTTTCATAGCAAAAGTGAGAGTTACATTGGAAAGGATAATAAAAAAAATAAAAAAAACGTGTAATTGAGTTCAGATGAGATCGTGGGCCAACCCAATCATGATTCATGAACGAAAAGAGATAAAAGGTACTGTGAGATATATAAGAGATTAGTGAAGAAGTGAAAAGGACTTTGGGAAGTGAAGACCGAAGCTAAGACCAAAGTACTGTACAAGGGAATCATAAACATGATGCTACTACCTTCGATAGAAGAGGAAGGAACAGAAAGCAAAGCAGCCTCTGTGGAGATGCAAATGTTTCTATGATAATTAATAAATAACTATTGTTGTTGTGGACGGCGCACGTACAGAGAGACAAAGCTGTTGATCAGTTTTGGTCAGAAGTGAACTCTTATTCACCGTATACGCGCCAAGAGAGCGCGTGGTGTTACGCGAATTGCTACTTTCTCTCGTGCTACGGTCCACTGCTGTGAATTTTTTAATATCAAAGATGCGACGATAAAAGATCAGTTAATCACTTAATTGCTACTTTCTATCCCTTAAATATAGGATAAGAGTGTTTAAATCTGAATCAAATTCATTTAAATTTAAAAAATAAAAATTGAACTAAATTGATAAATTTTATTTTTTATTTTATAAAAATTATTTTTAGTTGGATTTGGTTTTCAATTTTAATTTTGAAATTAAACCCAATAAAATTAAACTTGTTAAATTTATAGACATAACTTTTTTATAATTTATATACTTATAAATCATTAAATTTTAACTTATTGTTATTTTTATGAAAATTATAAGCGATGCAAATTTGTTGTTTGTATTTATAAAAGTTTTAGGCTAATTTAATTTAATGTTAATTGGGCCATGAAAATACAAAAAAAAAGAGTAATTATACATTAATTAAATTCTTTTTAAGAAAAAGAATGCTTAACAAAACAAATTAATTGAATTAAATCCAACCAAATCAATTGTGATTAGTTTGGTTTGATTTTTTCTCTAACCAAAGCTAAACTTATCAATTCTTAACATAAGATAATTGATTGGTTCAGTTTGAATAAATTTCTCCTCAAAGTTGAATGAATCTAAACTACGAATATTTTTACTTACTTATCATCATCCAACAAATGCTAAATACACTCCATTGAAGGGAGATTTAACTTCGTAAATCTCTATTTTCTCTCAATCGCATGAATAATCCACCAAGTCAGCCAATTTATTACTCTATAAGATACCTACTTGAAAGCATATAACTATTATATTTATCCTACACTGGGGAAAAAGTAGGGATGGCAATGGGGCGGGGCGGGAGCAGATAGTGCTCCCCTCGCCCCCGTCCTCATCTCGTCACGGGTATCCATTTATGATTTCACGGGTAGCGGGAGGTATCTCATGGATATCGCATGGTAGTTAATAATTTAAAATAAAATTTTAAAAATTATAAAAAAATATAAAGAAAATAAATTTTAACACCATATATTACAACTTTGTTCAATAATCTAAGATTCTTCAAAATTAAAAGAATATTATACATGACAAACTAAATTCAATTATATTTTGTAATAATCAATTTACATAAATAACTATTACATAAATAGTATATATTTTTTAACAAGTTTTATCATTATGGACTCATTCAATAAAAAATCATTTCAAAATAATAAAAAGATATGTATTTTCATCTCATCTCAACGTAAAAAAGAAAAAAGAAAAATAATATATTATACATATTAAATGAAAAAATATATCTTAATGAGTTTGCGGGTCATTGCATGAAAGACACTATAATCCCCCCCTGCCCCCATTTATTAAACGGGCACCCATCCCCCGCCCCATTGCAGGTAATCCCTGCGGATCTCCGCGGGCACGGATAATTTTGTCATCCCTAGAAAGAAGATTGACATAAGTATAAGTATGATAAAATCTTGCCTCCAAATGTGAAGATAACTTGGATAGGCCAAAAACAAAGGAAAGAATTAGAAAAAATGGGAGCCTTCAAATCCAAACAGAATTAGCAAGAACAGCGCCAATATTAAGTATGGGAATTTCAATAAAAAGGAATATTAGATCTTGTAAACAACCTCAGAATCCAAATAGAACAATTTATAAGAAGAAACCAAAGAACCCTCAAATGCCAATGGTGAAATCAAGGATAGCTTACAAGGACAAATAGTAGTGGCAAGAAAATTTATACACATGAGACCACATTTTAGAAATTTTTAACCTTTTTAGTATCTCAATGTATATAGGGTTATTGCCTAGGGGAACATTTTTGGAATCTTGTATTTGCTGCAATATTTATTGTTTGAGACTTGGTCCTATTTGTAATGACTCCATATTATGAATGAAATGCCATATCTTACATCTAGTCCTTTTTCTTCATTTTATTTATGATTTATGCTCCTAGTTTTGGATTTTGGTTTGCACGATCTTGGTTGCAGTTAAGGCCTGGCTCTGGTTGTAGTTTGGGTATGGTTTTGCTTTGTAAGGGTTCGATGTAAGGGTCAAGTCAAGCAGGTCATGTGGAAGTCTTGTTTTAGGGTGAGATCGTGTGCATGTTATGTGCATGTCATGCAACTTTGCAGTTTTGGTTTTAAATCAATTTAGTTCTAGTGTGCATTACTGGCTTTAGTTTAGTGTATTGCAAGGTTCTAGTGCGCATTACAGGTCATGTGCAGATCATGAAGTTCATAACAGGTTGTGATTTATGGTCTAGCTTGTTTTGTGATTTATGGTATGTTTTAAGGGTCGTTATGTAAGGGTGTGCAAGTCTAGTTTGGTGCATTACTATTCTGGTGCAGTTTTGGTTTAGTGCATTACAAGTTTAGTTTGGTTTGGTGAATTACAAGTTCTAGTTTGGTGCACTACATATTCCATTTTAGGTTTAGTCTAGTTTTGATTTGCATTATAGATTCTAGTTGTATACACTATTGGGTTCTAGTTTGCATTAGAGGTCTAGTGTAAGTCCGGCTTGGTTTGGTGCATAATTATTGGTCTGGAGACAGGTTTTATCCTGGTTGTGGATTACAAGTTTGGTTTCATGTAGGTCTAGTTATTGCTTTGTTGGTCCTTTAAGCTTTTAAGAGTGTACAACTGAATTAGTCTTATGAACTGTGAAGGTTGCATGCATCTATATGATATGTTTTCCAAGTTTACTTCCCAAAGCCAATTTTACTAAGAAAAGATCTAGTGTGTGTTTGGCATGGATTTTTTCACTATGCAAATAAATTTTTTTTTAAAAAGTTAAAAAAAGTTGTTTGCACAGTATTATAACATTTTTGGCAAAATTAGCTTTAGTTTTTGCACGAAATTCAATGTAAAATAAAATTTTTTTGAAGCTAATTTTCATAATGCTGAAAATTAAAGCTTATGATTCTAGCTTATAGATTATTCTTTACACTTTGATATGTAAATACTATTTTGTCCTCAATCAAATAATTTTTTTAATCTTTTTATACCTATTTTAATGCATAAAAGTGATTTTTTTTATACCAACCAAACGAATCAGATTAGCTTAAAATCACTTTTCAGCTAATATATCCAAACATAAAAATGATTTGATTATAATCGATGATAATCGATTATAACAAAAAGTTTTTATACAATAATCGATTACTAAGTATAATCAAATTTTTGTAACTTTTCCAAACACACACCTAGTGTTAAGATTAGTTAAGTGGAATAATAGTTATTTTGTAGGTCAACTAGAGGCAATACTCATCAAATGGATGTGTTTTGTCTTTGCTGTAATATATAAAATGTCATTGTTATAACAAATTCTATTGCTATTGTAGAACATAATTGCTTTTTACATATGGATGCATAGTTGTGTAACCTAGACTAGAGGTTGACTCAGCCAGAGGGTCGAATCACTGGATAAGCAGTCTGATCGTGAGTCGAGTAGTTGAACTGAAAAACACTGACAAATAAAGAAAAAAATGCTACATGAATTCATTGACTAATTAATTGATATAATCAAATCATACAAATCAATTCATTCACTAATCTATTCAAATTATGCTATATAATGCATATACTAATTAATTCATATAGTGAAAATATGATGAAATCATTTACTACGCTATAATCAAATTACCTTAATTGAGGCAAATTTTAATATATTTCCTTCCTTGGTCACTAGATATCCTTTGTTTTTTATTACCTCATTTTAAAAAAAAATAGTTCAAAATAACAATTTTTATATATTTTAGTCATAAAATCAAATTTCTTTGCTTATTACATAGAAGTCCAATTAAGAATTCGTGTTAATTGTTGGATTCGGGGCTTAGGCAAAGGATGAGACCAAACGAGAACAAGCAAAAACCTTATATATCATTTCAAAGTATAATTGACAAGGTGAAGAACTTATTAGACAACTTCAAAAAAATGGCAGCATATATCAAAGAACAAAGGATAATACACACCTAAAATAGGAGAACAAAGGTTGCAAATGCCTCATTTCGATGCCAAAAATAAATGTGCCCCACTTTGATGCTAGAAATGGTTGTGCACAATGCACTGCAACCTCACTTCAATGTTGGAAGAGCTCCACTTTGATGGAGATAGTTATAGCTGTCACTTCACACTACAACCTCCCTCCAGAAACAAGCCTTTTGCTTGTTTGTGTCTCAACTCTCACGCAAAATGGGAGGGCAAAAATGGTGGCAAACAAAATGACATCGTTTTATGATGAAAGATTTTTTGCTAATATAATAACTGGTTTAAATAGAACTTGACATGTTACGAGTCAGTCTGGGTTTGACTGGGTCAATAAAAAAAAATAGTCCATACGCATGACCAGACCTTCTAAGGACTCGATTAGTGAGTTTTTCAAACGAATCGGCCAGTCCGATCAAGGTTGTACAACTATATCTGGATGTTTGAATTGAAGTTTTTATTACTCCTATTGAATGGCTGCAATCATTTCATTGATTACTTGAACATATTTAGTTAAAGTATTTGGGCACATAGAAAAGTTTGATAACTTCAATTCATTCAATTGATTACATATCTACACGCCTCTATCAGATGGTGCTGCAAATATATCGTTGAGTTATTTTGCAATTGCCTTGCATACTTTGGTTTACAGTGATCTATTCAATGTTTTCAAAACCGAATTGAAGATCAAACCAATGAGAGCTCTAAATCATAGTTCAATTGGTTTAATAAGCTAAATTGATGGTTCAACCCTAATTGAGGTGAACAATATAATAAAAAATGATTGAACCAAAAACAAGATAGATCGATTGAATCGGCCAGTCTAGTCCAATTTTATGATCCAATTTTTAAAATATTGGATCTATTGTGTTGATAATCATCCTTTTTCTAGATAATTGCTCCTTTTCTAAGTCAAATACTCAAAATGCATGTTATAAGTGTTGTGAATGCATTGTATTCTTCTAAGCTCCACACTAAATGATTTTCACATGATATACTTCTTAGTCCTAGTAGCTGTCATTATTTTAGTCTGATTATTCTTATTCTTATTGAATTAACTCCAACATCATATGAAGTAACTATTTGAATTCAACAAATAAAATCCAAGATAAGTTAACAAAATGGAGTTAAAACTATGTGAACCATAACCTTAATCATTAGTAAAAATGTATACAAGATGGTGTGTGCAAAATTGTAAGATTAATAAGCATAGAACATAAATATTTGACAAAAACACTTTGAGAATGATAGTAATTGAGAAATAAGGTTCAACATATTCAATATTTAACATTTATCACAAAGGCATTACATACTTCTATTTCTATGCTTTGCTGCACAATAATATTCACTATTTCATAAAAATGACATTAGAGACTCACACCTAAATTAAACTCATGTCAAACACCTACAATTTCCTACACAATACATCAAACATGAAAGCAAAATAATTCCCCCAACCACCCAAGATGCGACCAACATCATACACATAAACTCTCTTTGTGTGCAAACAAGTTTAGCATCAACCCTATGAGTTTTCTCTTTTTCCAATAGTTCATCAATTATCTCCTTAATTTGCTCCTTCATTTGGCTGCCATTGTTAATCATGGAAATTTCAAATGAATGTGGAGTGTTTGCTTAGCAAAAGAAATTGCAAGAATCTAATTTTTTCCAACTTACACAAGCATAAAAAGGCCTACCAAATTGCTACTTGTCTTCACTCTTCTCGATTGAGTGACATAATCTCAATGTTAGAATAAAAATGAACACATTAGGTATAAGGATGAAGTATACATACCTCCAGCCATAACACTACAACCAAAAGCACATAGCTCTCTGGACAAAAGAGTTTAGAGTTCAGAGTGTATAAGAGATCTTCTAACCTATAACCTATTCTATAGTTTTGTAATGGTGCCTTAGTTGATGGTCACACATGCAATTTATAGGCTAGGTTAAGAACCTTTAAAATACCATCTTTAATTATTTCCTTTCATCAAGGTAAATCAAAAGTCATATGACATAATTCTCATTGGATGCTCAACCATAACTTACATGATTATTGTCAAAAAGAAAAAAGAAAAGAAAAACTTACATGGTTTAAGCATATAATATGCTTAAACCATAACATATGTCATAAATTGTGACATTAAATTTTTCACACATGTGAGCTACATTAAATTTATATTATTGGCATAACTTTGTAACTCACCTAATTAAATTATGACTTATCATATTTCTACACGTGAACCACATTATTTTCTTATACACAGTTACATAATTGAGCTTCATTTCCATTTATTGGGAGTGGCTGATGAACAATTGGAGCTCTAACAAACTTAACATCTAAAAATAAATGGAGCTAAAGGAGAAAAACTAAACCTAAAAATAGATGGAATTTGGAAAGACCAGAAACCTTGAAATTGCAAGAATCCAATGGAGCTTGTGGTTCTTCATCAAAATTGCAAGGTGTTGAAATCCAACGGAGCTTGTGATTCTTTATTTAAGACTTTCTTTGTTCTTCTTCTATAGCTTCATTCAAAGAGGTAAGCTGCTCTTTGTAGGAGAATTGCTTATAACCTTTTTTTTTTTAATGTTTTGCTTTTAATTTTAAAAAGTTATAAAAAATAGATAAAATTATAGTTTAATAGAGGGCTCATATTTGGTTACTAAGTTAGTGACTTAACAAGAAGTGGATGAAATGTTCTATTATTGTAATTGTTATAATTTATGAATTAATTAAAATAATTTTAAAATTTATGGTACTAGTTTACAAACAAATCAAAGTTTAGGGGCTCTAGGAGAGAACATAAATATACGATGTTCTAGGAGAGAAAAATATTGTATTTTTATGGGTGTGTTGTAGGAGAGAACACAAATTTATGATGTTTTTACATAAACAAGTCAAGCTTCATGGATGAAAGTTTCATTGATTTGAAAAAGAATCTTATTAACACAAGTTTTTTAAATATTTTTTCAATACTTATCACTTAAAAAAATTATTAAAAGAGAAATACTAATAATTTTTATTTTTGAATCAATAATATTGAAAAGAAAAGAATATATTATTAATATTAGATGTTGTTTGTTTTATTTTTTATTTTTTATTTTTAATTAATATATTTTTATTAATAATTACAAAATTATTATTTTATTTTATTTTTAAATTTTTATAAAAGAATAAAAAAAATCTTTTTATGATGCTTTTACAAGACTATTATTATTATTATTATTATTATTATTATTATTATTATTATTATTATCTTTGATACCATTCATCGTATCAAAGAAGCCAGTCACAACACCGACCCTCCTTCTTTTTTATCTCAACACTGCATCATCATCTTCCTCACCCACATACTTTCCAGACTCCATTCAAAATTCCTTTTCTCATCTCCCAAGCAACCATGTCTGAACCAGCACCTTCCACTCAGAGGTACCGCATAGGCTACGCCCTCCAACCCAAGAAGATCCAAAACTTCCTTCGAACCTCCCTCCTCGATTACGCCAGTCAACATGGCATCGATCTCATCCAAATCGACCCCATTAAACCCTTAATCCAACAGGGCCATTTCCATTGCATCATCCACAAACTTCACCCCCAAGATTGGAACAAACTACACTTGAACGAGTATTTGGCAAAACACCCAAATTGTGTCATCATCGATTCTCCAGAGCAGGTGGAGCAGCTCCACAATCGAGTTTCAATGCTCGATGCGATGACCCAGTTGCGAATCTCTCTTGAAAACGACACCGTTGGGGTTCCAAACCAAGTATTCGTCGATTCCAACGCAATCGAAGAACTGGATTTGACTCTGCGATTCCCCGTTATTGCAAAACCTTTGTTTGCTGATGGCACTGCCAGTTCTCACAAACTGTGTTTGGTTTTCGACCGCGAAGGGCTCAGAACATTGAACAACACTGCCATGGTGCTGCAAGAGTTCGTGAACCATGGAGGTGTTTTGTTTAAAGTTTACGTTGCTGGGGAACACGTCAAGTGCGTTAAACGAAGGTCCTTGCCTGATATATCAGAGGAGAAGGCCAAAACGTTAAAGGGAATGATCAATTTTTCTCAGATATCCAACTTGAACGTGCAGGAGAGCAGCAACAACAGTGAAAACAACATTGAGAAAGCGGAAATGCCTCCTCAGAGTTTGATAACGGAGTTGGCAAGAGCGTTGAGGGAGGCAATGAGGCTTAACCTGTTCAACGTGGATGTGATTAGAGATGCCAATGATTGTAACAGGTACCTTGTGATTGATATCAATTACTTTCCCGGGTATGCAAAGTTGCCGTGTTATGAGCCCTTTCTCACCGATTTTTTGTTGGATTCTGTACGCAGCAAGACTGCGTAGGTGAGTAAATCTTTAACTGGTTACTGGAGGATGATATGATGTGGAAGGAATTAATGTCGTTCTTAGCTTTATAGACCATGTAGACTATATGATAGTTCATTAGTAATCTGTTTATGTTTCTAACGTTGCCTAGATTGGTATTTGGATTTGGTCTCCTTTTTCTTGTGTCCTTTTCAAGAATAAATTGTATACCTTGATATTGCACCAGATATAGGTGATTTGGGTATGATTATTATCATCGAAGTTCCAGAAGTATCAAACTGCAATGCCCATAAACAGATAAACATGATATTGGGTGTTAAATGCATCACAATATAATGGGTTCATATGCTCCAAAACTAGGAACGGTATGAATGAACGCTTCACTTTGGAACACCCTCAAAATTCACTCATCAATCATCATAGCATGATTCACTGTGGTCTTTAAGTTATACTTTATTTGGAATGTATTTACATCATCTTTAAAAAAAAAAAATACTCACATTTTCTTGTTTTTTGTTTTACGTCACAGTTGCTTTCAATATCTAGTTCTACTTCTGCACTTCCCATCGAAGAACATACACCGAATGAGTAATATTTATTCTACAACAATTACTTTGGAATTTTACTCGATATATAACCAATATAACCAATAAGAGTTAAATGAAAGAAGATGAATTGAAAATTATAATCTATTTGAATTTATTAAGTTCATGCTTTTTTAAAAGATTTTTTTTTTAAAATTATAAGAGTCACTTTTAAATAAAAGACAGGGCAAGAAATAAATCCAGGACATTAGTTAATCGACCTATAAAATTGAAATAGACTATCGTGTAAATGAGCAGAAGTAAGGACCATATAAGGATCAATTTACTTGCTCGCGAGCAAGAGTTCCCTCTCTACTCAACCCTCCAGAGAATGAAATCAAACATCCTAGACATGCAGTAAGCTCAAATATCTACTTGGGCGCGTGCTGCTATTATTACTTACACCAAGAGAGAACAAAATCTATCATGCAGTTATTGAAAAAGGATAGAGCCAATTTTGATAAATTCATCCGTTGTCCACTTATTCTTCTGCTAATTTTAACTCCATGAAAGTAATTATGAGCTTCCATCAACAAAGAGTAGGTATCCAACACAAAACAGAAAGTCTCCATCACAAAACCCTCAAATAGGCTAGCAAGAAGGCTCTTCTTCACAACTATACAACACGGAACACTACAAGCATACTGCATAACCAAATAAATTCATCTTCTACTATAACCAGAACAAGTATATTTTTTTCCGGAAACCCACACTCAACACAGGCACAGGCACAGGCACAGATAATCTTCATTATCTGGTTTCAAAGCTAAATCACAAAAATATCCTTCGTTCCTCTACTCAGTCTTTAGACGGATACATAATCTTATGAGCAATAAGAAGTTACCGAAGATAAGAAGACTACACAGCAAAGAAAAAAGATAATAAGACCTGGGCTAAAGGCACACTGATAAATTATGCTACCAATGAGGCTTTGCAAACAACCAAGAACCAATCACAAATTTTTAAATAAATTTTGAGATATGACCACAGGATGCTACTCTCATCCTTGTGGTGGCAAACATTATATCACAAGTCTTAACCAATAGCTAGTTGAATTGAGGAGACTCCTAGTGCAATGACCCTGTCATGGTTTTAAATTACAATTGCAGTCGCTGCGATTGCAGGCATTGCGGCTGTTGCGATGCAAGTTACAGTTGTTGCAACGTGATTTTTTTTTAAACTTGCACAAAATGTAAAAAAAAAAAATTCTTCTTTTGTTGATGAAATTATTGATCAGAAGAAAGAGTCTTTTTCTTGAGTCATCTGTGATCTGTCTGACATGTTTGATTTGAAAGAAAAAAAGGGAACGGAGCACTGTCATGCTTGTTGCGGCCGCAACAACATCACGTTGTGGCCATTTCACGTGATTTTCTTCCAAGCGCAATTGCGACATGATGCCATTGTGGCACAGGCTACATCCGCAATATTGCGGCCGCATCACCTGATGCAGCCCGCATTTTAGAACCTTGGACCCTGTTTTAATCCTGAACGTTGCAGAGATCATTTCTGCTCTAGTCAGAAGCCCTTCACAATTATGAAGGTTCTTGACACACTCATATTCTTTTCCCAGTTTCATCCCCTAGTAAACATCCTACACTCAAACACTCTCTTCTTCTCCCAATCCCAAGTGATCCTAACCATTCAAGTCAATAATGCATTTTCCACCTTGAGGTGGCATTCATATCTTCATTTTCAGAGAGATGTAGCAAGTTGAATTACAGACAAACAAATGGTTCTGAAGAAAAAAATTGCGGAAACATGATGCTGCTCACTTCAGCAAGGATGAAGCTGTAGACTTACAAACATTCCAACATGTAAAAGTTCTGCTTTATTATATTGTGTACATAGTTTAATAAAAACATGATTTGACTCCTACAAACCATGCAGATAACAAACTATAGCCAGTGACACAAGTATTCACTTACATTATGATAATACAATCTAGCTGACTAGCTCCAACCAAGAAAAGTTTGACCTGAAGCTGTTCTAATGATACAATTGGCTCGTTAACACCATCAGAAAACCACTGTAATGGTTGTTTCCATCATCATTCTAGACATGGAAGAAATCAAGCAGTGGCAGCTTTCTCTTCAATTGTTGACTCTCCACTAGCAGTTGCCGAGGCACGCTTAGCTTCATAATCTTTAACTGCTGCTTTTATAGCATCCTCAGCAAGCATGCTGCAGTGAAGCTTGACTGGTGGAAGTGAAAGATGCTTTGCAATTTCACTGCAGGACATCAATTATGTGTCACTTCAAAAACTCAAAACAACAGACCAAAAGTCCAAAACTATTAATCATGGAAGCATAACCAAAGCTTGAATCATCCAGCAGGACTAAACTCCTAGAGATAGTGCATGATCTAGGAACCAAAAGGCCCAAAACAAAAGAAGATATATACTAAAGAACAACAAAACATCTTCCAACATTAACCATTAAACCAACCAAAAATGTTATTTTGTATCTAACCAATCCTGTTGCCTTCTACAACTAACCACTTAAACAGACAAAAACTCATCTACCAAATTTATCTATCACTTCCTCAATTGAAGGTGAAGAACTATAGAGATAAGAACCTAAAATTTGACACTGCTGTGCAGGGAAAAAATAAAAAAATAAAAAAAGCTATAACTCAGAACTTTCTCCATGCTTGCGGCTAACATACTATTTTGTTACTTTTATGAAGATCCAATATTCACAAAACGCATAACTACTGTGCACCCAACTACTGGTCCGAAGAAGATAATTAAGATAATGAGCCAACCAGCAAATAAATCACATAATACATGAACCATGGCCAGAACAGTAACATACACTTGCAACATAAAGCTTTCAAGAGTCATAAGGCAGGTGCTTGCTTACGTGTTTTTAATGGATAAAACTTCCTCCATTTGCTTTCCCTTTACCCATTCAGTAGCTGCAAAGAGAGAAACCACATATTAGAAAAATCATCCACGAAGGTAGGAATTCACAAAACAGTGCACAAATTTTTCTTTTCTTTACATCACTTTGGCCGAAGTTCCTTTATAGACCCTCATTGATTCCCTTTATAATCCAGTCATACTCCCAGAATCAGAATCAAATGTTTCCAGGACCTCCGAAATTCCAGGAAGATAAAAACATTTGGAAAAAAAAAAACAGAATCGAAAATTGAAAATTCAAACACCACAAAAGGCATAAACCCTAGTTACCCTACCCACACAATTCCTCTCTTTTTTTCTCTCACGAACTAATACAGGAAAAAAAAAAAAACAAAGCCATACCGACGGAGGAAGAAGCAATGGCAGATCCACAGCCGAAGGTCTTGAAGCGAGCATCGACTATCTTTCCGGTTTTCTCGTCAACCTTAATCTGGAGTTTCATCACGTCACCACACGCGGGTGCCCCGACCAGACCCGTACCCACGTTCGGGTCGTTCTTCTCGAAGGACCCGACATTCCGGGGGTTGTTGTAGTGGTCAACCACCCTCTCGTGATAGAGGCGCGGCAGAACCCCAACGGCCGGCGACGACGCCGTTCCCAGAAGCCTCTTTGCGCTTACGGCGATTCTCAGCATTTTTTTCTGTTTTTTGGCGGTGGATGTATGTCTGGGAGAGGAAAAAATGGAAATATAATAGGATGCCCTTTATTAAGGCGGTTTTGTATGGTTACGTGGCGGGTGGAGACTCTTCTGAACCCAGAAACAAAATGACGCCATTTTTTGTCCATCCTTTTTTTTTTGGTTCAACAAATGAAGCCCATTCAAGCCACTGCCTCCTGTCACCGAAGATAGTTTTGGGCCACTCTTTATTGGGCCCAAGATGCCCCTCCAATAGAAACGGGGTAATTGTGTATTAATAGATTAGATTGAATGAAAAAAAAAAAAAACTTGTGTATTATTAGAAACAATGTTTTAAAAATTGAATTGATGAGACTTTCAAATTATGATTTTGTTGGTCCAACCGATTAGATTAGTGATCAAATTAGGCAGCAAAATAAGGATTAAGGAGTACTCAGACCAAAGAAATAGTCAGTTCATGATATGATTGATTGAATTGATTGTTCATTCTAAATTTAAAACATTGATTAAAACATTAGAACAATATGTTGATCCTAAAAAAAACATTCAAAGTGATAGAAAATTTATCTCATTTTGATTAATTAATTTTCTTATTATATATACTGATGAATTTGGATTGTTGTGGCTGGAATTTGTTACTAATGCTCTATGTTTTGATGTTTTTAAGTGAGGGGGAAGGGATGGAAAAGGAAGGAAAGGAGAGAGAAGGGAATTCCTGGATGGAGATGAAGGGAAAATTAATTTCCTTTGTTTGCATGTTTAAGTTGGAGAAGGAAGGAGAAATAGAGGAAATTAGGTCTCATATATCATACTTGTTATTTAATTTTAAATAAAGACTTTCCCCTTCTTATCCCCTTATTTGAGGGGGAAAAATTTAGATCTTTTAGGGGGAAGAAGGGGGAGCACTTCCCCCTCTTTTCCCCTTCTTACCTTACCCTTCATTTAAAATCTTTCAAGCAAGGAAACAAGTCTCTTTTTCCTTCATTTCTCTTATTTTCCCCTTCCTTATCTCTCATCCAAGCATACTAAGAAGAGAAAATTGACTAGAATTTAAATGGGATTTAATAACATGGTTGTTTGATAACATAGGATGACAAATTATAAAATGTGGCTGCAGAGTTAACCGAATTGTATAAAAATTTTATTGGATTTTTGTATATCAAGAAGTTGTGTTAATAACTTGTTGAACCTGTAACATTTAATTCAACTTTTATTCATCTCAATCACCTTTACCATGCCCGTGTAGTAAGATGTTATAAATTTTTTGACTTATAATCATGGTAATATATCCTTTTTTTATAAGCGAAATTCGGAGACTTATTGTTTCTGTCCTTTGAGTGAGTGATGAGTACTTTGGAGGTGTTGAATTTCACTTCAGCAACTCCCTTGAGTGTTGGAACAGGGGGATTAGGTACCTGTAAAGACACTCCAATGCTCAAGTAAGCTAGGGCTTTTCTGGGTGAAGTATATAGGAAAAGGATCCTCTTACCATGAAGCTACACTGCCCTATTTATAAGAGGAGGAGTTACGTAGGTACCATTTGATGGAGAATTGTAGGAAGGTCATTTTACCAAAGGAAAGGAAGCTTCTCAACACCTTCCTAGCCAAGAGTTGACCTTCCCCATGTCCCTTGGTAGGGGGACATTCCTTTTGTTGTTAGGAAATTTACGTTTCCTAATTAATGTTAGACATCATATTTAATTGATAACTATATTAGTTATTTAATTTATTGGGCTTGTTATTAAGTAATCTAATTTAGTGAACCCGTAGACTTCACAACTTGATGTGGGTTTAATGAGTAGATACCATATTGGCCCATTAGGGGATTATGGGAACCCTAATTGGTTAATATACGTCAAAAATGGTTATGGTCCCCAATATATTAAATCATAACACAGTTTTCTTTCTCCCCATATGGAAGAAAGATGACGGTCCCATTTCCTGTTGCAACCAAACCATCATTTTTCATATCTGTGACTAGTCATTCCGGCATTAAAACACACAACTAGTATGCTTAAAAATATTAAACTGATTTCGATTAATCTCAAACTTTATCCACATCATAGAATACACATTTGTGACTTAGAAATAAATTATCCACATTTATTTCCATTAGCTGAGCCTTTTATGCTAATGTTTGGGTCATTTTAAGCTACTTTTCACCTTTCGGGCTGCAGTAAAGTGCCTAAACTAACTCAGATTGTCACAAAATTAAATAAACATGTTAAGCAAGTATTAAGCTACCTCTGTAACTATTTACAAGTCTAACATGTTGAAGATGATGTTACATTCCCCCCTTTTAAAATTTTGTCCCCAAAATTGCTTACCTCAAATAAACAACTGCGGTAATCTTACTGCATGTGGGACTGCAACTCCCAAGTCGCCTCCTCAAAACCAGCACCATCCCAAAGTACCTTCACTAGAGGAATCTGCTTACCTCTAAGCTCTTTGACCCCTCTGTCCACGATCTTCAGCGACCGCATAACATAAGACAAATCCTCTCTTAACTGTACAGATTCATTTCTTATGACATGTGAAGGATCTGGATTGTACTTCCTAAGCTATGACACATGGAAGACATCATGAAGGTTTGACAAACTGGGAGGATGGGCGATTTGGTAGGCTACGGGTCTAATTCTCTTTAGGATCTAGTAGAGACCAATGAAACGAGGGTTCAACTTCCATGTTCTTAAAGCTCTATCAATCCCTATTATAGGAGTGACTCTCAAAAATACATGATCTCCCTCACTGAACTCTAAAGGTCTTCTCCTCTTATTAGCATAGCTCTTCTGCCTACTCTGAGCTATAACCAACCTATCCCGGATCATTTTAATCTGATCTGTGGTCTGCTGTACTAACTCAGGACCTAGAATGGTTCTTTCTCCAACCTCATACCAACACAAAGGGGACCTACACTTTATACCATAAAGTGCTTTATACGGTGCCATACCTATACTAGTATGAAAACTGTTGTTGTAGGTAAACTCCAATAAGGGTAAGAACCTATCACAACTCCCTTTCTGCTTTAGCACACATGCTCTTAGCATATCCTCAAGGGTTTGGATAATCCTCTCTGATTGACCATCAGTTTATGGATGATATGTTGTACTCAAGCTAAGCTTTGTCCCAAAAGCTTTCTGCAAGGCTCTCCAAAATCTAGATGTAAATTTAAGGTCTCTATCAGAAACTATACTAAGGGGAATACCGTACATCCTAACTATCTCTTGAAGGTAAAATTGGGAAAGTCTATCTATGGAGTAGTTAGCTCTAATATGTATGAAATGGGCAGACTTGGTTAGTCTATCCACTACAACCAATATTGCATCAAATTCCAACTGAGTCCTAGGCAAGCTTATCACAAAATTCATTGTGATGTTATCCCAATTCCACTCAGGGATTACTAAAGATTGAAGAGGTCCAGAGGGTTTCTGGTGTTCTATCTTGATCTTCTGACAAGTTAGGTACCTAGACACAAACTCAGCTATATCTCTCTTCATACCAAACCACCAAAACAACTTATTTAAGTCTTGATACATCTTAGTGGCCCCGAGATGGATAGTGTACTGACTATAGTGAGCTTCTCCAAGGATCCTTTCATTGATTCTGGATTCACGGGAAATACAAAGTCTACCTCTAAACTTGATCATCCCATCATTCGACATATCAAACGCTCCAGGATTACCTAAAAAGATCTACTCACTTACATCACTAAGAGTCTCATCTTCCTTCTGAGCTTCCAAGATCTATGTCCTAAAGTCACTCACTATGTCCACTTGACTCACATTGAGACTACGTGGTAACACAGTTACTTAAAGGCTCATGTCTGTAAAACTCTCAATAAATTCACTCTCTTGGATCATCATATGGGACACATGTAGGGATTTCCTACTCAGTGTACTAGTTATCACATTAGCTTTACCCGAATGGTACCTTAACTCAAAGTTGTAGGTTTTCTAAAACTCCATCCATCTTCGTTGTCTTATGTTCAACTCTTTCTGATCAAATAAGTATTTCAAACTCATATGATCACTAAACACCTCAAACTGAACTCCATACAAGTAATGTCTTTAAACCTTTAAGACGAACACTACTGCAGCCAACTCTAGATCATAAGTAGGGTAGTTCTCCTCATAAGGCCTCAACTGCCTTGATGCATAGGCAACAACTCTCCTATGTTGCATCAAAACACAACCCAAGCCCATCTTTGAAGCATCACATTATACCTCAAAGTTCTCCAAAGGATCTAGAATTACTAACACTGGTGTAGTAGTCCACCTTAACTTCAGCTCTTGGAAACTATTCTCACATTCCTGAGTCCATTCAAAAGAACTATCTTTTCTAGTCAATCTAGTCAAGGGTAGCGCTAATTGAGAAAAACATTTTATGAACCTTCTATAGTACCCCCGCTAGGCCTATGAAGCTTCTAATCTCAGTCACAGTGGTGGGTCTCTCCCACTGCAACACTGCATCAACCTTGCTTGGGTCCACAGAAATCTCACCCTGAGATATCACATGTCCCAAAAACTGCACTTGCGAAAGTCAGAACTCACACTTAGATAGTTTGGCAAACAACCTATTCTCTTTAAGGGTGTCCAACATTATCCTCAAATGTTGTTCATGCTCCTCCATTATTTTAGAATAGATCAAAATATCATCGATAAACACTACAACAAACTTATCCAGGTAGGGTCTAAAGATCCTGTTCATGTAATTCATGAACACTGCTGGTGCATTCGTCAACCCAAAGGACATCACGGGATACACTCATAATGCTCATACCTAGTTCTAAAAGTTATCTTAGGGATATCATTTTCCCTAACCTATATCTGATGATAACCAGACCTAAGATTAATCTTTGAGAAAACCGCAGCTCCTCTCAGCTGATCCATAAGATCATCTATTCTAGGTAACAAATACTTATTTTTAATGGTTACTTTGTTCAGCTGTCTGTAATTCACACAGAGCCCCATGGTACCATCCTTTTTTTCACTAGTAACACAGGTGCTCCCCAAGGAGAAACACTCGGCCTAATGAATTGTTTGTCCAACAAATCTTCGATTTGCTTCTTGAGTTTTGCTAACTCTAGTGGCACCATTCTATATGGTGCTATAGAGATAGGTCCTATCTCAGGCACTAAGTCTATAGAGAACTCTATTTCCCGCTAGGGTGACAACTCCACTATGCCACTAGGAAAAACTTCAGGATATTCACTCATCACAAATATTTCACCTAGGCTTTGCTTAACTTCAACACTTAGTGAAAACAAGAGAACATATCCTAGAGCTCCCTCCTCCAAACAGAGATTAACCTGATTCACATTGAGATACACAGACTCAGATGGAATGACTCTGATTGGTATATCTAACAAGAAAACCAAGAATTTTTCTGAACAATTCAACACTACACAATTGGTGGACAACCAATCCATGCCAAGAATGACATCAATATCTACAAGAGGCAAATAGATAAGGTTTACATTGAAAATCCTATCTTCTACCTTTACACAACAATCAAGACACAGTCTGGATGTTGTAAGTGGTTTACCAGTAAGAGTACATACAGATAAATTATATGAAAGTTCAAATACAGGTAAATCCAGCTCATTCACATAATCATTCGAAACAAAGGAGTGGGATGCTCCCGAATCATACAACACAGTTAAAATATGATTAAGAATAATGCATTTACCTTCAATAAGATCAGAAGAATGAGTCACCTCTTCATCACCTAGAGTGTAAACTCTCCCTCTGGCTTGTGGTTTCTGGGTAGGCACAGCTTCCTTCTTTGATGGACACTTCTTCGCAAAATGCCCAAGCTGTCCACAAACATAGCACACCGAACAAGGCCGGTCTCCATTCTATTTCCCACACTTGGAACATTTAGGTTCCACAAACTCCTTCTGAAGCTGCTTACCCTTGTTCTGAGTAAAGCTAGACTTAGAAGATCCCTTCTTGAACTTGTCATCACCCCGCTTCCTCTTTTGAAGGTCTTGTGACTTAGGCTCCACTGAAAGCTTCTTGGAATGCCCTTTGATTATCTGACACTTGTTAATCAAAGTTTCAAAGTCTCGAATTTCAAGTGGTTGGATAGCATTTTGAATATCTTCCATCTATCTTTCCTCAAACTTAACACACTTCCATGACTCATCTGGGTTAAGTCTGATGCAAGAAGAGAACTTAGACAATTTTTTGAATTTGACCTCGTATTGGCCAATAGATATATCCTCCTGTTCCAACTTGAGAAATTCCATCTCTTTGGCATTATGAAGGTTTTGTGGAAAGAACTTCCTCAAAAAAGAATTCCTAAAGATCTCCCACGTCACATGAGTCCTTGACACCTCAAGAGCTCTCTTAGTATCCACCCACTAATCCTCTGCCTTACCTTCCAGCATGTACGAAGCAAAAAGCACCTTGTGCTCATCTGAGCAAGCCATAATAGTGAAAATCTGCTCCATCTCTTTGAGCCAACCTTCAACTCTGACTGGGTTGTACTTCCCTTTGAAGGAAGACGTATTTGATTTCCTGAACTCCGAGAGGTCTTGGAAAGTCTGATTCCTCCCAGCTACCTCTTGGTGTGGTTGCCCTTGGTGGTGTGGTGGTGGTGTAGGTGGTTGATGTTGAGTAGTACTCATTCTCTCAAACAACTTTGTTGTCGCAGCTAATTGCTCTCTGATAACTTCAGTTGTTGCAGCTGTTTGCTCTCGCATAGCAGTGGCGGTAGCAACTATTTGGTCCCTTATTGCCTCAGCCATTGTCATAAAGGCTCTAACCATATCAGAGCCTTCATTTCCAGAGTTCTTGTTCTTGCTCCCATGCGGTCGCCCACGTGCTACCATAGTTTCCTGTAAACACAGAACAATACATATTAAGTTAGCTAATCCCAATATCATGTAACCATGTAACAGTAGCTAAAACAGACATATCAAAGGCAAGTTATACAATTCAATCAAACATCTCACACAAGAGACAAAGAAATGCACAACACAAGAGAAACTTAAACATGTCTAAGCATAGTCAGTCCACACCCCGACTCAACAAGATGAACTGCTCTGATACCATAATGTAACACCCTAATGCAATTATCGTAAAATAAATGGAATATTTCAAGATAAATCGCATTAAGCATGCCATTTCTAAAAATGTAGAAAATAAAAACCCATAATAACCTGTATAGTCATTATAGAGAGCCACGAATTATAAAAAGATCATATATACATACATCACTGGCTAACAAGTCATACTGTATACATAAGCTTTTACAAACAACTAGACAAATACAAATATACAATCTGATTCAAAAAGAAATAAAGCAGCTAAACTAAGCCTTCTACTTCTTCTTTTCCTTGCTATTTTTCTCATTTGGAGGGACTTCACCTGGATTTACATGGAACTCACAGGGGTGAGAAATCACAATTTCTCAATATAAGCATACCAAGACAAATAATTAATCATTTACAACAAATAAATCAACTAAACACAAAATTACACTCTATATAATAGAATATCCGATAAACAACAATATCAAAGAATCGCTCATACAATCCTAAGATACTATCGAACAAGCAACTAAATAATCAATCAGTCAAGGAATAACAACCGCCTATACAATTGTCAACCATGCAATGCTTTATATCATGGAGTATGATTATGCTCAAACAAAGTCCAAATATTATGAATATGCAATGCCAATACAGATTTTAGTTTTTGAAAACACAAGTTACTTACTTATTTCCTAAAAACTTCTGTTTCTTGTATATACAAAGCAAGATAAGCCTAAAAGCATAAACCCACTTAGTAATAGGCAGACGCTTTTCTTTCACCAGCGTAAGAGTACTATTGCCACCCTCATACCGATAACCCTGACTATGCAAGCATAAATACAAGGAGAATTTAGATCCAACACCTCATTCTCTGGTCATATGGTTGTGCACATCATCTCAGGTCACAATATATAGGAAAATAGCAAATACCAAGTTTGAAAACCAAAGATTCAAGCCATATTTAAACACTAGAATGTAGGAATCATAACCTCACTTATCCAAAAGGTAGCAAGATTCATATCTCTAGCTAAATAGTATTTAGAACATCTCACAATCACTCATAATTGATTTAGAAATCAACCTCATATTGATCAAAGTTTTAAACACTAACATAGGTATTCTATGAGGACTTGTAATCGATTACACTTTTGTTATAATCAATTACAACAAATTAAGAAGTTTGGTAAATCAATTACATTCCTCTTGTAATCAATTACATCAAATTCTAGAATCAATTACATTACTTCCAGATGCTTTGTAATCGATTACTTGGGCACTGTAATCAATTACATCTTGCAGAAACTCGGTTCTGTAAAACTATGGCACTGTTCCATTGGAACAAATAACAGATTTTGGCCACTCTGAACTAATTTCTAGGTGATTTAAGATTCCTAACAAGTTCACTAACACATAGGAATCATTAATCACCAACAAAAACCTCTAATTTGGATTTAAAGACCAAAACATTCGCCCATGACCTAACTTTCTCACTTTTGGGATTCAAAGGTCCAAATGACAAGTTCTAAGTTTCTAACTCAAACTCAATCCATGAACAAGTCATAAACAATCAAAGAAACTCATTCAAGTAAGAAAAATATTTCAAACACCTCTAGAAACCAATTTGACCAATTATGCACCACATGTGTAACAATAGTGAAAATGGAAGACAAGAGTTGAGAAGAGCACAAAAACTCCTACCTTGAGTAGCAAAGATGGAGATGATAGTTAGATGATCACGAGCTTGCCTTTCCTTCTTGATTTCCTCTTTCTTTTTTCCCCTTTTTTTTCCTTGCTTTTCTTTCTCTTTTACTTCTGTTTTTAGTCATGATAGAGAAGTGAGAAAACAAGAGAGAAAATATCAAAGGAAACCAATTTTAAAGGCTGTAGAAACGTGAAAAACTTGGTTACTTAAGTGATCGAGTAATATTCTCGATCTGTTAAGAACACTTAGATTTCTCCAAATCCAGTTTTCTTAAAGCCAACAAGTTTAAAATAAATCACAGGATTCATTAAAAATCTTATTGCACCAAAACCATCATTTTCCATATTTGTGACTAGTCATTTCGATATTAAAACACACAACCAGTATGCTGAAAAATACCAAATTAACTGCGATTAATCTCAAACTTTATCCACATCACAGAATATACATTTGTAACTTAGAAATAAATTATCCACATCTATTTCCATTAGTTAAGCCTTTTATACTAATGTTTGGGCTATTTTAAATTACTTTTCACCTTTCGGGCTACAGCAAAGTATTTAAACTAACTCAAATTGTTACAAAGTAACTATTTATAAGTCTAACATGTTGAAAATGATGTTACATTTTAGAGATGTGTTACTAGGAGTGCATTAATAATAAATGATTTAGGTAATTTTTAAGAAGTGATGGGTTAAACTTTTGAAAAGTAATAATTTAAATATATATATATATATATATATATATATATATAGCACAAAAAAATTATTAAAAAAAAATATATCATTTGAAAGATATATAGCAACAACAGAAGTTGAACACGTTTTTTTAATTTCAGAACCGGAGCCAGCTCTATGATTTGGACTATATATGGTCCAATATTTTATCTAGTCCGAAACAGATATTATTCCGGGGAAGAAGCTTTTCCACAAGTGGAGAATCACATCCTGACATGGCTTTAATTATCTCATCCAGGCATGTTTATTTATGGTTTTCCTTTTGAAGGTCCACCACGCTAGTGCTCTTCGATTCATTTCACTTCAAAGCTCGCATGCATAAAGCTGTACGTTTAACATATCATTCAATCCCCATTAGCCCCATATCTTTGCCGTCCCCGAGTGACTTACTTTAATTTGCTTTAATAATAATGTGTTTGCCTTATCCAAATATTATTATCAGCAAGTAAGCAAATATACATTTACCTGGTTTTGCCACTGCGCTATTGATTGGTGTTTCCTTGCAAGAATGCAAGTTGCAACTATCTGCTACTGGCAAGCTTTCTCTCTGACTCTGAGACCTAAGGAAGCTATTGGCATGGGATGAGAGAGCTCTACATGTATAGGAAAGAAAGTAAGCTAGCTAGCTCTACCCATTACCCGTCCACCTGAGATTTTGCATCCCGTTCATTGTGATTAAGTATATATAAATTCATGGCCCAAAAAAAGTATATTTAAAATCTTGTTAATATCAATTAGCCCCAAAAATATTGAAGTACTCCGGTTGACCCTGGAATAGTGTAACTGCGGTGTCACGAACCTAGCCTAAATAAATGACACGAGAGGCAGAAAAAGAGAGCCGCCAAAATAAGCACGAAAATTTAAAAGAAAAATAGCGAATTGTTGTTAATGTTAATGAATGTTGGCTAGATTAATTAGCACCATTGAACCGTGTTGATACAAAGATACTAAGTTTAATTTTCATTAGTAATTTTTTATTATTAAATTTCGTTTTAATATATTATCAACGTAAAAAAAAATTATACTTACAACTAAAAGTGAAAATAAATCGAACTAAACTTATTTGATAAAGAATAATCCAATTCAAAACCCAATTCAAGATCGATATACACTATTTTTTAGCTCGAGTTAGATTCAAATCAAATTCGCAAAACAGCCAACCAAAACCAGCCCCTATAATTGGACAATTCAGAATTCTGTTTTATTTTTTTGTCTTTTCAAAGCAATAAATGGAGGCCCAATTAGTGGACCCTCGAACTAGTAAAACAAACTTAAAAACAAATAAGCCCATGGACCATATATTGTATAACATTATGAAAATAAAGAGAGCCTTGCATTTATATAGGCGCAATGTGATCAAGAACTTTACCCACTCTCCAATGTGGAACTTGACTTTTTATAATTACTATGTGCTTTAAGTATTCTTTGATGTGGTTGTAATTAAAGGTCAAAATAGGTAAGATATTTTGTTGAAAACTTATGGTTCGATCTGGCTTGACTTAATTGTTTAATAAAAAAATTTAAGTTAATTTTTTAAAAAGTTTATTTAATTAAATAGTTCTGGTTAATTTTAGAATTTTAAAAAGTATTTTAGACTTAACTAATTGATTTATTTAATTATATATATTATTAATTTATATATATTATAACATATTTTAATATTTATATGATATAATTAATTTTATAAATAATATAATATATTTTTAAAATATAAGTCTATTAGCTTATATAAAAATTAAACTCATTAATTTATTTTATTAATTTATTTAAAAATAATCTATTGATCTATTTAAAAATTTTATTATAAAATAATTTTTAAATAAATTTTAAGTCAGATTATATTTTTAAAAATATCATATCAAATCTTAAAAATGACATATATTAAATAAATAGGTTAAGTTTAAGTTTATATTTAAAAAATAAGTTAGACTCATTTAAGATGGATTCCACCCTTTGGTGTAATGTAGCTCGTCACCATCACCAATCACAACCATTTGGATTGGTGCCTCGTCAACAACATCTTGGTTCATGAAATATTATTCTTCAGCAGAATAAATTTACTTTGTTGTAGATGAAGTATAGTTGCGATTTCTTTAGCCTTTAGTAAGTATAGTTGCGACGTGTATATACCAATCTCATTGCAAACTGAACATAACATCTCTAAAGTTGTATTGCCAAATCAATAATATTATATAGAGTTTAAACAACAACAATAGAAGGAATTATATATATATGGAAAAATGTGTGAACAATGTTATCTAAATTCCAAAAGGTTGGTGTCGTTTTCTTTTGTTAATTAGCGTTCAAAAAATATTCCATATATACATATATATATATATATATATATATATATATATATATATATATATATTATACCAATCTAAATTAGTGGTTTGAACATAACATCTCTAAAGAATTATGTATTATGAGCTATTAGATCAATAATATTTTATAGAAATAAGTTTTTAAACAACTCTCATAGAAGGAAATTAATTATATATAAATAAAAGAATCAATTATAAGAGATAACAATTTTGTTGAATTCTTATCATAATTAACAATATTTAATACAAATTTGATCATGATTCTTATCAACTAAAACTCTCCAATAAATATCACATAAGATAGCAAATGTATGTATCTAATTCTAAACACAACATACATTGCGCATGGTCTAACTTGAATGTCGAAATGTCTTTTGCAAGTACTCACCCGTCACACCATCGTGCATTGGAGGAAACTACTTTCATTAACCTAATTCAGGTGATTTTTGAAACTCATTAAGAATATATATATATATATATATAAAGACATATCTAATGAGAGAAATAAATATTAATCATATAACCATACATTGATGATCAAGATTAAAAGTTATTTAAATGTTATGTGACCACTTAAAAAAGTCACATGCATTTATATTCTAATTTTAACATTAATTCGTATGTAAGATCTAATAATCAAGATTCACTTTTTTTATATCTTATAATAAATATTATTCTTACTAAATATGTTATATATATATATATATATATATATTAAATGAGCCAGTTCATGAACCAAATGAGTCATGACTCAAGTTTAACTCATTTATTTAACAAGCTCAAATTTGAGCTCAAGTTCAGTGCATTTGGTTCATGAACCAAGTTTATTGAGCTAATTAGCAAATCAAGTTTCAAACTATTGATCATAAATTGATTCGGTTCATTGTTAGCCCTATTTGCATCTAATGATGTGTTGCTATATCATTTAATATATTTGACATCTTATGTAATTATTAACATAGTCAAACTCGTTAATAGAGTGTCAACACAAGATTAAATGATAATATAAAAAAATTATATTTACAATTTTTAAAAATTAAATCCTTATTACTAGGTATTACTAATTACAATATTTTTTTATTATAAATGGAAGTGGGAAGATAGAGGTTTCAATGAAATTTCATGTGGATCGAGACTATACAATTCTTAATGAGACTAGGAGCAATCTGAGTTATGAGTATTGAATGAAAATCTTTTTTATTATTCCATCCGTTTTAAAATATATCTCTTGTTTAAAGTTTTTTTTACAAAGATTAAGAAAATTATCAAAATAGTCTTAATTTTACTAAAAATATAACTGCATTATTTAACTAAATTATCCTCTATAATAAAACCTCTAAAATTTCATTCTATTAATGTTCTTTCTCATTTTATTTAGTAGAAATACCAAGAAACAAAGATAAAATTGTAAAAAAAAAAAGTAATACCTTTTTTTATTTTTTAAAATGTGACAAATAAAATGAAACAAAATTTATTTTCTAAAACAATATATATTTTGATCCTAATGGAGTGTAATTAACGAATAATAAGTAATAATATGTAATAACACCTTTTTGTCATTACCCATTCTATAATGTTGACTAACCATTTAACTTAGGAAAAAAAAAGAGTTGTGTTATTATAGACTTGGTTCATGGCAAACTTTAAATGTAACAACATATTAATTATTCAAAAATTAAACTAAAATTATAAATATTTATATGTTGCAAAATTTAATGATAAATATGTTATTATGTATAAGATTCATTATGATCTAGAGTCTATAAGAAATTAATAACACAACTCAAAGAAAATTGTTTAATTTATCATTTATTGAGAAATTTTTAATTATTCACATTATTTCTTAACTCAAATTATTATTTAATACGTATAAAATATTATTAAATATTAATATAATTTTATGATGATTCCAATTACATTATATATATTAAATAATGATTTAAATACCTATGATAAACTATGCCTACTTAAAAATTACTCTCATTTATTATGTTCCGGAAAATTATGAAATTGGAATTGGACATTTAATTTTAATTTTTATGTTTAATGTCATTAAAATGAAATTATAATTCCATAAACTAATTCTTAATTCAAAAACAATTAAGTTAAGTCGATTCTCAATTCTTAACTTATATATTTATTATCAATTTCATAACTTAAAAATGAAACTTTCTCTTTTTCTTTCTTCATATTTATTTATGAATAATCGTATTTATTGATATTCTATATTTATATAAAGTTAATTATTTTTATATTTATATAAAAATTATTATAATAGCTATTTATTTTTTTTTAAAATTCCTAAAAATTTTATTTATGAAAAAAATGACTATTATATTATAAAATATTATTGTATAAATATTTATATTAATTTTAATTTTTATTAATAATTTTTTAATATTTTATATTATACCTTTAAATAATAAAATTATAATTAAATTTAGAATTATAATTTTTTATCTTAATTTTTAAAAATTTAAATATAAAATTTAAATTTTAAATCAATTTTAATTTTAAAATAATTAAAATTAAAACTAAAATTTTATATTTCAATTTCAATTATCTTTTCTAGACCGTTAGTGATCTTTCTTAAAAAAATTGCTAATCATTAAAGTTCCGTACATGCGTAGGGTATGATATTGATATTCAGGTATACGCACACCTGAACAGTTCCGGAGGGCTTAATTTTCAACTTGCATTACCGAAGCAAGCCACCCAATATCAAGACTTCGTTAATTAACTAACTACTCTCTTTTTTTAAACGATGAATGGATATAAATGATATTATTATCTTCAATCCACCGACTCCAATCCTATCATCACCATATATTTATTTGGTTTTCGGGTTACGACAAAAGGTATGCACTTTTTTAACGCTGCGCGCGTAGCAAGAGGGACGTAGCTTTCTAACAGACAAAATGGGTTCCACATTGTATTATAAACCTTTGACCAAATCTTTGCTCACTAGGAAACAATTTTATAAAGTTTTCGTCTACATGGCTACATGGTCTATAAAACCCAATATCAGTACCTATGTATCTAGCCTCTATTCCCCACACATGCACGTTAGTTAATTCCTTCAGTGACTTCCAAAATGTTGCAGAACTCATAAACCTGAGATAAAAAAATGGAATATGTAACCCCTTTCACATATAAGCTAAAGTAACTGACTCAAAACTTTGGACTTAGCTTAAACCCAAATATATACAAACAATAACAACTCCCAATTGATACCATAAATCTGCATATTTTATGCAGAACCAGCAGGCCCATTACCCAAGATGGCAATTCAGTATTAAAAAATAAGAAAATGATGATATTATATTTTTTTAAAAATATAGATATTGTATATATCTTTTTTAAGAGTGTATAATTAAGAAAAAAATAATAAAAAATAAATATAATAAATAATATTAAATAAAATTTAAAAAAAAATATATATATATATATTATTTATGATAAAAATATTATAATTATAAAAAATAATCGACAATACACTTGGCGACGTATTTGTCTTTATGTGGTACACTTGCATCTGCATCCACTAGTTTCATACTTTCATTCGTATGCAAGTATACTGAAGCAACCTGGAGCACATACATCAGTAACTAATGATTTAAAAGGAAAGCCAAAGCTAGCAGATTCAAAATGTCCGTCGTTGTCTTTTACAGTTTAACCCTCCTCCACTTGTGCACTTGAGGACAACGTAGCTGAGGGCATTACGCACTCTTCTTCCGTTCTTCGTATGTCCTTTAATTTGCATAATTTATTTGAGTACGTAACTGATTCTTTTGCTCCACCAATGGTAAATGTTGCCTAGATTACTAAAACTGGCTATTGAAAATATTGTCATGGAAAATCAGAATCAATCTTGTAAGATAACATTCCCTTTCATTTTATTATTTTCTTCTTTAAATATTTTTTGTCAGCTTTAGACCAAAGTACAATTAATATTTTTTTGTTAATTAGGTTTTGACCAAACTATAATTAATATAATTTTTTTATTGTTCTTGAGTTGCACTCAATAATCATTCCTTTAAACCGTTTTAAACATATTTTTTTTATATTTCGTTTCATAATTTTTAGTCAATTTAAACTCAAGAAAAAAAATTATCATTTGAGCTGACATTCGTGATGCGTGATATAGCTTTATGATTTACATATTTTTTAATATAAAATTTACACTACCATTAAATTTATCTTGGATTTATACTGAGTATTAAAAAAATTCCATAGCTTCATATTGTTAGAAAATAAGTACGGATAGGCATACCTTATATCACAGTCCCAAGAAATGTGCTCACAATTAACAAATTCCTTCTCATTGTTTGATCCAAACTTTTAATTCAATAAATTTATGAGTTTTCTTTTTTATATGATTTTCACTTAACACATTTTTTATTAATGTAATTCAACACATATATAATTTAATAGTTGTTCTAACACATACACTTTATAAAATTATTATTTCTCCAATGATATATGATAAATTGCATTAAACATATATTACCATCTATGCCCGGAGGTCAAAAGGAAATTTTGTTTGAAGTGATGATGTGGCAATCAAATAGAAAGTAATTTCATGAGGAGCATACGTGTTGACAATATTTAAGTTCATATGATTCTCGAATTTATATTCTAAATAATCTTTGAAGCCTCCAAACTCTATATTAGAGCTCATATTTAATTTACAGTCTATCAATGAAAACGAAGGGAAATAAAATGTGGATATCTTATTTAGTCATCTAAATTATCGAGGTTTAACTAATTAGTTATACTTGACTTGGTATGGAACTGACGGTACCTAAACTTAGTGGAATTATTTATTTTTAATTACCAGTAGATTTCAACACAAAGGAGCACTCTTTTGACAAAATCAAAACAAAGCTGTAGAAGATTACCAAGTATCTTTTCTTTAATGCAATTCTTCTATCAAATAAACTTTTAGATTATTTCGATTTTGTTAGGTAGTGCACGATTCCCATTAAGCAATATCTCATTCAGATAGTTATTTATCCGAAATTACTGAAACTATATCTAAGTACCCAACCAATTAGATTCTCTCTAGCAGCATGTTAGGCAATCTTTTAAAAACCAAATCGGAAATTTAACTAACTAAATCTTTGAGTCATGATTCAATTAGTTCAATTAATTAAATTTATAGTTAAATTATAATTAAATTGTAGTTAAAATGTTTAAATAAAAAATATAGTCAATTCATGATTTAACTGACCGGTCCAGTCTAACTTTTAAACCACTGATGTTAGGTACTTGGCTTCATCATCTCCTAACTTATATTATTTCATCATCTCCTAACTTACATTATTTTACAATATTACTTTTAAATGAAGAATAAATTATCTAAAGAACGCGTGCTAATTGCTAGGTTAAAAAGGTTTCCAAGCAAGAAAAGTTTAATGTACTCATTGTTTTGAATCAGAATTTTGAATTATCAGTTAGGAGCAACCTAGTCTCACCAGAATAATACTCAGATATTACTACACATTATCTTGATGAGTATATCAGCCTATTTATTAGGCATAAATCTCTCAAGTATCCTTGATGGATATCAAAGCTAATTATATCTCACATAAATAGGAAAATTAGTTAAAAGAGATCACAATCATTAATGGATTCTAATCCTAAATAACTGCATTTAATATAGATTGCACTCATCCTAAGACGCTCTTATAAATGTCATGTCAGGTCTCAAAGGTATGTATCTCCTCTAATATACAAACTACATTCATTGAGCACGGTCTAACTTGAGCGTCGGAGTGCCTTTTGCAGGTACCCACCCCTTTGCACCACCGCTGCCGCAGCTGTGCCACGGAGGAGTCCACCTTCAACTATTAGTATGTGCCTATTTCAGGTACCCCTCTGAATTTACTTCAGAACATTAATACCGTCTGTAAGAAATGATAAACTTATATTCTCATTCAACCATGGTGAGCACAAGACAGCGTTCAAGAAGAGAAGGTGTTGCGCAAGCTGCCCTTGGTCAAGGACAGAGCCCGGCGGCGCAATGTGATCCTCAACCTATCGCACCACCAGTGCATACTGAAACCTCCACCGCTAGGAGCCGGGCAGTTATCATTGAGACTCTTAACGAAGGGCATGAGACTTCGCGTTCTGCCAAGAGCACTCACCCCTCGCAAAGAGTCCCTGTTCAAGAAAGACTCATGTTCCATGGTGAAGGAGCTAACAATGTTGTTCAAGGGCCCAGAATCCCTGTGCATGCTCGCTTAGGGCCCTCGAATAATGACGCAGATCCACCATGAGGACGCTATCCAGTCTGAAATGACAAGAAACAGCCTTCAAGAACTAGTGTGCCAACAAACAACGCTGATTAATGACCAACGACGTCAATTGGATGACTAGCATCATCGTCTAGAAAATATTGAGAGATTTGGGCACGAAGAGAATGATAATGGAAGATGGAATGCAGCTCACAACAAGAGAAGGCCACAACATGACGAAGCCAAAAACGCTGTTGGAAACAACACCTCGGCCCTCGCGAGTCAACAACACCCATTCTCAGATGAATTAATGGGGTATAGAGTTCCAAGAAACTTCAAGTTTTCTTCCAACTTAAAGCCCTATGATGGGACAACGGACCCTCAGGAACACTTAGACGCCTACACCCAATCTATGCAGTTCCATGGGTGATCCTCAGAGTTGCTAAGTCGTGCCTTCCCCCTCTTTTTAAAGAAGGATGCCTTCCACTAGTTCGTAACTTTACAAGCAAAGTCTGTCACCGAATGGAATGATCTCACCCAACGCTCCCTATTACATTACACCACCGCCAAGGAGCGACCCAAGTCGGTTGATTCTCTTTCTGAAATTCTCCAAGGGAGCAATGAGCCCCTTCGTGAACACATCAAGAGGTTCAGTGATGCTTGCGTTTATATAGAAAGCCTGGAGGACAGGATTGTCCTTCACTACTCCCGAAGTGACCTCTGGACTGATTCAGACTTCTTTCGATCTTTGGAAAAAAGAAAGCCAGAGACTTTGGATGAACTTTACTTGCGCTCTCAGAAATATATTGAATTAGAAGAAGTCACTAAGGCTAAAGAGAGTCTAGAAAAAGGTGAGCCCACTCACTAGAAAAATAACTGGAACTCTAACCAGCCTCGAAACTCCTCTAAAGGCGAAACATACCGGCCTAAGTACTATGACTACACTCCTCTGAACACCCCAAGAGAAACGATTCTCAAAGAGGTGCTTCAGACTGAGTTCTAAAATAAACAAAGGCTGCCTCCTTTGAAAAAGGCGAAGGACCACTCTAAGTATTGCAAGTGGCACAAAAGCTATGGCCACGAAACAAAAGAATATTATCAGGTCTGAGACATCATTGAGTCCTTAATTAAGGAAGGACAGCTTCAAAAGTATATTGTCGGGATCCAGAACAATGACAACCCCGGAAGACGGAGAGAGCGAAGACATAGTCGTAGCCCCTGGCGAAGTCCGACCCCACGACAAAGGAGGAAGACATGCAACCCTGTCAGAAAATCCCGAACTCCACCACGTTGTGACGCTAATAACCAACAGGATTGGAACTGGGATACTCAGAACGAGGTCAATAGAACAGATCAGTTAGTCAGTGCTATCTCTGGAGGATTTGCAGGAGGAGGTTCATCCAATAATTCCTTAAAGAAAGCGATACAAATTGCGGTATTAAGCGTTTCTAGCTCTACGCGCAGGCCTCATGTTGATGATAGGGAAGAACCACTGATCTCTTTCACCACTAAGGACTACGATGATATTGTTTAGGATCACAATGATCCACTCGTCATCTCCGAAATAATATCTAATGCTGAAGTCTGACGTATTTTAGTAGACCAAGGTAGCTCTACAGACATAATGTTCATGGACGCTTTCAAAAAATTGGAGTTCCCCATGTCCACCTTAACCCCCTATGAGGGCGAGCTCACTGGGTTCTCTGGAGAGAAAGTCACCCCAGTGGGCTATTTTGAAACATTCCCGACCCTCGAGAACAACAAGGCCTACAGAATAGTCAAAGTCAGATTTTTGGTCATAGACAGCCCGTCTACTTACAATATTATTCTGGGGCGACCTACCTTGAACGATATTGCCGCTATAGTGCCCACCGCTCACTTGGCCTTGAAATTCCTTAACAAAAATAATGAGGTGGTCACGGTCAAGGGCTATCAGATCGCAGCACGTAATTGTTATAATGATAGCCTCAAAATTCGTAAGGCTCCTAGGAAAGCAAGAGCACATACGTCTAGCCCGACCAAGTCACCAAAATAGGCGCAAATCTGGAAGAAGAAGAGAAACGCTAGCTTATGGAGCTCTTGTAGAAAATCAAAGACCTCTTTGCCTAGACGTCCTTCGATATACCTAGGCTGAACCCCACTTTCATCTGTCATTATTTATTTATTAAACGGGATGCAAGGCTGATCTCCCAAAAGAAAAGAAAAGTTAGCCCTGAGAGACAACAAATCATCCCACAAAATAAATACGGATGGCCTTCTCACAAAGCTCAAAGCAAGTTCACTTGTTCCATCAGAAGACCTCGAGTCCACGGGTACTTTAGCCTGACACAACCTGTAATGTTGCCACACTTTACCGAGATCCGAGGAGTACAAGGTCCAAAGAGGATCATCTATGCATGACAGCCAAACAGGGGAATCCACTTGACCACCCTCTGGGGGCAAGTAACGCATTCAAGGGTCTTACCCCGTGCTCATGTGAGCCTGACCTTAACCCAAAAACCAACCAGGTTTATAGAGGTGAAGCGTAGTCTTAAACAAGTCTTGAAGGACCATCAAGGCTATAAATAACTAGGAGAGTGTCCATTGAGCCCGTTCCTGATGGGAGCCGAATTTCGAAGATAAAAAGCCCTCAAGCCGGACTCTGCCTTGAGTAACCTTAGGAGCCCATTCTCAATGGGATCAAGAAGTGCCTTACATTCCATGTTAAAAGGGCAGCCCACCAAACCCTTCTCAGTGGGTTGGTCGCGAGTCGCAAAACCTCGACACTTGGCTAAAACCATCACGTGGTTATTAGTAGCATGGATAGTGAATCCATGTATAAGCCATTACGGTACCCACCGAGAGTTGTCTTACGTTAAACAGGTCGTGTAGTGGAAAAATCTCAAGTATTGGGAAAATTCACGCACTAAACCATAAACATAAAAAACCTCGGCAAAGACCACTTAAACCAAAGTCACGAGGGATCCTAAATACCAAAGCAAATGGTAATGGACCCCAGACACGGTTTATTGTACCTAAGTCCTAAGAGGGATCCTAAACATCCAAATAGTTGGTGACGGACGCCGGACAAGGTTTCTTTTATGCCTAAGTCCTAAGAGGGATCCTAAATGCCCAAATAGGTGGTGACGGACCCCGGACAAGGTTTCACTTATGCCAAGGTCAAAAGGGATTCTAAACGCCCAAATAGTTGGTGACGGACCCTAGACAAGGCTTCAATTAAATCAAAGTTACGAGGGATTCTAAATACCAAAGCGAATGGTAATGAGCTCTAGATAGGGTTTCTAAACCAAAGTCACGAGTGATCCTAAACACCAAAGCGAATGGTAATGGACCTCGGACCATGGTTTCCCCTCGATTGGAAATATTCCCAAGTCCATAAAAAGGTTGTGAAAAGCAACACAATGGGTGTTGAACCTAATACAGACCATGGAAAAAGAAGTAAGCACGACAACAATTCTGGCTCATTTTATGGAACCCGGCCACTTATGGCTAACTAACGCATGGACCCTGTTTGGACTACGACGCAAACGCCTCCAGATTAGAGCTCATAGCTCAACGGAGAAGCATAGATAACGGATTCAAGTAAAGAACGAATTTTGTTGCTCGGGGGCATCGAGACTTGCTACTTCGCTATACTGGCCAAACACCGAGTTAGGGACAATTGTTTTGGACCATGATATGGGATCTTATCCTATGGGTCAATCTGACACACACCCGACCGGAGTCTATCGTTGACACCTTGGCAAGAATTCACTTAACGTACGGTCGAGAGTCCCCGAACACATGGGGGCAACGTATGACACACCTCAGACGGCGGAATGACAACGTAAGCAGAGCGATCCGACTCGGACCCTGGCCTTACATGTCAACCTCGGAGGAATACTATGATATATCACAGACTTCAGCATATCGAAAATATTGTGAGATCCAACATTAAGTTTGACTTGGATCCCTTTGTTCACTGCATGTCGTATGCTCCTACTAAACATGGGTACCTTGACACTTAACTGTCCTATCTAAGCGCCAAGTTGGGGACAACTGTTCTGGACTAGGATTTTGGGTTATCAGTCAGGAGCAACCCAGCCCCACCAGAATAATACCCAAATATTACTACGCGATATCTTGATGAGTATATCAGCCTATTTATTAGGCATAAATCTCTCAAGTATCCTTGATGGATATCAAAGCTAATTATATCTCACATAAATAGAAAAATTAGTTAAAAAGAATCATAATCCTTAACGGATTATAATCTTAAATAACTACATTTAATATAGATTGCAATCATCCTAAGACGCTCTTATAAATGTCATGCAAAGTCTCAAAGGTATGTATCTCCTCTAATATACAGACTACCTTTATTGAGTATGGTCTAACTTGAGCATCGGAGTACCTTTTGTAAGTATCCACCCCCTCGCACCACCGCTGTCACAGTTGTGTTACAGAGGAGTCCACCTTCAATCATCAGTACGTGTCTATTTCAAGTATCCCTCTAAATTTATTTTAGAACACTCATAAAAGAGTTGAAAACATTCATGCTTCAAGTATCCAAAGTCATTGATTCTAATATGAAAGTGATCAATGGTCCAAAATAATTTCTTGGTACTTGTATAATAGGTAAGTCTTCAAATATATTAGTATCAAATGATAATTTAAATTTATTATGTGATGATTTAAATTCAAATTATTAATTACCATTACTTTTACAATAATAATAATTATTTTTTTCTTACTTACCACTTATTTTTTTTTCTCTATTATAAAGAAAAAACGTAAAAGAAAAAAAAAAGTGGTCAACGAAAATTGACCAACTATTGCAGGTTGGTTTTCGGGAGCATCCATGCTCCAAAGTTGAGTGTAAGTACATTAAAGTAACCGTGCCTTCCAAGTAACATATGCCCACATAACTACTCAACGGTATTCATAATCATAAGTTAAGTTTGATTCCATTTGATGATAATCATAATTCAAGTTTGACTCCATTTGACGTTTATCATGTTCGGAGATGTTAGAACTTGGAAACCTCCAGAATTATGTTTAAGAGAAAACAATACAAGTGTAATTATGATTTACTTCTGAAAGTGGAGGGTTATGTACGCTTGACACGGACCACCCGAACACAACTAAGCTAACTAATATTGAGTTATTGACTTTCAATTTATTCCATATTCAATGTATGATGATAAATATTAATTAATTCTTTAGATATTTGAGTACATTGTTTGTGCTGTTGCATGACGCATATAAAGATGGAGTTCATATTTTTTGGACTGGTCTTATATATATATATATATATATATATATATATATATATATATATATATATATATATATATATAAAGATTACGAAGTGACTCCATATTTTTTGGACTGGTCTTATTGATAATTTTCAAATGATCGAACATTTATTAGTTGATAATAATTATAATACGTGCTAAGAAATCAAATATAAGATAATTTTTTTAAGCTGCGTTTGGTAGATAGAATAAAAAAATATGATAATGTTAGTTAATATTATTAAGTCTTATTAGATGTTTGATACTGACACATGATAAAATAGTCAAATCTAATCAAATATTTTTATCCTATTATAATAAGATAATATTATCCTCTCCCTCACCCCATAATAAAATCTGATAGGATAACTATTCTTACCCTACCCTTCAACATCATCTCTCCCACTCTAACCTCTTCATCTTCCAAAATCACCGTACTACTACTAACCCCACCCTCACCATGGCTATTCTTTCCAACCATCACAAGACCACTGTCGAACCATGAGGCTGATTGGTCGTTCATGGAAGTCGCTATTATGCCATTAATGGAGGCTTGAAGCATTTTGGTGTCGTAGCGGATCAAACGATGATAGGTAGACAACCACAACGATCGGTCTTTCATAGAGGTCGCTATTCTGTCATCTGCCATAACGGCGGATCTATTTCTTTTAGGTCGCAGTTCATGGTGGACAACCACTAGTTTCTTTCTTTGGGTCGCATCACTGGGCTGTAACGCAAGTTTCAAGGTTGCCATGAAGACGATGGCTGCCTCCTTGAACTGGCTGGGATATATTGTTTTCTTGGTCCCTGGCTCCTCTTCGCAGCTTTTCCGACGAGGTTGGTGGTTGTTCCAACCACTGCGAGTGGAACCCAGAGAGGGGCTTCCATGACGATGGATTTGTTTTAGCCTCATGAATATAATAATATTTTTTTTGAATTTTTTGTATTAAAGGGTAGTATAGTCATGGTAAATAGTTATATATACTATCAAACTGTTTATACTGTGTATACCAAATACTTAATAGTATAAGAGCTTATCAGTTTCTTTATACTATCAAGTCTTATCATATTATTTTATATTATCATATATTATACTTTCATGTACACTAAATGTAACCTCACATTATACCCCTAAGCTTATATCACGTCAACTATGTAGATCGTTATCGTCTTTCACTATTTAGTATCATTAAATGGATGTCATGTTAGATTTGTAGACCATCATTATCTCTAATTTAAATATATATATATATATATATATATATATATATATATATATATATATATATATATTTTTATAGTATTCTCACTTGATGGGTGAAAGACTAATTTTTGGATACTATTAAGTGCCTAACCGAGGATTCTCTTAATAATACTATTTTAATATGCATAAATATAGAGATCGAATTCAAGATCATATATTTAAGAGATCTGAACCCTTCCACTCGAATTAATACACGTTCTATATTTTTAATTATACTTTAATTATACTTTAATAGTAATATTAAAAATATAATTTAAGTGAGAGATAATAATAAAATATGTTATTAATTTTTTTAATAATACATAATAAAAAATATCGTACTATAATAATAATTAAGAATTTCTCTTAATTTAGTGATGGAAATGAAAATGAAATATGTGATTAGATTTTTTTTTTATTCTAGAATATTTTATTCAATACTTATATCAAAAGCAAAGAGATCGGCTATAAAAGAAAGGCCATCCTCTAGCCAAATGTCAAGATTACAGACCCGATAGCATGAGAGGCAAGGAAATTAGCCACTGCATTACAATTATGGGGAACAAAACCAGATTTAAGTCTCGCGAACCAAGAAGCTATGTTATAAATATGTGATAGAGAAGATAATGAAGTATGGGATTAGATTTTTTTGTTTTGGTAGTATGTGATTATATCTATTATAATAAGTTTGAATTTCCTCTACTTTTTTGAGACCGAATCATATTTTTTTAGCAAAATAAAATGTTCTAACTCTGTGATTGGATTGTCTTTAACTCAATTTGAAAAGTGAATTAATATACGTTTGAATTAACTAACTTAATGTTTAGAAAATAACTTTTAGCTAAAATAATCTATATAATGTAAGAATTAAGCAAAATTTCATTTGACAAAGACAAGTCTTTGATTGGATTCTCAACGGTGATTTTTTCATTTGATAGGTTATCTAAAAGTGTCCCTATAACTCGAATTATATATGTATATATGTAAATTTCTTATGTGATATGATATATGGTCAGAAGAGAATCTACCTAGTTCTAAGAAAAAAAAGCATGACTATGCACTATCCATCAAAGTGGATGTGGTGAGTCTATCTTTTGTTCACTTTATGGAAGCACGAAGTCCAATGACACAGCAGATTTGCAATATTCAATACAAAGTCCAAAAAAGGAGGGGGGTATAATATTAAAGGGAAATGATGATGTTATATTTTTTTTAGAGTTGTAGATATTGTATATATATTTTTAAGAGCATATAATTGGAGAGAAAATAATAAAAATAAATAAATATAATAAATAATATTAAATAAAATATTAAAAAAATATATGTATTATTTGGAATAAAAATATTATAATTAAATATTAAAAGTTTGTGTGAGAGACATAAAAAAGAGTAATTTAGAATCTTAATTAATTCCTAAATAAATTAATTTTATCATGGATGAAAGTAAATACAACTTTAAAAATTTTGAATTATGTTAAATTACATAAATGAATAGAATAATAACCCAATAAATAAAGATAGAAAAAATTTAAGAAAAAATTTAAGTGGATGAATTAATGGAAATATGCATAAGTTAACCTGTAATATCTCCTTCAACATGTTAGACTTGTAAATAATTACAGAAGTAGTTTAATACTTGCTTAATATGACTGTTTAATTTTATGACAATCTGAGTTAATTTAAATATTTTGCTATAAGTCGAAAGGTGAAAAGTAGCTTAAAATGACCTAGATATTAGCTTAAATGACTTAGTTGATGAAAATAAATGTGAATAATTTATTTCAAAGTCACAAATATGTATTCTGTAATGTAGTTAAAGTTTGAAAATAGTCGGAGTCCGTTTGGTATTTTTAGGCATACTGTTTGTATGTTTTAATGCCGGATTGATTAGTTATAGATATGAAAAATTATGATACTGGTGAAATAAATTTTTTAATGAATTTTAGTATTTATTTTAAAGTTGTTGAAACTTAGAAAACTTAGTTTAACTAAATCTAAGTGTTTTTAGCAGATCACAAAATACCAGTGTGGTATTACTTGGCTACAAGCTGTCCACAGTTACAGCTTTTAACTTGGACTTTTATTGGCAACTTTGTTACTGATATTTCTCACTTTTCTCTCTTCTCTTCATGGCTGGACAGAAGAAGCACAAAGGGAGAGAGATTTGAGTGGTGAAAAAGAGAGCAAGAAGCATAAGAAGAAGGGAAAATCCAAGGTTAGGAGTTGAGGCTCAAATCTGTAGCATCAAGGCAGCATCGAGGAGCTTGAAGGTAGGGTTTTTGATACTTTAAACTTCATTTTTACTCATTTTTCATGTTAGGCTTATTTGAGATTTAATATGCCAAATTGAGTTCTAGTTGTGTTTTAAGTAATTTTCGTGCTTGAATGAGTTTTAAATGGTGTTTATGACTTGTTCATACTAAGAGTTTGGATTAGAAACTGAAAATTCTCATTTTGGACCTAAAATGCTCTAAGTGTTGATTTTAGGGATTTTGGTGAGTGATTTAGTGTTTTGATTCATTTTTTATGAAATCAATTGGTGTTTTATGTTTCCTTCATGTTCGTGAACTTGTTTAGGACTCAAAATCATCAAGAAACAAATTTGAAGAGATCAAATTCCATATTTGTGCCAATGGAACAGTGTTCCATTGTTGTAAAATTATGTAGCAAATGATGCTGAGCGCTGGGCGATCAAATGCTCAGCTCATGCGCGCGCTATCTAGAAGAACACACTATGGTGTTCGTGCGCCCAGGCGCTAGCACTTAACGCACTCAAGTGTTGATACAGGGTAGAATTGTGATCTTAGCATTGTAATGCTAATTTAATTCCCTACTTGTTGAGATCATTTGTGCAAGCCTTTTAGGGTGTAAAGAGATATTTTTGGGGATATTTCTTGGAGAGAATTATCAATTTGCATAAGTGTAAAGCTTGGGAATTTTAGATGTTCAAAGTATGGGAAATGCTTAGGACTGAGTTAGAGGATTCAAGACACCCAAAGTGTGGTGATGTGTCAACGGATGATGTGTTGGGACATCTTAGGCTTCCTTAGTATGATGGTACGCCTACCTATATACAAAGATTACTCATTTAGAGTTAAAGTTGAGTTCAAAATGCATAGTTAAAGCATGTTTCCTTGATTGCCAGGTTAAGCTTCGTGATTGATTAAAGACCTATGTTGGTTACTTTATGGGTTAGAGTTGAGCCAAGAGTGTAGGTTCTCTAGTTATTTCCTTTTCACTAGGTTAGGGTAAATCGTGTGATGGAAGTTGGTGAAACCTTGTACATCCAAGTGTTATAGAATGCTATAAAGTAGTATCTAGAACCTTGAGCGACTGGTGGTTGCCTTGAAATCACTTGGGAAGTGATGGTGTAAGATACTAGATATGAGGACAATAGTGATATGAGTTTTACTACTTATATGTTAAGTTGGAGTAAAGCCTTGAGTCACTAGTTTTTGCTTTTCATTTGGTTGTGGTAAACCTTGTGATAAGTGTGTGTGTGTGTGTTTTGATAGCAAATCCATATATTTGGTTTTCAAACTTGTCATTTGCTGTTTCCTTCGTATTGTAACCTCAAATGGTGTGCACAATCATGTGGCTTGGGAATCAGGTGTTGGATCTTTATTCTCCTTGCATTTATGCTTGTATGGTCAGGGTTACCAGTATGAAGATGATAATAGTACTCTTATGTTGGTGAGAGGAAAGTACTCACCTATTACCAAGTGGGTTATGCTTGTAGGCCTAACCTGTTCAATATATACAAAGAATGCGGTTACTGGGAAATAAGTAAGTGGCATGTGTTTTTTTTTTTTAAACTAAAATCTGCATTTGCACTGCATCATCATATTATTAGGATTTTGTTTGAACATAATCATACTTCGTAACATAAAGCATTACATGGTTGACACTTGTATGTCATGGCCTAATCAATTGATTGTTCGATTACTCGTTTGATAGTATCTTATCATTGTATGAGTGACTCTTCGATGTTATTGATTGTCAGATATTCTTTTACATCAAATGTATTTTTGGTGTTCAATTGAATTATTTATTATAAATGATTAACTGTTGGTATTGGTATGCTTATACTGAGAAATTGTGATTTCTCACCCCTGTGTGTTCCATATAAATCTAGGTAAAGTCCTTAAAAAAGGGGAAGGGCAAGAAAAAGAAGAAACAGAAGGATTAAATTAGTGTTTTGTTTCTTTGTGGACCAGTTTGTATATATGTATATTTTTGGTTGTTTAGAAAATTTTATGTATATTTTATGACGTGTTAGCCAGTGATAGTTGTATATTTGACTTTTTGATCATTCGCGGCGCTCTATAATGACTGTGTAAATTATTATGAGTTTTTATTTTTTACATTTTTAGAAGTGATATGTCTAATGCAATTTATTTTAGAATATTCTATTTATTTTATGATAATTCGTATTAAGATGTTACATAACCAAATTACTACCTAACCATAATACTAAAAAAAATTTAAATAAAATCATTAAAAAGATTTAGACTTAAATGACTTATCAGAAGATTTGATTTTTAATAAAATATAGTAACATCGTCATTTGATCTATGTAGCTAATAAAAAACTTTGATTATTGTTGTTGTTTACAAAAGAATAGAATAAGCAAATTATTAGCCAATGAACTTGTAAGTCGATTAGCAATGGCTTAAGTCTTTAAGATTTAGGTATCATATTGATGTTAGAGGTTTCAATCCTTTACTTGATCACCTTTTTCTTTCCCCTACGCTCACGTGGTTGCACCTGCAATGAAATCAAAATAGAAAAAGCAAATTAAATACCCAATGACCATGCAACATGTCGTGAGAATTGTATACTAAAAAGTGTGTTAATTTCGTTACTAGATAATTATATATTACTATATTTGTATCTCGTGCATTGTACAGAGAGTGAAAAAATTGTGATTTTTATTAATATTTTTTTTAATTTGTATTATAACTATTTTAAAGAGAATTTGATGTGATCTTGAGAAATAATTAAACATATGTTTTCATTAATAGATATTGTTTTATTCAAAAAGAAATCATTAAAAAAAACTTTTCTTTTGATAACTCCCATTCTAATCTTGAATTAACTGAAATTATTTCAATAGCTCTATACTACATATTCTTTTATTTATTCTTATTAAATTTAAGTTTTTAAGACGAATTTTAAATTTGTTAGCATTATAATTTTTTTTTTGAAACTAAGCGGTATCTTTACAAGTTCGATCTATTTAAACTGTTTATAGGATTAATCTCTATTCGGCCATTGAAGCACGATGATTATACGATCTCTTCACAAAAATTACTTCACTGAGATTTATACTCGCGTTCTCGACCCACCCTTTGTAGGTATTATCATCGATTAATTATATTTTATTTAATTAATTTTTAGACTCTTATATTTTTTCTTATTTTCTTTTTTATTTCTCAAGTATCTCAATTCCAAAACTTAAATGAATTCTTTTAATAGCGTTATCCTACCCTTTTTTTTTCTTTTTATTAAATTTAAGTTCTTATTATATCTAATCTTAATTTTTTAGCTTTGTCCTTGATTAATTATTAATTATATCATATTTACTTAAATTTTAGACTTTTAATATTTTTCTCATTTTTTTATTTTATTTTTTGAGTATCATAACCCCAATCGAATATTAAATTTATACGAATCTTTTCAATAACAATATCCTACATTTTTTTTCTTATTGCATTCAAGTTCTGAAGGCTGATTTTAAATAGGAAAAATATCTATAGGAAAGGGTATTACAAATCAATTATGAATACAACATATACGAAAAGAGTTATATGTTGCTTATCCATGACTAGATTGAGAGATTTCTCTAAGACTCGACATGAAGATTTATCTTTTCTCTAATATAAGATGTTGTGAGCTCTCATATTTTATTTAATTTATAGTTCAAGTATATGAGTATCATACTAACAATTAAATCCAAAGTTTATACTAATCTTTTCAATAATATTATCGTACTTTTTTTCTCTTATAATTTTATGTTCTTAAGGCTTATTTTTTGTTTTTTAGCACTGTCATAGATTAATTACATTTTATTTAATTTATTTTTAGACTCTTATATTTTCCTTTTTTTCTCATTTTATTCTTATTTCTAGAATATCCATATCTCAATCAAATCCTAAATTTATACGAATCCTTTCAATAATATTTTCTACTTTATTTCTCATTTCATTTTATTGAATGTAAGTTCTTAAGGCTAATCTTAATTTCTTTAGCATTGAATTAGAGGTGTTCGTAGTTCGGTTTGAATCGGTTTTAAGACAAAAAGTCAATCAATCGAAATAATGTTATTTACATCAGTTTGGATTAGATCGATTTAATCAGTATTTGACCAAAAAAAATTTAAACTTAAAATATTGTGAGTTAAAAGCAATTTGACCTATTAAAAGAAAGAAATAAAGGAAATAAAAAATAAAACAACTCATTTTACATGTCTAAAATAATATTTGATCATATAAAGTGAGATAAATGTGTGAGAAATTAGAGTTATTACAAGTAAAAATATAAACTCAATAAAAAATAAATATATTATATAATGTTAATCGTTTGAATTGGATTGGATTGGTTTTGAATATCAAAACCGAAAACCAATCTAATCTAATTGTTTTCAAAAAATAAAATAAAAAAGAACCAGATTTATTCGATTTTGATTGGACTTTGATTTTTTGCTTCAGTTTTCAATTTGGATTGGACTTGAACACCCCTAGCGTTGACCATGATTAAATATTAATTATTTTTTATCTACTTGAGTTCTAGACTCAATTTTTTTCATATTTTCTTTTTTATTATATTTTTATTTCTCAATTATCTCAATCCTAATCTGTTGGTAGCCTAAAAATAGCAGGTTAGGCCTACGGACTACATGCTGGAAGAAAATGGTATGGGCAGACGTGACCTAATATGACAAGTGGCCCAAAGTGTTTGAAGCTCCAAAAACGGTATGCTTTGGATAGCAAAGCTTGGGTTGAATCTGGGTTGACCAAATCAAATTGAGGATAAGGGGTTGGATAGAAGGTGGTGTCTAAAATATAGGAGATAAGGGGTGTGACAGTTGCTTCCAACATTTAAACATGTAGAAAATGGTATTTTGGGCAGTTTCCTTTATTGAAGCTGTTTGAAAATATGCCATGGAAATGTCTCACGACCTAGGAATGCTTGGAGTGCCTAAGTGATTGGAGATCATGCTCCTACAATTTAGGAAAGTGGACTTCGAGGCCTGAAATTGCATTGAAGCCGCAATTTTCCTAGTTCCAATTCTATAAAAGGGCTTTTAAGACTCTGAAGAGAGGGTTCCCGAACAATAACACAAAAATTATCTACTTTTCATGTAGTTTATCTTTAATTTTCTAGCATTTTACAACTTTTTCTTTACATTCCTAGTCTTTTGTTGCTTTTCTTTACATTTTGAAACACTTCACAGCATTTCTTTACAACTTTTATCTTTACTTTTAGCATTTTTCTTTGCTTTGTATTTCAGGACACATGTTATTTCGTTGTATTTTAGCTTCTTTACTTGTAATTCATTGGATTCAAGTTCTTTAATGAAAAGCAGTGTTTTTCACATTGTTTGAGTTGTTTATTTTGAATCCATTATTGAGAGCTTGTTTTTATATCTCAAGAACCCACCGAAAGACAAGTTTCCTATTTTAGGAGCTTTCTAAGGTGAAGCTCATACTATAGTGACAACGGTAGAAGTGTAGAGTTTGGCTTTTGCTTCGTAGACAGAAGCTAGCTTTTGGATAAAAAATTTATTTACTTGATTAAATTAAATTCTTTGATTTAATTATCAAATAATAAATTAATAATCCTTTAGCAAAGATTGAAACACTCGCTAGTGTGTAACCACATAAGTTCAATACTAAGCCGGTAGTAAATTAGTCAAACTAAATTACTAATCAAAGTTAGTGTCTAACAACACTCCTTAATGACCGGATATCATGAAGTAACATCTTTTTCTCTTCAAGAATCTTTAGAAGTATAATGCAATATTTCATTCCATCATTCCAGCTTTGAGTTAACTTTAGAGTATAGTATAACTGTCAAATTTTAATAGGTAAACCTTTATATTTTACAACCAACTAATGAATGACTTAAGAAACTCATTTCTTCATCCATTCAATTGCCCTGATCAAGGTCTTAATTTTATTGTTATAATCATAGAGTTCAAACTCATTACCAAGAGTTGATGGATTCTTTCTTGATATATATTTAATCCTAAGTATTTAGTCATACCCAATATCCATTCAACTAGCACCTTGGGGCATTAGGTGTTCGAAATCAAAGTATAATAAGTAGCTTGTTAATTACTATGATAATCTTAAGTCAAAGGAAAAATTTACACCATCTCATTCATGAGAATATCCTATTGACAGATTAATGGTAATATAAACCATCAAGAATTCTCAATTAAGTTAGTTCAATAATCATATCTCCATATGCATCATCTATATATTTGAATCAATAAATGAGATCTATTAATCTCTATTCAATAGAGACAATCACACATATATTGATCTATCTTGATTACTAATGTCATATTCTTAATAATCTTATGATCAAGAACACTTTAGATTAATTATAAATAAAAACTTGTCTCTCATTATCATGATCTCTATCATGATGACAAGTGCTTAAGTTTAATCAAAGACCTTCTTATATTAATTAAATAATAAATATGACAAATAAACCCAAAATAAAAATATGCCACGTAATTTATCAAATTAAAATTATTATAATTTGTTCTAAACAAATACACAATAGATTGGATCTAGGACATGCCAATTTTGCTTCGACTTAGGAAACTCCCAACGTGGGAACTATTCCCTTCAGTATGGGTTCTTAATATAACTAAAGAAAGCCCTCAAATGAAGACTCAAGATAAAATACACTTGCAAATGTAAAGGAATTGAAATTGCATTAATAAGCTTCAATGAAACAAAGTACATGAACTTGAACCCAAAGTACAAGAACTTGAAATTGAACCTCCAAGTACAAAATGAAAAAGAGCATAAATTAGACTAAAAAGTAATAAAGAAGTTGTAAAAGTGCGATAAAAAAGCAAGTAAATAAATTGTAAAGTGTAAAAAAATCTAATAAGACTAAAAGTAAATGAGGAAATGAATGTGTTTTTGGTGTTGATGATCGGAGATCCTTTCTCCAGTGTCTTAAAGGCATATTTAGAGAGCTGGAGCTATGAAAGTTGTTGCTTTAGTGCACCTTTAGGACTTAAAGCAAATCTTCCTTAACTGTAGGAGCTTTGTTCTTCATCAATTTTATAACTTCCAACCTTAACCAGGTCTTGGGCATCCCCATGATGAATTTCCAACAAGCTTTAGTCAGAAAAACTTCCAAAAATTGCACCTTTGCCATGTTTGAACATGGAAGGTAACTAACTGCCCACAACTTCCACTCCTATTTTTTAGGAGCCTCCTTATCTCCTTCAACTGTCCAAGCTTTAGACTTGGTCAAACCGAATCTTTTTCTGCTTTCACCACCTAGAACTCATTGTTTTGGGCTTTTATTCAATTGGGCCACCTTTTAATCCATAATGCACCAGCCCATTACCATGGTTGATTAGCTTTTGGTCCGTCAACCCAAACTAAATTTTTCTAAGTGTTAACAATGCCCTCATATTAACTGTTAGCTGAATTCAAATTTAGCCAAAGGCTAATGATTTTAGAGAAAGTAATAGACGACTATTTGAATTTAAAGCTTGCTAAGAAGCTTGTTAAATCTGCAAGAAACACGGACTAAGCTAGCACAGGACCTCAACCAGAAGAGTCTTCTCATGCTTAGCTTGCCCTTTCTATTTTTGACTTCGGAGCTGTTTTTAATTTTAGCTTTTGGCTATGTGACTGGCCTATGGCCACAAGTAGTTAGGATTTGAGTTTGTATTTAGTGGTTGCCATTTTGGTTTGTGTATAATCGGATGCCTACTTTATTTTGCTTCAACTATCAAGATCCATTTCCTTCCTCCCATATGGAAGGATAATAAATTTTTGAGTATTTGCCATTGATGCTTTCTATATGTTCTTCACCATTGATATCCATTAAACCATAAGCACCAGTGACTAATACTCGACTAACTTAAAATGGATCGTCCCAATTAGCCGACCATTTACCAACCCATGTTCTTTATCTCCAATAGGTAAAAACATTTTCCAAACTAAGTTACATTCCTTAAACTTGTGCAACTTAACCTTCTTGTTATAAGTTTAAGCAAATCACTGCTTGCTAGCATGAATTCACTCTAAGGCTAGAAGTTTATCTATATCCATTTGATCTATTTCCATATGTATAGCTTGCAAGTATTCTTCTGAACTTAGAGCATTTTGCTTTGCTACACGAATAGACTATGCAACTATTTCAAGTGGAATTACTGCAACGTGGTCGTAGACTAACTTAAATTGTGTAGCTACAATAATAGTACTCTTTGAAGTTCTATAAGCGCAAAGGACTTCCAACAAAATCTCATGCAAAATTTGTTGTTTGTCCTCTGTGTACTTCTTGATTATGCCAATAATAATCTTATTTGTAGCTTTGGCTTGGCCATTGGCTTGCGCGTAGTGAGCGAATGAGTAAAGTATCTTAATCTCAAATTGCTCCACAAAAACCAATACTTTATCACTTGTGAACATAGTTCCTTGATTAGTTGTAATGGTTTGGGAGATGCCAAATCTAAATAGAATGTGTTCCTTAATGAACTCAATCACCTCCTTTTGGGTAACATTCTTCCAAGGTATAGCTTTAACACACTTTGTAAAATAATCATTAGTTACAAGAATGAAACAATGCTTTTTAGATGAGGGATGGTGGATTTTCCTAATAATGTCCATAACCCAGTCACAAAATAGCCAAGGTTTGATAATGGATTGAGTTCAATAACTAGAACATATTGATTTTGACTATGCTTCTGACATTACTGATACCTTCTGGCATACTGCACATGGTTTTTAGAAATACTAGGCCATAAAAACTCATGGTGATACAACAATCACTACATCTTGGGGCTAGCATGGTGTGCTCCACAAAGTCTTTCATGGACTTCTCCCATAGCTTTCAAGACATCGACAGGGCCTAAACATATAAGGAGAAGTCCTTCTAGACTTTTCTTGTACAACTTTCCTTCCACAAGACAATATCCTAAAGCTTCATTCTTTAAAGAAAGACTATCTATTGAATCAGGATTGTTCTATGGCGAATTAGAAAAGGATAAAAAATCTAGTGAATAAGAGCAAGAAAAACGAGGTCATTCATTTTAGAAGAGGCAATGTAAGGCCCAAGCTAGTACAGACTATTGAATCACAACTGTATTTGTGGTTTAGTTTCCAGAGTAAAAACTGAGGCTAGACAATCACCAAGTCTGTCTTTTCCAATTGCCTTCGGGCTAGGGGAGGCCAAAAGGGCTCCATTGCTACAAAGGAGAAAAGCAGTCGGAGTTTCATGTCTGTATAAACACTACACGTGAGGTAGTAGTCTCTAGATCAAGTGGCAAGGCTTCAGGATGGAGGGTAGTAATAGGGGCTACTCTCAAATAAATCTAGTAGATTAAATCTATATTCTGTGTAAGTTAACTAGGTACCATCCTTGTCTAGTAACTTAGGTTGTAGCTCACCAAATGTGGTTAGGAAATCGACCTGGAGATTATGAGGGGGATAGGAAAGTTCCAGGAAAGACAGATTTATTATAGAGGAGAGAGAGGAAAAGCCGGCAAAAAAGGCACCTCCTCCCTTCTGCTACAGTACAAGACAGCAGACATTGATCCTGCAAATGGGTTGGATACCCAAACTGTTGTGGTTGCTTGGATAGTCCACTGGTGCCATCCCTTAAGGCCCTAAAAAAGGTCCAAGTAAAGCATGCAGGCGAAGCAGGTGGCTCTATACGGTTAGACAAAATAGGCAAGTAGCTTCTCTTTTTTTAGTTTATATGGTGCTCCAAATAAAGAAGAAGGGTTGAGAAAAAAAAATATGTCCACTATTTCTTTTTTGAAGCGTCTTTCCTCTGCTATATCCCTTGGACACCCTTTTAGCGATAAATAAAGAGAACAAGAAGCAAGTTAAAGCTAGAAGTAACCCGCTTCCAAGGCTTTTATCTTTTATTTTCTTTTCTCTTTACTTCTCGTTGGCAAGGTAAGAAAAGGAACATAAAGCAAAAGGAATAAATCCTATGCACTAAAAAAAGAGAAGCTACTTGCCTAACCGGAGGTGAACCGAGGTAAAGCTTGGCCCTTATAGAGGGGGGATTTACATCTTTCATACAGCTTCTCAATGACTGATGCATAGGCTAAGGAATTGAAGTTGTACGTACCCCTAATAGGGGACTACTTAATTTTGAGATAAATCCATTGAAGCCCTATAGGATAGGGGCTTATGACAAGGATCCATAAAAAAGTCCAATCCTTACCTTTTTTTTTTGCCCATGAAAAGTGGATGCAATCAATCAAAAAAAGGGTTGCTCATGCAATCTAACATTGCCTTGGAACTTGGTTGATTGAAGTAAGTAATTAGCCCTTCATGCCAATCACTTTGGTTTTCAATTTGACAAATAGCTTTGGCTTTGTATAATGAAAGAGGATAAGTTTTCCTTTGAGAAGCTAAAGTTGATGGTTTATATCTAAAGGTGTCTTTAGCTAAATTATTAGCTTCAATCGTGTAGCTGCTAGGTATGTGCATGAAGACCACATCAACTAATTGTCTCAACAAATTTAAAGCTAATTTATGACACTTAGCCAATGTTGGATTAACAGATTGGTACTCTCCAACTAGTTCTTTGATGACTAATTAGGAGTCTCCCATGATTTTCACATATTTAGCCCCTTGAGCAATTAGAATTCTAAGGAAAAGAATGAAGGCCTCATATCAGACTGATTATTGGAGTAATGATTCTCCAATTCGAGGTTGAATGCATCTTGTTTACTTGTACGACTAGTTATTACTATGCCTATGCTTACTCCAGTGGTAGCATAAGAACCATCAAAGTACAAAAAGCCAGTAAGGTAGTTCCATGAAGCCCTGTAGATTGGCTAGTAGATCTTGCACATCCAAACAAGGATGCTCAAGTAAGAAATTAATTAGAGCTTGGCCTTTGACAGCATGAAGTAGAGTATCTTCTAAGTCAAAAGCATTTAACTTCACTGCCCTCTTGGTTAATTTGCTTGGGAAAATAGGCTAAGACAAAATATACTTAATAATATTTATTATTGAAAGCACTAAAACAGTTCTCAACAACAAGTAATATTTTGATTTAGTACAAGCATAATACAAAGATAAATAGAATTTCAAGAGGAGTGTATCTAGTTTTTACATCAATTAACATTCGGTTAAGGTAATGGATGGCTCTCTCGGTGCCATCTTCAACATCTTGGGCCATGAAATGCCCTTATTGATTTCTCCGCAGTTGAAATGTATAACTTCAATGAACTTTCATTAGATGATAAGACTAAGATAGGTGGCCAAAAAGACACTGCTTTATGTCTTCAAAATAGCCTGCTTTTTGCTCATCACCCTAAATGAACTGCTCATCATTTTTTAGCTTTAGCAATTTTGAAAATTCTTATAACTTTCTTGTCGAGTTAGCTAATACTCATGCCTCTTTCTATTCCTTATTTCCTCTTTCTCTTCTATTTCGTTCTCATAAATGTCTCTCCTTCAAAGTTGTAGTTGTAGTAACAGTCAAGTCTTCCCATCTTTTTTAACACAATAAGTAAATAACAAAATCACAAACGCAAGTAGCAACAATAGGAAAGGAACTTACTCAGAGGTGTTGTAGGCTGGTGGTACAAATAGTGGCTAGACAGTGGCATAGGCCGATTGGTGCCAAGGCTGGATTGATGAGATGGGTGCACAACGACACTGGTTGGACTGTGATGTGCGCACATGGGGATGGGATTAGGTTTTGCCACACCTTCATCCAAAATGGCACAATTTTTTTTTAGCAAATAGGGTCCAAAATTGTGTCATTTCAGTAAACCTGGGATTTTTAGTGTCATTTCATCTAAAGGCATTGGTAAGTTGCTTAAATCGATATTTGGCTGATTAATTCTACCGATTCACCAATTTTTGACTAGTTTTTTTACCACATCGATTTACAATACATACTCGAATCGGGAAGGGGACTGATTCCCATTCCAAATGGTTGAATTGGCTGGTTTGGTTCGATTTTCAGAAACATGCTATTTTTATAGAGTTGGAGTTGCGAAAATTGTTGCTCGAATGGACCTTCAAGCCTTAAAGCACATCTTCATAAATTAAATTAGCTTTATTCTTCATCAATTTGATAACTTCTAGTCACAATCAAGTCGTTGGCATTCCCATGATGAATTTCTAGCAAGCTTCAATTTGAAAAACTACCAAAAATTGCACCTTCACCATGTTTGAACATGGAAGGTTACCCACAACTTCCACTCCTAATTTTCAGGAGCCTATTAATCTCCCTTAACTCCCAAGCCTTACACTTCGTCAAGCCCAATCACTTTATGTTCTCACCACCTGAAACTCATTGTTTCGGGCTTCTATTCAACTGGGTCACCTTTTAATCCTCGATACACCAACCCATTACCCTAGTTGATCAACTTCTAGTCTGTCAGCCCAAACTAAATTTTTCTAGGTGTTAACACTTCTTATTAAATTCAAGTTCTTAAGACTAATCTTAAATATGAGAAATATCTCTAAAAAAGGAGCACTACAAATCAATTGTGAATATGAACCAGATTCAATAAACATTAATCAAAATAATATAACAAATATAATCACATAACAAATATTCAACAAAATTAAATACTACAAAAATATAATTTATTTTGTGATTGTCAATGTAAAAGTGAAGATTAAATAAGTAAACAAAGGCACGTCAAAGATACAATATGCACTAATGGAGTTATACATTGCTTACCTGTGGCTCATTTGAAAAATTTCTCTATAGCTCAATTTAAAGATTTCTCTAGCACTACTCTTAAATAAATGATGTTGTGAGTGCATCCTATTTTATTCAATTTATAGTTTGAGCATATAAGTTTCACAATTTTAGTTGAATCATAAGTTTAAAAGAACGAGAAAACTTAAGTAAAGTTCTCAAGGTATTTGTAGTATTATTTTTCAATAAAATTATGACATGTGTATTATTTTTTAACCACCTTATCCTCTTTTTAAAAGTTTTTATAGATGAGGTGTAAAAAATAATACACATGTCATAATTTTATTAGAGAGTAACACTACAAACACCTAAAGAACTTTACCTACGTTTTATCCTATCTTTGATAAATTAGCTTTTTATTATTAAATCCTTGTGTTGGTATATATTGCTTTCTTCATTCAGCAACTTCTAAATTTACAAGAATCCTTTCAAGAATTATTCTACTTTTTTATTTCTTATCAAATTCATATTTTTAAAATTTTGTTAGCATTATCTTTGATTAATTTTTTTATTTACTAAATTTGTTATGTTAGCATATGAGTATTCCAATCTTAGTTGAATCATAAATTTATAAAATCTTTTTAATAGTGTTATCATACTTTTTTTTTTTCAATTTACAAGAATCTTTTCAATAGCATTATTCTACTTTTTATTTCTTATTAAATTCAATTTATTGATTTTGTCATCATTATCTTCTATTAAATATTTTTATTTACTAAATTTGTTATGCTAGCATATGATCGTATCTCAATCTTAATTGAACCCTAAATTTATAGGAATCATTTCAATTGCATTATCTTACTATTTTTTCTTCTTACTAATTTCTATTTTTTTATCATTATCCTTATTAATTATTTATATTTATTAAATTTCGTATGATGACATGTTTCGCTGTCTTCATCCAGTGACTCCTAAATTCGTAGGAATCATTTCAAAACCATTATCCTACTTATTTTTAATTTCTTCTTAATAAATTCAAATCTTTAATTATATTAACATTATCTTTGAATAATTTTTTTATTTATAAATTTTTTAGTACTAATATGTCTTACTTTCTTTATTTTCGCATTTCTATTTTTTAGATATTGATAAGCACTATTGTTAATCATTTGATTTTACATTTAAAGTCATATTCATATGAATATAAGAAAGTTGCTTAAAAGTGATAACTGCAGTTGTCGTCTATGGGACCACTTGAAAGGATCGTAAACGAAACCAGTTAATGGAGTGTGACACTAGAATATAAAACTGCCACAGATTTCGATCCTTGATTACTCAAGTGCCATCTTGTTGGTTGCGTTTAAAATATAAAGTCATAGATACTTTAATCCAAAGGAAAAATAACAGGTTTGATGGCAACAATTCATGTGGCTTAAGGGCCCATTTGATACGAAGAATATGATAAGACTTGATAGTATTAGACTTAATAATATAAAGTCTGATAGTATAAGATCTGATAGTATAAAGACTAATACGTAAGGATTAGGAATATTGAGGTATTTAAAATTGTAATGAAAAAATCTTTATAAAAACTTATACATCAAAACTCTATCAAATATAATTCTTCTCTTTAAGGCTTAATTAAGTTATCCATCATTTTAATATATAAAAAGAATTTAATAAATAAAACTTATATAATATAATATTTATATCAAATAATTAATAAAATCATAATATATTATATTAATTTATCCTACCATACTTAATAAAATATGTCAAATAAATCCTTATTTTCTTTTAAAAAAACGAAGGAAGAAAGAAAGTTATCCCATTTCTAAGGTCAAAGCCGGCAACAATTTATTTACCTTTTATTTTTTCAAAAAGTTTAAAAAGAGAACATATTAACCCATTCTAAGGTATCGCCGTCTTCATTTAGTGACTCCTAAATTAATAGAAATTATTTCAAAAACATTATCCTACTTGTTGATAATGTGAGTCATTAATAAAATAATGAAACTTTGACATATGCATCTCATTTTAAAGTAATTGAGTCTATATGATACAATAATTGATATTTATGTAATATATCTAAAAAATTGAAATGTACGTAAAAAAAAGATATTATTGTACCATTTATTAAAAAAATTAAATATATTCTGCATAGCAACAATGTTTTGATTGCTCCTTAAATATATTTTTTGTATCATTTTAGATCATGTATAAAACAAATACAACATTAAAAGTGTTTTTTTAAAAACAATTTAACACATAAATAATACAAATAATTTTTAAAGTGTTAAAAAATAATAGAAATATATAAAATTGGTATTAGATGTTCTACAACTATGCAAAGAACGGATACAATAGCTTATTCCAGATACATTTTTAGTAATACATCTACTGAGACATTTTTTCTTTCGTAGACACGTTAAATTTAGGATAAAATTTAGCAATTCTTGCCACAAAATCACTATGCTGATAGAAAGTTTGAACACACAAATGCTTAACATCTGCTTCTTTGTTCTCATACACCAAATATGTGTCAAGGCTATATGTTTAAGGTGGACTGATCCCATTAAAAAGTCCCCGTAAGTTTTAGCATATCATACAATAGGGAAAAAAATTGCAATTGTTATATTAAATCCAACATTCATGCATTAAGATAAAATAATCATATAATAATATATAAAGAAAAGTGTTCTGAAGTGGATTCAGATAGTACATGAGATAGGCACGTTACGGTAGTTATCTCATGGAGCAATAGCGGCCAAGCATGTTAAGACAGAGGTGGATACCTGCAAATGAATTCCAACGTTCAAGTCAAGCTGTGCACAAGTAGAGTATTATGTATTGAATAATTTAGTGATAACTGTTTAAGGTTACTTAACTTGGTATTTATAAAGCATATGTAGAATCGTAATGCAATCCTTATTGAATGTAGGTATTTAGAATCAGTATCCTAAGAGAGATTGTCATCTCGTTATTGTTGGGGTAAATTCCTATAAGTTAAGAACTTTGACAGTATGATGACAAGAGCCAGTTTCTTCGGATACGTCTACAATTTCACTATAGGAGTTGGAGAATGGAGGACAAGTCCAGATGAGCGAAGACTTATTTGAGGGATATAGTTAGTATTAGTAGAATATTTCGTGGAAATCGTTTTTACGTGTAACTATTTTAGTTCATGTTGAATTTCCGTTGCATATCGAGGCGACTTTGGGACACTAGGAATTATGTCCCAACGAAAATCGTATAGTATCGTCGTATCGGACACGGGTTGATCGTAGTAGGGCTACTCGTCATAACGGATTTCTATCTTTGAGGAATCGAGGAGGACCCATTGAGGGGTCCGCTGCTTAGTTAAACTTGGGCAAGTTTGAACTCTGATATGAACTAGGTGTGTAATTTATTTAAGTGTATTTTAGTTTGAGACATGGGCTGTAAAATAAATAATTCCAACAGTACGTTTGTAATATGTATATGATGTAATCTATGTGTGAGGTTGCTATAATGTTTTATTTTCCGCTAAGTTTATTTTATGGTCGTCAAAAAAAAATTTGACTTATCTTTTTATTACAACGTCACCTTATATGAACTTAGGGGTTATTAAGTAACAAAAATATGACACCCTACGGTGGGTGTTACATTAAACGTGGCTGTCATCATGCAATCAATTCACCTTTTACAAGGCCAATCAGAGTGTTTCATTCTCTCTATAAAAAGGAAATGTTTGCACTGAAGCTAGCATTCCTTTCACTATATTCCTTTATTCTTTTTTCTCTGTGACTTCGTTTAAGAATGATCCTCTTTCAGAGGTTAGTTTCCTTTCTATTCTCTATGCATATATGGAGGGTTTTGTCCCTTGTAAAGATCATCTTCTTGTTCTTTCCAAAGTCTCTGAAAATGTTTACTTTTTTGCAACTAACTCCTCCGATAGGAGCCTTTCTTTCTCGGTGTAAGGTCTGTGTCGCTATGCATTTGGGGGGCGAAAGCCTTTCTCTCCCGGCGTACATAGGAGTATTTGATCTACCTCGTGTTGTTAGGATGAAGTGAGGTTTCTACCTCGATGCATGGAGGCAACAGGAGTCACTCCGTCCTTGTCTTTCTTCCTTCCTGAGTGATTTGGAGGCACTAGGTCGGCCTTTTTTGGATGGTCCTCTAAGGGCAGTTGAGCTAGAAGGTGGCTCCTTTAGAAGGAAAAAATCTTTTGGAGCAACCTGGGGCCACTCAAAGGCAGATTCTAACCCTTATTATCACTGTGGAGGAGGCAAGGAAGAAGAATTGGCAGTGACTTCGGACTCCAGAAACAATGTTCCGTTCTGGTTTGCCAAAGTTCTTCAAAGCATGATCAATAGGGAAGAGACTGGTGCTGGGTTCCAGGGGAACTATGGATGTGATAATGGCTCGGGGTGTTCCAACGGTGATGTTGGTTCCGTCTTTGAGTTCTACAACAGACATTATTTTCTGAACATTTTTTATGTACTTTTCCTTCTCTTTTTGAAAAGTTGATGATGTATGGAATGAGATAAATAAAATTCTTATTTGAATTCTATCTTATACCTCCATTTCCCTTTCCGCCTTCCATTGTCCGTACTGCTCTTTTTCTATCGGGGTGAGTTCAACACTTGCCCTGTAATTATGTTAAGTTGCCCTCACCTTGGTTCTTGGTTGGAACAACGAAGTGTCAAGCTTTAGTTCCTGCCCTCGGGGTCCGTGTTACTCATGGGGTTAAGAATTTTAATTTTGCCATTTAGGATCAACCATTTGACCTTCCTCAAATTACCGGGGTCCGTAGAAAAATTCTCTGATCCATGGAGCATTTCTGGGTGCAGCTTGTCAGGATAGCATGTCTCTTGGCTTGCTGCGCAACCATTTCTTTAATTGCCATGACAACTGTGAGGGCCACGCTGCATGCACTGGTTGAGCGGATGTGCATAGTACTTCGCACGCTATAATACGTATATTTTTAAATCTGAACTACTAGGACGAAGTTGTCCCCTAACCGTATAGCCTCTATAAGTAGGGGTCAAGGCCTCCTTTCTTCACTTTTACTATTTTTCTCTCAAATTTGGTGGCCTGAGGCAATTTTCGATGATTTTTCACGATGATAGAGGGCAGTCTCCTTTCTTTTTCAACAGTTTGAACTTCTAGTGACCCAGTTTCTTCTATTTTCTTCGAGGTATTTCTTTTCCCTTTGACTTATTTGTGCTTTTTTCGCGTCATAAAGTGATTGTGCACTCTTTTTTTGGAGTGTGCTTCCCTTCCTTCTCAATGAACATAGGTGGGGATATTATTTCGCTTATCTCTTCATTGGCCTTACCTTGTGGAGCACCTCCTCCATCGTATTACGTGCGGCGAAGGTGTCCTTCTGAGGATTTAGCCTTGGTGGGTATGGAGGCCAGTGTGTGGGCATGAGCAGTCTTTCCTGTTTAACCCCTTTCTATGTTTGAATCTTTAAAGTTGATTGATTCTGACCGTCGAACTCTGTGGGTGTTTCTAGGAACTTAGTGGCTAGAAGGAGGAGAGCGACTAAGCCTGAGGCACCGGTTCTAAAAGCTTAGGAGCCAATAGTTCGGGAGCCGAGTGATGAAGAAGCTATCCAAATTCGTCGTGGTCCGGGGTTGGTATACCCATGGGTCGCGGATGACGCCTATGACCGGATATCTCGTTTCTAGCCTGGAGAAGACCTTGAAGAACTCCAGGGTTACCTAATGTTGACTGAGAAAGGTAGTAGTGACCACGAATTCTAAATCCTGTTGCCAGAGAATGAAAAGGTATGCTCTACTCGCCAAGCAGGAGAACATTTTGTGTACATGTATGAAGACTTCTTTGTTTCGATTGGACTTCCGCATCCCTTCAACAACTTTCATCTTGCCGTCCTCTAAACTCTTAACACTGCCTTTTCCCAGATTCACCCCAATGGTTGGGCAAACATTCTAGCCTTTGGAAGGATTTGTCGGTTGGTTAGGTTACGGTACTCAGACAGAGCATTTTTCTACTTCCATACCCGATACTGTTTGCAGGGCGCTCATGCCCTTCCAAAAACCTAGATTTCAGTCTGGTTGCGGCAAGGGCGAAAGGTCTTTGATAGCTACATAGAATGTAGTTATTTGTGCCCTATCCTTGTGCTAGAATGAATGCTTTGTCCTTGTTTAAATGCATGTTTAGAAGGTTTTGTGCTTATATTTGACATATTTTGAATCTAAGCCTTTCTGATGTGCTATTATGCAAAACTAAGCTTTAATGATCATGGATTGAGTAGATTTGTATATGTTATTGATTTGGTATTTTCTTTATGATAGGAGGGTCTCCAAACAAGGTTAAATATGGAGCAATTGAGCTTAAAGAGGAAGAGGAAGCCAAATTAGCATTCCAGCAAGCAACGCCACGGCGCAAGGCAGAGCACGCCGTGGCGCAAAGAGGATTTTCAGCCTGGTCATACTTGGACCCGGGGCAAGAGCGCCGCGGCGTAGTGAAGTGAACGTTGCGGCGGTACATAGACCGACCCATTGGGCGCCGCGACACGTATATGTGGCCTCGCGGCGTGAAGGCGACTGCTGAGCCTATAAATAGATTTTTATACATTTTTCTAAAAATCTCTCCCATTCTCTCTCCGTTTTCTCTCTGCTTTTTGAGTTTTGGCCATTTGGCCATCTCTCTCTTTTTAGGTTTAATTAGTTTAGTTAGTTTAGGTTAGTTTTAGATTAGATAGCTTGGCTAGATCTTCATGGATGGTGGATTGGAGGCCAGGATCAAAGGATTGAAGGAGGATTCAAGCTTCAAACACAAATCAATGAGCTTCTTTCTCTTTTTTCCCTTTCTCTCTTCTCTTCCTTATCTTTTGTATAGCTGAGCTATGTTTTAGGAATATTTTGGATCCTTTGATATATTAATGATGTGTTTTTCTCTGAGTTTGTGTAGATGTTTGATTATGGTTCAATCATTATCTGTGTTTAATACTTTGTTCTTGGTTGGCCTCAATTGCATGATCCTAATATTGGTAAATGAACTAGACATAGGGATTTATTGATATAGATATGGTGTGGTTGATACATGTTCGGCGAGTTCAATTGGCTTGGATGAGTTGATTCGTTAATAGGATAGAAATATACCTATTAACCATGTATAGTGTGTGATTGAGAATAGATTGTTCATGAGTGGAAGTTGCGCTGGCTCTTAAGGAAACTTAGTGAGTTGGGCAATTGAAACCAGGGTTGATTGACCTAGACATAGGCTTTTGACTAATGAAGATTCTCAAGCTAGCCTAATTAATGCATTTGTGTTTATGAGGGGAATTACATGTTGTTGATAGATGTAGGAGGTAAACGAGGATTTCCTAAAACCTAACCGCTTTTAGGTTTATTGCTTTTGTAGGTTAGATAGTTTGTATATCATTTTCTTATTTTTATATCCTTGTCTAGAATTGATTAAACTATTGGTTGGTATTTAGCTTTATATCATAATATCTTCGTGGGAACAAAGTTTTATGATCTCACAATTGAATACCCTGCTAGTATCAGTTTGTGGCTCATGTCTTGGAATATCATGTTTATGTGTCTCAATATTTGTATTGTATCTTTCCCGTTCATTTCTTTTGCCCATACCATTGGCCTAACAATATAAGCTTCTAAAGTCCCTTTTGATCCTCAAACTTGTATGATTTACATTAGTGGAGAGAGAGTTGACATACAATCTTGTGGATTCTGTGAATCATATGCATGTATGTTTGTAAATTTATCTGAATATGTATGACTTGATTAGCAGAAGTTTGTCTTGCATGTTTGTGATAAATGTGAATTGCATGGAGAGTTTTCTGGCTTGTTAGCATGTTTAGGATTGTATATGTGTGGAACTGTTTACAGGGCATTTGCACTTTTTGAGGATTGATGCAGTCATTACACACTAGTATTTGTTTTAAATTGAAAATAAGAAGATTGAAATATATTTGCTGAATGAAAAATTGATTTTAATGTTTAAGTGATTTACTTAGTTCTATCTGGTTTTGCTCGAGGACTAGCAAAATGTAGGTTTGGGTGTGATAGCTACATAGAATGCAGTTATTTGTGCCCTATCCTTGTGCTAGAATGAATGCTATGTCCTTGTTTAAAATGCATATTTGGAAGGTTTTGCACTTATATTTGATATCTTCAGAATCTAAGCCTTTCTGATGTGTTATTGTGCAAAACTGAGCTTTAATGATTATGGATTGAGAAGATTTATATATGTTACTGATTTGGTGTTTTCTCTATGATAGGAGGGCTCTAAACAAGGTTAAATATGGAGCAATTGAGCTTAAAGAGGAAGAGGAAGCCAAATTGGCATTCCAGCAAGCAACGCCGCGACACAAGGCAGAGCACGCCGCAGCGCAAATAGGATTTTCAGCCTGGTCATACTTGGACCCGAGGCAAGAGCGCCGCGTCGTAGTGAAGTGAACGTTGCGGCGGTACATAGACCGACCCATTGGGCACCGCGGCGTGTATATGTGGCCGCAAATGGCGCAAGGCGTGGAAAGCATTCTTGAGCCTATAAATAGATTTTTATACATTTTTCTAAAAATCTCTCCCATTCTCTCTCCGTTTTCTCTTTGTTTTTCTGAGTTTTGGCCATTTGGCCATCTTTTTCTTTTTAGGTTTAGTTAGTTTAGGTTAGTTTTAGGTTAGATAGCTTGGCTAGATCTTCATGGATGGTGGATTGGAGGCCGGCATCGGAGGATTGAAGGAGGATTCAAGCTTCAGAGACAAATCAATGAGCTTCTTTCTCTCTTTTCCCTTTTTCTCTTCTCTTCCTTATCTTTTGTATAGCTGAGCTATGTTTTAGGAATATTTTAAATCCTTTGATATATTAATGATATGTTTTTCTCTGAGTTTATGTGAATGTTTGATTATGGTTCAATCATTATCTGTGTTTAATGCTTGTTCTTGGTTGGCCTCAATTACATGATCCTAATATTGGCAAATGAACTAGACATAGGGATTTGTTGATATGGATATGGTATGGTTGATACATGTTCGGCGAGTTCAATTGGCTTGGATGAGTTGATTCGTTAATAGGATAGAAATATACCTATTAACCATGTATAGTGTGTGGTTGAGAATAGATCGCTCATGAGTGGAAGTTGCGCTGGCTCTCAAGGAAACTTTGTGAGTTGGGCAATTGAAACCAGGGTTGATTGACTTAGACATAGGCTTTTGACTAATGAAGATTCTCAAGCTAACCTAATCAATGCATTTGTGTTTATGAGGGGAATTGCATGTTATTGATAGATGTAGGAGGTGAAGGAGGATTTCCTGAAACTTAACCGTTTTTAGGTTTATTGCTTTTGTAGGTTAGATAGTTTGTATATTATTTTCCTATTTTTATGTCCTTGTCTAGAATTGATTAAGCTATTGGTTGGTATTTAGCTTTATATCGTAATATCCTCATGGGAACGAACTTTTACTCTGTATCTGTATTACTTGTGCGACCCGTGCACTTGCGGTTAGCAAATGGGCAACACGTTTTGACCCTTAACAAGTTTTTGGCGCCGTTGCCGGGGATAGTTTTTATATTTCTAATATCAACAATGAGTTTGATTAGTTCTAATTCAAGTTGTATATAAGTTGTATATAATCTATGTTTTGTTTCTGTTTTGTTTAGTTTCAAATAAGAAGTCGGGTGATTTCATTCATACGAGGCCCTTGAGGGAATTCACGACTCCTGAAAGGATTACCCTTGGATCAAGTTCTTGAAGACTACTCATCCTTAGCACTTCAATTTTGGTGACAAAGTCCTGCTGGGACTATAACTCAGGCCCTTCGTGGGAAGGTACCCCATGTTTATGTTTTATTCCTATTTTTACTTTGTGCATAAATAGGTAGTATGTTAATGTGTTTATGTTAAATATGTTAGCATATTAGGATGTTGTGTTAATGTGTTTTTGTTAATATGTTCGTGTATATAAGTGTTAGTATGTTAGTTTAGTAGTTTATAGTTTTTGTTAGTTGTTATGTGTTAGTTGTGTTAGTTCTTGTTTGTGTATGGTTTTAAGTGTTGTTTGTATTAGTTAGTATATAGGTTACTACGTTAATTAGGTTAGTTTAATGTTTTTGTTTGTTTTTACTGAGTTTTAAGTTTGTTTAGGTTTGTATATAGGTTAATAAGTTGTTTATATGTGTTATTATGTGTGTGTTGTACATTTCTGTAATTTAGCTTTTTGAACAAATTTTGTTGACCCATAAGAGCCAAACCCAGCAGCAAAACTGTGTTTGCTGCTAAAGTTAGCAGCTTGTGTAGTCACGCCGCGGTGTAGGGTAGTACGCGCCGTGGCGCAAGGGGCGTATCTGCATAATTATGCAGCTTTTTGTGAGCGTCGCGACCTAAGCATGGGACGCGTCGCGACGTGATCCCCTTTTTTTTTGTTTTGCTTTTATTTTTGTTATTTTCTCTATTTTTAAATAAAAGACTTGTCTCAGGTTCCCTATAGACCATGTTCTTTAATGATACATTTCATTTTAGGTTTGGGGGAATATCTTTACATGTTTAATTCCTTTATGCTTAATGTTAACATGTATTAGTATTTTGAGTATGCAGTGATTTTAGTTAACATATTTTCATGATTATATTCTATTTTGACTATCACTGATGTGCTGATGACAAGAATTTTCAATTTTCACATTATGCAAATGATGTTATGCATGCTTGAATTGAAAAGTTAAATCCATTTGAATGCATGACATGTTGTAAGAATGCTGGTTGTTTTTTATTGTCCATGAGGTGAAAGGTTGCTATTTGCCCCCTTTTCAGTGAAACCTTATGTGATCTTGATGCATGTGAAACAATTTAGTTGCTTTTGATGCATGATTTACATCTCACTTAAATGCAAGTGTAACTTTGAAAATGATAAGAGTACATGTTTTGAGAATGTTTATGGATGTACATGTAGAGTTTTGATTATCCTTAAAATTATTTTTGAACTCTCTTGAGGCAAAATTCTAAGTTGTGCATGATTGAGGAGATGATTAGGGCATTGTTTGGACCGATTAAGCCTTAAAAAGCTTATCCTGATATGATGATATCCTTAGGTCCCTTTTTGAAGCCTTAAACTGTTTGACCTTATTTGTTTTTTATAACCATTGTGTTCGTTAGCCTGTTATCCATTCTAATGCATGTGAAAGCATGTCATTTTCTTTCTACCCTTATTATTTGTTGAGTATATGATGTGTTATTTCTTGAAATGAGTCTGATGATTAGGGGTATGAGTATTCAATTCAAAATGAGCCTAAAGGAACCAGATGCAAAACAAAGAAAAGAAAAAGCATTGCTTTGCAAAAATAGAAGAAAGAAAAGAAAGAGAAAATAAAAAGAAAAATGAAAATGAAAAGAAAAGCAAATGCTTAAGAAAAGTAAAGTTCAAAAAGCATCGAAAATGGTTCTAGCAAGTTTTCTGATCTCACTTTTGAATACCCTGCTAGTATCAGTTTGTGACTCATGTCTTGAAGTAGTATATTATGTGTTCAATATTTGTATGGTATCTTTCCCGTTCATTTCTTTCGCCCATACCATTGGCCTTACATTATAAGCTGATTAAGTCCCTTTTGATCCTCAATCTTGTGTGATTTACATTAGTGGAGAGAGAGTTGATTTACAATCTTGTGGATTCTGTAAATCATATGCATGTATGCTTGTAAACTTATCTGAATGTGTATGACTTGATTAGAAGAAGTTTATCTTGCATGTTTGTGATAAATATGAATGGCATGGAGAGTTTTCTGGCTTGTTAGCATGTTTAGGATTGTATTTGTGTGGAACTGTTTACGGGGCATTTGCACTTTTTGAGGATTGATGCAGTCAGTACACACTAGTATTTGATTTTGATTGAAAATAAGAAGATTGAAATATATTTGTTGAATGAAAAATTGATTTGAATGTTTAAGTGATTTACTTAGTTCTATTTTGTTTTGCTCGAGGACTAACAAAATGTAGGTTTGGGGGTGTGATAGCTACATAGAATGCAGTTATTTGTGCCCTATCCTTGTGCTAGAATGAATGCTTTGTCCTTGTTTAAATGCATGTTTCGAAGGTTTTGTGCTTATATTTGATATATTCTGAATCTAAGCCTTTCTGGTGTGTTATTATGCAAAACTGAGCTTTAATGATCATGGATTGAGTAGATTTGTATATGTTATTGATTTGGTGTTTTCTCTATGATAGGAGGGTCTCCAAACAAGGTTAAATATGGAGCAATTGAGCTTAAAGAGGAAGAGGAAGCCAAATTGGCATTCCAACAAGCAATGTTGGCCAAAGCGAGAGCACGCCGCGGCCAAGAAAGAGGATTTTCAACCTGGTCATACTTGGACCGGGGCAAGAGCCGCCGCGAGGAAGTGAAGTGAACGTTGCGGCGGTACATAGACCGACCCATTGGGCGCCGCAGCGCGTATATGTGGCCGCCGCGACGTGAAGGCGGCTGCTGAGCCTATAAATAGATTTTTATACGTTTTTCTAAAAATCTCTCCCATTCTCTCTCTATTTTCTCTCTATTTTTCTGAGTTTTGGCCATTTGACCATCTCTCTCTTTTTAGGTTTAGTTAGTTTAGTTAGTTTAGGTTAATTTTAGGTTAGATAGCTTGGCTAGATCTTCATGGATGGTGGATTGGAGGTCAGGATCAAAGGATTGAAGGAGGATTCAAGCTTCAGAGACAAATCAATGAGCTTCTTTCTCTCTTTTCCCTTTCTCTATTCTCTTCCTTATCTTTTGTATAGCTGAGCTATATTTTAGGAATATTTTGGATCCTTTGATATATTAATGATGTGTTTTTCTCTGAGTTTGTGTAGATGTTTGATTATGGTTCAATCATTATCTGTGTTTAATGCTTGTTCTTAGTTGGCCTCAATTGCATGATCCTAATATTGGTAAATGAACTAGACATAGGGATTTGTTGATATGGATATGGTATGGTTGATACATGTTCGGCTAGTTCAATTGGCTTGGATGAGTTGATTCGTTAATAGGATAGAAATATACCTATTAACCATGTATAGTGTGTGGTTGAGAATAGATCATTCATGAGTGGAAGTTGCACTGGCTCTCAAGGAAACTTTGTGAGTTGGGTAATTGAAACCAGGGTTGATTGACCTAGACATAGGCTTTTGACTAATGAAAATTCTCAAGCTAATATAATCAATGCATTTGTGTTTATGAGGGGAATTGCATGTTATTGATAGATGTAGGAGGTGAAGGAGAATTTCCTGAAACCTAATCGTTTTTAGGTTTATTGCTTTTGTAGGTTAGATAGTTTGTATATTATTTTTCTATTTTTATGTCCTTGTCTAAAATTGATTAAGTTATTGGTTGGTATTTAGCTTTATATCATAATATCCTCATGGGAACGAACTTTTACTCTGTATCTGTATTACTTGTGCGACCTGTGCACTTGCGGTTAGCAAATGGGCAACATGTTTTGACCCTTAACAGTCTTCCTTCCGTATCAAGAGAGTTACAAAGATTTCAAAGATAAATTTTTCAAGTTGATGGCAGCTCCCAGAACTCGTCTATTTTGGTTGGACAACAACGGTGAAACGATATTTAGCTTGTACTGGAATCGAGCGACATAGAGCATTCCCACTTAGTTATTCGAGAGGGAAAAGCATCAATTGGAAGAGAATGAGATTGAATGCATTGAATTTTTTGAAATATGGGTCAAACAGATCGGTTTGATCCCTTCAAAGGATATTTTGGATACCCTGGATGACGAGACTCTTTAGGCCATACTAGGTAGTGCAGGACGCCGTTCACACTTAAATACATGCTTTTTATGATATCATGTAATTGTGTTATTTGTTTTTGACTCTTTGTTGTTTTTGCAGGAAGTTTGGCTGAGATGGCAACCGAAAACGCCTTGGCGGTCCTCAAAGACCTAAAGGCTAACAATGCAGCTGGGCCATCCAACGCCCACATAGCTGTTGCCTTGGCCTCCTCGGCTCTACCTTTTGCGGAGCCTGTGGTCGAAGGGGGTCCGATTCACCTGAAGGATTCTCCTTCACCTCCGCTCCAGAGATGGAAAATGAGGGTTAATGATGAAGGCAGGGCGGATGACTGAGGAAAAAGGGTGGCAGTTGGCAACGTCCTGGGTCCGATCAGTTTGTACTATGAGGAATCAGATCCTCGAGAGTTCATTGACTTCAACATTTTGGAAGCACAAGTAGGCCGCCACCTCACCCAACGCAGCGCAAAGGAGGCTCTCTTGTCATTCAAGACTTATGGCCTTCGTCTTGCTGCTGAGGCTCTATTACTTGGACAATCCTATGAGGAGCATGATCAGGAGATGACGGATAAAGTGGCAGCGGCCGAGGAGGGCAAAAATCGGGCTCTAAGGGCCAAGGAGAAGGCTGAAAAAAGCCAAAAGTGATACTAAAGCTCGGACCCGGGACTTGGAGAATGAATTGGCGGCCTTGAAGGATGCTATGAAGCAAAAGAAGGCTAGCTTGGCAGAGGTTAAGAGGTACGTAACCATGTTCCAAGCTGAGAATGAGGGCCTTCGTACTCAGAGCCAACAGTTCAAAGCCAGGATTGCCTCCTTACAAGGTGATGTCTAGTAGCTTCTCACTATTTGCACAAATATCAGTGGGGAGCAATTTCAAAATGTCGTTAGCCAAGTCCAGCTTTTCAATATCGGGGTGACCCTGGCCTTGAACGAGTTGGATCCCAGGAAGGTTATCTGGGATGGCCACCTTGTGCTTCCCAGTACTACTTTAGAGGGTTAAGGTGTTGTTGAAGCCCCGTCTGCCATTGCTCGTGGTCCAGATGCCGCTGAGGAGTAGATGGATGCCTCTTGATTTTTGATTTTGCCCCTTGCGTGGGGTGTTTAAACATTTGTAAAAATAATTACCCCGATCATTGGGGTGTTTAATTTACTTTTCTTCCCCTTTAAATTTGCTTTGCATGCTTGTTTATTTCCATGGTCCATTTTGGGTCCAATGCCCATTATGGTGTTTTGTTCACGGCCATTTCATAGACTTAGGAATATTTTCGATGGGGGGACCTTGGTTCGGGGTCCAACGCCTTTGAGCATTTAGAATTCCTTTTAGGATTTAGGTACTAAAAACAAAAAACCTTGTTCGGCGTCCATTGCTAATTGTTTTGGCTTTTAGAATCCCAAGAGACTTAAGCATAGACAACCTTGTCTGGGGTCCTTCACTAATCGTTTTAGTGCTTAGGATCTCGCATGACTTTGGTTTAAGTGGTCCTTGCCGGAGTCTTTTACATTTACGATTTTGTGCGCAAATTTTCCCAAGACTTGGGATTTTTATACTGCAATACCTATTTAACGTAAGACAGCTCTCGGTGGGTACCATAATGGCTTATTTAGGTAGCCAATGATTATGCAATAAAGTAAAAATCACTTTGTTTTATTAATTCAATAGAGGACTAAGGTCCATACAAAAGTACTCCTATAGTAATTGGGGCAGATAAAGCATGAAGTAAACTAAGAGATTAGGTCTTAGAAAGCACTTAGCTATAGTACTTTCTAAGTTTATTCACATTCTAAAATTCTTAACCCGCTTGCCTGTTAATGTCTCCAATGTGTAGGCTCCTTTGTCGATGCTGATCATGATACGGTAGGGGCCTTCTCAGTTAGGAGCTAACTTCTCTTGGGAGGCGATCCTACCTCCGATGTTAACCCTATGGAGGACAAGGTCAACTGGCTAGAAAATCCTGGGAATAACCTTTAGGTTATATTGTGCTATCGTCCTCTGTTTGATGGCAACATCCCAAATGTGAGCAACACACCTTCTCTCTTTTAAGAGGTCCAAGTCTTCCCTGATCAGTCCGGGGTTGCTGTCAAGTGAGAAATGTTTGAAATGCCAGCTAGGTTCTTCAATCTCTTCCGGGATCATAGCCTCACACCCATAAGTGAGCTTAAAGGGGGTCTCACCTGTTGTGGAATGGGGGTAGTACGGTAGGCCTAAAGGACATAGTCTAACTGTTTAGTCCAGTTTTCTTTAACTTCATTCAACCTTCTCTTTAGTCCATAAATAATAACCTGGTTGGCAGCTTCAACTTGCCTATTTGTCCAAGGGTTTTCAACAGCACTACAGTGATACTTGATTTTTAAGTCAGCGAGTGGCTCTTCGAGCCCCTTGTCTTTGAACTGTGTTCTGTTATCCATCACAATGGATTCTGAGACTCCAAACCTTGTAATGATGTGGCACCATGTAAACTTCTGGATTCGGGCTGAGGTGATAGTGACCAAAGGTTCTGCCTCAATCTACTTAGTAAAGTAGTCCACGACTACTATTAGGAATTTCAACTGTCTGGGCGCTTAAAGGAACAGACCCAGGATATTCATACCCCACCTATAGAATGGCCATGATATAGCCGTTGTGGAGAGTTCCTTAGGTGGAGCATGGTAGTGATCCGAGTGCCACTGGCATTTGTCGTAGACTTGGACATGCGCCATAGAATCGGACTCCACTGTAGGCCAGTAGTATCCAGCCCTGAGTGCTTTCAAGGCTAAAGCTTTGCTTCCCAAATTGTGTCCACAGCTCCCCTCGTGGACCTCTGTCAGGACATATTCTGCTTCTTTTGGCATGAGGTATTCAAGGAGATGTAAAGAGAATCCATGTAGGTATAATTGCCAATCATAGATGGTATATCAGACTACGGTCTTGACTAATTTGGAATATTCTTTTAGGTCTTCAAGACGAATGCCAGACTGTAGGTATTCCATTATCGGGGTGATCCAAGTACGTTCTTGCTCTTCTACATGAAAAATTGAGGAATCCATGATAGAAGGTTGTGAAAAGGTCTCTTGGACCACTGAATGATTGTTGCTCGGACTCTTTGTGCTAGCCAACTTGGATAGGAGATCGGCCCTTGAGTTCTGCTTCTGGGGTATGTGCTTCATCTTCACCGTTTGGAAGCTTTTGAGGAGTCCTTGTACCTTTGCAAGGTACTTGTGCTAGAGGGACTCTTTAGCCTGATAATCGCCTTGAATCTAGGATATCATGAGCTGAGAGTCACTACAAAGTGTAATCTTTATTGCTCCCAGTTCTCTAGCCATTACAAGTCCGGTGATGCATGCTTCATATTCTTCCTGATTGTCTGATGTAGGGAATTCAAACTTTAGGGAGTTCTTAATGGTAAGTCCTTCAGAGTTCTCTAGGATTATCCCAGTGCCACTTCCCTTGGGGTTGGAGGATCCGTCAATGAATACGATCTACGATACTCCGTTGAGGTCACCTGGGTCTAAAGTGAGCTCAACAAGGAAGTTGGAGAGTACCTGTGCCTTGATTACTAACCTTTGCTCGTATGCAATTTCGAACTCGGAAAGCTCAATGGACCAGGAGATCATTCTTCTTACTAAGTCTGGTTTGTGTAATAATTGGCGAATTGGCTAATCCGTCCTCACCACTATTGGATGACATTGGAAGTATTGTCTGAGCCTTCTAGCCGTGACGATGAAGGCGAAGGCAACCTTCTCTATCCTCTGATATCGGAGCTCAAGACTTTAGAGCACGTTGCTCACATAGTAAACCGACTTCTGACCATCAACCATTTCCTGGATAAGCAACAAACTTACGACCTCTTCATGGACTGATAGGTATACGTACAATGTCTCGCCTAGTTCCGGCTTGGTCAGGATAGGGGGAGAAGACAGGAGGCTTTTCAAAAGCGTGAAGGCGTCCTCACACTCCTGAGTCCACTCAAAACATGTTCCTTTTTTTAACGACTTGAAGAGAGGGAGTGATTTGTGACCAGCTTTGGCGAGGAAGCGTATGAAGCCCGCAATCTGTCCTGTCAGTTGTTAAACCTCTTTCATGTTCTGAGGATTGCGCATATCAACTACCACCTAGCATTTTTCTGGATTTGCCTCAATTCTATGATGAGTCAACATGAAGCCCAATAACTTGTCGGCTTGGACCCTAAATGCGTATTTTTTTGGATTAAGCCTTATGTTGTGCTTCCTCAGTTGCGCGAATACTTCTTCAAGGTTCGAGGTGTGAGATCTAGATTGTGGGGTTTTGACGATCATATCGTCAATGTAGACTTCGAGCATTCTCCACACTTGATCCTCAAAAACCATGTTCATCATCTGTTGATAGGTGGCTTCTACTTTTTTTTAGACCAAATGACATTACCTTGTAGTAGTAGCTTACTTTTTCAGTGATGAAGGCAGTCTTATCTTCGTCTCTAGGGTACATCGGGATTAGATTGTACCCAGAGTAAGCATCCATAAAAGATAGTAACCAGAAGTCGAAGGAATTGTCAACCGGCTTGTCAACATTAGGAATGGGGTATGGATCTTTGGGGCAAGCCTTGTTCAGGTTTGTGTAGTCCACACACATCCTCCATTTTCTGTTCGACTTATTTACCAAGACCACATTGGATAGCCACATGGTGTATGAAATTTCTCTGATAAAGCCAGCGTTGAGTAGCTCTTTAACTTGCTCCTCGATGATTTGTTGCCTTTCAAGGCCAACTTTTCATTTCTTCTGGGAGACTGACTTCGCATCCCATTTAATGGATAAACGATGTCAGATGAAAGCGGGGTCAAGCCTAGGCATATCAGAGGACGTCCATGTAAATAGGTCTTTGTTTCTCTATAAGAGCTCTATTAGCTGGCGTCTCTCCTACTTTTCCAGATTTGCGTCTATCTTGGTGACGTGGTCAAGCTTGTCACCTAATTGAAGTGGAAGCAACTCTCCTTCATCCTGGGGTATGGTACCCCAGATCTCTTCTCGAACATCTAGTTCGATCATTAAGATGTTAACTTGATCCAAAGTTGGGCTAGATGTATGTGTTCTAGTCTTCCTAAGGGTCCTGCATATTTTGAGACTTCAATATAGCACTTGCGCGCTGCGATCTAATCGCCCTTAACCGTGACCACCTCATTATTATTATTGAGGAATTTTCAATATCATGGAGAGGCGGAGTTTAGGATTTTCTAGTGGGGCTCCGGGTTCTTTTTTTTAACGCGAAGTTGGACTTCACCTAGGGCTACGGCTACGCCTTTGGTCTTTCTGTCTTCCGTAATTTTCATTGTTTCAGAAACCACTGATATACTTCTACAGCCTTCTCTCCTTGATCAGGGATTCAATGGCATCATGGAGTTGATAAGATTCTTCTGTTTCATGGCCATAACTTTTACGCTATTTATAGTGCTTTGAGTGGTCCTTTTGAGCCTGTTTCTTCAAGGGAGGCGGCTTTTTGATATCCCAGAACTCGGTTTAAAGCACCTCCCTGAGAATTGTTTCTCTTGGGATATTCAAAGGAGCATAGTCAGAATACTTAGGCCGGTATACCTCCCTTAGAGGAATTTTCAGGCTGGTTGGAGTTCTGGTTACTTTTTTGGTGAGTGGGCTCACCTTTTTCTAGAATCTCTTTAGCCTTAGTAATTTCCTCTAGGTCGATGTACTTTATGGAGTGGCTGAGAAATTCATCCAAAGTTATCGGCTTCTTTCTTGCCAAAGACTAGAAGAATTCTGAATCAGTCCGGAGGCCTCTACAGGCATAGTGAAAAGTGATCCTGTCATTCGGGGTCTCTATATAAGCGAGAATGTCATTAAATCTCTTGTTGTATTCATAAAGGGGCTCATTGATTCCTTGGTGAATATTAGAAAGAGAGAAAACCGACTTGGGCTGCATGTCGGCGATGGTGTAGTGCAGTAGGAAGCGTTGCGTGAGGTTATCCCATCCGATTAAGGATTTTGCCAGTAAGGTGACAAACCAACGGATGGCACCTTTTTTTAAAAAGAGGAGGAAGGCGTGACATAACAACTCTGGGGATCCTCTGTGGAATTGCATGGACTGAATGAAAGCGTCTAAATGTTCCTGAGAGTCTGTGGTTCCGTCATAAGGCTCCAAGTTGGCGGGGAACTTGAAGTTCCTTGGGACTCTGTACGCCATCAATTCATCTGAGAACAACTACTGTTGGGCTCTGGGGGCCGGGATATTGTTTCCAATAACATTGTTGGCTTCGTCAGGCAATGGCCTTCTATTATTGTGGGCCGCATTTCACCTTCCATTATCATTCTCTTCGTGTATGGATCTTTCCAACTTGTCTAGCCGACAACGTTGGTTGTCTAGCTGATAATGTTGTTCATTAATCTATTGCATTTGTTGGGTCTCCAATTCTTGGAGGTGATGTCTGGTCATTTCGGAACGGACGGTGCCTTGGGTAGACACGCAGTCAGCAGCATTGTCATTTGGGAGGCCCAGGCGTGAATGCACCGAGATCTTGGACCCCTGAACGACATTGTTGGATGCTTCCCCTGGGCGGCCAAGCCTGTCTCTCGCAGATACTCTATGTGATGGATGAGGACTTTTATTGGAGAGTGAAGTTTCGTGGCCATCACATAGATATTCTAGGACAAGTGCTTCATTTCCCGCAGCAGAGGCTTCAACAACTGGTTGTGGGGCGTTGCGCCATTAGTCCCTATCTCTAATTGGCAGAGGGTTGTGCAACATCCCTTCTCGAGTGTAGACATGTGTTCACCATGATTGGGTAGGATTACAAGTTTAATTTTCCCACAGATAGCACTAATGTTCTGAAGTGGATTCAGAGGGTACCTGAGATAGGCACATTGTGGTGGTTTCCTCCTGGAGCAACAACGACCAAGCATGTTGAGACAAGGGGTGGGTACCAGCAAAAAGACTCTAATGATCAAGTCAGACTGTGCACAAGTAAGGTATTATGCAATGAGCAATTTACTGATATCTGTTTAAGGTTACTTAGCTTGATATTTATAGAGCGTGTGTAGAATCATAATACAATCTTTATTGAATGTAGGTATTTAGGATCGGTATCCTAGTAGGGATTATCATCCCTTTATTGTTGGGGTAAATCTCTATAAGTTAGGAACTTTGATATGGAAGCTACATAGTAGTCTGAGATGGTTATGAATCCTATAATATCATAAGATGATTGACAGTTATGAATATTTAAGGATATATCATCAGCATAAATCTAGCAATCATGATATTACGGCTCAAGGTTGTTTGATGTGCATGGTTTCGGGGTTTGGACTTCCATCAAAGCTCTAGTTGTGTTATCCAGGGCGGGATCCGGCTGTACGCGTGTCGGGTTGATCCACTAGAAGGGATCCCGGATCATGATCCAAAATAAGAAGGTACATGGTTTCAAATCATGACATGTGTCACTTTGACATAGCAGTACATGTATAAAACTCTGTCATGTGATAAATACGTGTTCTCAATAACTGCTATATGACATATCATGCCATAATTTAAATGGAAAGTACAAATATGTTGCCACATTAAAAAAATCATGACACACTAATTTTTTTAAAGATTAGAAAATAAATAAAAATTAGAATTTATTTATTAACATTATAAATTATTAAAAATTTGAAAAAAGAGCTAAAAAGAGAAAAAGAAAATAGAAACATGAAATAGCAACGAAATGAAAAAGATTCATTGAAGGGAAATTTGAAGACCCACTGATGCCCTTTTGCATTGAGCTTTTAGCATCAAATTTGAAGTTCATCTCCACAAAAGTCCATCTCCTCAAAATATTATAGTACGATGGCTATCATCTAGATCACCATTTCCTTCACCATTTTTCGGTTGATGAGTCTTTATCCCTGAAAAGGATTAAGCTTCTGTGTAAGACAGCATCGAGATTCCCGTTTCCTTCATCGTTTTCGATTGATGGGTCTTCATCATTAAAAAGGATTAAGCTTCTGGGTACGACGACATCGGTGGGTCTTCATCTTCTCAAAGTTTATCTTTTGCCTCTAAATCATATAAAGAACAAGCAATGAGACCTTCAACACATACTAAAAGTTCATCTTGGAGTTTATCTTAGAGTACCACTCTATTTCACCACATATTCATGGTTCACCTTCACCTTCACCTTCACCTTCATCCTTTAGAAGAATTGCTTCTAACTAGCTCGCTGGAACATCATATCTGGGCAGTCTACCACCTCATTCGTCTGAACTTTTTCCTAGTGATCATGTTGCTGAAAAAAATGGCCATTCAGGTAAACCCTAACAAAACCTACAACATGTTCATGGCAAACCCAGAACGAACGAATGGGGAAAAGGTAATTAATTTATTTTCTAAAAATCCCTATAACTTAGTTAATTGATGGATTGTATTTGGGGTTCAATATTTTTTTTTCCAAAATTTAATTTTTATTTGACTGATTCCATTTTTATACTGATCAATTATGATACTTTTAATATGAAAAATAATGATCACTTATTTTATTTTTCAATCACAATATTGCAGGTAATTAAATTTGGAAATTTTTGGTTACTATTATAGCTGAAATCAGTTTTAGTTAAATATTCCAGTTAAATAATTTTGGTAATTATCCAATTTGATTTGAAATTTATTTTGCCTGATTGGTAAACTTTATAACCAAATATTATGCTGCTAATTTAATTGCTATACTCAAATTATTACTTAATACGTCATTATAATTGTAATTGTAATTTCTAATAAAGGGAGACCATTTAAGATATTTGTCATGCCTTTTCTTTCTATTTATTCTGTTTAGTAAAAATATTTTTTCTTTTAGTTTTACTTAATTATAGTAATTATTGTCAAATTTTGAATATGAAGCATTCATTACCTTCAATTTCAAATTTATATGGCTATAGTCCTAAGAATTACAGCAATTAATACTTAATGCACTCAATTTAATTGTAGAGTTTGAATTTTTATTATTATGAATTTTTATATTTATTTCATGTTTTCAAAGAAAAAAAAAGTCGAAAGGATATGGAAGTAAATATAATCTATCTCAACTCTTTTACTAATTCTTCTAAGCATGATTGACGTTAGACTTCGTGATAAATGACATTTTTTGTGTTGTGTAATATTAGAAAGTTTCTTACATAAGAATAAATTATATTAATTAAAAATATTATTATTGAATTAGCATTTATATCAAATTTGGTATTTATTGTGCATGGTCAAAAATATTTTCTTTGTAGCTAATTTGGTATTTCGTATTTATTGTATACATGGTCAAATTCTTTCTTTGTACCTAATCTCCTTTTGCACATAATAATTAGTTTTATTTATTTGAACAATTATTATTGTTTTGATATTTAATGAATAATAATATTTTTTGAATCATATTGTTTTACATGTGATATCATTAAAATGACTCTACAAAGTTTGGGTAACGATTTCTTATGTGTTGTTGGCTTTATGGTTTTTTTTTTAGAGTGAATTCATTTCATAGCTTCTGAAAATTTTCATTACGATTTATGTTTTATCTTTCATATCTCTTTCTAATTTGCTCTTCTACTATGTCTTATTTTAGTTAATATTTATTTGTTTTCATGTCTATATTGCAAGAGGAAGACATGCTATCATTATTAAGTTGTTCAACTATTTTTTTAGTAATATATATCATTATTGCATCTTTTAAATTTGATATTTGATTCGTGAAATTTCATCAAGTGATAATATTAATGTTGAACACATATTTTTTGCCAAATTCTGACGCATTTTACTGTATGTGTGACTGTTTAGCATATATTAATGTTGAACACATGTCTTTCACCACATGTTTTTCATTGGTTTTCTTGTTTTGATTCCTTTTTATTTTATCTATTATTTATTATAATATATAAAAGTGATTGCTTCGCAGAGATCTCTTTTATTGCTATTTAATTTTATTTTTTTATCAATTTTTTCTAATGATGTGAAACAAAAATATCAACCATATTATTATCTATTTGTAGAGCTAAGTGACTGGGAATAGTTTTGACAAAGGCTTCTTATATAATATCTATTTTCCTGTTTTGCTTCCTTTTTATTTTATTTTTTATTTATTATAATATATAAAGTGATTAATTCATTACGTGAATTGTCGTATGTCCTAATTTCATTGCATATTAATTTTCTTATAATGTATCCATAAAATCAGGGATGGATCCAGAAAATATTTAGTAGATGAGCCAAAAGTTATGAATCACATTATCAAATTATATAATAATATCTATCAATAAAATTTATATTATAGTACAAAAATAATATATAATACCTTCATCAATGATAGAATCTGCAGCAATCATCCTCTTTATAAATGATTAGACAATAAGTCAGAAAGTCATATTCCATCTTATTTCTAAATCTATTCTTCATAATATTCATAGCTGAAAAAGATCTCTCAATATTAGTAGTTAAAATAGGACGAGTCAACACTAAACGAATCAAATGATCAATCAAATTAAGTATGCTTTAGAGAACAAATTAATGAATAGAAAATTAAATTAACTAAAACCAATTAAATTAACAGTATATTACAAAAATAAAAGGACAATTAGAAAGTACAAATTGATAGTAGCGCATTAGACATAGATGAAAAAAATTAATAACAAGACATGAGATTAACTCAAATCAATGAAAAGAAATTAAGAGAAAGAATAAAGGCCAATTAGTAAAACTCCAAACCAAAAAGGAAGAATTAAAACATAAGGAGACTGAATGTATAATTTTAATAAAATACTAGATAGATGAAAATCTTAAGAAATAAGAGATGGAGACTTACAATAAAGTTAGGGAGGCGAGATATTCCTTGTGCTTGGGAGGTTGGGACTCCGCTACCTCAAATTGAACTTGCTGAGTCGATGAGTCCTTGTTATTACGACCTCTTTGCTAACGGCTCACTCACTCCCTTTGAAGTCATAAATAAACAATAAAATTGATTAAGAGAGATAGAAATAATGAATGAAGAGTTATGTCTTAATCCTTATGTGTCTGTGTTGTGCTGTGTAGGAGCCTAGAAGGCAGTGAAACAAATTAAAAAATAAATGATTTTTCTTTTTTTTATAATTTAAAAATATGTTTTTTTGTAGTTGTAGGACTTTAATTACCTACTATTAACAGCAGTTTAGTTGTCAAAACTCACGTGAATATGAGATTAGTGGGCTTCACTTATCTTCTTTTAAACCTTCTAGCAAAATAATTTGTTGATATTAACGTTTGTCATCATATAAGTTTTATTTTTTATACTTTAACATTTGTTTCACATTATAGGTATTTAATAAAATATTTTTTATGGGGAGCCGTGACCCGTACACGCCCCCCTTGAATCCGTCCCTGCATAAAATTGTACAATATAAAGTGTAGTTATTATTTGCTACTGTGTTTCTATCATAACTATAATTATATTTAAAGATTTATATAATTATAATGCATATATTTTATTTAATATTATTACTTTTATTACTTTTATTTATAATTATATTTATTCTTTATGCAAAATCTAGTTATATAGGAATAGAAGAATGTTAGTCCCCATGCTCATCGGCTTGAAGAAAATTTATAAAATAAAAAATAAAAAAACTTTATACCAGCATATAACTAGGTGTATACTTCCGTAACCAAAGAATATAGTAATCCCTTGTTAGAAAATTTTGTACCAGATAAAAAAAAAACACAGAAGCAAATAACACATAAAATATTTTTTTTAAAACTCAGAACATCAGCCGTAAAGCTATAAAATAAATGGAAAATATAGATAAAAGAAAAATGCAATTACAGAAATTACATACACTATTTTTTTTTCTTTACATTAACTGAGAAAAAGAGAAGAAAGAAAAAGACAACAAAAAATGTTAAATAATACAATCAATGGTTTTTGTTTTAAAAGTGTTTGGGTATGTATCTTCATTATGGAAAAAGTTCCTCTAATATAAATTTATTTCTAAAATAAATAAGTAATTGTATCTATCATTAATTTAATATAAAGCGCATCATAATCTTTGTTTATTACAATAGATAGAATAGTAGGGGGAGATGAGAAAATAGAAAAAATTGTTTAACAAGCATGATCTGAAAGGTAGTATAAAAAAATTACTTGAAATTGGAGTGACTTACTTTCAAATATATTCAGAGAAGATGTTATAATTAAAGGAATAATTGCTCAACTCTTAAATAAAGCAAAAAAAAAAATGATATAATACATGAAAAAAACCCTAAAAAAATTTAGGCCAACCAATTATTACACTCTAATTAATAGAAAATATTATTTATTATGTAATCAATTACACTTACTAAATATTTGTAGAATATTGTAAAAAAAAAAAAACCTTGTAGTATAAAAATAGAATTAATTTTCTATTAATTAATCAATTGATTGACATTAGAGTGGAAATATATGTGCACTGTTAGGGCTTAGAGCTTATGGCATGACTTGGCCTAACCTGTTTACTAAACAAGTTAGGTCAAAACTTTTTTAAAAGTCTGTTTAACTAAAAAAGTTAGGTTTCAAGCCATCTAATAAGTCTTTTAAGCTTAGAAAGTGACTTGGCTTATTTAATTTATATAATATAATATATATATAATAATAATATATATTATAATTATAATTATAAATTATAATTATAATTATTAATTTATTATAATATATTAATATATTTTTAATTAAATTTTAATAAAAGTCAAGAACAAAAAATTAAGTTAATAAGTTAGAATATAAATAACATATTTATTAATATATTTAATGTGATATATTTATTAGATTGAAAATAATAAGTTAACACTCACCCACTATTTTTATAGATGCTCACTACTTTCTTATTCTGATCTTTGTTCGATGTAGGACTTGAAAGACTAGAGTAAGAAAATGAGCAACTTGGTATATCTCTAAGTCCCACATCGACCAAAGGCTAGAGTAAGAAAATGGTGAGCATTTATAAAATTAGAAGGTGATTGTTAAATTGTAACAAAGACCTATTGACTTTGAGTAAGTCCGTTAACTTATTTCAAGACTTAGGCCTATTAGCCTATGTAAAGGCATATTAACTTATTTAAAGATAGGTCTGTTAACCTATGTAAGACATGTTGACCTATTTAAAGGTAGGTCTGTTAACCTATGTAAAGGTCTATTGACTTATTTAAAGGTAAGTCTGTTAACCTATTTAAATGTCTTATTGTAAAGTAGACCTTTAAATAAACTTTCAGACCAGGTCAGATTTTTAAAAAAGTCAGGTCAAATCTTAAAATTTGACATATTACAAACTCACGGGTCAGGTTCAGGCCTTATAATTGAGATACAAGCCAGAACTATTTAAGGTAAAGTCTGACTTGACCTGACCTGTTTCTACCCCTAATTGACATCAAATATCTTGAAAAAGAAAGTCAATTAATAAATTAATTTTGCTGTGAAAGAGTTTTAATTATTGTTAATTTCCTTTATTGATTTTTATAAATCCACTTCTATGTAACAAAATAAAGTACTCGCTATTAAAAATGAGATAATCTCATCATTTACTTTATTTTTCCATTTGACACGTGTACTTCTCTTCATTAGCTATTAATTGTCTTTTATAATGCTAGATTTGAACCTTTTTTTTTCATTTTAAATTTTGAATTTATTTTATCTCTTTTCGGCAAGGAGTCATTGATTGCATTTGGATTTGAATTAAAGTGAGGAATCATTAGCTCACTGGTAAATATGGAATTTAATCAAATAATATCTGATTATTCATAATTCAATATATGCATCCTTGCTGACCCATTACTTCAAATGTTAACATTTTTCTTAAAGTTTTTTTTTTGAGCTGCAATTTTTATCAAAAATGGAAATTTTAAATAAGTTCATAGTTGTCTAAATTTAATTTAATTTTTTTTCACAAGATTGAGATTTCAAGTCTTCAAATTTCCACACGACTATTAAGAGAAAATAAATACTGTAATTACGTAAATGATTAATCTTCTTTTATATATCCACCCTATATATTTAATTAAAGTACACTTTTTGAAAATAATTTAATCTTTTATTATACTCTCTTTTAAAAAATGACGAATGTGATTTTTCACTTTTTTTACTTTTAAATTTTAAATTCAAATTCAAATTATCTTTTAAATTAATTATACATATCTTTTTATAATTTTAAATATTTTTTAATTTTTTCTGAATTTTAAAAAATTCATATAATGTACGAAATGCCTACTAGTTTATTACATGATTGCAATCAAAATGAATTATCATTTATTGTTTTAATCAATCTTTTATTTTTATTTGTTTGTTTACAAATATTTATACTTTTCAAATTTAAACTTTAAAAAATCTTACTGTTAAAAGAAAGTCTTAAAAATTTGAAAGGAACTAGAATGTCTTAAAATACAACAACACACATAAGTTTCTTTAATAGAAGACTTCAATTATATATTATATAAATATAAATATAGATATAGATATAGATATAGATAACACTCTTTATAACCCTAAATATAATAATCTAAAAATATAGAAGAATTCTTCTAAAAAAATATTGAAGAAAAATGATAGGATAACGAGACGGTCCCGTAAAAAATTCTGATTATATATTTAAGGAAAATGGTAAAGATATTGAATATATATTTATATATATTCTGATTATATATAAAATTCTAGAAATAGCCTTTTCAACCTATAATTACATGGGTGGGTCCCACTTAGACTATATTCTCTCTCCTTGATGCATTACTATTTTTGGCTATCGGGATGTATCCTGGCTATCGAAGGTCGGGATATGTAGCAGCATCCTATATTTAATTGATTACAAATTTTCAAACTAAAAAATTGTATAATTTTTTTGAGTAAAACCTTGTTTTGGTTCGTGAAAGAAATACCTGTTTATCAATTTAATCTCTCATAAATCAATCTTACCAATTTAGTTACTGTTCTGGACCGTGATTCAGGATCTCGTTCAGCGGGATCAGACTGACATAAGTATAATCGGACTCTGACATGGATGATGTGGTTAAGGATTTAAGTACAGTTCAGATATCGGATCCTTGCGTAATATGTTATATCGGGTCATAATTGCTAAATACGAACAGAGGATATATTCCTAAATATCCGTAACTGACAATCATCTACTTACGATATTATAGGACTCATGACAGTCTCGGATGGATATGCAGCTCTTATGTTGGGAATTTCTAACTTATAGGGATCTATCTCAGTTATAGAAGGAAAGTAATTATTCCCAGGATATTAATCCTAAATACCTGCATTCAATACAGATCACACAAGGATTCTATGCACGCTCTATCAATACAAGGCTAAGTATCCTCAAACAAGTACCAATAAATTACTCAATATACTCCCTCTACTAGTACATAACTTGACTTGAGCGTTGGAGTTCCTTTGCAGGTACCCACCCTCAGACTCAACACGCTTGATCGCTGCTATTAAAGGAGGAATCCACCGCTCATGTACCTATCTCAGGTATCCTCTGAATCCACTTCAGAACATTGGCGCCGTCTGTGGGAAACAGTAAATTTCTAATCCCACGCCAAACATGGTGAACACAAGACAATATTCCAGGAGAAACACTGCACAACCTCTTGCCGATCAAGAGCGAGAGCCAGCAGCCCAACCTCCTCCTCGGACACTTCCACCAGCCGCGGTTGAAGCTTCGGCCGTTGGAAACCGAGAACATATGCTTCAAGAAGGCAACGAGACTTCAATTTCTGACGAAAGTCCGCATCCTCCTCGCAGGACATCCGTATTGGACAGACTTGCCTGCCCCGGAGAGAGGGCGAATAGCGCTATACTGAGACCCAGGGGCTCAGTGCAATCACGCCTAGGTCCTCGAGACAACAACAATGCTATTCGTCCTCCTAGCCGAGGTCCTGCTAATTCAGAGGCAACCAAAAACGGTTTTCATGAGCTGGTGGCCCAGCAGATGCAGCAACTTGATGAACAGCGCCGTCTGTTAGATGTCTAGCGGCATCGGATCAACGAGTTTGAACGGTCAGTATGCGTGGAGACTGTCCACCAAAGAAGGAATGCTGATGTCCACCAGAGAAGATCTCCGTGTAATGAAAACAGCCACGAAGTCGGTAATAACATCTCATTGCCCATCATTCAGTTACAACCATTTTCGGAGGAGCTGATGGCATATAGGGTTCCATGGGGCTTTAAGCCTCCCTCTAATCTGGAGCAGTACGATGGCACAATGGACCCACAAGAACACCTTGATGCTTACGCCCATTCCATGCAGTTCCATGGAGGAACACCGGAATTACTATACCGGGCTTTCCCCATTTTTCTGAAGAAAAGAGCCCTCCGCTGGTTTTCTACCCTACAACCGTGGTCAATTACAGGATGGGATGACCTCTCACAGCGCTTCCTGTCACACTACACCACCGCGAAGGAGCAACCAAAGTTAGTTAACTTCTTGTCTGCTATCCGACAGGGGAGCAATGAATCTCTCAGAGAATATATCAAGAGATTCAGCACCGTATTAGCCCATGTGGCCAGTCCTGATGACCGAACAACTCTTCACTATGCCCGAAGCGGCTTCTGAGCTGATTCAGATTTCTTCTGGTCGTTAGCTAAGAAGAAGTCAAAAACTATGAATGAGTTCCATACTCGATCGGCCAAATACATTGCGATGGAAGAAACAATCAAGGATAAGGAAACCTTGGAGAAAGGTGAGCCCATCCATCAGAAAATCAACTGGGACACTAATCAACCACGGAATACTACCAAAGTTGATTCCTATCGCTCCAAGTATGTAGATTACACTCCTCTAAATACTTCACAAGGAAATTCTCAAAAAGGTACTTTAGATGGAGTTCCGAAATATCAAAAGGCCGCCACCACTGAAGAAAATAAAATATCATTCCAAGTATTGTAAAAATGGCACAAAGGCCACGGCTATGAGATTGAAGAATGCCGACAACTTCGGGATGTGATCTAGTCTTTTATCAAAGAAGGCCGCTTGCAAAAATACATTGTCGGAATACAGAATAACAGTAATCCCGAAAGACAAAGGGAGAGAAGACGCAGTCGTAGCCCTAGAGGAAGCCCTACCCCTAGGCAAAGAAGGAGAACCCGCAGCCCTATCAGGAAGTCCCGAACCCCGCATCATTAAGAGAATAGAAATCGGGACAAAAAAAACTGGGATAACCATAACGGAGCTAATAGAACCGATCGATTGGTCAGCACAATCTTCTAAGGGTTTGCCAGGGGAGGATCTTCCAGTAGTTCCCGAAAGAAAGGACTACATACTATAGTATTGAGCATCTTAGGCTCTACACGCAGACCTCCTGCTAATGACGATGAAGAACCCCTGATCTCCTTCACTACTAAAGATTACGGTGATATCATCAGGGATATGATGACCCACTCGTCATATCCAGAATAATGTCTAATGCAGAAGTTCACCGTATCTTTGTCGATCAAGGTAGTTCAGTAGACATAATGTTCATGGACGCTTTTCAGAAATTGGAATTCCCTTTGACCAAGTTAACTCCATATGAAGGTGAACTCACGGGATTCTCTGGTGAAAAGATTACCTCGGTGGGATACTTTGAAACGTTCCTAACCCTCGGGGATAATAGAGTCTACAGAACCATTAAGGTCAAATTTTTGGTCATGGATTGCGTGTCTGCATACAACATCATCCTAGGACGGCCCACCCTCAACGACATTGCTGTCGTAGTATCCACTGCCCACCTAACCATGAAATTCTTAAACAAGAACAATGAGGTGGTCACCGTTAAGGGCCACCAAATTGCGGCGTGCAAATGCTATAACGACAGCCTCAAAATATGCAGGGCGCCCTAGAAGGCAAGAACACCCAGGGATGCCTAAGTGTTCGAACAAGTGAACATCCTCATGACTGAGCTGGATGTAAGAGAAGAAGTCTGGGGTACTAGGCCCCAACCGCAAGGAGAACTACTGTCCCTCCAACTAGGTGACAAGCCAGACTAAGTCACCCAAATAGGAGCAGCCCTGGACGAACAAGAGAAGCGCTAGCTTATAGAGCTCCTTCAACGCAACAAGGACCTATTTGCATGGACGCATTCTGATTGGACCCCGCCTTCATCTGCCATCGTTTATCCATTAAACGGGATGCTAAGCCGGTCTCCCAGAAGATGAGAAAGATCGGGCCAGAAAGATAGCAGATTGTTCAAGAGCAGGTCAAGGAATTGCTCAATGGTGGTTTCATCAGGGAAGTCTCCTATACTACATGACTTTCCAATGTGGTCCTAGTGTCAAACGAAAAGTGAAGAATGTGTGTGGACTATACAAACCTAAACAAGGCATGTCTGAAGGACCCATACCCCTTTCCGAACGTTGACAAGTTGGTCGACAACTCGTCTGGTTTCTGACTTTTGTCCTTCATGGATGCCTACTCGGGGTACAACCAAATTCCTATGTACCACGGTGATGAAGAAAAGATTGCCTTCATTACTGAGAAGGCACGCTACTGCTATATCGTCATGCCTTTCGGCTTAAAAAATGCTAGAGCCACCTATCAACGTATAATGAACAGGGTTTTTGAAAGCCAAATAGGAAGAATGCTAGAAGTGTACATTAACGACATGATCGTCAAGACCCCGGAGTGCGGATCCCACACTGCCAGCTTTGAAGAGATATTCGCAGAAGTCAGGAAGCATAATATGAGGCTTAACCCTGAGAAATGCGCTTTTAGGGTCCGAGCTGGAAAGTTTTTAGGCTTTATACTGACAAATCGTGGAATAGAAGCAAACTCGGATAAATGTCAGGTGGTGCTCGACATGCACAGCCCCCGAAATATAAAAGAAGTCCAGCAACTTACAGGCCGAATCGCCGCACTCACACCATTCCTTGCTAAAGCAACTCACAAATCCCTCCCCCTCTTCAAATTATTAAATAAGGGTACGGGTTTTGCATGGACCCAGGAGTGCGAGGACGCCTTCTCATCTCTTAAAAGCTTGCTATCGTCTCCTCCCATATTGACCAGGCTAGAAGTCAGAGAAACATTATATGCATATCTCTCTGTTCATACAGATGCTATTAGCTTAGTCTTGATCCGAGAAACTATCGAAGGACAGAAGCCAGTCTATTTCATGAGCATGGTGCTGCACGAACCCGAACTCCGTTATCATAAAATCGAGAAGATTGCCTTTGCTTTAGTTGTCACGGCTAGGAGGCTAGGACAGTACTTGTAGTGCCACCCAGTAGTTGTTAGGACGGATTAACCAATCCACCAAATACTGCACAAACTAAACCTTGCAGGGAGGATGATTGCTTGGTCCATTGAGTTTTCTGAGTTTGGAATTTCATATGAACCTAGAATGGCAATCAAAGCACAAACGCTATTAGACTTTGTAGCTGAGCTCACATCTGACCTCAGCATCCGTGAACGGGCCTCTTGGATGGTGTTTGTAGATGGCTCATCTAACCCAAGGGGAGTGGTGCCGGGATAATCTTGGAAAACCCAGGAGGCATGACCGTCGAGAGCTCTCTCAAGTTCGAGTTTCTTACCTCGAATAACCAGGCGGAGTACGAAGCATGTATAGCCGGCTTAAAGATGGCTAAAGAACTGGGCGCAACTAGGATCACACTATGTAGTGATTCCCAACTAATGGCCTCCCAGATCCAAGGTAACTACCAAGTTAAAGAGCCCTTCTTGCAGAAATACCAAACCAAGGTACAAGGACTCTTAAAAGAGTTTGAAATAGTAAAGGTGGAACACATCTCCCGAGAACGAAACTCGAGAGCTGATCTACTGTTTAAGTTGGCCAGTACAAAGAGCCCGGGGAACAACCGATCCGTGGTCCAAGAAACCTTAGTCTAACCATCAATTATGATGGTCTTAATTTCCCAGATTGAAGACTCAGAATCTGCGTGGATCAGCCCCATTTTTAACTACCTACAATCCGGTATCTGGCCCGAGGACCTAAAAGAAGCTTCCAGGTTAATAAAGACCGCAGTCCGATATACCATCTATGACGGTCGATTATACCGACGAGGATTCTCCTCACCCCTTCTCAAATGCCTAACCCCCAAAGAAGCAGAGTATGTCCTAGCAGAGGTCCATGAAGAGAGTTGCAAACACCACTTAGGAGGCAAGGCCCTAGCACTAAAAGACCTCAGGGCCGGTTACTATTGGCCCACCATGGAGGCAGACGTAATGGCTCACGTCCAAGTCTATGACTAATGCCAGCGGCACTTAGATCATTACCATGCTCCACTAGAGGAACTATCCACGATATCCGTACCTTGGCCATTCTATAGATGGGGTATGGACATTCTAGGTCCCTTTCCCCAAGATCCCGGGCAACTAAAATTCTTAGTGGTAGCTGTGGACTACACTAAATGGATAGAAGTCGAACCATTGGTCACCATCAGCTCGGCTAAAATCCAGAAGTTCACTTGGTGCCACATCATTACCAGGTTTGGAATCCCGGAGTCCATCGTAACAGACAACGGGACACAGTTTAAAGATAAGGGGTTCGAAGAACTGCTCGCTGGTTTGAAAATCAAACACCATTGTAGCGCAGTTGAGAAGCCCCGAACAAATAGGCAAGTAGAAGCCACAAACCAGGTTATTGTCTGTGGCCTTAAGAGAAGACTGGATGAGGCTAAAGGAAATTGAACCGAATAGCTGGACCACATCCTCTGGGCCTACCAAACTACACCCCACTCCACCACTGGCGAAATTCCCTTTAGGCTCACTTACAGGTGTGAGGCGATGATTCCGGTAGAAATAGGAGGGCCCAGCTGGGGCCTCCAACATTTCTCAGCAGATAATAACCCCGGCCTGATAAGAGAAGATTTAGATCTCTTGGAAGAAAGGAGATGCATCGCTCACATACGCGACGCCGCCATAAAACAGAGGACTGCTTCATGCTACAACCTCAAGGTTATCCCCAGAAGATTCCAACCCAGGGACCTCGTACTCCGCCGAGATGACGTCGGAGGAAAAAATGCCTCCCAAGGGAAGTTGGCCCCAAACTGGGAAGGCCCCTACCGCATCGTAGCTAGCACCGGCAAAGGAGCTTACACCATCGAGACATTAACTGGAAAGCCGATGAAATACTTCTGGAATGCAGATAAGCTCCGAAAGTACTGCAGCTAAGCGCCTCTTGAGGCCTAGTCTTAGTCTACTTCACGCTTAATATACATGGCAACGCTTTGTAAGGACCTTACTCCTCCCTTTAATTAATAAAGCAAAGTGGCTTTTTACTTCAATCAAAGCATGTCCTAGACAGGTAGATTAACACAGTCCCCCGAGAGCGTCTTGTGCTGAAAGGTTGTATAGTAGAAAAATCCCAATTCTTGGGAAAATTCTTACACTAAACCATGCACACTAAAAACCCCGGTAAGGACCAATAATGCTCAGGTCGAGCGGGCTTCGAAACACCTCAATGATTGGTGATGGACCCCAGAACCCAGCTTCACTTAAGCCAAAGTCAAGCGGGCTCCGGAACACCTTAATGATTGGTGATGGACCCCAGATAAGGCTATACACCAAAGTCAAAAGGGACTTGCAAAGCCAGATGAATTGGCAAGCAATCCCAGACATGGTTCCTATCCAATAAGCCGTAAAAGGATTCCCAAGTCTATGAAATACTTAGGACCCCAGGCAAAGTCTCTATCGTGAGATCCAGGTCACACAGGAACACCACAGGTCCACAAAGGGTGTTGGACCCAACGTAATCAACTGGCATGCAAAGCAAAATAATGATTCATAGCAGGAACGAAATAAATTTAAGACTCCAAAAACTGGAGCATTTGTCTCTAGAAAAACCAACAAACCCCACGCAGGGGGCATAAACAAAAATAAAAACTTTAATCCTCAACAGGTCCTTGATCAGCAGCCGCTATAGATGAAGTCCCAGCAGTACTCGGATTAGCCCTGGGATCTGCTAGCTGTCCATCCCGCACCACCTTGCTAGAATCCAGATTGCGCAAAACCAAATCCTACCTGGGATTAAAAAGCTGGACTTGATTAAGGGCATTCTGAAATTGTTCTCCACTAATGTCGGTGCATACTATAACTAACTTCTGAATATCATCTCGTAATTGTTTAATCTCGGTGACCGATTACCGATCCTTGCCATGGAGCCCTTCGTTTTCAGCTTTTAGCACGACCATATATCTTTTAAACTCGGCTAAGCTAGAATTCTTTTGCTTGCCGGCATCCTTCTGCGCGGTTACCTCCTGCCTCAACTCTTTGACTTGGGCTTCAGCTTCACTTTTCGCCTTAGTGACATCTTCCAAAGCCTTAAGAGTTTCGTTATGATCCCGTTCAGAGGCCGCCGCTTTGTCCATCAGCTCCCGCTCCCGCTCCTCGCAAACCTTTTCCAGGTACCGAGTTTCTGCGACAAGTCGAAGACCAAAAGTTTCGAACCATGCGAAGGTGTCTTTAGTGCTCCGAAGGGCGAGATGATTTGTGACCTGCTCATCAAGAAGGTTATAGTCAATAAACTCTCAAGGGTCAGACTCCTCGAGATACAAGTTGATTGGACCGTTGATATCCTCGACCACAGTCCTCTTATCTTGGCCGCTCGGTGCCCCTTCTTCCCTTGCCTTTCTCTTCCGGCTTACGATAGCTTAAGGAGAGTCCTCTACCTCGATAGGCTCCCTGTCCACCCCTGGAACTTCAGTAGGAGGTGGCAGAGGAACCGCGGCCACAGGATCCAATAACTTCTCTAAAGTCCTGGCCTGAAAAGCGGCAAGAATCACCAATGCATTTCCGGTCTTTGACATCTCAGCCAAACTTTCTGCAATAGGAAAAAAAAACAAAGGATCAGAGCTCAAAAATTGCAACATGATATTACAAAAATACTAAGCCCACGAGTTAACACTCGGGCCTAGACTAAACTACCTAACAAAACAAAGAGAGTCTCGTCATCCGGAGTATCCAGGATGTCTTTGGGACGAATCGAGCCTACTTCTTCAACCCACATCTCGAAGAAGTTGACGCACTCTAACTCCTCATCACCCAAGTGGTATGCTTCCCTCTCGAACGACTGAGTAGGAATGCTCCAGGCCCTCGGGTTCCAGTACAGACTGAAAGTCGGCTCGCCATCGCCGCCCAGCCAGAAGGGGTGCACACCATTGGCCACCTTTAGCTTGAAGAACTTCTCTTTGAAATCCTTATAACTCTTAAGATATGGGAGAAAAATTTTACGTTCTTGGCAAAATCGGACCGAGAGCTAGGTCTTTGGAGTGGCACCGCCGCCATGAGTGGAATACCAGGTATAAAAATAGAAGAACACCCTATCCGAGCACCGCAACCTGACCAACTGACATATCCTTTCAAAGGCCATGATATTGGCCCAACCATTAGGATGAATCTGGGTTGGTGCGGCGTTTAAGGTCCGGAGTATAGCAATATGGAAGTCGGTGAACGGAAGTCGAAGTCCAAACCAAACAAAGAAGTCCTCGTACATATACGTGAAGTGTTCTCCCTCCTCACGAGCCGAACACACCCTTTCGTTCCCTGGCGAAAGGACCACGAACTCATGATCCCTGTTCTTTCCCTTCGTCAACACCAGGTATCTTTTCAATTCCTCCAGATGTACTCCCAGTTAAAAGCGGGATATCTAACTACAAGCGTCATCCCCGACCCAAGGATAAACTGACCCCGGACCACGGCGAATACAGATTTCATCCTCCATAGCCGCCTCTTCTTCCGATTCACCTCCCTCTGTAACCGGGGCAACGTCTGGTTCTGGCTCCTCGATTCTCACCGCTCTCCTTCTGGCCATTGGAAGTTCCTGGACACACACACAGAGGCCAACCATTAGAACCATTCAAGTTCAGAAATCCAAAAATGAAGGCAAGTAAGCAAAAAGCTACTCACACCCACATACTGGCCTCTGCCCCAACCAAGACCGAAGCCTCAGAGGGACACCCCCATCGCAGACCTAGCGACGAAGGAGGTGATCCAAGAAGTAACACCGCTTTAAGAGAGAAACTCTCTTAAACCCTTAATGGAAGAAAGGGGCACCCCAACAACAGAGTGCGCAACCTCTTGTAAAGTGAAATGAATCAGGAGAAATCAGAACAAGAAGAAAGTAAGTACCTTTAGGGAAATTGAAGGTATTTGATTGAGCAAAACACCAAGTAGAAGACTGTCGGAATTGCTTCTGAAAACTGCTGAAAGTTTCTCCAAAACCACAAGAGTCAAAGAAAGTGATAGCAAAGTGAACAATGAAGGTTAAGGCCCTATTTGTAGAAGCTAGACGGTTAAGGGGCAATCTGGTCAGATTAACCCATGATTTGAAAAGATATTCATCATGGCGCGCGAAGCTCTATGCACATCTTTCCAGTAAAAATGTGCCATGAAGCCCATATGGTTACCAAAGGGATCAAAAGGACAACTATACAGTAATTCAAGAATTGGGCAACTCCATATCATCAAACTCAGGAACTCTCAGGGAAACTGGAGTTTGTTCGGGATACCCGAAAAGAAAAAGAACCTTAGTTACCGCTAAGGAAACAAAGAAAAGTGGAGAATGGGACCGCCACTTCAGGGAGCCTCATTCGTAAACTTTAAATGGACCCTGGTGGTCGGATATGTGACTCATCATTTCGTAAGTCGGTGGTTAAAGTTAAACAAAAGTTGGGATTAAGCCGGCCATAAGGTAAGCGTTGGACTTACCCCGGGCCACGTAAAGCGAAAAGTAAGAAAGTAAAATATGATGGAAAGAAGAAACAAAAGAAAGCAGACACTGGATGAAGTTCATAATCTGCTAAGTTTTTATTAATTACTTCTCATTCCATACATCGTCCTACATCTACAAGAGAGGGAAAAGAAAATATTGAGACATGGAATGTATAACGGTAGAGCATCGGTCTCTTCTTCCCTGCATTTGAACAAGGTACGATCCAAAAATCAATAAGGCTCTGACCGAATCACTTTCCAAGTCCCCGGGAATGAAGTGGAGCAGGAACCCCATCTCTCTAAGGAAGGATCTGACACATCCGTAAGAGAGCTTTAGGATGGGATGTCATGGCGGAAGCACCTCGTCGTGTTGCCACATTCATAGTCACATCCATAGTTCCTCCACTCTCTTCACCGGAATGGACTGAAGCCACACCAATTTCTTCAAAGAAGGTCTAAGAAAGGAAGTTACCCCAGGTCGCTCCAAGAGGGTTTTCCTTCCCTGTGACCCGGTATTACTGCATATCCGGTTGTACTATGAAGAAGACCGGCCAGGTGCCTCCAAATAATTCAAGAAGAAAGTGTAGGAAGGAACGGTGTGCTCCATTGAGTCCCCATGCAATGAAGGACGGAAGCATCATTCCATCCTAATAACACATTGGATCAGACACTCCTGTGCACGCCAGGATAGAGGGGCAAAACTCTCCATATGAGCGCAAAGGATGAAGGGAAAATCACCCTCTTAAAGAGAAACATTTTTGAACAAAGCTGCAGAATGAAAGAAAGGTGATACCAACTTAGATGCACACATTCCCTATTTATAGAGAGAATAAAGCACCCTGATTGGCCCTGTGAAAGGCAGTCTGATCATATGATGACATCCACGTTTAATGCTTCCAAGTTTCTGATATATTGCAAAGTATCGGGCAGTTGGGAAATAATATCCTCATTAAAGGGTGTTTAATTCCTAATGAAGTCAGAGTAACAACTCCCCATGGAGTCATAGGCTGTTACAGACGGAATAGGCATAGAAATTGTATAGGGAAATCCAATAATTAATGCTTGGGGGCAGAGAATCTACATGACGTAACCGCATATCATAATTACCAGCATAATGCATGGACTTTCAGGTGTCCGGGGTCAACTTGCTGAGGTCCCGCAATGATCTTGTAACTAAGCGATCAGACAAAACTTGATACTTGGTTATTCATCCAAGCGCCAAGCTGGGAGCAACTGTTCTGGACCGTGATCCAGGATCCCGTTCAGCGGGGCCGGACCGGCATAAGTATAATCAGACTCTGACATGGATGATGTGGTTAAGGATTTAAGTACAGCAGTTCGGATCTCAGATCCCTGCGTATTAGGTGATATCGGGCCATAATTGCTAGATAAGAGCAGAGGATATATTCCTAAACATCTGTAACTACCAATTATCTACTTACGATATTATAGGACTCATGGCAGTCTCGGATGGATATGAAGCTCTTTTATTGGAATTCCTAACTTATAGGGATCTATCCCAGTTATAGAAGAAAAGTAATCCTTCCCAAGATACTAATCCGAAATACCTGCATTCAATATAGATCACACAAGGATTCTATGCACGCTCTATAAATACAAGACTAAGTATCATCAAACAGATATCAGTAAATTACTCAATATACTCCCCCTACTAGTACATAGCCTGACTTGAGCGTTGGAGTCTCTTTGCAGGTACCCACCCCCAGACTCAACACGCTTGATCGTTGCTGTTAAATGAGGAATCCACCGCTCATGTACCTATCTTAGGTATCCTCTGAATCCACTTCAGAACAGTTACTAAAACTTCAAATCTCTAATTTTTTTTATCCCTTACATTTATTTAAGTTTAACGTGGTTTGTTTTAAAAACATTTTTATAACCTTAAAATATGACATGTCATATCTAATTCAATCAGCTAGACTAAAATAATATTGTTTTACCAATTTTATACATCACCTGCAGCTTGTGTACGTGTATAATATTCCATTTTTGATTATTTGTATACTCTATTTTAGTTGCATTTCAGCTAAAGGACATTATATCATGTCATCTTTTAACATTATAAATTAACTTTTAAAATTAACATCGATTAACACAAATGGATTGATAGATGAAAAATTGGGAATTTTAAATTTTAGAAATTAAATTGATAAATGATGTATCTTTTAAGGATAAAATTAATTGAGTTTTACTCTCTCTTTTTTAATTATTTTGGACAATATGTGTGCATATAATATTCTATTTTAGATTTTGGACAATTATTATACACATCACTTGCAGCTTGTGTGCGTGCATAATGTATATTCCATTTTAGATTATTTATATACATTTTTTAGATGCGTTTGAGCCAAAGGACATTACTTTAGCATAATTGGCTAAGTTAAATATGTCATATCATCTTTTTAATGTTACAAATTAACTTTTAAAATTAACATCGTTAAACTCAAATAGATTAGGGAAAGAAAAAATTGGAGATTTTTAGTTATAAGTACTAAATTGATAAAATCTTTTTTTTTTTGTCAAATTAACATGCAAAAGCATCACTATTGAGAGAAATCATCTCACTATGTTGGCACCACAACCTCTACCAATCATTTGCAGCACGCTAAAAATTTATTAAAAGAATAGAAAAAAACAAAGAATACACATGGGAGAACATAAACCAAAACTCATGGAAAAACAAAGAATCACCTAAATCTAAAATTAGGAAGACCAAACCTATTCTGGTAAAAGTCTTCACTAATAAAAGACGAAACCAAATCCCACCAAGTAAGCCCCCTATGAATAATCCCATAAGAGGCTAACTTATTAGCACAATAGTTTCCTTCTTTAAAAATGTGGGTTACACCAAATTGTATATTATTAGTCAAAAAAATACAATTTTTCCATCTCTTTTGAAACTTCCAAGGAACAAGATAATGATCCTTGAAAGCAGAGACAACCAGCATAGAGTCACATTCAATCCATAGCCTGTTCCAACCTTTTTGATTAGCCAATTCAATTGCTATCATGACAGCATATAACTCAGCATGAAACGCAAAGGAGATACTAATATGATAAGAAAAACAACCCAAAATAGATGCTCTACTATCTCTAAATAAGCCACCACAAGCAGCTAAGCCTGGAGCTCCCCTAGCTGCCCCATCAACATTACACTTTATCTAATTGCAAGTTGGAGGGTACCAATCAACTTGCCTAATGGAAGGGGAAGGAGGAATATGACCAAATATGGAAAAAGTCTTCAAAATGCAGAAATCAAATACTGAGGATGACATAATACCTTTTGAGAGCCTGCCCAAAAGAGAAGTATTAGAGATGACTAAGTGTATAGCACTTCTGAAAGAAATAAACTTCTGATTAAATCTTTTCTGGTTTCTACAGAACCAAATAACCCAAACAGAATTAATGATTGCCGCACGAAGGATATCTTTGACTTGGGTGCTCCAATTCCTTTCAAGAACAGACAAGATGGAAGGGGCTGAAGACAAATCAACGTTACATTGAAATGTATAGCTCAGCTAAGTCCAAATCTGAGAAGCAAAACTGCATTGTAAGAAGAGATGAGCAGTGGTTTCAATGGACTCACCACAAAGATCACATCTAGAGGCAATGCAGCATCCTCTTCGCATTAGGTTATCATCTGTTGGCATCCTATTGTGAAACAATCTCCAAAGCACGAAAGATCTCGAAGGAGGAATACACTTTGACCAAATAGTTTTGCCTTAACTCAAAAGATTTCCAACCGGATTCATGAAACTAAATGCATCTTTGTAGTTCAGAAAACCAGAATCAGTACCCTCCTAGACTAGATAATCAACACAAGGAAAGCTAGGTAAAACAACCTTTTTGATTTCAGAAACAATAGCTAGAAATGGGACTTGCAGATCAGAGGGAAAAAATCAGGATCCATTGACAATAACATCAATTACTCTGCCATTCAGATGCTTCGAAATATTAGGAGGAATATTCAAAGAATCCACTATTGGTTTAGATAACCATTTGTCATGCCAGAAATCAATAATTGAACCATCACCTACTAACCAAGTGGAGTTATCGAGAACTGTAGATAAATGAGTTCTAATAGCAGGCCATATTGAGGACTTCATATAATAGGAAGCAGGAATTTTGTTTCTCATAAATCTAGCTCTAATCAAATTAGCCCACTCCTCTGAAGAAGAAATTAAATTCCAAGTGAGTTTTAGCATGGCTGCATCATTACTTGACCTCACAGACCTGAGTCCGAGACCTCCTTCTATAAAGGGAGAGCAAACCTTACTCCAAGCCACAGTGATAAGCTTCTTTTTAAAAATATCACCAGACCAAATGAAATTCTTTATCCATCTATCCACAATTTTAAGAAGAGATATTGGCCAAGCATAGACATGAAAATTGTACACTAACATACCATGAACTATAGATTTAACTAGTTGAACTCTTCCCATGAAAGAAAGCATAGAACCTTTCCAAGAGGCAGGTTTAGATTTAATCCTATTTGTAATAGGCTGAAAATAAGATGCTTTAGGCTTACCTTTAAAAATAGGCACTCCCAAATAGGTAAATGGAAGATGACCAGCAAAGAAACCTAGAAGACTGCTCAAACTCAGAACTCTATTAGGAGACATAGCACCAGCATAGAATTTGCACTTCTGCAAACTGAGACATTGGCCACAAACATCAGTATATGGCTTAAGCAAGTCCATTAAAGACCTTAAGTTCCTACTTGTTTCTCTACAAAACACCATAATATCATTAGCATATAAAACATGAGATGAAGTTCTAAACCCTCTAGGACCAGCTATAGGAACCAACTTTCCAGAATCAACTAATATAGTAATTTCCCTACTCAAAACATCCTCAGCTATGCAGAAAAGAAGGGGAGATAAGGGATCTCCTTGCCTCACACCTCTTTTACAAGGGAAGAATCTAATAGGATGACCATTAACAACTATTGATAACTTTGCAGACTTTACCACTACTTTAATCCATTTACAGAACTGAGAACAGAAACCAAAAGCAGCTGAGAAGGAAATTCCAGTCCAAGGTGTCAAATGCTTTCCTAATGTCAAACTTCAAAGCCAAGTTTCCACCTAAAGACTTAGAATCCAATAAGTTGATAGCCTCAGAAGTGACACACATACAATCAGAAATACTTCTTCCCCTAAAAAAACCTCTTTGTTGCTCAGACACAATCTTAGGAGCTATCTTTGCAAGTCTGTCAGCTAGGACTTTAGTGATAATCTTAAATTGGAAATTGGCTAGAGCAATAGGTCTAAACAGCTTAACCTTATCAGCTTCAGGGACTTTTCGGATAAGACACACCAAGTTATAGTTCAAATTAGGTAACAACCAGCTTTGAGAAAAGAATTGAAGGATAGAATTAAAAACATCCTTCTCTATCAAAGGCCAAAAATGCTGATAAAACACACCACCAAACCCATCAGGACTAGGAGCACCATCAGAGTTTAGAGAGAAGACAGCCGACTTAACCTCTTCCAAGGAAGGTAAATTGGAAAGCATCAAATTATCTTCTGTTGAAACCAGAGCTGGAAAAACCTAACTTACCAAATCATTTGAAGAGCAGACATTATCTGAAGCATAGAGGGACTGGAAATATTGAAGCACATGATCCTCTATTTCTGCAGAACTATCCAAGATGATATCACCATCTTTTAGAATGGATAACTGTTTAGATACATGTCTTACTTTAGCCACTTTATGAAAATAAGATGTGTTCCTATCACCATCAGAAAACCAGTTAACCTTAGCTTTTTCTTTCTAGAATGATTTATGAAAAGAAAGAGCTTGTTGCAATTCAAGTTGCGCCTCAGCTTCTAACTGATACAATGAGTCAGACTCACCAAAGTCATCTAGCTGCTTCTGAATTCTGTCAACTTCTGCAAGAGCATTGTCAACTCTGACTTGGACATTACCAAAGACCACTTTATTCCAAACCTTCAACTCTTTCTTCACATTTTTCAATTTTTGAGCTAAGATATACATTGGACAGCCTGTGACATGAACATTCCAGGCATTTTGTTCTAATCTAAAACAATATGGATATGCTGTCCATATTTTAAAAAATTTGAAAGAAGATGGACCAGAACATAAACTTCTCTTTAAAGACAATACAAGAGGGTGATGATCAGATTGGCTTCTTGGAAGAGTGCAACAAGAGACTGAGCTCCAAAAAGATAAAAAATCGTCATTGCAAACAGTCCTATCCAACCTTCTTTCCACTAAGGCACCTGAAAACCTTCTATTTGACTAGGTAAAAACTAATCCTCTAGTTAAAAAATGAGTTAGCTTATTTCTATCAGACCATAGCTGAAAGTCATCACATGAAGCCCTCAAGGGCAGATTACCTCCTCTCTTTTCATGAGAGCCTAATATTGCATTAAAATCACCAATAAAAGTCCAAGGACCTGGAAAATCTTGCTACAGTCTAGAAAGATCAGTATAAAGAGTTCTCCTAACCAAATAAGCATTTGAAGCATACACAACAACAAAGTAATTAACTGTGTTATCCACAACAACAAAAAAAGCACAAAATTGAGCGGTAGGGAAGATAACAACTAGATTAAAATGAGAAGCACAAATACACCAAATACTTGGAAGATAGGCACCTCTATCATTAACCATAAAGCATTTGAGGTTCAAATTACCCCAAAAAGAAGAAGGAAAATCATCTAAAGAGATCTTAGGTTCAGCAATAAGCAACAAATCTGGCTTATAGGTAACACAAAAATTTCTTAAAACTAACCTAGAATCTAGGTTACTAATACCTCTAATGTTCTAGAAGATAATCTTCATTAAACAAGCTTACTCGAACTATGGCCTACTTTAGACCTGACTGCATCATCAGAAATTGCTTTATGAGCATTTTTCTTTTTATTCAATTTTTTCCTTTGAGATTTAGTTAAAACCTCAGTAAAACCATCTTCATCGCCCTTGCCATTGTGATCAGCAAGATATTTAGAGACATCAACCTCTGCTTGAGTTGCCACTGGAATCGTATAAAGATTATCCTTATCTTCAACATCATCAGCCCACAACCTACCAATAGTTCTCAAATCCTTAGATACAGGATTACAAACAGGAGAAGCACTAATCTGGGAATTGATTAATTGAATGCTGCTATCAACAATCTCTTTCCCTTTGCTAGCTAATTCTGTAACAGGAGAACTTAGAATCTGAGAATCATTATTCTGCTGGAAAGAGGTTTCTTCAACAACCTCAATTGACTCATCAACCAAAACCTGATCTTCTAAATGATTCACAGGTAAATCCTGATGAACTACTTCCTCATTTGCAACATTCTGAAGCACATTCACATGAGAAGCATAAGTAGTTGGAGGATGAACAAATCCTAAAATTGGATTAGGATCAATAAGAGCATCCTTTAAAACTTGAGGTGAGATTTGCTTCTCATTAGGAATAATAGTCTCCATGCCAATAACAGTAGGGTCTCTTCTAAAACCAACATCATTATCTCGAGTTAAGTCTTGCACCTGAAGATTACTGTCAAGATTATTCTTACTAGGACCATCAGAGCCTTACTTAGGAACATAAGCAACTACTGATTTCTTTTTTACCTGATCATTCTGTGGAGCCTTCAAAACAGAAATAGATTTCTTACAATTCACCAAAGAATGACCAAAATTCAGGAAGTTTCTCATAGTCCACTCCTACAAAGAAAGCAAAGTCTTCCCTCTCTACCAGCACTTGATTTCGAAGCTTAGAATTTAGATCCAAATCCACCAAAACTCTAGCAAAATGACCAAATGTCCTTTTGCTAGTAGCCTCATCCAAACAGATTGGAATACCAATACTTCCAGCAATGGCAAAAATTATTTTAGGCCTCCAATATTCTTGGGGCAAACCAGAAAATCGGACCCAAATTTGGGCATTTGTCTATTTTTGAAAATTTAGATTAAAATCCTTAGTCCAAGAAAACAATCAGAGATTACCTGGAGCAAGATTCCACATACCAATAGATTGAACACTTCGAAGATCCTTAATAGAAGAGAAAGAAAATTCATAATACCCTATCCCTAATGAAACCATACCCCAATCGCGAAGATCCTTCCACAAAACAGATAACTTGGCCCTCAAGTCAATGATATTTAATGGTTTATCACCCTTTGAAAGAAATAATCTTCCATGAAGATGATTTCTACAACCTTCCAAACTAGCAAGATACTCATTCTCAAGAATCTTAATGGATATTTCATCACCCTTTTGACATTGCCTTGGCAATTGGCTAATAGGAATATCACAAGAGTTATTCAAAGCCTCAGCAAAAGACTTTGATTGAATTTTTGGAAAAGCAGGCTATGGAAAAGGAGGAGGGGGAAGAGAAGAGTTGAGATCGGGAAAAAGAAATTCCCAAGGGCAGATCGAGCCAAACGTCATGGCCGCAGAACATGCTCAAATCACATATTGGTACTCACCAGTCGGAGAGCTCAAATCAAAATATTCTCAATCTATTGAAATTGATAAAATCTATCTAAAAGGACTAAATTGATAAATAATGTATCTTTTAAAGACCAAAATAGGACTTTGTAACACCCCCAACTTATTCAATTCTACTTAATATTCTTAAACACAGAATCACAAGTAAGCTAGGAACGTTACATAAAATTTTCTATTCATACTTATTGCGTGAAATTAAATTATTCATTATTTTCCTTATTAATCGTTTCCCTTCTCCCAATGATTTTAAGAAGGTGGTATTATATTATTTTCTTTCCCAAACTGACCAATCATAAATTGATGGTCTCACGTTCATTCTAAAAATCTAATTTTATAACTGTAAGTGTCCGTTTGACTCCTAAAATTAAGTATAAAATTAGAGTTTAGCATTGAAATTTGACTTCTTAATTCTAATTTTTATGTTTGAAATATTATTTAGAATTGAAATTGTAATTTCATAAACTAATTCCATAAAATTGAAAAACAACTAAGTTAAGTTTTTTTCAATTCTTAACTTATACTTTAAGAATTACCAATTTCATAACTTAAAAATTAAATTCTTTCACTATCTCCATATTTATTTATGAACAATCATATTTATTGAGATTTTATATTTTATATAAAATTATTTTTATATTTATATAAAAATTATTATAATAGCTATTTATTTTTTTTTTAAAATCATAAAAATTTTATTTATGAAAATAAATGACTATTATATTATAAAAATATTATTGTATAAATATTTTTATTAATTTTAATTTTTGTAAATAATTTTTTAATGTTTTAGATCATACCTTTAAATAATAAAATTATAAATAAATTTAGAATTATAATTTTTTATCTTAATTCTTTGACAATCCCAAATATAAAATTTAAGATTCTGGATCAATTCTAATTATGAAAGAATTAAAATTAAAATTCTATATTTCAATTCTAATTTCGTTATCCAAATAGACCCTAAGTTAATTTAAATTCTTAGTCACCATTGGAAGGACCTTAAAACTTATAAACTTGGGTTTAGATTCACCAACTTGTTTATATACTAGTACGTACTAGCACATACACATTTTCACAAAAGATTTGCATTTGTATAAATACTCAGGTTAATGTGTTCATATCAACTCGATAGTGTTTAAGGAGTGAGTACTAACAGATATAAGTATCATATTCCTAAAGATACCCATATCTTGGCTATGTACATATAAATATATAAAAAAAAAATTATGATTTTTTACCACATTTTTTTCACATCACTTTTTATAATACTTTTTATAACATTAATTATATTATTTTTTTCTATTATTATTTTTTATTTAATCACAATTATTCAAAAATAATGTGAAAAGTGATGTTTTATCAAAAATGATGTAAGAGTATCATTTTTGTAAAAAAAAATATTGGGCTATGTCAGTAAGCCCTCTAGGCATCCATCTCAAAATAAATCCCCATCATAGGCTATAGGGTGAGCGTGAAATGCTGGGCTTTTTTTTATTTATCAAATTGCTGTTGTTGAAAAAATTATTTAAAAAAAATTAATTTTTAAAATTATTAATGAAAATATCACCTTTTTAAAATTATATACCAAATTATCACTCTTTTATCTAATATAATTTTTTTGTCTACCTGAAAAACGTTAAAGAGGTGGCGCATCCACGTGGAAAACGCCAAATTGTTTGACATTTTTACACTAAAAACGTCACTCTCTTTGACATTTTTTACGTGGATAAAAAAATTAAAAAAATTATCACATTACATGTACTTCTAAAGAACTTAACTCATTCCATGTGCACTATAATGTTAAAAAATATCAATATTAATTAGTTTATTTATAAACTAAGTATTTAATTTTGATATGTAAAATAGTCAATATAAAATTTTAGTGTTGACAAGAAAAATTAATTAAATAAAATAATAAAATATTTTTGTTCGATGTGAGCTCTACTCTCGTAGTAATAGAAATCGAACTTTCTGTAGAAAGCATATATTCAATAGATAAAACGTTGCTTCAATCTAAAAATGCCTTATTCTCCTTCATTTTCAAGAAGGATTATTAACAGACTGGAACAATCACATTAACAATTAACAATACAGTAAAAATAGGAACAACAATAAATATACAACACAAATACATAGGCAAAGATCAACGTATAAATACAACAGAAACCTCCAAAGAACAGAGTAGAAAGAAAAGATTGTAGGGAAAAAAGACAACGTAGAAGAAAAGAAATTGAAAATAAAAAGTACCTCCATGCTTATAATCCACCCTGGGCAATTGTCACCATAAACACCACATTTTACTCCCTGAAAATCAGCAATATATAAATCAAGCTTAAATGCACAAACTACAAGAAATGATACTTATCTGAAAAAATAAAATATTAAATTTCTCCATTGTCGAGCAATTCATGAAGATAGCAGCATTATCAAGAACATATTTTCAAAGAGAATTAACTTAAAGAGGGTTTTGAATTTGTCTTCAGTAGGAAACAATCCACATCAATGCTGATCTCAAATAACATAGCAAGGGAACAACACATTATGTAGTACTGAAAACCCAATAAAATTAATATGAGAGTAAAGTCTACATCGAATAAAGGTATCTTATTGTCTTATTTAGTTGTTTTACTTTATCAATACTAAAGTCTTACATCAATTACTTTATAGATTAAAAGTAAATACTTGACTATAAATAAGCTAATTAATACTGATATTTTTTAACATTATAGTGTACTCTTTAGTAGGTATGTGAAATATATATGTCTTTGAATGCTATTTCTCAAGAGATCCACTTGAAATAAGTTAAGTGTCCTAAAAGCATATGCAACGTGATATTTTTTTAATTTTTTTTGTCCATATGAAAAAGGTCAAAAAGGGTGGCATTTTCAATGTAAAAATGTCAAAGTGGATGACGTGTCCATATGAAAAATGTCAAAGGAGGTGGTGTTTTTAGTGTTTTCAATGTCACGTTAGATAAAAAGGTAGCATTTTAGTATATAATTTTAAAATGATGATATTTTGACAAAGAGTTTAAAAAAATAACATTTGGATAAATAATTGTAGTTTGGTAAAAATGCCTGAAATGCTGATAGAAACTTGAAGGTAGAAGGTGGAGCTTCCGGTCTCAAGGCAGTAGGTCCACCCATTCTCCACCTCAACGAAAGCCGTAAATAGCAACATCCTACTCAACAGGTAAATCACCTGTCTTTAGAAACACCACAGAACGGAGTGAGAATTTAAGAAAAACTCCCTGTAGTTAAATTTAAATGAAATCAAGTGAAAACCTTCATGGTGCTGCCAACGATATCAAGTTACAGAAAACAATTTATTTTTTCCACAAAGCATAGAAAAATGCATGCAATATAAATAACATTCATTCATCATCTGCTAGTTACTCGTCATCAAGGAAGCACGGACACGGCAAAATGCTTGCCGTATCGGTGTCGAACACGTTTCCGACATCGGAGCGCCGACGACACGGCTGGACACGTGTCCGTACGGTGCCTGACCCCCATTTTCTCAGTTTTCGTGTTTCACTGCGCTCCGACACGGCTCCGACTCGACCCACAACGGCCCTCCTTCATCGTCCACTGAAAAACACCACTGCCTCCTTCATCCTCAAAGCATCGCCGGCGGCCAGAAAAACCACCGCATCAGTCGCCGCCACCACATCTCCATAGCCGGCACCAAACCAACAAACACTCCCCTGAACCAGACAGCTACAGTTCCAGCCGTGCCAGTCCTACCCCGCGCCACTGCCATGGCGCCTCCACGGGGTCTGGCTTCCTCGATTATCGCAATGAAGAGAAGGAATGAGAAAGATTTAAAATTTTGAAGAGAAAAAGGAAGAAATGCGGTATCGGCAGTGAAGAGGGAGAGAAGGAGAAAGAAAAAGTGTAGAAAAACATAAAGTCAATTTTAGTCTAATTCAATGATTCAGTGCTCTTCAACAGTTAAAAGCAGATGGCATAATTGTAATTTCACATACATACCCAACAAAAAGAAAAAAAGAGTAGGCAGCAGATAGGCACTGTCTACAATGAACTTGGATTTAAAATGAGAATGTATTTATTATTAAATTTTAATAAGGTAAAATTATAATACATTTTAGATTAAATCAATGATAAATATACATTTATTTATTCACTTACAAACTCATTTTGAAATTTTTTTTTCAAATGGTAAAGTTTTTAACACTTTATCAGTCAGCTGAGTTGGAAAAGAACCCTCAATTATAATAAACATAGATAGATTACAAATAAAAATTAAGTCAGAAGATTTATTGTTATTTTAATAAACTTTAAAGTATTATCCTTTTAAAAATGAGCTTATATATTAGGAAATAGGAAACACTAAAAGTGTTTATCAAAATTAAAAAAAATTAAAGAACTTCCTGTTACCAAGTGGCCTCAATATTGAATTGAGTAGTTAAAAATAAGTTCACAAATCTTTCGCAAATCGTTTGACAATCAATTTTCGTTGAAGTATTGAATGAAGAGATAATTGAATAGATGAGTTAAGCACTTTTACTAATGAACGTAATAGTCAAGGAGACAATATCCAAATAAAACAATGAAACAGTGCACAAGGATAAACAGAGAAGAGTTTAGAGAAACAAACACAGTCGTTTATCCTGGTTCAATCACTACTCCACTTGTGATCTACGTCCAAAGTCCCAAGCAACACCTTGAGATTTTCCACTATATCTTCAAGCTTCAATGGGTGCTTGAAAAACCACTACAACCTTGAGCACTCATGTATGGGATACCTCACCCAAAAGCTTGAGCCTCATTTTCCAAGGGATACCTCACCCTTAACACAATACTTGAGGATACCTCACCCTCACTAATCGAAAGTATAAGATTGAAATAGAAGAAACTCTCTCTAGAGCAAGTGTTTACAAATTGAAGCTCTAATATGCTCTCAAGGATTTTTCACGTTTTTAGTCGAAAACAGAGCAAGAAATGATTTTAAGAATTGATTCACGTTTTGAAGTATAATGATCAGTTTTTGGTTCAAGGTCAATGTAAACAAAGACCCAACTTGGGTATTTATAAGTTTCTCAATTAATAGAGCCGTTGGAGGTAGTTGGGCATGCATTTAATGCATTTAATATAGCCGTTGGACCTTGTCGAGATGCGTGTAATCGATTACATATCTCGTAATCGATTACATTATTGTTCCAACGCGTTTTTACGAACTTTCTGGGCTCGTGTAATCGATTACATTCTTGAGGTAATCGATTACATGGCTTCGACTTTGCTTGTAATCGATTACAATGCTCATGTAATCGATTACATGACTTCGATTGTTGTGTAATCGATTACAATATCTTTGTAATCGATTACATGACTCGTCGAACATGTTCTTTGAGTTTCGGGTTTTGTGTAATCGATTACATATATTGTGTAATCGATTACATTTTTGTCGAACGTGTTCTTTGCCTTTTTGGGCTATGTGTAATCGATTACATATACTATGTAATCGATTACATGGCCTTCTCGACTTTCTTTGTAATCGATTACATTGTTGTGTAATCGATTACACATTGTTAGTGTAATCGATTACAAACATTGTGTAATCGATTACATTTGCCTTTGAACACATTTTTCAAGTCCAATAACTCTTGTAAGTCATTTCCAACACCTCAAGGTACTTGTTTAAACATAAATCCTTTTAAGAGTGTTAGATTTAAAATTGAAACTCAGGTTTTATTGAAAGCCATGTTTATCTTTGAAATTTCCTATTTATTTTGAAATCATATATATTGAAAAACCATTTGAGAAATCTTGAGAGCATTTAACATTAATGTCCTAATGACTATTTAAACCTTCTGTCTTCTTTCTTTGATCTTGATTTTTCCTTTTGTGCTTGATCTTCTCTTTTGCTTTTGTTATCATCAAAAACCTTTCGACATGTCTTAGAGACATAAGCATTCACACTTCCAACTTTATTGGGTTTGAAAAAAAATTAGAAAACCCTTAAGAAAAACAATTTTGAGAACTAGTTTGCAAAATCAAATCAGGTTTGGATTTTTATGTTAAGAATATGTCTTTTCATGATTATAACACATTTATTTTATATTTTATTATATAAAGTGTCCTAACCGTGTCGTGTCCTATATTTTTTGAAATGTACCGTGTCGCCGTGTCCGTGTCGTGTCGTATCCGTGTCGTGTCCGTGCTTCCTAGCTCGTCATTGCCATTCATCATTCTTTCATAACCATATTTGCATAACCCCGCATAAAAATTCTTTTTGAGAGCTTTCATTTACATACGGCTAGGGTGTTTTCTGCCTTCTTTTCTTTTCTTTCTATCTCTCTCTCTCTCTATCTTTCTTTCTCTCTAGGGAGAAACTAAGTCCCATGGGGTATCATTATGCAATCTACGGGATCACCGCCCTTACTGAGAGTCCTGTCTCCCATTACTTACTTGACGCGTTCATCCTAAATCCTTACAAAACCTTGCTTGTCCCTTGTTTGATCTATCAACCTTCCCCATTGATCACACTGGGATTTAGGTTAAAATCCGCTGGCCTTCACCACCGCTAGACTTCCCTTGCTTCAGCACAAACCGCCATCGGCGTTGACTGGGTTGGCTGACAATATGATGGGTCATCTAGGTTGATTGGGTATCATGGGTCATTTGGGTTGATTGGGTCTCATTGTCACCCTTCATTGTCTAGCTCTGAAGTTGAGCAAAGATGGCAGAAATCTCTATCATAGAAGATGAAGGAAGATGATGGTGGAGGAATGAAATAGAGGGCAAGAGAGTCTTTGAAAAAATTAAAATGATTCTCATGGCATGGGAATGAATTCAACCCACTTCCTATGATGGGAATGATTTCATTGGAATCCTGATTAAAAAACATGCCTAGGAATAAGTTTTTGGGTGGGAATGATTTTTCTGACCTCATACCAGATGTGGGAGTGTTTTATTTCTAGGTCAAAATTCTTGGGAATGCAGAAGTCACTCTTGAGCCAAACACCCCATTAGCGTCATTTCATTCTTTGGCTACAATTCCTCAGCTCCAAATTGATCATGTTGCTTGACACCTCTCCCATTTTTGGATGGACAAAGATTACCGTAAATAGGTATATTTTTGCTCATCAAAATAGAGCGGCATGTGGTGGTATTGTTCATAACTCTTCAGGTGCTTTTCTTGGAAGTTTTGTAGCGAATTTGGGTGATTGCACCATCATTATGGTTGAACTCTTTTTTTTTTCTTTGGAGGGGGGCGTGGGTGCCCCTTGGGGAATTGTACTCGTCCCTTGTTCTTACGAAACAATGTGGTATACCACTCAGGCGATGCCTCATCCCCAATTATAGCTGAACTCTAGGGTCTTTTTTTTCCGATCAAGGACTACTTATGATATGGGCTTTTGAAAAGTGATTCTTGAGTTTGGTCAGGTTGAGTTGTGAGACATAGCATTCAGATGTCCCTCTTCTTACAGCCGTGAAGGGCATTGTCAGTAAAGATTGAGAAGTTACTTTCCATCATATTTATAGGGAGGCAGTGGTTGTGCTAATGCTTTAGCTAAGTATAGTCATGGCCTTCCCATTGGGTTTCATCCTCTAGGAGCTCATTCGTCTTTTCTTTCATATGCTTTCATGGCAGAAAGTAATATTGTGTTAATACTTATTTTGATCATTTTGTAACTTGTTAGTTGGGTTTTTCTACTCTATTGTTTATAAAAAAATAAATAAAAATGTAATATAAAATCACAAAATCTACTAACTTACACAAACACATATTATATATACTAGCAAATTGACTGGCACTACGTGCTTATCAATTTGCTTTTTTAAAAAAAAAAAAAAAAAATTGTTAAGATAATAAACAATGATAAAAATTATTTGAATTATATTTTTGTATTTATCTTTAAGAATTTAAATAAGTATAATAAGATGTATTTATAATTTTATCCTTTTTTTATATTTATTATTGAATCTTTAAATTAGTAACTAATAATGGTAGTTTTGGAAAAAAAATTAGATACCACACATAATGGTAGTTTTGGAAAAACAAAAATTAGATACCATTGGAGCTTGTTTGGTGAGAAGAGCGTTTATTATAAGAGGTGAGAGGATGGGTGAATCTTGACCATTAGATCTTACATGAATTGTCAAGATTAGAAAATAAATACATGTGACTTTTTTAAGTGGTCACATGACCTTTAAGTAACTTTTAATCTTAATTATCCATATTTAGTTGTAATATTTAGTTATATGGCCAAAATTTACTCATCTCACAATAAAAACTCATCTTTCTAGATATCTCATATATATATATAGGATGTATTTCAGGTGAGAGAAGTGTTTATTGTGAGAGGTGAGATGAGTGAATCTTGACCATTAGATCTCACATGAATAGTCAAGATTAGAACATAAATGCATATGACTTTTTTAAGTGGTCACATGACTTTCAAGTAATTTTTAATTTTGATCATCCATGTATGATTGTATGGTCAAGATTTACTCCTCTCACACTCTCATAATAAAAACTCATCTCATTAGATATGTCTCTATATATATATATATATATATATATATATATATGTATGTATGTATATCATTGATTTAAATATAAACCATTGGTTTTAAATTAACATTAAAACAATAATTATACAAGAAATTTAAAATTTAAATTTTATCACCAAAAAATTAAAATTATATTACCAGTATTCTTCAATTTATCATACATTTTAATACAAATATAATTTTACTCAAAATTTATTTTCATATCAAACAATTAAAGGCTTGAAACTAATAGTCATAATTATGATATTAAGAGTTTAATTTTGATCTATCGTTATTATAAGAGTTTTTACATTATTATTTGATGATGTGTTAACATATCGTTAAAAAAGTTAAATTTTATAAGTAATGATTGTGATTGTTAAACTTCTTTCATGATTTAAAAATATATAATTAAATAATAGTATAAAGAAATTTTACATTATTAGTCTATCAAAATTAAATCCTAATATTAATTAGAAGTTTGATTTAAAGTATATATCTAAATTTATTGTAGAGTCTATTACTAGTAATTAACAAAATGAGAACCACTTAATTAGATGTTATTTCTTTTCAAAATATATCAAATTCTCTTTCATACATGATCCCTCATTTCATGCCTTTTATCTAGATAATCAACGGTTCATACCGGAAAGGGTGATATTGGAGGAGGTGATTACATATGGCTTTTAATCATGATCAGTAATGAACAAACAGCAATATTTAGTTATTTAGATCATTTTGAGATTTTTTTTTATACGAGTAAAACACAGTACAATACTACGATGCAAAGAGTACAACAGTATTTGCAAACAACCAGCTAAACAATTAAACATACAACCTTGAAACTTAAAAAAAAAAAAAAAACTGCTAAAAACCATGCCAAACTAACATACAGACACACCAAATTGAACCTAAATAAGTATAATAAGATGTATTTATAATTTTATCCTTTTTTATGTTTATTATTGAATCTTTAAATTAGTAACTAATAATGGAAGTTTTGGAAAAACAAAAATTAGATACCATTGGAGCTTGTTTGGTGTGAAGAGCGTTTATTATAAGAGGTGAAAGAATGAGTGAATCTTGACCATTAGATCTTACATGAATAGTCAAGATTAGAACATAAATGCATGTGATTTTTTTAAGTGGTCACATAACCTTTAAGTAACTTTTAATCTTAATTATTCATATTTAGTTGTATGGCCAAGATTTACTCATCTCACAATAAAAATTCATCTCTCTAGATATGTCTCATATATATATATATAAATATAGGATGCATATCAGGTGAGATGAGTGTTTATTGTAAGAGGTGAGAGGAGTGAATCTTGACCCTTAAATCTTACATGAATGGTCAAGATTAGAACATAAATGCATATGACTTTTTTAAGTGGTCACATGACTTTCAAGTAACTTTTAATCTTGATCATCCATGTATGGTTGTATGGTCAAGATTTACTTCTCTCACTCTCTCATAATAAAAACTCATCTTACTAGATATGTCCATATATATATATATATATATATATATATATATATCATTGATTTAAATATAAACCATTGGTTTTAAATTAACATTAAAACAATAATTATACAAGAAATTTAAAATTTAAATTTTATCACCAAAAAATTAAAATTATATTACCAGTATTCTTCAATTTATCATACATTTTAATACAAATATAATTTTACTCAATTTATTTTCATATCAAACAATTAAAGGCTTGAAACTAAGGGCCCATTTAGTATGAAAGATAGGATAAGACCTGATAGTATTAGATATGATAGTATAAGGCCTGGTAGTATAAGACTTGATAGTATAAGACCTAATACGTAATGGTTGAAAATATCAGAATGTTTAAAATTATAATAGAAAATTCTTTATAACAGCTTATACATCAAAATCCAATCAGGTCTAATCCCACCCCCCAAGGCTTGATTAAGTTATCCATCATTTTAATGTATAAGAGGAGTTTAATGGATAAACTTATATAATACAATATTTGTACCAAACAACTGATAAGGTCATAATGTATTGTATTAGCTTATCCTATCAAATCTAATACAACATGTCAAATAGACCCTAACAATCATAATTATGATATTAAGAGTTTAATTTTGATCTATCATTATTATAAGAGTTTTTATATTATTATTTGATGATGTGTTAACATATCGTTAAAAAAGTTAAATTTTATAAGTAATGATTGTGATTGTCAAACTTCTTTCATGATTTAAAAATATATAATTAAATGATAGTATAAAGAAATTTTACATTATTAGTCTATCAAAATTAAATCCTAATATTAATTAGAAGTTTGATTTAAAGTATATATCTAAATTTATTGTAGAGTCTATTACTAGTAATTAACAAAATGAGAACCACTTAATTAGATGTTATTTCTTTTCAAAATATATCAAATTCTCTTTCATACATGATACCTCATTTCATGCCTTTTATCTAGATAATCAACGGTTCATACCGGAAAGCGTGATATTGGAGGAGGTGATTACATATGGCTTTTAATCATGATCAGTAATGAACAAACAGCAATATTTAGTTATTTAGATCATTTTGAGATTTTTTTTTATACAAGTAAAACACAGTACAATACTACGATGCAAAGAGTACAACAGTATTTGCAAACAACCAGCTAAACAATTAAACATACAACCTTGAAACTTAATTAACTTTAAAAATAAAAAAAAAACTGCTAAAAACCATGCCAAACTAACATACAGACACACCAAACTGAACCTAAAAGGCTAAAACAACAAAAAAGAAAGATTCTCAGCACTCACACCATCACTTTAATTATGGGTGTAGTCATATATCATGGTCATTTATTATTAGGGTTTGTCTTATTTTTGGGTACAATATTAGGGTTTGTCTAATGGAGGATACTCATTGAGGAATACAAATAATAATATATTAAATAAAAAATAAAAAAAATTAGAAATTTTATTCTTCACTTGTTATTTTTTTTCTTAATAAATACTTTTAAAGTAATTTTTAGTAAAACCCTTGTTATTATTATTTTGTAACATCTCACTTTTCTTTTTTTTAATCAGCTATTATTCATTAGCAAAGAGGTAGGTTCACCCTCCTTTTCTTTCATTGGATAATGATCATGAGCATAACATCAGTATCACGAAGATAAGGATGTTGTGATAGATGTGTGACCATACAAGACAAGATATGATTATGAATAAATGCATTAGAAAGAAAGTAAGGGTAGCACTTATTATGAAAAAGATGAGAATTTCACCTTAGGTAGTTTGGACATGTAAGGAGAAGACTCTTAGAAACTCCTGTAAGGAGAGTAGATCAGGTGGAGGATAACTCAATAGTTAGAGGTAGAGGAAGATCAGAAAGACTATAGGTGAGACGATTAAAAAAAATAAATTTAATATTTGAATGATATTTATGAAGACTTGGTTTATATAATAAGACACAATGATATCGTTTGATCCATGTAACAGACCTCACTTAATAGGAAAAGACTTGGTTGTTGTTGTTGGATAATGATCATACTTGACATTATTGTGCAAAGTGACTATGATTGGCCAAAATAGACATTGCCCATCATCCCAAGAGAATCTTAGAGTGACATGTCAAAATTTTTCTTCATTGAAAAACGTGCTACGTGTTGTGTAACATCTTACTCTAATTTTATTAATATTAATATCATTATTCTAAAAATAATTTTAAATCTCAAAATATGTTACAATACAAACTACTGCATTTCACATTAGTTTATAAGATATTTTACATTAAAGGATTAAATCCCTTCAAAAGTTATGCATACGCATACATAACAACCTTTTAGTTAGGCACCAGTTTAACAAAATATAATTAGGCTTTAGGAAAGCCTTTAAGGTGCTACTACGATTTTTTACATATTTACATATTTACAAAAATACTTTCTTCTTTTAACTACTCATCAAAGAGTAGTATGATCATGAAAAGATTGCCCAAGGTCACAGAGAAAACATAATCCCCTAAGTCTAACATATAGACTTGCTTAACTAAAAATTCAACAAGAACTCTTACGATCAGCATTCTCTGAAACATTATACCACAAAAAATAGTGAATCAATAGGAATATACAAAAACATGTAATATAAATTTACCATCCATCCTTTACTAATTTCTATTTCTAAAACCATAACTAAGAGTCCAACAATTTAAAATAGTAAAATAAATTTAGAAAGAAATGATTAATAAATGAACAAATAAGTAATTCATACTGTCATAAAATAATTAACTGATTATTCATTTGTTAATGTTTCTCAAAAATCTCCTTTTCATCATCTCTTTATCATCATCCAATTTCAATACTATTAATCAAATGTGTCTCTTTCTCTTCTTTAGGGCATCCTCCAATGCTCTTATCATGATCACAATAATTTGATTAGGGCGTCCCCTAATTCTCTCATCATGATCATAATCATTAAAAACGATTAAGGCATCTCTTAATCCTCTCATCATGGCTACAATAATTTGACTAAAGCGTCTCTTAATCTTCTTATCATGGTCACAATAATAAATTTGATTAAGGCGTCCCTTAATCCTCTCATTACAGCTACAATAATAATCTCTTTGCACATTAATACTTTTTTATCCATGGGATGATATTTCAAAATATTTTCTCTATAAATCAATAATAAATAGGTATCATTATAGTATAATATAAAAATAAGAACACTGATAAAGAACGTTTATAATGATCAATAATTAACATATTCAATATAAAGAATAGCACAAAATAAAATTAATTAAATGAAATATTGACAAAAGGAGTTAAAAGAATAGCTCATAAGAGATTAATATTTAAAATCTCATTTCTAAAGCTTTTCTGTCAAAATCATTATCAAAATAACATAATCGTTATTAGAATAACAAAAATGTTATCAGAATAACAAAAGTGTTATCAAAATAACAAAGTCGTTATCAGAATAACAAAATCGTTATCAGAATAATAATTTTACTTTTATTCGAATAACAAAAGTGTTATTCAAATAAACTGGTCGAAAATCATTATTCAGATGCGTTTTAGAAAACTTTATTCAAATAACATCAGTGTTATTCGAATAAAGGGATCGAAAATTACATTCCAGACTTCTATAATGTCACTGTTACATTAAATTAAAAGCAAAGTAATGTGAATGGAAGAAAAGGAATGGATTAGGAGGTATGAGTGATAGAAATAAAGAGTAAATAATGATGTTTTTGACATTTCTTACCTTGGTTTACGAAATTGGAACAAGTAAGGAAATGGGTGAGGATACAAAGATTGATTGGCAGTAAAACAGAGCTTCTTTGTTTACTAACTGGGTTGCGTTTTCTGCTGGGAAGAAGGGAAGGAAAATGGTATTTATAGAGAGAACTTGAATCTGATCACGTTAGAGGATGATGTCAGGATGAGGTTGGAAAGTTCAGTTGTCCAAATGGGATTCGTTCCTTCAGAATTATCTCCTCTCGTAATCATGCTCGTTACTAGATTTTACTACACGTAAACTTCATTTTTGGACACTTGTCTTTCTTTAAATTTTGCCTTATCACCATTTAATTCTAGAATCACCATTTTTTTCTAGAATTTTCTAAGATTAGGTCATTCATGGCTTGCCATCTGGTCTTTGCAATCATTACGATGATTGCTATAACTCCCTGTAATGATACTTGTTCTTAGCTGACGCCTCACGTTGACTTTGTCATATATTGAGTTAATGTTGTTTCTTCTTCTGTAATTCCTACCATTTAGTTACATTAGAACTAATTTGGTTTGAAGTTCCAGAACCAAAAGTAAAAGGGGTTAATTAAGAACCAAGTTCATTGGTTATTGGATCCCATTCTGTTCCCTTACTTCGTGGTTCATTTCTTCTGATATTGGTTATTTTATTCGAATAACAATAGTGTTATTCGAATAAAATGACATATTTTCTCCTTTATATGTGCACTGTAGGAAACTTTATTTGAATAACTCAATTTTTATTTGAATAAAGGTCCTTAAATTTTTTTATTATTTATGGAAGGTTATTTCATAAAGTATTGATTATCATTACTATTTCATACTTATATTTTTGTTTAAACGTTTTTTAGGGATGTTACATGGTGGATAGGATAAAGTTTAAAGTGGCAATAAACTATTTTAAGTAAGATATTATTAATAAGTGTTCTTTCACAAAAAAAAAAAGTTTTTTAGAGGTATCAAAACAAATTGACCTAATTGGAATGGGTTAAGACATTTTTGGCTGAGTTAAGTTCGTTATAGTATATTTTAGACTAACATTTCATTAACCCAATTCTATGCATTATGGGTTGCGTGTTGGGTGAGCTGGTTGTTTATTTAAAAGAATAATGAATTTAATCTTTAAAAAAATTAAATTAATGAAAAATAAAAAATTTGAGCTACTTAGTTTTGGGTTAATAAAAAATAAATTAGAGAATTAGGCCAATTTCTAATTGCGTCTTAATTTTTCAAACAAAAAAAATGCTAATATCTTCTTAGGTCTTGTTAAATTAAAAAAATAATTAAAATTTGGGCCAATAAATCGGCTCAGTCCGACTTTGGGCTAGGTTGGATCGAGTTAGGTCACATCAGACTTAATTAAGTGGACTTAAGTTTTGTTAGTTCAACCTGCACTTTTTATCAAGTTATTCGAGCCAACACATTGAGTTTGGTCCATTTTTATAGCTCTATATTCTTTGACTTTTAAAGACAATAAACTATTTTAAATGGGTATTACTATTTTTTTTGAAGCATCATAGGAAATAATGATGGTGGCTGGATTGTCGGATTTTCTGGCTTTGTGGGGGACATTGTATGGAAATAGGTTTGCCCCAATGATTTAATATGTTAAGTTTTGATGATGACAAATACAAGACAAAAAGAATGATGCTTATGCTTTATAGTTGTACTTAGTAAATAACAAATGTATCACAAAAGAATGTTGACCATGTTACATAAATGTGTTTAATGAGATATATGTAACATTCATCATATAATATATCCAATAATATTTTATATGAGTTGTAAATGAATTAATATTGGATATGTCTATGAAAGTCTTGTATGCATGTTAGACTAACTAGAGTTATACATTTATGAATCATGCATATGAAGATATTGAGCTATGAATTTGGACTAACTATGTTTGGTTAAGTGAGCAATATTTTGTAGGATAGTTCAAGTACCAAGAGTGAGCATTGCAACAAGAAAGCAAAAGATCACAACTATGCTCAACTCAAGGAGAATGAAAATGAAAAGATGTTCCAAGCATTTGCAAGTTTTGAAGAGAAGATTTTCTTTGGAAGCTTGGATTACATCAAGAAGTGATGGTGGTAAAAGATCTAGTCCAACATCTTCAAGCTTAGCTTATAGGACTTAGATCTTGTGTAAAGGTAAAAAGGAATCACACTAAGCTCAAACAAGTTTTAAACATATTTATAAGTGTTTCTAAAATGTTTAAATGCCCAACAAACTATTTTTGGAAAGCTAGTCTTGGTGGTATTTCAAATCTATGAAAAATAGTCAAGTTTGTGTTTTGCAAAACTGACATATACTTACTCTTTTAATCATAACTTTTAAAATACTTTGAGTTTTACTTTGAAACTTATCTCATTTGAAAATAGACTCAAATATCTTTCCAATGACTGGTCATTTGCTTTAAACGGATAAGAAACGAAAAAGTTATGACCAATTAAAGTTTGAGTTTTGAAAATCTGACCTTTGATTACTATTTTGATCATATCTTTCAAAATACTTTGAGTTTTGTCTGAAACTTCTTTAATATGAAAGTAGACTCAAAGATCTTTCCAATGAATGGTCATTTGCTTTAATTGGATAAGAAATGAAGAAGTTATGACCTTTTAAAGTCGGTTTTGAAAACCAGAAAAAGTGTAATCGATTACACAAGTCATGTAATCGATTACAACGTTAAAAGTCGTGTAATCGATTACCAGAGTATGTAATCGATTACAAAGTGCCAGAAAGCTTGTAATCGATTACATAAAGCTTGTAATCGATTACAAAGTGCCCAGAACGTTTCTAACGGCTATAAACGGCTAGTTTTCATAGAAAATCATTTCTAAACACCTCCAATGACTCTAAAACTCATTGGGCTATAAATAAAAGTGTTTGGGCATCAAAAACAAGTTGGAGAACATTCTGAAAATTATCCTTGAACATTGAAAACGAAATTCATCATCTTTTTCTCTAAATTCTTTGTTTTGAGCTAAGTGTGTAAATCCTTTATACTCATTGAGCTTCAACTTGTATTATCCACTCTTGAGAGAGTTTTCTATCATCTATACTTTGTTCTTCAAGTTGTATATCTACTCTTCAAGAGAGTTTATATTCTTCCTATTCACCTTGAAATCATTGTAAGAGGGTGAGGTATCCCTCAAAAGAGAAAAGGGTGAGGTATCCCTTGTAGTGAGACTCAAACACAAAGGGTGAGGTATCCCAAAGGTGTTGTGAGTGCTCTTCATTGTAAAGGTCATCAAGCACCTGTGAAGCTTGAAGAATTGGAGGCTCTAGCACAAGGGTGAGGTATCCCAAGGTGTGAGGAGTGCTCTTGTATGTACAAAGGTTTTTCTAGCACCCGTAAAGTCTAGGAGATAGTGAAGAAAATCTCAAGTTAAGCTTGAGGACTGGATGTAGGCCACAAGTGGTTGGTGGGTGAACCAGGATAAATTCTTGAGTTTGATTCTCTCTTCCCTACACTCTTTAAATTCAGTATTTGGTAGAATATATTTATCTATTGCATATCTTGATGTTTTGATTGTTACAACTTGATATCTAGCTTATTCACTTAGTTCATCATATATCCCAAGTTGTATTTGAGTAATCCTCAATAGTTGTACATTTATTAGACTTATTCCGCTGCATTTATTAATTGAGTTATTCAAAATGCATAATTTGTCAAAGTTGCATTAAAACTAGGCATCACCCAATTCACCCCCCTCTTGGGTAATGGTTGCCATGGCTAACAAGTGGTATCGAGCTTCGTGCTCTCGGTAAAAGCTTAACAGCTTGGAGTTAAAGATCTTTATTTGTTTGGCAACCATTAAAAGCTTTTCAAAATGGAATGTTTTGAAATTAATAAACCACCATTCTTTGATGGTGTGAATTTCGCTTATTGGAAAGCTAGAATGGAAATTTATATGCAATCTATTGATATTGATTTGTGGGATATTATGCTTGATGGATTTACATGCAAATCAAAACAAACTTGGAATGACTATGAAAAGAAATATTTTTCCTTGAATATTAGAGCAATGCAAATATTGAGAAGTAGTTTAAATGATGATGCTTATGCTAAAATTAAGAGTTACTCTAGTGCTAAAGATATATGGAATGCTCTTGATTCTATTTATCTTGCTAATGATGATTTTGTACATAAAGTTGTATATAGAGAGCAAGAAGAGCAAAAGTCTTTAAAGGAAGACAATGTTGAAAAATGTCCTCAAGAACATGTTCAAAGCAAGAAAATGAGTTCAATGCCTCTTAGTGATGATGGTGCTCAATTTGAAGAAGAGGTAAAGCAAAATAAAATTGAGAAGGAAGATATTCTCAAATTCTTGATGGACAACAATGAGGAAGATGGTGATTCCCTTGAAGAGTCATTAGTGCAAGAAATTGTGACAACCTCCCACTTGACTCCAAAGAACCTTGAGGTAAATAATGCCTATCTTGATTATGGTCCTTCCTATGATAAGCTACAATGTGCATATGATGAATTGTATGATGGTTTGTTGAATTTAGAAAAGAAAAACTCATCTTGTTTGGAAAACATTTCCTCTATTGAAATTGAAATTGAGACTTTGAAAAATGAATATATTTTTCTCAATAAGGAAATGTCTTTGAAATTTGAAACCTCAACTTCTTGTGAAAAGTGCATTGATTTAGAAAATCAAGTTGAGGACTTATTTTCTGAATTTGCCAAGGCTAATGATTCTATTTGCTTACAATCCATGTGTGTTAATAAGAATGCAATTGATGCTATTTCACATGGAAATTCAAGTAAGGCTTATGGCAAAAATGACATAGAATATAAAAACAACAAAAGGCTTATGTTTTCCAAAAATGATCTTCAAAGGACCAAGTCATCATTAAATTCAATTGTTTGCAATTTTTGTGGTCATCTAGGACATATTTCTCATTTATGCAATTATAGAAGAAATTCTTATATGAGAAATAATATGAAATGGGTTCCTAAAGATCTTAAATGCTCTAGTACTAATATTCAAGGACCCAAGATGAAGTGGGTACCAAAAAGTCCTCCTAGTGTTTCAATTATGCAGAAAACTTCTCAAAAGGATGGACAAATTGGTCAAGTAAAGAAGGAATCATCAAGGGAATGCTTCCAAAGCCCATTGAAAGAAGTTTTGATCAAAGAAGGAAGATGGCTTCAACCAAAGCTTCTCAAGCACAAAATGTGGAACTTGCAAAGTTCAAAACACCAAAAGAGAAGCAATGGGTAAGGAAAAGAGTTTCCTTGATTACCAAGGCCAAGGTATCAAATGTTTCTACCTCTTATGCACATTCACTTGTAAAGTCAATGAATTTGAGGTATATTCCTCATAGGCCTTAGGTAAAGGATAGAACTATGTGTGCTTAGTAAAATTTGAATATTATATATAGCACATGATTATATTATTGTTACACCCTTTACTCACTACCTTGCATATCTCGTGATAATATGTTAGATAAGTTCACTTCTTGTTTGAAGAAGCTCATTTGATAAAAATATCTTAGAACTTGGCATATTGGATAAATCATAACTCTTCTTTGCATAAAGTTACATTTTTTCGCATAATTTGTAGTTTTTGCATAAACATGAGCTTTGGATCAAGAACTGGTCATTTTTTATGCTTACATGATGTTTGGAATTGTTTTGGAAAGTTTTGGAATTAATTTGAAAACCTTGAGTTCGGACCCTTACTATTTGAAGTGCAAAAACTGAATTCAGCAAGCTTGTAATCGATTACAAGACCTCTGTAATCGATTACAACGTCTCCAGAACTCGTGTAATCGATTACACCAAACATGTAATCGATTACATGGATTCCAGAGGGTTGGTAATCGATTACACACCCGTGGTAATCGATTACACAAGCTTTAAAAATGGTTTTAAGTGCTTGGAATGACCATTTTCACTTAAAATTGTCAGATATCATGAATATATGCATATTATTGGCTATGAGCTTAATGGTAATTGATTGTTTAATTTGTTGTGCTCAATTTACATACTATAAAAAAAAAAATTTATGAGAGCATAATGGATTAATAATCAATGACTAACCCCTATGGATCCAAAATTGGTGGATACCAAAGAAATTGCTTTAAATTATGTTGTAGGGTGACCATTAGCTCAAGCATGCAAATGAAGTGAAAAACAACCATGCTACTTGAGGTTGGGAAAACTTAAAATGGTCCAAGTTCTCCAAAAATAATGAAAAACATAAAAAGAAAGACATGGAGAACCACAACATTCTCAAGGGGCCTTGAGGCATAGAAGTTAGAGTCACCTACAAAAACTCAAAGAGTACACTTTTGATGATATCAATCTCTTATCCTTACTTATACTTTAAATTGTATATCATGTGATAGTTGGATAAGTAAAGATTTGTTTTTATGCCTTATCATGCCTTAAGTTGTGCTTTTCTAGCACTATATTTTAAAAATATTTTTATATACATGCTAACATGTTAGATATGCACACATTTTGCTTGGAATGACATGTTATGACAATATCTTTGTTCTTGAGCTTGTGACCAATTCTCTTCGCTCAAATATGTAAATTCACTTGCTCATTAGTAGTTCTAATCCTTTCTCTTTGATGCTTAATTGTCTTATATATTTATTTAGTGATTGGAAAGTAAAATGTCATATGTCTTTTGTAACACCCCAAATTTTTAGAATTTATCTCGTAAAATAATTCTATTTTACCTTGATAAATATATGTTGCTTGATGCATAGTGTTATTGTTATGAATTATTTTGACTCGGTATAGTTTAATTTGCCATTATACTCAACCGACCAAAATTCTGGAATTCTAATTCGACCAAAATTCTAGAAATCCCAATCCATGAAGTTCCTCAACATTTTCCCAAATGGTTTTCATTTCAAAACCTGTTTCGACAAACCGAATTCGACAATTTCTTTTGAGAATAGATTCTTGTCGATATCGACTTCATTTCAAGCCTATTCCGACAAACAAAGCTCATATTTTATGAATATACTCCTGTCGATAGACTCGGTCTTTCTCAAGCCTTACAGTGGATCCAAAAGATCAATCTCACGTAACTCATTCGACAATCCAAGATTTTTGAAGGTCTTGACATCGCTGCAGGAAATTTAATTTGGACAAGATCCAAACACTTGAAGAAATTTTCCTAACATTTTGATTCCGTCGGATTTAATTACATCGAATGCAAGCATAAGTTAAATGGTGAGTTGAATCCGACACCTTCGAGCATTTTCCGACAACATCAATCAGTAGTTCGACAAAACCCAAAATACCTCAAGACCTGGATGAAATTGATTCTCAATTCTTAAATCAGAAATCAAAGATTTTGGCTGTTATGGCTGCCTCTTCCGACAAAGACCATCTATTCCGACCAAGACCATCTTTCCGACAGAAGACCATCTATTCAAAACATGGGAGAAGTCCTCAGGTTCGACAAAGCGATGAACATTCTGTTAGCAAAGAATCAGTCAAGAACAATATGGTTCTCCTTTTCCCTAAATCTTGTTGGACGATTTCACAAGTCAAAATGAAGATGTATATATTCGTCGAAATAGGATCTTTTAAGACAATGTCATATCCATCGAATTTGGACTTCTATCCAAATACGTCGAATTTAATCTTCTTACTATTTGGTACCAAGTTAAAATTTGTCGAGTGAGGATGCTAGTATCAGTTAAGTGAAAATGTCAATATTCGTCGAGTGAGGATGCTCATGTCTGTTGAGTTAGAATGTCAATTTCCGTCAAGTGGGGATACCAATGTCCATCGAATTTGAATGATAAGGTTCGTCGAGTTATGGTGCTAACGACCGTCGAGTAAGAATTCCTAATTTCAGTAGAAAAACTTCTCTAATGTCAAAATCCGTCGAATTTGATCTTCTGACCATATAATATTTCGTCGATTCGACAATTGGAAGATTTCTCCAACATCAACATCTGTCCGACGAATTAGGATATTTGTTGATTTTTTTCAAGTTCATCCGACAGCCTTTCATTTTCGTTTGACAGAATCACCATTCGACAGAGTTCTCATCCGACAACACTTGATTTTAACCATTCTTGGGAAATGATGTTCTCCCATCTTACCAAATTTTGTTATGTCGCTTTTTTTCGTCGAAAACTTCCTGGAAACTCACGTTCATGCAGCAATTTGGAGGGTGTTACATTTTTTGTTTGAAATTGCTTGATATGTTCATACTTTGAAAACAAGAAGTAAATGGTTCATTTTGTGTCTTGAACTTGTATTTGAACTTCAATTTTTTTTTTTTGAAGTATATCTTGAAATGAATTATAAATATTCAAAAATTATAGTTCCATGGTTTTTCAATTCCTTCACTACAATAAGAGATTTCTTGTTGTTGATTGGCATATGTACATTCTAAAATGCTTTTGAAAATGTAATGTGTTATTATAAAATTTGTTTGAAAGGGGGAGAAGTTTTTTTTTAAAATGATTTTGTTTGAGGATTAAGAATATGTATCTATGCCTTGCTTTTCTTTATAGTAATGTGCTTATATGATCTTGGCATGCATATTTCCCTTTATCTATCCTGTGCTTCAATAAGGGGGAACTTATCTTACATATCATTCTTCCATATCCTTGTTGACTAAGAACATATGCATAACTATGTTAAACCATTATATTTGATATTTTGATAACATGCATATTGTGAGGGGAGCCTAGCTATTAGATTATTGCTTATATCTCTTGGCTTACATCCTTACTTGACATGAAGTGTTTTATTGTTAACACTATCAACATGTCAACAAAGATCATCGTTCATTCTCTTTTCCTATATCAATGAAAGAAGGTAAACATTCTTAAGCTTCATATCTTTTGATTTTTTCATTGAGAAATGCTTGATATGTGACAAGTTGTATGATCTTTTATTTAAAAACCTTAATTCCATGATCTTACATGAATATTTTGTATCTCCTATCAAGTGATATCAAGTGGTACTTATTTATGATGTGGTATGCAAGATATTATATGTTAGACATAATTTCTTAAGCTTATTGCCATCATATGCTAAATGTTGAAGTACCAAAATATGACAAGTATTGCATGAATAATCTTTTATATCTTGAAAGCATATTTATTTCATCTCTCCTTTCTTGAATTAGGTATATAATTAAATAAGGAGAGATAGTGATGAGTTGCATAACTTGAAGAAGTTTATGGTTTTGATGATCCTACTCTTTTTGACAACATGGTTCTTATCTTTAGGGGGAGAGAAAAATATTATCTTTCCTTCCTAAGCCTTTTTGTTGATGTCAAATAGGGGAGAGAAAATTGGAAAGAAAAATATGTGCTTGTGCTTAATTGTTTGATATGCTTACATGAATATCTATCCTTATATATTGCTAAACATATTTTTTCTTTGGTGATTTGTCATCATCAAAAAGGGGGAGATTATGGAAATAGGTTTGCCCCAATGATTTAATATGTTAAGTTTTGATGATGACAAATACAAGACAAAAAGAATGATGCTTATGCTTTATAGTTGTACTTAGTAAATAACAAATGTATCACAAAAGAATGTTGACCATGTTACATAAATGTGTTTAATGAGATATATGTAACATTCATCATATAATATATCCAATAATATTTTATATGAGTTATAAAATGAATTAATATTGGATATGTCTATGAAAGTCTTGTATGCATGTTAGACTAACTAGAGTTATACATTTATGAATCATGCATATGAAGATATTGAGCTATGAATTTGGACTAACTATGTTTGGTTAAGTGAGCAATATTTTGTAGGATAGTTCAAGTACCAAGAGTGAGCATTGCAACAAGAAAGCAAAAGATCACAACTATGCTCAACTCAAGGAGAATGAAAATGAAAAGATGTTCCAAGCATTTGCAAGTTTTGAAGAGAAGATTTTCTTTGGAAGCTTGGATTACATCAAGAAGTGATGGTGGTAAAAGATCTAGTCCAACATCTTCAAGCTTAGCTTATAGGACTTAGATCTTGTGTAAAGGTAAAAAGGAATCACACTAAGCTCAAACAAGTTTTAAACATATTTATAAGTGTTTCTAAAATGTTTAAATGCCCAACAAACTATTTTTGGAAAGCTAGTCTTGGTGGTATTTCAAATCTATGAAAAATAGTCAAGTTTGTGTTTTGCAAAACTGACATATACTTACTCTTTTAATCATAACTTTTAAAATACTTTGAGTTTTACTTTGAAACTTATCTCATTTGAAAATAGACTCAAATATCTTTCCAATGACTGGTCATTTGCTTTAAACGGATAAGAAACGAAAAAGTTATGACCAATTAAAGTTTGAGTTTTGAAAATCTGACCTTTGATTACTATTTTGATCATATCTTTCAAAATACTTTGAGTTTTGTCTGAAACTTCTTTAATATGAAAGTAGACTCAAAGATCTTTCCAATGAATGGTCATTTGCTTTAATTGGATAAGAAATGAAGAAGTTATGACCTTTTAAAGTCGGTTTTGAAAACCAGAAAAAGTGTAATCGATTACACAAGTCATGTAATCGATTACAACGTTGACAGAAGCCGTGTAATCGATTACGTAGTATGTAATCGATTACAAAGTGCCCAGAAAGCTTGTAATCGATTACATAAAGCTTGTAATCGATTACAAAGTGCCCAGGAACGTTTCTAACGGCTATAAACGGCTAGTTTTCATAGAAAATCATTTCTAAACACCTCCAACGGCTCTAAAACTCATTGGGCTATAAATAAAAGTGTTTGGGCATCAAAAACAAGTTGGAGAACATTCTGAAAATTATCCTTGAACATTGAAAACGAAATTCATCATCTTTTTCTCTAAATTCTTTGTTTTGAGCTAAGTGTGTAAATCCTTTATACTCATTGAGCTTCAACTTGTATTATCCACTCTTGAGAGAGTTTTCTATCATCTATACTTTGTTCTTCAAGTTGTATATCTACTCTTCAAGAGAGTTTATATTCTTCCTATTCACCTTGAAATCATTGTAAGAGGGTGAGGTATCCCTCAAAAGAGAAAAGGGTGAGGTATCCCTTGTAGTGAGACTCAAACACAAAGGGTGAGGTATCCCAAAGGTGTTGTGAGTGCTCTTCATTGTAAAGGTCATCAAGCACCGTGAAGCTTGAAGAATTGGAGGCTCTAGCACAAGGGTGAGGTATCCCAAGGTGTGAGGAGTGCTCTTGTATGTACAAAGGTTTTTCTAGCACCCGTAAAGTCTAGGAGATAGTGAAGAAAATCTCAAGTTAAGCTTGAGGATCTGGATGTAGGCCACAAGTGGTTGGTGGCCGAACCAGGATAAATTCTTGAGTTTGATTCTCTCTTCCCTACACTCTTTAAATTCAGTATTTGGTAGAATATATTTATCTATTGCATATCTTGATGTTTTGATTGTTACAACTTGATATCTAGCTTATTCACTTAGTTCATCATATATCCCAAGTTGTATTTGAGTAATCCTCAATAGTTGTACATTTATTAGACTTATTCCGCTGCATTTATTAATTGAGTTATTCAAAATGCATAATTTGTCAAAGTTGCATTAAAACTAGGCATCACCCAATTCACCCCCCTCTTGGGTAATGGTTGCCATGGCTAACACATTGATATTTTGCTGGCTGAGTTGCAAGCTATCAAGCATGTTCTTATGCTTGCCTTGGATCGAGGTTTCAAAGATATGATGTGAGACGGATTCCATGGAAGCTTTACGGCTTGTCACGATTTCTTCAATTCCTTCCTTCCGTGCTTATATGGTTGTTATTGATGACATCAAGCACCTTCTCAACTATACATGGAACACAAAGACCACTTATGCTTTGCGTCAAAAAATTTCAATGGAAGTAATTAAAAACACACTTTCTTTTATATATATATATATATATTCAAAATAGAAAAATAGAATTTAAAAACAAAACAAAAACAAAAAATAAATTCTTCCCCCACACTTAAATTTTACATTGTCCTTAATGTAAAGTTTATAAAGCATCAAATCATCAATATCCATTAAATATCATCAGTAAATTTAGGACAAGTAAAATAAAGGAGAGAAGGAAGAAACATCCTTATCAAGTGATGTATATAGCTGCTTACAAATGGACTTCCTCCACTATGTCCTTAATAAACACCATTTTTATATATTAGTTTACCTTTATATTTAGTCTCTTAGATCTCTTATATGCTTAATTAATTAGTTTTGGCCATATTTTATAAGTTTGCATTCAAATTGGGCTTAATTGTATTTTTCAGTATTATTGAGAATTTTACATTGTTTCTGTATTTTGGGAATAACTTGAGTTCTAGATATCTAAAAATTATGAATTTTACCTTGTAGAAAAGCTGAAAGAAAGATCTACAACTTTGATGAGAGCTCGAAGGCTGAATTAGATGTCTAGTAGATCATATTGGGCCATGAATTCAGGACAGAGATGTTGCCATTAAAACCTGGAAGATGTGCAAAGATTGGGCCATAACTTGGGTTGTAGGTGTTATATGGACCTAAAACCGGTGGAATTTGAAAGTTAAGACATATATATTCACTTCTTATGAAGAACACTTATCTAAACGGTAACGTTTTGATGGTGTTTTCATCCTTTGAAGTCGGTTGACGGGTTCAGAGAGCTATTAAGAATGTTTTGGGCATAACTCTCTCATCTTAAACCGAAATTAAGCGAATTAAGTGTCCAATTAAAGTTAAGAGGAAAATGATTAACTCTAACCTGAGGACAAATTTGGATTTTTAATTTTAGAGATAGTTATTTAAGCAGTAGCTGCAACTATGAAATTCAATTCTAATTTTCTCCTAGTCGCTCTTGCTTGCACTTCCTCTCTTCATTTTTCTTTTTCACCTTTCTCTCTAGTTTTCATTCTTTTCTATTTTTTCCTTCCATCCATAGAGGGCTAGACCTTTTTAAATCAATCCTAGAGATTGACAATCTTAATGTTTAATTCTGATATCTTATTTTGATTGTTTTACATTTAATTACTAGTCAAGTTTCTCTTTTACTTGTTTAGCAAGTTTATCTTTCACTTGCTAATCAAGTGTCTCTTTTACTTGTTAATCAAGTTCCACTTTGATTTTGTTAAATCTGAATTAAATTGCTTAATTTGATTTGGATGTTGATGTGAGAACTGCATAGTTATCATGTTTTTAATGAGGATTATAGAGACTAAATAATGCATCAAAGGCTTCTTGGATGATGTTTGTTAAGCTTAGTTGAATTATGAATTTTAGATTAATTTAGGATTAGATGGGTGCTTAATTTGTTTAACCTAAATTAATTAAATTCTGGATGCTTATCTAGTAGAGAATTCATGGATCGTCTTAAGGCTTCTTGATGTAATCTAAGACCAAGAACTTGGCTCGCAATTGAATAGATTCCTAGTGATCAATGATGGATTAAATTCAAGATTAGTTAATTTCTTTGGATTAATTGTTTACTTAATTCTACTTATAATTTTTAATTACTTTTTGTTAATTAGTTTTGCAACCTTCTTTTTCCCCTGTTAACCTCTTAATTTGATTGCTTGATTAGAGTGATCAAAGGGCCCGACCTAGTTGTGCTTTATACTACAAGTATTTGGTGAATCAATTTATAAATTGATTTAATTTGATAGTCTCGACAACTATCAGTCCCCTTGAGCTCCCTCATAGAATTACTTGAGGCAGTGTCCATTGACTTTGAAAAGCTTTGTTAGTTGCCTCACTTGTGATCTCCACTGCACCATAAGGAAAAACTTTAGTGACTATAAAAGGGCCTAGCCACCTAGAACGGAGCTTGTCGGGAATGAGCTTGAGGTGAGAATTGTAAAGGAGAACTTTTTGGCCTATAGAGAACTTCTTTCTTGACAACATCTTGTCATGAAGAGTCTTGGTCTTTTCGTTGTAAATCTGGGAGTTCTTATAAGCTTCCAACTGAATCTTTTCAAGTTCTTGGAGTTGGAGTCTTCTTTGGGATCCAGCTTAGTTTAGGTCAAGGTTGCACTTCTTTACCACCCAATAGGCCTTGTGCTCAATCTTCACCAGAATGTGACATGCCTTGCCAAAGACTATCCTATAGGGAGACATACACTACAAGAAAATTATGAATTAGCGACGAAAATTTGCGAGGGAATTTTTCCTTCGCAATTCCCTCTCTAATTAGCTATAAAATTACGAGGGATTAGCGAGGCAAACACTTTCCTTCGCTAAAATTCAAAACAAAATCCACAACTGTTAAAATAGCGAAGCAATAGCGAGTAAATTAATTCCCTCTCTAAAATTAGCGAGGGAAGTGAGAGGGATTATTTCCCTCGCAAAAGTTTGCGAAGGAACTGCGAGGGAATATGTTACCCCCGCTAAAATCAGTGAGGGATTTGCGAGGTAATATTTCCCTCGCTAAAATCAGCGAGGGATTTGCGAGGTATAAAATTCCCTCGCTAAATTCAGAGAGCTAATTGCGAGGGAATTGCGAGGGATTAATTTCCCTCGCTAAATTAGAAATCCCACGAATTTGCAAAACGTCTCCTTTTGGTCTAGTATTCAGCTCTTCTTCCCCAAATCAAATCTCCTTCCCACCCACAGCCGTACGATCTTCCCCTCCACCACCCAAGCCCTTCCCCGGAGCTGAGCACGGCAGCCACGCGACGCGAGTGACTTCCTCTCCTTTTGCAGGTAAGCCTTCTTCCATTATTTCTTTCTTTCATTCATGTTTTCTTCTTTCTTCCATCATTCTGCCTCCTTCTTCATCCCTTTCTATTTTTGGTACAATTCTGCCTCCTTCTCCATCCCTTCTTCTTTTTATGGGTGGTTTACGGTTACAGTGGTGATGGGTTCAAATGGGTGTGAGTTGGCTGGACCTGTGAGGGGTTGCTGGTTCGAATGGGGTCATTGGTGATAATTGTTGGTGATGGTGAAACGGTGGTGGCAGCCTCTGTGGTGACTTAAGCCCGAGCTCGGATCTGGAGGTGCTGGATTCAGACTAGGTAATGGTGGTCATGGGTTTCGTTGGGTAGAGAGTATGGACCTGTGGTGACATTTTTTTTAGTGGTTTGGTTGAGGGTGGTTGTTTGTGGGCAGAACAGTGTGGAGATGGTGGTTGAGGGTCTGCTTCTGATATTAGCAGTGGTTGCCACTCTACTAAAATTCTAAACCACTTCCAATATGAAGCTATTGCATCAGAATGGTTCTTCAACATCTGCTATTCCTTGTTTGCAAAAAAGAAAATTAAATTAAAGGAAATGAAATAGCAACATCTGCTATTTACGTTTTGATAGAGTATGTATGTAATTTTATTTTGATGTATAAGGTCTTGAACCATAATTTCCTGCTTGTTGGTGTATGAAGTTTACATAGTAAATCTATTTGGCTGTAGAGATATATATACTCTCCTCTATGGCATATGTTGTTATTATTACTCTTTACATAAGAGGTCATTTAAAAATGCATCAATGAACACTGATAACACTGTATTTTATACATTTTATAATCCTCTCACTAGGCTTCTTAAGGTTCAATTAGGCTTAATTAAGTTGATTTTAACGCATTTTATGATTTTGAGCCGAATTGGACAATTAAATAAATTATTGCATAAATTAACTGTAATTATCTCATTGGCAATGTTTAGTAAACTGACTATAACTTAAGTTGCAAATATCTGATTGATGTGATTTTGGTCTTGTAGGAAAGCTAAGACAATTTCCTACAACTTTCATGTTGAACACTTTTCCAGAATCGGACTCCTTGGATGTGATATTGAGCTTTGAAGTCAGAATAGAGGAGCTGAAACTGGGTCTAAAATACTGTGCAGTAATTGGACCATATCTTGAGTTCTAAGAATGATTTTGGACTCAAACCAAAGCCATTTTAAAGCAAAAATTTAGGCCTACAACTTTCATAAAGACCACTTCTCTCAAAAATGTAAAAATGACTGGATACACGGCTGTGTATTTACTCAATTATTATTTAAAAAAAAGGAAAAAAAAAGAAAAGAGCAACGTAATCCATGACGTTTCATTCAGGTTACTGTGCATTGCACAGTAACCTGAAATTGCCTATAAAAGGCAACGCATATTCACGTTCAAAAGGCACAATTCCAGGGGGGAAGACGCTGCTGGAGAGAGGCTTTTGGGCAGTGCCCTGCTTCTCTCCCCAGTCTCCCTCCAATTTCTTTTCTCTCTCTTTTTCTCTTTTTCTCTTTTCTAGTTTATGTGTAAATAAGTTTTAATCTACTTGGGTCAAAGTGTGAAGCTCTTGGTAATAAAATAAGGTTAGATTTATTCCTCTCTTGTACTTTAATAATTTATATTTTTAAGTAGTTATTATGCATGTTATATTTTGTTTCTGATAATTTAGAAATTACCCTTGTAAATTGAAGTTCTTGATTTATTGTAGACAAAATATTGGCACAGTAAATGCTTTAACCCATTTACAAGTGGTGGTAATAATTAAAGAAAATATAATATAATTACGTATATTATTTTATTTCGTATTGTATTTTGTTTCCAATCAATTTAGAAACGCTCATTGTAAAGTGGAGTTCTTGATTTGTTGTAGATAAGAGATTGACACAATGAATGCTTTAACCCATTTACAAGTGTTGGTGTTAGAAACTCTCCTTATAATGTGGAGATCTTGATTTATTGTAGACAAAATATTAGCACAGTGAATGCTTGATCCTATTTATGAGTGATGATATTAGTAGATGATTAAAGGAAACATAATATAATTACGTATATTATTTTAATGGACTTTTAACGTTGTATTTTTCGATTAGAACCTCCATGTTGCGAGGATTCTAATTGAGTTATAAAAGGAATTAATCTTACCTTTCCTTTATTTACCAAGAGTGGATCTTTTTATCCAAGTAAATAATTTTTTACCATAGCAATAAAATATTTACCTTACCATAATTAATTTTCATCAATTTCCTGTGGATCGACCTCGGACTCACCGAGAAATTTATTACTTGAGACAACCTGCACTTGGGTTTGCAATGCAACAATTAAAAAGTGTGCATCAAACACTGCCTGCCGTTTCAGATAAATTGACAATTTACCTAATCTTTTGAGGTGATGTAGTTGCTTCAAATGAATCAAAACGATTCAGCTCTGGAGGGGGGGTGAGAAATGTGTCTGGGTTTAAGGGCTGGGTTGAGGGAGATACTACGAGGGGTGACAATGTAATAAGCGGGTGGATGTGAATTGGTGATTGTTGATACCTAATTTTGTCCATAAAATTTTGTTGATTAATCAAGAGTTTATGTTTCTTATGTTAAGTGATACTTAATTGCAATGAACACATATTTCTTGTCTTTTCTTTTATTTACTCTAATCTTATTTAAGTCTTCTTTTAAAAATATAAAAATAAAAAAAAATATATAAAATAAAAACAAAAAAAAAGAAAAAGGGGTCTTGATTACGTTTTGTAGCTCGTTGGTTATTTTGGTTACAGTCTCAACCAGAAGTTGAAGTTCAACTAAATCATGTCAACCTCTCTTATCTGCTGCAAGCCTGCAAATTCAAGGCTCGAGACAAGCACAAAAATGGTAAGTTGGCAGAGATTTGAAGAGGGGGAGGGTCTCAATCACAAGGAAAATTCATGAAAATGGAAACTCCTACATCTGCAAAAGAGGACCCTAAGCTACATTTTTCTGATCACCCGCTGCTTCAGAGGATTGAAAAGAAAGCAGACAAAGAGAAAAAAAGGGGATTGATAAGGGGGAGGATATTTTACAGAGAGGTAGACACTAGTGGGAAATTTGGGATCTTCACCGAAAGGATTTCTCACGCAGATATTTTTGGCTCTCGGACCTGCTACCCTCTCACCCGCCGACTTTGATTTCTTCCCTCACCCACTCACATTTCAAGGGGGGACGAAACACAAAAGGGGATTTTTTTTTTCTTCTTCTTTTCCTTCTCTTTTCTCGCAGGCAGGCCACTTCCCAAAAACCATAAGTAGAGCCCCTTCAACCTTGAACTCCCCATCTACCTTGATCATCCTTTATCTCATCTTCACCTCCAAAAAAAAATGTGAACCATCTCCATCTTCACGACCACCCTCTTTTATCTTCCCCAAATCACCATCTTCAGCCAAGGAAAGAAGATTGATGATGTTGAGTTGATCTCTGGTGGTAGCTGAGAAAAGAAAAAAAAGCAAGAATACGGGGGGAGGTGCATTGGGAACGAAAGGGATTTTTGATTCTTTTTGAGTTGAGTGTGTTATTGGTAGCACAGAAGAGGTAAGCCCTTTCTCATCACTATCCTTGCACTGTTGTGAGTAAAAATGTAGTGTTTAAATGCATGCTTGGATACTGGCTGGTTAGTTATGTTGTCCATCTTCTTTTCCTTTTCTTTTTAACCATGAGCACCATACGCACACTGGCACTCCTCCCCTTCTGCATCACATTTCTCAAACCACCAAAGAATTCTTCTTCACTTCCAGAAAACCGTAACCACCACCTTCAATAACTTCACAAAACACCATCATTCCCCATTCGACCGTCGAAATCCAAAGAGCCACATCCTTCCCTTTTCCGACCGTCAAACCCAAGCACCGGATCCATCATACCTTTAACCGACCGTCGGACCCCACGAACCACACCATTGGACCCTCAACCCACTTCACAAAATACCATCATTCCCTCTACCGACCGTCGAACTACACTGACCTTCACCCCATTCGACCGTCGAACCACACCATTGTGACCCTCAACCCCTTCACAAAGCCCACCTTCACTTCATTCGACCGTCGAACCACACCATTGGACCCTCAACCCACTTCACAAAATACCATCATTCCCTCTACCGACCGTCGAACTACACGTGACCTTCACCTCACTCGACCGTTGAACCGCACCATTGTGACCCTCAACCAACTTCACAGAATTCACCTTCACCTCACTCGATCGTCGAACCACACCAGCTACTACCCCTCACCGACAACCCATCCAAACCTTTCACACCATCAACCAAACTCCGTCCCATCCGACCGTCGGACCCCAAAAAACTGTGACCACCATCTTCATCAATTGCAACCGACCGTCGAATAAATCACCCCTTTCCAACCGACCGTCGAATCCATCCCATCCTTATCCCCACCGACTGTCGAACTCGAAAACAGAATCACTCAATCTCCCTAAACCGACCGTCGAACCAATTTCCAAATCCTTCCCCAAACGTCCTCTGTATGTGCCCTGTTATTGGTGCTCAGAGTTTCAAACTCTTTTTTTAAATTTGAATTGTTGATTGTCTTTTGGGATTTGAGTTTGAATCTCGTGGGCTGCTGCCCATTCATATTAAGGCAATAATGATACATTTTTTGGCAAAAAAAAAGGGGTAAAAGAATATAAAAATAGCAAATAAAAAAAATCTTTTAATCCATGCAATGACCAATGATGATGATTGAATAGCGGATGCTATCTTCATTATCTTTTGGATCATAAGGGTTTATTGAGTAGCCTAGTGCTAACTTGAATCCTGTGCAAAAAATGGATTCGCTTTCAAATAAAATCTTTTTTTAAATAAAATCAACCAACCCACACTTATTTTATAAATAATTACGTGACTTTGAGTTCTCCATTGCACCAGGAGATACGTAGGAGCAGAAACCCATTTCTGTCAAGCCAAAAAAAATAAATTTTCATAATTTGGTTGTTTCTTTTATTTCTTTTTCAAAAAATAAAAAATAAAAAATAGTAAATAATTACCCAAATATTTTGTTTAGAGTGGTTAAAATGAATATATTTGAGATTATTAAAACTTGCACAACTAACTTAAGGTACCGTTCATAGAATGGGCAGTGTAGGGTGTTAATACCTTTCCTACCTGTAATCGACTCCCGAATCCAAACTCATTTTCAAAAAGACCAGTTTTCCTGATTAAATAATTTTTCTAATGTTTTCCCAATTTAAATAAACATTGGTGGCGACTCCATTGATTTTATATTTTTCGGTCGTCCCGTCGCGATCCCTATTGCATGCATTTGGTGACTCCACTGGGGATTTTCTGAGAGTCAGGCCTGTTGTTGTTAGTTGTGCAAATTTTTATTAATCTTTTACTTATTTATTTTACCCTCTTTGTCTTTGTTTTTGTTTTCTTATTTGTTTGTAAATGTATTTTATTTAGTACTTTGTTGTAAATATCTGACAGCATTATTCCATGTATTTTGTGACTTGTATATATACCTTGTACTTAATTGTTAAAACCCTAGGGTAGGCGATTGCTGGCTGGCTGTTGTATATATGTTTTGCTGGTTAGGGGTATTTTTGTCTTTTAAGTTTTTATACAGGTTTTATGCTCCTTCACACACGTCACTAATGACTTACCTCACACACTTTTTGGGCTCTATACCTGAGTCTGTGCGAACCCGAGGTGTAGGAGGGGTCTCGACTTTTGTTATTGAGGAGCTTTATGCTCACTTGACATTTGTTGAGACACCACTCAGATTGTTACCAATATCATGGACTAGTCACATTGAGAGGGTTTATCCCTACTTGTGATTAATTCATGAACTGGGTCCTTATCTTTTGAGATGGGGGCAATCTGGGGACCATGACTTTCTAGAAGATAGATCCGTCCTAAAAAACCTTGCACTGATAGAATGAACATAGAAGATTTATAGTCATCCACCTCCTTAGGTTGCACCCCATTAGGACACAAATGGAGCATACTTTTTTGCTTTACCTATCCCTTATGTCATTCATCCATGCATCATTTTTGGGTAAAAAAAAATTCAAAAAAGAAAAATACATCATGTAGCATTTTCATTCCTAACTTTTTAGTCACCTATCTCTCATGTCATTCATACTTGCTTTTTAGGATAGATCATTTTGAACTTTCATTACATTCCTAGCATTCATAAAAAGGATGAAAAATATCATTTCATGACAATCCTAGCATAAAAAAAAAGACAAAAAAAAAACATCTCCTGTATTTTCATAGTATTCTTAGCATTCAAAAACAAAAGAAAAATATACAGTATCTTGCATTTTCATAGCATTCTTAGCATAAAAAAAAGAGATACATTATCTTGCATCTGCATTACATCCCCATAAAAAATATCATCTTGCATTGTCATCGCATTCCTAACTCTAAAAAAGAAAAGAAAAAAAAGATGCATCATTTTGCATTACCATAACACTCATAGCATTCTTTTTAAAAATAAAAAAAAATAATTTTTTTTTTGCATAATACTTTGCATGCATGCATGTTGCCAATTTTGCAATTAATACTAATAATTGCATATTCACATCATGAGCAGAAAAGTGGGCACTATAACGAAAAATTGCTTCCGCGACACCCTTACAGTACTCGTTCTCAGGCAAGGATCATGGACAAAATAGAACGAACTCAAAAGCTGAAGGATGAGGTGAATCAACTCAGAGAACAAGTGTTCAAGATGATGGAGATGTTACAGTCTATAGAAAATAGAAGGAGCACAAATGGGAATCCCTCAGTGGCAAACGAGGGACATCTAACCACACCTCCTCACCTGTTTGGTTTCTCTCCAACCCTTCTGCAATACCAAGGCTTCAATCCTCAAGGAGTTGTGATGCCAATCACTACTCAACCCTCAGTCACCAGTTCTCAAGAAATCCAAGTGCCATCCTTCCCTCCTTATGGCTTCCATCCCAGCTATGTACCATTATTAACCACCAATCCCCCTGGTAATAGCATGTCAACAGTGATACCAAATTCAAACCTATTGGACTTTGCCCAAACTCAAGTCACTCGGCTGAATGCTAATGAAACCCCGCCAATACAGCACCCATTCCCTTTCTTCATCCCACCATATGGCTTCCCTTCCAGCTTTGTACCACCATGGGTTGCAAATTCCCCTGACAGTGGCATACCTGCTTCAAACTCATTGAGTACAACCCAACCATATGCCCATTACCCAGGTACTAGTGGAACTCTACCAGTACAACATTTTGTCCCCACTGTCATGCCTCAATACCCATTGAATTCTTTTGCTGAAAATTCTCAGTTCAAAAAGAGGTTTGAAACTTTGGAAGAGAGAATACGGGTCATTGAAAGAGCAGATTGTTATGGCCTCAAGGATGCTACTGAGCTTTGTCTTGTCCCTGACGTTGTCATTCCCCCAAAGTTTAAGGTCCCAGATTTTGATAAATATAAGGGGATTACTTGTCCAAAGAATCACTTGACAACGTACATTCGCAAGATGGCTTCACAAGCTCACGATGACAAACTGTTAATCCATTTCTTCCAAGACAGTTTAACTGGGGCAGCTTTGAATTGGTACACACGTCTTGAGCGTGCCCATATAAGGAGTTTTAAGGATTTAGCTGATGCCTTTCTAAAGCAGTATAAATACAACATTGTCATGGCACCAGATAGAATGCAACTGCGAGGCATGTCTAAGAAAGATGCGGAGACCTTCAAGGAATATGCTCAGAAGTGGAGGGAAATAGCTACGCAAGTAGAACCCCCTTTGTCAGAGAAAGAGATGGTTGCTATGTTCACTGATACACTATATGCGCCATTCTATGATCATATGATTGGAAGTGTGTCAGCGAATTTTTCAGATATCGTGGTAATTGGTGAAATGATTGAAAGGGAAATGAAAAAGGGAAGATTGCACCAAATGAATGCGGACAGGCAAGTATGAAGAATGTTGAACCAGGCGAGGGTGGACTTCAAGTCGAATGAGTTAAATGGGACTTCAGAAAAACTCATGGACTACAACGGTTACCTAAATCACCAAGCATTGTCAGAGGTTTCTACACATCTGCAATAGGAACGAATGTTTACAATGGTTGATCAGGGGTAACCTTAGAAAGTTTGACAAAGTGGTGATTCATTTTTCTAACCGTCAAGAATGAACTGTACCCTAGAGTTCTTCAGCACTGGGGAATTCCTGAGCGATTGACATTCTGATTTGTTTATCAAGTTGTTACTATGAAACGATGGTTTAATTGAATTGACCCTATGCTCGATTAAAGCCGTTTGGGTTTTTAAACTTATGTGAACTTTCTTGAAGCATTAATGTGATGGATTTGTGTGGATATCAGTTTACCTTGTTTTCTTTTCCTATGTTCTTGGCACTCTTGTTCTTGCCAGATCTTTCTTGTCATTATTTTCCTCTCTTTACTTGCCTTCTTTTGGTTTGGATCTCATAGAACTCTCATTCTGAGAATTTTTGTGGTCATGAGACTCGTGTGTGCAGGTGTTCTTTGCCCAAAAAATAAAAAAATAAAAAAAGAGAAAAATAAAAGGAGCAAATAAATAATCATTTGGTGTATATGGTCCTTTTGTCTCTAAATTAAAATGTTTGAAAATGAGCAATCAAGATTTGAAATGAAGATTGACCATCTTTCTCTATCCTCCACAAGAATTCATCTTTTTATTATCCCTCGTTGTCCCATTTTGAGCTTGGGAGTTTTCTTCAATAGACCCTAGACAAGGATCACCCCTATAGTAAGGGAAAGAACAAAACAAATGTTGATTGTCACGGTGACTATTTTGAAGCATAATGAAAAATGGAAAATGAAGAAAAGTGAAAGGGGCGGAAAGTAAAAGCAAAAAATTTGACAAAGTTCAAGTTTGAACAATGATGGAGAACAAAAAAGAGGGAGAGCAATAAGAGAAAAGTGTGCTTGAATGCGTAAAAGCAATTGGCAAAGTTTAAGTTTGAATAAGGATCCTTGGTCCCACTTAACCTTTAAACACTTATTTGAGCCTTATATCTTTCCTTTCATAAACCCTAACCTTGGCCACATTACAAGCCTTAAAAAGTCTATTCTGATCAATGAAAGGTCGTTTTCATTTTCATCAACTTTAATTTTGAGACAAAAAGTTTATGCACTGCTGAATTTTCAATCTTTGCTCTTAAAAATAAAAAATAAAAAAAAAATAACAAAATTGTTAGGCTGAAAACCCGCAAGGGCGGTCTAAAAAAAAAAGGGGGGGGACTTACGTTAGGGCAAATTGTTGCTGTGTTCAAGCTGGCTTTGCACTGGGGCATGTTTCCTTTTGGTTCAATCTGTCTCTACATTGGGACAAGTCTCTACCATGTTCAATTCAGTTCTAAATTGGGACAGTTTGCTTTGTCTTATTTGGCCTTACGCAAAAAAAAAAAAATCCTCACGGGGACCTTTTTTGTTGTCAAATGGCCTACACTGGGCATCTTTGTTCTCAAAGGACATACTTTGAGTCAAATTCATTTGATACCATACACAGGGGCATATTTTTGTAGATACCTGATAAAACAATGGTCATGATGTCCAATTGTCAAGTAAAGATCAATTACATCCAAACTGGGTCCAAAAAAAAAACCTCTTGACTTTTGTACTATTCCACTACTAGTGTTTTTATCCTTTGTAAATGTCCTTCGTGTAGTCATGCTCCCGAAATCAGTCAAAAAAGGTCACTCAAGTAGTAAATCTCTTTCATATTGTACTTTTGAATCCATGCATATCTGGTACATGATGCTTCAGGTTGGGTGAACATGAGTACAATAGTACAATTTAACCATCTGATGGTAGCCTCTTAATGAACAACTCAAGCCAAAGGAGTTCTAGAGTTTCAATCGATGAAGGGAATGACATCCTCAATGGCTAATTCATATTGAAGTATGTCCAGTGAAAATAGGAACTTTTGGGGGAAGAAAGTCACAAGCTTCTACACAAGCCATATTTAATGAAGAGAAATTCAACAATGATCCCTTTTGAATATGAGTTTGGTTGGTCAAAGTTTTCCAAGAAGTGTTTGGTTCCTCAAGTACATTCACTTCTTTGACTCGTGGCTCATTGCACAAATTTTTAGGCTCAAGGCCCACTGCATAAAGTTTTCTAGCTTGAGACCCTTTAAGTGTTGATGAGAAAAGAAAGGATGACCAGACAAATCATAAGGCCAATCAACAGATTTTGCTGTTCAATAGCGACCCTGCTGTGGGGAAAAGTCCTTAAGGGTTGCGGAACCAAAGCTCCAATGTGCAAAAAAAAGGAAAAAAAAACAAAAAAAATAAAAAAAAAAAAAAAAAGAAACAAAAAAATTACTTACTCAATTGGTTCATGAGGACTCCTACAGTAGGGCATCCATTGCATCATGCATCATTTCTGGCATCACATGCATTGCCCTCAAGCATCACATCCATTGCATCACCATGCATCCATTACATCATGCACCATCTCTGCCATCACATGCATTTACAAAGTCAATACATTGTCTTTTAGTTTCTCGGGTCCCCGCACCCATTGTCTGTTAGTTTCTCGGGTCCCCGCACCCATTGTCTTTTAGTTTCTCGGGTCCCCGCACCCATTGTCTTTTAGTTTCCGGGTCCCCGCACCCAGTGTCTTTTAGTTTCCGGGTCCCCGCACCCATTGTCTTTTAATTCTCGGGTCCCCGCACCCATTGTCTTTTCATTCCCGGGTCCCCGCACCCATTATCTTTTAGTTTCTCGGGTCCCCGCACCCATTGTCTGTTAGTTTCTCGGGTCCCTGCACCCATTGTCTTTTAGTTTCTCGGGTCCCCGCACCCATTGTCTTTTAATTTCTCGGGTCCCCGCACCCATTGTCTGTTAGTTTCTCGGGTCCCCGCACCCATTGTCTTTTCATTCCCGGGTCCCCACACCCATTGCTTTTTAGTTTTCGGGTCCTCGTACCCATTGCTTCCACAACAAGTCAGGGCCTTGTGCCCATTGCCTTTTACCTTTCCGTCCAGCTTCGATGGGCACTCTACCCCACAAGCTATTTGTTGTTCACCTTTCTGTTAAGTTTCAGCGGATACCCGACCAGTAAGCTTTTTTTTCTTTTTCGTTAAGCTTCAATGGATAACTGACCTCATAGTTTTTATCTTTTGCTTTAAGTTTTTGTTGCTTCAATGGATAACCGACTCAGAAGTTTTTTCTTTTTCTGTTTAGCTTTAGCGGATAACTGACCAGTAGTTTTTTCTTTTTCGTCAAGCTTCGGCGGATAACTGACTGCAAGCTTTTAGGTCTTTTTGCTTTAAGTTTTCATCAAGCTTCAATGGATAACTGACTTCGCAAGCTTTGTGTCTTTTCTGTTTTAAGTTTTTTTTTTCTGTTGTTTCACGGATAACTGACCAGTAGCTTTTTTTTTTTTGTCAAGCTTCAACGGATAACTGACTCAAGTAGTTTTGTGTCTTTTTGCTTTAAGTTTTTTGTCAAGCTTCAATGGATAACTGACTCTGCAAGTTTTGTGTCTTTTTGTTTTAAGTTTTTTCATCAAGCTTCAATGGATAACTGACCATAGCAAGTTTTTATCTTTTTGCTTTAAGTTCATTGCTTCAAGCTTGATGGATAACTGACTCGCAAGCTTTGTGTCTTTTCGCTTTAAGTTTTCTTCTTTTCGTTAAGCTTCAATGGATAACTGATTCCGTAGTTTTTTCCTTTCGTTAAGCTTCAATGGATAACTGACCATAGTTTTTATCTTTGCTTTAAGTTTTTCATTGCTTCAATGATAACCGACTTCGCAAGCTTTGTGTCTTTCCGCTTTAAGTTTTTTTCTTTTCGTTAAGCTTCAACGGATAACTGACTCAGTAAGTTTTTTTCCTTTCTGTTAAGCTTCGGCGGATAACTGACCGCAAGTTTTGTGTCTTTTTTGCTTTAAGTTTTTTGTCAAGCTTCATGGATAACTGACTCATAGTTTTTATCTTTTGCTTCAAGTTTTTCAGAAGCTTCAATGGATAACCGACTTCATAGCTTTGTATCTTTTCCGCTTTAAGTTTTTTTTTCGTTAAGCTTCAGCGGATAACCGACTCAGTAAGTTTTTTTCCTTCTGTTAAGCTTCAATGGATAACCCCAAGTAGTCAAGTTGCTTCACGGATACCCGACTCCGCAAGTTTTGTGTCTTTTTTTGCTTTAAGTTTTCTGTCAAGTTTCAGTGGATACCCGACTCCGCAAGCTTTTTACCTTTTTGCTTTAAGTTTTTTGTCAAGCCTCAGCGAATACTCGACTCCGCAGGCTTTGTGCCTTTTCACCCTTTTGTCCAGTTTCGATGGATGCCCGACTCCGCGAACTTTCTCTCTCGTTTAATGTCCATTACCTTTTACGTCATTTTGTTTTCCAAAAAAAAAAAGAAAAAAAAAAGGAAAAAAGAAATGAAATTTTTTATGGACAAAATTAAATCAATTCCTTTGCTTCTCATTTATTTTTAATGTAAAGCAAAGGGGGGCAGCTGTTGATACCTAATTTTGTCCATAAAATTTTGTTGATTAATCAAGAGTTTATGTTTCTTATGTTAAGTGATACTTAATTGCAATGAACACATATTTCTTGTCTTTTCTTTTATTTACTCTAATCTTATTTAAGTCTTCTTTTAAAAATATAAAAATAAAAAAAAACATATATATAAAATAAAAATAAAAAAAAAAAAAAAAAAAAGAAGAAAAAGGGTCTTGATTACGTTTTATGTACTCGTTGGTTATTTTGGTTATAGTCTCAACCGAAGTTGAAGTTCAACTAAATCATGTCAACCTCTCTTATCTGATGCAAGCCGCAAATTCAAGGCTCGAGACAGCACAAAAATGGTAAGTTGGCAGAGATTTGAAGAGGGGGGAGGGTCTCAATCACAAGGAAAATTCATGAAAATGGAAACTCCTACATCTGCAAAAGAGGACCCTAAGCTACATTTTTTTGATCACCCGCTGCTTCAGAGGATTGAAAAGAAAGCAGACAAAGAAAAAAAGGGGATTGATAAGGGGGAGGATATTTTACAGAGAGGTAGACACTAGTGGGGGGGCTGGGATCTTCACCAGAAAGGATTTCTCACGCAGATATTTTTTGGCTCTCGGACCTGCTACCCACTCTCACCCGCTGACTTTGATTTCTTCCCTCACCCACTCACATTTCAAGGGGGGACGAAACACAGAAGGAGATTTTTTTCTTCTTCTTTTCCTTCTCTTTTCTCGCAGGCAGGCCACTTCCCAAAAACCATAAGCAGAGCCCCTTCAACCTTGAACTCCCCATCTACCTTGATCATCCTTCATCTCATCTTCACCTCCAAAAAAAAAAACGTGAACCATCTCCATCTTCACGACCACCCTCTTTTATCTTCCCCAAATCACCATCTTCAGCCAAGGAAAGAAGATTGATGATGTTGAGTTGATCTCTGGTGGTAGCTGAGAAAAAAAAGCAAGAATACTGGGGAGGCTGCTGGGAACGAAAGGGATTTTTGATTCTTTTTTGAGTTGAGTGTGTTATTGGTAGCACAGAAGAGGTAAGCCCTTTCTCATCACTATCCTTGCACTGTTGTGAGTAAAAATGTAGTGTTCAAATGCATGCTTGGATACTGGCTGGTTAGTTATGTTGTCCATCTTCTTTTCCTTTTCTTTTTAACCATGAGCACCATACGCACACTGGCACTCCTCCCCTTTTGCATCACATTTCTCAAACCACCAAAGAATTCATCTTCACTTCCAGAAAACCGTAACCACCACCTTCAATAACTTCACAAAACACCATCATTCCCCATTCTACCGTCGAAATCCAAAGAGGCACATCCTTCCCTTTTCCGACCGTCGAACCCAAGCACCGGATCCATCATATCTTTAACCGACCGTCGAACCCAACGAACCACACCATTGGACCCTCAACCCATTTCACAAAATACCATCATTCCCTCTACCGACCGTCGAACTACACTGACCTTCACCCCATTCGACCGTCGAACCACACCATTGTGACCCTCAACCCCTTCACAAAGCCCACCTTCACTTCATTCGACCGTCGAACCACACAATTGGACCCTCAATCCACTTTACAAAATACCATCATTCCTTCTACCGACTGTCGAACTACATCAGTGACCTTCACCTCACTCGACCGTCGAACCGCACCATTGTGACCCTCAACCAACTTCACAGAATTCACCTTCACCTCACTCGACCGTCGAACCACACCATCTACTACCCCCTCACCGACAACCCATCCAAACCTTTCACACCATCAACCAAACTCCGTCCCATTCGACCGTCGGACCCCAAAAAACTGTGACCACCATCTTCATCAATTGCAACCGACCGTCGAATGAATCACCCCTTTCCAATCGACCGTCGAATCCATCCCATCCTTATCCCCACCGACTGTCGAACTCGAAAACAGAATCACTCAATCTCCCTAAACCGACCGTCGAACCAATTTCCAAATCCTTCCCCAAACGTCCTCTGTATGTGCCCTGTTATTGGTGCTCAAGGTTTCAAACTCTTTTTTTAAATTTGAATTGTTGACTGTCTTTTGGGATTTGAGTTTGAATCTCGTGGGCTGCTACCCATTTCATATTAAAGCAATAATGATACATTTTTTGGCAAAAAAAAAAGGTAAAAGAATATAAAAATAGCAAATAAAAAAAAATCTTTTAATCCATGCAATGACCAATGATGATGATTGAATAGCGGATGCTATCTTCATAATCTTTTGGATCATAAGGGTTTATTGAGTAGCCTAGTGCTAACTTGAATCCTGTGCAAAATATGGATTCGCTTTCAAATAAAATCTTTTTTTAAATAAAATCAACCAACCCACACTTATTTTATAAAGAACTACGTGACTTTGAGTTCTCCATTGCACCAGGAGATACGTAGGAGCAGAAACCCATTTCTGTCAAGCCAAAAAAAAATAAATTTTCATAATTTGGTTGTTTCTTTTATTTCTTTTTTAAAAAATAAAAAATAAAAAAATAGTAAATAATTACCCAAATCTTTTGTTTAGAGTGGTTAAAATGAATATATTTGAGATTATTAAAACTTGCACAACTAACTTAAGGTACCGTTCATAGAACGGGCAGTGTAGGGTGCTAATACCTTCCCTACCTGTAATCGACTCCCGAATCCAAACTCATTTTCAAAAAGACCAGTTTTCCTGATTAAATGGTTTTTCTAATGTTTTCCCAATTTAAATAAACATTGGTGGCGACTCCATTGATTTTTATATTTTTGTCGTCCGTCGCGATCCCGCCATGCAAAGTTGATTATAGAAAACGCTTCTTTCACATGACTCTGCATTTGGGAAAATGTAGCAGAATTAAAGTGTTAATGAAGTAGAACTAGTTAGTGTATAAAAAATGAAGTGAAACTAATTTTCACAGGATCAAGGTGTTTACTTTGACAATAGACTATAAAAAATAGATTAAAATAAGGATTTATGTGGCTCATATTGATAGGAATTTTCACAAGATCAAGTTTTTGGGTCCTACTTTGTTCATTAGAAAATTATTACTTATTTTTTAGAAAAGAAAGAGTAATTAGCGCATCCACATATAAGAGTACTTAGGTGTATTAAGAGTAATTATACTTCTAGCAGTTGAGATTTAATTTAAATTGTTATATAATATCAAGTATTTATATCATATATGAAGTACTATATTTTTAGTTAACTTACATATGATAAGGACTATATGGAAAATACCTTGAGCTAGCATATCCATATAGCTTGGCAGTAGCAGACAAAGATTGAGAGCTACCACAACATTACAAAGCCTTCTTATAAAGCCCCCTCTTCTTATAGAAAACAATCTCCCTTGCTGTATCTTCTTTCTCCTCATTTCCCTAAATCAAAATAAATAAAAATTAGGGATAAAACTCTAGTTGAACTAAGGGAAGAGAGGAAAAATATTATGCAAACTATCATAACTGCAAAGAAAATTATTGTTTAAGATGACATAAACAACATCCCATTTTTTTTGTTTCATTTCATTGTTTGAAATACATGGAGAAATATATAAGACTTCTGTAAATACAATGATATTGGGTGTGTTTTAATCTCTCTGCACAAGAAGAACAGATCTTGTTCATCATTGTATCATAATCCCTATAACAAGGTTGTGAAGAGAGGTGTGAGATGTTGGGTACATGGTCGTTTAGTTATTGTCTATGTTCTAATGATGAAAATGTCTGCTTGTGATCGTGAATGATATATGTGCTTTTTCATTATATGTATAGGGATACTTACTTAAACTCAAGTCTTCAGAATATTCTTGTGTTGGTTGTTCTATTGAGCTCCTACATTTCTTCTTCTCTGGAACCCACTTATAAAGGCCACTTCAGTTGTACTACTATTAGCGGTAGTTACTTAAACTCAATTCACTATTCTGAGTAGTTAACTGATTTTATGAATGACAAATTATCTCTTTTAGCAAATTTAAGTCTTTTAAAGTTAAATAACATCCACTCTTGTTGATGAGGGTTAAATAATATGGAGTCGGGACCTTGAATTGATTATGTTTTATATGAACACTTTTTATTTTATTTTACACTTTTTACTCTGTGTACATTGGCCTTAAAAAAATTCAATTCTTTGATGAAACTTTTCTGCTTAATCAGATTCAGAAGACAATATTAGGACAATATTAGTAGCTAGTACATTCTAACTCATAAAATTCTGAAATTTAATGGGAAGATAGCTCTCTCTGGAACAAAATACACACAGGAAAATTATGAAATTTTCTAGACAAGTAGCCTTACATGTTAGCTTTTAAATGCCACTGGTTTCATGTGAAACAGACACCGGAGTAGGAAGTTATGTAACCTGGTTTACTGGCTACCAGAATGCATTTTCTGCAGAATCCAACTCTAATTCAAATAAAAACTGGTGCAAATTGGCTACGTAAAAAATTCTAAAATTTTTACCACATGTAGCCCTATGTCTTAGCTTTAAAATGACACAAAAATCATGTCATTTCGATGTCTGTAACTCAAGTTATGCGACAAACATCACCAGCTGTCAAGATAACTCATTTTTCTGGTTTAAAGGAGTCTTTGCTGATTTTCTGCATAATGTTGCAGAAAACAACCAAAAATCACATTCCCAAACCTCCCCAAAGGTCTCTAACCGATTAGAGGTCTTCAATAATTAGTTAAAGTCCCTAATAATCTGTTTTCTAAAGATGCCTAACTCTAAGTTCGACCCGTAGGGAACCAACTCTAGGTTCGACCTCACTTGCTTGAGGGAACCAACTCTAGGTTCGACCTCACTTGCTTGAGGGAACCAATTCAATAGGCTCAACCTCACTTACTTGAGAGACCTAACTCACTAGGCTCAACCTCACTTGCTTGAGGGAACCAATTAACTCTTGCTACTACCCCATTTCAACTCAACTTATTGAGAGAGTAAAGTATTTACCACAAAACGTGCCTATCTAACTCAACTTTAACTATTAAAGGAGTTACTAGTATTTCTAGGATTCAAACTATCCCAAAATACCTCCAAAACTTACCTAAAAAGGCTAATTTTCAGGATTGCACCAAATGTACATTCTAACTTATAAAATTTTGAAATTTTATGGGAAGATAGCTCTCTCTCATATCTTTCCAATGCCACAAACCTCACCTCATTTGGCTGAGTATATCTAAACTTATGCAACATTTTGCAGAAGCAAAAATAGGAAATTCATTGATTCACCCGTTTCTACCCTGACTTAAAACTGCAACTGGGAACAAAATACACACAGGAAAATTATGAAATTTTGCAGGCAAGAAGCCTTACATGTTAGCTTTAAAATCCACTAGTTTCATGTGAAACGGACACCGGAGCAAGGAGTTATGCAATCTGGTTTACTGGCTGCCAGAATGCATTTTCTGCAGAATCTGCCTTGGATTCAAACCGAAACTAGTTCTATTTGGCTTGGTGTAAAATTCTAAATTTTTACCACACGTAGCCCTATGTCTTAGCTTTAAAATGACACAAAAATCATATCAATATGATGTCTGTAACTCAAGTTATGCGACAAGCACCACCAGCTGCCAAGATAACTCATTTTTCTGGTTTAAGGGAGTCTTTGCTGGTTTTCTGCATAATGTTGTAGAAAACAACCAAAAATCACACTCCCACACCTCCCCAAAGGTTTTTCACCTCCAAGCATAATTTGTTCTCTAACCGATTAGAGGTCTTTAATAATCAGTTAAAGTCCCTAATAATCTATTTTCTATAGATGCCTAACTCTAGGTTCGACCCGTAGGGAACCAACTCTAGGTTCGACCTCACTTGCTTGAGGGAACCAACTCAATAAGCTCAACCTCACTTACTTGAGAGAACCAACTCACTAGGCTCAACCTCACTTGCCTTAGGGAACCAATTCACTCTTGCTACTACCCCATTTCAACTCAACTTATTGAGAGAGTAAAGTATTTACCACAAAACTTGCCTATCTAACTCAATTTTAACTATTAAAGGAGTTACTAGTATTTCTAGGATTCAAACTATCCCAAAATACCTCCAAAACTTGCCTGAAATGGCTGATTTTCAAGATTGCACCAAATGTACATTCTAACTCATAAAATTCTGAAATTTTATGAGAAGATAGCTCTCTCTTATATCTTTCCAATGCCATAAACATCACCTCATTTGGCTAAGCGTATCTAAACTTACGCGACATTTTGCAGAAGTAAAAATAGGAAATTCACTGATTTACCTATTTATGCCCTGACTTAAAACTGTAACTAGGCACAAAATACACACAGAAAAATTATGAAATTTTGCAGGAAAGAAGCCTTACATGTTAGCTTTAAAATGCCACTAGTTTCATGTGAAATGGACACCGGAGCAAGGAGTTATGCAATCTGGTTTACTGGCTGCCAGAATGCATTTTCTGCAGAATCTGCCTTGGATTCAAACCGAAACTGGTTCTATTTGGCTTGGTGTAAAATTCTGAAATTTTTACCACACGTAACCCTATGTCTTAGCTTTAAAATGACACAAAAATCATGTCAATCCGATATCTGTAGCTCAAGTTATGTGACAAGCACCACCAGCTGCTAAGATAACTCATTTTTCTAGTTTAAGGGAGTCTTTGCTGATTTTCTGCATAATGTTGCAGAAAACAACCAAAAATCATACTCCCACACCTCCCCAAAGGTTTTCCACCTCTAAGCATAATTAGCTATCTAACCGATTAGAGGTCTTTAATAATCAATTAAAGTCCCTAATAATTTGTTTTCTATAGATGCCTAACTCTAGGTTCGACCTGTAGGGAACCAACTCTAGGTTCGATCTCACTTGCTTGAGGGAACCAACTCACTAGGCTCAACCTCACTTACTTGAGAGAACTAACTCACTAGGCTCAACCTCACTTGCCTTAGGGAACCAATTCACTTTTGCTACTACCCCATTTCAACTCAACTTATTGAGAGAGTAAAGTGTTTACCACAAAACTTGCCTATCTAACTCAACTTTAACTATTAAAGAGTTACTAGTATTTTTAGGATTCAAATCATCCCAAAATACCTCCAAAACTTGCCTAAAAAGGCTGATTTTCAGGATTGCACCAAATGTACATGCTAACTCATAAAATTCTAAAATTTGATGGGAAGATAGCTCTCTCTCATATCTTTCCAATACCACAAACCTCACCTCATTTGGCTAAACGTATCTAAACTTATGCGACATTTTGCAGAAGTAAAAATAGGAAATTCACTGATTCACCTGTTTCTGACCTAACTTAAAACTACAACTGGGAACAAAATACACACAGGAAAATTATGAAATTTTGCAGGTAATAAGTGTTATATGTTAGCTTTAAAATACCACTGGTTTCATGTGAAACAGACACCGGAGCTAGGAGTTATGCAATCTGGTTTACTGGCTGCCAGAATGCATTTTCTGCAGAATCTGCCTTGGATTCAAACCGAAACTGGTTCTATGTGGCTTGGTGTAAAATTCTGAAATTTTTACCACACGTAGCCCTATGTCTTAGCTTTAAAATGACATAAAAATCAAGTCAATCCGATGTCTGTAACTCAAGTTATGTGACAAGCACCACAGGCTGTTCGGGTGCTGTCCTGATTCTGCAAATTCGGGTATTGCATAATCTTGGTTTCTAACTAAGTTTTAATCCTCAAATCGTGGATTCTAAGTGTTTTCTAACCCTAATCATGGTCTCTAATCACGTTAGGATCATTAAACACTAATTCAACTCATCAATGATGGATTTAAACTCAAACTTCTAACTAAAACCCTACTTTTTTCCAACTAACTAATAAAAAGGAAACTATGGATTCTAAGAGCTCCAATCCATCAACTAACTAGTATCTAACTCATTAAACTTAGATTATGATCAAAGTCAATCAATCACAACCTAGTTCTCATTTTTCTCTAATCCATTTCTAAGATTCTCTATCATGAACCAAAATGGTTAGTTTGAGCCATAAATGACTATCTAATACTTATTAGACTAAAATTATCCTAACTTAATTCTTGGAAGTAAGAATCAAGCTAAGAGCTAGGATTTTGCTCTCCAAATCCAGTTTTCCATTCCAAATCTCTAACCCCCATTCAAAAGAACAAAGATGGAAAAAGAATAGAAATCTCCTACCTTTAGGTGATGACCAACCTTGGAGCCTTGTTCTTCTTTTTTTCCTCTTCCCTTCCTTTCTTCTTCTTTCTCTCTTTCTCCCCTTCGTTTCTCTGTTTCTGTTCTATTCTATTCTATTCTTTTGTTTCTCATTTGGGGTCGTGGGTTAAGGGAAAATCAGAACTTAAGGTACAGTGTTAGAACTTTTATCTGCTAAGAACACTTAAATTATACTAATTCAAATTTTTTAACTTCCCAACAACTTTAAAATAAATACTAGAATTCATTTAAATTGCTAGTTCACTTTTATTCTTATTTTCCATATCTGCTACTAGTCAATCAGTATTAAAATACACAACCAGTATACTTAAAAATACTTAACTGACTCCGATTCTTCTCAAATTTTAACTGTATCTTACTTAACTCATTTGTAACCTAAAAATAATTTCTCTATACTTATTTCTCTCAATGTAGCCTTTAAAGCTATTTCCTAAGTCATTTTAAATTACTTTTCAAGTTCTGTGTTGCAACTAAGTGCCTAAACTAATTCAGTTTGTCACAAAATTGAACTGACATATTAAGCAAGTATTAGAATACCTTTGTAACCCGCTTACAAGCCTAACATGATACTGAGGGTGTTACACATTGCTTCACCACATTCAGAACAACTTGGTTCATTTCTTCATTAGGCGACTGAAATTCACGAATCAAAATGATCATGACTTCCTTAGTATAGCAACTGGCGTATAGGACTTCCAATTCCTTACACATTACTTCACCTTCTCAATCTGTTGCACAATCTTAATCCCAGTGTGCCGAGCTTGCCATGATTTGTTACTCTTATAAATAACCTTCAAGAAGGGTAAGAGTGCAGGTATGCCAAGAGCAGAGGCAACAACACGGAAAGCTCTAGCAGTAGTGTTCCTAACATATTCATCAATGTTGTCTATGTCAGGCCGCATAGCAGCAATCATTGTGGCCAGTGAAAACTTAGATTTTATTTATATTTTTCTCTCCTATGAGGTACATTTAGGACTATCTAAATATGACATCAAATCTTGAATGTTGAAAATAAAAGTTATGAATTTCTAACGAATTTTGTGTTAAGAATATTGGTTCGATTTAACTGTTGATTGTGCTTTAACATATGTTTAAAGTTTTATTTTCTTATTCGAGTGAAGATTTGAGGAAAATATTAGTTTCCCGTTTGAGATTCAATATGAATGAGCACACATACTTATTGTTCGTACTGCTCATTATATTGAATCTTGAATTGTCCAAGTGGGACAATTTGGTAAGAAATTTTTCCTTTACTTGGTTAATAATTATTATTTAAATCTCATATCTTATACTTGTTGAAATTTCAGTCTGCTACATTTCCTTTTGTTCTCTGGGTGTATACTTAAACGCGGTAGATCTCACTGCGTTATAGTCATGCATTTGGAGACCAATGGGAAATGCTGCCGAAATTTCGTCAAGTATAAAATATGAGATTTAAGGAATAATTATTAACTAAGTGTTGAAAAAGTTTCTTATCGAATGGGATAATGCCATACAATGTTAAGAAGGATAAATTAATAGAAGGATTTGTATTAATGTGCTAAACCAATTTCAGCAATCATGAGACCCGATCGAAGTTGGATGTTACGAAGAAATGATCCAACCGGCTATGTAAGTGAAGAATTCAAGGATAGAGTTGATGATTTCATTAAGGTTGCTCAAGGAGACCCGACAGTTAGTGATGCATTAAATCGCATCCTTTGTCCATGTGCTAGATGTAAGAATTGTGCTTGGAGGGAGGTATTTGGGGTAGAATAACATCTGTATAAGTACGAATTTGTGGATGGTTATGTAAATTAGACCATTCATGGTGAGGACATATGGGGAGATAGCGGCTCAACATCCATTGTCCATGATGATGACGTGGAGCCTAGGAATCCATACGTAGATATGGTTATGGATGCCGCAGGTGATAGATTAAATCCAGAGGCTCAAGATTTAGAAGAGGATCCAAATGCATCAGCTGCGAAGTTTTATGACTTGCTAAGAGACGCTGACGAACCTTTATGGGATGGTAGCCATAAGCACACAAAATTGTCAGCTGTAACTCAACTTTTGAACTTGAAGTCAGAGTTTAACATGAGTGAGAGTTGTTATAATAGAATGATTGTCATAATTAAGAGCATGCTTCCAGAGCCTGAAAGTTTACCCGAAAACTTCTACAAATCAAAGAGAATGGTTCGTGAGCTGGGATTAGGATATGAGAAGATAGATACGTGTCTTAATCAGTGTATGTTGTATCATAAAGAATACAGTGACAAGAGACTCTACTCAGTTTGCTTAGTATATAGACACCCACGATTCAAACCGAAGGCGGGATGTTCATCGAATGAGAAGGATGTGCCGCACTCAGTGTTGCGATATTTTTCCATTATGCCAAGACTCCAACGTCTGTTTATATCCAAAAAAACTGCATAGTATATGACTTGGCATACGGATGGAGTGCGTCAAGATGAATCAGTGATCAGGTATCCAGCTGATGCTGAGGCTTGGAAACTATTTGACGCTACCCATCCTACATTTGCCCTAGACGCTCGAAATGTTAGGCTTGGCCTGTATACAGATGGTTTTAATCCATTCAGCGGTTTAGCCACACCATATTCATGTTGACTTGTTTTTGTCACATCGTACAATCTACCTCCAAGTATGTGTATGAGAAGGGAATACATATTCTTCACTCTTGTGATTCCTGGATCAAAGTCACTTGGTAAAAGTTTAGATGTCTATCTTAAACCCCTAATTGATGATCTGAAGATATTGTGGGATGATGGGGTACAAACTTATGATGCTTGGAAGAAGTAAAATTTTGATATGAAGGCGGTTTTGTTGTGGACAATAAGTGACTTTCCAGCCTATGGAATGCTGTCTGGGTGGAGCACTCATGGAAAACTTTCTTGTCCGCTTTGTATAAATCACAATAAGTCATTTATATTGAAGCACAGTAGGAAATGTTGTTGGTTTGATTGTCATCGCCAATTTTTGCCCTTTGATCATCCATTTCGCCGTGATCGAAACTCTTTTAAGAGATCAACAGTGGAAAAATTGAATCCACCGCAACGGCTGAGTGGGACAGATGTCTTGAATAGAGTGACTCAACTTAAGAAAATCATTTTCGGCTTGAATTCAGGTAAACAAAAACAAGATGGCTTTGGTATACACCACAATTGGGTGAAGAAGAGCATATTCTGAGAATTGCCTTATTGGTCGACTAATCTAATACAACATAATTTATATGTTATGCATGTCGAGAAGAACGTGTTTGATGATATCTTCAATACTATCATGGACATAAAGGGCAAGACAAAAGACAATGCAAATGCAAGAGAAGATTTGAAGATAATATGCAAACGTCCTACCTTGGAGCTAATAGTTGACAATGGCAAGTGTAAAAAACCAAAGACGACGTATGTCTTGGATGCAAATAAAAGAAGGATGGTGTGTGAGTGGATAAAACAGTTGAAATTTCCAGATGGGTGTATGTCGAATATCGCATGTTGCATCAATGTAGACGGCGAGAAGATATATGGAATGAAAAGTCACGATTGTCATATTTTGATGCAAAGGTTAATTCCTCTGGCATTTTGTTATATCTTGCCAAAACCTATATGGGCACCGTTAACAGAACTAAGCTTGTTCTTTAAAGGAGTTTGCGCAACTGAAATTCGTGCTTCCACCATGGAGAATGCAAAGCTTTCTATCATTGAAACAATTTGCAAGTTAGAGAAGATTTTCCCTCCAGCATTCTTTGACGTGATGGAACATCTAGTCGTGTATCTCCCTTATGAAGCTAAGGTTGGAGGACCAGTGCATTACAGGTGGATGTACCTTTTTGAGAGGTGTATGTTGTACTTGAAAAGAAAGGTCCAAAATAATGCGAAAGTTGAAGGATCTATTTGTGAAGCGTATATTTTGGAAGAAATTTCCAATTTTGCTTCCATGTATTTTGATCCCCACCTACAGACCAGGTGCACTCAAGTTCCTCGGAATGACGACGGTGGGGAAGATACAATTAATGAACAGTTATCTATTTTTAAACATGCATGTCATCCTGTCGGGAGAGGTCGAAATAGATTCTTGACGAATGTGGAACTTCAGATTGCTGAGACATATGTGCTTGTAAATTGTGGAGAAGTAGAACCTTATCTCTAGTAAGTTTACTCTCTATCTAATAAATTTGTTATTAATGTACTAAATTTATTCTAAATATTAATTATTGTATTGATTAGACAATTCAAGGATTCGTTAAGGGATACAGATCCCAATATAACTGATGATCAAATATTGAAAGCTCGAGATAACGACTTCAGTAGGTGGCTAAAACATCTAGTGAGTCTTTTTATCCATAATAGTGATCTATCATATTAAATTCAATGTGCATTATGCTAGATGTTACAACTATCTACCGTCTATGTAATGATACAGGTTAATATAGGCCTAGTCGAGGATCAAATGATACGAGAGATAAGTTACGGTCCATCCAAGTCCGTGACTTCTTACTATGGCTTAATAGTTAATGGGTATAGATTTCATACCAAGGTGTACGGATAAAATAAAGCTAGCATGAATAGTGGCGTATGTGTTAGAGGTAGCATATATGGTGAGAATGACTTCGACTATTATAACATCATTGAAGATATATTGGAACTGTCATATGTAGGAAATCAGAACAAAGTATTTCTTTTACAATGTCATTGGTTTGACCCGATAAATGGAGTCAATGTTGATGAGCGATATGGGTTGGTTGATATCAAGCATAAATCAAGACTTTACTCAAAGGAGCCATTCATCTTAGCCGAACAAGCATAACAAGTGTACTATACAAGATACCCACAAAGCGGGAATAGAGCTAATGGTGAATGGTGGGCAGCTTGCAAGGTCAGAGTAAAACTCTTCGTGGCTGAGACATTAAACGAGGAAGGTAATGAATTGAATGACTTAACTGTCACTGATTATTACTAAGATGGTGGATCCCTTGGAACACACAATCCTGTGATAGATGATGAAGCAGTCTCCTTGTTTGATGCATATGCCCAAATAGAAGAAGTTAACATACGTGATATACATTATCCAATGGACGATCTGGTTGATGATGAGTTCATTGATGATAACGAAAATAATGAAATTAATGAATTCTCAAATGAAGATGAGGAATCTTTTGCTTCAGACTCAAGTAGTTAAAATTGACGCTTGTTCAATAAATTTCGTTAATGGTATTTACACTAGAATATCATTATTATATTTTGAGGTTTTTATTGACATATAGTTTCTTAACTCGTCATGTTTCATTATGTTTCCTTATGCAGATATCCATCATGACCATTCGAGGTAGAGGTGCTGGACGCAGTCGTCGGAGAGGCCATAATGTTACATCTACCTATGATTCTCCACTAGTACAGCATTCTCAGCCCTCTTCAGGTATACCTGTAGGATAATCTTTTTAATTATTATTAACTCGTGGTTTATATAAATGTAACATATACGTGTTTTTTTATGTATAATTATATTAGATGCAACTTCAGCTACTGGCCCATCAACCAGTGCAGGCCTACCAGCGTCTAGTCCATTGACCATTGGAGGCACATCAGCTTTTATCCCACCCCTTACTAACCCAGCGATTTCTATGCCACCCTCTACTGACCCACCCACTAGCGGCCCGAATGTGGTGCCTTCATGTGGAGAATCCAATGTAGAAACAAATAGCAGAGAACTTATAAGTGTGGCGCCTGTCCCTGAACTGTAAGTACTAGTGACATATCATCTTTTATTACATATATTTACTTTCAGATAACTAACATTATCTTATTATACTTACAGGAGGAGGTTTCTACCGTCAAGGGTGACACGTGACATTGTGTACAATGTCATGACACGGATGCCTGTTCCAGCTAGTACGTGGTGAGGTTATCCAGCTGAGATAAAGGAAATACTATTTACTGACTTCATGGTAAGTAATTGTATTTCTATAGAATTATATATTATACGTTTATTAAAAAATAAATATACATATATATCCTTTGTGTAGGCTAAGCATTGGTTCACATCTGATGCTGATCGTAGCATGGCGAGAACTGTCTGGGAACGAATTATCTTGGACCGTTATCCAGACCATTTGAACAAAGCACGAGATAAGGCCTTTAAGAGGGCAAATTCAAACAACTTGGCTGATATTAAAGGCCATGGGCCCAGAGGAATGAGGACGGAAGTATGGGATGACGTGGTCGACATTTGGCTGACAGATAAATGGATGAGGAGGTCTGCAGCTGCCCGAAGGAACGAGGCAGCCATGCCTGATACCTTGAAGCATACAGGCGGGTCGATAAGCTTTGGTCAACACAAGAGCAAGATGGTAATATAACTTCCTCATTTAAAGTTTTAATGATAAGCATCTGTGTATGAACATGTTGTAATTACTTGAGTTATTTGCCTATCTTGAGTATGACATAGTATTTTAGAGGGATTCCCTTACTTTTGATATGTTTTTATTATATAATATTCTTCCATATAGGATTACAGGAGGTAGAATTAAAGCATCCGGTTTCTTACAGAGATCTGTATGTAAAAGTTCATAAGAAGAAATATTTCAAGAAATTTTATTGTAAGTGTCTTGTTCCTATTCAAAAGTCATATATATTTTAGATTGTTCATTTTTTTGTTAATATTTTTCTTATTTTGTTATTTTTAGGAGTCATATGACACTGCAATGACAGAAAAATATGGAGAAAACTCTTCCTCTCACCCTATGGTTGACCCAGAGGTCTGGTTGGATGTGGCGGGTCCCAACAAGAAGGGACGTGTGCATGGCATAGGTAACAGCTTGCGCATTGGTAATAACACCAGGCCAGCTTCATCCTCCTCGGTTGCGGGTCCTTCCCACTCTACACCGTTGACACAAGACATATCTGAAGCTGTAAATACAGCAGTGGCAGCAACGATGGCTTCGTTTATCCAGAGTCAACTTGTCCCTATGTTAGCGCCCTTCCAATCTTTCCTATCTATGATCGGATCAACAAATGTTGCTCCACAACCACCATCGCAAGATTTAGGCAGGGAGGGTCAAGAGGAAGACGAAGATGAAGACGAAGATGATAACTTAGACTGATTGTCATTTTTTATTCTTATTGTTAAATTTGTATAACTTTCAACTATATTGATTGATTATTTGTATAATAACTTTTAACTATATTATTGGATTATTTTGTACAAGTTTTTTGTTGTAGCATTTTACAATTATTAGATTGTTGTTGGATTTTTATTTGCTGGATTTTTGTTTGCTGGATTTCTGTTTGCTAGATTGTGGTTTGATATGCAGGTTTAGGGAAAGTTATATATATAAATAGGTTATTAAAAAAAATATAGCTCATTCGTGACGGATTAGTGATAGAACCTCACATTGTAAATAGCGAGGTATTAGCGAGGGATTAGCGAGTAAAATGTTAGCGAGGGATTAGCGAGGAAATGGCGAGGGATAGTTTAGAGAGGAATTAGCGAGGAAATAGCGACTGAATAATATAAGCCATTAGCGACTGATAAGCGAGGGATTAGCGAGGGACGTTAGAGAGGGATTAGCGAGGGAATAGAGATGGAATTAATAGAGAGGGAATAACGAGGGAAATTAGTAAATAATTTAGCGAGGGAAATTCCCTCGCCAGTTTGCGAGGGAATATTAGCGAGGGATTAGAGAGGAATTAGCGAGGGAAATAAATTTTCTAGAGACGGATTAGATAGGAAATACTTTCCCTCACTAATTAGCGATGAAAAAAAAGCGAGAAAAATTTCCCTCGCTAATCCCTCTCTAATCCCTCGTTGATAATATCAGCGAGGGATTAGAGAGGGATTAGCGAGGGATTTCCCTCGCTGTTTTCCTAATTTCTTGTAGTGATACCTAAAGGAATCTTGAAGATAGTCCTATATGCTCACAATGTGTCCTCAAGCCTCTTGCTCCAATCTTTTCTATTCGATTGGACTATTTTTTCCAAGACTTGTTTTAACTCCTTATTTCAAACTTCAGCTTGCCCATTAGTTTTTGAATGGTAGGGAGTCGAAACCTTATGCATCACATCATATTTCTTCAACAATGCGTCCATGTTTTTATTACAAAAATGAGAGACTTGGTCACTGATTATGGCTTCGGAACTCAAAATATGTAGAAAATGTGAAACCTGACAAAGTCTAAAATAGCATGAGAATCATCAGTCTGAGTGGCCTTTGCCTTCACCCACTTAGATACATAATCAACAGTTAACAAAATGTAAACAAAACCAAAGAAATTGGGAAAAGGACTCATGAAATCAATGCCCCACACATCAAATATCTCACAAAACAATCATGGTTGTTGAGGCATCTCATTCCTATGTAAAATGTTACCTATTCATTGGCATTGTTCACAATTCTTACAATAATTGTAAGCATCATGAAATAAGGTGAGTCAATACAATCCAGAATCTATAATCTTCCTATCAGTGTGTTGTGGTCCAAAGTGACCACCACATGCAAGGGCATGACAAAAATGCAGAATAAACTAAAACTCATAATCAGACACACAACGTCTAATCACTTGGTCACTACACATTCTCCACAAATAAGGATCATCCCATACATAATATTTAGCCTCACGCTTAAGCTTATCAATATGATGCTTCTCAAGATAAGCATATAACTCATATGTAACTAAATAATTCACCAAATCAACATACCAAGGGTTCTTACTTAGCAGCTGAAAAAGTTGCTCATTTGGAAAGGTTTCTCGGATAGGAAGAGTGTCCATTGCCTGCGGGATTTAGCTCAGAAGATCTACTACCAAGTTTTCAGTCCACTCTTTTCTCTGATCTTAATGTCAAACTCCTGCAAGAGCAACATCCACTAAATGAGTCTAGGCTTTGCCTCAGGCTTCTTCAGTAAGAACTTCAAGGTTGTATGATCAGAGAAAATAATCACTTTAGTGCCCAAAAAATAGGAACAAAATTTATCTAAAGAGAAAATAATTGCTAAAAGCTTCTTTTCAATGGTGGTGTAATTCACTTAGACAGAATCTAAAGTACGAGAGACATAAGATATCACATGAGGTTGCTTGCCAAATCGTTGAGAAAGGATGGCATCAGCTACAAAGTTGAAGGCATCATACATCAACTCAAGGAAACTCCCAATTTGACAGTTGAGTAACAGGAGTAGAGGTCAGGTTCTTCTTCAACTGATCGAATGCCTTCTTGCAATGCTCATCAAATTCGAACTCTACTTCTTTTTGAAGAAGCCTGGATAATTGAAGGGAAATTTTTCTAAAGTCCCTTATGAAATGCCTATAGAACCCTGCATGACCAAGAAAGGAATGCACTTCCCGCACACAAGTAGGGTAGGGTAAAAATGCAATAACATCGATCTTTGCTTTATCTACTTCAATGCCTTTGCTAGAAACTATATGCTCTAAGACTATGTCTTGTTCTACCATGAAATGACATTTCTCAAAATTAAGAACAAGGTGTGTCTCAATGTACCTATCAAGCACCCTAGCAAGGCTATCTAAATATGCATCAAAAGAAGATCCATAAACTGTGAAGTCATCCATAAAAACTTCCACGTAGTGTTCTAACAAGTTAGAGAAAATGTTCACCATATATCACTGAAATATACCTGAGGCATTACAAAACTCAAAAGACATCCTCCTATAAGCAAACATGCCAAATGGGCAGGTGAAGGTTATCTTCTCTTGGTCCTCCAGGGCTATGTGAATTTGAAAGTAGCATGAAAATCCATCTAGGAAGCAATAGTGCAACTTATTAGCCAACCTTTCCAACATTTTATCAATGAAGGGCAAGGGAAAATGATCATTCCTAGTGACTTGGTTAAGGTTCCTATAATCAATATAGACTCTCTAGCTATTTTGTACTCTAGTGGGGACTAACTTATTCTTCTCATTGGTGACCACAGTCATCTCGGTCTTCATGGAAACTACTTGCACTGGACTCACCCACTTGCTATCTGAAATAGGATAAATGATGCTAGCTGACAACAATTTGCTCACTACTTTCTTCACCACATCCAAAATCATAAGGTTAAGTATTCTTTGGAGTTGCCTCACTGGTTTGGCTTTCTCTTCTAATAAAATCTAATGCATGCATGTGGAGGGGCTAATCCCAAGAATGTCTGCAAGCATCCATCCAATGGCTTTCTTGTGTTGCCTCAAGATCTAAAATAATTTCTCTTCATGTTCAAGCTACACATTCTTTGCTATTATCATTGGTAGCTTCTATTATACTTTCAAGAACACATACTTCAAATGTTCAGGTAAAGGCTTTAACTTAAGGTTAGGTGATTGTTGCACTGAAGGTGTCAATTTGGTTGAAGAAACTAATTCTACTGATTTAAATGCAACATCACCTACAATCTGTGTATAATCTTCCAAAACGACATCATCATATCCTATAAAATCAAAAAATTCAAAACATGTAGTATCATCTCCCATACAGGCAGAAATCTCAGAATATGCGTCATACATATTAGTCTTATCACAAACAGAAACAAAACATCCAGAACATGCGAATAGTCAAACACTATCTAGAAATCCCACAATTTCAAGAAATTTAGTTAGCATATCAACATGCATATTATCAATAAGCAAATCAATAACATTTAATTGAAAAATAGAATGTTCTTCTAAAGGATGTTTCATGGCATCAAAGATATTAAATTGAACTATGTTATCTTAAAATTCCATGGAAAGGGTGTAACATCCCAGTACTGAGGACTTGATATACCTCCTATATATAAGGCACACAGTACTAGCCATGTCATTTCTAACCTACAACAACAACTAACCCATAACATTCATTCATATAAATAATTATGGAGAGTCTGAAGAACAAAAAGCTATATGTATACATCATAGCCTCTCAAAGGCATACTGTATTACATAACTTGTACAACCTAAAGGTAGCAAGAAATAAATATACAACATATTTATTGCAAGAAACAAAACACACTATGCTAGTTCTTCTGCTTCCCTTACCTGTACTTGGATTTACATGGAAATACAATTGGGGTGAAAAATCATAATTTGTCAGTATATATAATTCCAAAATCAGTAGTTAATTATTTGACAACAAATAATCAATTGAGCACATAAGGTTTTGCCTGCAACAGATAAATGAGCCATTGCTCAACACTATTAGAATATATACATACACACTATGTAACATTATCTAAGCAAGCAACAATCTTAAGCCACATATATACAACAATCAATGATATTAAATAACCGCTCATACAATCATAAGATATCATCGAGCAACCAATCAACAAGCAAGACAACCGCCCATACAGCCACCAACAAATTCAATACTTTATGATATGATGTATGGTTATACTCACACAAAGTCCTAATAATATGATGATGCAATGCAAATGTATATATATTTTTTATTTTTGAAAACACATGCCATTTACTTATTCCCCAAGAACCGCGTTTCCTTGTATATACCGAGTAGGATAGGATCCAAGCACTAACACTACCTAGTGATGTGTGGACTCGTTTTCCTCACAAAAGTAAGAGTACTACTACCAACCCTATACACCGATAACCCTGACCATAATAGCATTACCCGCTACAAGAACCTAGGTTCACACCTTATTCTCAGGTCATATGGTTGTACACACCATCTAATGTTACAATACATAGGAAACAAGACATAGCAAGTTTGAAAAGAAGATATGCAATGTATTTCACAAATACATATAATCATCACTAGGTCCTTCTTAACCAAGTGATTAAGGAAAACTAACAAACCCCATAACCAAGCTCACATACCGCTTAAGGAGCAAAGTCATGTTTCTAGTACTTCCTATACCTCAACCTTATCTCACAAGGAAGTAAAATATCATCCATGCATCTCTGGCTCTACTTTCCACACAAAGAAGTAACCTATGGATGATAACAAAATAATAAGCCAAGCACACTTAGTTTACAATACCTAATACCTCACTTCATCACTTTACAAGTGATTCACAAGGTAACCACAAGTTGCTCAAGGTTCTAGGTATTGACCTATATCATTCTACTTCTCAAAGGATGCTTAGGGTTTCATAAATTCTATCACAAGATTCACTTTAACCAAGTGAAAGGTTCTAACTAAATACATGATCCCTTGGCTTAACTCTATCACATAAAGGAACCTATTCATGTCTCTAGTACTCAAATCCCTTCGCATAAGGTAAGTGGTTATTCTCTCCAAGAACTACCACTAGTTGTGTCTCAACACTAATGGTTTTGTATCTAGAACCCCACACCATCACTTCACAAGTGAATCCAAAGTCAACCTCATGTTGAACAAGGTTCTAAACATTTCCTTATTGCATTCCAACATACTTGGATGCTCAAGGTTCCTAACATTACTCTATGGCATTCCATCACACTTTGAATGCCTAAGAATTTTTCATACTTTTCATATATGTAAGTTGATAATTCTCTCTAAGAAATATCCCCAAAAGTGTCTCTTTACACCCAAAAAGGCTTGCACAAATGATCCCATCAAGTAGGGAATTTATTTAGCAACACATGCTAAATTACACTATTTGCCCTGCCTCAACACTCATATGCTCCCATCCTGGCGCTTAGGCGTGCAAACAATAGCATCACACAAAAATTCTCTGAAAGTTAGGCGCTCAGGTGCTCTGACACGGGCATCTAGGCACTGATTGTCCAGCAGCATGTGTAACACTTCTAGGTCGAGGGCGCTCAGGCGCTTTCTTCAGGGTGCCTAGACACTCGTTGCCCAGCATAGAAGCTGTAGAATTCTACAGAAACTATTACTGTTCCATTAAGGAACAAAACAAGATTTAGCCTCTCATGACCAAATTCTAGATAATTTCTAATCCCTATCATGCTCCCTAACATATTGGAATCATAAATCAATAACTCAACTCTTCAAACATGGAATTATCCAAAACCTAAAAGCTCCTCAAATAGGTATATGAACATCCATCAAGTAAAACAAGTTACCATGGTTTCCAATGAGTTGAAAACACTCTAACTCAACTCTTGGGATCAAGAACTAAGTTAAGAGTAAGGATTTGGTTTACCAAACCAAGAATTCCTCCAAGAAGCCTAAAGTCATTAAACATGAACAAAAAGGATAAAAGGACAGAAAACCCCTCCTCTTGTAGCTGAGATGAAGATCTTGAAGCATTGATCTTGCTCTTGGATCCTTCTTCAAGCTTGATCCTTGGTTCTCTAGCTTTTCCTCCTCCTTTTTCCTTATCCCCCATGGTTTCCCTTCTTCCCTTCTCTTTTCTTTCTTTTGTTTCTTGTTGCCGTGTGAGAAATGATAGAAGAAGTCAGAATTGGCTTCTTATAGCTAATCACTAAAAGGGTACCAAAAATTTCAATCTACTAAGAATACTTAGATTCCACCGAATCCAAGTTTCTAACTTCCAACAAATATAAAATAAATCCTAAGATTCATAGAATATCTTGTTGTACCATTATCACATTTTTCCATATATGTGACTAGTCAATCCAGTATTAAAACACACACCCAGTATGCTTAAAAATATTAAACTAATTTCGATTATCTTTAGATTTTAACTGTAGCATAATTCACACATTTGTGACCTAAAAATAAAGTTTTCACATTTATTTCCATTAACTAAGAAGTTTAAGTCATTTTCGGAGCTAATAACAACTATTTTTCACAAATAGTGTTACAGCAAAGTGATTAAATATGCTTAGAAAGTCACAAAATTAAACAAAAATGTTAAGTAGGTATTAGGCTACCTCTGTATTCATATACAAGCTTAACATGTTTTTCAGGGTATTACAAAGGGTACCAGTATGCACATCAATCTTAGTTTTTGCAGTTTTTAAGAAAGGACTACCTAAAATCTATGGTGGTTGGCTAGATACAAACTCATATTCCATGTTCAGAACATAAAAATCTGTTAGGAATATTAAATTATTTACCTTTACTAAAACATCCTCAAGTACTCATGCAGGATGAGTTGTGCTCCTATTTGTTAGCTAAATGATAACTCTGGTTGGCTTCAACTCTCCAATCTATAGATGTTCATAAATTGATTTTGGCATCACATTAATTGAGGCATCCAAATCCAACATTGCATGTGTAAACTGCTTATTGCCTATTATGCAAGGAATTGTGAATGTTTCAGGATCCTTGCATTTGGGAGGCATATTTAGTTAGATCAAGGCAAAAACATTTTTTCCCATGCTCACTTTCTCATTTCCCTTCAACCTTCTATTGTGAGTGCACAATTCCTTCAAGAAATTTGTATACTTCGAAATATGCTTTATTGCTTCTAAGAGAGGTATATTGACTTCTACCTTTCTAAAGGTCTCCATAATCTCCTTGTCTAATATCTATCTTCTTTGATTGAGACATTCTATTGGGAAAAGGAAGAGGAATGCTGAGAGAAGATTTTTCTATAGAATTTTTATTAACTTCTAAATTTTCTTCTAATTCTTTGCATGTTGTATATTCTAATGTATTGAATCTTCTGCAAAATTCTGTTTTGTTGGATCTGATTTTTTTGTACAATCCTACTGAACAATCTTTGGTTGGAGTTGGGTTGGACCACTCACTTCTTTACCACTTCTCAAGGTTATGACACTCACCTTGCTTCTTGGATTATTAATTGTTTGGGAGAACAATTGACCAGAACTTTAAGTCTTCAACTCATTGATGGAAATTGCAAGTTGACCAATTTGAGTCTCTAGTTATGAATGGTGGTCTCGGTTCTTTATTGAAACTGAAGGTTATTGGTTGCTAACTGCTTCACCAAGTCTGTCAAGTTAGGTTCTGAATTGTTACTTTGCTACATGGGCTGTTTCACTAGTTGTTGAAAATGTTGCTTACTCAAGCTTGCTGTATTATATCTGGTCTGCTGTTGTTGCTAAAGTTGGCCAGGATTGTTGCCATACCACAAATTGGGATGATCTCTCTATCAAGGGTTATATATGTTAAAATAAAGGTCATACTTTGGCTGCTGCTGCTATGGTCTGCAAGGAAAAATATCAGCCACTACTTCACTGTTTTCTTGGAGTGCAAGACACTGGTTTGTTGGGTGATCTGGTAAGGAACAAATTCCATAAAGTTTTGTTGGGGACTAAATTTGTTTTTGTCCCAATGCTAGTTGGCTAACCAACGAGGTCAGCTCCTCCAATCTGTTCTACATTCTTCGTTGATCAACATTAGAAACCCTTACTTTATTGATTCCTCTAGTTGAGGTAATGACTCGTGTGCCAAATTGTTGTGCATTTGCTATCATGTTTGCTATTAAATCTCTTAATGCAGCAAGGGTTTTTGCCACTAAAGCTTCTCTAGAGACAGCATCTACCATGCTTCTATCCATGGGTAAAAGTCCCCTATAAAAATACTGGATTAACAATTGGTCACTAATCTGGTGATGAGGATGACTTGCACATAACTGCTTGAATCTTTCCCAATACTTATGCAGAGTTTCTCCTGATAACTGCCTTATGCCGCATATATCCTTCCTAATGGCAGCAACTTAGGAAGCAAGGAAAAACTTCTCTAGGAATAACCTCTTCAGATCATTCCAGCATGTTATGGCAGCTAGCTGCAAGTAATACAGTTAATTCTTGGCTGTTTCATCTATTGAGAAGGGGAAGACTCTCAATTATTGATACCCAAATTTGTCCAAGTGATTTTTGGACGTACTATATTTTTCCTTTTTTGGTTTAGTCAAGTCTAAGCCTAATTGGTTAGAAAAATAATAAAGAGAGGAGTCCAAGACCAATGTTGAAAAAAAGAAAAAAATATTAATTTGTGTAAAAAATAAAACAATAATTGAAATATTTAGATGCAATTTTTGGTGGGATATTGAAAGAAATTTGAAGATAAAAATCTTAATTAAATCTCAATATTAATTTAAAAATATCCAATTTGGATTTTAACAACTAAAAGGATTAACAAGAATGGTCAGCAATTTTTAGACCAAATATGTGCTAAATTTTTAGCAGTAAAACATCTTCAAATCATTGATTTGTTCTTGATTTAAAGACTTAGTTCTTAACCCGAATAGGAAATAAGAAGACATGTTGATATTTTTAGCACCATTAAATTAAATTCCAAATCATTTGAGATAGCTTTTTGATTTACAAACAATAAATGAGAGGAAATTGGAAAAGATTTGGTGGCTAAATTAATTAAGACATCACTTGGCCTATAAATAAGAAAGCACCAAAGGTACTTGAAGACACATTTTTTTCTTTAAAAAAAATAATGCACTTTTTTCTTTTCAAAAAAATAACACTTTTCTTTTAAAAACAACACAACTTTGGTGAGCACACACTAATTACTTTTCTAAAGAAAAAAGATACAGAGAAAGTAGGGATTTGAGAGCGTTTTGTGGGAGGAAAAGGCAAATAAGGGCTCAAAGTTTCATCTTTTTACCTTTCAAAATCCCTATTTCTTATTAAGGTATGCCACCCATCTCTTCTTGATTATCTCTTTAGTTCATCACCTTGTTGTAATTGTTTTCTCACTAATCAAGTCAGAATGTAAAAACATGCATAAGCACTGGCTCATAGAACTACTGCCAGTGATGCTATTAGATCTCACCAAATGAGCTGGCTTGATCTAATTTTTTAATAAATAAATGAAATCTTTTTCTTACATCCAACTTTAAATATAACATCAAATAAAAATCAAATAAAATTTTGAAACACGGTCAATGATGAAAAAGTTGGGAGATGATCGTGGTGTCGATCATTTAAATTCTTCCTAAATATTCTTGAGGCTTATCTCTTTTGGATATCGCCAAGTAAGATAGCATGATCTAATTTTTCAAGAATTTTTTAATAAAACAAAATAAAAAAATGAATATGAGCAAATTTACAAATTCCTAACCTTTTGAATGTGGTGGATTAAAGCTCCTATGAAAATCTTTTTGAAAATCACATCAAAAGTCTCATTTTCACACAAAAAAATTATTTTCTTAAATTAAAGTCTTTTGAAATGAGGTTTTATTTGGCCATTCACTCTAAAGAATAAATATTTTCTTGAAGCAAATAAATAAATTTTGTTTGGTCATCTTTTTTTTTGAAATATTTTTAATAAAATATGTAAGCATTAATTCATCACTTTCATATTATATATTATGAGATTTAAATTTGTTCCATACAACAATGACTATTTAGCCACCAATTTTCTATTAAAGTTATTTATCACTCTTGATAATATGTTTGACAAAGTGGGACATGTTAAATAAAATAAAATAAAATAAAATATTTTACAAATAAATAATAAAGGACCAATTTAATTCATTTTAAAAGATAACACTAGATTAAATAAGTAATTATTCTTGGAACAAACGGCATAGAGTGCTAATACCTTCCCTACCCGTAATCAACCATCGAACCTAAACTCTAAAACACATATCATCTTTTAGGTATTTGATCGAACCTTTTCATTTTTAATGGATAAATCGATTGGTATCATCTCTTTTTCATTCTTGCATTCATTTGCAAGAATTCGCTGCTCCACATTACATTGTGCCAAGAGGGACGTTGTGACAACTTGGTGATTCCACTAGAGAATTTGAGGGTTACGCTGCTGTTTAATCTTTTATTATATTTTATCTTATTTTCTTTGGTCCTTGTTTGTCTCTTTTATTATCCTTGTATTTTGAATGTTATTATTGATTTTGTTTGAATGTTCCTTCACACACACTACACTTACACACACAAGCCCTATACCTGGGCTCGATACCTTGTAGGCTTAGATAGAGGGTTAAGTAGTGTTGTCTTGAAAGACCTTCCGTCTTCGTATAGGCACATGAAAACCTCTCACTCAAATTGAACCTTTTCCATTTGTAACCTATCTTAGGTGAGGATTAGGGACCTTACTAGCCAAAGTGTTGGTGACAGCAAGGACAACTTGGGGACCTTTCTTTTTTCCCACAAGAATAGGGGCAAAATAATGTCACCTTGAGAAACCTTCGATTTTTGTAAAGACACACGAAACCCTCTTACTTGAATTGAATCCTTTCCATTTGTAGCCTATCATGAGTGAGGATTGGGGACCTTTACTAGCTAAAGTGTTGGCGACAGTAAGGGCAATTTGGGACCTTAACCTAATAGGGGTCTAAAGCTTAACCTATCACTTAGAATAATCTTCGAGTCACCCATGTCCATAGAACCGATTCTTTAGAACAGGTATCCAACCTAGGTAACCTTATTTCATAGGACACTTGAGGAAATTTGTTGTGATATTGGCAAGTGCACCAAATCGCAAAAGTAATAAAGAATGAGTAAGATATTGTTCCCACGAGGATTATGTTGACAATTACTAAATTTGTTAAACTAACACTATTTGAGCTATCAAAATATAAGAATTGATAAGAATGTAAATCAAAAGAAAACACTAAAAGGAAAGTAATTAAAAATATCAAGAATAAAATTAAGGTGAAAGATAATGGTATCAAAGTGTTATGGTTCAGATTTCACTTGAACTCTTTTGATGCAATTTCAAATATTGGTTTAATCAAGTTCTATTTCAATGATTCATGGTCAAATTCCCAAAATTAATCAATATCTAATCTATTGGTATATTAATCCTCTTCACACCATTTAAAGTTAATCAATCCCTTAGTATAACCCCAAATAGAGAAGACTTTATAAAAATGAGGGAATTAAAAGTAAGACCACACAACCCACAACATCTATTCCTAGTGGTTGCATAAATTGTGGTGTTTATCACATGTTTTAGGTTTATGCACAATTTTTCCAAATCATACATAAATCCTAAAATCGTTCCCAAATTAATCAAGTTTAGAAAAGCATTAAGAGAAGAAATAAACACATAAATCATGAAATAGAAACTTGAATTAAACACAAAATAGAGTTTATATCATCAAAGATCAAGATCCATCATCACCTTAACAAAAGAAGTTTAGTTACACATTAAGAAAGAAGAAAACAAAGAGAAGAATTAGACAAACTCCATGGAAGATAGATATGAAGGTTGAAGAAAATCTCTAATCTTCAAGCCTAGATGCGCTCACACCAAATTAGAGTTTGTGTCGTCGCTTCTCTCTCTAATGGTTGCTGAATTCTCTGCTCAATGGCGTAACTTTTTCTATTTATAGATGAAAGACGCTGGTTGTTTACGCGCCTAGAGTGTAAATCAGTTTCTCTGTTGCATATTCTTTGCACACTGAGGCACTAACTTCCTAGCTTCTAAGTGCTGGGATACTAGAAAGATTGTTGATGTTCTGCCATAAGCACTGGCTCTTGGGTGCTGGACCACTAGAGTGTTTTTTTTTTGCTTTTCCTTTCTTGTGTAAGTCTCTAGTCTTTTTTCATGTGTATTTACTTATCAAAAACAAATAAAACACGTAATAAGAACACAATTTAAAATAATAAAAACATAATAAAACTGAGGATAGTTCAATAAAAAAGATTAAAAGATGATGAAAATCTTAAATTTGAATCGTAAAAATATGAATTTTTTTAAGGTTCATCACCTATCACTTGGAATAATCTTCAAACCACCTATGTCCATAGAACTGATTCTTTAGAACAAGTATCCAACCCAAGTAACCTTATTTCATAGGACACTTGAGGAAATTTGATGTGTTATTTTCCTTTTTAATTATCACTTATTTTCTATTTTACTAATTTCCTTTTTTTTAATGCTTTGCATTTGTATTCATGGTCTAATCTCAAAAAAATATTGCTAAATCTCAAATAGCCACTCAGATCTTCTCAAGAACATGGATAAGGGGAAATAACCTTCTCAACCAACGGCTACACCTGATATAAGTGAAATGGTGATACAAGAGTCAGAGCAAACCCATATGCAAGAAGGTGATAGCCTACCATAAGGATTGTCTATCCAATTGCCATCACTAGGAAAGCTTGACTTCGAGCAAATGGATTTGGACCCTCTAAAAGACGTATGGTCATGAATGACAAGGAAGGAAAAATTTAACTCAAAGTACAGACTCATAGCATATCTTTTGTCCATCCCAATGGACATTTCGATGGTGAAGGCTTTGCTACATTTTTGGGATCCTTTTAATTGTTGCTTCACATTCCGACAATTTGATATGGTCCCTACAATTGGATAATACACTAAATTGCTCAATCCAAAGGGTGTATCTAAAAATAAAGTTTATCATTATGAGCCGAAAGTAGCACCAAAGAGGAAGCTATCCAAACTAATAAGGGTCCTGGTGGTTGAATTGAAAAAGCACATGAAGGATAACGATCGAGGTCTGGATGTAGTTTACTTGTTGAAGTTGGTTCAGAGCAATGTTGACAATGATTAAGGAATGGCTTTGTTAGCCTTAGCCATTTATGGGTTGATAATTTTTCCAAGGGTGAAAGGTGAAATAGACGGATAGGTTATCAAGTTGTTCAAACAAATAAAACATGGCGTTGACTCAGTATCATCAATTTTGGCTAAATCCATCAGATCCCTAAATTTCTACAGGTATTGCAAGAAAGGTCAATTTTGATGATGTGTTTAGTTGCTAAAAATGTCTGGATGATTAGTTACCTTCCGACCTTAGAATGCTTCCAATACCCAAATTTCAAATGGAGCATATATCATCCTTTGTTCCGCAATCTTCTTCAAGAGTATAGCAACTCATAATTGCCATCCATGACCCTAAAGAGAAACTAGTGGATTAGCTATTTCTTTGAAATGAAGGAAGTGGTTTGGAAAGTTCTGTGGATGCTATTCACTTCTACCATATGCGGAGAAAAACCATGGGTTTCACTCATAGGCCCTTGGGGAGTTATGACTAGTTATGCCCCGACCATGGCCAGAAGACAGTTAGTGTCGAAACAATTTGTTCCAATGACACATGGGTTTTCAGAATTCGAGTTCACCTATACTGATGAAGGACCTAGCCAGAAGATCAAAGAGGCATATGAATCTTGGAAGGACATACGATATGTGAAAGGTCCTGTTTCTAGTTGCGCTACTTCAAGTTACTTGATATGGCAGGAGATTGAGAGAAAGGTGTCACGTTCTTTGGGCAACTATTGGAGAGAAAGATATGCAACTTATATCACTTAATTAGAAGAATGAAGCTCTACAATTGCAGATGCATATTATGAATTCTAGATTAGAGGTCAGTCGTGGGATAACTGCTCATTTGTGGGTGGAAAAAGCTTCATCACCTTCTCTCCTCCGTTACAACATAGGTCGTTCCAATCCCGGATGAAAATCTTCCAAAATGCTAAGGAGAAAGGTCCAATTAAAATGCTTAGGACTAGAAAGTGGAAGACTCCTTTCCATTTCTTCTTTAAGGGAGCAGTTCCAGAAGTTGCACAAAAGGGTTTCTTTGACAGAGCTGAAGTGGGCAAATAGGTTCTTTCAAAAGAAAAGACTGCTAGATTGGTTTCTGCATCGTGATTGTAGATAACCATTTGCAAGGCATCATTTCACGTAGTGGTGGTGAAAGAGGTGCAATGGAGACCTAGCTGATCTTCTATTGTTGTGTAATAAGCCCTTTGGGGAGTTGGCTTAGGAAGGGTCAGGTCAAGTGCCACGTCAACACAAAGAGTTCATGTGGATGCTTCGTCAGCAAGAAAGGAAACGTTAGTGTATCATAGTAAGCAAGATGCGAGTCAACATGTGGGTCAAACTAGATCGTGGGTGAAATTGGATTCAGATTTGGAGCAAGTGCATGAACAACATGCATAAAGCTCTGACAGCGCGTGGGGGCACATGGCTGGTTGTCCGCCGACCAAATTTGTGTGGAAAGCAGATCGGCAGCCAGCAAACATAGTGGTATCGGCGATGTAAAAAAATGAGGTCAGAAAGGGCAAAAAACAAGAGGTGGCAGCAATGCTATGATGAAGAAATAGTGGAGATATGGTAGAACCAGCAGAGAATAGGGAGCAACAGAGGAATTCTAACAGGGATCGAGAGCATAAGCTTCTGATACTATGTTAGAAGCAGGAACGAAGAACAAAAAAGGACTAAATATACTTTATGTTTTTTTGAATGTGTGTTAAGTACGATGATCTTTACACTTATTTATAGGCCTAAGACTATACATAAGGTAAGTACGATATACATTATTAATATTTTACATATGCTACATATTTTACACATGACACACATTTTACATGTGACTCACAATTTTCATATTTTACACACTAACATAAAATGTGATTCATTCTCCATATTTTACACACTAACATTTATTATTACTTTACCTATCAATATTATTTAACGAAAAATCGCATTTTACAACTAAAAGTTGTTTTTTTCTTTGGTTATGATTATTCTTTCGAGAATAGTAAGTATTCATAAATTTTTAAAAAACATTACATCAAACTGAAATATAACACTAAACAATTCTTCTTTCAATTCAATTTTGTTAGAATTAATCAAATTCAAATAACTACTTCATAATTTCAATTGGTTGTAGCTCACAAGAATCATTATATAATTCTAACTTTATCTTACTTAGATACAATCAATTGTGTAACTTTAATATGAAAAACATTTGTTTGATTATGATTTTAAGGTTAATAACTTATTTTGTAATATGAAAGCTGGATATTACTCCATCCAACTAAAGTTAAGTAACATCAAACCAAGACAATAACTCTAAGAGATTGGCCTAATGATAAACGAACATGTAATGTATAGATAGATATACGATCATAGATTCAAATATCAAATATATTAACCGTAACCTTAACGTGTATAACTTGTCTTTAACCAAATTAGGGAGAAAAAATAATCAAAGTCTGCACAAACTGACCCTTATATTATCTGACTGCAATAAAAAAAATATATATTCACACTTAGTTGTTTTAATAAACAATGGCACAAAGTTAAAAACTCAATTAACACGTTACAACATTCTTCAGTAATATATATATATATATATATATATATATATATATATATATATATATATATATATATTTAATCTAGTGAGAGAAATTTTTATTGTGAGAGGGTGAGAGAAGTAAATATTGATCATATAACCATATATAGATGGTCAAAATTAAAAATTACTTAAAGGTCACGTGACTATTTAAAAAAATTACATACATTTATATTTTAATATTGACCGTTCATATAAGATTTAATGGTTAAAATTTACTCCTCTTACCTCTCATAATAAACACTTCTCTCACTTAATAGACATCCTATATGTATATTACTAATTCATAAAAGCCCTATCACATTTTCATGAAATTGAATGGGTAAACCCACAACGCACGACTAATTATGAGTAATCAAGACCAAGAATTCAACTAAAGGAAAGGGATAAAAGCATATTCATTTGATTCAATAGAATCACTCGGGTTCAACCCGTCGGGTTAACTAAATCAATTCGAGGATTGAACTTATATTTTTTTTTCATCTCTATATATTACTACTTCTTTTTAAAAAAAATAAAAGCCTATAAATATCACATTTTCATGATTATTTTAAAAAAATTTTGAATGGGTAAACCCATTATTATTTATTATTTTTTATAGTATTTATTGATTTTTTATATAATTTTTTTATGAGTAATCAAGACCAAGAATTCAACGAAAGGAAAGGGACAAAAGCATATTCATGAGATCGCGAGTTATCAAACCCGATTTATCAAACCCGATTTATCAAACCCGATTTATCTTTATATATTTGATGATAATCTTCTATGAGATCATACGAAATACAATCATAGACAAGATTAAAGGAGTCTCCCATCCCATTCTACACAAACTACTAAATAACAGTAAAATCTTTTTTTTTTTTTGGTTGAATAGCACTAAAAATTTTTATTTTGATATTTTTAAATAATTAAAAATTTATAACACGCAACTATCATTTTCCTAAACGGTTACCGAAACAACTTGTTCATCTGTGTCTAAGGTTTCTTTTACCGCTCTCTGTCTGTCTTTGTCACACTTATCATTTACGATTTAGTTCGTGCTACTACTACCTTTCCAGTGCCACTCACTGCCAACTCTTTCTGATAATTCCACTTCAAACCTTGTTCAAAGACTTTATATTAAACCGTTGGCCACCGCATTCCAGCACTCTCACACTAAAGTCCCCTCTCGTTGCAGCGTTTGTTTGTTTGTTCTTCTAAGGTCTCTCATAATTGTCTTGTTGTCTTCATTTATTTCCTCGAAAATCGTTAGTTCTTTCTCTTTGCTGTGTTGACCTTGTGGCTTTGTCTCAATCTTGTCCACCATAGATTGTCCACTTCTAGTGTATGTATCTCAGTTAAATGTAACTGCAATCTCTTGTTCTTCTTCTTCTTTGGTGTGCTCCAATCTGCTCTTGTTCCTTTATTTGAGGCTCCTTGCAGGAAAAAGTAATTTTGACTTTAGATTAAGGTACCCTTTTGCTTTTCAATTAATGCCCAAATCCTCAAAAGTGTTCTGAACCATTCCCATCATGGTTTCAGTCATGGAATCTCGTTAATCTTGCCAGATACCCCATCTGGGTCTAGCTGCCTCATCTTTGACCCTTCTATTCTGTTGATGCTCATTCTTCTCAAGTGCTTCTAAACTATAGCAAATGTAGGTTGTGATGATGGGTTTTCGTTAATTTGTTCAAAGCTACGGCTTCAGAGTTAATATTTGATTAACCACAGTTTGAGTGTGTGCAAGTGTACCATATAACTGGAATGCTGCCATTCTGCTTCTACTGGATTGTTTCTGGGTGCAAGTTTGGTCTCCCTGGATAGCATATGGAGGGCTTCTCTGGTAATCTCGAAAAAGGGGTGGTTTTGGATCTAGGCTTTGTCATGGCTGAACGCTAGTCTTCAGTTTCAGCTTTGTTGGGAGTGTTTATTCTTCTTGTTAACTATTAAAAAAAAAAAAATCGCTGATACACTTTGAGTTTAGCTTGGATATGTAATCCTAGTGATTTTTGTTCAATTACTGACTCGTTCTTTTGTTACTCATAACCATATATCCTGAAGTTTTTCATAAATTCTTTGAAATGTAAATTCTTCAACTGGATTCATTTAATTTTCTTCATCAAGAGCCTGATGTGCTACAACAAACCAACAAATGAGTATACCTTCTTCTTGCTTTCCTGTTTAGGATGGTATGTAGGATTCTGGTCTCCCTGCCCGGAGTTTTATAGATATTTTCACATATGAAGCTTTAATCACTATTTTACCTCTAGAACTCCCTAGAAGTGAGTCAACATCTTCCAATTACATCTTCTGCTTCATTTTTCCCCCTATAAACCAAAACTTAAGATCAGTATTAATTCCTTGGTATTCCAAGACTTTCATGGAAGAAACATTTGTACCCTTACGTGGGATTAAGAATGACCTCAAAGCAAGAATTCTGTGCTACAAACAAGATTGGACTAGTGGATTCCAAGCGGGTATCAGGTTTGTGATATAAATTTGCTGATTCTGATATTACAATTATAATCTGACTAGCAGCCTCAAGTTTTTAACCAGAAGTCCCTCCCCCTTCTCCCCCCAAATTTAATCATACCTGTTGCATACAAAATTAAAGTTTTACTTTTGAAATACCAGCAAGAAAATTTGTCAATGATTTAATTTTGATGTTGTGTTTTATAGGATCCTTGCCCCAACTACATACATATTTTTTGCTTCAGCAATTCCTGTTATCTCTTTTGGGGAGCAACTGGATAGAAATACTGGTACAATAATATTTTTAAGGTTCACTGTCCTTTTGGTATTTTAGTCATTGTTTGCTAAGAAATGCATCATTGGTTATCTTATACAGATGGAACTCTCACTGCTGTGCAGACTCTTGCATCAACAGCACTCTGCGGTATTATCCACTCAATCATTGGAGGACAGCCTCTCCTCATACTAGGTGTAGCTGAGCCAACAGTTCTGATGTATACATTCATGTATAACTTTGCAAAGGATCGAAAGGATTTGGGACACAAACTATTCCTTCCTTGGACTGGATGGTATCTTTGGAGCCCCTTAAGTGGTTATTTTTTATCAAGGGAATTACTGGTGAATTGAAGTAACTTTCTCAAATTTTTTTATTATATTTTTATTTTTATTTTTTAGGGTGTGTGTTTGGACTGCCCTGTTGCTCTTCTTGCTGGCCATTCTTGGTGCATGCTCCATAATCAACAGATTCACACGCCTTGCTGGTGAACTATTTGGTTTGCTAATTGCAATGCTCTTTATGCAGCAGGCTATAAAGGTGAGTATGCATCAACCATTAACCATTTTTCTTGAGTAATCTGCAACTTGTATATGTGATTCACAAATAGGAACCTTCCATTTACAATTATCTAAAATGAAACTTCAGTTTAATAATAAGGTTAATAATCTCCATTTTAAAGGGACTTGTTGAAGAGTTTGGTGTACCCAATACCCACAGAGAAAGTACCAATCCGATTGCACTCCAATCCTCTTGGCTGTTTGGCAATGGAATGTTTGCCTTGGTTTTATCATTTGGCCTTCTTTTTACTGGACTACAAAGCCGCAAGGCTAGATCCTGGCGTTATGGGACAGGTATTGATCATACTTCTGAATTATGATCTAAAAATTCAGTAGGGAATTTGATTTGCATTGCAAGATAGGCTGCAAGTTTGTGATGACTTAGATAAATCACTTTCATGTCATCAGGTTCTTGTTCTGCAGTTTGTTTCCTTTTTCTCCCATTAATCAAATATTGCCTTACTTAATGCATTCTTCTGGTTTGTTTTTGCGGTAAAAGTTGCTTGACTTATCAACATTTTCATTCTTCTAAAATATGGTTATGTTATAGGTTGGCTACGGGGATTTATAGCTGATTATGGAGTCCCACTAATGGTTCTTGTGTGGACTGCTGTGTCTTACATACCCGCCAATAAGGTTCCAAGGGGAATCCCAAGGCGACTTTTCAGTCCAAATCCATGGTCTCCTGGTGCATACTCAAATTGGACTGTTATCAAGGTGACTCTGATTATTTAATGTGTATATTATTCTCTTAGTACACTGGATAATGTCACTATATGGAAAGCCACATTCTAGCTTTGTCACCAGCAAAGCAAGCATGGCTCGATGCTGACTTTTTCTACATTTTGCAGGAAATGTTGGATGTGCCCCCCTTATATATTATTGGAGCATTTATACCAGCAACTATGATTGCTGTGCTTTACTACTTTGATCACAGTGTTGCGTCGCAACTTGCGCAGCAGAAGGAGTTCAATCTAAGAAAACCCTCATCTTATCATTATGATCTGCTTCTCTTGGGCTTTTTAGTACGTAATTTCTTTGAAATACTTGGAAATTCAATTGCAATATTGGTGAATGGCAATAGATAATCTGTTTTTACTACATCTAGCAAATATTTTCCTTTTAAATTCTTATTCATATTGCTGGCCAGACCGTATTGTGTGGGCTTATTGGAATCCCTCCTTCCAACGGTGTGATTCCACAATCTCCAATGCATACGAAAAGCTTAGCTACTCTAAAACATCAGGTAATATAATTTTTACTAACCTTTGAATACGGTATATCTCAACTGTTAATCCTGGATGCTTCTTTCCTGCTAGTTTCTTTGTTTTATTTTGTTGGACAATTTTATTTTATTTTCCAGATTTTCCAGAGCCTAACCATCTTATAGTTCTGCTTTGGATTCATTCAGATTTGTAATTGAATGATTATAACTGTCTTGGATGTTGTTCTTATTTCTTCTCCTCATCTGATTATGCATGCTACTAGTGGACAATTACTTCATTCTTGTACATCCTACCTATGATTTGTTGCTCCCTGTAGACAAATTGTTATCATGGATATTTGTTTTGTTTGGAATAGCTTTTACGGAATAAGCTTGTATCTACTGCACGAAAAAGCATGCGGAAAAATCTGAACCTGAGTCAGTTATACCAAAGCATGAAAGAAGCATATGATGAAATGCAGACTCCATTGGTTCACCAAATGCCATCTACCCTGGTAAATGTTATCCTAAGATTTCCAATTGATTTGAAATTAGTGATCTTGTTTCTCCTTTATCCTTTGTTTTGTTCATCAAGCAGGGGCTGAAAGAGCTGAAGGATTCTACCATTCAACTGGCTTCAAGTCATGGATACATTGACGCCCCTGTTGATGAGATTGTCTTTGATGTGAATAAGGATGTTGATGACCTTTTGCCAATTGAAGTTAAAGAGCAGCGCCTCAGCAATCTACTGCAGGCATTGATGGTTGCGGCTTGTGTTGGTGCTATGCCTCTTTTGAAGAAGATACCAACTTCAGTGCTTTGGGGTTACTTTGCGTTCATGGCAATTGAAAGCTTGCCTGGAAATCAGTTTTGGGAGAGAATTTTGTACCTTTTCACTGCTAAAAGTCGAAGATACAAGTATATCTATACTCATAGTCAATTTTGTCATTGCCATACTTCTAGGACTCATGGATATAAATACTGTCCAAAAATTCCCTCCTTTGTCTGCTTCCTAATTCTACTGCATAAAGAGCATGAATCATTTGTTTGTTTTTTTTGAGAATTCCACTACCTGTTTGTTTTTTTTTTTAGTCAAGATTTGTGGATGGTAAGTTGGTAACTGATTTCATTTGTGCATATGCATAGAAAACTACATATAGATACTTGTTAATGTTAACATATATCTCTCTGTGCTCTCGTGCACATTTAGCTTTAGCATTCCATTTTAAGAGGTAGAAGATGATGATGAACCTTTTTCTTTTCCTACTTTTCTAGACTGCTGGAGAAATACCATGCCACCTTTGTTGAGACCGTGCCCTTCAAAACAGTTGCCATGTTTACCATATTCCAGACAGCTTACTTGCTTCTCTGCTTTGGCATAACCTGGATACCAATTGCTGGGGTCCTTTTCCCAATGTTAATCATGCTTCTTGTCCCGGTAAGGCAATATATTCTTCCTAAATTTTTCAAAGGAGCCCATCTTCAAGAGTTGGACGCTGCAGCATACGAGGAAGCACCTGCCATTGCTTTCAACATGTCCTTTGAAGTAAGTAGTTTGAACCCTGTTAGTTTGACCATTATCAGATTGGTACAAAAATGATGTGGTCTTATATTGCATATATCTGTCAAAGCTCTTGTTCACAGTTTAATGTCTATATACCTGTTAGGATCCAAGTAGTCAGGCAACAGTCAATATCAGTGGTGGGGAAATTCTTGATGAAATTATTACAAGGAGTCGTGGAGAGATCCGCCGCACTCAAAGCCCCAAAACAACAAGTTCAACTCCAACTTCAGTTGGAGATATAAGACCTGCTAATAGCCCACAAATATCACGAAGGATTCCCAGCCCTCGAGTAAGTGAATTGAGAGGGGAAAGCAGCCTAGGACCAACTGGGAAGGAGACCATGTTAAAGCAAACTCCTAGTCCACGTAAATCAATTCTTGGAAATGATACAAATGGTTCACCTTCAAGCTAAATTGTATCTTAAAGGCCGATCATAGTTGTAAGTGATGCTCTAGGGGTCATGAGCTTGATTTATGTAACAAAAGGTCTTCTTCTCGATGTCTTTCTTTTCTTCTTGCTAACCTTTTACCATAGAGTTTGTTGTTTGACTACATTATTCCTTACAATATAAAATGGGCAGGGATATTTTCACGTTGATGGAAAGATGCTGTTGGATGTTAGTAATGTTGCTGTCTTTTGGCTTTTAGTTTTATGCAGTTTTCGTGTTTTTTTATAAATAAAAATAAAAATAAAAAACTATGAAGGGATTTGGAGATAAAGAACATGATAAATATTTATGTTACAGTCCTTGGCTAAATAAAGCTTTGCATTCATAAATGAATAGTCGGCGGTCAATCACAAACCTTGCCTTTCTGCTGATTTATTGCCAAATTTACTGTATATGTTTTGTGACATATGTAAAATTATATAACCAAAAGTGCAGAGACCATTTAAGTTTGGAAGGGCTTCAAACAAGTTGCTTACTTTTCGTTTTTCCTTTCATTATGTTCTTGTAAAATTACCGATAATGTTGGGATTTGTTGGTGCAAAATTTCTAGCATACATTTGTTCATTCTTTGACTGTAGCTAGGCGGGACTTTGATGTCTATATACGCACATATTGGATCATTTTTATATTTATTTATGCTAAAGTTTCCCTGGAGAAGTATTGATTTAAATATAGTGACGATGAAGGCATATACACAAGGCCATGATATGATGTGTTAGCTAAGCGTTTGCTTTTCCTGGTTAGAGAACAAAAGTCTTGAAAGCATGAGTATGTAAGCCGACAACCTCTGGCCCTACACCTTTCATATCAATGTAAACCCCTTTCCTTATAAGCACCAAGCAGTCCTTTCAAAGCTGTAGACTGACTTGCGTCTAGTTCTGCCTTTCAATAATGGCTTGAGGATAGTAAGTGAAGAGTTGAAGGAAGCAGCCATTTTTATTTGCACTCCTTGGCCCATATGGTTAGAGATGTCAGTAATTACTAGAAACGCTGTCGCCCCTGCTGATGGCTGGGTGAGGCAATGAGGCCATTGAACTTCATGATTACAGGCGTTTGAGAGAAAGGCGTGGTTCAAAATCTGTTTTGCATAATTGTAACACGTTATCTTTACATACACTTACAAAAAGTTAAAAAGATGATATGTTTTTGTGATAAGTGGGTTTAGTGAGATTTATTTTTTCTCTCTAACTTTTTATTTTTTGTGTGTAAAGATGACGTGTTACATCTGTTTACACACAAGAATATCTCATATTATGTTAAATTAAATGTATCGTGTGATAAGCTTGTGACTTATCTTATTAGTTTAATAAGTAATTAAATTAAGTTAATGAGTTAAACTCTTATTGGGTAAAATAGAAAGAACAAATTTGTAATTATAGTAACTACTAATTTAACGAAAGTTAGCAGTATTTAAGAAACAATTTATATGAAAAACTCAAGGTCTGTTCTTGGCCGTCATAGTTTCTTCTTCCCTCACTATCATTAAAGTAGAAGAAATATAAAGAAAAAGGAAAATGAATAGAAAGTGAGTTTTGAGATCTCTCTAATGTTCTAGGAATACAATCCACCAATTATTTATACATAAAAGTTAGTATGTTAATACTTTTGCATTTTTGTAGAAATCATGAATTTTAAGATCCTTATGTTTAAATAGCAGTTTTTATATTAAGATCTTTAGAAAAGTTATAAACTTGTAGACATTAGACATCATTACTAAGAATGTCCCTAGATCATAGATCATGAATTTAGAACACCATATTAATAATCAAAGGCGTACCTCTTGTAGACATCTTGTTCTTCTTTGGTTTTCAATTAAGAAAAGACTAATGATTGTACACATTTTATGGACTACAGGAATCAGGATCTTCCTCTCTTTCTCCTCTCGCTTTTGGATGAGGCAATAGTAGTTTGTGAGTGAAAGATCATGTCTCTATCTTTAAAAGGCACACATATATATAGAGGGAGTGGAGAGGGGACTTGCCCTTTCGTTAAAGAGTTGTCTTGTTCTATCCATCATGGAAACAAGCAACCGGGCCTCACACATTTTCAAGCACACATACTATTTGAACTCAAAGTCCAATATGTGATTTCTAATAGACCCATTGATCACAATATAAATGGATTCCAGGAAACAGCAGGTTACCATTCAACCAGTTTTGACAAACAAACAAATCAATAGAAGTCCAAAATCATAAGAAAATTTCTAACATTCTTCCACTTGGACAACATTGATTCAGTTTAATTTAACTCAAAAGGATTTCAAAAATAAATAAATATATAAATAAATATATAGGTACTTTTATAAATTCTTTTTGAAAAGAAAAAAAATTATGGTTGAACAATTGTGGTCACTAAAATAACCTAATTATACTCACATTAAACATGATCAAAGAATTCAATAAAACTATCAATTAAGAGCCATAAGTGATAGATAAACTATAAGAGTCTAATTCACCAATGACTATGTAACTAATAATCTTATAGCCATGATCATAATTCAAGTGTGCTAGTGTAGATACATATCATAGCTTAGTTTGTGATCATTTACCTTTTAAGCTAATGTGTATAGATCCAACATTGTGTTTTCCCAAGAAAACACAACCAATCTCCCCAAGGAGATTATAAACATGTTTATCATTAAATACCATTTTCTTCAAGAAAATTAAACATCTTGAGATAATACAACAATAAAACTGTACGATAATCATTATAACAATGATATAAAAAATAAACATGCACATAATTTTATTAAATGAGCATTCCATAAGTTCAATGTAACAAGTATACAATAAATGACAACTCCCACTAATCAATTATATCAAAGGATCTTAAAATACCCATGTTCTCAACATGTCTCATAAACACTATGGGTCTAAGTCCTTTAGTTAGGGGGTCAGCAAGCATCTCATCAGTAAAAATATGCTCAACAAGAATATCTTCACTATCAAACATTTCTTTCACCACCAAGAATTTGATCCTTATATGTTTAGAGGCAGAAGTGGTTCTATTATTTTTAGTGAACAAAATAGCAGCTCAATTATCACAATAAATTTTCAATAGTTTAGAAATAGAGTCAACAATACCAAGAGCAAAAATAAAGTTTCTTAACCACATAGCATGTGAAGCTGCACCATACAATGCAACAAACTCAACTTGCATTGTGTAAGAAGCTGTCAGAGTTTGCTTTATGCTTTTCCAAGATATAACTCCTCCGGCTAGCATGAAAATGTATCCAGAAGTTGATCTGTCATCATCTATACATCCATCAAAGTCTAAATCAGAGTAGCCAATGACATTTAAATCATCCACATTCCTGTAAACAAGCATGTAATCTTTTGTCTTCTGCAGGTACCTCATAACTTTCTTAACAGCTACCCAATGAGCATGTCCTGGATTAGATAGATATCTGCCCAATACACTAATAGTGAAAGACAAATCAAGTCTAGTGCACACCTGAGCATACATAAGGCTACCAACTGCACTAGCATAAGGCACATTTGTCATGGAACTCCTCATTATCATTCTTAGGGCATTGTTCCTTATTCAACTTGTCTCCTTTGGTAACAGGAACATCACCAAGCCTACAAGTTTCCATATTATACCTTTTAAGAACACGATCAATATAGGCTCTTTGAGATAAACCCAAAAGGCTACAACTCCTGTCTTTATGAATTTCAATGCCCAAAACAAAAGAAGCTTCTCCAAGATCTTTCATATCAAAAGTAGCTGATAACATATCTTTGGTCTTAACAAGTAGATCATAACTGTTGCTGGCAAGTAAAATATCATCCACATAGAGAATAAGAAAAATGAATTTACTCCCACGCACCTTAAGATATATGCATTGATCTACCTTATTCTCCACAAAGCCCATAGAAGAAACAACTTCATCAAATTTAATATACAATTGTCTAGAAGCTTGCTTCAAACCATAAATAGATTTCTTCAATTTGCATACTATATGTTCCTTTCCATTTTCTATAAAACCTTCTGGTTACTGCAAGTAGACCTCTTCATAAAGATCTCTATTCAAGAAGGTTGTCTTTACATCTATCTGGTGCAACTGCAAATCATAATGAGCAACTAGAGCCATAATAATTTGGAAAGAATCCTTAGAAGAAACAGGAAAAAAAGTCTCTTTGTAGTCAATTTCCTCCTTTTGAGTGAATGCTTTTACCACCAATCTTGCTTTAAAGCGCTTCATATTTCCTTTAGAATCTTTCTTCGTCTTAAACACCCATTTGCACCTAATAGGCTTAATACCTTTAGGAGGTTCCACAAGCTCCCATACATCATTATGATTCATAGAGAGTATTTCATCATTCACTGCTTCAATCTAATTATCAGATAGAGCACTAGAAACTGCTTCCTTATAATTTTTTGGATCTGATATGTACCCAACATTAATATCTTCTAACATGCACCCAATATTAATATCTATCTCTCCCAGAAAAGTATAGTAACCATCAAGGTTGACCGGTCTTCTTTCTCTTTGAGATCGTCTAAGAGGAAGAATCTCAACAAGATGTTCAGGAGTTGGCGGCGGTGACTATTCTATAACTTCTTGTTGTGGTTCCTCATCAACCCTTTCAAATGACTTATTGATAATTCTTTCTTATATAATAGGAACAAGTACAATAACCTTTTCTCCATTAGAACTTGTGCCCTCATCTATAGTAACATCAGAACTTCTCACATCATTCTCAAGGAATTTGACAGTAATTGCTTCAACTATTTTTATTCCACGGGTAGGGCAGTAGAATCTGTAGCCTTTAGCATTGATAGGATAACCAATAAAGTAACACCTGGTAGTTTTAGGACTTAATTTTGATGCAGTAGAGTCATAGATTTTCACCTCAGCGAGACAACCCCACACACGAAGATGACTAAGGCTAGGTTTTCACCCCTTAAACAATTCAAATGGAGTTTTGGAAATAGACTTTGAAGGCACTCTATTTAGTATATATATGGTTGTTTTAAGGGCTTCTCTCCAAACGAAATTAGGTAATTTGGGCTAACTCATCATAGACCTCACCATATCCATTAAAGTGCAATTTCGCTCTCAGCTACCCCATTTTGTTCAGGAGTCCCTGACATAATAAATTGGAAAACTATTTCACAGTCCTCAAGGTATTTAGCAAAAAGTCCCTTAAATTGTCCAGTCTCACCATGTCTACTATAATATTCACCACCTCGGTCCAACCTTACTATTTTTATTCTTCTATCACATTGATTCTCAACCTCGTTTTTAAAAATTTTAAACTTTTATAAAGACAATAACTTATCATTTATCAGGTAAACATAACCAAAACGAGAAAAGTCATCAATGAAAGTAATAAAATATTTACTCCTACACAAGGTTGGTTTCAAAGGACCACAAATATCTGTATGAATTATTTCTAAAAGTTCTTTACTACATATAGAACCTCTTCTACTTATCTTGGTCATCTTTCATCTTATACATCTACACAATCCCCAAAATCTATAGAATCAAGTGAATGTAAGATATTGTCCTTTATCAACCTATTAATCATATCCTCTTCTTGTACGCAAACAGATATTAAGGTATTTGTCGCGACCGGAGAATCGCGGTGGGAAACAGCAACTCGAAAGGATTTTAGAAATATGACAATGAAAAATGGAGTCGCCACCAATTTTATTTGAATTTGAAAAAATTGGAAAACCTTTCTTTGAAAATGGTCTTTAGAACCAGATTGGATTCGGGAGTCGGTTATGCTTAGGGAAGGGTGGAAACTTAATCCCACTGCACCCCTAACGCACCCGTCCTAAGACGGTACCTTAGATTAATTGTGTAAATTATTAACAATCCTTAGGAATATTTATTTTACCCTTTTTACAAAACATTGTAACTAAAAAAAAGGAAACCACACAATTATGAAAATTTAATTTTGACTTCACAGAAATGAAATTCTGCTCCTACGTATCCCCTGGTGCAATGGGGAACTCAAAGTTACGTAGTTCTTTAAAAAATATTTGTGGGTTGGTTGATTTTATTTGAATTAATTTTTGAAATTTGAATTAACAAGCCGTCGCGGCTCAGTTATTCAAATTAAGGATTAAATAGGTGAAGCTCGCGTCACGCTAGAGACGTCACCCACTGATTATCGAGTTTGTTACGAAATTTTATTTAAGATTATCAATTAGCGATTTAACTTAAAAAAAATGTAAATCATCAAGCTGTCGCAACTCAGATGTTTACAAAATATAAGGGTTAGCAAGCTGTCGCAACTCAGGTAACCCATTTTTATTCCTTTTTTAAAAAAAACTTTTTAATTATTTCTTTGTTTATCATTTTTAACTCCCAAAATCTAGCCCAACAAACTGATAATAAATGAAATAAAAAAGAACAAGGAAACGTGAAAAGAAAACAAAGAAACAGATAACCCGAAATTGGAGATGCAACAGTAAGGACCTCGTTTACGACCAGATTAGCAGGGGAGGGTGGCTGACTTCTTTGGTTCGACAGTCGAATTATTTTCTGAAGTCCGACGGTCGGGAATTGCCTCTGACGGTCGAGAACTGGTTCCTGTGGTCCGACGGTCGAGAGCTGGCCTCTGAGGTTCGACGGTCGGTGGAAAAATGGATTTATTTGGGTTTGGAAGGCTGAAGGTCGATGAGGGGAGTGGAGCTTACGGTTCGACAGTCGAATTGGAGAATATAGGTGGTTTTGCTTTTGGGGTCCGACGGTCGAATGTGATGGAGTTTAGTTGATGGTATGAAGGTTTGGATGGCTTGTCGGTGAGAGGAGTGGAGCTCACGGTTCGACGGTCGAATTGGAGAATGTAGATGGTCTTGCTTTTGGGGTCCGACGGTCGAATGTGATGGAATTTAGTTTGAGTTCGACAATCGGAACGGGGGAAGGATATGGCTCTTTGGATTTCGACGGTCGAAGAGGGATTCAGGAGTGGTTGTTAGTTCGACGGTCGGGTATAGAGGGATTCAGGAGTGGTTGTTAGTTCGACGGTCGGGTATAGAGGGATTCAGGAGTCCGACGGTCGGTTGGTTGAAGGGAAGGATCTGACCTCTGGGGTTTTGACGGTCGGAGAGGGGGTCGGTGATTCGACAGTCGGTTGAAAGGCTGATGGCTTCTGTGCAGTCCGACGGTCGGATGAGAGGATGGATTCGACGGTCGGCTGGGAGGTTGGTGGATGGTGATGGAGTTTGGATGGGTTGTCAGTGAGGGGGTAGTAGTTGGTGTGGTTCGACGGTCGAGTGAAAGGATGGATTCGACGGTCGAGTGAGGGGATGGATTTGGTTTGAAGGATTATGGCCCGACGGTCGGTTGGGATGTGGTCTTATGGTGGCAGAAGGTGATGAGAATGGGGTGAAGTTTAGAGGATCTGGGATTCGACGGTCGGTTGGAAGGCTGATAGCTTCTGTGTGGTCCGACGGTCGGTTGAAGAGGGGTCTGGCTTTGTGGGGTTGTCAAAATGAGGTGGTGAACGTTTGTTGGCTTCACGTGGTGGCTGCTACGGTTTGGTGGGGTTCATGGTTTTGGGTTTATTTGGTTGGCTTAAAGATGGTGATGATTTAGTGGAATAGAAGTGAGCTCACAGTGGAGAGAGGACGAAGGTTTAGGTCGCCAGGAAGAGATGCTTTGCTGTATGGACTCTTTGTTTGTGTGCTTGGGATTTGGGTTTCTGCTATGAGTGGCTACGGTGGAGAGGGGAAGTTAATGAGAAGGGAGATGTGGTTATGGTTTTTGAGGTGAAGGGAGAGAGAGAACGTGGAGATGGAGTGGAAGATGAGGAGGATGGAGTAGGTGGTTTTGGGAGGGTGATTCTTTGGGTTTTATTTTGTTGGAGAAGGATGGTGGCGAGAGGAGTTTTTGTTGTGCTGAAGGTGAGAGTGAGGTGGTGAAAATAAGTTGGAAGTTGATGTGGTGGCTGGTTTGGATAGTTACAGGAAGGAGTTTGGGAAGCAGGGTGATGATGGGTGTTGTATGGTGATAATGAAAGTTGAGAGTGGCAGAAGATGGTTAGGGGTTGGTGAAGTTTTGGAAGGAGTTGGATTATCCCAGCTACCACCAGGAAAATGATGGCAGAGGCATTTATGGAGGGATTCTTCACGTTTTGGAGGTGAGAGGATGGTGGTGGGTGTGATGATTGCTCACCGTCTGGGAGTTTGGCAGCTTCTTTCAAATTTTCATCTTCTCCCAACAAATCTCCCTAAAATCCTCCTTTTTTATCAAAATTCTCTCTTTTTTTATTTTTTTCTGTTGACTCTTTCTTTCTCTTTTTTTCTTTTGCGTCAATCACTCCTCCTTTTTTTTTTTTTGAGCCCTCCACCCCCGTGACTATTTTTTTTTATATTTTTATTTTATTTTTTTTTTTTTTTTTTTTTCTTTGTTTTTTTTGTTTTTTTTTATTTTTTTTTAGGTCAAAATTGGGTGTTCACAGTTGCCTCTCTTTACTTGTTTCTTATTAGATAATAAGAAAATTGTGGTCTTCTTATTATCGTCGTAAGGAACGAGTAAAGACATGAACTCCAATTTTGTCCGACAAAGCAGAAGATGTACAAATGCGAGAAATAACATGCAAAGCGTCAAAACGCTCAAGAATTAAAATTCATGGAGCTGATGCGCTCAAAAGAATGACAAAAAAAGAAATGACAAAAAGTTAAAGTGCATAGAGCCGATGCGCTCAACAGAATATAAAATGCATGGAGCCGATGCGCTCAACAGAAAGTAAAATGCAAGGAGCCGATGCGCTCAACAGAATTTAAAATGCATGGAGCCGATGCGCTCAAAGAATTTAAAATGCAAGGAGCCGATGCGCTCAAAGAATTTAAAATGCATGGAGCCGATGCGCTCAATAGAAATTAAATGCAAGGAGCCGATGCGCTCAACAAAATTTAAAATGCATGGAGCCGATGCGCTCAACAGAAAGTAAAATACATGGAGCCGATGCGCTCAACAGAATTTAAAATGCAAGGAGCCGATGCGCTCAACAGGAATTAAAATGCATGGAGCCGATGCGCTCAACAGAATTTAAAATGCATGGAGCCGATGCGCTCAACAGGAATTAAAATGCATGGAGCCGATGCGCTCAACAGAAAGTGAAATGCATGGAATGCATGGAGCCGATGCACTCAACAGAAAGTGAAATGCATGGAATGCATGGAGCCGATGCGCTCAGGAATTTAAAATACAGGAGCCGATGCGCTCAAAAGGTAAAAGACAGGAATTAAAAGACAGGAGCCGATGCGCTCAAAATTTAAAAACAGGAATTAAAAGACAGGAGCCGATGCGCTCGGAATTAAAAAGACAGAGTCGATGCGCTCAAAAGGTAAAAGACAGAGCCGATGCGCTCAATAGTAAAAACAGAATTTAAAAGAGAGAGCCGATGCGCTTTCGAAAAGTAAATGACAGAGTCGATGCGCTCAAAAGTAAAAACGAGAATTAAAAGACAGAGCCGATGCGCTCAAAAAGTAAATGACAGAGCCGATGCGCTCAATAGTAAAAACAGAATTAAAGACAGAGCCGATGCGCTTCGAAATTTAAAAGACAGGAATTAAAAGACATGAGCCGATGCGCTCGAAATTTAAAAGACAGAATTAAAAAGACAGAGCCGATGCGCTCAGAATTAAAAGACAGAGCCAATGCGCTCAAAAAGTAAATGATGAGGAGCCGATGCGCTCAAAAAGCAAAAAAGACAAGATAATTTAATGAGACAGAGCCGATGCGCTCAAAATTAAAAGACGAGAATTAAAAGACAGGAGCCGATGCGCTCAAAAAGTAAATGATGAGAGCCGATGCGCTCAAAAGTAAAAACGAGAATTTATGACAGAGCCGATGCGCTCAAAATTAAAAGACGAATTAAAAGACAGAGCCGATGCGCTCAAAAAGTAAATGACAGGAGCCGATGCGCTCAAAAGTAAAAGACAGGAATTAAAAGACAGGTGGCGATGCGCTCAAAAAGTAAATGACAGGAGCCGATGCGCTCAAAAGTAAAGACAGGAATTAAAAGACAGGAGCCGATGCGCTCAAAAGTAAAAGACAAAAATTGAAATGCATGGAGCCGATACGCTCAACAGAAGGTAAAAAAAAAGACAAAGGGCAACTGAGTCCCGGAAACTTAAAGGACAATGGGCAACTGAGTCCCGAAATTTAAAAGACAATGGGCAACTGAGTCCCGAAAACTTAAAGGACAATGGGCAACTGAGTCCCGAAATTTAAAAGACAATGGGCAACTGAGTCCCAAAATTTAAATGACAATGGGCAACTGCGTCCCGGAATTTTAAAAGACAATGGGCAACTGAGTCCCGGAATTTAAATGACAATGGGCAACTGCGTCCCGAAATTTTAAAAGACAATGGGCAACTGAGTCCCGAAAACTTAAAGGACAATGGGCAACTGAGTCCCGAAATTTAAAAGACAATGGGCAACTGAGTCCCGAAATTTAAATGACAATGGGCAACTGAGTCCTGGAATTTAAATGACAATGGAATAAGCATCTTGATCAAAAAGATTTTTTTTTCTTTTTTTTCTCATTTTCTTTTCTTTGTTTTTCCTTTGCTTTTCTCTCCTTAGACCCTTCGGTTCTTTCCTTCTTCTTCTCTTTTCCTTCTTCTTTTTTCTTCTTCTTTTTAATTCCCTTTTTTTTTTTTTTGCTTTCTTTATTTTTATTTTTATTTTTTTCTTATTTTCTAAATTTTATTTAAAAACATTTGAACCAAGGACGACTTTGGAAAGCTTTGACCACTCAAACTTTATTCACATGCTTTTCTTCCTTAGACCCTTCGGTTCTTTCCTTCTTCTTCTCATTTCCTTCTTTTTTCTTTGTTTTGTTCACTTTCAACTCTCCTTTCAAGAGATGGGATGAACCATTGCTTGACTGATTCCTTGAGAGAAAATTTTGCCCCAGTGTTTAACATTGTCTCTCATTTAGTTGATTCCCTGCAACTGCTTAATAACTCAGTCCTTATCTGCATTGCTACTTCCTTCAACACAGCTTCTCCTTAATCCTTCAAAAATTTTGCCCCAGTATGGCCAACTAAATGCAAACAAAACTGCCCCTGTGTAGCTGATCACACGCAATTCAAAATTGCCCCAGTTTGGGTGCACCCTTCAAGGTGTTTCAGGCCAACTTCCTCTGAGATTTTGCCCATTCATTTGCCCTAACTTTTGTTTAGACCGACCTTTCAGGTTTTCAGACTAACGGGCTCTTTTTTTCATTTTTTTTTTGCTTTTTTTTTAGCTTGGGTACCTCTTCTTCCATCAATTGGGATTTCCAAGATCTCTTCGATCTGAATTGGTCAATAAGTAATTACCATTAGATGATCAAATCATGGTGTTGTACTCATGGTCACTTTACCTGAAGCATTATGTCACAGACACTCATGAATTCAAAAAGTACAACAGGGAAGAAACGAACAACTTCCAGATTGTTCTTAGAAGTTTGACTACAGAAAGGATGTTATTTACAACGGTTAAAGACACAAGAAGTAAAATAGCAAGAAAATCAAAAGATTTTTTTTTCGCTTGAGTCAAGATTCGACAACTGGACATCATTAATTATCAAACACCCCCCCACACTTACTCTTTTGCACGTCCTCGGGCAAAACAGAAAAAACCAAAACTAGGGAACAAAGAAAAACAAAACAAACTCAAAAGGTAAAAACTCTAAAAGACTCAATTTCAAATGACATTCAAGAATGAAGAGCAATTAAATAATTCAAGTAATTAAAACATTCATGAGGTAACATATCTTCACATCTCAAATCAATAAGCAAGGATACTTCAATTGAAAAACATGAGTAAAGAATGATAGATCCTCACAGAATTTACTTTCAATCTCTCAAGTGTTTAAAAGGTAGGTATTTCACTCAATTCGACCCATGAAAATTTCACTACCATATGCTTGCTTATTTTCTACTTCTCCACTACTCAGAACACATGTATACACAAATCATGAGGACTTTATTCAAGGTTATAATGGGGTCAAGGTAAAGGTGGAAGTAATATGGATATGTCAAGTTAAATACCAAAGAGAATAGAAGAGCATTATGATACAGTTAGAGTGGAGAAGATGTTTGAGAACATTCAATCTAACTTTCCCAAGATTTTCTTAGTTTTTTCTCATACAGGACAATGACCAATATCTAACTAATGTTTTGTTAAAGATCAATTGGTAGATTGAATTCCTTTAGGCTTGAACATTCTCCTTCTATTCCTGTTATTTCCAATCATCCACCCTCATTCTAGGTATGAATATATCACATGGTGCATTCTTTTGATTGTAGCAATAATCAGCTCTCTCTTTTTTTTTTTATAGAAACATATTTTTTTTTTTTTTTTTTTTTTTTTTTTTATATAACCAATCTACACATGCACCCCCACACTTGTTCAAGAACTCATCAAATAACAAAGTCAATGCTCTCTTATTCTCTAAGGTTGGGTTAGAACATGGTTTTGCACGTAATGAGTTAGAAACAAAGAATGGTCAAATAAGCTCAAAGGGGTTAAATAAAGGAAAATATACAAGGTTGGCAAGAATCAGAAAATTTTCAAGAAGTCAAGAGAGTGCTTGATATCATATTGAAAACAAGGTTGGCTATTTGGTTAAACTGGCTAAGAAAGAGGGCCTCAATCATGTTCATGCATGCAAGTGAAACGTAGCCTCAAAAAGAATCAAAGCAAGTTCTAGAGTGATCATTATCATGAGTGAAAATCACACAAGAAAGAAGAGAATGGCATAAATGTTGAATCCATCCATTAGGCTCAAGATCTCACAAGATATAGTTCTATCATTCTCAGTCCACCAATTCAACATCCATAACCAAACATATGATTTTTAAGAAAGAAGACAATTTACTCAATCATGCAAATTTCCTGAATTTCAATTGCTACTTCCACACAAACTAGTTATCTACCCCAACTAAAATGTGTCTCAAGAGTAAAATTTACTCCCTACTCTGCCATCCTTAATTGGTTTAGAAAATTACTGATAAACATATAAACATATTAATACATACACACACCTTTTTTGTTTTTTTTTTGTTTTTTTATTTAGGCACACAACGATCCTTCCCCCCAACCAGATCATAACATTGTCCTCAATGTGAAAGAGAGATATAGAAAAGAGCAAAACAACCTGATAAGAAGTGAATCAACGCAAGCGAGAAATGAAGCACACATCAGTCTTTGCATCGACCACGATAAGAAGTGAATCAACGCAAGCGAAATGAAGCACACAGTTAGTGCAGCATCTGACCCTGAAAAGAAATCTGATAATAGAACTTTAGTACTTCCACAATTTAATACTAATTAATTACTACCCTAACTACTCCTTACTCTGCCACCAATTAAGATGCGTCTCAAGAGAAAAATTACTCCTTACTCTGCCATCCTTAACTTTTGTTGTTAATTGATGACAAACACAACAAACATATTAACAAACACACTTTTTGAATTTTTTGGTTTTTTGTTTTTTTTTTTGTTTTTTTTTGTTTCTTTTTTTTGTTGTTTTTTTTTTTTTACACAACCATCCTTCCCCCCAACCAGATCATAACATTGTCCTTAATGTTAAAATATAGATGAGTAAAGGATAGAATTACCTGTTGGAGAAAGCGGACACAAATTTAAACAGAAACAAAGTACAATAAAATCAAACCGATTAAAGAGAAAGTGTCAGATCTGGCTTGCTTTTCTTGTTACTTCCTTCGCTGCTTCCTATTGACCAATCTATTTGAGCCAATACCTTATCAGTACATACTCAAAAGCTTCCAATTTATCAATGAGCTCATCAATAGTGGAGGCAGAGATAAGAAGTTGTCTTCCGAAGGAGTGATAAATTTCTGTTCCACAGCTTTGTCAAGAAAAAATAACAAAAGGTCAAAGAAATTATTAACATTCAACAAACCAATGGGTTTATGGTGGATGTTCAGTTCAGCCCAAGAGACAATTTGAAAAATTTCTTCCAAAGTACCAAAACCACCTGGTAAGACAAGAAATGCATCGAATTGTCAACCATTATTTTCATGCGTCCATGCATGGATGTTACCTGAATTTCTTCTCCAACTGTCTTGCCAAGTAATGTTATTTTCGGCTAAAGGTTTAGGAATAACACCTAAACCCGACCGCCTCCTATAAAAAAGAAAGTGAAATGTACCCCCCATTAACCCACGACAACCTCCCCCATATACAAGATGAATATTCCTCGCAGCAAGTGATCGACCAAGAGCGCTAGCTGCGTTTACAAACTCTAATCCCTTCCCATAACTCGACCCACAAAAAACACAGACATTTTTTAGGTTACGAATAGAAGGCCCCATTCTATACTCTTTCTCTCTTTGAGTGTTTCTGAGTTGAAGATGAAGGAGAAAATGGAGTGTTTAAATAAGAAAAAGAATGGAAAGGGAAATAATTGCACCTAGAAGGGTAGGTCGGCTGTTGTCAGAAAAGGTTGAATTTAAGAAACATAAAATCTTTTTTTTTTGTGTTTTTTTTTAACTTTTTTTTTTAAGAAAATCATCAGGGTAAAGAAGTCTAGAAACCCCCGAAGGATCCCATCCAAAAGATCGTCTGTCCAAAACCAAAATTCAATAAAATCATACAAAGATAAAATAATAACAAATGATTACATACCTTTATGTACAGGTTTCATGGCAGATCTTTATACTACGCGTCATGAGTGCAGTAATACCAAGACGGCTCACCAATCGGGCATTCTTCTCCCTCCCGCTTGTGGGATATTTTGGATTGAGCTACGACGCCACTAATTAAAGTGCGTAAATCGATGACTACCACCAACGACCACGGCCGGTGAGAGGTCGTTTGAAGAGCCCATGGCATTAAATCACGGGATTCACTCGGAGGCATTGTCACGCGAGAATGCAAACACGGACGCTTCTTTCGTCCATCGCCAGCGCGAGCCTTTGGTTAAAACACAGGAATGCTTGCGCGGCTCTCTGCAGAGCATGGCACACGAACCTTATTTACCGACCGGCGTGCGAAGGTCCACCCGAGTCAATGACGGTCTCCGCCACTCCAGCGGGGGCTCCTAATCTAATTAAAGACCAAGTACAACCGAAGTTTCGCCTCTTTTTTTTTTTTTTTTAATTTTTTTCTTTCTTTCTTCTTTTTTTCTTTCTCTTTTTTAAAATGTACAAGATAATATATACATGTTGTTGTGATTGTGGCTCACATCTTCCTCGGTTTCACGTCCTAGAAACGGCTTAAACGCCTTCTATGAGTCGAGGATAAGCTTCCCATCCAATTTTCTTATAAATTGGCAAACAGGTCTTTTTGAGTCGATTCCCAAGACCGTAACGCTCTTGCTCGTCCTTGAAGAGATTCCACAAACTAAGAAGTTCATGCTTTGCACAACTCCACAAGAATGCGTCTCAAGAGTCAATAAGATATTATCTAATGACTCCTTACTCGATCCATTCTTAATGAAGAATATTTTATCTTCTCTATTTACAGAAACCATCCCCAAAGAGTGACATCGCGTGTTGCAATTCCATCGTGCACACTTGTAACAAACTTTCATTCTTTTTGCTCTTCTCCTTTTTGAAAATGAACTTTTACCGAGACCAGGCATTTATGGGACAAATGAATCGAAGATTCACGCCTAAACGAACCTTTGCTTCGATTATCCAGCGTATATCTTCTGGGATGCCCTTATACATTAACAATCTCAGTCTTTCACACCTAGCTTCATAGACTTTTGTTAGAGCATTTAGAGGGAGAGAAGGAAAATATTTTCTTAGATTTGAGAGAATGACATCCATTTTGAAAGGAGAAGAAATCAGTTATTATGGGAAACTGAAAAACAAACCGACTCGAGAGTCACGGAGTACCGTTATCCGCCGTTTAACCGGGAACACAGAGAACTCAACAACTTGATGTTCCAGAAATGGTTGAGTCTTGGTCCATTAACTTTAAGTACAATACCATTCCTAGGATTCTCATTGTCTATGGCCCCCATAAGATACACGTGTTTGACAACAAAAGAACTGCGCCTCCTAGATCTCAATTTTCTAAGGGGTAGGTGCGGATGAGAATCTTAAAGCAAAACTTTATTGACCAATTTCCGCAACTTTTGCAAAAGGTGTAACAGACCTTGAATAAAGAAGACCAATAAAATCCATACTGCAAGATTTTCGCAGTTGTTGTCGTTGAAAAAAAAATGACCTCCACATGCTTCCGATAAAATTTAATGGCACTACCTACCTCATTGTCGGGTACACAGCTGTCTTTTTTTTCTTTTTTTTTATTCATAATGCGGATGGAGAAGGTTCATCACCTCCATTTCTGCATTCTCTGGAAGTTCTTGAAACTGTTTGAGGCGGTGTCTTCTTTCCTTAGTCGCGCAATAATTGCCAAACACGGTAACATCATACAAGGGATGTCATGCATAAGATGAGATGAATGAAATGAAAACATTTTCTTTTCAAATGCATGGAATGAAATGCATGATTTATTTTTTTTTATATATTTTTTTAGAATGCTAAAGATGGCATGCATGAAAATTTTTTTATGAAAATGCCTGATTTATTTTTTATTATTATTTTTAAATGCTAAGGATGGCATGAAAATGCATGATTTTTTTTATTTTTATTTTTTTTAAGAATGCTTGGAGTGTCATGAAAATGTATGATTTTTATTATTATTATTTTTTTAAGAATGCTTGGAGTGTCATGAAAATGCATGATTTTTTTTGAATGCTAGGAATGCATGATTTTCTTTATGCAATGTCATGAAAATGCAAGTTTTTTTTTTTAAGGTTATAAAAATGCAAGATGATTTTTTTTTTAAGAATGTAAGAAAATGTATTTTTTAAGTTTTTTTTTTCAAGAATGGATGGCATGAGGAAAGAAGAAGTACGCTCCCTTTGTGTCCTAATGAGGTTGACTTAAACTTGGGAATTCTAACCTAAGGATCTAAGAGTCTTTCTAGTTCGTGATAACTTCTATAGGGTGGCTTTTCTATTTTAAAGGTCTCTAGAGCCAAGTCCTATTTCAGAATGTTGACCACGAAATAGTGGGTAAACCAACTAGGTGTGGGATATTCATGAAAAAGGCGCACTCTAGATGAGGTTTTCGTGATAACCAAACAGGAAGTACATCCAAAATGGCTACCACTACGCAACATCTACTTAACTTAAGCTTCACTCAGACTCGGGTATAGGGCCCCACTCGATTGTGTGTGCTTTATGTGTAGGTGCAGTGGGTGCTGGGAGCGTACAAACCTGTACAAAAATTTAAAAAGAAACTACCCCCCAACCTGCAAAAACATATATACAATAGCCAGGCAGCAATCATCTATCCTAAGGTTTCAACAATTATGCACAAATATATACAGGTCAAAACAAACACAGGGATAACGCTATCAAATATTTACATAGAAAAAAATAAATAAAATCCATTTACAAACAAAAAGAAAAACAAAAATAAGGATAAAAAGGGTAAAATAAATAAACAAAAATTATTAACAATTTGCACAACTAACAACAATAGGCCTGACTCTCCAAATATCCCCAGTGGAGTCGCCATCTGTCGCGACCGGGATCGCGGCGGGAAACAGCAACTCGAAAGGATTTTAGAAATATGACAATGAAAAATGGAGTCGCCACCAATTTTATTTGAATTTGGAAAAATTAGAAAACCTTTCTTTGAAAATGGTCTTTAGAACCAGATTGGATTCGGGAGTCGGTTATGCTTAGGGAATGGTGGAAACTTAATCCCACTACACCCCTAACGCACCCGTCCTAAGACGATACCTTAGATTAATTATGCAAATTATTAACAATCCTTAGGAATATTTATTTTACCCTTTTTACAAAACATTGTAACTAAAAAAAAGGAAACCACACAATTATGAAAATTTAATTTTGACTTGACAGAAATGAAATTCTGCTCCTACGTATCCCCTGGTGCAATGGGGAACTCAAAGTTACGTAGTTCTTTAAAAAATATTTGTGGGTTGGTTGATTTTATTTGAATTAATTTTTGAAATTTGAATTAACAAGCCGTCGCGGCTCAGTTATTCAAATTAAAGATTAAATAGGTGAAGCTCGCGTCACGCTAGAGACGTCACCCACTGATTATCGAGTTTGTTACGAAATTTTATTTAAGATTATCAATTAGCGATTTAACTTAAAAAAAATGTAAATCATCAAGCTGTCGCAACTCAGATGTTTACAAAATATAAGGGTTAGCAAGCTGTCGCAACTTAGGTAACCCATTTTTATTCCTTTTTTAAAAAAAACTTTTTAATTATTTCTTTGTTTATCATTTTTAACTCCCAAAATCTAGCCCAACAAACTGATAATAAATGAAATAAAAAAGAACAAGGAAACGTGAAAAGAAAACAAAGAAACAGATAACCCGAAATTGGAGATGCAACAGTAAGGACCTCGTTTACGACCAGATTAGCAGGGGAGGGTGGCTGACTTCTTTGGTTCGACAGTCGAATTATTTTTTGAAGTCCGACGGTCGGGAATTGCCTCTGACGGTCGAGAACTGGTTCCTGTGGTTCGACGGTCGAGAGCTGGCCTCTGAGGTTCGACGGTCGGTGGAAAAATGGATTTATTTGGGTTTGGAAGGCTGAAGGTCGATGAGGGGAGTGGAGCTTACGGTTCGACAGTCGAATTGGAGAATATAGGTGGTTTTGCTTTTAGGGTCCGACGGTCGAATGTGATGGAGTTTAGTTGATGGTATGAAGGTTTGGATGGCTTGTCGGTGAGAGGAGTGGAGCTCACGGTTCGACGGTCGAATTGGAGAATGTAGATGGTCTTGCTTTTGGGGTCCGACGGTCGAATATGATGGAATTTAGTTTGAGTTCGACAGTCGGAACGGGGGAAGGATATGGCTCTTTGGATTTCGACGGTCGAAGAGGGATTCAGGAATGGTTGTTAGTTCGACGGTCGGGTATAGAGGGATTCAGGAGTGGTTGTTAGTTCGACGGTCGGGTATAGAGGGATTCAGGAGTCCGACGGTCGGTTGGTTGAAGGGAAGGATCTGACCTCTGGGGTTTTGACGGTCGGAGAGGGGGTCGGTGATTCGACAGTCGGTTGAAAGGCTGATGGCTTCTGTGCAGTCCGACGGTCGGATGAGAGGATGGATTCGACGGTCGGCTGGGAGGTTGGTGGATGGTGATGGAGTTTGGATGGGTTGTCAGTGAGGGGGTAGTAGTTAGTGTGGTTCGACGGTCGAGTGAAAGGATGGATTCGACGGTTGAGTGAGGGGATGGATTTGGTTTGAAGGATTATGGCCCGACGGTCGGTTGGGATGTGGTCTTATGGTGGCAGAAGGTGATGAGAATGGGGTGAAGTTTAGAGGATCTGGGATTCGACGGTAGGTTGGAAGGCCGATAGCTTCGTGTGGTCCAACGGTCGGTTGAAGAGGGTCCGGCTTTGTGGGGTTGTCAAAATGAGGTGGTGAACATTTGCTGGCTTCACTTGGTGGCTGCTACGGTTTGGTGGGGTTCATGGTTTTGGGTTTAGGGATGGTTGCTTTGGGTTTATTTGGTTGGCTTAAAGATGGTGATGATTTAGTGGAATAGAAGTGAGCTCACAGTGGAGAGAGGACGAAGGTTTAGGTCGCCAGGAAGAGATGCTTTGCTGTATGGACTCTTTGTTTGTGTGCTTGGGATTTGGGTTTCTCGCTATGAGTGGCTACGGTGGAGAGGGAAGTTAATGAGAAGGGAGATGTGGTTATGGTTTTTGAGGTGAAGGGAGAAGAGAGAACGTGGAGATGGAATGGAAGATGAGGAGGATGGAGTAGGTGGTTTTGGAGGGTGATTGCTGGGTTTTATTTTGTTGGAGAAGGATGGTGGCAGAGGAGTTTTTGTTGTGCTGAAGGTGAGAGTGAGGTGGTGAAAATAAGTTGGAAGTTGATGTGGTGGCTGGTTTGGATGGTTACAGGAAGGAGTTTGGGAAGCAGGGTGATGATGGGTGTTGTATGGTGATAATGAAAGTTGAGAGTGGCAGAAGATGGTTAGGGGTTGGTGAAGTTTTGGAAGGAGTTGGATTATCCCAGCTACCACCAGGAAAATGATGGCAGAGGCATTTATGGAGGGATTCTTCACGTTTTGGAGGTGAGAGGATGGTGGTGGGTGTGATGATTGCTCACCGTCTTGGGAGTTTGGCAGCTTCTTTCAAATTTTCATCTTCTCCCAACAAATCTCCCTAAAATCCTCCCTTTTTATCAAAATTTCTCTTTTTTTATTTTTTTCTCGTTGACTCTTTCTTTTCTTTTTTTTCTTTTGCGTCAATCACTCCTCCCTTTTTTTTTTTTTTTGAGCCCTCCACCCCCGTGACTATTTTTTTATTTTTTATTTTTATTTTTTTTTTCTTTGTTTTTTTTGTTTTTTTTTTTTTTTTTTTTAGCCCTAGGTCAAAATTGGGTGTTCACAGTATTAATATCCCACTCTTCCTTTTGGGTATTATAGGATGTTTTTAAAGCATCAAACTTAGTAGGTAGGAAATTTAAAGCATAGTAGACAAGAAAAGTATCAGTTATAGGACACTTAAGGTCACTAAGTTTATTTGCAATGGTTACCATCTTCATAATGTGTTTCCTAACACCATCAGTTCCAACATATTTCATGTTAATAAAGGTTTCTATCTATTGACCTACTTCAGCTTTTCTAGATACTGTATACCTTTTCTCAATGGAAGTAAGAAAAGTTTTAGCATTGTCGGAATGTGAAACTACTTTCACAAGTGTCTTATCAATGGAGCACTTGATAAATATTAAAGCCTTGCTATTAGCCTTTGTCCACTCCTTATGATAAACTTTCTGCTCATTAGTGCTTTAGGCAGTCAATGCAGCAGATTCATCTTCTCTAATAACTATATCAATATCTAACAAGCTAAGGGCTAGTTCGTCATCATCATTCCCCTTCTTATAATTGTTCCCAGTCAAAACCTCAACTTGGTTTGCAGTATTATTCAAGGAAAAAATGATTGTAGCTTAAAAATAATAAATAAGAAAATAATTAATAACATGGACAATTATTGTAATGACAATTACTGAAAGGGATTTAATACATATAATATAAACTTTCCTGTGGGCAGAGTATATATCATATAATAACAATAGTTACAAAAATTCTAACACCTATGGGTAGTGAGAATTTTATTGTAAAGATCATCCTAATAATAATATGTTACAACAAAATAATTTATGAATTTATTACCTGTGGGTAAGTTTAATTCACAAATTAATTAAGGAACACAACATCCCAAAAAATTATTCACAAGTAACCCTATTAATTTTAGTAAATAATCCACTATAGTGGCATATATTCACTTCAATTAATAGAGTTCTAAGCAGGGATAAAGTAATAATAGCCCAAATAATCATTTTCTAACTTATTCCTTAATTTTCTTAATGTATCTAGAGAGTACACTACCTAAACTTAACAACTAGGGAGAATGGCTATCATAGATCGGTTTATCATAATATTAAAATATTTTTCATGTTTAGAATCACTAAAAATTTATTTTCATAAATTCCTAATCTGAATAAACAAGAAATAAATTAATATTAATTATTTTTAAAATCCAAAAAATTATAAAACCTATACAGATTAATTCTAGGCATCAATACAAGTATATAGAAAGAAATAACACACAAAACGAAGCACCAGAGACGTCAAACAGGCCCCACGCACTGGGTAGTGTGAGTGGGCTTACTCCCATGCGCACTATTCATCCCTAACCTCCAGCTGGGTCGTGTGACCCGGTTCGTGATCTGTCGCTATTTTCCAGCGTTTTCGCATCGTTTTGATCCCTAAACGATTGAGTCTTCCTTTACACATGATTTATTATCATTTTGGATATTTTCATGAAGAAAATCACGCAATAATGGATCGTTTAGATCCAAAATGCAGAAAACGGGTTTGTTCAACCCGGTTTGGAAAAAATCACAACCCTCTCCAATTTTAAGCATGTTTGATCACTTCCAATGCATGGTTTCTCATCCAAATTTGTTCTACCATGAACCAATACAATTTTTTTTTGTTGTGATAAAAAACAATTAAAAAATTGACCAAAAATGACTCTTTTTTTGGCAATGACTCGGGTCTGTATATACAAACCCGTATGCGAAATAAACATTATATTCAAATGTCAAATTAATTCAAATTTGAGTTTTAACAGAATTTACATCTACGTGAACATATCAGAATAACATATACAAGAAAAAAATCACCTATTTACAAAAGTAATAGAATTCACAATTTCATATCAAACAATAATTTCACACACACACACACACACATATATATATAAAAGAAAATTCACATATTTGAATAGGTTCTAAATCATCTATTTAAGGCTCTGATATCACATGCAAACATTAGACATCATTACTAAGAATGTCTCTAGATCATAGATCATGAATTTAGAACATCATATTAATAATCAAAGGCATACCTATTGTAGACATCTTGTTCTTATTTGGTTTTCAATCAAGAAAAGATCAATGATTGTACACACTTTGTGGACTATAAGAATCAGGATCATCCTCTTTTTCTCCTCTCGCTTTTGAATGAGACAATAGTAGTTTGTGAGTGAAAGATCATATCTCTGCCTTTAAAACACACACACACACACACACACACACACATATATAGAAGGAGTGGAGAGGGAATCTGCCCCTTCGTTGAAGAGTTATCTTATTCTACCCATCATAGAAACAACCAATCGAACCTCACACCTTTTCAAACACACATACTATTTGAACTTGAAGTCCAACATGTGATTTCCAATAAATCCATTGATCATAATATAAATGGATTCTAGGAAACATCAGCTTACCATTCAACCAATTTTGACAAACAGATAAATTAACGGAAGTCTAAAATCATAGAAAAATTTCTAACAAAACTAACATGTGGTACTACAGTAAGGTTATCAAATTTATGATTCTCCATTAATTATGCCTATTTTTTTTAATTTGTATGAACCTTGGAAAAATTTGAAGTTTTTATTATGTTATTCTATTGTATTGTGTGAGTTAATTTTATGGTATATTATTGACTCTAATTATGAATTATTGAGCATAATTGTATAATCATTGGATAAAGTTTTTTCATGGATTAAGTAGTAAAGCAATACGAAAAGCTATATTCGTGTATGAAACACCGTCTTTTCGTCTTTTGCAAGAAAACAAAATTGCTGAGGATCACGTCCTGTTAAAGAATATGCACATAAAGAATAAACAATAATGTTTAATTGTTTATAATATTTAAAAGTAAGGAGAATATTTAAATAATCAAAAGTATGGAGAATATTTAAACAATAATGTTTAAGGGCTTGTTTGGTATGCCGTATTAGGTATGATAAGATAAACTAATATAATATATTATGACTTTATCAGTTGTTTGGTGTAAATACTATATTGTATAAGTTTATTTATCAAACTCTTTTTATACATTAAAATGATGGATAAGTTAATCAAGCATTTGAAGGGAGAGATTAGACTTGATAGGGTTTGATGTATAAGCTCTTATAAAGACTTTTCTATTACAATTCTAAATACTTCAATATCCTCAACCCTTATGTATTAGTCTTTATACTATCAGGTCTTATACTATCAGGCCTTATACTATCAAGTCTAATACTATTAGGCCTTATCCTATTCTTTGTACCAAACGGACCCTAATTGTTTTCAATCCTGATTATTTTTGTCACGTCTCGTATTTGATTGTTTGCAATATTGTCTTGGCAAATCAACGACTTTAGTTTTATTATTTTATAGAATATATAGTATTTAATTTTATACATAATGTTATTAATTTGGGATGATATTATATGAGATTTGTTAATCACCAAAGTTAGTGAATCTTTAAGTTGATTTATTCCTAAATTATATTAAAGTTATTTTTTCAATTACCCATAGAATGAATGCTACGAATGACATGATGACTATTTGTGTATGAATAAATTAAAGTTCATTATTATAAAACATTTATGGATCACCCAAAGGTTCATTAGATGCCCTTATAATAAATGGACATAATTGTTGGTATTGTAACTGCACTATTAGTTTTATTTATATATTCAAAGATAATAAATATTTCTAGTTAGTAAATATATCATTGCTAAATTATGTAAATTTTATTAGCTTCATTATGTTGAATATGATATATTAATGGATCATCCAAAGAAGAACATTGATATACATTGAATGTTGAAGTGATTTCTTGTCTGAATCTATATATTATGTTAATTTATGACTCAAAGTATTAATGTTAGACATGTGATCATTACAGTACCTATTGCTATGCATTCGTATCTCTCATTTGTTCCAATTTTTAAAGGACTTAATTTCTCTTAATGAAGTGAGCAAATCCAATTTTACCTTGGGGTAATGGATTTGGACTTGGCTCTTCGAGTAGAGAAACCAGATGCTATTACTATTTTAAGCACTGACGAAGAGAAATTTCATTATAAAAAATTGGGATAGATCAAACAGATTGAGTCTGAAGTGCATGCAGATGAGTATAATTAACAATATTAAGTCAGCTCTTCCTAAAACTGAGAATGCTAAAGAAATGATGAAGTTTTTGGAAGAGTGTTCCCAAACTGATGACAAGTCTCTTGCTGAGACATTAATGGGTACTTGAACCACCATGAAATTCGATGGTTCTCGTACTATGCATGAGCACGTTATTGAAATGACAAACATTATAGCAAGACTTTAGTCATTGGGAATAGAAGTGGATGAGAATTTCCTTATGCAGTTCATTCTGAACTCATTACCGCTCGAGTATGGTCTATTCTAAATGAACTATAATACCATGAAAGATAAATGGAATGTGCATGAACTACACAGTATGTTAGTTTAGGAGAAAACTAGACTTAAGAATTAAGGAAATCACTTTATCCATTATGTGAACCTTCAAGGAGCTGGAAAAAAAGCTTATGTATGTTTCAAATCAAATTTAACTGAAGTTCCCCATAATACTTGGTAGATTGATTTTGGATGTACAACTCATATTTCTTATACGATACAAGGATTCCTTACAATCCAAACCATAAGCCCGAATGAGAAGTTCGTCTTCATGGGAAATAGAGTGAAGGTTCCAGTGCAAGGTATCGGGAGTTACGGTTTAATCCTAAACACTAGACATCATTTAGATTTATTTGAAATTTTTTATGTACCTAGTATTTTTAGGAATTTAGTTTATTTGTTTAAACTTGATGTTGTTGGATACTTTTTTAAGTTTGGTAATGGATATTTTAGTTTATATAAGCATACCTATATATGATTGGTCCTAGTATACGTTATGATGATTTATATAAATTGAATCTTGATAATTTATATGTTGAAACTCTTATGACCTTGCATCATAATGTTGGCACTAAACATAGTTTAGTGAGTGAATGTTCTTCTTACTTGTGGCATAAACGTTTGGGTCTCATTTTCAAAGAAAGAATGGAAAGGTTGGTTAAGAATGACATCATTTCAGATTTGGATTTCACTGACCTTAATATTTGTGTGGATTATATTAAGGAAAAATAAACAAAACACACAAAGAAAGGTGCCACGAGAAGCACACAGCTTCTTGAAATTGTACACACTGATATATGTCGACCATTTAATGTCAATTCTTTCGGTAAAGAAAAGTACTTTATCACCTTTATTGATGATTATTCACGTTACGAATATGTCTATTTACTGCATGAGAAATCTCAGGCAGTGAATGCCTTGGAAATTTATGTAAATGAAGTTGAAAGACAATTGAACAGAAAGGTGAAAATCATAAGGTCAGATAGAGGTGGTGAGTATTATGGAAGATTTGATGAAAGTGGACAACACCTAGGTCCATTTGCTAAGTTCTTAAAAAAACTTGGCATATATGCTCAATACACAATGTCAAGTACACCATAACAAAATGGTGCATTAGAAAGACATAACCGAACTTTAATAGATATGGTTAGCAGCATGTTAAGTAACACATCTTTACCATTGTCATTGTAGATGTATGCTTCAAAAACCGCCATGTATTTGTTGAAGGGTTCCTAGTAAGACAGTTTCAAAGACAGCTTTTGAATTATGGACAAGTAGGAAACCTGATTTAAGGCACCTGCATGTTTGGGGATGCCATGCAAAAATAAGAATCTATAATCCACATGAAAAGAAACTAGATGCAAGAACAATCAGTGGATATTTCATTGGTTATTCAGAAAAGTCTAAAGTGTGATTTTACTGTCTTACCCATAGTACAAAGATTGTTGAAATTGAAAATGCTTGGTTCATTGAGAATGGTGAAACCAGTGGGAGTGAAGCTTCACGAAATGTGGAGATTAAAGAAGTTAGAGTATAAGTTTCTTTAACTTGTGCTCCTACTTATGAAATTGTTATTCCTTATGTTATTGAACCAAATAACAATCAAGAAGAAGAACAAATTAATGATCCTGAGGTTAATAATGAACCTATAGTAGAACAACCACAAGAAATAGCATTAAGATGATCTCAAAGAGAAATGATATATGCTATTCCAAATGACTATGTGGTGTATCTACAAGAGTCAGAAAATGACTTGGGAATTAATGACAATGATCCAGTTTCGTTTTCACAAGCCATTAATAGTGATAATGCTGATAAATGGTTAGATGTCATGAAAGATGAAACATAATGGTGTATGGGACCTTGTGGAATTACCTGAATGGTGCAAGAGAGTTGAGTGTAAATAGGTCTTTAAGACTAAGCGTGACTCTCGTGGCAACCTTAAACACTACAAGGCTCGTCTTGTTGCCAAAGGCTTTACTCAAAAGGATGACATTGACTATAAGAAAACATTTTCACTAGTTTCCAAGAAAGATTCTTTTAGAATCATCATGGCATTAGTAGCTCATTATGATCTAGAGTTGCATCAAATGGATGTGAAAACTGCCTTTCTAAATATGAATTTAGAGGAAGATGTTTATATGGATTAACCAATGGGGTTTTCAGTTGAAGGGAAAGAACACTTGATGTGTAAACTTAAGAAATCAATATATGAACTTAAGCAAGCTTCCCGAAAATGGTATCTCAAGTTCAATGATACTATTGTATCCTTTGGATTTAAGGAAAACATTATTGATCGGTGTATATATCTGAATGCCAGTGAAAGTAAGTTTATTTTTCTGATTCTGTATGTCGATGACATCTTACTTGCAACTAATGATCTTGGTCCATTAAGTGAGTCTAAGAAGTTTCTCTCTAATAACTTTGAAATGAAAGATATGAGAGAGGTAAGTTATGTGATTGGAATAAAAATATTTCGTGAAAGATCACAAGGATTGTTGGGTTTGTCTCAAAAAGACTATATCAATAAAGATATAGAAAATGGATAAATGGTCAGCAGGTATGGTTCCAATTTAGAAGGGAGACAAATTTAATGTTATGACATGCTTTGAGGCCATTCTTAATGAATCATGGTAGCAGAATTTTATTTAAGACTTGGAATTATCGACAGTATTGCCAAGTCACTAAAGTTTATTGTCTACAACAATAATCTTTTCTAAAAGCGGCAAGTATTCTAAAGGTGTTAAGCATTTGGAATTGAATTACTTTGTCGTTAAAGAAGAAGTTCAGAAACATAGAGTGTCAATAGAGCACGTTAGCACCGACTTTATGATTGCTAACCCTTTGACGAAAGGGTTACTGCCTAAAACATTTAGTGGACATGTTGAAAGTATGGGCATTATTGTATATTATGTTAATGATTATATTTTATGTACTTTGACACTCTGAGCTCATAAATTATTATGTTTCTATCTTACCTATTTTCCTACTTTGTAAACATGATTGAATAAGAATGATGATAACAGGTTTTGTATTTAATAAAGACATTATTATTAGACTAATTATGTGCTTCCCATTTATAGGTCATGTCAAGGAGAAGACTAACTCTGTGGTACATGGAAGGGACTATGTCGATTAGATAATATACGACTGTCATGACTCATGTTAGTTTATTCTTGGTCATGATGAATGATGTATCCAATGTAAAGAAGAGTTTGACTATATATATGAATTCATATTATGTTTTGACAGACTTATCAAATTATAAAGAACGTAATGTCACATGAGCCAAGTGAGAGAATGCTAGATTAAATGTCTCATGTGATGGACTTGTGACTTATCTTATTAGTTTAATAAGTAATTAAATTAAGTTAATGAGCTAAACTCTTATTAAGTAAAAGGAAAAAAATAATTTTGTAATTATAGTAACTATCAACTTGATGGAAGTTAACAGTATTTAAGAAACAGTTTCTGCACAAAACTCAAGGTCTGTTCTTGGCCATCGGGATTTCTTCTTTCGTCACCATCACTAAAGTAGAAGATGCATAAAGAAAAAGACAAGGAGTAAAAAGTGAGTTTTTGATTCTTTCTAATGCTATTGGAATATAGTCTACCAATTATTCTTAGATAAAGGTTAATCTCTTTATACTTTTACATTTTTATGGGAATCATGAATTCTAAAATCCTTATGTTTGAATGATAGTTTTTTATATTAAGATCCTTAGAAAAGTTACAAACTAACATATTAATCATGTCAGACAGATATTGATTATCCTCAAACTAACTAGAAATTCCAAAACTCAATTTTACATTGATGTTTGTTAGAGATATAAAATCATTCTTAGACTTTTTTTTTGGATTAAATCATTCATTCTTAGGCTTCAATCTTACCGTTGAATAATTAGAAGTGTTGAATTTTTATGTAATATCATTAATTCTCTTATCACTTTGTACCATTCCATTTTTATAAAATCAATTCATGGAGTTGGTCCTCTAGAATGTTTATCTTGCCAATAATTCTTTCTGCTTTTCTTTATAATATAAAATTTGAGAAGTTCTAGATGTCCTCTTCATTGACATGCATTATGATTTTTAGAACTCTATCTAGTTTGTCTACTTTGTAAAAGAGATTTGTTTGCTTGGTGATGCTTGAAAAAAAAAAAATCAATCAATGGAATGAGGAGTCATGGCACTCGTGAGGACCCATCTAGTTAGATAAGAAACATAACTTAGTGGAAAGCATACATTCTTTTGATTGTCTCTGATATGTACTAGCGTCCAATACTACACAACAGAAACATAATGAGGTAAACAAAAACGTCGAATTAATGACTGAACTGAGAAAGAATTACAATCCATGGAGAGTGCTTAATGAATGAGGAAAAGAAACAAAAACACAGACCCATTTCCTAGCATTCGAGGCCAAATAAGCATTCGCAGTGAAGACTCTGTGCTTGTCAAACAATGCCGTGAGTTGAAATGCTTTAAGCATTGCCTTGGCTTCGATTCCAGCTAGTTGCCCCTAATTTTCCTATTGGTTATTTATAATAATATGAAAATGACAGAAATATTCAACTTGATAGGAAATATTTTATCAACAGTTAATTACCACGAAAGAGATGTTGACAAATGTTCGTTAATAAAAAGTAGTAATATAAGTTAAATTTGTAATTCACTCAATTTCATTTTTTATCATATTTGCTTCAAACAATAGAGAGAATTACCCCTTATTCTCTTATTAAAAATTCTAAAAAATAGAGTAATATTATTTCATTTCAAACACTATTCTATCCTCTTAAAAACTCCCAAATATAAGATGCAGTGAAGTGGTTTATACTTTGTAATGAAGTGTTTTAAAATGAGATAAAATAAAAGTGTAAAATAATATCACTCCCTATTTGGAAGTTTTGACAGAATGGAGACAATTTCTTGCCTTTCTTTAAAAATCAAGATGATAAATAATGGAATACTGTGAAATATAAATTTAGCTTCCAATAATACCCTTATAATTTTTATTATCCACTTCATATTGTTAGTAAATATTTTATCTTTAAAATTTATTTTTTATACCTGAAAATCTTTCGATTGAGGATCATCTAATAATTTCCCTTCCTATATTGTAAACTGTCACAACAATCATATCATTTATTCATATAATAAACTGCCACATTAAAATATTTAATTAATGTCAGTATTCTTTCTAGCTAGAGGCCACATTAAAATATTTAATTAATGTCAGTATTCTTTCTAGCTAGAGGCCTTTATTATTATTATTTTTTAGTTTCATACGCAATACCACCAAGAGTCAACTTAATATGAATGTGCAACAACAGCAAAAAAAAAAAAAGATAATCTTACTCGTTTCCAATCACACTACTTTTCATACTACATAAAATTAATTAATGAAATACAAATCGTGATTAATGACATATAGAAATTAATTAATGATTATGTAAAAAATTAATTAATGAAGAACAAAAAAGTAATTAATGACATATATAAATTAGTTAACGGGATCAAATTGAAAGTGTTACATATTTATATATACTAATTAACTAATAATTTATATTTTATTAACTAACTTTTATGTGGTGTTAAAAGATATGTAGATATCTTGTTTGAGGTAAGATGATCATTATTAAAAAAAAGAGAGGTGTAAAATTTGTAGCTCATTAAAGATTTTTTTTTCCCAATAAATCTACACTTAGTGTGTGTTTAGGATAATTATGAAAATTAGATTATTTTAATAATTAATTATTGTATAAAAGTTTTTTGTTATAATTGATTATAAGAAAAAATTTATGTTTGGATATGTTAGCCGAAAAATAATTTTAAGTTAACTGTTTGCGTTTGGATTGTATAAAAAAGAATCTCTTTTATGCATTAAATTATCAAAATAAGAATAAAATAATTAAAAAATTATTTGATTGATTAAAAAATATTTAATTAAAGATAAAATAATATTTCTATATCACTATTAAAAATAATAATAATTTTTTAAAAAAATGCTTAAATTTTAAATTGATGTCCAACAGCTTTTTTCATATGAAAAAAGTTGTTAATTTTTTTACTTTGAATTACTAAATATGTTGCTTCTAAAAATAACAATTTAAAAGGTGAAAAAAAATTGTTGGTTCAGCTTGGTGCTCTTATCTAAATGACAATCCATCTATCAAATGGCTAGGAGCCTTCAGCAATTAAGCGTTCCAGCGTTCTCTAGCAAATCCTTGAAAAAATAGTCCTGCTCAATAACAAAACCAGCAATAGTTCAATCAACAGAAATTGGAATTTAAAAAAATTACTCAGTTGTAGTAAAATTCTTGCCCACTTTATGTAAAGGAAAGGAAAATTAAATAAGTATTCCTTTCCAAAACCTCTAAATTGAGGGGTATAAAATTTGGAGATTTGAGTGGTGTGGAGTGGTTTTAAATTTCCTACTTAATCACTCAAGTTCATTACTTAAAAATCTCTCAAAACAATGGATTGAATCCCTTTTATCACTTCACATTATTATTAATCATTTCACTCCATCCATCCAAACATATTGTTACTTATAAAAGGATTTTTAGTTAAATCAATTTATGATAATTACCCGAACTCTCCACGTCAAAAGAGAAATATTTCCTATCAAGCCCAAAATTTCTCTCAGTCATCCTCCATATCACAATTTATGTGGGCTCCACCTAGGTTTTGAATTCCAATTGCCCCGTCTCTTTGATTTTTCAAGGCAAAATTAATGTTAAGTGCTTGAGTATAGCTAACAACGAAAATTTAATTTGAAAGGTATAACAAATTTAAATTATTAAGGATTATATAAAATTTATCTAGAAAGAGTGAGATTATATTTTATTTAATGGAAAAAATACATTTAATGAAATTAATAACCACTAATTCAAATAAATAACCACTTATTTATAAGCAATATTCATTTGTAATTTTTTTTATAACTTAATATAGAACTTTATTTATTACTGTTAATTATTCAGTGGGAATAAATTAATAACCACCTAGTTCAAATAAATAACCACTTATTTATAAGCAATATTCATTTGTAATTTTGTTTATAACTTAATATAGAACTTCATTTATAATTGTTAATTATTCAATGGGAATAAAATAACTGCTTAATAACATGAAATAGTCATTTACAAATTTCTTCTTAACTTCATGAATACAATATAAAATTTTATTTATAGTTGTTAGTCATTTAGTAAGAACTAATAGCCTCTTAACAAAAAGTAGTAGTCATTCGCGAATTTCTTTCTAACTTTAAACTTCTAATATATGACTTCATTTACAATTGATAACTACTCAGTGAGAATAAATAATCACTCACTCATTAACAATTATTAACTAATAACTATTTGCAACTTTCTTCTTAATTTCATTTATCTAAGATAAAACTAATAAGGAACAATAAGTCAAGTGGAAGCAAAAATATTTTTCTCTATTTATATAGATGAATAGGTACTACAAATATTTTTTACAGTAAAATATCAACCACACAGAACAGGCTATCAAATTGCAGAAAAATAAATATTAGAGATACCATAATTTTAACGTGAAAAACCCCTCAGTGTAAGGGACGAAATCACATGACTAAGGGCTCATTTGGTACGCAAAATAGGATAAGGTTTGATTGTATTAAGCTTGATAGTATAAGGCTAATATTATCTAATGTTTGGCAAGATATTGTATAAGATTAAATTTAAAAATTTTTCAAATTGATTGAAATTTGGGGATTTAGGGTTTGTAAAAATCTAATTCTTGAATATCCATGGATCTGATTCGATGGGGCATTTGCTTTCTAAAAATTCAATGTGATCTGGGTTCTTTGGGTTACTATTCTTCAATTCTGTTTCGTGTTCAAAAGAGCCATTCATAGGGGATGTGTCGTGCTTCGTGGTGGTTGCATTGAAACCGATCTGTTTTTGGGTCGTCGTCGTGTCTATGGAGCTTTATTATCGCCATTAATGGCAGATATGAGGTTCTCTTATATGCTGCAAATTGAGGCGAGATGATGCTTTCTTCCTTGATCCATCGAGGTTCATCGTTGTATAGGTTGTCCATCATTAAAGCCAGATTCGAGACTGCTGGGTTTAGGGAGATACGGCGAGGACAACCTTTAGAAGTCCTCCTTCATGGCTGTTGGGTTGTAGCTTATTGAACAAAGCAGATGAAACGTGTGCGGGCATGGATGCGACTCACCACGAGGAAGAAGATGAATTTGAGGGTACATTTCTTCCTCGATCTATCGAGGGTCAAAGATGAGCTTATCCATCAAAACTTAATCAAGCCTAATCCTACCTCTTAAGGCTTGATTAAGTCATAGGTTATTTTAATGTATAAGAGAGATGTGCTAAATAAGCTTATATAATACTTTGGTTGCACCAAACAACTGATAAAGTCATAATGTATTGTATAACCTTATCCTGTCATATCTTATATGCAGTGCTAAATGTGCCCTAAGTTAAGCAAAAACTTCCATTACTAAATCAATGGGCACACAATTAGTCTTCCTAATAGCATTAGGGAACACCACAATCAATAATGCATCATCCAATAAGTGGATATTGATTGCTACCGCAAGTGCACGGATCGCACAAGTAATACAGATACAGAGTAAAAGTTCGTTCCCACGAGGATATTACGATATAAAGCTAAATACCAACCAATAGCTTAATCAATTCTAGACAAGGACATAAAAATAGGAAAACAATATAAAAACTATCTAACCTACAAAAGCAATAAACCTAAAAGTGGTTAGGTTTCAGGAAATCCTCCTTCACCCCCTACATCTATCAACAACATGCAATTTCCCTTATAAACACAAATGCATTGATTAGGTTAGCTTGAGAATCTTCATTAGTCAAAAGCCTATGTCTAGGTCAATCAACCCTGGTTTCTACTTGCCTAACTCACTAAGTTTCCTTGAGAGCTAGCACAACTTCCACTCATGAACGATCTATTCTCAATCACACACTATACATGGCCAATAGGTATATTTCTATCCTATTAACGAATCAACTCATCCAAGCCAATTGAACTCGCCAAACATGCATCAATCATACCATATCCATATCAACAAATCCCTATATCTAGTTCATTTGCCAATATTAGGATCATGCAATTGAGGCTAACCAAGAACAAACATTAAACACAGATAATGATTGAACCATGATCAAACATCCACACAAACTTAGAGAAGAACACATCATTAATAGGTATAAAAGGATCCAAAATATTCCTAAACAAAGCTTAGCTATACAAAAGATAAGGAAGAGAAGAGAGAAAGGGAAAAGAGAGAAAGAAGCTCATTGATTTGTCTCTGAAGCTTGAATCCTCCTTCAATCCTTTGATCCTTGACTCCAATTCACCATCCATGAAGATCTAGCCAAGCTATCTAATCTAAAACTAACCTAAACTAAGAAAAACTATCAAAACCTAAAAACTAGAAATGGCCAAATGGCCACAACAGAGAAAAACTAAGAGAGAGAGAGAGAAAAAAACGCATAAAAATCTATTTATAGGCTCAGCAGCCGCCTCAGAGCTGCGGCCTCCATATATGCGCGCCGCGGCGCCTAATGAGTCGGTCTACGTGCGCCGCGGCACTCACTTCATCTGCACCGCGGCTCTCTCGCCTCGGGTAAAAGTATGGACAGGCTGAAATGCCTTCTGCGCCGCGGCGTGCTATGCCTTGCACTGCAGCGTGACCTGCTGGAATGCCAATTTGGCTTCCTCTTCCTCTTTAAGCTCAAATGCTCCATATTTAACCTTGTTTGGAGCCCCTCCTATCATAGAGAAAACACCAAATCAATAACATATATAAATCTACTCAATCCATGATCATTAAAGCTCAGTTTTGCACAATAACATATCAGAAAGGCTTAGATTCAGAATATATCAAATATAAGCACAAAACCCTCCAAATATGCATTTAAACAAGGACCAAGCATTCATTCTAGCACAAGGATAGGGTACAAATAATTGCATTCTATGTAGCTATCACACCCCCAAACCTACATTTTGCTAGTCCTCGAGCAAAACAAAATAGAATTAAGTAAATCACTTAAACATTAAAAACAACTTTTTTTTCAGCAAATATATTTTAATTTTCTTTTCTCATTTAAAAACAAATACTAGTGTGTAATGGTTGCACCAATTCTCAAAAAGTACAAATGCCCCATAAACAGTTCCACACATACATAACCCTTAACATGCTAACAAGTCAAAAAACTCTTAATGCAATTCACATTTATCACAAACATGCAAGATAAACTTCTTCTAATTAAGTCATACACATCCAGATAAGTTTATAAGCATACATGCATATGATTCACAGAATCCACAAGATTGTAAATCAACTCTCTCTCCACTAATGTAAATTACACAAGTTTGAGGATCAAAAGGGGCTTTATCAGCTTATATTGTTAGGGCAATGGTATGGGTGAAAGAAATGAAGGGAAAGGATACAATACAAACTTTGAAACACATAATATACTACTTCAAGATATGAGCCACAAATTGATACTAGCAGGGTATTCAATAGTGAGATCATAAAACTTGCCAGAACCATTGTCAATGCTTTTTGAACTTTACTTTTCTTAAGCTTTTGCTTTTCTTTTCATTTTCATTTTTCTTTTTATTTTCTCTTTCTTTTCTCTTCTATTTTTTTTAAAGCAAGGCTTTTTCTTTGTTTTGCATCTGGTTCCTTCAGGCTCATTTTGAATTGAATATTCATACCCCTAATCATCAGACTCATTTCAAGAAATAACACATCATATACTCAACAAACAATAAGGGTAGGAAGAAAATGACATGCTTTCACATGCATTAGAATGGATAACAGGTTAACGAACACAATGGTTATGAAAAACAAATAAGGTCAAACAGTTTAAGGCTTCAAAAAGGGATCTAAGGATATCATCATATCAGGGTAAGCTTTTTAAGGCTCAATCGGTCCAAACAATGCCCTAATCATTTCCTCAATCATGCACAACTTAGAATTTCAACTCAAGAGAGTTTAAAAATAATTTCTAGGATAATCAAAACTCTACATGTACATCCATAAACATTCTCAAGACATGCACTCTTATCATTTTCAAAGTTACACTTGCATCTAAGTGAGATATAAATCATGCATCAAAAGTAACTAAATTGTTTCACATGCTTCAAGATCACATAAGGTTTCACTGAAAAGGGGGCAAATAGCAACCTTTCACATCCTAAACAACCAAAAACAACACCAACATTCTTGCAACATGTCATGCATTCAAATAGATTCAACTTTCTTAGTTCAAACATGCACAACATCTTTTGCATAAAGTGAAAATTGAAAATTCTTGTCATCAGCACATCAGTGATAGTCAGAATAGAATATAATCATGAAAATATGTTGACTAAAATCACTGCATACTCAAAATACCAATATATGTTAACATTAAGCATAAAAGAATTAAACATGTAAAGATACTCCCCCAAACCTAAAATGAAATGTATCTTTAAAGAACATGGTCTATAGGGAACCTAAGACTAGTACTGAGCATTACTATATACTACAAAACACAAGAAATAACAAAAATAAAAACAAAAACAACAAAAAACAGGGGTCAGCGCCGCGGCGCCCCATGCCTGGGCCGCGACGCTCATAAAAAGCTGCAGAATTCTGCAGAAAAACGCCCCTTGCGCCGCGACGTGACTACCTAAGCTGCTAAATTTAGCAGCAAACATAGTTTTGCTGCTGAGTTTGGCTCTTATGGGTCTCTAGCTGCAACAAAACTTGTTCAAAAAGCTAAATTACAAAAATGTACAATACATACATAATAACACATATAAACAACTTACTAACCTATATACAAACTAGAACACACTTAAAACTTAAAATAAAAAACTAACATAACTAACATATTAACCGATATAAAAACTAACACAAACAACACTTAAAACCATAAACTACAAACACTCACATATCTAAACATAACTAACAAATATTAAAACTAACTAAACTAACATACTAACACATATTAACAAAACATATTAACACAACTAACATACTAATATGCTAACATATTTAACATAAACATATTAACATACTACCTATTTATACATAAAGTAAAAGCATTAATTAAACATAAACATGGGAATCCCTCCCACGAAGGGCCTGAGTTATAGTCCCAGCAGGACTTTGTCACCAAAATTGAAGTATTGCGGATGAGTAGTCTTCAAGAACTTGATCCAAGGGTTATCCTTTCAGGAGTCGCGAATTCCTTCAAGGGCCTCGTATGAATGAAATCACCCAGCTTCTTATTTGAAACTAAAACAAAACAGAAACAAAACATAGATTATATACAACTTATATACAACTTGAATTAGAACTAATCAAACTCATTGTTGATATTAGCAATATAAAAATTATCCCCGGCAACGGCGCCAAAAACTTGATTACTACCGTAAGTGCACGGATCGCACAAGTAATACAGATACAGAGTAAAAGTTCATTCCCACGAGGATATTACGATATAAAGCTAAATACCAACCAATAGCTTAATCAATTCTAGACAAGGACATAAAAATAGGAAAACAATATAAAAACTATCTAACCTACAAAAGCAATAAACCTAAAAGTGGTTAGGTTTCAGGAAATCCTCCTTCACCCCTTACATCTATCAACAACATGCAATTTCCCTCATAAACACAAATGCATTGATTAGGTTAGCTTGAGAATCTTCATTAGTCAAAAGCCTATGTCTAGGTCAATCAACCCTGGTTTCTACTTGCCTAACTCACTAAGTTTCCTTAAGAGCTAGCACAACTTCCACTCATGAACGATCTATTCTCAATCACACACTATACATGACCAATAGGTATATTTCTATCATATTAACGAATCAACTCATCCAAGCCAATTGAACTCACCGAACATGCATCAATCATACCATATCCATATCAACAAATCCCTATGTCTAGTTCATTTGCCAATATTAGGATCATGCAATTGAGGCCCACCAAGAACAAGCATTAAACACAGATAATGATTAAACCATAATCAAACATCCACACAAACTTAGAGAAGAACACATCATTAATATATATAAAAGGATCCAAAATATTCCTAAACAAAGCTTAGCTATACAAAAGATAAGGAAGAGAAGAGAGAAAGGGAAAAGAGAGAAAAAAGCTCATTGATTTGTCTCTGAAGCTTGAATCCTCCTTTAATCCTTTGATCCTTGACTCCAATCCACCATCCATAAAGATCTAGCCAAGCTATCTAACCTAAAACTAACCTAAACTAAAAAAAACTATCAAAACCTAAAAATTAGAAATGGCCAAATGGCCACAACAGAGAAAAACTGAGAGAGAGAGAGAGAAAAATGCATAAAAATCTATTTATAGGCTTAGCAGCCGCCTCAGCGCCGCGGCCCCCACATATGTGCGCCATGGAGCCCAATGGGTCAGTCTACGTGCGCCGCGGTGCTCACTTCATCTGCACTGCGGCCCTCTTGCCTCGGGTAAAAGTATGGACAGACTGAAATGCCTTCTGCGCTGCGATGTGCTATGCCTTGCGCCGCGGCGTGACCTGCTGGAATGCCAATTTGGCTTCCTCTTCCTCTTTAAGCTCAACTGCTCCATATTTAACCTTGTTTGGAGCCCCTCCTATCATAGATAAAACACCAAATCAATAACATATATCAATCTACTCAATCCATGATCATTAAAGCTCAGTTTTGCATAATAACATATCAGAAAAGCTTAGATTCAGAATATATCAAATATAAGCACAAAACCCTCCAAATATGCATTTAAACAAGGACCAAACATTCATTCTAGCACAAGGATAGGGCACAAATAACTGCATTCTATGTAGCTATCAGATATCACCAAGCAACAAGATAGAAACTCCACAAAAGTGGGTATCACAACCCAACCAAAAGAGAAGGTGAAACAACAAACAAGTCTTACCAAAATGTAGTCCTCAACACCAGGAACATCATATTAAAATTTCATCATGAATGGAAAGAGTTTACCATCACATCTGCTTGAAAAGGTTAAAAAAAACCCATTTTTCTTCTTTTTCATTGTTGCTTTTCTCTTTCTTTGTTTCTATCCTTCACTCTTTCTCTTCCTTACCTTTTTTTTCGTTCTTATCCTTTTACCAGCCTTTCAAAAGGCTTTTTTTTTTAAAAGAAAAACTTTTAACAAGTGGTTCCCTCCACTTGACAAATCTCCTCTTTCTTGACTCAAGTGGGGAGGTGTTGCTCAACGAAGCCCACTTTCATTTTGCAAAAAATCAACTTTGTCATAGGCAATGTCTTAGACATCATATCCAAATCATTGTTATCAGTATAGATCTTCTCAAATTAAAACAACTTCATCTTTAGCAATTCCCATATCCAATTATACCACACCTCTATGTGCTTTGACCTGGAATAAAACGTTAGGTTCTTGCTGAGTTGGATGGCACTCTAACTGTCACAAAATAATACAAACTTATCTTGCTTGAGGCTCAACTTTTGTATGAATTTCTACATCCACAAGAGTTATTTAGAAGCTTCAGTAATGGCAATATACTCAACTTTAGTGGTGGACAAAGCAACACATTTCTATAGTTTAGATTGCCAAGACATTGCTCCCTTTGAAAAAATCATCAAGTATCCAAAAGTAGATTTCCTAGAATCAACATCACTAGTCATGTTTGCATCTGTATAACCATCTAACATAGGTTGATCACTCCCAAAACATAACAAACTTCGAAAGTATCTCTAAGATACCTGAGAATCCACTTCATCACTTGCTAGTGTTCTTTACCAGGATTACAGAGAAAACAACTAACAATACTAATAGCATGAGCAATATCCAACCTTATGCATACCATAACATACTTTAAGCTACCAACCACAGATGATTAAGGAACCCCCTTCATCTCTTCTTTGTCTTTCTCACTTGAAGGACATTGTTGAGAACTCAATTTGAAATGTCCTGTAGATGGAATACTAATATGTTTGGAATTACTCATGTTGAACCTCTCTAACACCTTCTTAATGTACTTTTACTACAATAACCACAATTTACCATTCTTCCTATCATGAGTGATTCTCATGCCAAGGATTTGCTTTATAGAACCCACGTCCTTCATGGCAAAGGACTTGCTCAAGTCCTTCTTCAAGTTTTCAATCTTCTTACTGTCATAACCAATAATCAACATGTCATCCACATATAGTAAAAGTATAATAAAACCACCATAAGAAAATTTCTTAACAAACACACAATGATAAGAAGTAGTTTTGCTATACCTATGATCATCCATGAGAGAATCAAACTTCTTATAATATTATCTTGGTGCTTGCTTGAGTCCATACAAGCTTTTCTTCAATTTGCGCATAAGTTGCTCCTTTCCTTTCACCTTAAAGCCTTCTGATTGTTCCATGTAAATCTCTCCCTTCAAGTCACCATAATGTAGTCTTCACATCAAGTTATTCCACCTCTAGGTTCAAGCTAGTTGTCAATTAAGCATAACTCGAATAACAGACATCTTCATCACATGTGAAAAAATTTCTTCAAAGTCATTACCCTTCTTTTGATCAAAGCCTTTCACAACTAGTCGTGCTTTGTGTCTTGGCTATGAAATATTCTCTTTTGTCTTCAGTTTGAAAACCTATTTGTTCTTGAGTGCTTTCCTACCCTTAGGCTACTTAACTAACTCAAATGTGTGATTCTCACGCAAGGATTTCATTTCTTCTTGCATGACATTCAACCACTCTTCCTTGTGTTCATATAAAATGGCATCTTAGTAGTTTTATGGTTCCCCACCATCAGTGATCATCACATATTCATGTGGAGGATATCTCTGAAAAACATGATGCTTAGTAGATCTTCTCAATTGAGACTCAACTGATGTTTTAGGTGGAACTTGCTCAATTGGCACATCATGGTGATGTGTAGGCTCATCAGTTGTATTCCCATAATCTACTTGTATGTCTCCCCATCAAAAAAAGATTCTAGAAGGAGGCTCCACTCCAAAATCAATATAACTTCTAACAATTAGTTTCGACGTCTCTGCTTTCTCAAAGTCTCCAATGTTTGGTCTTCAAGAAAAATCACATTTTGGCTTCTGATAATTTTCTTATCAATCAAATCCCATAGTCTATAACCAAACTCTCCATGACATAACCCATGTACATATATGATTTAGACTTCCCATCAAGCTTGGACCTCTTATCTCTTAGAATGTGAACAAAAGTCCTACAAGCAAACACTCTTAAGTGACTATAACAGACATCTTTCCCTATCTTTACTCTGTCTGGAACATCAACATCTAGAGGCACAAAAGGAGAAAGGTTGATCAAATTACTGCAATTCTCATTGCTACACCCCCAAAAGGATATAGACAGTTTTACATGAGAGAGTATACATCTGATTTTGTCATTAATGGTATAATTCATTCTTTTTGTAACTCCATTATGCTAATGTGTCTTTGGAACTATTTTCTTAAGCTTGATCCTATGTTCTTTGCAATATGTACTCTTCAAACAGACCTCTATATTTATCACCATTATCTTCTCGGATATTTCAGTTTGCTTCCTTTTTCTCTTTCAACACTTGCATAGAAGTGCTTAAAGACATTGAGTACCAAGTCATTAGCTTTCAAAGCAAAAGCCCACACTTTTCTAGAGTGATCACTGATAAAGGTAATAAAATATAAGCATCATAATTAGACTTTAACAAGTGTACTAAGTCGTACAAGTAATACAATAATAACAAGTGTATCATTCTCACAAGGATTGATTAATATTGAGTACTAATTTCATTATTCAATTCACTATCTAGACTACCAATTGATATGAAAATTGATTAAGTAACATGAAATGAGCAAAATACAATAAATAAAGCGAGTAGAAGTATTTTTAAAGATTTCTAACAAGATAAAAGTGTGAAGAAGTCAATGGATTAAAGAGCTAGGGGTTGATTATCACTTAACCTTCTCTTAATTTTCACAAATTCCAATTAATTATACTTACTTCCTTCAATTGATGGTGATAGTACTCTAAAATAGCCAAAAGTCAATTCCTTGGTGAATTAGCCCTCTTCCAATTGCCCAAAATTGTCAATCCCTTAGTCAATTTCATGCAATTGGAAAGTTTAAGTATGAGATTCCCAAATTAGCCACATAATCACCAATACCCATATTTATGTATTGACAAATTATGGAGTTAATTTCAAGACCAAAGGTATAGAAGAATTTCCTAATTCTCAAAACACCTAACAAAACAATCTATAATTGATCAAGTCATAAAAGCATTAAGTACATAAATTAACACTCAATTGAAAAGAAATAAGCATATATTAATCAAGAATTAATGTACATCAAGATTGGTTTATGATAAATCTCCCGTTAGCTATGGGAGATTTAGGTACCCTTAGAGAAAATAGAAAATAAAGATGAAGGGGAAGAAGAAACCAAGAGACCCATAGAGGTGAGAGATAAAATCTACATTCCCTTGGTCTTGGGTTCAAGCTTCAACCTCCCAAAAATGGTAGAAAATGGTTGAAGAATTAGAGAAAATGAGAGAGAAGAGAGGAAGTAAGATGGGTCTTTGAATTAGATGAAATGAGAGAGAAGAGAGAAAGTACGATGGGTCTTTCTCTAAAATGGGTAAAAAGTATTTCAAATAGACCAAGAAAGCTATTTATAGTTGGTCAAAAAGTAATCACGTTCTTCTGCACATTTTCAGCCCTAGGAATCCACGATTAGGCGTGGAGTTTACTGTTTTTGACCCTCTGCACACTCTAGGAACCCACGCTTAGGCGTGACAGTTTCATGCCCCAGTATAGAGCTTGCTATTATCAAGGTGCATTCTAGTGCACTTGTCCTCCCTTAAGCGTGAATACACCACGCTGGAGCGTGGTTGCCTCTGGAGTTAATGTCATTCTCATGCTTAAGTTTGGCAATCACATGCCTAAGCGTGGAGCTTCATATGCCAAAATCTTTAGTTCTTCTCTTTGAGCTCCATTTCCATGCCTCATTCTTCATGATTCTTTTCCAAATCCATCTTGTTGATCTTTTTAATACTTGCAATTTATATTACAACAATAAATCTCAGATTTAGGCATCAAAATTGATCAATCAAGAATGAAATTGGTGTATACTCCAGTATAAACAAATGAATCACTTTAAGCATGATTTTAATCAAGTTTGGAAGTAAATTGGACTTAGCTTTCACATTTCAACTCAATTAAAGGCTAATAATAACTCTATTTTGTGGAGTTATCACACCACAAAGTGATTTATAATCCATAGTGCAAACATCAGTATGAAATAAATCTAGAACATGTGACCTCCTATGAGCACTAGAACTATGAAAGGAGACTCTATGCGATTTTCCAACAAAACAGTGAGTGTAAGTCTTTAAGGGTGTACCTCTCATATGAAGATATTTCTGCCTGGCAAGGATGATGAGTCCTTTCTCACTCAAGTGGCCAAGATGCATATGCCATATGTTGGTAGAGGAATCTTCAACTGCATTCACCACTTCCTTGTATAACGTTCCTAGCATCCTATAAAGAGTAGTGAAACCATCTCCTTTTGCCACCATTAGTGATCCTTTGGTGAGCTTGCATTTTCCATCACCAAAGTGAGTATAATAGCTTTCAATGTCTAGAGCTTTAACTGAAATCAAGTTAAGATGGATCTCAAGAAAATGTTTGACATTCTTCAATTGTAGCTTGCATCTAATGCTGATTTCAAGCCAAACTTCTGTCATACCAACAATCTAGTATACTCCTTCATTTCCCATCTTTAGTATACCAAAATCACTGACAATATAAAATGTGAAAAACATCACACTTAGGAGTGATATGATATGAGGCACCAGAATCTACAATCTAGCTAGAATTATAACATACGAGATTCACATAATTATCATCATAAACAATAAAGACATCTTTATCAGATGTAACTATAACACTATATTTATCATTCCCTTTTTTCTTTGCCTTTGTCTTTTTCCCTCATGGTTGTTAAACTCTAGTGTTAACTCAAACTTGTATGAGTTTATGATCCTAGGTCTCTAAATCGAGCCAACTCGCTTAATAACTCAGACCTGTGTGAACTCGAGCCGACTCGGATAGGATCGGTCAAGGTCACATGAAATTATAACTTTACTAGAGAGCCAACGAGTTCACCAACCCACTTAAAATTTGGTGTGCAAATGAACAAAACTTAGTACTTCACACTAAGAGTCAAAATGATGTGCACAAATTAGGGCTAAAAAATAATCTAATTAGGCTAAGCCTCCCAAAATCAAATTTTTCTACCCATCCCTAAATCGAAGCAACATGTCTGGTGTTCTTTCTTCACATTCGAACACAGTTTTGCTAGTCTTCTCCAAATTGGACGCATCTCAACACTAATGCACTAGGTCTCCAATCCGCACCACAACACCAGGTCTCTAAGCCAAGTCATACTGCCATTAGTCACTAGGTCTCCAAGTCCAACACATGTCTCCAAGTCTAGCACATATCTCCAAGTCATGGTTGTGTTCCAGGTTTGGCCATGTTCTTTGCTCTATTAATGGTGGTTTTGTTTTGCTCTATTATTGGTTGTCTGTTCCAAAAATTACTTCTTGCTTGCTAATTTATGTTGTCCATGCTTTATTATTGGTTGTTTCTTTGCTCTATTATTGGCCCCAAAAATTATTTCTTACTCGCTATTCTTCTTGCTTATGCTATTTGTGAATTTTTTTCTTGCATGTTGAGTTATGTTTTGTTCTAGGTGAGTTAGTAGGCTTTGCTTTTGTTTTTACTTGATGAAACAAAAACCATATTCTTTTGGTTATGTTGAATGTTAAAATTTAAGATAATATTTGATTTAGACCTTAAGTCATTGAAGTCTTATTTTCATATATGAGTTCTGCTTTTATTTGTTATGCTCTTGGATAACTAGGATTTAGAGTATAAATTAAGTTTTGTTTTTGTGTGTGAGTTATATTAATTCTTTGCATCTTTTGGGGATAAGAAATTGTGCACATTATAAAATTTCAATGTTAAATGTTGGTTATGGACATGTTATTATATTGTGTTCGTATACTATGGATTTTTTTAGTATTATTTTTAAAACAGGTAAACTTTTATGAGTTTACGAATTGAGTTTACGTAAACTCACGAGTTTGTCAACCTTGCTTTTCCTTGACTTTTCTCTTTCTCGAAACTTTAATTTTTTTTTGAAATGTCCTTTCTTGCCACAGTAGTATCATGTTACTTCTTTTTTAATCCTAGACTCACTTCTTGATTTGCTATGACTGTTAGATTTTTCAGATTTATGAGAAATTCTAGTTTAGTTTCTCCCACGTAACTCTGCAACTAGTGCTTTTGAATGAGTGGAGGTATTAATTCAAACCACACTCATTTTTTCTAGCTTCTTCATTCAACATGCTCTCTTTCACCATTAACAATATCAACTTTCTATTTGGAGTTGAATTTGTCAAAGTTATAACTAGAACTTCCTAACTATCAAGCGAGGAACTAAGTAACAATAATGCTTGCAACTCATCACCTAATGTAATATGTAGCTAACAATTGATTCACAATATCTTGGAATCTACTCAGATGATCTACCATTGAATCCCCTTCTTTATATTTTATATTCACAAACTTTTAAATCATAAATGCTTTATTTTGTACGTTCTTCGGCCCATATAGCTCGACTTATTTCTTCCACATGCTATGGCCATTAGTTTCTTTGTCTACAAGATATTACACACCAAGATCCAACCATTGTCTGATAAACTCAACAACTTTTATAGTCATCCTCTTCCTTTCACTGTCAAATTTATTATTGGGTTGAGTAGTATCCTCCTCAACAACGTCATACAAGTCTTTGTTGTAACACATCTTCCATGAAGGTCTTCTAAAGTTTATAATTTGTAGAGTGCAATTTAATCATATTTGGCCCTTGATTTTCCTCCATTTAAATGCATATATCAAAACAAACAAAGCTCCTAATACCAATTTGTTGGGGGAAAACTGAATCAAGCGGAAGCAAAAATATTTTCACCTACCTATACAAATAAATAGGCACTATCAATACTTCTCATAGTAAAATACTAAACGCACAGAACAAGCTATCATATAATAGAAAAACAAATATCAAAGACACCACAATTTTAACATGGAAAACCCATCAATGTTATGTAAAATCCACAGGATCAAGTCCATTAAAAACTTTCACTAACAAATCAATGGGTACACAATTAGTCTTCCTAGTAGCATTAGGGAACACCACATTCAACAATACATCACCCAATAGGTGGACATCACCAAGCAACATGATAGAAACCCCACAAAAGTGGGTATCATAGCCTAGCTAAAAGAGAAGGCAAAACAACAAACAAGTCCTACTAAAATGTAACCCTCACACTACAAGAAAATAGTAAATTTGCAGCGGATTTTTTGCGGTGGATTCGCATCCTTTGCAATTGCGAAAGGCGTTGCAGCGAATTATGATCCGTCTCAATTAGAGGCGGATTTTGTGACGGATAATTTTTGCAGCAGATTTTTGCGACGGATTGGACCCTGCAAATTTTTTCAGCGATAATTTCCATCGTGAAATGCTATAGCAGTTCGTAAAAAAAGTTTTACGGTAGAAATATCCACCGCAAACTTAATAAAATTTTTAAAAAAAAATTTAACAATTTGCGGTGGATAAATCCGCCGCAAATATCCTCCACAAATTATAAAATAATAAATTGCGACTGATGAATTCCGCCGCAAAATTGATAAACTAATAAAAAAATCATAAAAATTTTTAAATTCCTTGCGGCGAAATAATCTGCCGCAAAAAGTTGACATCTAAGAAATTTTGCTGTGAAAAAATCCTTTGCAAAAGATATTACGTAAAAAAATTAGTAACAAATTTATAAAAAATATTTGCAGCAGAAAAAACTGTCGCAAAAAATAAGCCACAATTTAAAATAAATTTTGTGGCAGATTTTTTTGCCGTAAAATATAAAACTAATAAAAAAATCATGAAAATAATTTGCGGCGAATAAATCCAACACAAAAGTTTGCCACAATTTAAAAATCAAATTTGCGGCAGATAAATTCACCGTAAAATTCTACCATAATTTAAAAATTAATTTTGCGGCGGATGCCGCCGCAAAAACTAGATCTACCTCCCTTGTTCTTCTTCCATTTTCATTTTTTCGAATCCATCTAAGTTTCCTTCAGCTCCTCCTCTCCCTCAACCGACCGGTGACCTCCACTGCCCGTCGCCACCGACCACCGACCAGCGAGAGCCACCGCAACCGGCGACCCGCGAGCCACCGCGACCCGCGTGAGCCACCGCAACCGGCGACCCACGAGCCACCGCAACCCGCGTGAGCCACCGCAACCGGCGACCCGCGAGCCACCGCGACCCGCGTTTCACCCCCGACCCGCGACCAGCGCCCGCGTCTGGCACCCGCACCCCACCGGCACCCGCACTGCCTCCCCGCGACCAGCACCCACACCGCCACCCCCGACCAGCACCTGCACTGCCTCCCTGTGACCGGCACCAATGACCGCCACCCGTGTCTGGCACCCGCGACCCCGCACCGGCACCCGCGACCCAGCACCACCACCCGCGTCCGGCACCAGCTCCCACCGACCCACCGACCAGCTACAGCGACCCGCGCACCGCCACCCACGACCCACCCACCGCGCCGCACCACCGCCTGCGACCCCCCGACCCCGCTGCACCTGCGACCCGGCCGGCCACCACTGCTCCACGCCTCCACCAGTCCGCCCGCCTACCAAGTAGGTACCCCACTGTTAATTGCTTACTCTGTTGATTGGTTTAGTGTTTGAACCAATGATTTGTTTGCTGAGAAGATGAGTGATTTGTAGATTATGAATTGGAGATTTAGAATTTGATCACATGGTCACGACTGGATTTTGAAAATTTATCTCTATGATCAATTTGAATTTCATTATTGCAATGTACTGTAACTCTGCCTGGTATTCTTATCTTTGTAATATCTTTGATGCATGTGGTAAATCGTATTACCGAGCGAAGCCTTAGTTTCCCATTTGAGATTCAATATTAGTGAGCACACGTACTCTTTGAAGGAAGTGCTCATTGTATTGAATCTTGAATTGTCCAATTTGGACAGTTTAGGAAAAAACTTTTACTTCACTTAATTATAGTTACTCATTAAATTTCATACCGTATACTTGATGAAATTTTATTATGCAACATTTCCTTTTGTTCTCTGGGTGCACACTTGATTGTGATATATGTCACCACTTTCTAGTCGTGCACTTGGAGACCAATGGGAAATGCTGTCGAAATTTTGTCAAGTATATGATGTGTGATTTTTAAGAGTACTATCAATCAAGTGCTGAAAAGGTTTCTTCTTGAATGGGATAGGGTCATACCATGTCAAGAGATTTTAAGATTTTGGAGATAATAGTTGTTTGGATTGAAATATTTATACAAGTATAATTTTAAATGTATTAATTATGCAACATATGTTGTAGATTTTACATTTTTGTATTTTGATTTAAGTGTAAAATTATAATTGCAGAAAATGGTAGTTCCAGAAAATCGTAGATGGATGTATAATAGGATTCATTCGGGTCGTAGAGGACTTACACAAGATTTTGTACGTGGAGTTGAAGAGTTTGTGAATTATGCATGTCGATCTTCTCATTACTTAAGTGAAGGAACAATTAGGTGTCCATGTTTGATGTGTTATAGTGGGAAATTATTGAAACCTGAGATTGTGAAAGTTTATTTGTATAAAAAAGGATTCAAACCTAGGTATTGGTATTGGACAGATCATGGAGAGGAAGAGCCTGATCCAATTAGTGTAGATATAAACTTTGATGTGAACACTGCTAGTAGTCCTATATTAGAGGAGGAAGACGTGGTTGATAGATATCAAAATATGGTTTATGATGCGGCTGGAACAGAATTTGGGGATTTTAGGAGTCGTTTTCAACGGAGTGTTGAGGAGCCTCCACATCCAGAGGCCGAAGAGTTTTATGATCTATTAAATGCTTCAAGTCAACCATTATGGCCTGGCTGCGAAACTCATTCTGAGTTATCCTTGGCAGTTCGAATGTTAAGCCTCAAATCTGATTATAATGTAACGCATGCGTGCTTTGATTCATTTATGGAGATATTAAGAGAGGTTGCTCCTCCAGGATCACGAATTCCTCTGAATTACTATAGAACAAAAAAATTGGTTTCTAAACTCGGGCTTGCTTCAAGAAAAATAGATTGTTGTGTAAATGGTTATATGTTATACTATGCAATGCCAGACAATGTAGGTTTTGTGGTACTGAAAGATACGAACTTCGTAAAACCAGTCATGGAAATAACAATGAAATTCCAGTGAAAAGAATGCATTATTTACCTCTTATTCCTAGGCTCAAAAGGTTGTATTCCTCTATGAGCTCATCTGCACACATGGGATGGCATGCTGAAAATAATAGGAAGTTGGGGGAGATGTCTCACCCATCCGATGGTGAAGCATGGAAGCATTTTAATAGGACATATCCTGAATTTACAATTGATCCTAGAAATGTTAGGCTTGGTTTGTGTGCTGATGGTTTCACTCCATACAATCAATCTGCTTCTCCTTATTCTTGTTGGCCTGTGATAGTCACTCCATATAATCTGCCTCCAGAAATGTGTATGACTGCCCCATACATGTTCCTAACATGCATTATTCCCAGCCCTAACAATCCCAAGAGCAAGATTGATGTTTACTTACAACCATTAATAGATGAACTGAAAATTTTATGGGCGGCTGTTTTAACTTATGACGTGTCAAGCAAACAAAATTTTATGATGAGGGCGGCATTGATGTGGACAATAAATGACTTTCCAGCATATGGAATGTTGTCTGGATGGATGACTGCTGGTAAATTAGCATGTCCATATTGCATGGATCAAACAAAGGCATTCACTTTGAAGCATGAGGGAAAAATTCGTGGTTTGACTGCCATCGTCAATTCTTGCATGTTGATCACATGTTTAGAAGAAATAAAAATGCATTTAAGAAGAAAACTGTGGTGACTGATTTGCCTCCACCAAGATTATCTGGATATGAATTAAGTGAGATTGTTAGTGTCTTTAGTAAAATAACTGAAATGCAGTCGTGCAAACACCATGGGTATGGTGTTTATCATAATTGGACTAAGCAGAGCATATTTTGGGAGTTACCATATTGGAAGGATAATTTAATTAGGCATAATTTAGATGTCATGCATATTGAGAAAAATGTCTTTGATAATATATTCAACACTGTTATGGATGTTAAGGGCAAAACAAAGGATAATATCAAGGCAAGAATGGACTTAAAAGAATATTATTAACGACCAGAATTGGAGCTTATTGATTTTTCAAATGGTAAGATCATGAAACCAAAGGCTAATTATACTTTTACAAAAGAGCAAAAGAAAATTGTTTGTGAATGGGTGCAACATTTAAAAATGCCAGATAGTTATGCTTCAAACTTAGCCAGATGTGTGGACATGAATCAATTACGATTGTCTGGGATGAAGAGTCATGATTGTCACGTGTTTATGGAGAGTTTGCTTCCAATTGCTTTTTCTTTGTTGCCAGATCAAATTTGGAAGCCATTGACTGAATTAAGTCAATTTTTTAGAGACTTGTGCTCAACGACTTTGATGGAAAAAGACATGCTTCAAATGGAATAGAACATTCCGGTGATTTTGTGTAAATTGGAAAGGATATTTCCACCGGCTTTCTTTGATTCCATGGAACATTTACCAGTCCATTTACCTTATGAAGTAAGAGTAAGTGGGCCAGTTCAATACAGATGGATGTATCCATTCGAGAGGTACTTAAATAAGATAAAGAAAACAGTTAAGAACAAAGCTCGGGTTAAAGGTTCTATTTGTGAAGCTTATTTGATTCAAGAGATATCTCATTTCAGTTCATTTTACTTTAAGCCTCATGTTAAGTTAATGAGAACTAGAGTTGGATGAAATGATGATACAGATGAAAATATGTCAATGGAATCGAATTTGTCAATTTTTAATCAACCCGACCGAGGTTATGGAACATAAAAAATACAATGGCTAAATGATGCTGAGATGAAATCTGCAACATTGTACATCTTGCTAAATTGTGAAGAAGTTGAACCATACCTCAAGTAAGTGGTACTAATAATTTAATTTAAATTTCAAATGTATTTCTAACTAACAATGAAATCATAAACTTTTAATTTTTCAGTGTTTTTTTACAACATTTCAACATTCTTGAGGAACATTCAAATGAAAGAATAAATGTAGATTTTATAGAGTGGTTCAAAAGTTATGTAAGTATTTAAACATTACTAAATTGTTGATCCTAATCATTATATATGATTTAGATCATTAACATTAACTATATTTTTTTCTAGGTTCACAATCCACAAAATATGGTGAATAATTCTTACTTGCATGATTTGGCATGGGGGCCTAGTAGATGTGTGACATCTTGGCCAATGTATTTTGTCAATGGATATAAATTTCACACAGATGCTTGGTCAGATGGGAAGAAAACAAGCAATAGTGGCGTGTGTGTTAAAGGCTCAACTAATGGTGAAAATGAAAATGATTATTATGGAATACTAAAAGATGTGGTTGAGTTAGAATATCCTGGGGAACCAAAAAAAAAAGTTGTTCCTTTTAAATGTGAATGGTTTGATCCTATGATTAATAGAGGTACAAGAGTTCACAAAGATTATAAGATTGTCGAGTTTCGACACACTAGACGATACGAGAGGTTTGATCCTTTTATCCTTGCTTCCTCTGCGAGACAAGTGTATTACGTTCCTTTCCCTGGAAAGAAAAAGGATAAGGTCCAATGGTGGGTGGTAATAAAGACTAAGGCAAGAGGTCGAGTTGAAATTGAAAGTGCCCGATAAATTGCATTTCAAGATGATACTATGACTCCTGTGGATCCAATTGTTGATGTGGATCTCATTGACCATTTGCAAGACACTAATGTGGTTTTTGATATAATTCAAGATGTTAGTTCTAGTAGACAGGATGAAAATGATGAAGATGAGCAAAGTTTTAATGACGACGACGATGAAACATCTTCCAATCATGAATATGAAACAAATAGTGATGAGGACAATGTTTCCTCATAACTGTGAGTATAGAATTATATTAATATGTTGTAGTTACTAGTTATACATTAATTATTGTGTTGTGTTTGGAATTTATTTACATTATATTTTTATTATTTGTGTAGATGTCATCATCACAAGGTGATAAGGGGAAAGGGAAGGAGAAGGAGAAGGAACAACCTCGACGTCTTAGGATCAATATAGGGAGGCCACCTAGGGGGCAAACATCAAGATCATCTCCACCCCCAGATGCAATATTACCCACTACAGGTTTACTTTAGCCACCATCTTCTGAGTACATTATGATACCCACACCTAGATCACAGCGTCTGTCACATACTTCACATTCACTACATGGTACATCGTATAATTCTGGGTCACCTACTATTGGCCCGTCACCGAGTACCCATGAGTCGCCGGGTACCTGTGAGTCGCCGGCTACCCGTGATTCTAATATTCCCATTTCTGCAACAAATCAAAGCAACAAGACATTTGTTGAGCCCGATGGTGATTTTGGGTATGTGTACAACTACTTGTTATTCATTTATAGTTATGCGCATTCAAATTTTTTTTATTGAGAATATTTACATTTCTTTTTTTAAATTGTATCATAGGTTTCTGCTATCTAAACCTGCTACTGATGCCATAACAAAGATTATACGATCTAGGTATAATCAACCTTGGACATCTTGGGGAGAAATACCCAAGGATACTAGAGAAATGTGGTTTCGAGAGTTTCAAGTATGTATCAATTTTTATCTATTTAATTATGTTTGTTTATCCTGTAATAGTGCAAATTTTTTTAACTTTCATGATATTTACAACATATTTTTGAAGGGTTATGTTTGGTGGATGCCTCAGCATCATAACCATATGCGAAAGACATATAATAATCGTAGTTCGAAGAGACTATCAGGTTTACTAGGGTAGGCACGCAACTTAAACGAAAGGCCTTTTTGGATTGGAGAAGGCATATGAGAAGACTTATGCAGGCACTGGGCTAGTAGCGTGTATAAGGAGAAATGTCAACAAGCAAAGATGAATCGTGCTTCTGACACTGGTGGATGCTTGCACACAGGTGGTTGCATTTCTACCGGCACCCATGCGCAAAAATTGGTAACTATTATCGTCAGTTGTTTAGTAATATATTTTATTATTTTGTTATTAACTTATTCTCTCATTATTACAGGCTAAAGCTTGGGGTAGAGAGCCTGCAGTTGATGAGACCTTTCGTCACGTACATTTGAGAAAAGAAGACCGTACTGAATGGGTTTCTACAAAAGCTAAGGATGTATATGTTAGTATTTCTTAACTTAAATTTTTTTATTTTAATATTAACTCATCTTATAAAAATAGCCATAACTGTTTTTTTATTTCCATCTTTAGGAGGAATTCAAAGTAAAGGAATTTGAACAATCTTCTCAGTGCTCCAATGAAGAAGGGGCATCTAGTACACAACTGACCAGTCGTGAGCTTTGGATTCAGACTGTTTATGGTCTTGGTTCTCAAGCATCTATCTATGACCATGAAGAATCCTACTCCTCAAGGCCTGGATCGAGTCAAGTTCCTGAGCACGTTATTAATCAAGTTAAGTAATAGTTGCAACATTTTTTTATTAATTGGTTTTTAGAATATTGATGGATGTACTCAATCATTCCATTTTTCGTATTTTAGGTTAAATAATTTATTTGTGAAATGATTAATTAATGAATTTGTATTTACATATGTTAATCAGGTGAAGGAGCAGTTGCTAAACAGGAGATGTTGGATCGGGTTCAGGAGATTCAACAATAAATGGAGCAGCGGAGCCAACAACGTGACCAACAACGTGAGGTGGAGTGGAGAATGCGATTTGAACAATACCAACGTCAACAACAACAAATGATTGGTAATATGATGAAATCATATTTACAAGCCGTTGGCACTCAGCCAAGCCAGCAACAACCACCAATAGAAGAAGACAATGAGGATACTGAAAATGATCATGAAGATGACAATGATAATGATCATATGGATTGAAATTGATGTTTGAGGATTCTGATAGTTCTTGCTAAACTTTGTATTTGAAGGAACTTTGTATAGATTATGTTTGTTTTATGGATTGCTTAAATGCAGTAATAAGTTGAAATTGATGTTTGAGTGTTGTTTTGAATGCATTGGCAGGTTGAAATTAAAGTCTGAGTGCTGTATGTATTGATAATAATATAATTATGGATTTTGAACAATTCATTTTAAATATTAAAAATTTTCAAAAATTTGCGGCGAAAAAATTCACCGCAAAATCAGCAGCAAAATCACGTAGACGAAGACAATTTTGCCTCAAAATCCACCGCAATTAGCGGCCAAAGCGGTGGAGAAATCCACCGCAAATTAGCGGCGGACATATCCGCCGCAAATTAGTGGCATTCTAGTAACGTTTCCAGCATCTTGCCGGAGCAAATTTGCGGCGGAAATTAAAATCAGCCACAAACAAAATTGCAACGACAGTTTTTGCGGTGGTCATGAATCCGCCGCAAATCTGCCGTAAAAAAATAATTTGCGGTGGATTTTATGTGATTTGCTGGCGGATGTATCCTTCGCAAATCGCAATTTTTCTTGTAGTGTCAACACTAGGAACACCACACCAAAATTTTATCAAGAATAGTAAGAGTTTACCTATCGCACCTACATGAAGAGGTTAAAGAAAACCCATATTTCTTCTTCTCCATTCTTGCTTGTCTCTTTCTCTATTTCTATCCCTCACTCTTTCTCTTCCTTACTTTTAGTCATTCTTATCCTTTTACCAACATTTCAAAAGGTTTTTCTTCTTCCTTTTTTTTCATTTTTTTTTTAACTTTTAACTGGTGGATCTCATTTGGGAGGGAACCCACCCAACAAGAACTTTATGTACAATTGCTAGCCATTTAATGTGAACAAATAATTATTCAATAAAAAGTAATAATTATTTGTAAATTTCTTCTTAATTTCATGTATTTAATATATAACTTCATTTACCACTGTTAACCACTTAATAAGAACATATAATCACTCATTAGCAAGCAATAGCCTTTTTCAAATTTCTTTCTAACTTCATGTATCTAAATTATAACTTGGTTTACAACTATTAATCACTCAATGAAAACATATAAGCACTCATTGATAAGCAATAATTATTTACAATTTTTTGTAATGAATTTGTGTTCATTAGATGAAATCTAATGGTCCTTTTCTTAAATAAATTTTTAATGGTCTTTTTTTTGTACATAAAAGTTTAGGGTGATGAGAAGCTCTTCTTATTCTAAGGTCAGAACAAATCATCAATATCAGCGAAGATTTATAGTAGGATTACAAATGATCTACCAATGAAGGAACTTTGAACTCGAACCCAAGTAATATTGCTATCATGAGTGAAATGTTGACCAAGTGAGACAACCTCCGTTGACTTTAATGGTCTTTTTTTAATAATTTAAACATTTTATATCCCTTAAAATTAAATATCATTTGTTAGTGTTCCTTGGCATTAATTTTTCCTTTTTCATTGTAAATGATTAATGGATTACTATGGTTAGAGGTTATCATAGCATCATCTATTAAAATATTTTAAATATAATAATCATCATTAAAATGTGGTAACTATTTCAATTATTATATTATTCTTTGAGAGTGTATAAATTTTATTTTAATAATATATTAACATGCAAATCAAAATCATGCATAATATCGTTTGTATTAATGTCTCTAATAACTGTCATTGTTCAACGGCTGCAGATATTTCATTTAATTCAGTTTTGTGCTGCTGGGGTATCTATCTTACAATAAGAATTTACAACATTAAGTTTTTCATTAATCTTAATAGAAACAAACACATTAAATTTCTCAGTTAAAGCTTAATTAACGTAATTAACGCAATTTTTTATTTTTTTGAGTTAACCTTTCATTCTCAAAGCAAACCAGCTTTAGAAACAAGAAGCTGCACAAGAAATTATGGTGCATCTTCTAGCCAAATCTCTAATTCACTAAGCCTAGCATGATTGGCCAAGAAGTCTGCAGCATTATTACAATTTCTAGAGCAAGAACTACATTTAAAAGCATCAAACTAAGAAGCTACTGGGAAAACATCATGGAGAATGGACCCATTATAGGAATAGTCAATCCTTTCCCCAAGAATGTAAGAATACACATTTCTAGCATCTCATTCTAAGTGGATTCATCTGAAACCATGCTCCCAAGCAAAAAGAAGGCCTTCCTTAGCTGCAATGAGTTCACTTCTATGAGGGTCAAAATTACCTGGTAATCTCAACATTTTTCCAGCCATAAAATTACCAAAACTGTCTCAAATAACCACTCCAACACCAAAAGCATTCAATTTAGCAAATATAGCAGCATCAACATTCATTTTATAAATACCTGGACTCGGTGCTTCCCAACTAGATGGAATTCTTTGGGGAACAGGGACATGGATGTCATCACTATGAGCCCTCTGATACGCCTAAAAATTTCTCATTACTCTAGCGGCCATTGCTGAACTTTGATGTAGCTCTTTGCCTTGCAAAACATTATTTCTCTCAAACCAAATTTCCGCCTAACCCATTGCAAGCAAACCACGTTGCTGGCTATCTAATTTGGACATGAAAGACCAAGCATGATGGGCCACTGAAGAATTATTATTAGCTAAATCCTCCAACTCCACCCCACAAAACCTCATTATATTTCTCAAAACAGGACATTCGAAAAAGAGGTGCTCAGCAGATTCAACATGAAAACCACACAAGTAGCAACCACCATCAACCTGAACACCTTTTGTGGCTCACCTATCTTTGGTTGGTAGGATATTCCTACACAACCTCTATGTCAAAACACGACACCTTGGTTGAATAGGTAATTTCCAAACACACTTCCAAAGAGGTTTTAAATCCTTGAGCTCATTGAATCTATAGTACCCAGAGGCCTGATTTTCCACACGGCTCTGAATATGCTTATTCCAAGTTTTGTGGTATCCACTCTTAACCGAATAAGCTCCTCGAGTTTCAAATAACCAACAAGGAGAATCACCATGTTTTCAAAAGAGAGGGGAATCTGTAAAATTGTTTCCACGTCCACTAGTGAGAACTATTTCCTTATGAGTTACTCATTCCATCTCCTTGGATTTTGCAACATGCATGAGTTGGGAGACTCGAATATCCTGTTCATCGATAGGACCAAGTGGGCTGACCTTAAAGAAATGAACAGAAGGAACCCATGGATCATTCCAAATATGAGGAGAAATACCACCACCTATTCGCCACACAGTTCCTAAGGCCAAAGTTTGTCTACCCTCCATTAGGCTACACCATGTGAAAGATGGATTTGCACCAATATGAGCATTGAGAAAAGACCCAGTTGGAAAGTATTTGGCCTTCAAGATCCTTGAAACCAGTATATTCGGGAACGCCATAATGAGCCACCCTTGCTTAGCAAGCAATGCTAGGTTAAAAGCTCTAAAGTCTCTAAACCTCATTCCCCCTAGGCCAACATAATTTTTCCCGATCTATCCAATGATTTTTCTAGAGTCAAATTAGTTTCTCCTCCAAAAGCTACACATCATATCACTCAACTCCTTGCATAAAGTAACTGGTATTTTGAAGCAGACTATTGAATAAGTATGTATAGCTTATGCCATGGCTTTGATCAAAACCTCTTTCCCACCTTTAGAGAGCAACCTTTTTTTTCTAACCTTAGATTCTTTTCCAAACTCAGTCCTTTAAAGACTGAAAAGCCAAAGACTGAAAAGCATAATTTTTTTTATCGCTCAACCATAGATAGAAGACCTAAATATTTTTCAGAAAACACCACAGAGCAAATATTGCAACTATAAAAAATTTGCAACCTCACATCAGAAAGAACACTTGGACTAAAAAGAAGAGAGGATTTATCCACATTAATTACCTGGCTCGAGGCTCTTCCATATGCCCCCAAAATATCCATCATTGCATCACTATCCTCCACCATTGCTTTATAGAAAACAAGGCTATCATTTACAAAGAAAAAATGAGAGACTTTGGGGGCATCTCTACAAACTTTAAGGCCTGAAAATGAATTAGCTTCCTCCCCTTATTGCAAAAAAGATGATAAAGCCTTCGTACAAATAATAAATAGATAAGGAGAAATAGGATCCCCCTTTTTCAGTCCTCTCTGTTGGTCAAAATAGTCCCCAGGAAAACCATTTAGGAGCACCGAATATGAGACTGGTGAAACACAATTCATAATCCAGGCTATCCACTTCTCATTGAAACCCATCTTTATCATCACATTTTCAAGAAAAACCCATTCCACCTGATCATATGCTTTGCTCATATTTAACTTCATACAATCCTTCCTTACCAGATCTCTGTGACCTTAGAGCATGAATGAGCTCGTATGGGATGAGGACATTATTCGTAACATGACGATTCCAAACAAAATCACTTTAAGACTCTAATATAATACTAGGCAGGATAATTTTCAATCTGTTGGCTAGAGCTTCTAGAGCTTTATCAATAATCTTGTAGAGAACATTACATAATGATATTGGCCTAAACTGGGTCATATTCTCCGGAGCAGGAATCATAGGGATAAGGACAATAAAAGTCTTATTGATATCTCCCAAAGGTTTTCTATCATTAAGAAAACTTAAAAGTAGCTTCAGTAACATTAGAACCCACCACATCCCAATACTTCTGAAAAAAGAGAGCAGGCATATAGTTTGGTCCTGGTGATTTAGTAAGTCCCATTTGAAAGAAAGCCTCCCTAATCTCCATACCTGTGAAGGGAGAAGACAAAAATAAATCCATGTCATCTGAGTCTTTTCTTTCCAATCCACCCAATGCTTCCTTTATATGATGTGGGTTACTAGAGCAGAAGAGGTCCAAAAAATAGCCATTAGCAATTTTTCAATTTCCGAGTCATCAGATTGTTAAATCCCATCAACATTCCTCAGTTTAGCATTATGCTTTTTTTTTTTTTCTAACGTGCTGAAGCCCGTCCATGGAAAAACTTAGTATTCTAATCACCCTCCTGTAACCAATGAACTCTAGAACGCTGCTTCTACATAATCTCCTGTCTAATCAAAAGTTGATTAAGTTCTTATTTCATACCATTTACCTTAGCTATATTATCCTCAGATTGAGTCTTAGCTGACCAAGTTTAGATGTTCTTTTGAAGTGTCTAGGTTTTTTTTATTAACACTACCAAAAGAATCTCTTTTCCAAGAAATGAAGTCTCTCCTTAAGGCTTGCAATCTTCGCAGACACCGTTTCAATAAATGTCTCCAACCCAACTCCTCCAAGCCTCCAACCTTCAGCTATTAAATCATCACATTCAGCGTGTCTTGTCCACTTTTTTTCAAAACAGAATGGCCTGGCTTCTGCAATCACTATCTCTTTCTTTGCTGCATTCTGAGTCCAACAGCATAGGGAATGATCAAAATGAGACAAAACAAGATGAGTCACACTAGCATATTGCCATTTTTCCATCCATGCTGAATTTTCTAGGAATCTATCGAGCCTGACTTGCACATTGTGCTCACCTTCCCTGCCATTTGACCACGTATACCTTACCCGGAAAATAAAAGATCATGCAAAGCACATTCATCAATTACTTCTTTGAAAGTTGTATCTGCCTATCTACACGACGAGGACCACCAAGTTTTTCCAGCCGATCAAGAATCTCATTGAAGACTCCACCTATGAACCACGTAGTATCATTATCACCATGAAGATTTTTCAGTCTCTGCCAAGAAATGCACCTATTAGCCACCACTTGATCCCCGTAAAACAAAGTCAATGATAGTAATATATTTTATTCATTTAATAATCTTTTTATTGGGCTTCTCAAAGTTCAATTAGGTTTAATTAAGTTAATTTTATCACATTTTATGATATTAAGCTTAATTGGATCATTGAAAGAATTATTACATGAATTGACCTTAATTTGTCTATTTGGCAATATTTAGTAAATTGACTATAATTTGAATTGTAAATATTTGATTGATGTGATTCTGATCTTGTAGGAAAGCAAAGACTATTCTTTACAACTTTCATGAAGATCTCAAGAGCTGAATCACACGTTTGGATAATTTAAACTAGAGTTGAAGCAAAAACTAGAGTGCTGATCCTAACAGCTAGACCTCTGCACATTTATTAGCCTATTTCTTGAGTTATAAGAGTTCAATTGACGTCAAACTAAGCCCAAATGAAAGTTAAGATCCAAATCTATAACTTTCATGATGAAGAACATAATAGTTGAATCGGATGTCTAGTGGATCATATTGGGTTTGAAAATCAGAACACAAGTGCTGTTGTTGGAACCTAAACAATGTGCAAAAATTGGACCACAAGTTGGGCTGTAGGAGCTTGATTAGGAGGAAACAAGTGGCATTGGAAAGCTAAGACAAAACCCTTCAGTTCTCATGAAGACCACTTTTCAAAATGATGACGTTATAATAGAGTTATAGTCGTGTGAAGACAGCTAAATTAGTTGGTGCAAGTGGGGAGACAAGCATGATAATAATTTTTCACTTATCCATCCACTCATTAAACAACTCTATTGTCATTTTCCACTCATCCACCCACTCATTAAGCAAGTATATTGTCATTTTGTACTTTTCATGCTCTATAAAAAGTTGTATTAGTTGCTCATTAAAGGCATCTTGGGTGAGAAATTCAGACCATGTTCTTGTATCATTTGTTGTAATTTTCTTCTATTCTAAATAGAAGTTATGTTAATATTTTTCTTCTTCTCTCTTTATTTCTTCTTGTTCATGAATAACTGATTCTCGTTTTGCTTTGGTGAAATAGTGAAACTCTTGGTAATGAAATAAGATTAGATTAATTTTTTTCTTGTACTTGAATGTTATATTATCAAGTGGACATTATATGTGTTGTATTTTGTTTCCAATCAATTTAGAAACCCTTCTTGTAAAGTGAAAATCTTGATTTGTTGCAGACAAGATATTGACACAATGAATGCTTGAACCCATTTACAAGTGTTGACGTTAGTGGATGATAAAAGGAACCAAAATATAATTGTATATATAATCTTAAATGAACTTTGAATGCTATATTTTTCGATTGGAACCTTTGTTATGCGTGGATTCTAATTAAGTTATAAAAAGAATTAATATTGTCATTAATTTACTTACCAAGAGTGGATCTCCTAGCCCAAGCAAATCCTTTTTAATTGTGAACAAATCTTATCACCTTTATTATTTGTGACAAATCCTTTCCTTACCTCAAAGAATTTTTCTTTATCAATTCCCTGTGGATCGACCTCGGACTCCCGAGAATTTATTACTTGAGACTACCTGCACTTGGGTTTGCAACATATAATTCGTATCAAGTTTTTGGCATTGTTGTCAAGGACTTGATTTGAAGAACAAATTTATTGAGGTTCTCTTTCTTTAAGTAAACTTCTCCATCTGGTATATTCTTTCCCTACTCTTTTAATTTTCTAGTTGTATTATATTTAATGGCTGGTTTATACCATCCTACTTGTACATTTTCTTTTCTATTTTAAGTCACTTATTTATGCTTAATTGGTATCATGATTCAAATTCTAGTCATTTGGTTAAAACTAATCCTAGTACTTTATATATTGATCTGTTTGAATTAAAATCACACATAATTGACACAATGGCTGAAAATGAAAGTGTACATGATGAACATAAAAATCAACCATTGCGAATCATGTACGAATATTTGCAACCACCTCAAAATTCTAGTCCATCATGTTTTATCTTTCCACTCAATGCTAATAATTTTAAATTTAAGCCGAGTATGATTTCATTATTTCCTAATTTTTATGGTTTAGAATATGAAAGCTCATATTTACATTTTAAAGAATCTGACGACGTATGTATCACTATCAATGATCAAAATTACACTGAAGAGATTGTTAAGGTTAAGGCCAACTTTCTTTGAGATTTTGCCTATTTAAATTTCTATTTTTTGGGAGCACAGTAGCCCGCCTATCTTTTAAATTTTGGGAGCACAGTCGCCCACTTATCTTTTAATTTTTGGGAGCACAGTCGCCCGCTTGTCTTTTAATTTTGGGAGCACAGTTGCCCATTGTCTTTTAAATTTCGGGAGCACAGTTGCCCGCTTATCTTTTATTTTTTGGGAGCACAGTTGCCCATTGTCTTTTAAATTTCAGGAGCACAGTCGCCCGCTTGTCTTTTAATTTTCAGGAGCACAGTTGCCTGTTGTCCTTTATTTTTTTGGGAGCACAGTTACCCGTTGTCTTTTAAATTTTTGGGAGCATAGTAGCCCGCCTGCCTTTTAAATTTTGAGAGCACAGTTGCCCATTGTCATTTAAATTTTTGGGAGCACAGTAGCTCGCCTGCCTTTTAAATTTTGAGAGCATAATTGCCCATTGTCTTTTAAAATTTCAGGACTCAGTTGCCCGTTGTCTTTTAAATTCCGGGACTCAGTTACCCATTGTCATTTAAATTTCGGGACTCAATTGCCCATTGTCATTTTACTTTCTGTTGAGCGCATCGGCTCCATGCATTCTACGCATTTTTTTTGTTTGTTTTTGTCAATTCTGAGCGCATTGGCTCCATGCACTCCATGCATTTTAATTTTTGTTGAGTGCATCGGGTCTATGCATTTTAAATTCTGTTAAGCGCATCGGCTCCATGCATTTTAATTTCTTTTGAGCGCATTGGCTCCACGCATTTCATGCATTTTTAATTCCTGTCAATTCTGTTGAGCGCATCGGCTCATTGCATTTTTAACTTCCTATCATTGTTCTTGCTTTGTTTTGCATTTATCCTCTTATGCTTGTTGGATAAAATTGGAGTTCATGTCTTTACTCGTTTCTTACGACGATAAAATGAAAAATCACAATTTTTCTTTTTATCTAATAAGAAACAAGTAAAGAGGGGCAACTGTGAACACCCAATTTTGACCGGACTCATAAAAATAATAAATAAAAAAATTTGAAATAAAGAAAAAAAGAAAAAAATTAATTCAAGTTCACATTGTTGGCTTTTTTAGCCCAAGCACATAGGCCCACCTTAGTAAAAAAAAACAAAAAATAAGCAAAAAATAAAAAAAACAAAAAAAAAAAAAAAAATAAAAAATGAAAAAAAGGTTGAAAAAAAACTAAAATGTATTAGTCTCACATTGAAGAAGCCATGCTCCTTCTCCCTCCCTTCCTCCTATATATAAGGGTGATTCTCTTTTGTTTTGGACCATCCAAAAAGTTTTACACTTAGCCTTAATACTAAGTATAAGAGCCCGAGAACTTTAGTAAATTTTTTACTTGGACTTAATACTAAGTATAAGAGCCCGAGACTTTAGTAATTTTTTTCCTTGCAAGTGGGTTGCTTTTCAAGGTTTGATTTGAAGAGAATGCGTGCAATAACTTTGAGTATAACATTTTTTACGCCTTGGAGGTAAGCTTGCTTATTTCATTTTATTTTTTGTATTATTATTATTATTTTATATAAGTGTTGTTCATTTTTAACTTATTCATTTGTTAGTTTGATTGATTGATTGATTTATTTTTTTTTTATAATTTTAATTTTAAAATTAATTCAAGAGTAAATCGGGATTAGCTGAGTTGAGATAACTTGTTAATCCTATACCTTTTAGAATTATCTAAGTTGTGACAACTTGATGATTCAATTATTTTTTCAAAATAAAATAAATTACTAATTGAAAAAGGTTCAATTTTTTTTAAAAAAAATAATAATAATAAAAATTTTCGCAACAAACTTGACAAGTAATGGGTGATGTCTCTAGCGTGATGCGAGTTTCACCTATTCAAACACTAATTTGATTAGCAGAGTCGCGACGACCTGTTAATTCAAATTTTTGTAAAATAAAAATTAATTTTAAAAAATATAAAATCATTAAAAAAAATTTCATTTAATTGTAATAAATTTAATGATTAGTGGGTGACGTCTCTAGCGTGACGCCGAGTTTCACCTATTCAAATCTTAATTTGATTAACTGAGTCGCGACGACTTATTAATTAAAATTTTTAAAATTAAGTTTTTTTTTTAAATCAACCAACCCACAAGTATTTTTTAAAGAACTAGGTGACTTTGATTTCCTCATTGCAGCCGGAGATACGTAGGAGTAGAATTTCTATTCTGTCAAGCCAAAAATTAAATTTTCATAATTTATTTATTTATTTATTTATAGTGTTGTTTTAATAAAAGGGGTAAAGTAAATATATTTGAGATTATCAAGAATTTGCACAATTGACTTAAGGTACCGTCTTATGACGGGTGCATTAGGGGTGTTGTGGGATCAAGTTTCCACCCTTCCCTAAGCATAACCGACTCTCGAATCCAATCTGGTTCTCAAAGACCATTTTCTAATAAGGGTTTTCTAATTTTTCCTAATTTAAATAAAATTGGTGGCGACTCTATTTTCACTTTCTAAAATCTCATGAGTTGCTATGTTTCGCCGCGATCACGGTCGCGACAGATGACGACTCCACTGGGGATACTTGAGAGTCAAACCTATAAAAGTTGGTTATGTAAAATTTTTGGTGATCTTTATGTGTTTGTTTTACCTTTTTTTTTCTCTTTTTATTATTTGATGATTTTTTATTATTATTATTTTTAGTGTTAATTGTTTTATTATTTAAACTTTAGGGTAGAAAACTTTTAGAGTTTGTTTTGTATTTGCTTTATTTTGCAAGATATGAGTAGTCCTTAGGATTGTAAAGGTTTATACGCTCCCTACACCCACCGCACCTACACATTATTCACACACATTCGAGTGGGGCCCTATACCCGGGTCTAAGTGAAGCCTAAGTTAAGTAGAGGTTGTGTAGTGGTAGCCATTTTGGATGTACTTCCTGTTTAGTTATCGTGAAAACCTCATCTAGAGTGTGCCTTTTTCATGAATGTCCCATACCTAGTGGTTTACCCACTATTTCGTGGTCAACATTCTGAAATAGGACTTGGCTCTAGAGACCTCTAAAATAGAAGAGCCACCCTATGGAAGTTCTCACGAACCAGAAAGACTCTTAGATCCTTAGGATAGAATTCCCAAGTTTAAGGCCATCCCATTAGTACACAAAGGGAGCGTACTTTTTCTTTGTCTCTTCCTCATGCCATTCATTCTTGCATTAAAAAAATCATCTTACATTTTCATTCCTAGCAAAAAAAAAAATCTTCTTTATCTATCTATTCATTATGTCATTCATTTTTGCATAAAAAAAATAATACATCATCTTGCATTTTTATAACATTCCTAGCATTCTTAAAAAAAAAAAAATCATCATGCATTTTCATGGCATCCTTGACATTAAAAATAAATAAATAAATAAATCATGCATTCTCAAAAAAAATCATGCATTTTCATGGCATCTTTAGCATAAAAAAATGATATAAAAAAATAAATCATGCATTTTCTTTCCATGCATTTGAAAAAATGCTTTCATTTCATTCATCTCATCGTATGCCTGACATTAATCTCATTTTGTATGATGTTATCGTGTTCAGCAACCATTGTGCGACTAAGGAAAAAAAACACCAGTCAAACCCGAGTTCACAATACAAGGGCTCGAGCAAGACTTGCAATAATGGCAGCTGAAAGAGAAGGCAGAAACTTGAGTATGGAAGTTGATAAGATTAAAGGGAGGATGGATGAAATGACAGAGTCTATGAGAAGAATGGAGGAAATGTTGTTGGCCATGAGAGAGACTCTCACCTTGATTGGGGCGGCTGGAAGCACAAGAGTGACTGAGGCACATCCGCACCTGCCAACTATCACTTCCATGAGGACAAACCTTGGGCTGACCACTGAGATGCCTGTTGTGGGAAGGACCTCGAATACTGCACCACTAGTAATTCCTATCAGAGAAGTGTATCGTTCTTCAGAGGATACTCGAAATGAGGTTCATGGTAATACTGAATTCATATGGGAACAACCATGTATATCGATCCCAGTAACAATAGGATTTCCTGCTGGGAGTGGTCATGCGGCAATTCAGAAGGATAAGATGGAAGAAGAATGGAAGGAAAGGATAGAAGAGCAAATCAAAGTGATCAAGGGCCCTAATGCTTATGGACCGCTTAGAATAGAAGAACTGTGTCCTACCATAGATGTCGTAATCCCTAAAAACTTCAAGATTCCTCATTTTGCCAAGTATGATGGGAGTGGTAACCCTCGGTTTCATTTAATCAGTTATGGAACCAAGATGGCTATTTGGTCCAAGGATGATAAGTTCCTCATTAGCTTTTTTCATGAGAGTCTTACAGGCCCTGCTTTAGAGTGGTATCTTCAATTAGATCACTTTAAGATTTCTCGTTAGACAGAATTGGTTGATCTATTCATAGATCAATATAAGTTTAATCTGGATGCAGCTCCTACCCGGGAACAATTGGGCTCAATGCAAAAGAAAAATGAGGAAGCTTTCAAGCAGCATGCCCAGAGATGGAGAGCTCTCGCAGCACAAGTGCAACCACCATTGACGTTGACAGAAATGTGCTCATATTTTCTAGGGACTCTGGGAGCTCCCTATATTGAGACAATGGCAGGCGCCGTTTATCTAGACTTTGCTGAGTTAATAGCTGCAGGGGAAAGGATTGAAATTTTGGTAAAAGCTGGTAAATTGCCAACTGGCAATGATGAAAGTAGTTTCAAGAAGGAGTTTTTCCCCTAAGGAAAAGGAGCCGGAAGTGAGCTACATGCAAAACCAAACCCGCCATCCACCATCTTACCCTGCTTACACCCTTCGCCCTCCATCAACTTGAAAGCTCTGAACAATTGGAGATCTGAGGAGTTGATTGAAGTTATTGCCATAAAAAATCAGTGATGATGGACTTATGTTAACTTTCTTGAAGCATTAATGTAATAAATTTGCATGGATATTTTGTTTCCTGTCATTTTCATGGTCTTTCTAGTCATTTTATTTTCTATTGTTTATTTAAAGTGTCTTCCTTTTATTTGAACCCCGTTGGACTCCAATTCTTAACAATCCTTGCTTTGATAGGTGTCAGTAGTCATAAGGTCCACATGTGCAAGTGTCATTTACAAAAAAAAAATAAAAAAGAAAAAAAAGAAAAAAAATGAAGCAAAGAAATAATCACTTAGTGTGCATTATCCTTTTTGTCTCTGAATTAATTTTTTTGAAAATGAACAATCAAGATTTGAAATGAAGATTGACCATCTTTCCATGTCCTTCACAAGAATTTATATTACCTCTCGTTGTCCCCTTTTGAGCTTGAAAGTTTTCTTCAATAAACCCTGGACAAGGATCACCCTACACTAGGGGATGACATAAAACAAAGGTTGATGGCCATGATGAATATTTTGAAGTATAATGGAAAAGGAGAAAAGAAAAGAGGTGAAAGGGGTAGAAAGTAAAACTAAAGAAAAAAAGAAAAAAAAAAGAATGAAAAAAAAAAAAAAAAAAAAAATGAGATGAAATAAGTCATGACAAAGGGGATGAAAGAGAATGAAAATAAAAAGGGAAGAAATAGGGAACAGTAAGAGAAAAGTGTGCTTGAAAGTATAAAGATAATTGATAAAGTTTAACTTTGAACAAGGATCATTGGTCTCATTCAATCCTTAAACACTTGTTTGAGCTTTATATCTTTCCTTTCATAACCCCTAGCCTTGGCCATGTTACAAGCCTTAAAAAGTCCATTCTGATCAATGAATGATTGTTGTCATTTTCATTAACTTTAATTTTGAGACAAAGTTTATGCTCATCTAAGTATCTAGTTCATTGCTTTTTTTAAAAAAAAAGAGAGACTTACACCCGGGCAAGTTTCTACCTTGTTCGAGCTGGTCCCACACTAGGGCATTCTTCCCTTAGTTCAATTTGACTTACATTGGGACAAATCTTTGGCCACCAGGGCGAGTTTCTGCCCTATTCAGTCCTAAACTGAGGTAAATTTCTCATTGGTTCAATTTGACCTTACACTAAGGCAAGTTTCTACTTTGCTCAATTTGACTCTAAACTGAGGCAATTTTTTGTCGTTCTATTAGTTCAATTTGACCTACACTGGGGTAAATAAAAAAAAATATAATTGTCCCACACTGGGGCAAATTTTTGTTGTTAAATGGCCTACACTAGGGCAATTTTGTTCGTAAATAACATATCTTGAGTCGAATTCATTTGGTACCTTACACAATGGCATATTTTTGTAGATATGTAAAAAAAAAAAAAACCTTTGACTTTATTGTTATTTTACTTCTTGTGTCTTTATCCTTTGTAAATAATACTCTTTCTGTAGTCAAACTTCCAAGAACAATCTGGAAGTTGTTCGCTTCTTCTCTGTTGTACTTTTTGAATTCATGGGTGTCTGTTACATAATGCTTCAGGTAAGGTGAATATGAGTACAATACTATGATTCGACCATCTAATGGTAATCTCCTGATGAGCAATTCAGGTCGAAGAGAACTTGGAATTCCCAATTGATGGAAAAGGAGGTACCCGAGCAAAAAAAAAATAAAAGAAAAAGAAAAAAAAGGACTCGTTAGGTTGAAAACCCGAAAGTGCGACCTAAGCAAAAGAAAAGGAAAAAAAAGGAAAGAAAAGAGTCCGTTAGTCTGAAAACTCGAAAGGGCGATCTAAGCAAAAGTTAGGACAAATAAATAGGCAAAATCTCAAAGAAAGTTGGCCTGAAACGCCTTGAAGGGTGCACCAAACTGGGGCAATTTTGAATTGCGTTTGATCAGCTACACAGTGGCAATTTCATTTGCATTCAGCTGGTCATACTGGGGCAAAATTTTTGAAAGATTAAAGAGAGATGTGTTGAAGGAAGTAGCAACAGAGACAATGATTAAGTTATCAAGTACTTACAGAGAATCAATTAGAGGAAGGACAAAGTTAAATACTGGGGTAAAATTTTCTCTCAAGGAATCAGCTAAGCAAGAGTTCATCTCATTTCTCAAAAGGAAAGCTGAGAGCGAAAAAAAAGAAAGAAAGAGAGGATGAGTAAGAAAGATCGAGGTTATCAGGCCCAACGAGCAAAAGCATGTGAACAAGGGTTTTGATTGGTCAAAGCTTTCCAAAAGTCGTCATTGGCTCAAAGGATTTTTAATTAAAAAAAGAGAAAGAAGCAAAAAGAAGAAAAGAAAAAAAGAGCAAAGAACAAAAAAGAAAAAAGAAAAACAAAAACGAAAGAAAAAGGAAAAATAGAAAAAGAAGAAAAATAGAAAAATGAGAAAAAGAAGAAAAATCTTTTTGGATCAAGATGCCTATTGCCTTTTTAAATTTCTATTTTTAAGGAGCACAGTTATCCGTTGTCTTTTACTTTTTTTCGGGAGCACAGTTGCCCGTTGTCTTCTAAATTTTCGGGAGCACAGTAGCCCGCCTGCCTTTTAAATTTTGGGAGCACAGTTGCCCACTTGTCTTTTAAATTTTCAGAAGCACAGTAGCCCACCTGTCTTTTAAGTTTTGGGAGCACAGTAGCCCACCTGCCTTTTAAATTTTTGGGAGCACAGTTGCCCGTTGTCTTTTCTGTTTTTAGGGAGCACAGTTGCCCGTTGTCTTTTAAATTTTTGGGAGCACAGTAGCCCGCCTGCCTTTTAAATTTCGGGAGCACAGTAGCCCACTTGTCTTTTAAATTTTTGGGAACACAGTTGCCCGTTGTCTTTTAAGTTTTTGGGAGCACAGTTGCCCATTGTCTTTTAATTTTCAGGAGCACAGTTGCCCGTTGTCTTTTAAATTTTTGGGAGCACAGTTGCCCGTTGTCTTTTAAGTTTTCGGGACTCAGTTGCCCATTATCTTTTAAATTTTGGGACTCAATTGCCCATTGCATATTACTTTCTGTTGAGCGCATCGGATCCATACATTTTACTTTCTGTTGAGCGCATCAGCTCAATGCATTTTACTTTCTGTTGAGCGCATCAGCTCCATGCATTTTACTTTCTGTCGAGCGCATCGGCTCCATGTATTTTACTTTCTGTTGAGCGCATCGGCTCCATGCATTTTCTTTTTGTCAAGCGCATCGGCGCATGCATTTTACTTTCTATCGAGCGCATCGGCTCCATGCATTTTACTTTCTGTTGAGCGCATCGGCTCCATGCATTTTCTTTTTGTCAAGCGCATCGGCTCCATGCATTTTACTTTCTGTTGAGCGCATCGGTTCCATGCATTTTCTTTTTGTCAAGCGCATCGGCTCCATGCATTTTACTTTCCGTTGAGCACATCGGCTCCATGCATTTTACTTTCTATCGAGCGCATCGGCTCTATGCATTTTACTTTCTGTTGAGCGCATCGGTTCCATGCATTTTCTTTTTGTCAAGCGCATCGGCTCCATGCATTTTACTTTCCATTGAGCGCATCGGCTCCATGCATTTTACTTTCTATCGAGCGCATCGGCTCCATGCATTTTACTTTCTGTTGAGTACATCGGCTCCATGCATTTTACTTTCTGTTGAGCGCATCGGCTCCATGCATTCCATGCATTTTATTTTTCTGTCATTTACCCTTGAGCGCATCAGCTCTTCGCTGTTCGTTATTCTTGCATTTTTTTGTTTTTCTTTTTGTATTATCGTATGTATTTTCGGACAAAATATGAGTTCATATCTTTACTCATTTCTTATTACGAAAATACGAAAAACTGTGGTTATTCATATTCTCTAATAAGAAACAAGTAAAGAGGGGCAACTGTGAACACCATCTTTTGACTGGACTTTTTTTTAATTTATTTCTTTTTCAAAAAGAAAAAAAAGAAAAAAAAGTAAAAATTAAAAATATATATATATAAAAAATCAAAGAATTGTTGTCCACATTTTTTGACCTTTTTTCTAACCCAAATACATAAGCCCATATAAAAAAAAAAGAAACATTAAAAAAATAAAAAAATAAAAAATAAAAAATGGTTTGCTGCTGATTTATTTTTCTTGTTTGAGTAAACTTTTTTTTCTATTTCTTTTCTTTGTCCTTTGTTTTTTTTTCTTATTTTAGCCATGCATTATGCATTCACTCCATTGCACAATAGCAATTCACGCCACTTTCATGTACAAAATGGGTCACATTTTGGCTCACCCACTAAGCCAAGTACACTCACAGCAGGAGACAACATTTTTTGTTCCACACTCACATTCATCACCCCATCCTCACGTTCCCACTAACACACACTCACTCACTCATTTTCTTTCTTTTCTTTTTCTGCTTTGCCCCACTCACTGTCTTGTACAGCAGACCGCCCCACTCACTAACTCACTCTCACCCACTCACATTCACCCACACGCACCACCACTGTCACTCACACAATATCTAAACCCAAGCACCAACCATCAGCCAAAACAGAAGCCATCACGTTTTCCTCCTCACCAGGACCAGATACGACCAATCGTGCCCATCGTCGGCCAAGCGTGTGCCTCTGCCGTTCCTGTCGCGCTCCTACGTGCAGTTAGCCATCGTGCCCCACCGTGGGTCTCCCGTGCACGACCGCGTCGCGCCCCCGAACCACCAGGCCAGCTTGCGTAGCCGCTTCTCTGCCTTGGTCTCTTGCCTCTGCAAATATTCCAAGAGAAACATAACCCATTTTCCTTTTCTCCTTTTCCGTAAGCTTATCTATGAGATGCTCTTTGGATTTTCAAATTCTAATAGTTTTTTTTTTTTTTTATTTTTTATTTTTTATTTTTTAAGTTTAATATAATATTTTAATAAAATTAAAAAATGATAAAAGAAAAATTGTTGGGCTTAGTGGGCTATTGGGCTAAATTTCTTTTAGTAGGTTAATTTTATCATTATTATTATTATTAATTTTTTTTGGGGTCTATTGGTCTTGTTAGTTATTTTTAGGAAAAGTAAAAAATGCAAAGACAAAGAAATAAAAAAGTAAAAATGAAACGAAAATGAAAAAAAAATAAAAAAATATAATTGAATCTTTTTTAAAAGAGTAAAATAGGATTAATTGAGTTGTGACAACTTGTTAATCATGTAATTTTCATAATCATCTGAGTTGTGACAACTTAATGATTCAATGGGTGACGTCTCTAGCGTGACGCGAGCTTCACCTATGCAATCCTTAATTTGATTAACAGAATCGCAATGACTTGTTAATTCGAATTTTCAAAAAAATTAATTAAAATTAATCAATCCACAAGTATTTTTTAAAGAACTACGTGACTTTGATTTCCTCATTGCAGCCGGGGATACGTAGGAGCAGAATTTCTATTTTGTCAAGCCAAAATGTAAATCTTCACAAATTATTTATTTATTTTTAGTGTTGTTTTAATAAAAGGGGTAAAATAAATATATTTGAGATTATCAAGAATTTGCACAATTGACTTAAGGTACCGTCTTATGACGGGTGCGTTAGGGGTGCTGTGGGATTAAGTTTCCACCCTTCCCTAAGCATAACTGACTCCCGAATCCAATCTAGTTTTCAAAGACTATTTTCAAAGAAAGGTTTTCCAATTTTTCCTAATTTAAATAAAATTGGTGGCGACTCCATTTTTACTTTCTAAAATCTCATGAGTTGCTATGTTTCACCGCGATCACGGTCGCGACACTTTGAAAGATAAAGCAAACACTTAGCTTAACGTTTTGAAACCAAGATCAATTGGCATATGGCAAGAAATGCAAAGTTAGTTTTTAAAGAAATTTTTTCTAACACATAAAACCAATACTTTGAAAAGACAAATCTAAAATTTTTCCCAAAACTTAAATGAAGCATATTTTCAATGTTGGGAACATTTTAAAGATTTGTTAAATTCTTGCTCACATCATGATTTTGAAAAATGGCGCACTATAAGTTTCTTTTATGAAGGGTTAACACCTGAAACTAATCAATTCGTGGAAACAATATGTAACGATGAGTTTTTTGATAAAGAACCTGAAAAAGCTTTAGAATATTTAGATCATTTGGCTGAGAATTCTCAATCTTGGCATGATACTAATCCTTCTGAAAATTCAATTAGATCTAACCTTGCAAGTGCTAGTAAAGGAAAATATCACTTTAGTCAAGAAGAATATCTAAATGTTAGGTTCACCAGTTTGGCTAGAAAGATTGAAGCCATGGAATTAAGGAAAGCGAAAGAAGTCACATATGTGCAAAATGAAGAGATTTGTGACATTTGTGATGAATTAGGACACTCAACAAATGAATGTCCAAAAATTCCTGTTTTTAAAGAAGTTGTGCATAAGCAAGTAAATGCAATGAACAATTTTAAAAAGTCATTTACCTCTTCTTTTTCAGATTCATACAATCTGGGATGGAGAAATCACCCGAACTTCAGTTGGAGGATTAATAATCATGCACATTTTATGAAACCACCACCTCCTCAGACACAACTAGACTCTCAAAATTCTTAAGGATATATACCTTATGTCCCACCATATAGGAAAAACCTTGAAGGAAGATTGCATGTATTCATGAAAAAGCAAGAGGTCATTAATAACCAAAACACTCAAGCCATGATTGACATAAAAGACACTCTTGCTAAATTTCCTTCTGCACTCACCATTCATAAGAAAGGAAAATTTCCTTCTCAACCTCAACCGAATCCCAATGGTCAGTATAGTCTAAATGAAGGTAGTTCAGAAAGTCAGCAAATAGATCAAGTCAAGTCAATGATAACTCTTAGGAATGGAAAGGTTGTTTAAAAACAAATTCCTGAACTTTGATAGAGAGATGATGAATCAATTCCCCAAGATAAGGAAGGAGAGCTACCTGGCCAAAAGGAGACCAAATTCTCGCCTTCACCCCGATTTCCTCAAGCATTAAAAAATTCAAAGAAATTGAACCACAACACTGAAATTTTTAAACAAGTGAAGGTCAAAATTCCTCTGTTAGATGTTATCAAACAGGTTCTCTCTTATGCCAAATTTTTGAAGGACTTATGCACTATTAAAAGGAAACTAAATGTCAAAAAGAAAGCCTTTCTGGCTGAACAAGTAAGCTTCATTCTTCAGAACAAGAATGCCTTGAAATATAAAGACCTTGGTTGTCCTACAGTTTCATGCATTATTGGAGAACATAAAATTAAACAAGCTTTACTTAATCTTGGTGCTAGTGTTAATTTACTTTTATATTCAGTTTATCAACAACTCAACCTAGGTGAGTTAAAACTAACTTTTGTAACTCGTCTACTTGCCGATAGATCAGTTAAAATACTAAGAGGAATAGTGAAAGATGTGTTGGTACAAGTTGATAAATTCATATATCTTGTAAATTTTATTGTCTTAGAAACTGAACCTATAGTTAATAATTGCAAGTTAATTCCTATTATTTTAGGTCGCCCATTTTTAGCAACATTAATATATTGATAAATTGCAGAAATGGAGTGATGAAGCTAATATTTGGAAATATGACACTGGAGCTTAATATTTTCAATATATGCAAGCAATCACATGAAGTCCATGACAAAAAGGAGGAAGCTGGCGGGATTAAGGCCATTGTAGATGATCATCTTCAAACCAGGAGTTCTTTTGACCCATTATAAATTTGGTTAGTTAATTCATTTGACTCAGGTATGCAATTAGATGATAATATTCTGAAATATATTTTTTACTTGATTGTACACAGGTAATGAAATACAAAGGATGGAAGTCGAGATTCGAAGAGCAAAAACCCATGAATGATAATACCCATGAAAAAGTATCTATACTGGAACTAAAGTCATTACTTGTTGGGTTGAAATACACATTTTTGGAAAAAGAACAAAGTTTTCTAGTGGTAATTTCCTTGACCTTTACTGGAGAACAAAAAGGTATGTTGATAGAAGTACTTAAAAGACATAGAAATACAATTGGATGGACATTAAAGGACATAAAAGACATTAATCCATTAATTTGTACATATAAAATACATTTAGAGGATAATGCTAAAACATCTCAACAACCTCAAAGAAGATTAAATCCACACATGAAAGAGGTAGTTAGAGCTAAAGTTCTCAAATTACTTGATGTTGGAATTATCTACCCTATCTCTGATAGCTAGTGAATAAGCCATACACAAGTTGTGCCTAAGAAATTTGGAATAACAGTGGTTGAAAATGAAAAAGATGAATGAATACCTATGCGGGTCTCATCCAGTTGGCGTATGTGTATTGATTTTAGAAAATTAAATGATGCCACTAGGAAAGATCATTTTCCCTTGCCATTTCTTGATCAAATTCTGGAAAGGGTAGCAGGACATCCCTACTACTGTTTTCTTGATAGTTATTCGGGCTATTATCAAATACTCACTGCATTAGAGGATCAAGAAAAAGATCACTTTTACATGTCCCTTTGGCACTTTTGCATAAAAAATAATGCCTTTTGGCCTTTGTAATGCTCTGGCAACATTCCAAATATGCATGTTAAGTATTTTTAGTGACATGATTGAGCATTATTTAGAGGTTTTCATGGATGACTTGACAATTTTTAGAAATTCATTTGAATTTTGTCTTGATAATTTGAAAAAAAGTTCTTAAAGATGCAAAGAAAAATGACTTGTGTTAAACTGGGAAAAATGTCATTACATGGTTACTTCAGGAATAGTGTTAGGTCATGTAATATCTTCTAAAGGAATTAAAGTTGATAAGGCCAAAGTTCAAATGATTGCCCATCTTCCTTCACCAAAAATAGTTAGGGAAGTTCGTTCATTTTTAGGACATGCAGGATTTTATAGAAGATTCATTAAGGGTTTTAGTGTTATATCTAGACCATTATGTAATATTCTAATAAAAGATACACCATTTGATTAGACTCAAGAATGTCAGAAATCTTTTAAAAAATTAATTGGTCTTCTGACATCTACTCCTATCATGCAAATCCCTGATTGGTTTTTGCCTTTTGAGTTGATGTGTGATACTTGTGATTTTGCTATTGGTGCTGTTTTAGGCCAAAGAAAGGAAAGGAAGTCTCATGTAATTTATTACGTAAGTCAAACTTTAAATAGTACACAAAAAAATTATATCACTACTAAAAAAGAACTACTTGTTGTAATTTTTGCATTGAACAAATTTTGAGCTTATTTAATTGGTTCTTCTACTATTGTTTTCATTGATCATGCTGCTATTAGATATTTAATGTCTAAGCAGGATGTCAAACCTAGGTTGATACAGTGGATTTTGTTGCTTTAAAAATTCAACATCACAATAAAAGATAAGAAATGAGTAAAATGTTGTTGCACATCATTTGTCCAGACTTACGATAGGCTCACCTTTTGATATCACATTTATTAATGATTATTTTTCTGATGAATTTTTATTTTCTATTAATTTTATGCCTTAGTTTGCCAACATAATCAATTTTCTTGTAACAAGAAAGATGTCACCTTATTGGACGTACCAAGATAGAAGGAAATTTTTTACAGTGAAAAATTTTTATTAGGACGACCTATATTCGTTCAAATATTGTCCTGATCAAATCATTCAGAGATGTGTACTCAACAGTGAGGTATGTAGTGTCATTAAATTTTGTCACTCAGAAGTATGTGAAGGTCACTTTTCTTCAAAGAAAATAGCTGTGAAAATCTTGCAGTGCAGATTTTATAGGCCCACTTTATTTAAGGACAACTATACATTTTGCAAAAGTTGTGAAAACTATAAAAAAAATTGGATTCCATTTCTAAACTAGACATGATGCCTATGAACCCTATCTTTGTCATTGAAATTTTTTATTATTGGGGAATTGATTTCATGGGTCCATTTCCACCATCATTTGGATTTGTGTATATTTTGGTTGCAATTGATTATGTCTCAAAATGGATTGAGGCGATTCCATGTCGACACAATGATCATAAAACTATTCTTAATTTTTTAAAAGAAAATGTATTGAGTCGATTTGGAATCCCACGTGCTATCATTAGTGATGGGAGAACACATTTTTGCAATAAATCATTTGAATCCTTAATGAAAAAATATGGCATTATTCACAAAATTGCCACTCTTTATCATCCTTAAACAAGTGGACAAGTAGAATTAGTAAATAGGGAGATTAAACAAATTTTAGAAATAACTGTTAACCCATATCGTAAAGATTAGTCTTTAAGACTAAACGATGTACTTTAGACTTACCGTACTGCTTTCAAAACATCTTTAGGCATGTCACCCTATCAGTTGGTCTATGAAAAACCTTGTCACTTGCCTGTAGAACTTGATCATAAAGCATTTTGGGCTATTAATGCTTTCAACCTAAACCTTGATGGTGCTTGCAAATTACGCAAATTACAATTAAATGAACTTTAGGAATTGAGAAATTATGCATATGAAAACTCAAAGATTTATAAAGTTAGAGTAAAAGATTTTCATGATAAATCAATTTTGAGGAAATCTTTTGAAATTAGTCAAAAAGTTCTGCTTTATAATTCTTGTCTTCACATATTCCCTAGAAAACTGAGATCTAGGTGAAGTGGCTCTTTTGTTGTCAAACATGTGTATCCTCATGGGACCATAAGAATTGAGAACCCTAGGAATGGTTGTCGCGACCGAATTAATCGCGGTGAAATAGTAACTTAAACTAAAATTATATTTAATTAGGAGTCGCCACCAATTTTATTTTTTATTAGGAAAAATTGGAAAACCCAAGAAAAATAGTCTTTGAAACCAGATTGAATTTGGGAGTCGGTTATGTGTAGAGAAGGGTGGGAACTTAATCCCACAGCACCCCTAACACACCCGTCTTAAGACGGTACCTTAAATTAATTATGAAAATTCTTAATAATCCTTGAAAATATTTGTTTTACCCCTTTTGTAAAAAATATGAAATAAATAAATAAATTATGAAAATTTAATTTTTGGCTTGACAGAATAGAAATTCTGCTCCTACGTATCCCCAGGTGCAATGAGGAACTCAAAGTCACGTAGTTCTTTAGAAAAAAATTGTGGGTTGGTTGATTTTAATTAAAATAATTTTGAAAATTTGAATTAACAAGTCGTCGCGACTCAGTTATTCAAATTAAGGATTGAATAGGTGAAGCTCGTGTCACGCTAGAGACGTCACCCATCACTTATCAAGTTTATTACGAAAACTTTTATTTTTATTTTTAAAAAAATTGAACCTTTATGAATTAACAGTTTATTTTATAAAAGTTTGAAGACAAAATAATAATTTAAATTATAATAATTTGAATCATCAAGTTGTCGCAACTCAGATGATTACAAATGTTATAAGGGTTAACAAGCTGTCGCAACTCAGGTAACTCATGTTATTCTTTTAAAAAAAAATATTTAAGTATCTTATTTTTATATTTTTATTTTTATCATTTTTTTCTATTTTTTAGCTCATTAAGTTAAAGTCCACTACTCAAAACCATTTCTTTCAAAAAAAATATATAACAAAATACAGCAGCTTTTTTAAAAAAAATGTAGTAACTTTATGAAAGAAAAAAAGAGACAAGTTAGCAACTTTACGAAAAAGAACAAAAAAAAAAGACAAGTTAACAACTTTACGAAAAAAAGTCTGTTTCTTTTCTTCTCTTTAATTAAACTAAATAAAAAAATAAAGAAAGCAAATAATAAATAAAAAAAAGAAAGAGAAAATAGATAAAGCATAAAAAATAATAAAAAAATAAAGAATCAAAATAAGCAAAAGAAAACAGAAGTGGCTTACTGGCTTACGAAAAGAATAAAAAAAACAAAAGGGGTCTGTTTCTTTTCTTCTTGATGTTTGTGGAAAGAACAGAGGAAGAAGATGAAGGCAGATTAGGCGGCGGTGGCCCAAGTAGGTAGTGGCTCGGATGGAAATGAGTCACGACGGTGGCTTGCTGTTAGTGGAATGAAGGAGTTGGTGTATTGTTGGTGATAGGCTAACGTGAATGGCAATTTTGGCAGAGGTGGTTATTGTGTTGTGAGAAGTTTGAACGTATACTAGAGGTGATGATGGGATGGTGAGGAGTTTGGTTGAAGATGGAAGATGAAGGCTATGTAAGTGAGAAAATATGGTTGCAGTGTTGGTAACCGTGTAGGCAAAAGTCTGTGTGTATGAAGGCTAAAGTCAGTCCGTTTCTGAGTGTGTAGGTGATGGGTATTTATAGGAGGGGATTAGGTTAAAGAGTTTGAGTTAAAATGTGATTAGGAGTTTGTTTAGGATAAGTGATGTGGGGTTTAGGATAAGTTCGTTTAGGATGAGTTTGAGTTAGGATGGGTTTATGCTAGGATAAGTTTGTGTTAAGATGAGTTTGATGATAACTGTCAAGGTTGGTTTAGGATAAGTTTGTGGTAGGATGAGTTATGGTTAGTTTATGATAGGTTTGTTTGGGATAGTTAGGATAAGTGCTTAGGGATTAAGATAACTGATGAGGTTTATTTAGGATAAGTGCTTAAGGGTTGTGAGTTAATGGGTTAGATCATGGGTTATGGGTCAATGAGTTGGTTTAGGGGCTAATAGGCTAATGGGTTGAAAGATGAGTCTTTTTCTTTTTTTTTTCTTTTTTTTTTATTTTTTTACATAATGTCCCACACAAAATTGGGTGTTCACAGTTGCCCCTCTTTACTTGTTTCTTACTAGATAAAAAGAATAACCGTAGTTTTTCATTTTATCATGGTAAGGAACAAGTAAAGACATGAACTCGAATTTTGTTTGGGAGCGAAAAGAAACAAAACAATGCAAAGAGCGATGCGCTCAATGATAGAAACTTAAATGACAGGGAGCAAAAGACAGGAATTTAAAATGCATGGAATACATGGAGCCGATGCGCTCAACAACACTTAAAATGCATGGAACCGATGCGCTCAAAGAAATTGATAGAAATTTAAAATGCATGAAATGCATGGAGCCGATGCGCTCAACAAAACTTAAATTGACAATGGGCAATTGAGTCCCGAATTTAAAAGGCAATGGGTAATTGAGTCCCGGAATTTAAATGACAATGGGCAACACTGAGTCCCGAAAATTAAATGACAATGGGCAACTGAGTCCCAGAATTTAAAAAGATAATAGGCAACAGAGTCCCGAAATTTAAAAGACAATGGGCAACAGAGTCCCAAAATTTAAATGATAATGGGCAACAGAGTCCCAAAAATTAAAAGACAATGGGCAACAGAGTCCCAGAATTTAAAAGACAATGGGCAACAGAGTCCCAGAATTTAAAAGACAATGGGCAACAGAGTCCCGAAATTTAAAAGACAATGGGCAACAGAGTCCCAGAATTTAAAAGACAATGGGCAACAGAGTCCCGAAATTAAAAAGACAATGGGCAACAGAGTCCCAGAATTTAAATGACAATGGGCAACAGAGTCCTAAAATTGAAAAGACAATGGACAACAGAGTCCCAAAATTTAAAAGACAATGGGCAACAAAGTCCCAAAAGACAAATTTTAAAGACAATGGGTATCTTGACCCAAAAAGATCTTCTTTTTCTTTTATTATTTTTTCTCTCTCTATTTTTTCTCTTTTTTTTTTTTTTTTTTCTTTTTTTTTTTTTTCTCTTTTCTTTTTCTTTTTTCTTTTTTTCTTTTCTTTTTTCTCTTTTTTTTCAATTTTATTAAAAAAATCATTTGAACCAATGATGACTTTGGAAAGCTTTGACCAATCAAACTCCTCGTTCACGTGCTTTAGCCCATTGGACCTGATAACTTCGGTCCTCATCCTTTCTTTCCTTTTTCTTCTTCTTTCTCTTTCCTTGTTTGCCACTCTCAACTCTCCTTTTGAGGAATGAAATGATCATCTCTTGTCATGAACCCTTGCTTGATGAGTCCTTGAGAGAAAATTTTACTCAAAGATTTAACTTTGTCTCTCATCCAATTGATTCTCTGCAACTGCTTGATTACTCATATCTTCTCTTTAATCCTTCAAAAATTTTGCCCCAGTATGACCAATTGAACAAAATTGCCCCAGTTTGGTGAACTTTTCAAGGGGCTTCAGGTCATCCTCCTATTTATTTGCCCCAGTTTTTGCTTAAACCGCCCTTTCGAGTTTTTAGTCTAACGGACTCTTTTCCCTTTTTGCTTAGGTACCTCTTGTTTCTGGATTATCCCCTGGGATATCATTTTTCCTTTTAATTGGAACTTCTAAATTCTTTTCAGTCTGAATTGTTCATCAAGGAATTGCCATTAGATGGTCCAATCATAATGTTGTACTTATGTTCACCTTACCTGAAGCATTACGTAACAGATAGACATTTATTCAAAAGTACAACAGAACAGGAATTGACTAAGTGAACAACTTCTAGATTGACCTTGGAAGTTTGACTACACCAAAGGGTATATATGGAAAAAGACACAAACGATGGTATGAGATTCAAAAAAGTGTTGACCCCATATGAATTGGTTTGATCCTCATGAAAACAATCTTTAGTTGCTCACTAGACATTATGACCAAGGATTTTCTTCTGCTGAACATCTACATCAAGCCAAATTGAACCAAAGAAAAAAAATTTGCCCTAGTCTAAGACTGAATTGAATAGGACTGAAACTCGCCCTAATGACCGAAAGATTTATCTAGTGTAGGTCAATTGAACCAAGGAAAAGAAGAAATTGCCCCAGTTTAGAGTCAAATCAAGCAGGGTAGACACTTATCCTAGTATGAGGCCCAAATTGAACTAAAGAGAAATTTGCCCCAGTTTAGGACTGAATTGAATAGGACAGAAACTCACCCTAGTGACTAAAAGATTTACCCCGGTGTAAGACTGACGAGTACCTCCTCCTCCTATTTTTTTTTAGGAGCAATAAACTAGATACTTGGATAAGCATAACATTTGTCTCAAAATTAAAGTTAATGAAAATGACAACAATCCTTCATTGATCAGAATGGACTTTTTGAGGCTTGTAACGTGGCCAAGGCTAGGGGTTATGAAAGAAAAGATATAAGGCTCAAACAAATATTTAAGGGTTGGATGGGACTAAGGATCCTTGCACTTTCAAAATTGAACTTTGTCAACTGCTTTGCACTTTTGAGCACACCTTTCTTTTATTATTCTCCATTTCTTCCCCATTTCATTTTTCTTCTTTCTTCTTTCTTTCCCTTCTCTCTTTTTTGTTTTTCTATTTTTTTCTTTTCTTTTTTTCTTTTTCTTTTCTTTTTTCATCATTTTTTTACTTCTTCCCCCTTTCACTATTTTCTTCCTTTTTTATTATACTTCAAAATAGTCACCATGACAATCAACCTTTGTCTTGTACTATCCCCCAGTGTAGGGGTGATCCTTATCCGAGGTTTATTAAAGAAATTTTCAAGCTCAAAAGGGGTAGCAATGGATAAAAATGATAAAATTTTGTAAAAGATAGAGAAAAATGGCCAGTCTTCATTTTCAAATCATGATTGTTTATTTTCAAAACTTTAATTTTGAGACCAAAAAGATAGTGCGCACCAAGTGATTACTTTTTTGCTCCCTTTTTCCTTTTTGATCCTTTTTTCTTTTCTTTTTTTTTTTCTTTTTTTTCTTTTTTTTTTCTCTTTCAAAAGACACTTGCACTCGAGGACTTTATTGACATCTACCAAACTGGGGATTGCCAAGAATTGGATAAAAGGAAGACACTTTACAAAAATGAAACATCATAAATGTCAAGAAATATAATGTGATGGAAAAGAAAAGAAACAATGTACCCATGCAAATTTATTACATTAATGCTTCAAGAAAGTTATCATAAGTTCAAAACCCAAATGATCTTATTGATCGAACAAGCATAGGGTTGATACAATTAAACCATCGTTTCACGGTAACTACTTGATAAACAAATCAGAATACCAGTCGCTTAGAAATTCCCCAGTGTTGGTGGACTCTAAGGTATTGTTTATAAACCACCTCTAAGTTGAACTTTCTGAGATTACCTTGATCAACTATTCTAAGCATTTACCCCATTCCTTCCACCATGATTAGGAATTGAGTTGTTGACAATATCGAGTCCAACCTCCTTTTGGATATCAAGCTTCCCATAAGCATTTAACTTCCTCACTGCTGTCTTAAAAGCTTCACAGTCTTCAATGGAATGCCCAGAAGCATCCATGTGAAATTTACAAGTCAAATTTGGGTTATGCCAACTCGGGAATGGTGACTTCATAGGGCGCACAGGACTCCCCGAAATTAAATGGGCATCATAGAGCCTTTGGAATAACTCTGCATTTGAAATGGACAATCTTGGGAAAGGAGGTAGGCCTTGGGGATGAAAACGCCTTGATTTTGAAAGTTTGGCCGAGGTTGCGGGTAATTTTATGGAGGTGTAGATGGATATTGGTTATAGGTTAGGCGGGTTGGAGCGTATGGTTGAGGTACAGGAACATTGTTGATTTGGAGTAGCTGGGTTTGAGGTGCATTCATGGGAGAGGCGGTTAGGCCAGGTAGATGGGACGATGCAGAAGGGTAAGTGTTTGGGTTATATGGGGGTGGTCGGTATACAGAGTAGGATGGCGAATATCGAGGCTGTGAAGGTTGTTGGTTTTGCAGATAACTCACTTCTGGCTCATTTTTCTTAGTGGGAAACCCCTTCTTGAAACTACCTTCATTATTGCCAATTGGAAATTTACCAGCCTTTACCAGCATTTCGATCCTTTCTCCGGCAGCAATTAATTCAGCAAAGTCTTGGTAAGCAGTACCTACCATTGTCCCAATATAAGGAGCTCCTAAAGTCCCCAAGAAGTATGAGCACATTTCTGTCAAAGTTAAAGGCGGTTGCACTTGAGCTGCGAGAGCTCTCCACCTTTGGGCATATTGTTTGAATGTCTCCTCATTTTTCTTTTTTAATGTTCCCAATTGCTCTCGGGTTGGGGCTGTATCTAGATTAAACCGATACTGACCCATAAACAAATCCGCCCAGTCATCCCAAGAGGAGATTTTTGGAGAGGTCCTGTTAGATACACCACTCTAAAGCAGGCCTAGTCAAACTTTCATGAAAAAAATTGATGAGGAACTTCCAATCCCTTGACCAAATGGACATTTTGGTAATGTAAGTTTTTAGGTGGAAAAAGGGATTGGTGCTCCCATCATACTTGACAAATTCTGGGATTTTAAAATCCTTGGGGATGATAATGTTAGCAGTAGGGCACAATTCTTCTATCCCAAGGGGACCGTAGGTGCTAGGACCCTTGATCGCCTTGATTTGCTCCTCCATCTTTTCCATCCACTCTTCTTTCATCTTATCATTCTGAACAGTTGTGTGCCCATTACCGGCAGGAAATCCAGTTGGCATCTGAATGGACATATGTGGTGGTTCCCACGTGAACTTGGTGTTACCATAGACCTCATTTTGAGTACCTTCCAATGAATGATATCCTTCTCCAATAGGAATTACTACTGATGCAGTGTTTGAGGTTCCTCTCACAGAAGGTCTCTCAGTAGTGACCCCTGGGTTTGTGCTCATGGAAGTAATATTCAGTGGGTATGAATGTGACCCAGTTACTCCTGTATTTCCAGCTGTCCCCATCAAGGTGAGAGTCTCCCTCATAGCTAACAACATTTCCTCCATTCTTCTTTGAGACTCCGTCACCTCATTCACCCTTCCTTTCACTTCATCTACTTCCAAACTTAGGCTCCTACCTTCATTCTCAGATGCCATTGCTGCAAGTAACCTTGTTCGAGTCCTTGTATTGTGAACACGGGTTTGATTGGTGTCTTCTTTCCTCGGTCATGCAATGGTTGCTGAACACGGTAACATCATACAAGGAATAAGATGAAATGAATGAGATTAATGTCATGCATAAAATGAAATGAAAATATTTTTTAAATGCATGGAATGAAAATGCATTATTTTTTTTATTTTTTTATTTTTTAGAATGCTAAAGATGCCATGAAAATGCAAGATGGTGTTTTTTTATTTGAAGAATGTTAGGAATGCCATGAAAATGCAAGACATAAAGAAAATGCTAAGAATGACATGAAAATGCAAGATGATTTTTTTTTTTAAGAATGCTAGGAATGCCATGAAAATGTAAGAAAATGTATTTTTTAAGTTTTTTTTTTTTTTGCAAGAATGGATGGCATGAGGAAAGAAGAAGTACGCTCCCTTTGTGTCCTAATGGGGTTGCCTTAAACTTGGGAATTCTATCCTAAGGATCTAAGAGTATTTCTGGTTCGTGAGAACTTCCATAGGGTGGCTCTTCTATTTTAGAGGTCTCTAGAGCCAAGTCCTATTTCAGAATGTTGACCACGAAATAGTGAGTAAACCACTAGGTGTGGGACATTCATGAAAAAGGCACACTCTAGATGAGGTTTTCGCGATAACCAAACAGGAAGTACATCCAAAATGGCTACCACTACGCAACCTCTACTTAACTTAAGCTTCACTCAGACCCGGGTATAGGGCCCCACTCGAATGTGTGTGCTTTATGTGTAGGTGCAGTGGGTGCTGAGAGCATACAAACCTTTACAATCCTAAAGATTACCCACATCCTGCAAAATAAAGCAAATACAAAACAAATTCCAAAAATTTTCTACCCTAAGGTTCAGATAGTACAACAATTAACACTAAAATTAATATATATAAAAAAATCATCAAATAATAAAAAGAAAAAAAAGGTAAAACAGACACATAAAGATCACCAAAAATTTTGCATAACTAACTTTTACAGGCTTGACTCTCAAGTATCCCCAGTGGAGTCGCCATCTGTCACGATCGAATTAATCGCGGCGAAATAGCAACTTAAACTAAAATTATATTTAATTAGGAGTCGCCACCAATTTTATTTTTTATTAGGAAAAATTAGAAAACCCAAGAAAAATAGTCTTTGAAACCAGATTGAATTCGGGAGTCGGTTATGTGTAGAGAAGGGTGGGAACTTAATCCCACAGCACCCCTAACACACTCGTCTTAAGACGGTACCTTAAATTAATTATGCAAATTCTTAATAATCCTTAAAAATATTTGTTTTACCCCTTTTGTAAAAAATATGAAATAAATAAATAAATTATGAAAATTTAATTTTTGGCTTGACAGAATAGAAATTCTGCTCCTACGTATCCCCAGGTGCAATGAGGAACTCAAAGTTACGTAGTTCTTTAGAAAAAAATTGTGGGTTAGTTGATTTTAATTAAAATAATTTTGAAAATTTGAATTAACAAGCCGTCGCGACTCAGTTATTCAAATTAAGGATTGAATAGGTGAAGCTCGCGTCACGCTAGAGACGTCACCCATCACTTATCAAGTTTATTACGAAAACTTTTATTTTTATTTTTAAAAAAATTGAACCTTTATGAATTAACAGTTTATTTTATAAAAGTTTGAAGACAAAATAATAATTTAAATTATAATAATTTGAATCATCAAGCTGTCGCAACTCAGATGATTACAAATGTTATAAGGGTTAGCAAGCTGTCGCAACTCAGGTAACCCATGTTATTCTTTTAAAAAAAACATTTAAGTATCTTATTTTTATATTTTTATTTTTATCAATTTTTTCTATTTTTTAGCTCATTAAGTTAAAGTCCACTACTCAAAACCATTTCTTTCAAAAAAAATATATAACAAAATACAGCAGCTTTTTAAAAAAAAATGTAGTAACTTTATGAAAGAAAAAAAAGAGACAAGTTAGCAACTTTACGAAAAAGAACAAAAAAAAAAGACAAGTTAACAACTTTACGAAAAATGTCTGTTTCTTTTCTTCTCTTTAATTAAACTAAATAAAAAAATAAAGAAAGTAAATAATAAATAAAAAAAAGAAAGAGAAAATAGATAAGGCATAAAAAATAATAAAAAAATAACAGAATCAAAATAAGCAAAAGAAAATAGAAGTGGCTTACTGGCTTACGAAAAGAATAAAAAAACAAAAGGGGTCTGTTTCTTTTCTTCTTGATGTTTGTGGAAAGAACAGAGGAAGAAGATGAAGGCAGATTAGGCGGCGGCGGCCTAAGTAGGTAGTGGCTCGAATGGAAATGAGTCACGACGGTGGCTTGCTGTTAGTGGAATAAAGGAGTTGGTGTATTGTTGGTGATAGGCTAATGTGAATGGCAATTTTGGCAGAGGTGGTTATTGTGTTGTGAGAAGTTTGAACGTATACTAGAGGTGATGATGGGATGGTGAGGAGTTTGGTTGAAGATGGAAGATGAAGGCTATGTAAGTGAGAAAATATGGTTGCAGTGTTGGTAACCGTGTAGGCAAAAGTTCGTGTGTATGAAGGCTAAAGTCGGTCCGTTTCGAGTGTGTAGGTGATGGGTATTTATAGAGGGGATTAGGTTAAAGAGTTTGAGTTAAAATGTGATTAGGAGTTTGTTTAGGATAAGTGATGTGGGGTTTAGGATAAGTTCGTTTAGGATGAGTTTGAGTTAGGATGGATTTATGCTAGGATAAGTTTGTGTTAAGATGAGTTTGATGATAAGCTGTCAAGGTTGGTTTAGGATAAGTTTGTGGTAGGATGAGTTATGGTTAGTTTATGATAGGTTTGTTTGGGATAGTTAGGATAAGTGCTTAGGGATTAAGATAACTGATGAGGTTTATTTAGGATAAGTGCTTAAGGGTTGTGAGTTAATGGGTTAGATCATGGGTTATGGGTCAATGAGTTGGTTTAGAGGCTAATAGGCTAATGGGTTGAAAGATGAGTCTTTTTCTTTTTTTTTTCTTTTTTTTTATTTTTTTACATAATGTCCCACACAAAATTGGGTGTTCACAATGGTAATGTTTTTAAAGTTAATAGACAAAGACTCAAACTATTTATGGAAACCCAAGTTGTTGAGATAGAATCTATCTATCTTTCTAATCCTTATTATGAAAAGAATTTATTTTAATTTTGATGCTTTCTTTTTGTAGTTATTTGTGATACTGGTTAAGTGGCGAATAATAGTACTCTGTGGCTCTCAAGTCAGTTTATTTTTCAGTTTCCCATAATAACTGATTCTTTCTCCTTTAAAATGGATGTCATTCTCTCAAATTTAAGAAAATATTTTCCTTTTCTTCCTCAAAATTCTCTAACAAAAATCTACAAAGCTAGGTGTCAAAGATTGAGAATGTTAATGAACAAGGGCATCCCAGAAGATATATGCTAGATAATCGAAGCAAAGGTCTATTTAGCAGGTGAATTTTCAAATTCATTTACCTCATACATGTTAGCTCTCGGTAAAAGTTTGTATTCTAAAAGGTGAAGAGCAAAAAGATTACAAGTTTGTCACAAATGTGTACGATGAAATTATAACAAGCGATGTTGTTCTTTGGAAATGGTTTCCACAAACTAAGAAGATAAAATATACTTTATTAATAATGGACTGAGTAATGAGTCATTAGATGATATCTTATTGACTCTTGAGACGCATTCTTATGGAGTTGTGCATCGTGAACTTCTTAATTTGTGGAATCTCTTCAAGGACGAATATAAGTGTTTCAGTCTTGGAAGTCTGACTCAAAAAGACTCTGTTTGTCAATTTATAAGAAAATTAGATGGAAAGCTTATCCTCTACTCATAGAAGATGTTTAAGCTGTTACTAGACGTAAAACCAGAGAAAGATATGAGCCACAATCACAATAACATGCATGTTATTATCTTCATCTTAAAAAAATGGCGATTGAAAGAGTACCATGCTTTTAATTGAGTGTGGAGCCTTTAACCTTAGGGTTAGACTCATCATTGACTTGGGTTGGACCTTTGCACGTCGGTCCTTAAATAAGGTTTATATGTCATGCTCTGTAGAGAGTCATATCTGACAACCTAATGTATACTATTCAGGCATGTGGGATTGATGGCTAGAAAGAAGTGTCCCATGTTGGTCTAGAACATTATTAGTCGAGAACGTTATAAGGCATTTGAGCTTGATCTGGGCATTTGTTTGCTTTGGCTCTCAGCGTCTAGAAGATAAGATGTACTGTGATCTAGTGCACTCCGTTTGCAAATTTGTTGACTGTTGTTAGTTGACCGCGTCGATAGTGCAAGCATTCCATGTCTTAGACTTCTGAAGACCACCACTGTGGCGATCCTGGGTCACCGTTTGTGGTATGCTAACAGGCGCTCCCACTTTAAACGGTGTGTTTATTGCACTGATGATAAGCAGTATAAAGATATGTCATTACTGCATTGATGACACACAGTATAAAGATATGTCATCTTTTTTGAATAAACGTGCGTGAGAGCCTAGCCTCCAATTTTGGATTGATTCCAGCTCTCATTTTCTTTTTAAAAAAATTAAAAAAATTAAAAAATTATAAAAAAGAAAAAAAATTGTGTTTCTTAATTTTAAACTTTTCTAACAACAGCTAGCCTACCCATATAGGTGCTATCATTACATTTTTCATTCTTTTCCCTATTTAAACACTCCATTTTCTTCATTTTCATCTAACTCATAATCATTCAAAGGGAGTGCGAGTGTAGAAATGGAGGGAACTTCTATTCATTGATTTACAAATATTTGTGTATTTTGTGGGTCAAGTTTTGGGAAGGGTACAAAGTTTGTAAAAGAAGCAAGCACTCTTGATCGAGTGCTGGCTGCGAGGAAAATTCATGTAGCATATGGGAGAGGTAGCATTAGGTTAATGGGGTTGTATTAATCACTGCACATCTAGGAGGTAGTCAAGTTTTAGGTATTATTCCTAGAGGTTTAACTCAAAGGAACATCACTAGAAAGACAATTGGGGAGGAACTACGAGTATCAACTATGCATGGACGAATGGCTAAAATGCTTGACAATTCTAATGCATTCATTGCCTTACTAGGTGGCTATGGTACTTTGACAGAAGTTTTTCAAACTGTTTCTTGTGCCCAACTAAACATCCACCATAAACTCATAGGTTTGTTGAATGTTAATAATTTCATTCATTGTTATCTTTTCTTGACCATGTTGTAGAACATAACTTTATCACACGTTCGACAAGACATCTCCTTGTCTCTACTTCCACTATCGATGAGTTGATTGATAAATTATAAGCTTTTGTTTATGAATTTGATCCAATATTAGCTTAGATAGATTGGTCAGAGGAAAGCAGCAAGGAACGTGGGTTTGATATGACACTTCATTTATAACTTCCCTTTACCTTTAGTTTTATTCATCGTACTTTATTTCTATTTAAATTTGTGTCAAGTTTTTCTTTTCAATAATTATCACAACAGATAATATCTTCTATCCTTTACTCATCTATATTTAGACATTGGGGACAATGTTGTGATGTGGTTGGGGGGAAGGATAATTGACATAAAAAAATGAAAAAAAAATTGGGGAAGTATGTTTATTAATATGATTGTCAGTAATTTACTAACAACAAAATCAATTAAGTATAGCAAAGTAAAGAGTAAATTTTACTTTTGAAGTAATTTTACTCTTGAGACAGATCTAAATTGGGAAAGTAACTATTTTGTGTTGAAGTAACGAAGTTTTATTGTTTAACTTCCTTTGAAAGATTCAAGTGAATGAACTCTCATATCCTTTGAAGCAATTGAAATTCAGGGATCATAACATGATTGAATAAATTGTCTTCTTTCTTAAAATTCATATGCTTGATTATGGATGTTGAATTGGTGGATTAAGAATGATAGATGTATGTTGAATTTGTACCATTCTCTTTTTTTTCTTGTATGATTTCCACTCATGGAATTGTTACTCTAAAACTTACTTTGATTCTTTTTTAGGCTACATTTGCACATGCATACATAAGCATGATTGAGACATTTTTCTTAAAATAGCTACTTTAACCAAATAGCCAACTTTGCATATTTTCCTTTGCTTAGCCCATTTGAGCTTATTTGATCATTCCTTATTTCTAGCTCATTACGTGCCTTAAATGAAAAATCATGTTCTTACCCAACCTTAGGGAATAAGAGAGCATTGGCTTTGTTATTGGATAAGTTCTTGAACAAGTGTGGGGATGTGTGTGCAAATTGGTTGGTGAAAAAGGAAAGAGTGGCCAATTGAAAAAAAAATAATGAATATATTTATAAAAAAAATGTGTAAAGAAAGGCCAACAAGGCAAAAAGGGAAGGGAAAAGGATATGTAAAGAGAATTTGCATTATGTTCAGTTAGGATGAACTTTTCATGTTTGTTATTTAAACTTAACCCTAATGCGCTTTTATTCTCTTTGGTATTTAACTTGTCATATCCATATTACTCCCCTCCTTTACTTTGACCCCATTACAACCTAGAATAAAGTCCTCTTGATTTATGTGTGCATGTGTTTTGAGTAGTGGAGAAGTAGAAGATAAGCAAGCTTATGGTAGTGTAATTTTTCATTGGTTTAATTGAGTGAAATACCTACTTGTCAAACACATGATGGATTAATAGTGAATCTTTTGAGGATCTATCATTCTTGACTCATACTTTTCAATTGAAGTTCCCTTGCATGTTGGTTTAAGATGTGAAGAAACGTTACCTCATAAATGTTTTGATCTCTTGAATCTTTGGATGCTCTTCTTGCTTTTAAAAATTTTACATTCTTGAATAACATTGAAAATTGAGTCTTTTAGAGTTTTTAGCTTTTGAATTTTTGTTGTTTTTCTCTGTTCCCTAACTTTTGTCTTATGTGTTTTGCCTGGGAATGCAAAAGCTAAGTGTGGAGAAATTTGATAGTAATATATTTTATTAATTTAATAATCCTCTCACTAGGCTTCTTAAGATTCAATTGGGCTTAATTAAGTTAGTTTTGTCAAATTTTATGATATTGAGCTTAATTGGATCATTGAAGGAATTATTGCATGAATTAGCCTTAATTTGTCTATTTGGTAGCATCCAGTAAATTAGTTATAATCTGAATTGTAAATATTTGATTGATGTGATTCTGGTTTGGTAGGAAAGTTAAGACAATTCTCTACAACTTTCATAAGACCTCAAGAGCTGAATCACACGTTTGGATAATTTAAATTGGAGTTGAAGCAATAACTAGAGTGCTGATCCTGACAGCTTGACCTCTGCATATTTATTAGCCCATTTCTCGAGTTATAGGAGTTCAATTGACATCAAATCAAATCCAAATGAAAGCTAAGACCCAAATATACAACTTTCATGAAGAACACGAGCTAAATCGAATGTCTAAGGGGTCAGATTAGGTTTGGAAGTCAAAACACAGGTGTTGTTGTTGGAACCTAAATAATGTGAAAATCTTGGGTCATAAGTTGGGCTGTAGGAGTTTGATTAGGCTAAAACTGGTGGCATTGGAAAGTTAAGACAAAACTCTTCAACTTTTATGAAGACCACTTTTCAAAATGATGACGTTATGATAGTGTTATAGTCATGTAAAGATAGCTGAATTGGTTGGTACAAGTGGGGAGATAAGCATGACAATAATTTTTCACTCATCCACCCACTCATTAAACAACTCTATTGTCATTTTCCACTCATCCACCCATTTATTAAATAAGTCTATTATCATACTTTTTATGCTCTATAAAAAGCTGCATTAGTTGCTCATTAAAGGCATCTTGGGTGAGAAATTCAGACCATGTTCTTGTATCATTTGTTATAATTTTCTTTTGTTCTAAATAGAAGTTATGTTCTTCTTCTTCTTCTTGAGTAACTAATTCTCATTTTGATTAGGTGAAAGGGTGAAGCTCTTAGTAATAAAATAAGGTTAGATTAATTTCTTTCTTGTACTTGAATGTTATATTATCAAGTGGACATTATATATGTTGTATTTTGTTTCCAATCAATTTAGAAACCCTCCTTGTAAAGTGGAGATCTTAATTTGTTATAGACAATAGATTAACACAATAGAAGCTTGAACCTATTTACAAGTATTGGCGTTAGTGGATAATTAAAGAAACCATAATATAATTACATATATAATCTTAAATGAACTTTGAATGTTGTATTTTTTGATTGGAACCTCCGTTATGTATGGATTCTAATTGAGTTATAAAAAGAATTAATCTTGTCCTTAATTTACTTACCAAGAGTGGATCTCCTAACCCAAGCAAATCCTTTTTAATTATGAACAAGTTTTATAACCTTTATTGTTGTGACAAATCATTGTGAATGCTTATGTCCTTAAAGCATGTCAAATGGCTTTTGATGATAACAAAGTCAAAAGTGAAGATCAAGTGCAAAAGTGAAGATCAAGTGCAAAGGAAAAGATCAAGATCAAAGAAAGAAGTCAAGAGGTTTATTTAGTTATAAGACTTAGAATATTAATGTTAAATGCTCTCAAGATTTCTCAAATAGTTTTTCAATATATCATTTCCAAATAAATGGGAAAATTCAAAGCTAAACATGTTTTTCAAAGAAACTTGAGTTTCAATCTTAAATCTAACACTCATAAAAGGATTTATGTTTAATCAAATGTCTTGAGGTGTTAGAAATGGCTTACAAGCTTTATTGAACTTAAAAAATGTGTTCAAAGGCCAATGTAATCGATTACATGATGTTTGTAATTGATTACACAGCAAATAGAGGCCTTGTAATCGATTACATGAACAATGTAATCGATTACAAGCAAGTCAGAGGCTATGTAATCGATTACACCAAGTTGGTAATTGATTACAATGTGCCCAGAAAGGCAAGAACACGTTCAAAGAGTCATGTAATCGATTACATGGATATTGTAATCGATTACACAGTAAGATAGAAGTCATGTAATCGATTACATGGATATTGTAATCAATTACAAGAAAGTCAGAAGTCATGTAATCGATTACACCAATAATGTAATCGATTACACAGAGCCCAGAAAGCCAAGAACACGTTGGAACAACAATGTAATCGATTACATTTATTGTGTAATCGATTACACGCATCCTGATAGTGTCTAACGGCTATATTAAATGCATTTAATGCTTGGCTAAAAGTCTCCAACAGCTCCATTTATTGAAAAACTTATAAATACCAATGTTGGGTCTTCATTAGAGGTTGACCTTGAATAAAAAAACTGACTATCAATCCTTTAATACGTGATTTAATCCTCAAATCCTTCCTTGCTTTGTTTTTTGTGAAAAACGTAGGTTAATCTTTGAGAGCATATTAGAGCTTCAATTTGTAATCATCGACTCTTGTGAGAGTTTCATTCAATCAATCTATATTGCTTTGTAAAGAGGGTGAGGCATCCCTCCAAAAGTGTAAAGGGTGAGGTATCCCTTAGTTGAAGAGACTCAAGCTCCAAGGGTGAGGTATCCCAAAGTGTTAAGTGCTCAAGGTTGTAAAGGTTGTCAAGCACCTATTGAAACTTAAAGAAATAATGAAAAATCTCTAGCGGTTGCTTGAGGACTGGATATAGATCACAAGTGGATTGGTGATCGAACCTGGATAAATCATTGTGTTTGTTTTCTCTAAATCTTTCTCTTTACATTGAGCACTGTTTTATTGAATTGCTTAAATATTGTTCCCTTTGGCTATTTCATTTATAAGTAAGAGTGCTTATCTCATATATCCAATCATCTCTAATCATCAATTTGCTTCAATGAAAATTGTTTATCAAACAATTTGTGAAAGATTTGTGAACTTGTTTTACATACTCAATTCACCCCCTCTTGAGTATTGAGGCCACTTGGTAATAAGTGGTATCAGAGTTAGACTCTTGTATAAAGAGCTTAGCAGCTTCAAGAGAAGTGATGGCTTCAAATGATTTTTCAAATGAAGGTTCTTCTATAAACAGACCTTCTTATTTCAATGGGGATGGTTATGTCTATTAGAAAGAAAGGATGAAAATTTTCATTGAAGCTATTGACTTAGATGTGTGGGATGTCGTTGAAAATGGTGCTTTTATTCCCACACAAACCAAAGATGGTGTGAAAATTAATACACCTAGAAATGAATGGACCGATGATGATAAAAAGAAGGTTCAATACAATTTGAAAGCCAAGAACATCATCATTACATCCTTGGGGTATGATGAATTCTTTAGGGTGTCAAATTGCAAGACCGCAAAAGAAATGTGAGATTCCTTACAAGTAACTCATGAAGGTACTAGTGAGGTTAAGCGATCTCGAATAAACACTTTTACTCATGAATACAAATTGTTTAGAATGAACCAAGGTGAGAGTATTCAAGATATGCAAAAGAGGTTTACTCATATTATTAATCATCTTATCTCATTGGGAAATACATTTCCTAATGAGGATCTTATTAACAAAGTCTTGAGATGCTTAAGTAGGAATTGGCAACCCAAAGTAACGGCTATTGCGGAATCAAGAGATTTATCAACTATGTCTCTAGCCACTTTATTCGAGAAGCTTCAAGAACATGAGCTGAAACTAAATAGGCTCAATCAAAATGAAGCGCATGATAAAAAGAAGAAGGAAATTACACTCAAAGCTACATATTCTATAATTGAAGATGATGATGAAGATGGTGAAGAGGATGCTGAAAATGTTGAGCTAAGTGAGGAGAATCTTAGTCTCCTTGTGAGAAAGTTTGGAAGATTCCTAAATAAAAAGGGATTTCGAAGAAGACCACCCTTTCCTCAAAAGAAAGTGTATCACAAAGGAGAAAGATCCTCTACTCCTCCAAAATGCTATGAATGTGAAAAACTGGGGCACATGAAGATGAAGTGTCCTATGTATCTCAAGAAGACGAAAAAGTTTGAGAAAAGACCTTCCAAAGAAAAGAAAGGAAGGAGAGCATACATAGCTTGGGAGGACAATGACTTAAGCTCTTCCAATAGTTCAGAGAATAAAGAAGCCCATCTTTGTCTTATGACTCAAGGAGAAGAAAGTGGAGAGAGCGACACCGAGGTAACTTATTCTAACTTAGAATCTTCACCTTCTTATGATGAATTGCAAGATGCCTTTCAAGAATTGCATGATGAATCTTTAAGGCTCACAAAAATGATTTTATCTTCAAACAAAATAATCTCCTTATTGGAAAACAAAGTTTCTATTTTAAGCAAGGAGATAAATGAGCTTAAAATTGAAAATGAGACCTTAGGACTCATTGATGCTAATTCATTATGCATGACTTGTTCCTCACATGATAATACATCCATATCATTACCTTGTTCATCATGCAAAGCATTTGAAAAAGAAATTGAAGATTTGAACAACACTCTTGCAAAATTCACTTTTGGAATAGACAATTTGAATATATTGTTAGGGAAACAAAAATGTGTTTTTCAAAAAGTCAGTTTGGGATTTAATCCAAATAACCATCAAAAGTCTTATAAGAATTTCTTTGTTTCCTCAAAAACTTCAAGTAGCCCCTTTGTCAAATGCTTTCATTGTGGTAAGAAAGGGCATAGTACATCCACTTTCAATGTTAGAAAGAACATAAATACCAAGGTTGGAATTAAAAGAGTTTGGGTTCCTAAAGGCACCATGCCTAACTCTAACACATAAGGACCCAAAACAATTTGGGTACCAAAGGTTAAAATTTGAATATGTGTTGCAGGTGTGCTTGAAGACCAATAGCTCAAGTTGGTATCTTGATAGTGGTTGCTCCAAGCACATGACCGGTGATGGCTCCAAGTTCTCCTCCCTTACCTATAAGAAACATGGTCATGTCACATATGGTGATAACAACAAAGGGAAGATTCCTGGAATTGGCAAAGTTAGTAAGATCCCTTCATCATCTATTAATAATGTTTTGCTTGTTGAAGGACTTAAACATAATTTGCTTAGCATTAGTTAATTATGTGATAAAGGTAATAGAGTTATATTTGATTCTTCTTGTTGCATAATTGAGGGAAAGGATGATAAGTAAGTTAAGTTTGTTGGTTATAGGGTCAATAATATATATATGATTAGTCTTGATGATATTTCCTCAAATGATGCTAAATGCTTTATGAGTAAAGAAAATGATTCATGGTTATGGCATAGAAGAATTGCTCACATTCACATGGATTACTTAAACAAATTGGTTTCTAAAGAACTAGTAATTAGTCTTCCAAAACTCAAATTTGAAAAAGACAAACTTTGTGATGCATGTCAAAAGGAAAAACAAGTAAAGGTCTCTTTTAAAGCAAAAAATATGGTTTCAACTTCTAGACCTTTACAACTTTTGCACATGGATCTTTTTGGTCCCTCTAGAACTATGAGCTTTGCTAGGAATTACTATGCATTGGTGATTGTGGATGATTTTTCTAGATTTACATGGACATTATTCTTAGCCCACAAAAATGATACTTTTCAATCATTTAAAAAACTTTCCAAAATTATCCAAAATGAAAAAGATTTTTGTATTGCATCCATAAGAAGTGACCATGGTGGCGAATTTGAAAACCATGAATTTGAAACCTTTTGTGATGAACATGACATTGAGTATAATTTTTCTGCCCTTAGAACACCACAACAAAATGGTGTTGTAAAAAGAAAAAATCGATCTTTAGAGGAAATGGCAAGAACTATGCTCAATGAGGCCAACCTTCCTAAATATTTTTAGGTGGATATGGTTAACACCGATTGTTATGTTATGAATAGAGCCCTAATAAGGCCAATTTTAAAGAAAACCCCATATGAATTATACAAAGGAAGGAAGCCAAATGTGTTACATTTTCATATCTTTGGATGTAAATGTTTTGTTTTGAATAATAGAAAGGATAATTTGGGAAAGTTTGATGCAAAATATGATGAGGGAATATTCATTAGCTATTATATACATAGTAAGGCCTTTAGAGTCTATAATAAATGAACTATGACCATAGAAGAGTCTATACATGTTGTATTTGATGAAACTAACCCAAATGAGCCGAGAAAGGAGCTTGTTGATGATGTTACAGAAATCTTGGCAAAAACACACTTGGAAAATCAAGAGAAAGAGTCGAAGAAGCAAGAAGAGAGACTCCTTGATCACTCATGGCAAAAAGATTCAGAAATCTTGGATCTACCCAAGGAATGGAGGACTTCAAGATATTACCCTCTCGACATAGTGATAACTGATGTATCAAAAGGGGTAATCACTCGAAACTCACTTAGAGATGCATGTAATCACTTAGCCTTTGTCTCTCAAGTTGAACCTAAAGACATAAATGAGGCCATTAATGATGAGCATTGGATCTTGGTCATGCAAGAAGAACTAAACCAATTTGAGAGAAATCAAGTTTGGGAATTAGTTACAAGGCCTAATGATCATCCTATAATTGGCACTAAATGGGTCTTTAGGAATAAACTTGATGAAACGGGCCTAATAATAAGAAATAAAGCTAGGCTTGTAGCTAAGGGCTATAATCAAGAAGAAGGCATAGATTATGAAGAAACTTATGCTCTCGTAGCTAGATTATAGGCCATTAGAATGCTACTTGCATATGCTTGCATCATGGATTTCAAACTCTATCAAATGGATGTCAAAAGTACCTTTTTAAATGATTTTATACAAGAAGAGGTGTATGTGGAACAACCTCCTGGTTTTGAGGATTTTGAAATGCCCAACTATGTTTTTAAACTGAAAAAGGCCTTGAATGACTTGAAATAAGCTCCTAGAGCTTGGTATGAAAGGTTGAGCAAATTCATTTTGGAAAAAGATTTTTCTAGAGGCAAAGTTGACATTACCCTTTTCATAAAACACAAAATGCATGACATACTTCTACTTCAAATCTATGTTGATGACATTATATTTGGAGCTACCAACAACTCTCTTTGTAAAGAATTTTCAAATATTATACAAAGTGAGTTTGAGATGTCCATGATGGGTGAGCTCAACTTCTTCTTTAGTCTCCTAATCAAGCAAACAAGAGAAGGAACATTCATAAGTCAATCCAAGTATTACAAAGAGTTGCTCAAGAAGTTTGAAATGGACAATGCCAAGCATATGGCTACTCCTATGGGCACCTCTTGCTATTTGGACAAGGATGAATGAGGTAAATCGGTAGAAATTACAAAATATAAAGGTATGATTGGATTACTCTTTTATCTCACTGCAAGTAGGCCTGATATAATGTTTAGTGTATGCATGTGTGCTAGATATTAAGCTAATCCTAAAGAATCACACCTAAGTGCTGTTGAAAGAATAATGAAATATCTCATAGGCACATCACAAATGGGTTTGTGGTACCCTATGGGTGCCTCATGTAGCCTTATTGGGTATTCTGATTCTAATTTTGCTGGATGCAAAATGGATAGGAAGAGCACTAGTGGAACATGCCACTTGCTTGGAAGCTCACTAGTTTCTTGGCACAGCAAGAAACAAAATAGTGTGGCATTATCTACAGCTGAAGCTGAATATATTGTAGCTAGAAGTTGTTGTGCTCAAGTCCTTTGGATGAAACAACAACTCTTGGACTATGGTCTTGAGCTTGATCACATCCCCATAAGATGTGATAATACTAGTGTAATAAATTTGTCCAAAAATCCCATTTTGCATTCTAGGACTAAACATATTTAAATAAGACATCATTTCATTAGAGACTATGTTCAAAAGGGTGATTCTATGCTTGAATTTGTAGAAACCACTAAGCAACTAGCTGACATTTTCACTAAGCCCCTAGTAAAAGAAGCATTTTTCTATATAAGAAATGAACTTGGTATATTGGATCAATCATGCATAAATTAACTATTTGCTGCATAATCTTAAAACTAATGCATAACTTGTAATTTTCTGCATAATCATGCCACTTTGGTGCATAATCTCTGAGTTTTTAATCATATTTGAATCCAATACTGACTTGAGCGTTGAAGATTTCTCCTAAGTTTTTTTGCAGGTGCTCCCTCATGTCAAAGACTCCCAAGCAACTCAACAACCTCACAATTTCACAAAAAAGGGTGTAATTCTTGGTAAAATTAGTATTTTTGCACAACTATGTGATTTGAATTATAATATGATTAGATTATATGCTTGCATGATGATTTGAATTGATTTAAGATGCTTTGGAACTGATTTGAATGGTTTAAAATTGATTCTACGCAGTTTGAAATGCAAAATCTGAGTTTTTATATGCTGGTAATCGATTACAAAGCCTTTGTAATCGATTACAAAGGTTCTGTCAAGCATGTAATCGATTACACAAATTTTGTAATTGATTACAATCAATTCAGAACTCAGGTAATCGATTATACCCACAATGTAATCGATTACAAAGTTCCCCAGAAGCATAGTAATCGATTACACCCAAAATATAATTGATTACATGAGAACCAGAAGGCTTGTAATCAATTACAAAACTAATGTAATCGATTACACAAGGTTTTCAAAAGATTTCCTGACGCGCGCAGGCCTCATTTCTCAAAAACTCTTCAGCTACTTCGTCTTCCTCTTCTGCTCCCATGCAACCCAAACCTCTCAATCTCTCTTTTCTCACTCAAATCTCCCTCAAATTCCTCCTTTTCACCTCCCTCTAACTTGAAAAACTCCTCTCCACACAGCCCATCTCTCAAATCCCATCATAATCCCTCACCCAAATCTCCCTATCACCTCTCACGAACACTATCTCCACTTCTTTGCCCTAAACTCATCCCTCTCTCTTTCCTTACTCATCTCTAAACATTTTCACCTCATCCCACTCTTTTCTTCATCATCAAATGGCTGAATCCTCTCATCGTTCAAAGCGCGCAAGAACAAGGGTTGCCATTGGAGGGTCCTCAGGTAGAGCTTCACGCAACATTTCTAGCCTGGACCTCACTCACCACTTCTCCACCGTGAAGAAAGCGTTGTTCCAGAAGAACTTCCAGTTACGTAAGATTATTTCCCCCAGGTATCTTCCCATCACTTTCTGTGAGAGTGAACCTCTGGAGAGTTTTAGAACCATTGAGAACTTAGGATTGCTGGGTTTCCTTAGTATAGAGAAAACTATCTATCCAAACCTAATGAGAGTCTTTTATGCAAATCTAAAATTTGAAGATGATTGCTTAATATCTGAGGTGAAGAAGCAACAAATCAAGATAACTATGGCTGAGTGGTATAGGCTAACCAAGCTCACTCCTGATGGAGCAAACTTCTATGGAAATACCAATATATGGGGTCATGAATTTGAGTATAAGGCTGCTCTTCTTTCACTGATTAGGACTGGTTACTATCCCTCCAGTGATCCCAAAAAGAGAATCATGGCCACTGGCCTAACCATGGAGAACAGGGTTCTCCACTATCTTTTGGTCAGGGGATTGATTCCTAGGGGAGGGAATTACTCCTAGGTTCTCAAGGATGATATGGTGTCCCTATAGGCAATAACCATTGGGAGACCAATAAACTGAGGTTTCTACATTATAGAGCACATGTTGGATGTTAAGAAAAAGAAGAACTCTGCTCTCCCATTTGCTATGCTGGTGACAGCCATCCTAGAGCATTGTCGCATTTCCCTGGTTGAGGAGTCCAAGGACACCAGCTCAAAAGGACCACAATCTATTGGTTTGCATACCTTGAAGAAGTTTCAGCTCTACAAAGTCGATGATAGGTGGCACTACATTACCCATGGTAGCTTTGGACATATCCATTATGATCCGGATAGTGATGATGATGAAGAGGCTCAGCATCCTGCTCTTGCCCTTGCTCCTGCTCCTGCTACTGCCACACTAGACCTCCTGCTCCAAGAGATACGAAATCTGAGCGCTACTGTGGACACACGCATGGATCACATTGAGCAGAAGGTAGATCACCTTGAGCTGAGGATGGACTACTCAGATCAGGAGCTTGCCTTCATTCGATCCCTCATAGCAGGACCTCATTTTCCTCCGAGTGCTGCTGCTGCACCTCCCACATCCTCTGCCTCTCCTGTTCCCCTGTCCTTTGTTGGTCCATCTGGAATCCTTGCTGATGATGAGGAGCTCCTAGGCTCTGAGGACGATCTTAAGCCCGGTGATGATAACGTTGATCTAGGAGACATTGCTGCAGATCCAAACAGTGCCAGCGTGGCTACTGATAGTGATCATGGCCTATTGCCCTGATGTTTTTCATTGTTATTTGCTTATGACTACATTGTACATTTTCTTTTTGGCTTAGTTATATAACATTGGTATACGTTTTTTGTGTTTTTGGTTATTTGTTATAATGGTTATGATAAGTTACATTGTACATGTTTTTTATGATATATGAACTTGAATCAGCTTTGATAATTTTCTCTGAATGATTGGCTTTTGAACTTTGGTTATATTGCTTTTCTCTTGATTTGAATTTATTGGCTTCATTATATTCTCTTTGGATTTCTTGTTTTGGCGATTCTTGGGAAATCATGAAATACAGCCGAAATGTTGTCCATTTTTTTAAAATGCTTATGTCTTTTTGATAATACCAACGGGGGAGAGAATAGTAGTGAAAAATGAAATCTAATTAATGTTGCATGTGTATGGGGGAGCTTTTGAGCTCTTAAGCTTTTTACATGAAAAATCTATCTCAATATCATGCATAAACTCCGGGGGAGCGTTGCGCCTAAATCTCTATTATATACAAATGCAAAAACTCTTTCTTTTTCGTATGATCAGTTTGTCATCATTAAAAAGGGGGAGAATGTGAATGCTTATGTCCTTAAAGCATGTCAAATGATTTTTGATGATAACAAAGTCAAAAGTGAAGATCAAGTGCAAAAGTGAAGATCAAGTGCAAAAGAAAAGATCAAGATCAAAGAAAGAAGTCAAGAGGTTTATTTTGTTATAAGACTTAGAACATTAATGCTAAATGCTCTCAAGATTTCTCAAATAGTTTTTCAATATATCATTTCCAAATAAATGGGAAAATTCAAAGCTAAACATGTTTTTCAAAGAAACTTGAGTTTCAATCTTAAATCTAACACTCATAAAATGATTTATATTTAATCAAATATCTTGAGGTGTTAGAAATTGCTTACAAGCTTTATTGGACTTGAAAAATGTGTTCAAAGGCCAATGTAATCGATTACATGATGTTTGCAATTGATTACATAGCAAACAGAGGCGTTGTAATCGATTACATGAACAATGTAATCGATAACAAGCAAGTCAGAGGTCATGTAATCAATTACACCAAGTTGGTAATCGATTACAATGTGCCCAGAAAGGCAAGAACACATTCAAAGAGTCATGTAATCGATTACATGGATATTGTAATCGATTACACAGCAAGACAGAAGTCATTTAATCGATTACATGGATATTGTAATCGATTACAAGAAAGTCAGAAGCCATGTAATCGATTACACTAATAATGTAATCGATTACACAGAGCCCAGAAAGCTAAGAACACGTTGGAACAACAATATAATCGATTACATTTGTTGTGTAATCAATTACACGCATCCTGACAGTGTCCAACGGTTATATTAAATGCATTTAATGCTAGGCTAAAAGTCTCCAACGGCTCCATTTATTGCAAAACTTATAAATACCAATGTTGGGTCTTCATTAGAGGTTGACCTTGAACCAAAAAACTGACTATCAATCCTTCAATACGTGATTTAATTCTCAAATCCTTCCTTGCTCTGTTTTTGTGAAAAACGTGGGTTAATCTTTGAGAGCATATTAGAACTTCAATTTGTAATAATCTACTCTTGTGAGAGTTTCATTCAATCAATCTATATTGCTTTGTAAAGAGGGTGAGGCATCCCTCCAAAAGTGTAAAGGGTGAGGTATCCCTTAGTTGAAGAGACTCAAGCTCCAAGGGTGAGGTATCCCAAAGTGTTGAGTGCTCAAGGTTGTAAAGGTTGTCAAGTACTTATTGAAGCTTGAAGAAATAATGAAAAATCTATAGCGGTTGCTTGAGGACTGGATGTAGATCACAAGTGGATTGGTGATCGAACCAGGATAAATCATTGTGTTTGTTTTCTCTAAACCCTTCTCTTTACATTGAGCACCGTTTTATTGAATTGCTTGAATATTGTTCCCTTTGGCTATTGCATTTATAAGTAAGAGTGCTTATCTCATACATCCAATCATCTCTAATCATTAATTAGCTTCAACGAAAATTATTTATCAAACGATTTGCGAAAGGTTTGTTAACTTGTTTTACATACTCAATTCACCTTCCCTCTTGAGTATTGAGGCCACTTGGTAACAATCATTTCCTTACCTCAAAGAATTTTTCTTCATCAAATCCCTGTGGATCGACCTCGGACTCCAGAGAATTTATTAATTGAGACAACTTATACTTAGGTTTGCAATATATAATTCATATCAGTTAACTTCCACTGTCCACCCTTATCCAAAAGACTTGATCATGAGATCTATATAATATTCACAAAAAGATAGAAGCTGAACATCAATCTCAGCTCTCCACATTAAAACTAAACCTTCTTTCCTGTCAACACAACTAACTACCACCCCATTAATAAAACCTAATCTACACTTCAATTTATCAAATTCAACTATAGTTAGCTTGGTCTAAATAAGAAACACAAACTCAGGATCTTGTTACCTAATAAGAGGTGCAACGCCGGAACTACCTATGGGTTCTTGAGCCCATGAACTGCCTGTGGATTCCCGAGTCCACGACAATTCCAATAAAGGATCCTCATGGCTATCGGCAGGTTTGCGTTGCAACCTCCGCTATTATAGAAAAAACATTGTCCAGACTTTCTTCCAAAATTCATTGGCCCTTTGTCATGCTATAACCCCCATCTAGCTCTATATTATCTCCCCATCTCCTATCCTGATCATGGTTCCTCTTGCTGGTTTTTCCAGAACTCCTCATTGAGCCCTATTGCACATTCTTTAGCTAAATGTTTTCATTTTTTTCTCCTCTTCCAGTAATTACTGTTAAATTTTTTTATGGACTAACATAAATTATATTATAATTTTATAAACTTAGATTAATTGAATTTCAAAATTATTAGAATATTTTATTTAGCCAAAATTGTGATTAGTATTGTTATTGGGTCTATTGTTGTTAAAGCACTACTCATATGTAAGTTTTGTTTATATGTCTTGTATATGGGTTTACTGTAGTGGGTAGGTTTAACCCATTTTAGTTATCTTATATATACTAGGAGAGGTCCCTATTCCTAACCATTCTAGTGCGTATAGTTGCTCCATTGTTATTGATGAGCGACTGTTATGAGATAGGAATAATATCTCTATCTCATCAAGTTTATTTTTAAGAGTTTCAACAATGACTTCCTCATTGACACCTTTTTAAGGTAACCCTAAAACTCTTTATATATTTTGATATGCCATAAATTTTGAAATTAATAGATTCAGAAAATTTTAGCAATTGGTATCAGAGCAGATTTAATACTAATTATGACTATCAATTTTTTATTTTACCTAAAAAAGAGTATAAGGTTTAAAATTGAAGAAACCCGAAATCCTAATGTATGTGATGTTCAATTCAATTTTTTTTATGATTAATTTTGAAAATTGGGTAAGGTCTTTTGTAGATCGGGCTATCCCGAGTTTAAAAATATGTATATTGCATTATAATGTTGTGAATTCACAAAGAGTTTTACTCAAACATATGAAATCCTAAAACGTTTAAATTTTATGATTCATTTTTCTTTTGATGATCAATTCAAGAAACTGATTTAGGGTTATTGAATATCTCTAAATTTTATTTTCATAGACACAAGAATCAAGTCAAATGGTTGAGAAATCATTGAGAATTTATCATTTTTTATGCTAAAGACATGGCCACGCTTTGATCCAGAAAACCCAATTTTTTTATTGTTTCTTTCATGAAATTAACTTAGGAGAATTATAGATCTCATTTTTGTATTCAAACGAGCTATGAATCGCATAAAATGGCTGAGAATTGAGGGAGAAATTACACGCCACCCATTCTACCATGAACCAGGTCGTGCGACCCGTTTAACAGAGAAACAAGTGAGGAAGATGAGTCTTCCTCCCACGCCCAGTCGCACCCCAGGCACACGAGGGAGTGTGAACCCTATAGAAAAATGGTTTTTCAATTCTATTTTTTCGGTTGTGCTCCATGCTCCCTTTTCTATTTTTTGGTTAATTTTATTTATTTTTTATTCTAAAATTTCTGGAGATTAAATTTTTTAAAAATATATGATACTCTCCTTTTTTGCCTCTAGAAATTTTTGTGTATATATTGTTCACTCTCAAAGTCGATGTTGTTTGGTCACTGAAATAATTTTTTGTGTTATTTTGTGCATAAATTATTATATAATGTTTTGAAAACTATTTATTTTGTTGTTATTTAAGCAATTTGATTATGAGAGTTGTTGTTTAAAGTATTGTGGTACTGTTTTTAGGCACTTTGCATGATTATGAGTTAGCTTTCACGGGACCAATTATGTTGAGATGCTATTTTGTTGATAAAATATTGTTATTTTGTGGAATTGGGGATTATATTGATAATATGTTTACCCTATCGATTTGCCTTTATTAATATAATTCCTGATGATTTGTTAAGGGCATTGAGGTTATGTCCTTAGAGTTTTCAATATTCTCTCAGTACTAGCTTTAGGGACATAATTTTAATGTTTGTGAGAATCTACTCACGTGTTGTAATTCGAGACCCTTAGGCGGGATTACAATTGCATGGGAGAGCTTCATTGTGATCATTACTCTTCTTGTTTATTAAAATACTCAACAAGAAAAACTCCCTTTAAAATATTGATTTAGCTTTTGCTTATGAAAATAAATATTTTGACAAAATTGTGTGGGACCAATTATAAGGACTAGGTTGAACTAATGAGTTTATTTCTAACCATCTATGTTATTGATGTTGCTCTCACTGTGGATGAGCCCCAAAGCCCATAGATATGTCTTCCACTGCGATTAAGGTGAAATATAAAATGTGGGATCATTCAAATAAAGTTTGTCTCATGATCATAAAGTATAATATAAACAAAGCCACTAAGGAGAGTTTTCATGAAGTAGATAATGTCAACCAATTTTGTAAGGCTTTTAACAGATCTAAAAGGGTCTGTGACCTCTCTGTGTTGACCAAGACTAAGCATGATAGTGTGAATAATGATCGTGGACACGCCACGAAATTTGCATATTGGCTTTAATGAGCTAATTGTATACAGTTTCATAATTGAATTAAGGAGAAGGAAGTTAAACCCCTAGCTCTAATGTGTTTTGAATCCAATCTTGTTAATGTTCCTTCTAACACTTGTTAGTTAGATATTGGTGCAACTATTCACATTATAAGCTCATTACTAGAGTTCAAAATAGGCAAAAGCCAAGTGAAAGAGAATTGATAATCACATAGGGAATAGAGTTAATGTCAAAGTAGAGTATATATGTGTTATTTCCTTAAATTTGTGTATAGGATACTCTTTAGGTTTAAAAGGCACCATATACGTGTCCTCTATAAGAAGGAACTTGCTTCTGGTTTCTATTTTTAGATAGTTGCACTATTATGTTTATTTAGTGATAAGAGAGTTTCCTTACCCTATGATTCCATTCTAGTTATTTTTGGAGTTTCGTCTAATTTTTATATGTTAAATATTGACCTCTTTCTGTTGTTCTAACTATGTTTAGATATCAATAATGTTGTTGGAAATAAGCATGATAGAGTTGTTGAAAACTCTTCTATGTTGTGGCACAAACGTTTAGGACACATTTCTAGGGAGAGAATGGAGAGGTTGATCAAGGAGAATATTCTTCATGATTTAGACTTTTTTGATCTTGATACTTGTGTTGATTGTATAAAAGGAAAACTTACAATTGGAGCCAAGAGGAGTATGGTTACCGGGAGTAAAGGAATACTACAGTTAATTCATACAGATATTTATAGGCTTATTACTCCTATTGCTATGAGTGATTTTAGGTATTTTATCACCTTTATTGATAATTTCTCTATATACGGGTGGACTGATTTGCTGCGTGAAAAATATGACTCTTTAGTTTCCTTTACAGCCTTCAAAGTCGCTATTGAATTGAAATTTAATAAGCAGATTAAATGTATAAAGTCTTATAAGAATGGTAAGTATTATGGCAGGTATGATGAAACTGATAGAAATCTTGGACCTTTTGCTAAGTTCTTATAGGATTGTGATATTGAGGCATGGTACACCATGTCTGGCACTCCACAACAAAACAGAGTTATAAAAAGGCGAAATCGTACTCTTTTAGATATGGTAAGATGTATTCTTAATCATTCTATTCTTCTAGAATTATTGTGAGGAGATACCTTGAAGACAGCATATTTATTAATCATGTGCCAAGTAAATCTATGCCAAAGACTCTATATGAGCTTCTATCAGGTAAATGGCCTACTTTGAGGCATTTCCGTGTTTGGAGTTGTAAAAGAGGTGAAGCCTTATAACCCACATTTAAAGAAGCTTGATTCCAAAATCATTAGTGGTTTCTTCATTGGTTATTGTATTGGCCCAAGGGGTTCTAGGTTCTATTGTCCTTCTCATACTACTAGAGATATTGAGTCTGATCAAGCTGTCTATTTTGAAGGGGACTTAGAGCGTGGTGGAACTCAGGAGCCGCATATTGTTGATTTTAGATAGGAGCATATTGTCATTCTTATTCCTGTTCTACCATTTCCAAGGATAATGTCATTTCCTTTAATCCAAAATTATGATGTTGTTGATCTTATTAATAATATCGATCTCCCTCAATAAGTCAAAAATAATGTACAAAATCCAAATGTTATTGTGACTCCACTAAGAAGATCTAAGCAGGTTCCTATATCCACTGAGTCTACTAGATTCAGGGATTATATTGTGTACCTGTAGGAGCATAAGTTTAATTCAGTTGAAGATTCTGATTCTATTTCTTTTCAAGAGACCATAGTTAGTCCTTATAGTGCACAATGGTTGGTAGCTTTGGAGGATGAGGTGACTTCTATAAGAAAGAATAATGTTTGGGAATTGGCGAAGTTTCCTACTGGTTATAAAACTGTTGGTTGTAAATGGGTTACCAAACGTGATGCTAGAAGTGAAATTTAGAGGTATATGGCCAGAATTGTTGCTAAGGGATATAACCAGAGGGAAGACATTGATTATAAGGGGACTTTCTCACCGATCTCCACTAAAGACTCTTTTCGTGTTCTTAGTTGCTCATTTATATTTGGAGTTTCATCAAATAGATGTTAAGACTGCCTTCATTAATAGTGATTGGCTAGATGACCACAAGTCCACATCAGTGTGTGTGTATATATATATATCTTTATGTTGGGAGTATGAGTTATTTCTTGAAAAGTGTCAAACAAAAACTTACAGTTACTTCTACTATCAAGGCAGAGTATGTAGTTTTCTATGAGGTCATGCTTCAAATGATATGGTTGAAGAATTTGATTACTGAATTTCATGTTGTAGAGAGTATTTCTAGACCTCTTACTATATATTATGATAACTCTGTCGTAGTATGCTTCTCTCAAATCAATAAGAACTCTAAGCGCTCTAAGCTTTTGACACAAAGTATATGTTTGTTAGAGAGAACATTAAGATGTTTCAAACTCATGTCGAGTATATCCCTACATAACTTATAGTTACAAATCCCTTAACTAAAAGGTTTAATTGTCAAAATTTTGTTGATCATGTATTTTGATGTTTTGGGTTAGTGAGAGTTTGTTTTGTGATTTTATAGTGACCTCATTTTATTATTATGTCTCGAGACCTTAAATAATTGTATTGTTATTGCTATCATTGCCATATGATATTACTATTATTATTATATGCGTAGTTTTGTTTGTTTGAATTATGGCATATTGTGGAGATATTTTGGATCCAGTCTCATTTTGTTATTATGCTGAGATATTTGTTAAATCTCAAAAAGCATCTTGGGCGGATGCTTGAGCCATTTTGTTGGGAAATGCACTTTGATCACATATTGGTATGCAATTTTGTTGTGTTTTCCCATTACCCATATATCACATTTTGTTGGGTTACCAAGATATGAGTATCTTGCATATATAATATCAGTATTCCTCCAAGTATGATTTTCTACATTGTTGAGACATTTTGGACTAGTTATTGAGAGTGTTAGTTTGATTTTGACATCATATTGTGGCCACATATTGTTTGATTAATCTGAAGAATTATTTTCTTATTGAAATAATGTAATATGATTTATGTCGTCCAACTGGGAGAATATTAGAATTTTTTTATGGATTAGCATAAATCATATTATAATTTTATAAAAACTTAGATTAATTAGATATCAAAATTATTAGAACATTTTGTTTAGTCCAAATTGTGATCAATATTGTTATTAGGCCTATTGTTGTTAAAGCACTACTCATATGTGAATTTTGTTTATGGATCTTGTATATAGGTTGACCATAGTAGGTAAGTTTAACCCATTTTAGTTATTTTATATATACAAGAAGGGACCCCTATTTCTAGCCACTCTAATGCGTATAGTTGCTCCATTGATACTGAAGCATGAGCGACTACTGTGGGATAGGAATAATATCTCTCCCTCATCAAGTTTGTTTTTGTGGGTTTCAACAATGACTTCCTTATCGGCACTTTTTCAAGGTAACCCTAAAATTCTATATATTTTGATATGTCATAAATTTTGGCCCCAACCTTTACCTCCACCACTTCACGGCTACGACTTGGGCTGCTAGCACACTTCTCAGGGAGAAAAATGCTTAGTTGACTGTAACCATTTCCACTCTCCACACGACTAGGAACCTACTTTGGTTTAAGAGTGTTACCTTCTATAGATGCTCGAAGCCACTCCCTAAACTGTAAGTCACTATCTTGGCATTCTTCACTTTCACGATAATCTTTTATACAGCCCAGAATCCCACATAGGTAACAAAAATTTGGTAGATTTTCGTATTGTAGAAAAAACCATTGGGTGGCTTAGACAGATCCACTAAAATCATGATCCCCCTACGTAAAGGCTTACTTACATCAATTTTTACATTGAGACGCAAAGAAGCTCCCATCGCCTTTCCCTAATCATCAGCGTCGACCTCCCCACATTGCCCAATCATTATTCCAATCTAAAATCATGTCTCTTATTCATGACTCGAAGATGCAAGTCAAGAACACAAATGTAGAACCATTCATATCCAAAAGGGATATTCATGGTTTCAAATCTTGGAATGTTTTGCTTGTAGCGGTCGTGACAAAATGATCGTGACGGGCACCATTTTTGCTTCAGCCTGCGACACATGGGAGGCTAAAAATCACAGACAATGGGTGTAACATAACGGCATTGTGGCTGCAACGGATGTGACGTAATGACGTTTCCTCTGCAACACAACGTCGTTAAAATTTTCTCAGTTCCAACACCATTCCTTTCACTTTTTCTCACTATAAAAGGCCAAAAATCATAAATCATCATACACCAAATCAACCTTAATGGCCTAACCACTTGAGAGACCCATCTTGTTGCTCTTTTGAAGCTTCTATCGTCGCATCTCCAAGGCATCCTCTGCTGCATTGGTCCCTATTTTGGGTTCTCCAGATTAGGTTGGTCCTGATCTGTGGTGGAGGCGTGGAAGGGTTGAGCTGTTGTGTTCTTCATCGATTTGCAGTTGCAACAGCTCAGCCCTCAGGTAAGCAACCCAATCCATGGCTAATTTGTGTGTCTTAGAGATGTTTTATGTGTGGGTGTTGTTGGGGGTGTGAAATGGTGAGGGCGGTGGGTGTTGCTTCTGCTGTGTGTGCCATGGAGCTAAGATGTTGTGCGTGGGTCAATGGGTGAGGTGAGAAACAGAGGAGTGACTGAGTGGGCAAGGTGAGAAACAAAGGAGTGACCAAATTAGGTATTTGGGAAATTAGAGGGAATGGGAAAAGTAATGTGAGGGAAAGGGAAAATGTAGAGTGAATGGGAAAAAATGAGGGAAAGGGAAATTAGAGGGAATGAGGAAAAAATTAGTCAGGGAGAGGGAAATTTAGGAAGGGTGAAAAGGAAAAAATTAAGTGGGTTTTTAAATGGAGAAGATGAATTATGTAAGAGAGATAGTGAAATTGTGGAAAGAAAATTAGATATTCAAAATCAGAAATTAAGGGTGAGAAAAAAAATTTGTATTGTAAATTTTTAGAGAAACTTAAAAAATTCTAAGAATTAAATTAAAATTTACTTTCAATTAACTTGTTAGTTAACAAATTTTAGGAATTAGCTTGAAGTATATGTTTTAATATTTAAGTTTTAATTATATAATTTATCATGATTTTTTTAAAATAAAAATTACAAACAAATATCTATTTATATGTAGGTTAGTTAAATAATGCCACTAAGAGAAGAATTTCCAACAAGTAAAGCAAAAGGTACTCCAAGTGAAGATATTAGTTTGTACTTTGAAAGACTTGTACCTGGTAAAACTAGAAATAATGTGCAATGCAAATTCTGTGGCAGAGTGTTAATGGGTGGAATTACTCGGTTGAAAGAACATCTTGCACACATGCACGGAAAAGTCAAGGGTTGTGTTAGGATCTCAACTTTTGTCAGAGAAAATATGATGAAGCTTTTGTTTGATAATAAAGCAAAGAAAATAGATATTAGAATAAGAAAAGAATAACTTATGGCACGTTTAAGAGGAGATGAAGATGATGATATTGAAGGTTTTCTTGATGAAGACAAGGCTATAAGGCAAGCTACTGAAGAAAATATTGTATCATAGAGACAATGGGAAGACAGGCAAAGATTTAGACAGCAAACTGGAATATTAGATTCTAGGTATGAATATGGGGGCAGCTCTCATGCTGGTGGTAGTAGAGGAGTTTCTCATCAACATCAACCAAGTGATCTTGAATGCAGATTGAGGTCAGTGGATATTGATTTAGCTAGAAGTAAAAGTATAAAATAGACCAAAATTACTACAAAAATGATGAAAATACTAAGAAATAAGTTAGCAGAGGCAGTCTCTAAATTGATAATATATGAGCGTTTTCCTATGAACTTATGCAATTCTCCATGACTACACATTTTACTCACTGAAGCTGCAGAGCTGGGACCAGGAGTTAAATTCCCTACTTCTTATGAGGTTTCAGAGGTGTACTTGAAAAATGAATATCAGTCTATGAGATAGCATATAGATGATGAACTTAAACCAACGTGGAAGGAAGGGGGGTGACAATAATGTGTGATGGTTGGACAAATAGCATAAATCACATGCACATTATGAATTTCTTATTGTATTGCAGTAATGAAATAATGTTCTTAAAATCTATTGATGCTTCTAATGTTCCCAGTAGAAACATTGATTATCACTTTAAGCTTCTTGATAAAGTTGTGGAAGAAGTCAGAAAAGATAATGTTGTCCAAGTGGTCACTGATAATGAAAAGGCACTAAAAGCTGCTAGTTTAATATTGATGGAGAAAAGACCGCATCTTTATTGGTCTTCATGTGCAGCTCATTGCTTGGATTTATGCTTGGAAGATATTGGAAAAAAATCTAATGTCCAAAATATACTAGATGATGCAAAGAAAGTGACTTTGTTTATCTACAGCCACACTTGGACAATAAATCTTATGACGTAGTATACAGGTGCCAAGGAAATTATTTGCCCAGCAATCGCTTGTTTCGCAACACAGTTTTTGCAAGTTGAATCAATTATGAAGCAAAAAAATGCTTTGAGGAATATGATTGAGTTTGAGGAATTCAGAAAATCTAAGTGGGGAAAGGAGAAATCAGGACCTGTATATGAAGCTAAAAAAATTGTTTTGAGCAAAGATTTTTAGAGTAAGGCCAGTGATATTATAAATGAATTTGAGCCAATTGTCAAGGTTTTGAGATTGGTGGATGGTGATGACAAACCAACAATGAGCTTTGTTTATGAAGCAATTAATTGAACAAAGCAATCCATTCAAAAAAATTGTCGTTACTACACTCAATATAATGAGATCATTGAAAAAAGATGGTTCTTCATGAATTTCGACTTGTATGCTGCATGTATATCAATATATTTAATTTAATTTTTCTTCAAAAGCTTAATTTGATTTTGATATGCTAATTATTATTATTTTATTCATAAGGTTATTTTCTCAATCCTCAATTTCAAATTGGAGTTGAACATGGAAGAGATGTAAGAAAGGAAACCTTGGATGGAACTACAAAAGTAATAAGCAAATTGGAGGCAACATTGATCATCAAATCAAAGCTATCAACCAGGTGACTTAATTTGCATTTAAGATTTTGGAATATATCATAATTTGTCATCTAATAACCAAATTGTGATATGTTAATGTTTAGAAACTTATAGTTTTTGAAGACTTATGTGGATTATTGGTACTTGTAGTTATTACTTTTTCGAGATAAGAAAGAGACATTTGGTACAACACAAGCTCAAAGAGCTTTGTCACAAATGAAACCTGGTAAGATTTTGTAGTTTTTGGTGTTTGATGTGTAAGTGCAAGATGTTTTTTACCTTTTATTTTTGTCAATATACTTAATAATGGACGATCATTTATTTAATCATCCGAATGGTGGATGATATATGGATCTTGTGTTCCTGAACTTCAACACATAGCTATAAAAGTTCTCAACCAAACAACTTCAGCTTCTAATTGTGAGAGAAATGGAGTATATTTAGCTATATTCATACAAAGATGAGAAATAGATTGAAGTACTAGAAATTACATAAACTTGTCTTTACATTTCACAACATGAAGCTGAGAAAGAGAGACTTTATGAGGAGAAGTCAAGAAGAGATTGATGCTAGCTTCAATTTTATTAATCTTAATTATATATTTTAGTAAGAAGATCCTTTATCTCCATGGCTTGAGGAGAAAGAGGGACCATTATTGGATGGGATCCAAAACTTAGAATGGCTCCCTATTGATTCTGATGAAAATAGTGAAGGAATAGCTGGTAAGGATGATTCAAATTCAAGTGAAACACCTAGTCAAGGTCCTGATAGTGGATTAAGTCCACTAAGTAATAACATTAGTAGTGGTGGTAATACAGAACAAAGTCAAGGAGGAGGTGAAGGGTCGTATCATTCTTTTTAGGAAGAGCTATACTTTAGACGTGATCAAAATCTCATGATTGACATGATAAATTATAGGATGGATATAGATCCTTCTGATGATGTAATCGGTGGTAGTAGTAGAGGTGGATCCCAACCTAAAAAAAATAAAAGGCATGAAAATGCTATGTTAGATGATTTTTCCTCATCTAGCGTATCACAATCCTTTGGTAATTTTGGCATTGGTACATCATTTGAAGGCAGTCAAGGCAAATATCCACTATATTATCAACATCCTTCTTACATGTCCCATGGCTACTATCCACCTATGCCAGCCCCACATATTATCAACCTTCCATGAATTACCAAGAGCCTTATTAGTATCCATCATCAAATGTGTCCTATGATCAACAACAACAAATAGAACCACTAAGAAATTCAGGATTTTTTGATTAAGTCTTTGGCAGAGCAGGATATAATGATAACCAAAGTGAAAGTGGAGGTTATGATCTAGCATGTCATTGTACCATGTGGTGAAGTAATCACTCATGCATGATCTTTTTTAATATATTAATAGCTAATGATTTGTTTATGTTGATGTTGAGGTAATCACTCATGTATGAACTTTGTTAAATATATGAGTAGTTATTGATTTATTTATGTTGAAGTAATCACTTATGTATGAACTTTGTTGAATATATGAGTAGCTACTAGTTTATTTATATGTTAATATTAGTCAATTAATTTATTGCTTTTGTATATCTCTTATAAATGAAAAAATTATAAATTATTAGTTATGATACACTATACAATAAAATAGATAATTTAATCTAATTTGTGCCAAGTTGTGAAAAATTCATGTTGTAGTTACCGCAATCCGCATTGCAGCACTCGCAACGCGACCACGACCTCGACCGCAACCGCAGTTTAAAACCTTGGGGATATTTGAGGAACATTCATTCTTGTCATATTCCTGGACCATCAACAAATTCTTATCAAAAGACTAGGGTCTGCTAGCTAAAATGCGATCATAGTCCTTCTTTCCAAATAACTCGAAGGGCACCAAGTTATCACCCAGTTGTCTAAATTTTAGCCCACTGATCAGTTGCCAAACATGCTCCATTAGTGCATTCAGATTACAGGGCCTCACCGATAGCATGCTCACTATAAGCAACCACTTCTTCTTCTTACTCGAGCCCTCCCCTACGTTCAAACTCGCTCCAACTGTAATCATCTCGTCGTCAATCAATTTCAAGTTCCTCCATCTACTCACAAGATCCTCAACTATCCTTTCCCACACTACCCACACCATAGAAAACCTTATCTTCCTATTACCACTCAAACATGAATAGAAGAGACCTATGAATCACGAACATGTCGTTTTTGAAGCATGTCCATGTCTGTGTTAGACACATAGGGACGCACGTACAACACACGTGTCCTTCATGTCTAAATATGTTTGATTAAAAAGATTATTTTTTCTGCTTGGACACAGCTCAAATATGCTTGGATACACCTAGGACATAGCTTGGACACGGTCCATTAATATTTTTCTTTAAAAAAAATTAGTTTCCATGACTAACGTCCAATTACTACGTGCATAACCCACCCAAACCCAATCATATGACTGATGTCCCAAGCTACTATTTTCACATACCAATATTTTAAGTTTTATTTTTTTACACACCACTATTAGGCTTTTAAGTTTTATTTTTTCAAAAATCATTTTTTTCATCTATTCCTTCTACCTCTGCTCTACCAAGTCGTCCACTTCGTCGTCATCAAAGCTTGCCTCACACCACTATTCTCTCTAGTTAATTTTTTTGGATCCGCATGTACTTGTACATGGTTAGCTCGATTATGAGAAGTTGATTTAGAAGATTTTTTAGAAAATGTCAATAGAAATTATACTCCATATTTTTTGGGAGGTGCTTACTAGGTAGCAACTAGCAAATATTAGTACATATAACATATATTAAGATATTGTAAATCTTCAAGCTTATAAAAATGATATTAATGAATTACGAATCTTTTTTCTTAAATCTTGCAATATCATGTCCCGTGTCTATGTTTGTATCTGTGTCTATGCTTCATAGGAATTAGGAAGAGACACTCTCGCAGGATGAGACACACACCTTCATAGTTGCCACAAGGATTTGAAAAACCCTAGCAGACACCAAAAGGACTAAAAAATTAGGTTACTTTCACTTCCTATAACGCAATCTTTAATTGCTTCTTTCAAACATGTTTCCTTGCATAGGTCAACAAAGAAAACTATCATCCAGTTCAAATATTCTATCATTATTTTGTCCCCTAATTTTACCTTCTTAATTCTTTCTCTAGCTAAAATGGTGAATGGTTTTTTAAAAATTAATAATAATATATATAGAGAGAGAGAGGAGGGATCAGCTTACACCAGTGTAAGTTTTTTTTCTTTTACACTCATTTTTAACCGTTAGTTCCACTTTCATCTAATGGTTGAGATTATTTCATTAAAGGTAACCATTAGATAAAAGTGAAACTAACGATTAAAAATGAGTATAAGAGAAAAAAGACTCACACTGGTGTAAATTGATTTTCTCTCATATATATATATATATATGAGAAAGGATCAAGTTACACTAGTGTAAGTCAAAGTCATTCTTATACCATTAAATAACTTTTTATTGAATAATTTTCTCACTAAGTCTATTGTTAGATTAAAAGTTCCTATCATATAGATCATATCTATAAAATTTTATATTAATCCAAAAATTTTTAGTACTTCATTGATATATGTTAAAATTAACGTAATATATACTTTTAAAATATATAAAAATAAGAACCACTTGATTACATTCTTATAGATGTTTTAATTTTTCAAGATTTGACACAGATAATTAAGGTGTTGGATAGTTATAACTTAACGACTAGATTGATAAAAATTACATTTTGTTAAAAATTATTGAGTGATGTAAGTATGCTAAGTCTTACACTAGAATAACTTGATCCTTCCCTGTATATATATATATACATAGAAACCCTAAACCCTAAAATAAATCCCACAAAACTGAAATTTTTTTTTCAGTTAGTTACATGGTTTGAGTGGCCTGATTGATTCACAAAATATATTTCAAAATATGTTTCGTGTAAAATAGCACTTCTGATATATCTACTCTAAATTATTTCTCATAATATATACAATTATCATTTTTAAAGAAAATAATAATTTCAAACATTGCCATCAGAAAAAAGAAAAAGAAACAATGTCCACTCCAAAGCTCGTGTTCCTGGAGATTTAAAAAAAAAATGAAAAACCTCGTGTTCCTGGATAAGAAACATACAAATAATATGTCTTCTGAACAACTAAAATCAAAAAGTGCAAATATGCCTCAGTGCTGAGCTTTTAAGGATATAAACATATATATGAAATAAAAGCCAACAAAAATGTCATCATATATCTTTATTTCCTTTTTCTTAATGCTGCTTCAAAACTTGAAATAATTTTTTTCCCACAAACAAGGACCGAAATTTAACTACAACCTTTATTTATCATAAAAATTTTAATATTACTATAATATTATTTTTTTATATTGATCATTGTTACTGTATTACTTTTTCCCTTCTTTTCTGGATTGTAGACATCTCCGCATTTCTGGTCCATTGTTGTTGTGCTTCTGAAACGCGTTGAAGAGTAATCGAAATGAGAACTCGGAGTCCAAGTTCCATCACTGTATCACCCTTCTGAATTTGCTCCAATGATACGTATGTTAAATAAATAAATAACAAAACAATGAAACATGGTGTGCATATTATTATTATAATGGCTGCCAAGGACTTACACATCAACAATTTCATTGATCTGAGACATCAACTCCACCAAATCAAGCTCCTTCTTAACTTCAACCCCCAGCATGGGTGCCATAATCTCCTCTGGCACCTCTGTCTCATAACGATTGTCATCAAGATTAACAACAGGAGCACATACGCATTGAATTCCTCCCTGATGAAAATGTTTTTCTTCCATATTATTAGGAGCACCTTGCATTTTTCCTTCAAAATCTTTCTCATCCATAGTAGGAGGAGCACAAGGCATATCATCTAGCAGAGAATCAATACTACACCCCTCTTCAAACAAATTCTCATCGAAGCAAAAATCTTGGACCTCGTTGAAATCATAATTTGGTACCAAGCGATCACTGGGATAAAATTGATCTGCAATCTGGGACTGAGCTGGTGCTGGTGCTGGTGCTGGTGCTGGTGCTGCTACTTTGCTTGTGCTAGTGATTTTGTTCATGGCACTAACATTAGCAGAAGATTTTTTCCGATAGTCAATTGGTGGGTTTTTGTCCAAGTTCAAGCTCTTGATATATTCTTGCAGAAGAGTGCCTCTAGGGTACTTTGTGCGACACTTCCTTTTGGAATATTGCCTTCTCTTAGTTGCATTCCAATGGTTTTTGATGGAGTTCTCAGTTCTTCCAGGCAATCTTTTAGCAATCTCTGCCCATTTGTTTCCTATCTCTGCGTGAGCTTGGATCAGTATCTTATCCTCTTCATCGGTCCATGTGTCCTTCTGCAAAATTAAAAAGACACAAAAGTTGAATTGAAAAAATAATTGTAAGAATGTGTATATATATATAATTGCATGTGGAGTACTTTATCATTAATGTGCCTTGATACATAGACCAAGTAGCGAGATTTTTGTGTAGGCGGACTCACAAAATTTAAGTAATGAGACAAGATGATTAAAGATAATATAGACACATAAGCAAAAACTTGTTATATATTTATATTCACATATAAAAACGCAATAATATAGAATAATGAGTTTAATTTTAATTTATTATTTGCACAAATTATTGTTATATTATTATCTAATTAGATAGGATATTAAAAAAAATTTTATCCTCTAATATAAGTATATTAAGCAAATAGTGGACGCAAATTTTTGTAAATTATAAAATTATATATAGCACAAAAAAATTTAGTGCATTTGGGGGCATAGGACGTACATCAACGTAGGTCCATGCCCGCTGCGTATATATAATATTAATATGGCAAATAAATTGGAACCTTAATGTCAGGCCTTAGATGGTTATGCCATCGCTCTCTGCACTGTTTTCCTATTCTTCCAGGCAACATCTGAGCAATATGAGACCACTTCCTCAATCCATATTGTTTGACCAGTTGAATCAACAACCTGTTTGCGCAAGCACAGACCACAAGTTTTTTTTTAAACCGAAATATGCAAAATTCCAAATTATAAACAAAGAATATAATGTAATAAGATTAAATAGCCACAGAAAAAACAATAGATTTAATGGAAATGATTCCAATTTTTTTTGTACCTATCTTCATCTACTGTCCATTGCCCCTTCACTATGTTGGACTTCTTCCGAACTTTGTATGTCCTTCTTGTGGTTGGATATGCCCTATTGTTTTTGTTCACGCCAACCCTTTTGTAATAATTCACTGGGGATAAGCATGAGAATTCATCTGGTACAACAAAATTCACAGGCTTGGTTTCTTGAGGATTAAAGGGCAAATAACTTTGGTTTGCAACCATCATATCCAATTGATGATTCCTCTGAGGGAGGTTCAAGCTATAACCTCCATATTGGAAGTTATCCATAACATAAGCAGGCCCACTACCGTTATTCTCCACAAAAGGCTTGCACTCATAAACATCAAAACCAGCTGATGAACATCCATAGGAAAAATTATCAAAAGGATCAAAGTTTGGAGTTTGGACCCCAAAAACTGGATTAGATGATGAGGAACCATTCATATGAAACTGATCAATATGGTGAAAATCTTGCAAGAATCCCTGAGTTGAAGGAACCCCAAAAGGAAGCTCATCTTTCATGCTGGGTTTCATGTAGTTTTCTTGTAAATGCATTGGCTGTGACTGTAAGGCATAGGTTTCTCTCAGCTTTGTCTCAAGATCCATTGACAGAAAAGAGTAACAGAAAATGAAGGCATGCTGTGTTTCAAGCCACCTCGTTTGTGATCCTTAATAGGAGAGGGCTAGAATGCATTAATTACAGGGAAATTGGTTTCAAGCATCCAATGGCAAGGATTGATTCACATCTTGAACTTGAGCATAAGGTTTAAACCCTAGGAATCTAGCATTCTTTTTTTATTTAGATTTTCTTTTCATGCCTACATTGGTAACTGTCACTCAGATTAATAAAATTCAATGAGAATTTTTCCGTTATGCTATTTACGTACTTAAACTTAAATCTTAACCATTATTATGGTCAAAGCTACCTTCGTCTGTGAATAGAATTTATCCAGTAGTATGCGAGTTCATAGAGGAATTTTATATAGGTAAACAAGGGAAGGCAATAATCGTTGAATGCTACAAGTCAACACAAATGTAATTAGAAATTGACTAATCATTAGTGCATGTAGTTCTTTATTTTTATTTCTTTTTGCATACGGTATACAGTTGGTTTTACTTATTCAGGGGTAACGTTCGAACATGTTAGAGATGAGAGTACTAAGTAATTTTGGTGTACTAACTACAAATGTAACATATCATTTACTTCGGTCAGAGTGTAACCTGCAGTCAGGAGGAAAGACTAATTACTCCAAATTGGATGGTTTGCAAATAGGGGAGCACTTAACTCCTTTGTTCTTGATGATCTGAATTTGCTGTACAACTTGTGCATGCTGCTATTTCCTTTTTTTTTTTTATGGTTGCTGTAAAGTGGAGCTAGGCATTTTGTTTGTTAATCTTGTATTTTGGCGGAGAGAAACTAAATTTTGTGTTACTTTAAATGTAATTAGCTAATGAATTTTGTGTATAAAATTTACTTAATTAAATTCAGCTTTAAAGTGCGAAGTACATATGAAATTATTTAAGCTTGAATAGGTTGCGATCAGACATTGTAAACAACATACCCCAGCCCGAATTTGTATTTTTTTCATGTCATTTTCTTTTTCTTGACGTCATACGGAGAAAAGGAATAGATACAAATAAATTTATTAATGGAACTTAGTCAAATTTTGTTAAATTTATTTTATAACATTTATGTCTATTTCTTTTTTCTATATAATCACATGAGAGAAAAAATAATATGAGTGGATCCAACTTCACCCTGTCTCCCTTGGGGGTTGGGCCAAACAAAAGAACAATGGTATCCAACATACCTGCAATGTCTTCTGAACATAACGAACAGAATTAACCACTTTAATTTGATTTTCATTAAAAGTTGCAATGAAGATAGTCGCAAAAGGCATATTGAGCGTTAAATGGAAAATAAAGCCACCTAGAATCACCTAAAAAAACATCTAATTTCCCTGACATATCTTAGATTTATTTTCTTTCATTTTTTCGGTATATCAATTTCGTATATTGTTTCACCATGTGACTGCACTGAATAACTCACTATCAGCAATCTGTCCATTATTTTACTTGAGAAACGAGAAATGTATAATTAAGTACAAAGTCTGACTGGTTGATTGGGTTTTACATATAAAAAACAAGTAAAATGTAAATATTTCTAGTTCTTAAGGGACTAATGGAGATTTACATAACATAATGCGTAAAGTGAGAGACCTCTTGTTTGTAGGCCAATTCTAATATACATCATTTTTTGGAGGGTGTATGGTACACTTTGGGAATCATAGCTGTTGATTGTATTGAAAAATACATTAACAACTATAATGAATGACCTGCAACTTGTTGATCCATTTTAATTTTTTTAAGTTGTATAACTGTATAAATATTATTAGTTAAAATCTATAAAGTTTTTAACATGCACAATTATAATTTTAGGAAAAAATAATATTTTTTCAAAAATATTATTGTGTGTAAATATTACCAATTAAAATCTAATAATATTATCGATTAAAAATAATATTAGCATTTAAATATATATATATATTTTCTAAAAACCTCTTACATAGTAACATAGAGAAAACTATAAGGAGTTTTTTATAAAAAAAAATTATTATGTGTAAATATTACCAGTTAAAATCAATATAATTTTCAGTATGCACAGTTATTTATGAAAAAATATAAAAACTAGTATAATTTTAACATGTATTATTTACACAGTTGTGCAACTTAAAAAAAATGAACAGTATAACCTAAAAAAAGTGGTGGCGGCTGAAGGTGGCCAAACGGTGGTGGATGGTGGCCGCCCAACGCGTGGTACTGTGGTCAATCGATGGTGGACGGTGGCCACCAAGTAGCGGCGTACAATAGTCGGTACGGTCGGGACGGTGGCCGCTGGCCGGTGGAAATGGCGATGTTGACGGTCGACGACAGCGATGGACGATTGCCAACCAAGCGTGGACGGATCGTCGACCAACGGTGGGTGGTGGCAAGCTAACAACAGTGGCAGTAGTGATGTATAAAAAAAAACATAAAACCAAAAAAAAAAAAAAAAGAAACTTGAGGGTGTATCATAAACCTACAATTACAAGTAAAATATAAGGTGTATATTAGCAAAGGCCCATGTTTGTAACCAAAAAGAGGTTTAAAATAAAAAACAAAGGAAGTGTGAGATACTTTCAAGTTTTAACATCTAATTTTGTTATCATCAGGGGGAAATTGAAATTTCCTAAGATGTTGATTTGTATAAGAATACTAATTTTTTTACAATGTTAGCAATGAGATTTAAAATTATGATCTAATGCAAAATAGCACCTTACCATTAACCTAATTTTAGTGGCTTAGATTGGTTAACAAGTGGCTTCAAAACTTAAGAAGAGAGTAAATTGAAATTTTCAAAACTATTTGAAATCAAACTTTTTTTTTTGTTGAAACTATTTTCTTATGTCGTGAATGGATTGGTGATTGTAAGCTCCAAAGTCCTTTTGTGCTAAAGATTGTAAATTACGTTTTGATAATAACAACTACATTAAAAATTATGAATATTTTCTCTTAAGTATTTTAATTGTGCTAACATGGTTATTTTGGAGTTTTCTTATTAGTAGTAACTTTTTTAGGACTAAATTAAAAGTAATAAAGCTTTTTAGATGATCATTAGAAAGGGATAAAAAGATCAAATTCAAATTTAAGAGAGTTCAAGTGCATCATGAGAAAGTTCGTGCAGAGCATGAGAAAGTTTTTCCTAAAAAGACTGTGAGAAAGATCAAAAACATGAAGAATCTACATAAGGACCAATCCTAAGGAAAATCAAATATCATAATGAAACTATCACCGTCCAAGATATGAAGAAGAAACATGAAATTGATGGTGGAATCAAAGGACAAGAAGATTTGTGAAAGGTCAAGCTTGAGATAGTTGCTGAGAAGGTTAGCTGAGAAGGTTCATGAGAGTTCCTCATGAGAACATTCTCACCTGGGCAAGAACATAAGTGACTTATGCTGACTCAGTACACAAAACAAAATAATGGCTACCTACCACAAAAAGGACAAGTGACTGTTGGAAGCCTTCAACTGTCATATTTCGAAGGCTATAAAAGGTCCCAAGTTTGAAAAAGAGAGGATTAATGATATGAGCAAGAATCAAGCTGAGAATATGAAGAACAATTCACTCACCTTTACGTACTCTATTCTTAAAGTTCTCAAATCTTCAGTAGGTGTATAGTAGGCCTTGCTAAACTATGTTTATACACTATTTGAGTGATGTCAAGACATACTCACTTGTATTAAACACCTCAAACATGACTTAGATTGTTGAGTGTTGGTAGTGAGGTTATGGATTGTACAAGCCATTAAAAAGCTTAGATAAGTTTATTGTTTGCGCTTAGAGAGACTGAGGAAAAAGAATACTTATTTTTTCACACCTGGAGAGGCTGGGGGAAAAAAATACTTAGTGTGAGAGCTTGAAGAGACTTGGTAAGAAAGAATATTTTTTATAGTGAAAATCCTAGTATTGGCTAGGTACTAGACATAGCTCCAAGTGATTTAGGAGTGAACTAGTATAAATCCTCGTGCCTTGCTTCTTTTCCTTCACTTTAACTCCTCTGGTTCATTCTGATTCTATACATAAGAAAATCTGAGTTTTACTCTAAGAACTAAAGTGATATTAGTGTTAAAAGTGAACTCAACAAGAATATACGTTTTCTAAGGTTTGATTCTATGTTTTTTGGAAGTTATTCTTGTTATTAAGAAATGGCTTTTCAAAGATAAAGTGTTGGTGTTTTGAGAGATTAACTTGAGAAGCTTCTACTGTTAACATTGAAACTGTGAGAGAGCTCATTTTAACTCAAGCAACAAACTCGCTTATGAACTCTCTCACCCTATAATAATGAATCTTCATCTCATATATTGCTAAACTCTCTTACCTAATTATTGTGTCTTAAAATAACCTTCTCACCTCCAAGTCTGATAAACTTGAAAAAGTTATGATAAGGCTAAAATTTTCAGGAAAAAGCAACACAATTCAACTCTCTTTCTTGTGTTACAGCCAACTTCAGTGACAACAAGAAGTCTCATACAAGTTTTCAAAGAAAAGAGAATAAGTAGAAGATGAAGCAACAAATAAGTAATAACAAATAAATAAGCTTGAATGTAAAGAGATAAGGGTAGAAGAAGGTGTAAACAATATTTATATTGGTTCAATCACCCTTGTGATCTACGTTTAGTCCTTAGGATCATCCACTGAGGAGTTTCTACTACTCTCCAAGCTCCAATAAATGCTTGAAAAACCCTTACAATCTTTGAGCCATTCTTACACCTTAGGGATCATCCACCTTTATGTGTAGAAGTCTCTTTGTCCTTCTAGAGAGACCCTTAACCCTCACAAGTGTTTACAATAAAATTGAAAATATTACGCTCTCTCAAAAAACTAATTATACAAGTTGAATCACTATGAAGCTTTTAATGATATCTCAACTAAGCTTGAAAAACAGAGCAATGTGAGTAGGAAGAATTAAATCTCAGTTTAATGCTATGCAATGAATTGTTGGATATTCAAAAGTTAGCATTAAGTGTCTCAAGCTTTGTATTTATAACCCACAGATGAAATAAAGTCATTAGGAAAGGTTGGTGGCGCATTAAATGCTTTAAAAACTAGTCGTCATTCTTTTTCAAGACATTGGTAATCGATTACATCAATATGACAATCGATTAATCAAGTCAAAAATGTGTTTCAAGACTTAAACTAAGAACCTGGTAATCGATTACATAACCATTTCTAGGTCTTGCAATCAATTACAGCTCATGGTAATTGATAACATAGCTTTTGACTTGAACAAAAACCAAGTTCAGACCCTTTCAATTACAGGGTTTGGTGATCTATTACAATCTTCTCAAAAGCCTTTTAATGGATTACATGAGGCTGGTAATGGATTGTAGGCTTAACAGAAGCTTCGTAATGGATTACAGGAACATGTAATCTATTACACTCAGTCTTAAATATGGATTTTTGAAAAAATCAAGTCTTGTAATGGATTACTAACGGTTGTAATAGATTACCAACTATCAAAACTTGGATCTTTTAGGAATTCAAACAAGATTTTTGCAATCTAAGATCAAATCATGATTTTGTGCAAATCACCCAGATTTTTTGCAAATCACCTAGATTTTTCAAAAGATAAAACCACAAACTTAAGGAATTCATAGTGGACTTTTAAAAACTAAATTGAACTTAATGAGATATTAAAGAATACTTCTTACATTCAAGATCATAAGTCTTATAAATCTTTTTCCCTTAAGCCTTCCTTGGACTAGGTCTTGCTCATTACTCGGTAATGATTTGGTATCTTCAATAAGAAGGAGGGGTATGTTTCTTATTTTTATTTTTTTATTATTATCAAAATATTTATGAAATAAGCATTTACAAGATCCCATGTCCAGTAGAGTTAAAATTTGGTAAATTTTTAATATAAAACTATTTGCATGATTAAATAGTCTATCTATGTCTATATTATATATAAAAGGACAAATTACAAAAAAGTTTTGTTTTGATAAAAGTAGCCGTAGACTAAACAATTATTATGACATTGTTCCTCATTACTAAGGTATATTTTTTATAGTTTGTCAAAATTTCTTGATTTTTATAGAACGTTACTTGTAGTCATTAAATTTATTTTTAAGTTTTCTAGTAGATTTTAACATTATTAATTACTATTTTTTAATTATTAAAAAACTAATTATAAAAAAATTACTTTGAAATTAAAATCAAGTTCATTGGTATAGTTAAACATATATATGTTTACTTGTTACTAAAAAAAGAAACTTAAATTTCTTGTGCAAGACACACGGGCAGTCCCCAAAACTCGATAAATATATAGAAAATGACTATTTTCTTGCATTGTTGTCTATTTGAAGTTTAAAGTGAGTACTAGCTTCTCATGGATAAGTGCAACTGGACTTTACTTGAGATACCACTTGAATGGCTTGGATTTAGATATGCTCTGCTTCTTTACCGCTTTTTTGATTTTGTTCTTAACATGTGAAGAAACAGGTATCTGCATGGACGTAACTGTGATGATATGTGAACTGCTGCAGTTAAGTGAGGATAAATACTGTGTGCATTTTAATTGGTAACTTTGCTAATACGTACCAAACTGACTCATTACTAAATGAATCTAATTTTAATATATTACTAGTGTAAAAAAGTTTTATACTATCATTTAATGATGTATTACCATGTTATTTAATAAATTTGACATCTTGTGTAGTTATTAGCATAATCAAACTCATTAAATAAGCTGCAAATGTAAAATTAAATGATAGTGTAAAAAGTTTTGCTAAATTCCTTATTACCCACTTTAACTTTACATCTTGTGCACGTAACCCCCTCATATTCTTAAATGTAGCAATTTAACCCCTAAAAGTAAAAAACATAGTGTAAATAGACCCCTCTCATTATAATTCCATTAAACATATAAGAGTGATCACCTGAGCAACTTCTCGTCCTCCAACTGCCATGGAGAAATTATTATTTTGTATGACTGTACGAAACCCATCTATGAATCACACTTGAAGCAAAATAATTTGCTCATATAACATATGGGCTCAAGCTTTTATAATTGTAACACAAACCCAAATTAATTCTCAATTTCCCAATTTCAAGTTCAATGATGAACCTCTAAAATCTCATATTTTTACGGTTCAAAATCTTGATTTTCATCCTCTTCTAATCCTTTTTAACTGAGTTTTGTTATCAAATTTAATTATGTTTTTATTGTCTCAAACTTTGTTCTTATTACATGTTTTACTTATTTTTGATAGGTGATTACACATGGACGAAGACTGGACGCTTAAATAAGGAAGAAAAGCTAAAACTGGATCCAGCGCCTAAGCATGCGAATGCAGCAAAGAAAACCAATTTTTTGGCTCCCAGAACCCAGTGTTTTATCTATAAATAGAAAAGTTGCGCCCTTTGACAGAGAATTCAGCAGCTGTTAAGAAGCAAAGCGGAGGCACAAACCTTAGCTCGGTGTGGGCGCATTTAGACTTGAAGATTAGGGATTTTCTTCAACCTTTCCATCAACCTTCTATGAAGTTTGTCGGATTCTTCTCTTTGTTTTCTTCTTTCTCCATGTGTAACTAACTTTCTTTAGTTAGGATGATGATAGATCTTGATTCTTGGATGATGTAATATCTTTTATGTGTTTAATCTATGTTTTTATTTCATAATTTACATGTTTATCTCTTCTCTTAATGCTTTTCTAAATATGATCAATTTGGGAATGATTTTTGGGTTTATGTATGAATTGAAAAAATTGTGCACGAACATAGAACTTGTGATAAATACCACAATTTCTATAATCACTAGGAATTGACGTTGTGGGTTGTGTATCTTTCTTTTTATTCTCTTGTTTTTTATTAAGCCTTCTCTATTTGGGGTTATACTAAGGAATTGATTAACTTTAAATAGTATGAAGAGGATTAATATATCAAGGGATTGAATATTGATTAATTTTTATTTCATGATTTACATGTTTATCTCTTCTCTTAATGCTGTTCTAAATATAATCAATTTGAGAATGATTTTTGGGTTTATGTATGATTTGAAAAAATTGTGCACGAACATAGAACTTGTGATAAACACTACAATTTTTGTAATCACCAGGAATAGACATCGTGGGTTGTGTATCTTTCTTTTTATTCTCTCGTTTTTGATAAAGTCTTCTCTATTTAGGGTTATACTAAGAGATTGATAAACTTTAAATAGTATGAAGAGAATTAATATACCAAGGGATTGGATATTGATTAATTTTGAAAATTTGATCATGAATCATGGAATAGAACTTAGTTAAACCAATATTTGAATTTTGCATCAAAAGAGTTCAAGTAAAATATGAACCCTAACACTTTGATACCATTATTTTCACCCTTAATTTTATTCTTGATATTTTTAATTACTTTCTTTTTAGTGTTTATCTTTAATTTACTTTCTTATCAACTCTCACATTTTTTATAGCTTAAATAGTGTCAATTTAATTAACTTAATAATTAGCAACATAATCCTCATAGGAACAATATTCTACTCACTCTTTATTACTTTTGCGATTTGGTGCATTTGTCAATATTACAACAAGTTTTTGACGTTGTTGTCAGAGATTATTGTTTGTCAATATTAAATAGTAGTTGAAAAGACACTAATTTAGGCAATCATTTTTCTTATTTAATTTTATTTTTCTTTATTTAATTTTTTTAATTTATTTTTTTACTTCACTCTTGTTTGCTTGTCTGTTTATGTAGGGTATTGTGAATTTAGAAGAATTACTTTTTGATCCAAAAATCGACAAAGTAGAAAGAGCAAATAGAAAAGCAGTCAAAGAAAGAAAAAGAATTGAAGAAAAAAATATGGCTGAAACTAATGAACAAAGAAGGCGCATGTTGGCATAATATGCGACTCCATCTGCTAAAAGGGTTGCAACTAGTGTAGTGCGACCTACAATACAAGCCAATAATTTTGAAATTAAATCAGCTCTTCTACAGCTGGTGCAATAGGATCAGTTTGGGGGTAATAAATCAGAAGACCTCAATTTGCATATCACTAATTTCTTATAATTATGCGACACCGTCAAATACAATGAAACAAGTGATGATGCCATTAGGCTAAGGCTTTTCCCATTCTCTTTAAAGGCTGGCTACAAGCCCAGCCACAAGGAAGCATCACTACGTGGGATGACCTAGTTAGCAAGTTCCTGACTCGATACTTTCCTCTGTCGATGTTTGTGAAGATGAGGAGTGAAATAGCATGTTTTACTCAAAATCAGGGGGAATCTCTTAACGAAGTGTGGGAAAGATTCAAGGAGCTACTGAGAAGATGTTTGCACTACGCATTTGAGATTTGGCAGCAAGTTCAAATCTTTTATAATGGCTTAAATCATCCTACCAGAGCTATGGTGGATGCATCTGCAGGTGGGTTTCTAAACACTAAAACTCCTAAAGAGGCTCAAGAATTATTTGAGACCATGGCTACTAATGAATATCAGATGCCTACTGGAAGGTCTGTGGTTAAACAGGAAGTTATGGAGCTTAGCACCCTTGATGCCTTACTTGCGCAAAATAAAAATATTTCATAGCAAATCGCTAACCTCACTAAGCAACTTGGTAATATGCAGGTAAGCTCTGTAAACCATCAAGTTTTAAATTGTGATTTCTATGGAGGTAATCATGTTAATGGTGAATGCGAGGCAAGCAACTCTGGTGTTATTTCTCAAGAACAGGTCAATTATATGGGTAATCCTTTGAGACCCTAAGGTAATCCATACTAGAATACATATAATCTAGGGTAGAGGATTCATCCCAATTTCTCTTAGAATAATCAAGTGGTACCACTGAATGCTCAACCAGAGAAGAAGTCTCCTCTTGATATTACACTTGAAAAGTTCTTGCAACAAACATCTTCTTCTATACAACAAACTTCTTCTTTTATGCAACAAACTTCATATTACATGTAGGAATCAAAGGCTAATTTCAAAAATCAAGAGGCAACGATTCGAAGTCTAGAGAATCAAGTAGGTTAGATTATAAGATAACTCACAGAGAGACCTCCAGGTACCCTATCAAGTGACATTGTGGTTAATCCGAAGGAGAATTATAGCGTAATCACTTTGAGAAGTGGTAAGACTTTGGACAGACAAGTAAAAGAAACGTCAAGTTCTTCAGGAATTGAGAAAGAGAAAACTAATGTTCCCCGTGCTGATGTCTCAATTCAAGATGGCAATAAAGAATGAAAGGTTGAGAAGGATAAACAACCTAAGTGGCAGAGAAAGAAGAAGGATTGTGAGCAGAACACAATTTATGAATCATCACCGTATGCCAAGATCCCATTCCCGCAGAAGTTGAAAAAAGGATAACCAAGATAGGCAATTCTTGAAGTTCTTAGACATCTTCAAGAAGCTTCAAATAAGTATCCCCTTTGCTGAAGCACTGGAGCAAATGTCTTCCTATGCTAAGTTTATGAAGGAGCTATTAACAAAGAAAAGGAAACTCAAGGAAGATGAGATTATGACATTTACTGAAGAGTGCAATGCTATAATTCAGAGGAAACTGCCACCTAAGTTGAAAGATCTAGGTAGTTTCACAATTACTTGCACAATTAGGAAGCTGAATATTGGGAAAGCTCTTTGTGATCTTGGGGCAAGTATCAATCTCATGCCCATATCTATGATGCATAAGCTGGGAATTGAAAAGGTGAATTTAATAATGATCTCCCTTCAACTAGAAGATCGATCTATTAAGCACCCTTTATGGTATAGTTGAAGATGTGTTAGTTAAGGTGGATAAGTTTATTTTTTCAGTTGATTTTGTGGTTCTAGATATGAACAAGGACATTGATATTCCTCTCATTCTTGGAAAACCATTTCTGGCAACTTCAGGAGCTGTGATTGATGTACCTCGAAGTGAGCTCATCTTGAGAGTGGGTAGAGATTATGTGACAATCAATGTCTTCGGGGATGCTAAATATTCCCCAATGTCAAATCTCTATGCCCCTGTCAATATCATTCAAGCTAAAAAGCATGAAATCTTGGCTATCAAAGACCCCTTACCATTATACAATGTTGATGTTGACCCTCCTAAGAATCAAGTTGTTGAAATAGAGCAAGGTCCTCCCATGATCCATATTCTATTGCAAATTGGTCCTTCATCTATTGATTGATTGAAACCACCATGGTCTAGTGGAATCTCTCATACCAAGGCGCATTTAGGATAACCAAGTCCTTATCAAGTTCAAAAATATTGTTGGAAGCATTCCCAAGGCCATTGACAAAGGATGGAAGCATTGCTTTGAAAAGGAGAATGTGTCATCCTATTTCTTTTGCTTTAAGCTAGCTTGATTTACCTAAACAAAAGGTAACGTCGAGCTAATGGTGTTAAATAAGCGTTGTTTGGGATGCAACCCAAATTTCTTTCCCTTTTATTTTATTTTATTACATTGATTTTAATTTAGTTGTTTTGATTATTTTATTTGTTCTTTTTGTTTAGTGTCTGCAGAGTTTACCCGTTCAATATTTTTTGAGGAGCAGGATTGAGCAGACTATCACACAATAAGCTTTTCTTGACCCTCCACTTTTATTTTACTATTTTTACTTTTCTATATGTTATTTGCATCTAATTGTTTGCACAGTGGGGGTGTTGTTTATCTCAGGTTTGGAGGAGATAGAGCTTTGCTATTTTTATTTTTGTTCAATGTTTTTTGTTATTTGTTAAAAAAAAAAATTGAGTTATTTTTGAAACTGAGCATTCTGGTTTATTGAATTGAATGTCTAATGATTGCATAAATTGTGGATTGATATCTTTTCTTGGGATATCACATGAGAATTTAGGAGTTGTGTTAATCTCTATTGCAATAATTATGTATGAATGTATTTCTCATCTTTATGTTTGATAGACCTTAGAATATGATTGCATGTTAAACTTAGAGAAAGTTTATAGGAATGCTTATGTGTAGATTATTTGCATCTAGAAGTTGTTTGGATTTACTCTTAAGGCGAAATCCTAGACAATGTATAATTAAGGAAATGATAAGGGTCTTCTTTGGACCGTTTGAGCCTTTCAAGCCAACCTTAAAAATATTATATCCTTAAATCCCATTTTGCAGCTTTTTTATGTTTGGCTTTTATTCATTTTCTTTACCCACATTTTCCTTTCCTATACCCATAAAAGAAAAAAAAATCCCTCTCACATACCCTTTGTTGAGTGCATATCATGTATTATTTTATTATTCAAGCTTTGACTAATTTTGGGCATAAAGTATTCAAGGAGCTAGAAAAAAAAAGTTCACCCACTATATTGCAAAGAAATAAGTTTAGGGGTAAAGGTCATAAAAAAATACATAAAAAAAAGAAAAATAATAATAATAAAGAAATAAAGTGTTAATTCTTATGTTCCGTTTTGTACTTGTTCAAAATTTTGTGGCTTGAATTTTGAAATTTACATGAATTTGTATCTCAACTTTTGTTTTCTTGATTCTATCCCTTCTTTCTTAACCTTAACCCTTGGCCTTACATTATAAGCTTTAAAAGACCTTTTTGATCCTTGGTTATGTATTGTTTATATTAGTGGATAGAGAAATGAAAAATAACCCTATGGATGCAGGTCTGATGTGTATTTGCATTTTTATAAACCTATCTGGGCTTGTACTTTATAAGTAAGAATTAGTCTTACATTCATATTTATGGGAAGTCATTTATGTATGAAAGTTACATGTGAGAGACGATGTAACAATTCGATTGTACATGTGTAACAGCTTGAAATGAGATTGTGAAGTAGTTTCTGAGGATATGAATGTGATGTGGAATTGGCAAGTGCACCAAATCGATAAAAGTAATAAAGAATGAGTAAAGTATCGTTCCCATGAGGATTATGTTATCAATTACTAAGTTCGCAAAATCAATACTATTCAAGCTATCGAAAATAGAGTTGGAAAAAATAATAAAAAGAAAGAATAAACAAAAAATAACAAAAACCAAATTTAATTAATTGGGTTGAGTTGGAAAACAATGATATGAAAAGGTTAGGGGTTAGATTTCACTTGAACTCTTTAAATGTAAAGTCAAATATTGGTTTAATCAAGTCCTATTCCAATTATTCATGGTCAATTCTCAAAATTAATCAATATCTAATCATTTGGTATATTAATCCTCTTACATTGTTTAGAATTAATTGATCCCTTAGTCTAATCCCAAATAGAAAGGCATTATCAAGAATAAGGGAATTAAAAGAAAGACCACATAACCCACAACGTCTATTCCTAACGATTGCAGAAATTATGGTGTTTCTCACAAGTTCTAGGTTCATGTATATTTTCCCAAATCATACATAAACCCAAAAAATCATTTCCAAATTGGCCAGATTTAGAAAAACATTAAGAAAAGAGATAAATACATAAATCATGAAATAGAAACATTGATTAAACCCATAAAAGAATTTACATCATCCAAGAATAAGATTCATAATCACCCTAACGAAAAAAAGGTTTAGTTACACATGGAAAAAGAAGAACACAAAGGGAAGAATATGATAAACTCCATTGTAGAAAGGTGAAAAGGTTGAGGAAAATCTCTAATCTTCAAGCCTAATAGCGCCCACACCATATTAGGGTTTATGCCTCTTGACGACTGCTGCCTTCTGTCCAATTATATAAGAGTGTGTAAAAAGTGTATAAGTGTTTGGCAAAACTTCTCTTTAAATAAAGAATTCTTCTTTCTCCATCAAAACTAACTTTCTTTAGTTTAGGGTGATGATAATCTTGTTTCTTGGATGATGTAAACTCTTTTATGTGTTTAATTTATGTTTTTATTTCACAATTAAGTTTTTTTTTTAATATTCAATCTGATGTAATTACCTACAAAAATACATAAAAATACGTAATAAGAACACAATTAAAATAATAAAAACATAATTAAACTTAAGAATAAAACTAATCAAAAAGATTAAAAGAAGATAAAAACCTAAGATTTTAAACCGTAAAAATATGAATTTTTTGATTCATCATAATGATATTTAATAACTGGTATTGCCATGTTTGAGTTTGCATGTCTTTGGGTTTTAGTTGTTTTTTTTTTTTCTTGTTTTTAATTTTTCTTTTCTTTTTGCTTGAAGACAAGTAAAATCTTAAGTTTGGGAGAGTGATGAACCTCCAAAATCTCATGTTTTTACAGTTCAAAATATTTGTTTTTATCCTCTTCTAATCCTTTTTTATTGAGCTTTGTTTTCAAATTTAATTATATTTTTATTGTCTCAAACTTTGTCCATATTACGTGTTTTACTTGTTTTTGATGTGATTTAATACTTGGATGCTTGAACAAGAAAGAAAACTCTGAAACTAATTTCGGAGGTCCTTTGCCCGATAATCTAGCGTTAAGCGCCCATTTCAGAGAACGCACGAATGTAGAAGACCAAATTTTCGGGCACTGAGCACCCAAAACGCAATGCCTAGGCGTTGGATGTTAAATAGCACACATTTTTTTTATTTATAAATAGAAAAGTTGAGTCATTTGACAAAGAATTCAACAGCCATCAAGGAGTAAAGCGGAGGCACAAACCCTAGCTTGGTGTGGGAGCATTTAGGCTTGAAGGTTAGTGGTTTTCTTCAACCTTTCCATCAACCTTTTATGGAGTTTGTCGAATTCTTCTCTTCGTTTTCTTCTTTCTCTATGTGTAACTAACTTTCTTTAGTTATGGTGATGATGGATCTTGATTCTTGGATGATGTAAACCCTTTTATGTGTTTAATTTATGTTTTTATTTCAGGATTTACTTGTTTATCTCTTCTCTTAATGCTTTTCTAAATCTGATCAATTTGAGAATAATTTTTGGGTTTATGTATGATTTGAAAAAATTGTGCATGAACCTAGAAATTGTGATAAATACCACAATTTTTACAATCGCTAGGAATAGATGTTGTGAGTTGTGTGATCTTTCTTTTTATTCCCTCGTTTTTTATAAAGTCTTTTCTATTTGGGATTATACTAAGGGATTGGTTAACTTTAAATAGTATGAAGAGGTTTAATATACTAAGGAATTGGATATTAATTAATTTTGAGAATTTGATCATGAATCATGAAATAGAACTTAGTTAAACCAATATTTAAATTTGCATCAAAAGAGTTCAAGTGAAATCTGAATCCTAACATTTTGATACCATTGTTTTCACCCTTAATTTTATTCTTGATATTTTTAATTACTTTCTTTTTAGTGTTTATATTTAATTTACTTTCTTATCAACTCTCACATTTTCGATAGCTTAAATAGTGTTAATTTAATGAACTTAGTAATTAGCAATATAATCCTCGTAGGAACGATAAACTACTCACTCTTTATTACTTTTGTGATTTAGTACACTTGTTAATATCACAACACTCAACATAAACCCAAAGGCTGCATTTGTCATGTCATATAAGGATAACATGATAATATAAACAAATACTATTAGGTTATAACAAGTATTTGGTGTTCTCACATGTTATCCTATTATGACAAGATAATTTATCCTCTCCTACACTCCCTGATATGACCTAATAGTATTTCCATTCCAATCTCATCCCTAACTCCTATCTCCCATCTTTCTCATTGCGAATCCTTAACTACTACCATGGCATAGCATCCACCCCCACCACCACTACCATGACCATGCCTCCAACCACTGTCGAACCACCATTGCCGCTATTAGAGCTACAAAGTTGTGGCTTATGGGTGTTGTTGTTGCCCCATCTATTGGGGTTACCACCACCGCTAAATAAACACCATTACCGCTACAAGATTTGTCATTCGTGTGCATCTAAGATGTTTTTTTCTATTTATATACAAAGCTCTTTGTGTAGAAGCCATTTGATCTTGGATGTGCAGATGAAAAAATGAGACAAGTCCTATGGTCATAGATAAACTCGCCATTGCTGGTGAAGTTGCTACCCTGGCATCATTGTGGAATTTGAAGCCCTTGTAGTGGATTACTGAGATAAGGTTTGCCATTGTTGCAGAGAAAATATTAGGGTTTATTAGGTTGGGGTTAATGATTGAGAGTTGCTTATGCTTAGATTTGAGATTAGTGAGATTGATTTTTATTTTGTGTCTTTGCAACTTACGATTTTTGGTTGTTCCTCCATGGATGCATGAAGAGTAGCCATGGAAGGAGAATGAATAGCCATTAGGGAAGAAAAAAAGTCTTTCAAATTTTTCTAATATTTTATATAAAGGACAGTTATGTCATTACAAATATTTATATATATAATCATCTCATTTATGCAATAACCACCAAACACTTGAGAGGATAAGGGTTAGTTAGCTCATTTATACTATCAAATTATATCCTACTACCTTATCCTATTAGTTACACTAAACAGGGCCTAAATCTATAAGGGGAAGGAACGAAAGAACACAAATCACACACAATATCATAGATTTCTATAGATCAAATATGCATAATCCTCAAACCTGCAAATTTGTGTTAAAAATTAACTAACGATTAAGAATGAAGGTTCTTAATTTTTTGTTCCATGATGAGTCTATCTACGAGCCTGTATGAAAACGGATTGGGTCTTGAAGAAATTTGAACTCTGAGCTTCGATGATCCTGACGTGGTGGCTACTTAAACATGAAGAAAGTCCCATTATAACACACTAATGCCATTAAATTCCAATTAGTTGGCATGCGGACTTTGCTTAATTGATGATGGCAATTTTAGAGTAAGAGATGGGTGTGAGGTGGTGGCGGAAAAGAGGCAGTTTGCATGGGCTAACAAGTATTTTCCATTATCTATTTGATGTTGTTTTAAATAAAATGATCTATTTACATGGTGTTAAGCAGGCAAGAAAAAAAGTTATTTGGGTTGTGTGAAATTTATCCAAAAAGCTTTACACTATACACTCTTATTAAATTAATCAAGATGTTTTACTTGGAATATATTTTTAAAACTATTTTAAATAGATGATACGAATAGTTTGGTGGAAATACAAAACTCATTTGATTAATCATAAATTAGAATTTTTTTTTGTTCAATCGTCGAATCAGTGATGTGGATATTGAATTTCATGTACCTCTTATGTATTCTTACATATCAAATGCCTATAAAAGTAAAAACAAAAAACAAAAACAAAAACAAAAATCAACTTAGGGTTTTGGCGATGCCAAGCCACCTTTGTGCTGCTTATCCACCTAACGGCCACCTCGTCTCTTCCCCGAGGAGCTTCTATAGCTCTCTACGACTTTAGTCCTCCGTTGTACCATGCAGTTTTTGGATATGGAATTGTCAAGGCCTTGGAAATGCTATCAAAGTTCATCACCTCAAGAAGCTATGCAAGGTCTACATGTCGGTCCGGCTCTTAATCATGGAGATTAAAAAAAACCCCTACCTTGTGGTTTCAATTATCTTAACATTGTTTACTCGATTGGGTTGGCGGAGGGAATCATGTTGGCAGCGAAATCTCAGTTTAATATGCAAATTGAAAATCAAGATAACTATTTTTATTCATGTAAGTTGTATTGAGAGTCGAAACCATCAACGTTGGCACTTTAGGGATCCATGCTCACTACAAAGAGCCCATTCGAATTCAATAATATGATAGGCATACTGTATAGATGTAATGCAGTTATGATCATTGGATGATATTTTAACGTTATACTGAGAGCAGAAGAAAAGAATGGAGGCGCTGATTTTTTTTGTGTCCATCGAAGATAATCTCTATCATTTTCTTTATAGATGAGGACTTATGGAATTCACAATAGATGTTTACCTGTTTATGTAGAATAATCGTTGGGAAGGATACGGTAACGTGCAAATGGACCTGGACCGGTTCTTGGAGAATCCCTTGTGGGTGCAATTATTTCCAAACCACAAAGTTTCCCACCTAAACGTTGTTGACAATGATCACAGGCCTATTCTTCTATCAAGTGACATTGCAACCAAGCCGAAACGAAGATTCAAATTTGATGCTAGACTTTCTCACAATGATGCATTACGAAACTTGATCAAGGAAGTGTAGGAATCAGAAGTAAATGGTACTTGCCAATACCCAGTATTTTCGAAGCTCAAATTCGTAAGACAAGCCATAGTACAATGGTCTCAAAGGCACCATCCTAATTCTCAAACTAAGATTAATGAGTTGAAAGGTGAATTATCTCGACTAACCAATAGTGGGTCATAATTTAACCGCGAGGCAATCAAAGATATTGAAAGGCAACTCCATATGGCTATTCAAAAGTAAAAGGTTTATTGGAAACAAAAATCCAGGATACATTGGCTTAGGGAGCGTGATCACAATATTGCATTTTTTCACACTCGAGTAATGCAAATTTGTCAACAAAATTTCATCCTTAAAACGAAGGATGCTAATGGTGTCTGGAAGGAAGGTAGAGAATAGGTAGCTAGTGTTGCAATAGAATATTTCCAGCATCTTTTCCAACCATTTGCCACTACCACTTGTGAGATTCCTTTTGAGGGCATAGCAAAGAAAGTTACCGAGAGAATGAATAGGTGGCTTCTTCGTCCTCCCTTAAAAGAAGAGGTTAAGAGAGCAGTATTTTAGCTAGACCCATGCAATGCCCTAAGGGGCGATGGCTTTACTGGGTTGTTTTTTAGAACATAATAAGATAATGTTGGTGACAGCATACATGGAGCAATAGCCAGCTTTTTTCATAGCTCTACGCTCTTGCACAATATAAATCGCATGGTTATTGCACTCATCCCAAAGACTGCCAATGTTTAGGACATGACTCAAGTACGGCCAACAAGTATGTGGGCAGTCATTTATAAGATTTTCTCTGAAATTCTTGTTGGCCGAATGCAACCAATAATGAGGAAAATAATTCGCTCAAATCAAAGTGCTTTCATATAGGGGAGAATGATTTTTGATATTTTAATTGCCTATGAACTCATGCACTATCTAAAAACCAAGCAATCTCGTAAGTGTCATGAACTTGCCCTTAAACCTGATATGAGCAAGACTTATGACCGAGTTGAGTGGGGTTATCTTCATTAAGTAATGTTAGCTAGATTTGATGCTAAATTTGCCTGTTTGATCGTGGCCTTCATGTCTACTGTTTCATATTCATTTTGAATTGGTGGTGATGGTTTTGGGTACTTCAAACCAATGAGAAGGCTCGAGCAAGAGGATCCTTTCTCCCCATATATCTTCCTATTATGCTGTGAAGGTCTAACTTATATGCTCAATCAATTGGATTGAAATTCAATTCAAAGGGGTAAAGATTAGTAGAAGATACCCTACAATTTCTTCATTATTCTATGCAGATGATTCTATTGTTTTCAGTAAGGCAGACTAACAACATATTGTTATGATCTCTTCTCTTTGACCATCTATGAGATTAGTGGACAAAAGGTGAACTTGGAGAAATTGGCATTACTCTTCTCCAAAAACACTCCTCATAGGCTTTGGCCTTAACTAGCAAACCAACTGAATGTTAGGAATATTGGTGCTCAAGATAAATACATGGATTTTTTGTCTACAGTGAATACATCTAAGAGGGAGACCTTCACATATATAATCCAGAAGGTCAAGCCTAGGCTAGAAAGGTGGCATAACAAGCTTCTATCTAGAGCTGGTAAAGCAGTTCTTATCTGATCTATGCTTTTCTCATTCAAGGTAGTCAAAGGCGATTAGCACCCATAAGGCGTTAGGGGCTTCTAACGCCTTAAGGCGAGAGGTACCAAAAGGCGCATGCCTCAAAAGAAAGGCGTTAAAAATAGTAAAATATATAACTATTATGCATAAATTTGTCATACAAATTAATATTTCATAGTAACAATAAAACATTAAAATGCTTGGTAAAGCATGATAATAAGTTGATAATAAGCTTTAAAGGATAGAGTTCATAATCAAAATAGATGTATGGAGGCCTTAAAGTTCCAAAATTCATCATAAAAAAATAAAAATCAGTGTAGGAGTGCATCCATAGAATCATCATCAGATTCGGTTCCACAGTTGCCATCATTTTCATCTCTTCCTTCGTTGGATTTATATCCTTCTTCAACATCTTTTTTCTATATCTTATGAATCAAACTCTTCAACACTAGGAAGTGACTTCAAGCCTTTTGCTGTAGTCTTGGCTTTTGACTTAGCCTTTTTAGCTTGGTTTCTAGTGTTTTCACTTGCTCCTCTAACACCATCTACCCTTGCTACTTCTCTCCATGTCAATTTCAATCCTTCATCGTCATCACCAAAGACAACTTCATTTTTAGCATTTTATTCATCACCCATTTTACCAGCCAACCATTCATTGCTTTCATCAATATCATCTAATGAAATAGGGTCAACATATTGTTTATTATGACGAGCTTTGAGAGCTTGATTATACTTCACAAACGTCAAGTCATATAGTCTTTGTTGTGCAAGTTCATTCCTCCTTTTTGTGTGAATCTAAGAATATTATCAAGTAAAATAGTTAGTCACAATTTGTAATTGTCTTCTTAATCTTATTCTTAAACTTAAAATAGTTTTAAAAGACAAAAAAAATCAATCTAACTTGCTCATACACACTCTAGTTACGTTCACAGCCCAAAGCACTATGATGAACTTGTAAAAAATCATGTTTTTCCATTGTAAAATCTTGATTTTCATCATCTTTCAACCATTTTTGATTGAGCTTTTATTCTCGAAATTTTATCATGTTTTTTATGTTTTAAACTAGGTTTTCATTACATGTTTTATTTGTTTTCTTAGGTAGTTACACAACAAAGAAGACAAGATGCTTGAACAAAGAGCAAAAAGCAAAAAGGAAGTTGTTGTTGTTGAGCGCCCAACTTTTCACCGCTTAATCGGTGTTCACAGAAAAAGATGTGTTGCATGACTAATGGCCCAAAAACTGAGCGTTTAAGCGCTTAGTACGTATCCTGATGTGTCTTTTTGTCTATAAATAGGAAAATTGATATTTTTGGGTAGAGATTCAGATAGAGAAAGTGAAGGCACAAACTCAATTTTAACATGGGAGCATCCAGGCTTGAAGATTAGGAATTTTTTTCAACCTTTCTACCTATCTTCCATGGAGTTTGTTGGAATTTCATCTTTGTTTTCTTTTTTCTCCATGTGTAGCTACACTTCTAGTTAGGGTGACCATGAATCTTGTTCTTGGATGATGTAAATTTATTTTTTTGTTTAATCTAAGTTTCTATTTCATGATTTACGTGTTTATTTCTCCTCTTAATGTTTTTCTTGATTTGGCCATTCTTGGAATGATTTTAGGATTTATGTATGATTTGGGAAATTTGTGCACCAACTTAGAATTTGTGATAAACACCTCAATTTTTACGATTTCTAGGAATAGACATTGTAGGTTGTGTGATATTGCTCTTTATTCTCTAGTTTTTTTATAAAGTCTTCTCTATTTAGGGTTATCCTAAGGGATTGACTAACTCAAAGTAGTGTGAAGAGGATTAATATATTAAGGGATTGGATATTGATTAATTTTGGGAATTTAACCATGAATCATGGAATAAAACTTGGTTAAACTAATCTTTGAATTTGCATAAAAAAAGTTCAAGTGAAATCTGAATCCCAACACTTTAATATCATTATCTTTCATCCTTTGTCTAATTGAATAAATTTAATTTTGTTAATTTTGAATACTTTCTTGGTAGTGTTTTTAAATTTAGATTTTTTTTATGTTGATGTTATTTACAGTCCTATTAAACCTCAATTTTTGATAACCTAAATAGTGCTAATTTGACGAATTTAGTACTTGAAAACATAATCTCTGCGGGATGATACTCTTTCTCATTATTTTATTACTTTTGCAGTTTGGTACACTTGCCAATCGAGTAACAAGTTTTTGGCACTGTAGCCAGAGATTATTTATTTGTTAATGTTAAAGGGTAGTTAGAAAGACACTAATGTAGGCATTTATTTTTCCTTGTTTAATTTTATTTTTAGATTATTTCTCTTTAATTCACTCTTGTTTGTTTTGTTTATGCGAGGTACTGTAAATCCGAAAGCATTACTGTTTGATCCAGAAATTGAGAAAATAATAAGGGCAAACAAAAAAGCAACAAAAGAGAAAAGAAGAATTGAAAGAGAAATAATGGTAGAACCAAATGAAGAAAAAAGACGCACTTTGGGAGATTATGTAACTCCTATTAATGAAAGCTGTGCAACCAGTATAGTGAGACCTGCCATCCAAGCCAACAATGTTGAAATCAAACCAACTCTTCTATAGTTGGTTCAGCAAGATCATTTTGGGGGAAATCAGTCAAAGGATCCAAATTTGCACATCAAAAAACTTCCTACAGCACTGTGATACCATCAAGTTCAATGGAGCAAGTGATGAGGCTATAAGACTAATGCTTTTCCCATTCTCCCTAAGGGATAAAGCTAAGGGCTAGTTACAAACTCAATCTCAAGGAAGCATTACTACTTAGGACAATTTGGTTAGCAAGTTTCTTACTCGGTATTTTCCTCCATCAATGTTTGTGAATATAAAAAGTGAAATCGCATGTTTCACTCATAATCATGAGGAAATTTATATGAAGCTTGGGAAAGATATAAGGAATTACTGAAAAGATGCCCTCATCATACATTTGAAATTTACCAACAGTCCAAATTTTCTATAATGGCTTGAATCCCACAAGGGCTATGGTGGATGCATCTATAGGTGGGTCACTCAACACCAAAAATCCTGAAGAAGCTCAAGAATTGTTTGAAACTATGGCTACAAATGAATATCAAATGCCTAGTAGAAGATTAATGATTAAGCAGGGAGTTATAGAGCTTGGGACTTTTGATGCCATACTTGCCCAAAACAATACTTTTTCTCAATAAATAGCCAATCTTACCAAGCAAATTGGCAAGATGCAAAAAAGTTCAATCAATCAATAAGCTTTAACTTGCGATTTCTATGGGGGCAATCACATCAATGGTGAATATGAGGCGAGCAATTCAGGTTTTAACTCTCAAGAGCAAGTTAACTACATGGGCAATTCTCTAAGACCCCAAGGTAACCCATATTCAAACACTTATAATCTGAGGTGGAGGAATCATCTCAACTTTTCATGAAATAATCAAAGGATGCAACAAAATGCTCAATAAGAGAAGAAATATCCTCTAGAGAGTGCTCTTGAAAAACTCTCTCAACAAATAGCTTCCTTTGTCCAACAGACTACTAATTTCATGCAGGAAACGAGAGCCAACTTCAAGAATCAAGAGACATCCATTCGAAGTCTGGAAACCCATATAGGTCAGATATCAAGACAGCTCATAGAAAGACCTCCAGGTAGCCTACCTAGTGACATTGTGGTTAATTCGGAGGACTAGTACATGGCAATCTCCTTGAGGAGTGGCAAATTTATTAGTCCTCAACTAAAAGAAGATGATGCCAAAGAAGTAACTAATCCTCTAAGACAAGACCAAGGGAAAGATAAGTCATCTTTGAATAGCAAGTTAATTGCACCAAAAGAAGAAGTCTTTAATGGAAAAAAAATTGAAGAGAGAAAGGAGAAAGAAGAATAATCCAAATTGGGACAAACCTCAAGAGTCATCTCCTTATGTCAAGGTCTCATACCCTCAAAGGTTGAAGATGTAACGTCCCGAGATTGCCTGCAGGATTGACAAGTGTCTTCACAAACCAACACGGGTCTTTTCAGCGTGCTTTGTCCTCACTCACACGCATCCTAGGAAACTTCCCAGGAGGTCACCCATCCCACAATTGCTCCAGATTAAGCATGCTTAATCATGAAGTTCTTATGTTCTAGGCTCTTGAAAAAAAATTGTAACTTGTTGATATGGCTACGCCAAATCAATTTCTTTAAGTCATCCTCAACTACGCAGTCCCATACTTGCACAGACTCTTAATCCCTCTCATTCCGGTGCATATTCAGTTCATTCATGCGACCCTTCACCTAGAAGCCTGCCAGAAGCCGCTGCTTGTCCGTGCTTCATTGCACCGGCGATCACTCCCCGCCCTCGTCGGCCCCGGGACACACATGCCCACCAACTTCTGCTTGGTTCATCCCTGAACCACACCGTACTGGGAAAGGTCCCGTCTCTGATACCATCTAATGTAATACCCTATTTTTTTGTTTTTCTTAAAATAAATAAGTTTTATAATATTTATGAGTTTTTGTGAATTTTAAATAATTTTTAATTATTTTGAATATTTTAATTTTATTTTGATATTCTAAATTACCTTGAAAACTGTATGTCCGAATTTCATTTTTTTTAAAAATATGAGTTTTATGATTTTTATGAGTTTTGTGAATTTTTGTAGAACTTTCTGAGTTTTTGATTATTTTAGTATTAATTTGAGTTATGTGTGGGCCCGGGGTGGACTTCGGATCTAAAAAATAAAATTTTTTCTAGATCGAAAGTTTTGATCAAGGCGGGATCGGGGATCTTACTAAATGAAATTTGGCTTCATGAGATTTCTTTATCTGAGTTTTCCATTACCCATTGTGTAATAATAGTAGTAGCTATTTTTCATTGGGTAATATCCGCTAGAAAATATCTTGATATATGACTAAACTGGTGACTCAGTACTACGACTCACCATGCTGACTCAGCTGTTCTAGAAAATTCTATGATGACTCATCTAGTAAATATCTAAGGATAAATATCTTGGAATAAATATCTAACAGAAAATATCTTACTAAAATATCATAGCAAAATATCTAGTTGAAAATATCTTTTGGAAAATATCTAAATGAAAATATCTAAGCTAAATATCTTATGTGTAATCATGAACCATTATTACTTAGCTTTTTAACTAACCAATAGGATTTGGTCAAACATAGTGGCTTGAACTTTGCTATGAACCATTGGATGGAAAACTTGATTAAAAAGCCTTAGATCATCACTATTGATCTAATCCATGGTGTGAGAGCAATCTTGATAAAGAAGCTTATGATATCCACCTTAGATTTAATCAATGGCTAGGAGATTGAGTTAATTTTTAATGGTTAGATTTGTTAGTTGAGAAACTAGATAATCTAACTTAGTTACTCTAATAGCCTAAGTAGTAACTAAATGGAACAAACTAAGTTTGTAAATACTTAGAGTCTTTAGTTACTAGAAAATATCTGTAGTTTTTAGAATCATTACCTATGCATGACAATAGCATGATTTAATCATGTAACTAGATAGTTAATTAGGTAACTAGATGACCTAACTAAATTAGTTTAAATATGACTAGAAAGTAATTGAATTAAGATTTGGTTAGTTTTCTATTGAGCTCCACGGCCACCTAGGTCCTTCTAGGAGATTCATGAATCATCTAATGACCTCAGGATGACTTCTTGATGACCAAGGCCATGTGCAAACATGTGAGCCCATGTGCTTATGTTTAATCTTGCAAAACAAGTCATAGTCTTCCTTTCCTATTGCATTCCACGGCCATGCAATTAAACATAGGCCATTTCCTTTCTTTTCTATTACTTTGTGAGACAACAAACTCTCTCATCTTTTCTCTGAAGAACCCCACGGCCATAAGTGATGCAGGATTTAAGAGTTGTAAACCCAAGTGCAGGTTATCTCAAGTAATAAATTCTTGGTGAGTCCGAGGTCGAACCACAGAGACTTAATGAAGAAAAATTAATTAAAGTAAAGTAAATATTTTGTTACAACAATAAAGGTGATAAAAACTTGGTCACAAATAAAAAGAAATTTCTTGGGCTAGGAGATCCACTCTTGGTAAATAAATTAAGGACAAGATTAATTCTTTTATAACTCAATTAGAATCCACACATAACGAAGGTTCCAATCAGAAAATACAACGTTCAAAGTTCATTAAAAATTATATACGTAATTATATTATGATTCCTTTAATCATCTATTAACACCACCACTCATAAATAGGATCAAGCATTCATTGTGCCAAAATCTTGTCTACAACAAATCAAGATCTCCACTTTATAAGGAGAGTTTCTAGCACCACCACTTGTAAATGGGTTAAAGCATTCATTGTGCCAATCTCTTGTCTACAACAAATCAAGAACTCCACTTTACAAGAAGGGGATTTAAATTAATTAGAAACAAAATATAATACGTATAATGACCGCTTGAAAATATATCATTTAAGCACAAGAGATAAATTAATCTAACATTATTTCATTACCAAGAGCTTTACTCTTTCATCCAAGCAAAATGAAATTTAGTTACTCATAGATAAGAAGAAAGAAAGAGAGAATAAGAAGAAGAAGAACATGACTTCAATTTAGAACAAAGGAAAATTACTACAAGAAAACCTAGTAACAAACTAGCATCATTTTGGTACCTAGCACCTAACACCTTCAATGATCTGCCAAGGCCCCCTTTTATGGAGGATTAAAGAGACAAAATGACAAAGGGGCTGAGTCATTAGTGAGTGGATGAGTGGGAAATGAGTGGAAAATGCCAAATGACTTTTGGTGAGTGAAAAATTATGGAGATTCCTTCTCTCCGAAATCATTCAACTCTGAAATCATTGAATGCGTTAGAATGAGCAAATATGATCTTCATCAAAGTTGTAGACCTAGATCTTAGCTTTCAAATGGCTTTAGTTTGAGTCCAATATCATTTCTATAACTCCAGATACGTTCAAATTACTATACACTGCTCAGGCCCAGTCACAACTCCTCTACTCTGACTTGCAAGCCCAATATCACCCATTAGGTCTCAGATTCTGGAAAAGTGTTCAACATAAAAGTTGTAGATATAGGTCTCAACTATTCATCATTAAAATTTTAGTCCATTTGACAACATCTAGCCCAACATTTGGCATAAACAATACACATAGGTCAAGCTATCAGGAACAACACTCTAGTTCTTGCTTCAACCCCAATTTGAGTTATCTACTCATGTGATTAGGCCTTTGAGGTCTTCATGAAAGTTATAGAGCTCTCTCGTATCTTTAAAATGCCATCAGATTCATCTCATTTGACTATCTATATCCCAAGATATAGCCCAAATACAGAAACAATGTAAAACGTAAATTATGCTGAAAAATTCAATTAAGTCCAATTTGAGTCCACACTTACAAAACATAATCAAACTCAATCAATTAAATACATGGAGAGTGTAAATGACTAAAAATGAAGGCTTATTAATGTATCAAATATGTGATCATCAAATTTCCCTACACTTAGCTTTTTACACTCTTGGGCAAAACACACAAGATCAAAACCAAAAAAAAAAAAATGAAACAGACTTAAAAGCTAAAAGACGTAATTTCTAATAATATTTAAAAATGAAGAGCATCCAATCATTCAAGTAATCAAAACATTCATGAGGTAACATATCTTCACATCTCAAACCAACAAGTAAGGAAACTTCAATTGAGCAGCATGAGTCAAGAATGATAGATCTTCATAAGATTCACTCTCAATCCCTCAAGTGTTTAAAAGGTAGGTATTTCACTCAATTCAACCCATAAAAATTACACTACCATAAGCTTACTTATCTTCTACTTCTCCACTACTCAGAATACACGCACACACAAATCATGAGGACTTTAATCAAGGTTGTAAAGAGGTCAAGGTAAAGGAGAAGGTAATATAGATATGACAACTTAAATACCAAAGAGAATAAAAGAGCATGAAAGCTGAGTTCAATTAACAAGTATGAAAGTTCATCCCAACTCCATCTAATACAAATTCTCTTTACATATTCTTTTCTTTTCCTTTATTGCCTTGTTGACCTTCTTTTTCTTTTTACTTTTTTTTTATTTTGATTTTTGATTTTTTTTATTTTTGATTTTTTTTTATTTTTTATTTTTTTATTTTTTTTAAAAAAAAACATCATATATACATTTTTTTAACCATTCTCAAGACACACACCCCCACACTTGTTCAAGAACTCATCAAATGACAAAGCTAATGTTCTCTTATTCCCTAAGGCCAGGTAAGAACATGATTTTTCATTTAAGACACATAATGAGTTCGAAACAAAGAATGGTCAAATAAGCTCAAAGGGGTTAAGTAAGGAAAAATAGGTCATTTTTAATGCTTTACGTTAGCAGGAAATAAGAGAATTTACAAAAAGTCATAAGAGTGTTTGATATCATATTGAGACAATATACTGTTAAGCAAGGCTGACTATTTGATTAAAGTAGCTATTTCAAGAAAAATGTCTCAATCATATTTATGTATGCATATGAAAATGTAGTCTCAAAAAGAATCAAAACAAGTTTTAGAGTAACAATTTCATTAGTCAAATTCACACGAGAAAGAAGAGAATGGTACAAATATTCAATCCATTCATCAATAGGCTCAAAATCTCACCAATTATAATTCTATCAATCTCAGTCCACTAATTCAACTTCCATAACCAAGCATGTGATTTTTAAGAAAGAAGACAATTAACTTAATCATGCAAATTTCCCTGAATTTGAATTGCTACTTTCACACAAACTAGTTGTCTACCCCAACTAAGATGCGTCTCAAGAGTGCCATCCTTAATCGGTTTAGTAAATTACTGACGAACATATAAACACAACAAACATATTAATACACACACTTCCTAATTTTTTTTTTTACACAACTATCATTTCCCCCAATCAGATCACAACATTGTCCTTAATGTTAACAATTAAATCCAGACTGAAGAAATAATCATCAATATACATCAAAGAAATTATTGGGACAAAATCAAACAAAGTAATGGGGAGAAGTCACATACCCGAAATGCTTAGATGAGAAGAGAATAACTACATCTTGACAATAGTTAGCAATGACAAAAAAATGAAATAAAATGAAATAAACAAGCTTGCAAACCTTTTTTTTTGGGTTCTTTTGTTTTATAATTTTTTTTTGTTGGCCGACACTATTTACATCCCCATACAAAGGCTCTGAAATTTGGGAGGCACTTAAGTCGACTCAATAAAAATACGAAATACTAAAAACTTACCTCAGCTTTGGTAGACAGGATCGTCTACCAAAGTCTCTGCTATATCTGGATCCTTCAACTCAAGTTATAGCTTCAACCGCTGACCATTTACCTTCTTCCAAATTAATTTTATAAGAACAGACCAAAGGACGAACACCTTTTTTATCAGTAATGTTCCAATCTTTCTTAAGAAACTCCTTAAACTTTGGTTGCCATGCCTGAGTGTCATGATCTTGAGTTTTATCAAAAATAGTAGAAATATCAATTACATCAGAGAGATTATTGATAGAATCAAACTCAGAATTGACAAGAAAATTCTCAAGGGGATCAAAATCATAGGTTGTAGAAACTCCCCTATCCATGATTGAGTCAATCATGTATGTTTGGTGGCCCTCATCATCATTTTCTAGCTCAGCATCACTACTATATTGATTCTTTTCCACATCCTCTAGCTCATTCACACTCAAGGAGTTCATCATTTTGGACACTTGGCTCTTTATCTCCTTGCTTTCTTCAACAACATTTCCATTCCTAAGGGTTATCACTGACTTGACTTGATCTATTTGTTGGTTTTCTGAATTACCATCATTTAGACTGTATTGACCATTGGGATTTAGTTGAGGTTGAGAAGGAAATTTTCCTTTCTCATGAATGGTGAGTGTAGAAGAAAGTTTAGCAAGAGTGTCTTTTATGTCAATCATGGCTTGAGTGTTTTGATTAAAAATGGCATCTTGCTTTTCCATGAATGCATGTAATGTTTCTTCAAGGTTATTCCTATATGGTAGGACAAAAGATATATATCTTTGAGAATTTTGTGAATCCTGCTGTGCCTGAGGAGGTGGTGATTGCATGAATTGTGCCTGATTGTTGGTCCTCCAACTGAAGTTCGGGTGATTTCTCTATCCCGGATTGTATGTATCTGAAAAAGAAGAAATGAATGGCTTTTTAAAATTATTCATTGCATTTACTTGCTCATGCACAACTTCTTTAAAAATAGGAATTTTCAGACATTCATTTGTTGAGTGTCCTAATTCATCACAAATGCTACAAATTTCTTCATTTTTGATTTGATTTCTTTTAATGATTCCATAGCTTCAATCTTTCTAGCCAAACTGACAAACCTTGCATTTAGATTTTCTTCTTGACTAAGGTGATATTTTCCTTTATTAGCATTTGCAAGGTTAGATCTAATTGAATTTTCAGAAGGATTAGTATCATGCCAAAATTGAGAATTTTCAGCCAAATGGTCTAAATAGTCTAAAGCTTCTTCAGGTTCTTTATCAAAAAACTCACCATTGCACATTATTTCCACAAATTATTTAGTTTCGGGTGTTAACCCTTCATAAAAGAAACTTATAGTGTGCCATTTTTCATAACCATGATGTGGGCAAGAATTTAACAAATCTTTAAAACGTTCCCAACTTTGAAAATATGCTTCATTTGAATTTTGGGAAAAATTTTAGATTTGTCTTTTCAAAGCATTGGTTTTATGTGTTGGAAAAAACTCACCTTGCATTTCTTGCCACCTGCCAATTGATCTTGGTTTCAAAGTGTTAAGCCAAGTTTTTGCTTTATCTTTCAAAGAAAAAGGAAACAATTTAAACTTAACAACCTCTTCAATGCAAGTTTGATCATGAAAAGCAGTACATACTTCCTCAAATTCTTTTAAATGTAAATATGGGTTTTCAGATTCTAAACCATGGAAATTAGGAAGTAAAGAAATCATACCTGACTTGAATCTAAAATTGTTAGCATTGAGTGGAAAGATAAAACATGATGGACTAGAATTTCGAGATGGTTGCAAATACTCACGCATGATTCGCAACGGTTGATTTTCATGTTCATCATGCACACTTTCATTTTTAGCCATTGTATTTGATGTGTGTGATTGTGATCCAGACAAATCAATATATAAAGTACTAGGATTAACTTTAACCAAACGACCAACATTTGAATCACGATACCAATTAAGCATAAATAAGTAACTTAAAATAGAAAAGAAAATGTATAAGCTAACAGTATAAATCGTCCATTAAATATTAACAAAGATGTGGTATAAACCAGCCACTAAATATATATTAACACTAAGGTGTGGTAATAAACTAACCACTAAATAAAGAAAATAACAAAGGTGTGGTATGAACCAACCACCAAATATATATATAAAGGTATGGTAATAAACCAACCACCAAATAAAAAAAAATAACAAAGGAGTGGTATGACTAACCACCAAATAAAAAATAACATACTGAGAAAATAAAATACAAAAAGTAAATTACAGAAAAGTAAAAGGGAGACTTTCCCCCATTGTTAGTATATACAAAAAAATAAAAGGGAGAGATTTCCCCCACAAAGTTAGTAAAGTACAGAAAAAAATAAAAGGGAGAGGTTCCCCTACTAAGTTAGTGCGTAAAATAAAAGGGAGAGTTTCCCCCCCACTAAGTTAGTATATACAGAAAATAAAAGGGAGAGTTTTCCCCACTAAATTAATATGTACAAAGAAAATAAAAGGGAGAGATTCCCCCACTGTTAATAAGTTAGTATGTACAAAAGAAAAAAAATTAAAAGAGTAGAAAATATATACAAAATATTTACACAAGAAATTTGTTCTTCAAATTAAGTCCCCGGCAACGGCGCCAAAAACTTGATGCGGGATTTAAGAGTTGCAAACCTAAGTGCAGGTTATCTCAAGTAATAAATTCTCGGTGAGTCCGAGGTCGAACCACAAAGACTTGATGAAGAAAAATTAATTAAAGTAAAGTAAATATTTTGTTACAACAATAAATGTGATAAAAACTTGGTCACAAATAAAAAGGAATTGCTTGGGTTAGGAGATTCACTCTTGGTAAATAAATTAAGGACAAGATTAATTCTTTTATAACTCAATTAGAATCCATACATAACGGAGGTTCCAATCGAAAAATACAACATTCAAAGTTCATTAAAAATTATATACGTAATTGTATTATGATTCCTTTAATCATCTATTAATACCACCACTCATAAATGGGATCAAGCATTCATTGTGCCAAAATCTTGTCTACAACAAATCAAGATCTCCACTTTATAAGGAGAGTTTCTAACACCACCACTTGTAAATGGGTTAAAGCATTCATTGTGTCAATCTCTTATCTACAACAAATCAAGAACTCCACTTTACAATGAGAGGATTTAAATTAATTGGAAACAAAATATAATACGTATAATGAGCGCTTGAAAATATATCATTTAAGCACAAGAGAGAAATTAATCTAACCTTATTTCATTACCAAGAGCTTCACTCTTTCACCCAAGCAAAATGAAACTTAGTTACTCATAGATAAGAAGAAAGAAAGAGCGAAGAATAAGAAGAAGAACATGACTTCAATTTAGAATAAAAAAAAATTACTACAAGAAAACTTAGTAAAAAACTAGCATCATTTTGGTACCTAACACCTAACACCTTCAATGATCTGCTAAGGCCCTTTTTTATAGAGGATTAGAGAGACAAAATGACAAGGGGGCTGAGTCATTAGTGAGTGGATGAGTAGGAAATGAGTAAAAAATGCCAAATGACTTTTGGTGAGTGAAAAATTATAAAGATTCCTTGTCTCTGAAATCATTTAGCTCTGAAGTCATTGAATGCGTCAGAATGAGCAAATATGATCTTTATCAAAGTTGTAGGCCTGGATCTTAGCTTTCAAATGGCTTTAGTTTGAGTCCAATATCATTTCTATAACTCCAGATATGTTCAAATTACTATACACTGCTCAGGCCCAGTCACAGCTCCTCTGTTCTGACTTGTAAGCCCAATATCACCGGTAAGCCTCAGATTCTGGAAATGTGTTCAACATAAAAGTTGTAGATATAGGTCTCAACTATTCAGCATCAAAATTTTAGTCCATGTGACAACATCTAGCTCGAAATTTGGCATAAACAGTACATATAGGTCAAGCTATTAGGAACAACACTCTAGTTCTTGCTTCAACTCCAATTTGAGTAATCTACTCGTGTGATTGGGACTTTGAGGTCTCCATGAAAGTTATAGAGCTCTCTCGTATCTTTAAAATTCCATCAGATTCACCTCATTTGACCACCTATATCCCAAGATATAGCCCAAATATAGAAACAATGTAAGACATAAATTACGCTGAAAAATTCAATTAAGTCCAATTTGAGTCCAAACTTACAAAACATAATCAAACTCAATCAATTAAGTACATGGAGAGTGTAAATAACTAAAAATGAAAGCTTATTAATGTATCAAATATGTGATTATCAATAAGCTTGAGAATAGGATATTCATTTTCATTTCTATCATACTTTGTGACCATAAACCTCTATCATCTTTCTCTCTCATTCAAGAACAACCAAAGAACTCTATTCTTTCTCTCTTCTTGTAGAATTCGGCCAAGACCCATGGAAACACTTCCAAGCTTCAATAATTTTATACAACCTTAGATCTAGAACCTAGACACAATTCTAAGATACTTTGTAGTTAAGATCTTAGCCTAGTTCTATTATCTTCAACCTTGTTCTTCAAGTTGAAAATCAAAAAGCTCTGGATTTTCTTTTTGAAGTGACTCATGGCCAACCATCCAAATACCATCTTCCAAATTTTTTTAATTTTATCCAACCATACTTCTTAAATTCTCTCATCAATCTAAGCAACTTTCATGTTGTAATCAAGATTAAATTCCATCATCTTCAAGCTTGAATCTTGGATTTAAGTTCTAAGGTTTCAAGGAAAAAATCTTGAAACTTGGTTTCTTATTTGATTCTTAGAATCCTAAGACCATGTTTGATCTATGGTCATCTTAATTAAGCTTTAGATACTAATTTGTATGTGTTTGTTTTGATTCTAAGATCTACTTAGTGGTGAAAGTTTGATACAAGAAAGTCCTACAAGGAGCTAGGAGGACATCAACTAGGTAAGAGGGAGATTAACCTCATCGGCCATATGTAGCGGTGAAGGAATGGATTGTTCGTATTTGTGAGTGAAAAATCCATGCGAGGATTTATTCACTCGATTGTGTGGTTGTTGTTTTATGCTTGTTAGATTATATGTGATTATTTTATTGCTTTGATAAATATGCATGATTTATATATGCGTTTGGTATGCTTATAATTTTGATAATATGCTTACATGTGTGATTTCGAAAGCATGTTAATTTCTGTGAAACTTAGGATGTGATTCACATTATGAAAATTGTATGATGGTTCCAAAGAACCTAGAGGCACACGGCCTCAATATCACCAAAGGAACTAAGTGTTCTAAATTATTTTCCTAATTAATGATTAAGTGATTTTATGACAAGAAATCTAATTAAGTATTTTTATAAGGAATAAAGTGTTAGAAAATAATTATATATGATTTGTGAAGCATAGTGTGAAATTCGGCCATGATGCCATTTTGATGTTCAAGATCTAAAATTATTTTACTAAGTGTAGTCTTAGGTGTTTAAATGATAAGAAATCAATTTGGTAAGTTTTTGAATAAAAAATGAGAGTAATTTACTTTTTTGGAAATAAAATTGGCCTAATTAATTTATGTAGTAAAATAAAAATTAAAACTTGAAATTTGTTAACGTATAGCTCACCCTTTGAGTTTTGAAGCGCGTTGGAAAATTTTGAGCTGTAATACTTCAAGTAAATTAAAAAAATACAATTTTTTTGGGAAATAATAAAAAATACTAATTTTAAGGGGACTGTATTGCAAATATTATCTAAAGAATGACTATTATAAAAATATTATTTAAAGAGGGACTATTATGTAAATATTATGTTATAGAAGGACTATTATGCAAATAATGAAAATAAAGTCAATTTTTTATAATAAATGAGAAAAGTATTATTTTGAGCTTAGAATATGTTAAAAATATTTTACACAATTGAAAATATGTAGAAAAATTCTTACGCGATTTAAAAATAGTAAATTTTAGCTACGCGATTGAGAAAATGTTTTAAAATCTTTACGCAATATAGAAAACATTGGAAAACCTTTACACAATTTGAAAACCTAACAGAAGTGTTACGAGATTGTGAAAATGCGATAATATTGCTACGCGATTGAGAGGAATAGCAAGTTTTGCTATAAGGCCAACGTATTGAACCAAATAATTTGTGAAACTGAAGTATTGGACCCGAGTGGATCTTTGGTATTATGTAGTTGTATGGGCAGTTACATAATATCATTGATACTAATGGTATTAGACAATTGTATGGGTGGTTGCGTTAATATCATTGGGGACAGTACAACGGTACTTTGATATGCTATTGAGCATTGTACAGTGATATCCCCATGTGACGACGTATGAATAAAGAAATACTGTGTGATAAATGACAGTATATCGCCATGAGACGGCATGTGAATAAGAAATACTATGTGATAAATGACAGTATATCACCATGAGACGGCATGTGAATAAGAAATACTGTGTGATAAATGACAGTATATCGCCATGAGACGGCATATGAATAAAGAAATACTGTGTGATCAACGACAGCATATGTTTGAATCATTTATCATGCATAGAAAAGCGTGTTTGCTTGAGCATAGAAAAGCGTATACTGTGTGATCAATGATAGTATATGTTTGAATCATTTATCATGCATAGAAAAACGTGTTCGCTTGAGCATAGAAAAGCATGTTCGCTTATGCATAGAAAAGTGTGTTCGCTTAACATGGAGCATTGTGCATAATCATAGTCCTTGTACTCATTGAGTATATTTAATGTACACATTGATCATGAGCATACTCAGCATTTATATTGTGGTGATATAGTATTATTGTAATATAATATGATTGTGGTATTACCATTGTGTCTGCTATTATACTGCAAAATTATGGGATTATTTATCTATTAAATGTCATGAATATATCTGTTGACTTTATATTAATCAATGGATTGTATGTATAGAACGACATTGTTGTTCGTATCGTTTCTTTGCTGCCATGTTGATATGTGATGTAGGGGATCTCACCTCTTTGCTGTTTTATTCTGTCTATTTCTATTTTATGCCTACGTCTGTAAAGACTGCAATGGCGGCAATGAGGAATAAGCTGGATTTCTTTAGACTACAATTTCTTGAAGGCGCTGCTGCTTGGCGTGTTTATTGGGACACAGGGCACATAGAGTATTGTGGTGACATTATTCTATCAGTAAGTAGGACTCGCCATGGGATCGTTACTGCATTTTTATACGGTAGGTTATGTAGATGTTATTTTTCCTATTAGGGAGTTGTGAAAAGAATTTCACTATACTCCTAGAGAGAACTTCGATATATCTTTGAGTCGAATTTCTATCCGTCGAGACATTCCCAACTAGGGAATTTGTCTTCTGACAAGGGCTCATATCTTAAGTGTTATGTTTTTGGGTATATAAAGATAATGAATGAATAGTTGTAGTAAACTCTGTTTATATGAAAAGTATATTTATTCAGTTTTTATATTTTGAGTTACTTTAATTTGATCAATTAATGTTTTTCGGGAAAAAGAAATTTTGAAACCCATATTTAAATAAGATTAAATATTTTATAACTTGGGAAATTAATTAATAATAAGGAGTTAGTTTGAAATGTGATACCCTTCGGAGGGGGTGTTATATTAGTTGGTATCAGAGCCCAAGTTAGAGTCTTTTGGGTTTGTGGGTAGATTTGTCTTGTTTGTGCTGTGTTTTTCTCTGACACTGAACATAGAGATATGTTGTTTGGTTTCTGAAAGGAGACAATGTTGTTTGAAATGGTTGCGTTTAGTTTCGTTGTGTTTTGATTTTATTTGTCTTTGAAGAAAGACAATGAATCGTAGTAGACGTAAGCATGAGGACGCGAGACGTGACAATGATTGTATGGTCGCAGCAAGAAGCGTAATGCAGAGGATGACTGATGTAGCAGTACAATAGAGTCAGAAGATCGTTCAGCAGCAGGAACTAATAACTGAACTTTAGAACTTATTAGAGTTGGATCAGTCTCAGGATGCAAGAAGTTATAATTTTGGACCAACTAGGATTCAAAAGGGAAGGAAATGTAAGATCAATCGATTTCTGTAAAAGCCGTATACACGACCACCGGAGAAGCAGCAACGAATAAATAAAGGAAGTACTAGTGGCAATAGATTTAGTCAGACTGTGGCATCAGTATCGAAATGTAAGAAGTGTGGAAAGGCTCATTTGACAAAGGAATGTATGATCAAAGGAATTAATTGTTTCAGATGCGGGAAACCTGAACACATTTCTAGAGGTTGTACACAACCGGTGATGGAACCCTCTGTTAGTAATGAACGTGCGACAAGATCTCAAGTAGAAGAAAGAGTCAATACAAAGAGTGGAATAGAAGCGTTTAAATATAAAGGCTTAAGAAACAAGGAAGTTGTACCATAAAGAGTAATCTTAAAACTGTGTTGTATAACTCACAAGGTAACCCATTCTCTTATGGTTTGTGACTGTGTGAACCTTTTGGGGTTATCTGTGTTTTTGTTTCCTTTTATAATGCTATTTCAACTTCTAAACTTGCTGTTACTACTCAAGCCTGTTTAAACCTATCTTATTACTATTTTCGATTGGAACTTTTCTATTGGTTTGGTTTGTCTATTTCTTTCACAAATAGACTAAGTAAATCGATTTGAGTTGTCTGTGTCTTTGTTATCTTTTGATCCGAGTATTTCTACTCTTCTTGTTAAACTTATTGTTTATACTCAAGTTTTTTTTTAACTCTACCCTATATCTATTAAAAATCGAATCTCTTCTGTTGATTTGATTTGCTTATCTAAAATCACATCTATTTAAGAGCTTGACTTTATAAATGGATTGGTTATTTTCCAACCATATCCTACTAGATTGTTTTAATGAAACCTTAGTGTTTCCTTGAACTGAGATTTTTGGATTTGAATCCAGAAATTAAATCCAGAAAGTTCATTTCTAAACTTATTGGACCATGTTCATTTTGAAATTTATTAAACCATATCAAATTCTTTGCTGAATGAATTCGGTAATCTACCGAATAGCCTTATCACTTTTCTTTATAACCTTCATAGCGTCTTTCATGTATGTCAATTGAGAAGAATTATTCTTGATCCAACCCATGTCATAGTGCCAAGTACAGTACATTTAGAAGAGAACTTGATCTATGAAACATTTTCTGATAAGATTAAGGATAAATGAGTGAAACAACTTAACTTGATGAAAATAATCTGGAATGATGTGATGGGAGATACAACATGGAAACTAGAAGACCAAATGAAGAAAGTCACTATTTTCTTCAAGATCAATTCGGAGTAACGAATGTTTCTGTGATATTCATGAATTACATGAATATGATCTTTCTTTCCTATCTAGGCAGATTTGTCGTTGTCTTTATTGACGGCATTCTGATCTATTCTCAAAGTCCGAAGGAGCATGCTAAACATCTAGATGTAGTTTTCAAATTTCGAAGAAGAAAGTATACGCGAAGCAGTTCAAGTGTGAATTTTGATGAAAGAAATGGTAATGACGTATGCTTCAAGGCAAGGAAAGTGCATGAGAAGAATTATCCAATTCACATTTTAGATTTTGCAATAGTTGTTTTGCCTTGAAAATCTAAAGACGTTCTCTTTATGAATCAACCTACAATGTCTACGGTGATCACATGAGCTTGGAGTACCTATTCGATCAAGAGGAGTTTGATACGAGGAAGAGATGATAGTTAGAATTTTCAAAGGACTACAATTTTCAACTTCAATGTTATTCCGAAAGGCGAATGTCGTGGCGAATGCCTTAAGTAGAAAACATATTTAGTATATTTGCTATAATGATTAAGGAGAATCTGTTTGACTATGATTATTATTTGAATAATATGATGGAGGAAATCCAAGAAAAGTAGGAGGATCATCTACAATGACGTAACTGGAAATGCTACGTGGAAGTTTGAAAACAAGATAAAGGAGTAATATCTTTTTGTGTGTTATGTAAGAGAAATTTCGAGGACGAAATTCTTTTTAGAGGGGGAGAGTTGTAACACCTCGATTTTTCTTTTTCTTGAAATAAATAAGTTTTATAATATTTATGAGTTTTTGTGAATTTTTAGAAAATTTTAATTATTTTGAATATTTTAATATTATTTGATATTTTAATATTATCTTAAAAATTGTATGTCAAAATTTCATTTTTTCTGAAAATATGAGTTTTATGATTTTTATGATTTTTGTGAATTTTTGTAGAATTTTCTGAGTCTTTTATTATTTTAATATTATTTTGAGTTATGTATAGGCCTGGGGTGAACCCAAGGCGAGCCCGAAAAAATAAAAAATTTTCCTGAATCAGAAAGTTCTAGACTGTTAAGGCGAGATCGGAGGATCTTACTAAACCCGAAATCGAGAGCATTTAACAGAGATTTCTTTATCTGAGTTTTTCATTACCCATTATGTAATAATAGCAGTAGCTATTGTCTATTGGTTGGGTAATATCTGCTAGAAAATATCTTGATGACTCAACTGGTGACTCAGCACTACGACTCACCATGCTAACTCAACTGTTCTAGAAAATTCTATGATGACTCATCTAGTAAATATCTAAGGATAAATATCTAATGAAAAATATCTTACTAAAATATCTTAGCAAAATATCTAGTAGAAAATATCTTTTGAAAAATATCTAAATGAAAATATCTAAACTAAATATCTTAAGTATAATCATGAACCATCATTACTTAGCTTTTTAACTAACCAATAGGAATTGGTCAAACATAGTGGCTTGAACTTTACTATGAACCATTGGATGGAAAACTTGATGAAAAGGCCTTAGATCATCATCATTGATCTAATCCATTGTGTGAGAGCAATCTTGATAAAGAAGCTTATGATATCCACCTTAAATTTAATCAATGGCTAGGAGATTGAGTTGATTTTTAATGGTTAGATTTGTTAGTTGAGAAACTAGATAATCTAACTTAGTTACTCTAATAGCCTAGGTAGTAACTAAATGGAACAAACTAAGTTTGTAAACACTTAGAGTCTTTAGTTACTAGAAAATATCTATAGTTTCTAGAATCATTACCTATGCATGACAAGAGCATGATTTAATCATGTAACTAGATAGTTAATTAGGTAACTAGATGACCTAACTAAATTACTTTAAATATGACTAGAAAACAATTGAATTAAGATTTGGTTGGTTTTCCATTGAGCTCCATGGCCACCTAGGTCCTTCTAGGAGATTCATGAATCATCTATTGACCCAAGGATGACTTCTTGATGACCAAGGCCATGTGCAAACATGTAAGCCCATGTGCTTATGTTTAATCTTGCAAAACAAGTCATAGTCTTCCTTTCCTATTGCATTCCACGGCCATGCAATTAAACATAGGCCATTTCCTTTCTTTTCTATTACTTTGTGAGAAAACAAACTCTCTCATATTTTCTCCAAAGAACCCCACGGCCATAAACTTGAGAATAGGATATTCACTTTCATTTCTATCATACTTTATAACCATAAACCTCTATCATCTTTCTCTCTCATTCAAGAACAACCAAAGAACTCTATTCTTTCTCTCTTCTTGTAGAATTCGACCAAGACCCATGGAAACACTTTCAAGCTTCAATAATTTTATACAATCTTAGATCTAGAACCTAGACATAATTCTAAGATACTTTGTAGTTGAGATCTTAGCTTAGTTCTATTATCTTCAACCTTGTTCTTCAAGTTGAAGATCAAAAAGCTCTTGCTTTTCTTCTTGAAGTGGCTCACGGCCAACCATCCAAACACCATCTTCCAAGTTTGTTTAATTTTATCCAACTATACTTCTTGAATCCTCTCATCAATCTAAGCAACTTTCATGTTGTAATCAATATCAAATTCCATCATGTTCAAGCTTGAATCTTGGATTTAAGTTCTAAGGTTTCAAGGTAAAAATCTTGAAACTTGGTTTCTTATTTGATTCTTAGAATTCTAAGACCATGTTTGATCTATGGTCATCTTAATCAAGCTTTAGATACTAATTTGTATGTGTTTGTTTTGATTCTAAGATCTACTTAGCGGTGAAAGTTTGATACAAATAAAGTCCTACAAGGAGCTAGGAGGACATCAACCAGGTAAGAGGAAGATTAACCTCATCGGCCATATGTGGCGGTGAAGGAATGGATTGTTTGTATTTGTGAGTGAAAAATTCAAGTGAGGATTTATTCACTCGATTGTGTGGTTGTTGTTTTATGCTTGTTAGATTATATGTGATTGTTTTATTGCTTTGATAAATATGTATGATTTATTTATGTGTTTGGTATACTTATAATTTTGATAATATGCTTACATGTGTGATTTCGAAAGCATGTTAATTTCTGTGTAACTTAGGATGTGATTCACATGATGAAAATTGTATGATGGTTCTAAAGAACCTAGAGGCACACGGCCTCAATATCACCAAAGGAACTAAGTGTTCTAAATTATTTTCCTAATTAATGATTAAGTGATTTTATGACAAGAAATCTAATTAAGTATTTTTATAATGAATAAAGTGTTAGAAAATAATTATATATGATTTGTGAAGCATAGTGTGAAATTCGGCCATGATGCCATTTTGATGTTCAAGATCTAAAATTATTTTACTAAGTGTAGTCGTAGGTGTTTAAATGATAAGAAATCAATTTGGTAAGTTTTTAAATAAAAAATGAGAGTAATTTACTTTTTTTGAAATAAAATTGGCCTAATTAATTTATGTAGTAAAATAAAAGTTAAAACTTGAAATTTGTTAACGTATAGCTCACTCTTTGGATTTTGAAGTGCGTTAGGAAATTTTAAACTGTAATATTTCAAGTAAATTAAAAAATACAATTTTTTTGAGAAACAGTAGAAAATACTAATTTTAAGGGGACTATATTGCAAATATTATCTAAAGAGAGACTATTATGAAAATATTATTTAAAGAGAGACTATTATATAAATATTATGTTATAGAAGGACTATTATACAAATAATAAAAATAAAGTCAATTTTTGATAATAAATGAGAAAAGTATTATTTTGAGCTTAGAATATGTTAAAAATAGTTTACACAATTGAAAATATGTAGAAAAATTCTTACGCGATTTAAAAATAGTAAATTCTAGTTACGCGATTGAGAAAATGTTTTAAAATCTTTACGCAATTTAGAAAACATTAAAAAATCTTTACGCAATTTGAAAATGTAACAGAAGTGTTACGCGATTGTGAAAACGTGATAATATTGCTACGCGATTGAGAGGAATAGTAAGTTTTGCTGTAAGGCCAACGTATTGAACCAAATAATTTGTGAAACTGAAGTATTGGACCCGAGTGGATCTTTAGTATTATGTAATTGTATGGGCAGTTACATAATATTATTGATACTAATAGTATAAGACAATTATATGGGCGGTTGTATTAATATCATTGGGGACAGTACAATGGTACTTTGACATGCTATTGAGTATTATACAATGATATCACCATGTGATGACGTATGAATAAAGAAATACTGTGTGATAAATGACAGTATATCGCCATGAGATAGCATGTGAATAAGAAATACTATGTGATAAATGATAGTATATCGCCATGAGACGGCATGTGAATAAGAAATACTGTGTGATAAATGACAATATATCGCCATGAGACGGCATGTGAATAAAGAAATATTGTGTGATCAATGACAGTATATGTTTGAATCATTTATCATGCATAAAAAAACGTGTTCGCTTGAGCATAGAAAAGTGTGTACTGTGTGATCAATGACAGTATATGTTTGAATCATTTATCATGTATAAAAAAACATATTTGCTTGAGCATAGAAAAGCGTGTTCGCTTGAGCATAGAAAAGCGTGTTCACTTGAGCATAGAAAAACATGGAGCATTGTGTTCGCTTAACATGGAGCATCATGGTCCTTGTACTCATTGAGCATATTTAATGTACACATTATTCATAAGCATATTCAGCATTTATACTTTGGTGATATAGTATTATTGTGATATAATATGATTGTAGTATTACCATTGTGTTTGCTATTATATTGCAAATTTATGGGATTATTTATCTATTAAATGACATGAATATATCTGCTGACTTTATATTAATCTATGGATTGTATGTATGGAACGACATTGTTGTTCGTATCATTTCTTTGCTGCCATGTTGGTATGCGATTTAGGGGATCTCACCTCTTTGCTATTTTATTTTGTCTATTTCTATTTTATGCCTACGTCTATAAAGACTGTAATGGCAGCAAGGAGGAATCAGCTAGATTTCTTTAGACTACAATTTCTTGAAGACGCTGCTGCTTGGCGTGTTTATTGGGACACAGGGCACATAGAGTATTGTGGTGACATTACTCTATCAGTAAGTAGGACTCGCCATGGGATCGTTACTTCATTTTATACGGTTGCTTATGTAGAGGTTATTTTTCCTATTAGGGAGTTGTGGAAAGAATTTCACTATACTCCTAGAGAGAACTTCGATATATCTTTGGGTCTAATTTCTATCTGTCGAGACATTCTCAGCTAGGGAATTTGTCTTCTAACAAGGGCTCATATCTTAGGTGTTATGTTTTTGGGTATGTAAAGATAATGAATGGATAGCTGTAGTAAACTCTGTTTATATGAAAAGTATATTTATTCAGTTTTTATATTTTGAGTTACTTTAATTTGATCAATTAATGTTTTCTGCGAAAAAAAAATTTTGAAACCCGTATTTAATGAGATTAAATATTTTATAGCCTGGGAAATTAATTAATTATAAGGAGTTAGTTTGAAGTGTGATACCCTTCGGAGGGGGTGTTACAGAAGGAGCAAGAGTAGCAAAAAAACTTCTCAAGATTTTTTTGATGTCTTCAAGAAATTATAAATAAATATCCCTTTTACAAAAGCCTTGGAGCAAATTGCTTCCTATGCCAAGTTCATGAAAGATCTCCTATCAAAGAAGAGGGAGATAAAAGAAAATGAGACAATAGTGTTGAATGAAGAGTGTAGTGTCATCATCCAAAAGAAACTGCCACCCAAAATTGAAAGTTCCTGGTAGCTTCAATATTCCTTGTACTATTAGGAAGTTAACTATTGAGAAGGCATTATGTGACCTTGGTGCTAGTATAAACTTGATGTCGTTGTCAATCTCCAGGAAGCTTGGCATTGGGGAAGTCAAGTCAACTATGATATTTCTTCAACTTTGCAAATCGAACTATTAGATACACATATGGTATTGTGGAGGATGTGCTATTAAAAGTAGATAAATTTATTTTTCTGAACAACTTTGTAGTGTTAGATATGGAAGAAGACACTGACATCCCTCTTATTCTTGAAAGCCCATTTTTGGTAACCTCAGAAGCTTTAATTGATGTACCTAGATGTGAACTCATCTTGAGAGTGAATGGAGACTATGTGACAATCAATGTCTTCGGGGATGCTAAATATTCCCCAATGTCAAATCTCTATGCCCCTGTCAATTTCACTCAAGCTAAGAATCATGAAGCTTTGGCTATCAAAGATCCGCTACCATTATACAATATTGATGTTGACCCTCCTAAGACTCAAGTTGTTGCAAAAGAGAAGGGCCTTCTCAGGGAGCATGGTCTACAAGCAACATTCGGGGCACAACATGGTCCTAGAAGCACACCTAAGGACATTTGTCATGATAGGGCTTAATACTTTGACAAAGAAAAGGAGATATCACCTTTCCTTCAATTAAAACCACCATGGCCTAATGGAATCTCTCATGCCAAGGCTCATTTAGGACAACCAATACCAATTGGAGTTCAAAATGTCTTTGAAGGCATTTCTAAGGTCATTGACCAAAGATCGAAGCATCACTTTGAAAAAAAGAAGGAGTTATCTTATTTCTTCTACTTTTAGCGACCTTGATCAACTTGAACAAAGGGCAAAGTCGAGTTAATGACGATAAACAAGCACTTTTTAGGAGACAACTCAAGTTTCTTTTCCTTTTTATTTTATATTAATGCATTGCTTTTAAATTATGTTAGTTATTTAGTTTGGCTATTTGTTTTGTCTTTTTTATTAGTGGTTTTTAGTTTCCCTTCCCCTTTCAAATTTGATTTGGTTGCTTAATGGGTTATTTGATGGAAAATTAGTTTGTCAATAATAGAGTTAGTTTGTTAGAGTTGTATTCCTATCAAAAACTAAGCACTCAGTCGTTCAAAACCCTTGCTCTCTGCTACTCATTGATTAGGCACTAAAAAAACTGAGCGCTTAAGCACTCAGTACCCTTACTCTCAGCCAGCCAGTGATTAAGCGGTGAGAAAGTCACTGTTTAAGCACTCAACACCAGAAGCGCACACCCCATTATGCCATCTAGCGATTAAGCGGTGAAAAAGTCATCGCTTAAGCGTGCGGCCTTAGCACAGCAGATTTAAGTGGGTTTTCTAACCCATTTTCTCATCTTTTCCCCAAATCTCTCTCTTAAAACCCTATCTTTCTCTCCCACCTTCAACCCAAATCCTTCTCAATCACTCTCCATCCACCCAAACACCAACCTAAACTCATTCCCACATCAAAACCGCACCTAACCCCCATCTTCATCCCCTCTAATTCGTGCGAAAACTCCATTGAAGCACCCATTAGAGAGCTAGGGTGCAAATTTTGGGGAAAACATGGAAACTCTCATTTGGTGCTCACTCAACCCTCATTCTTCCTTGATTTAGGTAAATACTTCAAGTCCTACTTGTCTAAGGTTAGGATTTCACTTTAGAAATTGTTAAATACCTATTTGGAGATTTTTAGAATTTTGGGTATTTTGGATTTTCTGAAGTTTGTTGAGTTCTAGAGGTTTAGTGACTTATTTTTTAAGATAAACTTGGAAAAATGCTCACTATGAGTTTGATGGTTGTTGTGAATACAATTTTTGTACTTAATTTGTTAAGTTTCCTTGCAACTTTGAAATGCATGTGAGATATCTGAGGAATGTTTTGAATTATTGATGGGTTGATATTGTTGATGCATTGATTTTGATGAGTAGACTTTGTTATGAATACCTAGACTTCTCAGGATCTCTAAGGTGTTAATTTTAAAAATGTTTTGATGGGTTGAGTTGTTATTGTAAATTCCTAGCCTTTATTGTGAATGCCTAGATTTTGTCTTGGCAATTTGTCTGCATATTTGATGAGTGGATATTATCCTTGTGTTTCAAATTGAAGAGTTGACTTTGAATTTGATCACATTATGAATTGTTGTCTTTCCTTTTATGCTCAAATTCTTACTCATAATGTACTATTTTGGATATGATAAATTGAGCAAAGATCCACTGGTTGTTTCTTCTTTTATGCAGAAATATCTATTTTCAATGGCTCCCAACACAAAAAGAAAGGACACAGGAGGGTCTAGTTCTAGAAGCACTGCTTTGGATGAACACCACTTCTGCTCTCCTAAACATGAAGAGAGATACAGAAATGTAGTAGGAAAGAAGAGCACAACCAAAGAAAGGGGGATTGACCTGCAGGGCGAGAGGTATCACCCCATTATTAATGAAATCATGAAGAAAAGATGGGAAAGATTCTATGCCCTACCTCAACTAAGCCGCCCTACATTGGTCAAGGAATTCTACACAAACAACTTTGTGAAGAAGAAGAAAAAAGGAATTTCATTAACATATGTTAAACAATTCATGACCTATATGAGAGGTCATGAGTTATGGTTCAGTAAAGATGAATTAAACAACCTGCTTGGCACATGAGGTGATATCCAATGAGCTGGATTTTGTGGCTACGCCAGGTTAATGAACTAAGAGTTAGACCAAGAAGGAGTGCTTCAAGAGCTTTGCAAAAGAAAGTACTGCTTGGGAGTCTAACGTCAATGATGCACCCAAGCATCTAAAAAAGAGCGAATTGAAGCCAATTCCTAAAGCCTGGTGTACCTTTGTGCAAGCCACCCTACTTCCTTGCTCGCACACCCACGAGGTAACAGTAAATATGGCTCTTCTCATCTTTGCAATTGTGACTGGTGTGCCAGTGAATATGGGTGAAGTAATCGCATCTCACATTCATGAGTTAGCTCATAGTGACGTTACAAAGTTAGCTTACCCCTCTATCATCACAAAATTATGCTTGAAAGAAAATATTTCGCTTGAAAATGATGTGGAGCAAAGACCAGCCCTGTCGGTGGACTCTTCCATGCTTGAGGCATACTTCAAATAGGACACTGTGCCAATCCAACATCCTCCCCCACCAGCTCCTATAAGACAGAGGAGGTAGCATCGACTAGTCAAAGAAAGGTTGACTAGGGGTCGAAAGAGAAGTGCGAGAATGCAGAAGGATGTTAACCCACATTTCCCATTGCATAGTTGGAATGGAAGGAATGATACGCAACCTAACTTCTCAACTAAACTTGGATCCTAACGAGCTTAGAGGCCTTCCTATCTACGTTCCTGAGGAAGAACAAGAGGAGGAAGATGATGATGATGAGGAGCACGATGATGATGAGGAACAGGATGATTAGACTGCCAAACAATGAGCTTTTCTTTGCCCTTCACTTTTATTTTATTGTTTTTACTCTCTTTTTGTTAATTGTTTATATTTTGCTTGTACAGTGAGGGTACTATTTCTTTTAAGTTTAGAAGAGTAGGTTTTTTATTTTTATTTTTATTTTTATTTTTCTTATTTTCTGCTATCTGCTGGTATTTTGTTTTGAGGCGCATTGTTGAAACTGAGCATACTAGTGTGTTGAATTGAATATCTAATGATTGCATGAACTGTGGATTAATCTCTTTTCTTGGGAAATCACATGAGAATTCAGGAGTTGTATATTATCTCTATTGCTACAATTATGTATGGATGCATCTCCCATCTTTATGTTTGATATACCTTGAAATATGAATGCATGTTAAGCTTAGAGAAAGTTTATGGAAATACATGTGTGTGGATCACTTGCATCTAGAAGTTGTTTAGATTCTTTCTTGAGGCGAAATCCTAGACAATGTATGATCAAGGAAATGATAAAGGCATTCTTTGGACCGTTTGGGCGTTTCAAGTCAATCTTTGAATAACATTATATCCCTAGGTCCCCTTTTGTAGCCTCATATGTGTTTGGCATTTATTTCTTTTCTTTACCTATATTTTCCCTTCCCATACCCCTTTAAAAAAAAATCCCCTCTCACATGTTCCCTTTGTTGAGTGCATATCATGTCTTGTTTTATTTTTTAAGCTAACTAATTAGTTATCTTTGTGCATGAAGTATTAAATGAGCTAAGAAAAAAAAGTGATAAAGAATGGAAGGAAATAAAATGAAAAGTATTTCATGAAAAAAAATTTAAAAAAATAATTGATTCTTGTGCTCTATTTTGCACTCGCTTAATATTTTGTACCTTGAATTATGAAATTTGCATGATTTTGTATCTCAACTTTTGATTTCTTTATCCTACCCCTTCTTTCTCAACCCCCATCCTTGGCCTTACATTACAAGCTTAAAAAGGTCATTTTGATCCTTAGTTATATTTTGTTTACATTAATGGAGAAAGAGATGAAAAACAACCCTATAGATGCTAGTTTGATGTGTATTTGTAATTTTATAAACCTATCCGAGCTTGTACTTCATGAATAGGAATTGATCTTACATTCATATCTATGGGAAGTCATTTATGCATGAAAGTTGCATGTGAGAGTCAATATAACAATTAGATTGTACATGTATGATACCTTGAAATGAGGTTGTGAAGTAGTTTTTGAGGATATGAATGATATTTAATAACCAATATGCCCTGTTTGAGTTTGCATTTTTTTTTTTTTGCGTTTTTAGTTGTTTAGGTTTTAATGTTCTTGTCTTGTTTTGAATTCTTTATTTTGTTTTGCTTGAGGACAAGAAAAATCTTAAGTTTCGGAGAATGGTGAACTTGTAAAAAAATCATGTTTTTCCATTGCAAAAATCTTGATTTTCATCTTCTAATTCCAACCCTTTTGATTGAGCTTTATTATCGAAATTTTATCATACTTTTGATATTTTAAACTTGGTTTTCATTACGTATTTTATTTGTTTTCTTAGGTGGTTACACAAGGAAGAAGACGGGATGCTTGAACAAGGAGCAAATAGCAAAAAGGAAATCGTTGTTGTTGGGCTCTTAAGCGCCCAACTTTCCACCACTTAATCGGTGGCTCACAGAAAATGATGTGTTATGTGACTAAGCGCCCAAAAATTGAGGGCTTAAGTGCTCAGTACGTGTTCTAATGCATCTTTTTTTCTATAAATAGGAAGAATGATATTTTTGGGCAGAGATTTAGAGAGAGAAACGGAAGCACAAACCTTATTTAGACGTGGGAGCATCTAGGCTTGAAGATTAGGAATTTTCTTCAGTCTTTTCACCTATCTTCCATGAAGTTTATTGGAATTTCATCTTTGTTTTCTTTCTTCTCATGTGTAGCTAAACTTCTCTAGTTAGGGTGACGATGAATCTTATTCTTGGATGATGTAAATTCATTTTTTTGTTTAATCTAAGTTTCTATTTCATGATTTACGTGTTTATCTCTTCTTTTAATGCTTGTCTTGATTTGGCCATTCTTGGAATGATTTTAGGGTTTATGAATGATTTAGAAAAATTGTGCACGAATCTAGAACTTCTGATAAACACCTCAATTTCTACAATTTCTAGGAATATACATTGTAGGTTGTGTGATATTGCTCTTTATTCTCTAGTTTTTGATAAAACATTCTCTATTTAGGGTCATACTAAGGGAATGGTTAACTTAAAGTAATGTGAAGATGATTAATATACCAAGGGATTGAATATTGATTAATTTTGAGAATTCAACCATGAATCATAGAATAGAACTTGATTAATCTTTGAATTTGCATCAAAAGATATCAAGTGAAATCTGAACCCTAACACTTTAATATTATTATCTTTTATCCTTTCTCTAATTGAATAAATTTACTTTTGTTAATTTTGAATACTTTCTTGTTAGTATTTTTAAATTTAGAATTTTTTATGTTAATGTTATTTACAATCCTATTAAACCTCAATTTTTGATAGTTTAAATAGTATTAATTTGATGAATTTAGTACTTGACAACATAATCTCTATAGGATGATACTTTTTCTCATCATTTTCTTACTTTTACGATTTTGTACGCTTGTCAATTAAGCAACACACTACATGTTAAGCTAAAAACTTTGATTGCTAATTGCTATAGATTTGGATTAGAACTTCCATAGGAAGCCCAACATTCAGCTGCATGGTTAATTATTTTTATCATTAATAAAGTCACCAGTAATCACACAACTGACTAAAGTTATATTAGAAACAAAGTAAAGAAAGATAATTTTGAATTTATGTAGTTGGAGCTCGTGTTTCTTGTTCTAATTGCTAATAAAACATCAAACAGTCCCTCGGCTTTTTTATAAGTGGACAACTCATCCATGACATTTTCTTGCACAACATCATTTTTAACCATCGTACTAATACATTAATGAGTCTTCTTGTAACTTCTTTATCAAACTCCATGGTTGGATTGTCATAAAAAGAAATTTTGAATTTAAAAAATGTCTATCCACATGTAAATCTTGGTGAAGTTGACAATTCCACCTTTCATCAATGATATGAAATATGTCCTGATACTTTTCCTTATTCTTATTGAATGCTTTCTAAATTTCCTCCTTTGCTCTTTCCATAGCTTCATAGATGTAACCCATGTCTAGTTTTTTTCTCATTATCCACAAGCCTAAGAACTTGAACAACTGGTCCCATAACCTCAAGTATGTAAATAACATTATTCCAAAATGATGTCACAAAAATAGTTTCTACTACACGTTTCCCTTTCACTTCTTTTGCCCACTTGCTTGAAACCCATTTCTCTGACGTGAACATAGCCTTTGGTGAATTTTTTTTGTTGGTGAATGGATTTCCCAGTAAGATAAGAGGTGTAGAATCCTGTTTTTCTAGGCCTAATCTATTGGGTTGTGCCTTTGTGATTGGATTTGGACTAAGCCCATTTGAAAAATTGAAAACGAAAAAAAAAAGATGGTGTGTGCTCGTGACAAGGGCTGAAGTAATGACCTTTAAATATAGCAATTGCTTCTTGGTTTTGCAGGTGCGTCGCAAGAGTAAAAAACAGAGAGTTTGATGCTTTCATTTTTTTGTGTGTAGCTGCGACGTGAGTGAAAAAAAATGAGAAATTTGTTGATTTGAGGAGAAAAATTGTAAGTCACTATATGTGGTGTTGTGTGAGATAAAAGATTTGTGAGTGTTTACACTTTTGCTTGAGTGTTTGTTTAGATGGAGAAAAAGCTTGTGAGTGATATTTCAATATTGATAATTATAATTGTTGTTTGAATCTAGTGGATTGATTTGTGAAGTCGTCAACGTAGGCAGTGAAGGTCGAACCACATTAAATTTCTTCTGTTGTTGTGCTTGTTTATTTGCTTATTTTCTTGTGGGTAGGGTATTTTTCCCAACAACTCAACAACTGGTATCAGAGCGGGTTCTGATCCCGCTTTTGGTGTTTCTATTTTTTTATGGCGAAGATGCAAGGTTTAGGAAGCAGCAAATTTGAGGTGGAGCTCTTTGATGGCAACCGAAATTTTAGCCTCAGTGGCAAATGATACTGATTAAAGCTCTAAATGGAAAGGAAAAGAAGTCTAAAAAGATGAGATAATGGGAAGAGTTGGAGATGAAGGCGGTTAGTACGATTCGATTATGTCTTGCACCTGAGGTAAAATATAATGTTTTGAATGAAACTTCTCATTGTTGAATTATGGAAGAAATTAGAGAATATGTATATGTCTAAATCTCTCACAAATCGTTTGTTTTTAAAGAAAGAATTGTATCAATTGAAGATGGGTCTTGATGTAGACATTAGAGATCACTTGAATTATTTTACAAAGTTGATTACACAATTATCTAGCATTGGTGTGAAAGTTGATGATGAGGATAAAGCTTTGTTGTTGTTGTCATCTCTTCCAAACAACTTATGAGAGTTTAGTCACTACATTGCTAGTTTTGAAGGTAGATGATGTGATTGTCGTATATTGAGAATGAAAAATTTAAAAAAAATGAAGAGGTATTTTTGATTTAGAGATCATGAGAAAAAGTGTGTCTCGTGACAAAGTCTGGTAGGTATAATTCAAGATGGTGTATGTGATTAGATAAAAACAGTGCTATTATTGTGAGATAGGTCATATTAAATTTTATTGAGTGTTTGTTTAGATGGAGAAAAAGTAAAGGAAAAAGAAAGTCTAAAAATGTTGATATTTCAATGCAAGAATTGGTTATGAAAATGAGTTATTAATGGTGAAGAAGACAATTTGCCTATGGTGATTGTTGATTTTAGATTTTGCTTGTTCTAATCATATTTGTTCAAGGAAGGAATAGTTTGACACATATAATGTAGGTGGTGATGAAGTAGTGAAATTGGCTAATGGTAATTGCTTGAATATTGATGGAAAATGTATTGTGAAAATTAAGATGCATAATGGTCTTGTGAAAACACTTAGTGATGTGAGACATGTTTCTTGGAAGGAATTTGATTTGTTGGGTGACTTGATGCATTGGGATTTATATGGATTTGAGTTTATTTTAGAGGCTCCATATGGTAATAATGAAAGGTAAGAAGATTTATAGTAATTTGTATAAATTGATGGGAGATACTTTGATAAGAAAAGGTCATGGTGGAGCATGTAGCAATGTGAAGAAAGTGGAGCGTGTGTATATGTCAAAGAAGAAAGTAACATTTCCAGATATTTTGATAAAGCCTACGGCACTTGCTATTGTGATTGTAATTTTTTAATCACAAGGCAAGGTGCAAGTTGTGCCTTTGTGATTGGATTTGGGCTAAGCCCATTCGAAAAGTTGAAAACGAAAAAAAAGGAAGATGGTGTGTGCACGTGACAGGGCAAGTAATGACCTTTAAATATAGCAATTGCTTCTTGGTTTTGCAGGTGCACCATAAGAGTAAAAAATAGAGAGTTTGATGCTTTCATTTTTTTTTTGTGCAGCTGCGACGTGAATGAAAAAAAAATGAGAGATTTGTTGATTTGAGGAGAAAAATTGTAAGTCACTATATGTGGTGCTGTGTGAGATAAAAGATTTGTGAGTGTTTACACTTTTGCTTGAGTGTTTGTTTAGATGGAGAAAAAGTTTGTGAGTGATATTTCAATATTGGTGATTGTAATTGTTGTTTGAATCTAGTGGAATGATTTGTGAAGTCGTGGACGTAGGCAATGAAGGCCGAATCACGTTAAATTTCTTATGTTGTTGTGCTTGTTTATTTGCTTATTTTCTTGTGGGTGTGGGATTTTTCCCAACAACTCAACAACTGGTATCAGAGCGGGTTCCGATCCCGCTTTTGGTGTTTCTATTTTTTTTATGGCGAAGATGCAAAGGGAGCTCTTTGAAAAAGAAAAATCTTGTAAAGGGTATTTTAGTACAACAGGGACTGATTAAAGCTCTAAATGGAAAGAAAAAGAAGCCTGAAAAGATGACAGATGAAGAATAGGAAGAGCTAGAGATGAAGGCAGTTAGTACGATTCGACTATGTCTGGCACCTGAGGTAAAATACAATGTTTTGAATGAAACTTCTGCTGTTGAATTATGGAAGAAATTAGAGAATATGTATATGTCTAAATCTCTCACAAATCGTTTGTTTTTAAAGAAAGAATTGTATCAATTGAAGATGGGTGATGATGTAGACATTAGAGATCACTTGAATTATTTTACAAAGTTGATTACACAATTATCTAGCATTGTTGTGAAAGTTGATGATGAGCATAAAGCTTTGTTGTTGTTGTCATCTCTTCCAAACACTTATGAGAGTTTAGTCACTACAATATTGCTAGTTGGAAAAGAGACATTGAAGGTAGATGATGTGACTGTCGTATTATTGGAGAATGAAAAATTTAAAAAGCCAGGTGTTCAGTCTGAAGGAGGTATTTTGGTTGCTAGATCTGATCGTGGTAGGAGTATGTCTCGTGATAATTTTTCTAGTAGGGATAATTCAAGATCAAGTTCTATGCCAATGCCGGATTATAGAGAAAAATAGTGTTATTATTGTCATGAGATGGGTCATATTAAATTTTATTACAGGAAGCTGAAAGTAGACATGGAAGAATTTGAAAAGAGTAAAGGAAAAGAAAAATCTGAAAATGTTACAGTTGTTGTGCAAGAACCTTTGGGTTATGAAAATGAGTTATTAATGGTTGAAGAAGACAATTGTGACTATGATGATTGTTGGGTTTTAGATTCTGCTTGTTCTAATCATAATTGTTCAAGGAAGGAATGGTTTGACACATATAATGTAGGTGGTGATGAAGTAGTGAAATTGGCTAATGGTAATTGCTTGAATATTGATGGAAAATGTATTGTGAAAATTAAGATGCATAATAGTCTTGTGAAAACACTTGGTGATGTGAGACATGTGCCCACACTTGGAAGGAATTTGATTTCCTTGGGTAGACTTGATGCATTGGGATATGGATATTCTGCAAGGGGTGAAGTTATGCAAGTTTGTAGAGGCTCCATGATAATAATGAAAGGTAAGAAGATTGATAGTAATTTGCATAAATTGATGGGAGATACTTTGATAAGAAAAGGTCATAGTGGAGCATGTAGTAATATGAAGAAAGTGGAGCGTGTGTATATGCCAAAGAAGAAAGTAACATTTGTAGATATTTTGATAAAGCCTACTGGCACTTGCTATTGACACTTGTAATTTGTTCTAATCACAAGGCAATGTGGAGATTTATTGGGTTGTGCCTTTGTTCTAGAACTATGCCCATTTGAAAAGTTGAAAATGAAAAAAAAAAAAAAAGATGGTGTGTGCACGTGACAAGGGCTGAAGTAATGACCTTTAAATATAGCAATTGCTTCTTGGTTTTGCAGGTGCGCCGCAAGAGTAAAAAATAGAGAGTTTGATGCTTTCGTTTTTTTTTTTTTTTGTGTGTGTGTAGCTGCGACGTGAGTGAAAAAAAATGAGAAATTTGTTGATTTGAGGAGAAAAATTGTAAGTCACTATATGTGGTGTTGTGTGAGATAAAAGATTTGTGAGTGTTTACACTTTTGCTTGAGTGTTTGTTTAGATGGAGAAAAAGTTTGTGAGTGATATTTCAATATTGATGATTGTAATTGTTGTTTGAATCTAGTGGATTGATTTGTGAAGTCGTGGACGTAGGCAGTGAAGGCCGAATCACGTTAAATTTCTTATGTTGTTGTGCTTATTTATTTGCTTATTTTCTTGTGGGTGGGGGATTTTTCCCAACATAATCAGCCCCCTTTGCTTTGTGAAGTCCTTTATCATGTTTAAAACTCCAACATGGTTATATAGCCAGACAAGTTGATTGTCCTCTCTATGGTCCTCGTCACTGTAAGTATCTTACCTATATCTTCTAGTATAAGATCCAAAAAATGTGTTGCACATGGTCTCCAATACAAATCAGGTCTCTTTGCTTCTAACAACTTCCCAGCCACTTTAAAATTGGAACCATTGTTAGTAAAATTTTGCACTTAATTATCTTCTCCAACATATTCCACAAACTCATCAAGTTTAAAGAGCTTCTCCACAATTTTCACAGTTGATGATGCATTCATAAATCGTATGGACATAGTTCTAGTAAAGCAGTTAACCAAGAAATTTATCAAACTTCTATTTGTTTTGCTGGTCCACACATCAGACATGATAGAGCATCCATGCTTCACCCATAAATCTCTATGATTTTTCAACAAATCAATTGTATGATTAACTTCTTTCTTTAAAATTGGCACTCTCAACTCATGGTTAGGAGGCTTCATATTAGGACCATATAGCCCAATAGCTTCAGTCATCCATTTAAAAGAATCTATACGAGAAACATTGAATGGAATACCTGCTTGGTAAAAGAACCTACCAATATACTGACACGCCATATCCCTTTTCTACTTGTCATATGCATCATTGATGTTTCCCTTTCTTTCTCATTTGAACTACTGTTTTAGGTTTACAGTACACAAAAGCATCTATTGCACCTTTTAGCTTTGGCTTCTTTGACATCAAATTCTTGCTACCCTTTATTTGCAAATCTCTTTTGCCACTTGGATTCGATGTGTGCTCCTGCTTATCGTGTATCTCAATCTCAACTCAATTGCCCAACCAAGTCTTCAAAATTTGGTGGTTTATCATGGTTAGCTTTACTATTCTTTTTTTCATCCTTATATTCCTTCAACTCTGCCCTAACTTCGAAAGGACAATTCAAGTAGATTGCAGGAACTTTATAACCCCCAGCTTGATGCATTTTAGTTCTGTAAGTCCCACCTTTAGTCACCTTTGAACAAAAGACACAAGTTACACTATTAGTGTCTTTAGGATCTTATAAATAATTGTACTTTCCTTTCTCTTGTTTGTAGTAGAAGTTGTTGTTGCAGAAGTTGAAGCACCCTCTACAATGTTGCTTGTGGTTGCCATTTGGACTGTTAAAGTTTTTTAAAAAAAAAAACAAGTATTAACAAACTAAAAGCAGAGTGAATGTCGCAGAACTTTGTATACAAAAGAAAAAAAAAAGATAGAGCATAACAAAACATAATAAAATTAATATAATATTGAGATATTATGGTACATGAATTGTTTAATAAGTAAGAAGAAGAGAATAGTAAACAAAATAAAAAAATTAGAATATAAGAAAATAGCATGTTCGAAACCAAAAAAGACAAAAAATAGAGCACCTTTGTCGGTGGTCCAAGCTACAAAATCAAATAAAAGAAGACAAAGTTTTGACTTTTAAATTATTAATGTCATAGAACTACCGAAGCTAACAAATAAATAATTGAAAGGTACTTATGCTTTGCAGTGGATGACTTTTGGTCAAGTGGTGGATCACTTTCTTCCTCCTTTCACCTCTGTTTCCCGTAACTCTCTAGTGATGACTATGATTGACTCCTTGGCTGCACCCTTTTTATATTAAAACCTAGTTTTTCACGGGTTAGGGCAGCTGGGCTTAACACTAATTCCTTAATCCCTGTCAAAAAAAACAAAAGAATTCCCTAATTATTAGTAAGGCGTTTGCCTGGAGCGCCTCTTCCACAAGGTGAAAGCGCCATTAAGGCGCAAAAGGCACATGCCTAATTGAAAGCGATAGCACCTAACCCAGTAAACCGCTTGCTTTTTAGCGCCTTTGACTACACTATTGCCTATATATATACACTATGGGATGTTTCTGACAACTAGGGTTAGAAATGTGTTGGGTTGAGTTAGTTTAGGCTTTCTAAATATGTTTAGGTCTATTTTATAATATATTAGTTTGAGTTTAACTTATTATTTGTTATAATTTTTTTTATAATTTGACTTAATTTATTTATAAAAGTATAGAAGTCTGATTAGGTTCAAAAACTTATTTAAAAAATTATATTATATGAAGATTTTCATAGATTAATAAATTCAAATTTTTTAATTTTTAAATAAGTATAATTCTTGACAAAATTATTATATTTTATATAAAATAAATATATTATATTAAATATAATTAATAAATTATGTAAATATTATAAGTTTTTAATTATATATATAAATATTAAATAAATAAGTCAATCGACCTAATAGATTATAAGCTTTTTAAAAGCTCAAGTCTTAATCTATGTAGTTAAATAGACTTTTCAAAATGATAAAACTTATGTTCATTTTTTTATGTCCATTATATTCATTCACTAATCAAGTTATGACATGTATTTATTAATTTTTTTTGTCTTACTTTTTTTAAATACATATTATATATCATAATTTGATTAATGAAATAAATGTAATAATTATAAAAAAATGAACTTAAAGTTTGTTCTTTCAAAAACCTAAATTTACTTTGTTTACTAAATAAGTCAAACTATGTAGGTTAAAAATAAGTTAGGGTCATAAACTTTTAATGGACCATCTAACTTATTTCTACCCTTACTGACAAGCAGATGGATTATGTGATGAAATTCAGAGTATAATCAATAAATTATGGTGGTGTAAGGATGCGAACTCACCTAGCAATCATTGGGTCGGTTGTAGGAAGATGTGTAAATCAAAACAGGAGGGGGGGCTCAGATTCAAGGATTTACGGGCAATGAACTTGGCTCTTATACAAAACAAAGCTGGAGATTAGTGGTGAACCACCAATCTTTGTTGTACAAAATTTATAGAGGCAGGTGTTTTCCTTATTCCGTATTATTCTAAATGCTCAGAAGGGTAGTAACCCATCTTGGGCAAGGCAAAGCTTATTGCATGGGAGGGAAGTTCTTAAACAAGGCGCTAGATAGGAGGTGGGCAGTGAATCATTGCTGGAGATGCATGGTTCCTCATATGGCTACCTATTGAGCCTTACTTTGCTATTCAAGGCCCGTGTTGTTATCTTCATGCACCTGAGTTAGTATTGCACCTAATGGATGCTTAACTTCGTATGTGGAAACTGGAAGAAGTCTACAGGTATTTTGATGGAGAACTTGCGGAAGCTATCCTTCGCTCTCCTATTTGTGTAGGTCAAGATTGAATCAAATGGCATTATCACTCATTTGGCAAGTATATAGTACAATCATGCTACAAAATTGCTTTATAGATGATTCATCATCGGGATCCCCCGGTTGATCATAGTATGATTCCTTGCAGGAAATTTTGGAGTATAAAAATACCACCCACAGTTAGTTATTTCCTAAGGAGACTACTGCATGGTGATCTGGCTGTTTAAACAAATCTTCAATATAGAGGAATCACTTCTGCCATGGTTTCAAATTGCGATTTTGATAGTCTCTACAATCATATCGTGACTGCAATTACGGTCACATCGATCGTATTTTTCCACAATAATCTACAATAGTAATAAACGTAGCATAATCACAACAACAACTAAAATTACAATTTAAAACTATGACTGCTGCCTTAAGGAACTGTCCTTGGTGTGATCAAGTGCTTGAAACCAAGACACATCTCTTCCTCCACTGCCCTTTTGCTACTGTTGTATGGGAACAGATGCCACTAATTTTCTCTGCATCTAATTCATCCTACAACATTCACTCATGGATGAGAAGGTGGCTTAGATGTTACAAGAAGGGTAGCCCAGGTCGGTCTGGATATTATGGTAGCTTTGGAAGACAAGGAATGCCAAGCCTCCCTGTTCTCAACAACTCACCATTTTGAAAATGTTCAGCATTGCCCAAGAGAGGTTGTAGGAGTTCATAACCGCCTTGTGTAACTAGGCTGGATGTTTCATGTTTGTGTCTTGATTAGATGATCAGTTTTGGCTTTTAGTCGTTTTTGTAACTTGCTTTCCTTTCATTATTCTTAATGATATTTTATCTTTGGAAAAAAAAAATTACCTATTAAAGTCATTACCAATATTGTAAACAAAAACCACGTAAAAAAAATATTATAAAAAAAAACACCAGTCAAGGAAATATATCTATACAAATATATAATGACGTTACTAAATTTGGTGTCCAACTTTTAGTTTCCTTAAAATGTTGCTATTTACTTAATCAAACACAAATGAAAGACAATGGTATAAAGGTAATCTAACTCTTTACCCACGTTCCCCCATCAAACCCACTTATCCCTCACAAACATATAACTTCCTGCTACCGCTATAGGCGGTTACTAACCCAACAAATCTCTCAAAATTAAAGGAAGAAAAGATGATATAGTGTTGGATTACTATAAAAATCATTAAATAATATATAAATACAATATTTTGTTTGTGATCTATTAAGTTAACATGAAATGAATAATTTTATATGAATGCATTTAAAAATAAAAAATGTCGATTAATAAGCACGATTCGCTAGTATATTATAAACAAAAACGCTAAATCGTATAAATTTCTTTTCGTAGAATGATGCAAGAAAACACAATCCTGCGGTAATGTCTTGAGTTTTGTGCGGCCGTTATTTTTCTATTACAAAATAGGGATCAACAAAGTTACAACATCGACTCTTTTCCGCATCATTCTGATTCATCCTCCTTCTGATTCTTTCATTCAAGTGGTGGCTGCTACTGGAACCTTTTCGTTAGGGGCTTTCAGGAATAATTGTTGGCAATAATTACCAATAGTTAGTATTGTCAATATGAGCTATAGCTCAACCCACTAAGCCTCATTTTAAAACTTTTTTTTTATGCCCACTATGTGATGAGAATTTTTTTAGGTCTAACCCATTAAATCTATTAATTTAGTAAGTCAAGATAGGGTTGACTCACAAAATCCCCTGACTCACATCTCACTCAATCAAAAAATATTAATCCCAAATCATAAAATCCAATCCATCTTTACACTCGCTATCATCGACTGCTGATGCATCCACCTTCGCACCTTAGTCTGTCAGCCCTCCACCGGTGCATCCAAGTCGCTGACGGCTCCACAACGCAGTTGCAAATCGTGGTGTGGAGCCGTCAGCGACGTGCATGCGCTGGTGGAGGGCTGACAGACTAAGGTGCGAAGGTGGATGCCAACGTCGGCTAGTCAACGACGGCAAGTGTGAAGGTGGATTGGATTTTGTGATTTGGGATTAAGGTTAATTTTTTGATTGAGTGAGATGTGAGTCAGGGGACTTTGTGAGTCAGCCCCATCTTGACCCACTAAATTAGTGGATTTAATGGCTTATGGTGGACTTTAAAAAATGGGTTAAAATGGGGTTTAAGTGGGCTGTACCTTGGGCTATAATCCATATTGACAGTACTAGTTGTAAACTTGTAATGATGGTTGCTGAAAATGATGACCACTAGGGCTGCACACGGGTCAGGGTGGACCTGATCACCTGAACAACCTGACCCGACCCAATATAAAATATCCGGGTTGGTTCGAGTCATCGGGTCAGTTCGGGTAAAACTCAAAAAACTCGTCCACTAATTAGTTCGGGTGACGAGTTCAGTAAACTAACCTGATGACCCAACCCGATGACCGGACCACCAGAGTAAAATGACGTCGTTTTGCCTAAATATTACCTTCGTTTCAGCGTAGCTCAGTTTCTCAATTTCTCTTCCTTCCTTTCTCAGTTTCTCTACAAATTCCCAAATTGAAACCCTCTCCCTAACCCTTAGCACCACCTCTGCCACTGCTTAATCTCACTCCTTCTCTCACTAGATTTCCTCTCTCACTCAACAAATCATAAATACCACTCATAAAATACTGGGCTCCCACACTGATGAGGGAGGAAACTACCCTACTAATGTTCAGCTACGTTGCTAACCACGAAGCACCATGCCGACCAGTCGTCGCCATTTTTTCTAGCAGCTACGAGCTCGCATTCCAGATCGTGGGTCTTTGCTTGGCATGCTCCTCGAGCTCAGATCCGACATCGTCAAGCTCAGATCTCAGGCCCCACATCCTTCCCAACAACGTTAAGCTCAGATCTTGCAACGTCAAACTCAGATCCGACAACGTCAAGCTTGGATCTCAAGTCCAACACCAATTCTGCTGACCCCGAGCTCAGATCTCAACTCCTCCATTTTTTCGGTGTCCTCAAGCTCAGATCGCATATCCTCCATTTTCTTTGATATCCCCCAGCTCATCAACAATGGCGGAGACAATCCCAACAATCTGAAACATGGAAATGATATGCTAGACTTCATTTTGGGTTACATAACTTCTGATTGGGGAGGCATGAGATATATGAAACACTAACCCCCTACCCTTGTTTTAAGACTACCCAACCCAATCAATCTGAAAAAGGCATTAGAATCTGTCTAAAAATTTTGAACAACCCGACCACTTAACCTGAACCAATTCAATTGTAATCGGGTTAGTTCGGTTCGGGTTATTTGGGGAAAAATTTCAAACCCGACCTAATCCAACCTGACCTCAACTAATTAGTTTAAATTTTTATTTCCCCTAAATCCGACCCAACCCGACATGTGTGCAGCCCTAATGACCACACAAGCGGAGGGTGATGGCAAAGAACCACTAGTAACTTGGTATTCGATGGTAGTGATGTTTGAAATTCAACAAAAGACTTAATAATACACGTTAAAAAGTTTTTTTTTCTTTCAAAATTTCTGTCTTAAATATTTAAATTTTAAATTTTAAAAAAAAAAGAGACTAATCCAAAGTTTCAATATTTAACTTTCTTTCCCGACTGGCATTCCTAGGGATAATTTTACCTATACAAAACTATACAACTTTAAAAGTCACTGGCCAGTAAAAACAATGAAAAAAAAGAGTTTAAAAGTCACTGGAGGTATAGCCTATAAAATTGGGTAAAAACATAATTCTCATCAATCTTGCATTAGTTGTTAACAAGTGACACGTTAATTTTACCCCTTTATCTTAGTGCCAAATCCGACAATTAATAAAAAAAATTACACTAATAGGAAAGATAATAAATTTACATTTTTATTGTCAATTTTGATGACACTAACAAAAATCTTAATTCACATAGTTAGATAGATTATAATGATAATTTGTGCCAAAATTTTTAAAAGAAAACTATATAGAAAAACAATTAAAAGTTTCTTTTTTATATGAAAAAAAAAATGGTTGGTTATAGTTATGGAAAATTGGAAATCATTAGCAATGGCCAAGAATGATGGAATCATTCCTCGTCATAGAAAAATGCTAAAAATACAACTCAGAAAAAAAAATGACAACAAACACACAAAACAATTAAATTACAACACTAGTCAAGCCTTATCTCATTAAATGGGACAAAATAATTAGATTACTGTTAAGAGTAGTGTATTTAATGTGTTTAATGGTATTTATGTCTTTGGCACTACCTTGTAAAAAATTTGATGTAATATTGACAAGTGTACTAAATCACAAAAGTAATAAAGAGTGAGTTAAGTATCATTCTCACGAGAATTATGTTGACAATTACTAAATTCGCCAAATTGATACTATTTAAGTTATTGAAAAAGAGAGTTAGTAAAAATAAAAATAAAAGAAAATAATAATAATAAAATAATTAAAAATATCAAGAATCAGATCAAGGTTAAAAAACGATGAGATTAAAGTGTTAGGGTTCAGATTTCACTTGAACTCTTTTGATGCAATTTTAAATATTAGTTTAATTAAGTTCTATTTCAATGGTTCATGGTTAATTCTTAAAATTAATTAATATTCAATTCTTTGGTATGTTAATCATCTTTATACTATTTAGAATTAATCAATCCCTTAGTCTAATCCTAAATAGAGAAGGTTTTATCAAAAACGAGGGAATTAAGAGAAAGACCATACAATCCACAACGTCTGTTCTTAGCGATTGTGGAAATTATAGTGTTTATCACATGTTCTAGGTTCATGCACAATTTTTCCAAATCATATATAACCCAAAAAGCATTCTCAAATTAATCAGGTTTAGAAAATTATTAAGAGAAGAGATAAACACATAAATTATAAAATAAAAACATAAACTAAATCTATAAAAGAATTTACATCATCTAAGTATCAAGATTCATCATCACCCTAACGAAAGAGGTTTAGGTATACATGGAAAAAGAAGAAAACAAAGAAAAGGATTCGACAAACTCCATAGAAGACATGTGGGAAGGTTGAAGAAAATTCTTAATCTTCAAGCATGGATGCGCCCACACCAAGCTAGGGTTTGTGCCTCCGCTTTGCTCCTTGACGGCTGCTGAAATTATGTGCAAATGTGTTGCTCAATGGTGTAACTTTTCTATTTATAAAGAAAATAACGTGTTCTGTTACCCATCTAGTGCTTAGGAACTGGGTTATGAGCACTCAAGCGCTCAGGCACTGGATTCTGGGCGCTCAAGTGATAGACCACCAGAATGTCAGTTTCAGTTTTTCTTCCTTGTTCAAGTGTCCAATCTTCTTCCATGTGTAATCATTTATCAAAAACAATTAAAACATGTAATAAGAACGCAATTTAAAATACTAAAAACATAATAAAACTTGAGAATAAAATTCAATTAAAGAGATTAAAAGAGGATGAAAACCCAGAATTTGAACCGTAAAAATATGAATTTTTGAAGGTTTATCATATTATATTGTACAGCAAGCTAATTTACAATGTATATATATATACACACACATGATCTGTACTCACATTGGATACAATTTATCAAATTCTCTAATATTTTACATGATATCAAGAGATTTTTAACTTTTTTTCCTTTGCCACAAAAAAGAAAAAGAAAAAGAGAAAAAACACCACAGCATTATGACCTAAGTCACATTTCTCTCTAGGACAGCCGTCATTGTGGTTGTTGCTTGACTTCTCAGGTGTCGACAACCAGTTGGCGGTGATAGACCAATCCGACGTAAGGAGGAGGGTCGATGGGACTATTGATGGCCGATGATGGGTTGAGTCGTTAGATTTCGTAGTTTTCAAGCTTAGTTTGCATTTTTCAAGCATGGTTTTCAGGTGCCCAAAGCTATTCATCGCTAGTGGCTCAAGATTCTGACTCACTCTAGCGTGTTTGTTTTCCAGCGAGGCTATTTAGTTTCCAGTGACGTGGTTTCAACGTGTAGGCTCTGTTTTTGCCAAATTTATTTCCTCCTTCTTAGTTGTTTTGGCTGTCTCCTTCAGCTAGCAAGAATTTTTTCCTGTTTTGGCATTCTAGGTTGGTTATTTTGTGGATTGTGAGCATGGGTGACTACAATTCCAAGGTTGGGGCCAATGCCTCCTCCAAAGGCAAAGGTGGGGCTCCAAATGCTACCTCCACTAATGTCTTGGCAGAGATGATATCGTCAAATACCAAAATTACTAATCGGAAGTTGGATGGTGACGAGGCTAATTATTGTCAATGGAAAAAGGCTATTAAGTTGCATTTGAAGGGCCATGGAAAGGAAGATCATCTCACTCAAGATGGTTCAACAGATGTGGCAACTAAAGATGTATGGATTCAGGAGGATATACAGTTGTACTCAATGATCCAGCAGACTCTAGATCCACAAGTGGATGATATTACTACTCACTGTAATATTGTCAAGGAACTATGATTGTACTTGCATCTTTTTTTCAGGGGCTGATGATTTATCTCTTCTTTATATGAAGTCCCAAGAATTGTATCATGCTAATCAAAAGGATGAGTCCCTCAGTGAGTATTACACTAGTTTCAATCGTCTTTTTAAGGAATTGAACACCTTGTTGCCTATCACTTTTTATGTAAAGGAGATGCAAGCACAACGACAATAATTGGTTGTTATGTGCTTCTTGTCAAGTTTTGAGTTTAGTGTTGCTTGATCTCAAATAATGAATAGTTCCAGCAATTTGACACTAAAGGAGGTATACTCTCACCTTCTTCGAGTTGCTTGTGAGCTTTCTAAATCCTATCCTATGGTTTTGAGTGAAGTATCTATGTTGGTAAGTTCCAGTTTTAGAGGAGATAGTTCTTGTGGTGGACGAAGTGGTGGACGAGATTTTGGTGAACCTCGAGGTGGAGGACGGGGTGGAGATACTAAGGAGCCTCTTATTTGTCGCTATTGTAAAGAGCTCGGACATATTAAAAAGAATTGTTGGAAGCTTCAGTAGAAGAATCGGTCACAACAACAGCATTTTACCTATGTTGTAACTAATGATCTTGCCTATTCTAGTAACCCATCTGTTAGACATGTGATAATGACAGCAAAAGAGTTTGCCCAGTATACCCAATTTCAGGCCTCTCGAACAATCCCACTATCTTCATCCGTTGGCATTGTTGCTTATACAGGTAATCCTATTACATGTCTATCCTCACTTTCTCGCAACTGGGTCACTGATTCAGGGGCATCCTACCACATGACTAGCCAAACAGGTAATCTTACATCCTTTACCTTTTCTCCACATTTACCTAGTGTTACTTTAGCTTATGGATCCACCGCTTCTATGATGGGCAGTGGCACAACTTGTCTTACACCTACTCTTCCACCCTCTCATGTCTTGTGTTTAAATCAATTTCTGTTTAATCTACTTTCTGTTAGTCAGATCACCCGTTCTTTGAATTGTAGTGTTCATTTTTTTCCTAATTCATGTGTCTTTCAGGAACTTGGGACGAAAAGGGTGATTGGTAGGGGTCATGCGTAGAATGGCTTGTACATCCTTGAGTGCTTCCTAGATCAAGTGTCGGTGCCCATTGCTTCTTTGAGTGTGGTCGATCCTCTTTAACTTCATTGTCATTTGGGTCATCCTTTTTTACAGTCCTTGAAGGATTTGTGTTCGAGTTTAAGCCATTTGTGTATTTTAGAGTTTCATACATATCAGTTAACTAAACATCATAGGAGTTCTTACCCTTTACGAGTCAATAAATGGGTTGTGTCCCTACTCGAACTTGTTCATTTTGATATCTGAGGTCCTTGTCCTATTACTTATAAGTTTGAATTTTGGTATTTTATGATATTTGTGGATGATTTTTCAAGAATGACTTGGTTATAATTTATGAAATCTCGTTTTGATTTATTCTTTATATTTACTGCCTTTAGTTCTGAAATTAATACTCAATTCAATACTCCTATTTGTATTTTGAGGAGTGATAATGCCAAAGAATACTTTGGGTAGAGCTCTCTCTACTACTTGCTTCTTGATTAATCGAATGTCATCTTCTGTTTTACAAGGTTAAGTTCCTTATTCTATTCTTCTCTCGTCTCAACCTTTGCTCCCTCTTTCTCCTCGTATTTTTGGATGAATATGTTTTATGCAAGATATTCAGCCTCAACTTTCTAAGGTGTACCTTTGCTCCTTTAAGTGTGTCTTCCTTAGTTACTCCCATTATCAAAAAAGGGTATAGAGGCTTTTCTTTTGACTTGGGTCGGTATCTTGTTTCCACTTATGTTACTTTCTTTGAGTCTAACTCAGTCTTTTCAAAGTCTCATTCTCCTCCTAATGGTGATGAAGATGAAGAAATTTATATCTATAAAGAGGTTCAGTCTCCTAACTCTAAGTTACACCCATCCTCAGTTACCCTTGTTTCATCTTATCCTCCTCCTCGGCATCCTATTTGACAGGTGTACATTCGTCGTACTTATGATCTGCCACTTACCTCAGGTGAAGCACTGATGGATGTACTTGACCCCTCAGATGACTCACCAGTCTAGTCCGCCTCTTCATCATAAGATCTGACTCTAGACCTCCCCATTGTCATTCGAAAAGGTAAACGTTATCGTGTCACTTGTCATCTAATTGCTTCCTTTGTCCATTATGAGCATCTTTCTCCTTCTTCCAAATCTTTTGTTGTTTCTCTTAATGCTATCACAGTTCTCGAAACTATTTCAAAGGCTTTGACAGATGATGGGTGACGGCATGCTATGGAAGAAGAAATGTTAGGTTTGGAACATAATCGACATGGGACCTTGTTCTTCTTCCTTTAGACAAATGTGCTATTGGTTGTAAATGGGTGTACACTGTTAAAGTGAATCTTGATAGGACTATTGCTCATCTCAAGACTCACTTGGTTTCCAAGGGTTATGCTCAGACTTATGGCATTGATTATTCTTAGACATTCTCCCCTATAGCTAAATTGACTTTTGTTTGATTGTTCATTTCTTTAGTTGCTTCCCATCATTGGCCCTTACATCAGCTTGATGTTAAGAATGTCTTTCTTCATGATGACTTATAGGAGGAGGTCTATATGGAGCAATCGTCTGGCTTTGTTGCTTAGGGGGAGTATTGGAAAGTCTGTCAGCTCAAACGATCTCTATATGGATTGAAACAATCTCCTTGAGCTTAGTTTGGGAGGTTGACTGAAATAGCCCTTGATTTTGGCTTGAAAAGGAGTAGCTACGATCATTTTGTCTTTTATTGACAATCTAGGGGAAGGTATATTCTTATGGTTGTTTATGTGGATGACATGGTGATAACTGGAAACAACACATCTGGCTAGCATCTCAGACCTCAAGAGCTTCCTTGAAACCAAATTTCAGTTGAAGGACCTAGGCCCCCTAAAGTACTTCTTGGGAATTGAAGTTAGCAAATGCAGAAAGAGCATTTTTCTCTCTCAACAAAAATGTCCTTGATCTCCTCTTTGATGTTGGTATGTTGGAAGCTAGGCCTTGTGATACTCTGATGGTTCCAAATGCAAAACTCACTTCAGATTATGGAGAATTACTATCAGATCTTGAGAGATATAAGAAACTAGTTGGCAAACTTAACTATCTTACAATGACACGTCTAGACAGCTCTTTCCTAATAAGTATAGTTAGTCAATTCATAATTTTTTCCTCGAGACTCTCATTAGGATGTAGTGTTACATATCTTGCAATATTTGAAAGGATCCCCCAGATGTGAGATTCTTTATTAAAATAATGGATATTGTAGAATGGAAAGTTATTTAAATGTAGATTGCGCTGGGTGTCCTATAGATCGAAAATTGACTTCTAGCTATTGCGTGTTTATTGGAGGTAATATGATATTTTAGAAAAGTAAGAAACAAAATGTAATAGTTAGGTCAAGTGTAAAGTCAGAATATCGAGCAATAACCCAAACTTTCTGTGAATTGTTATGGGTGTATTATTTACTTGATGAGATTGGCTTCAAGGTTTCTCTACCTATGAAGCTAGGGTGTGATAATCATACTGCTATTCACATTGCCTCAAACTCAGTATTTCATGAAAGAACAAAGCACGTTGAAGTTGATTGTCATTTCATTCGAAAGAAGATCTAACAGGGACTTGTATCTACAGGACATGTCAGAACTGAAGAACAAATAGTTGATATCCTCACAAAAGCACGTAATGAAAGCAGGATTAATTATCTTCGTAATAAGTTGGACATAATTAACATCTATGATCTAACTTGAGGGAGAGTGTTAAGAGTAATGTATTAAGCACATATTTAATATGCTTAAGGGTATTTATGTCTTTGACACTACCTTGTACTATATTGTACAACAAGCTTGTTTACAATATATATATATATATATATGGTCTGCACCATTAGGTACATTTTACCAAATTTTTTAATATTTCACAATTACATATAAAAAAAATTATATATATCCACATAGATTGAGTGTGAGACTTTTTTTTTTGTACACAGAAGTGGGAGACTAGTGTTTGGTTCAGATTATAACACTGTTTAAACAGCTTAAATTTTGAGAAAACACTTTTTTCTTTGTTCCAATTATGTTTAGCAAATTATATTTTAATTTTTGCATGAAATTCAATACATTATAATAAGTTTTTTTTCATAAACTTGAAATTTTTTATTCTTAATTATAGATTATTCCAAAAGGTTTGATATGTAAATATTATTCTTTTTCAATCAAATAATTTTTTTAATCATTATGTATCCTTTTTAGTAATTTAATATATAAAAAGTAATTTTTTTCATATCATTCAAATAAAATAGATTATTTTAAAATTATTTTTTAATAATATATCCAAACATAAAACTAATTCTATTATAATTAATTATATATAATTAATTATTGAAATAATTTATTTTTTACAGTTAATCCAAATGCAAACTTTGTATATATAGATTTATTTTTCTCGTCATAATATCTATTTCTATTAAGTCGTGTACAATAATAACGCTAAACTAACTTAGGCTTGCGAACTTTTTACGTGAAAAGGCAAGAAACATACAAAAGCGACGAAAACTTTGAGGGAGTCTAGTTTGTTTTTTATTTTTAGTTTTAGTTAATATATTTTTATTAATATTCATAAAAATGTCATCTTATTTTATTTTATATTTTATTTTTAAAATTTTATAAAGAAAATAGTGAAAACAATAAAAAGTTTTCAATTTTTTTACAAAACTTTAAAAACATGAAATAAAGTAAAAACAAAATGACATTTTTATAATTAATAATAAAAAATACTAACTAAAAACAAAAATAAAAAACAAACTAAATAATACCTTAGTTTAACAAGCATACTAGCTTTAAGTAGAAAAATGTTATTCACATATCAATATCACACGCATCTACTTATGTTGCAGAATTTAAAGTGTAAGTATACAAAAAATAAAGTAAGTTCAATTATAATCAAATAGTAAAAATTGTAAAAATGTAAAATTATGTTAGTGAAAGTGTATGTAAATATCATTATTCCATTAAGTATTAGTATTTTCCTGTTTATATTTTTTCGTTCTCCATTTTTATCTCGTCTTTGGTAACTTCGTTGTTATTTGCAAAAATTTTACATATATTTAACAGATAACGGCAATGATATTGCTTACGGAAGCCGTCCTGCACAATTTGTAGATAGGAAAATTATCATCTTCCACTCTTAAAAAGAGGTGTAAGTATTATTTACATCCTTTTGAAAGGATGTGATTAAATGAAAAAAATAATAATAAAAAATATGTATAATGAATGATATTAAATAAGATATGAAAAAAAAAAATATATATACTATTTGATGTAAAAATATAAAAGTGATTATAGATAAGTTATGACGGAAAAATTGTTAAATATTCTGTGAATAATACCCAGTAATTTTATGACCATTTAGATTAAATTTAATAATATTTTATTTTCAATCCAATGGCATGTATAATTATGCAGTGCCTCTTGCTACATTTTCACTATAGTAACTTAGTCCGCACAAGAATTTTTCCGATTGATGTGGCTGCATCTCAATCAAACAAAGTTTAAGACAGACAACCAGAACGCAGACCAGCCACATTAGCAATTTATGCACAGGTGGGTTTGTGAAAAAATGGGGTAAAGTGACATTACTATGGAATAGGAGTCTCTAACAAGTTAAGTCAACTTATGAACCCTCAACTTATGAACCCACGAGTTTTGACTCAACTCAATTTACAAAATGTGAGTTGAGTTGAGTCTACAAGTTGGGTCAAGTTGAAAAATATTCTAACTCACAAGATATGGGTCAGGGTGACAGATTTGAAAAATATCTACCCACGCAAACTCAATCCATCTAAGTAATTTTCATTTTTTGTAAAACCATTTAGCCATAGTAGGAATTTATTTTGTTTTTCTCATGACTTTTCTATTCAGTCAATTAAATTTAAGTGTAGTAGTCACATATTCGACCTAACCCAACTCACTCTTGAACAACTCGGGTTAGGTCGAGTTGAGCGAAAAAATATCCTTAACCCAACCCACTATTCTAGTAAACGAGTCGGGTCTAAAAATGCTGCTAAACTCACCTAACCCATTCGGCGGACACCCCTACTAGCAGATACCAAAAACCCACTCCCCAGTCCCCAAGCAGAACATGCACAGCATTTACCAAATTAACAGATGATTACATATATGCGTGTAAGCAAATGATATTGTACATTAAAAACACACCTGGATGTGGTATTTCAGCAAAATTCAAAGATGAAATTTTCATGCAGCAGAACCAATAGGCACTTAGACATAAATAATGAAATCCACAAGGTAACTGAAAAAAAAAATGGGAAAAGTAAGGGATCAAGAAAGGTAATCCTCAAATCCCCTATCTGACCTACAAAGAAATTCAGCAATGCAGCTATTTGGCTTTTGTTATGCAACTACCAAAATTTTAGCATTGAAAATTAAGCTGTCTTTGACTTTGGCTTAATTCGCTTCACCCTTGAATAGAGGAAAACGCCGGCAAGAGCTATTGCAGTTCCTGTAGAAAAATACCTAAAATCTCAGCAACAGGTGTGCAGGGATATGGTATTGATTAAATAAAACTTCAAATGTTTTACAGTTGGAAAAGCAATTTTACCAAAAGCATTCACAGGAGAGACAGGTGTTTGGAAGAAGATGACAGAGCTCACAATGACCACGACCCGCTTCACACAGTTGCCCACAGAGTGGGTAACAGGCGATACCCTCTGCAATATCATATAAGAAACCTGCTCCCATTCACAGAAAACCATAACTAAATCATTAAGGAATACAGAACCTATTAAGTAATATAGAAGTGAGCCATGTCGAAAATATAGTAAGACTTCAGATAAAGTAAGACCTTATATATAAGGCTCTAGTAAGTTAGTACCAATGAGTACCTATTCATAGCTTTGCTTTCTTTCTTCCCCCCCCCCCCCCTTTTCTTTTTATGATGGTTATATGTTGAAAAGCTTTCACTACCATTTTTTCTTCCTGTCAGCATTTTAATTCAGGTTGTCGTAAATGATTGTTTATTCCTTAATAAGCACATAATTCTTAGGATAAAACAAGTCGTCTTTCTAATTCCATTAAAATGGTCAACAGCACATTGAGATAAGGACACAAGGATGTCATAATGCAAAACTATTTTAACAATGGATGAAGCCCACTCCAACAGTCACGACTCACAAGCTCTCCAAAAGACTGTCAGAACATGTAGCAAACAAAATACCCTTCTCAACTGGCATGACATAGAATACAAGCATATAAAATATCTCAAAGCATAGTAACCATACTATCTCTTAACTTCTTTAAAATATTCTTAACCGTCTCAATAAAGGTTTTAATACTCCATGAGAAGATACCTTAGAGTTTATTCTGTTATGTTAAAAACATTTCCCGTCAAACAATCTTTGTTATCAATAAGTAACAGTTACCTATGTTTAATCTAGCAGTCACAGAATAAAATGCTGAAGAACTATAAGTAAAAACACTCTTGAATAGCCAACAAACTTAAAGCTCAGCTGGCACCCCAGTCTCTAATACTGGGGTGTTATGTTGATGTCAGAGATTCAATCCTCCATTAGGCCAACAATCCCCCTCCCTTGCCAGGTGCTTGCAACTCCATTGTATCCACACCTCCAATTTATCCACACACACACACACAAAACCCTTGAATAGAAGAGGCACAATTATCCATAGATGAGGAAAACTCACTTGCTGATATGCATGGAAACAGAGTGCAGCAAGAAGAGATCTGATGTACACTTGTCTAACATTTAAACCCTGTCAAGAAAGATAATGTGCTAATATATTAGCAATCTCAACACCATTATATCTTTGGATTGTAGCTATGATAACAGCAATCCTATCCATTTTAACCATCGAGATACTCACAGCAGATTGCAGGTAAGCAGGGGTAAATTTCACACCCTCCATGAAGACAGCCACAGGTGCTAACAAGAAGAAGGACATTACCGTTATTAGAGAGAAGAGGGTTATGTTGTCCATAGATTCCTGAGAAGAACAAAATGTTTGTTATTTTCTGCTTTTTTAAATGTAAGATACGAGATTCATAAATGTCTTCTGAAATGCAAAGATTAATATCAACAATGAAATATATCCAAAACTTTTGGAAGTATTCACAGATCATATTACCTCTTTATTAACCATGACCTTTTTGCTAAGAACGTTACGAGATTGATTTGACACATTTGAAGCCATCGCACTCCAAAATCCAGCCCTATTCAATATTCCACCAAAGCATATTAGAATTCAAACGACCAAATCTTTTCTTTTCAAATCATACCATGTCCACTCTCTTCTTCCTCTAGAAGGAACAAGACACAGAGGAGATCTTACCAATTGAAAGAGGCCTCAGTAACAGACGCCAGTGCAACTCCACCAACAATAGGCACTAGGGAACTAACTACCCATGGTGTAGGCATCTGCAAGAAAGCAAAGCAAGGGTTTACTAATAAATTGGAGGTTAAATGTTAATGCCACCTTACACAACGTGTCAAATTTTAATTTATTTTTTCTTCAAGGAAATGCTTACCAATACCAATACCAATTTATTAATTACAGACAGTATGATAATAATCATAAGAAATTAATTATTTTTTTTGGGTTAACTGTCATCAAATTTATTAATAACAATGACAATTAAGACTATATAGTAATCATAAGAAATTAGCTTTATCTTAATTACAATAAGCAATGCCAGGATGCAGGAAAATATAATATAGTATTCTAACCTCTCCAAGGAACATCGCGGAAAGGACCACCGAAAAGAAAGGCTCCATGGCTTTGATCGTGTGAGTGAACGACACAGCCACCTTTCCAAGACTCATATTAGTGAAAAGGTTCCCTAAAGTATGCACCAACGCCAGCGGCAATATCGCTACGAGCTGCCAAGAAATCACACAGAGGTCAATAATACACAGAACACACAAACAGAAATGATAATTCAGCACAGACCAAAATACCTGTGCACGACTGATCTTTGGCCTCTTGTAGAGATTAAAACCCCACATAAACGATACAAGGACAGTCCCAACAACAAACTGAACTGCAGTGACGGTTACTGGAAAATGGTACACCTTCAAGACCTGAAAAACAAGGAGAGACAGAGGTTAAAAAAAAAACGCATTAGGTTAAATTCACATTTAAATTGAAATTCTGGTACATAATTGGAAATTTCACACGATCCAATGTTTACCTGTTTGTTGTAGATATTGAAGTAGATGTTGAAGAGGTACCAGAGGCCGAACAAGGAACCGAGCTCAAGGGTCTTGAACAGGGTGCCGGAGTGGGTGGCGGCGCTGTCACCGGCGCTGTCGGGGACGGAGGCGGCCCTGGGCTGGAAGGGATCAGAGGAAGGAGGGAGCGAAGGGCGGGGCCTGAATTTGAATAAGGAGGAAGAAGGGAGGGACCAGGATCGGCGAGTGAAGGAAGAGGAAGCGCCATTAGAAGTGACGGTTTCGCTGGGTTTGGAAGATGAGGCAGAGAAACGAATGGGATCGAAGCGAAGTGAGTGCTTGAAAGGGGTGCGATGTTTGTGGTTGTGGAGAGGGAGGGAAGGGCGGGAGAGAGTGAAAGCCGTGCTCTGCATTTTCGAGATCTGAATCTGAAAACGGAACAGAAGAGAAGAAGAGAAGAGCACGGTTGGTTCGTGGAGGTTCGGTGAGTTTTACGGACAGAGAAGCTCTCGGATTATCCGCCACCAGCAAGGTTTGGTTTGGTGTGTGGAAAGTAGGTAACAGACGTGTGTGTGTGTGTGTATGTATTTATGTGAGACAGAGAGAGAGAGGTGTTTTGAAATGGAAGATACTTGATATAGTTGATACAGAACTGAAAATGAAATAATAATGGCCAAAAAGGAAAGTGAAATAATATGGTTAAATTAGTTTGTATTTTGATTAGAGTTAATAAATTTAAGTTTAAGTTAATTTAATTTTATAAATTTAAATTTAATTAAAAATGAGTTTGTAATAATATAATTTATATTTAAAAATTTATCTCAAAAATGAATTTTATAAAATAAATGTTAAAGATAAAAAAATTTAATGAATAAAATTATAAACCAAAAGTAGAGTGCGAGTGTCAGCTAGAGACCAAAAGTAAGTTAAGTGTTGATTTCATATAAATAATTAAACATGTTGAGAAATTTTTGATTATGTACAATTATATTATGTTATTTTTATATATATTTATAAAAAATTAAAGATAAAAAATAATTTTTTATGATGAATAAATTTAAAGAGTCTTTTTCTTCTCAAATTTTTTGTAAATATATATAAAAATAATATAATACAATTATGTGTAACTAAAAATTTTTTAAAACATGTTTACAAACAAGCAAAATCACGTTGGAGCATATTACACGTGAGTTTGGGTGAGGTAAACAAGAAACTAAAAACACACACGTACTCTTTGGTCAAATAGATTTATTGCATTTTTAAATTAGTCTCTACATTAAAGGTATCAAAATGAGTCAATCATTTCTAATAATTTGATAAAATGAGTAGGTTAATCTAAAAATTTTGATGCAAAAATAAATAAGCTCAATTTTGATTTAGTCCAACACGGGCCAACTCGTAGTGGTCAGGTGAACTTATTTGTTTAATGTTTAATTATTTAATTTTTATTATAATATTTAAAGAATTTTATCTTTATATTTTTAATATAAATTAATATTTGTGACATAAAAATAAATTTATTTTACATTTGTTAGTATTTGAATTTTAAAATATGCTTAACAAAAACATAGTGATGAAATAGAAGGATAAAATTTTTTAGTGTTGAGAAAATTAAAAAGAGAGATAATTGGACTAACTGGCCAGCCTAACCCAATCCGGAGCTTATATAAGACCAGGTTAGACTAACGAAATATTAACCTATAACAAGTTTTGCCTGACACTAAATTTGAGTTGATCTGCACGAACCATCCCAAATGAGTTGAGTTAATTCGTTTTGATACTTTTACTTTACAATTTAAAAGTTTTGAATGCAATCCCTATACTTTAAAAAAAATTTAAATGGGCCCTATTGAGTGACTGTTGTTATACTTTGTCAATGCATATTTACAATTATCTTCAAGCTCTTATATGTTGTTCTTACAGGTTTCAAGGACTTAATTAAAAAAAATTATAATTAATAGAGATCTAATTAAAAATTTATTTAAAATACAAAGACTTATTTAAAAAAATTTAAAAGTATGGAGACCTAATTAAAAACTTTTAAAGTAATGGACTTATTTAAAAATTTAATGAAACTGTAGGGATAAAAAAAATAATTTAACCTAATAATAACAACAACAATAATGTTAATAGTGGAAAAGGAAAAAAATAATGAATATGGATTCTAAAATGTCGGATATTCTATTGATATTTATACTCATAGGTAAATGTTTTTTTTTTCAATAATTTATTTTTACCAAGGTATCTATATCGATAATGTTGTAAGATTAACATTTGAACTAGAGGTAATAATTAGTTAAAATCTCTCCAAAATGGTGATTACAGAGAAGAATAAGTTTGCGCTCATTTGACTACCCAAACAAAAAGTAAGTTGGGGCTCAGTTTGAAAACAAATAGAGAAGAATAGAAATGAAAGAAACAAATTATGATTAAAAAAATGACTAACATATAAAAGAATTAGCTTTTCCTCATTTTTATCTCATTATTAAAAAAATTATTTTTTACAACTGAACTCATGAAATTTTTTTTTAATCCTTACTTGAAACCATAAAAATTAGAATTTTTTCTTTTTTTTTATTCATAATTCTTCTTTTTAAATCACTCATTCTAACTAGTAGAACATAATTAAACTAATATTTCTCTTAATCTTTAAAATTATGGTAAGCATTGATTTCTCATATCCTCATTTTCTATTCCCGTATTTCTCTTTAGGTCCAATAAAATCTTCCTAAAAGCAAGAAAAAAATAACTCGTTCCAAATACTATACATACCATTTAGAGAAATAAAAGTTGCAATTAAACTAAGGGGAAACAATACTTATATTCTTACATCAAATAATATATATATTTTTTTATATTTTATTTAATATTATTTATTATGCATTTTTTATTTTCTCTCATTCAATCATATTTTTTAAAAATAATATAAACAGTATTACATCTTTTTTTAAAAGTGTAAGATGATCATTATTGAAGGGGTAAACATGGAAACAGAAAAGCAATACAAAATGATGTGAAACTTTGCAAAAAAAAAAGGAAGAGAAGTGTGGCTTTTCTTTTTGGTAAAAAAACAAAAGTCGAGACATTGTATCTCTCTTTTTTCTATTGTACCCCTTCCAATTTTGTCGTAAATGGAGATCGGTGTTATTCGATTATTGTTACTTGAGGTTGGGGGTCGGAGGCAAGAAAGAGCAAAATATGGTACCCGAACGGTTGAACCTATAATTTCGGAAGTCACACCACTAATATTTGATTATTTGGGTGCTTTAATTGCATATACACCCAATTTTGTGAGTACACAACTACACAAGGACTTCTAATTAAATGTTTTCTATTATATACTCCACTTTGTAGGATAAAAAAATTATGCTTAAACAAACCAAAAAAAATAAACAGAGAGGGAAAAAAAAACTAGCTAATTAGCTAAATCTGTGTGTAGACACTAAAAGCCATTCATGAAGATGTGATCATTGTTTTTCTCACTATTTTGGGTTCAATTTTTATCTTCAATCAAGATTTCCTATTCAGCCTGCCAGAGAGTGATTTCGGTCATTTTCAAAAATGAAACTTTTTGTCACATAGTCCATGGAAAGTCTTGAGTTGATGGAACGTGACCATATGAATTATTAAACCGATTATATATCTGTTCTTACTTCTTAGAAGTCAACAAATTTGTCATAAACTAATTCAACACTAAGCAGATAATTGTATTTAGATTTTTCAATATAATTCTAAATGAACATTTCTTGGAGCAACTGTAGTGATGATTTTAATTAAAAATGAAAATTTTCAGCATCCACCACGAATAAAAAAGGTTGTTACTAAATAGCACTTGTGCCTTTAAATAAAAATAAATAAATTTAGCAGGAAAAATAGAAAAGAACTTTCATGTCCAGTGAAGGAGGTATCATTTTGTCCAATAGTTAAGCTCGTTAGGCGGATTGCTAAACTGCATCTCCGGATAAAACTATTTTCCCTCCCAATAAAAAACCCTACAAAATTTCATATTTATTGCTCTAAATAACTATACAAATGACCCCATCAATATAATAATAAGAAATTCATTTGAAGAAAGACTCTAAACAATTATTGAAAACAGAAAAAACACGTTTCACAAAAGTTTGGATTTAATCATAAAAGTTTATTTTGTTTTTTTTACATCTTAAACGTTATTTTTTGGTTTCAACATCGTCTTTCCTTCTGAAACCGTCCAAATTGCTAACAGTGAAGACTGATATAAATCTTGGGTAGTTTTCTGCTTGGCGTCAATCCCATTTATTTGTTTTGGAATTAAATCAAATTTTTCTTGAAATATGAGAGATGTAAATAAAGTTTTTGCTTAATATAAACATGTCATTTTCTTCTCTAAAATCATCTTCTTCCCCAAATTTTAGGGCTACACAACCACCACCATCCATTCTTACAATTTCACTCCTAACACAATCATCGAACAAAATCACCACCATCGACAACTAAGTTCCTCTCCTTGCCATCACAAAAATGCACAACCCGGTCACCATTTTTTCACCTAAGAATATCAATAGGCGGAACGGGTAGTGCTTCCTCCACCCCAACTCCAACCTCATCTTCATCATGGACACCCATTTAGGATCCCCGCAAAGAGACATGTACATATTAGTATTCATGAGTATTTAATAACTCAAAATAAAATTTTAAAATTTATAAAAAGGAAGCATAAATAAAATAAACTTCAACATTACATACGATAACTTTGTTCAATAATTCAAAATACTTACAAAAGTAAAAGAGTATCACAAATAACATACAAAATTCAATTGTATTTTATAATAATCAATTTACATAAATAATTATTACGTGAATAGTATACATTTTTTCAGCAATTCTTTTTATCATTGTAGGTTCACTCATTAAAAAAATTCATTCAAAAATAATAAGAAAGCATAAATTTTCATCTCATGTCAAAATGAATAAGATAAAAATCACAATATATATATATATATATATATATATATATATATATATATATATATATATATATCGCAAGTTCGCAGTACCTACAGAGTGGGTGTTATGATTCCCACCACCGCCCCCATTTATTAAACGAGTATCCATCTTTCACCAGTCATAGGTAATCCTTGTGGATCCCCACAGATGCAAATAATTTTGTCTTCCCTACTTCCACCAAGTCAAACACCATTTGTTCCACACCTTGCAAGCCAAATCAGTGACTTTCACAACCCCTCAAAGCCAAACTGAGTCACCCCAGTTACTGTCTGCCACTATCCCTGTCGAGATCGGGATCACGGCAAGAGTGACAAAAAAAAAGAGTCGCCACCAATTTTATTTGAATTAGGAAAAATTGGAAAACTTTTATTAGAAAATAGTCTTTGAAAACAGATTGAATTCGGGAGTCGGTTATGTATAGGGAATGATAGAAACTTAATCTCACAGCACCCCTAACACACCCGTCCTAAGACAGTACCTTAAGTCAGTTGTGCAAATTCTTGATAACTCTTGAAAATATTTATTTTACCCCTTTCGTTAAAAGATAAACGAAATAGATAAATAAATTATGAAAATTTACTTTTTGACTTAACAGAATAGGAGTTCCACTCCTACGTATCCTCGGGTGCAATGAGGAACTCAAAATCACATAGTTATCTAGAAAATAACTTGTGGGTTGGTTGTTTTTAATTTTGAAAAAAGATTTCTTTTGTTTTGAAAATTCATTTGATGTTTATTTTATTAAAAAAGAGAATCATCAAACTGTCACACCTTAGATGATTTTAAAAGTTACGAGATTAAAAAATTATCACAGCTCAGCTAATCCTGTTTTATTCTTCTCAACCAAGGTTCAATTATTTTATTTTTTTCTTAAAAGGATTGTAGTATCAACAACTAAGAAAAAACAATGTTAATAACATGATTAAAAATAAACATGTTGATAAGTAGCATAAACAAACAATAGAGTAAACAAAACCTAATACAACCAATAAGGAAAGAGAAAACAATTTTATTTTATTTTTTTAATATGCCTAAAACTTCACCCTTTTTTTTTGTTTTTGATTCAACCCATTATCAAATGGATGAGACCTTAGCCCATGTTACTAATTTTAACAAAATTCTTAGTCCAAGCCCATTTAATAGTTTTTTTTTTGGGTTTTTTGTTATTATCACCAGATAAAAAAAATTTACTTTAAAAAAAAGAAAAAGAAAAAAATGAAAGATGTTTCTAGTTTCAGGAAGAGGGAAACAAAAACCAACTAAGGGGGGCTCGCGAAGGAGCGTGGATCGCAGCTATGGTGGGCAGTGAGCGCGGAGACAATGGCGGTGCACAACTGGGAGCGGTGGCTTCGCGTGATGAGGTGGTCGCATATTTGTAGGTGGCAGTTGAACAACGAGACAAAGGCGTCGTGGCGCAGATCCAGGTTTTGCTTCGTGCGACAAGGCGTGAAGGATCTGGGTCGTGGTGTTGACGGCAACGGTGGTTGAGCTCGCGGATCTGCAGTGCTGTGATGCAATACGGATCTGGCTTGTCGCTGTGGTCGACGGGGGGAGGGGCAGTTTCGAGACAGGGAAAGGCAGATCTGGGTTGATGGGCGTTGGGGTCACGGTGGTTTTGCATGGGTGGCGCAGTTGTGTTTGGTGTTGGTTGTGGGTCATGGTGGTCGTTTGCCGTGGGGTTTGGCCAAGGCTAGGGCATTTTGTGGTGTTGGTGCTAGTTCTTTGGTGGTTTTGATGGTTGTCGATGAAGGTGAAATGGGCATGTTTGGAATGGTGACTATGGTGGGTATTTGGGGAGGGTGGAGGGTGGTTGCAAGATGGTGATGAAGATGACTTGGTTGAAGATAGTGATTGGTGACGAGGTTATATGGTGGTGCTGGCTATTTAGGTGGCTGGGTCACTCATGGTGTTTACTAGTGTGTGGTGGTGAGGGGATTTTGGTGAAAATAATGGCTAAAATGGGATGGAGATGGCTAGTGGCGTTGTGGTTCTGTGCAATGGTTTTGTTAGTGAAGGTTGGAGGCAAAAGTAGGGTGTTGTGGTGGTTGGGGTGAAGCTTGGTGGAGGTTTGCTGCTTTTGGGGTTTTGCAAAAGGTGATGGTGGGTGAAGGTGGAGGACTTTTCTTTTTGTCCTCTGTAGAATCAATCCTCCTGAAAATTGTTTAGCCTTCCCTCTATATAGGCACAAAGGAAAAAATCTCTATCTTGGGTTGCATGAAATTGTGCAGTCCCTTTGCACTCCATTTTCTTGGCTTGTTTCATTTTTTTTCTTATCTCCTGCAGGGTTGCAACCTTCCATCTTTTGTGTGTCATCCCTTTCAACTCTTTTTTTCATAGTTTTGACTTCACCACTGTTGCAGAGGAGCTGCAACATGTGCTAATTAGGAGGCAGCTTCTCCTTTTCCTCTTTGATGCTTTATTTTTTAAAACCTCTGTTAGCACTTTTTTTCTTTTCTTCTGCCATCACAAAAAAAAACTTGTTTTGTCTTTGGTGTTTGGCTTTGTTCCTTTGGCTTTGGCTGATCATTGAACGTTAGCTTCCTTTTTTTTTTATAAAAGAAACTTAAGACAAATAGGCCTAGGTAATTAAATGGACTTGAACATTTTTCCTATTGGGTCAAGCTTGATTTGGGTCATGGCAAATTTTTTTCCACTTTTTATTATTCTTTTTGTTTTATTATTATTTAAAAAGGGTTAAAACATGCCCGGACAAAATCGAGTGTTCACAGGTGCCTCTCTTTACTTGTTGCTTACAAGAGAATATGTATAACCATAGTTTGCATATTATTATTGTAAGAAATGAGTAAAGACATGAACTCAGATTTTGTTCGAGAATGCATAGGGCAATGTAAATTGACAAAGCAAAGATGCTAATTGAAAATCAGTGAGCTCAAACATAGATTTACGAGTTGTTGCAATGTCATTAATCCTACCAAGGTGAAGCTTGGTGTAGAGTTAGAAACGTCACCACCTTTTCAACAAGCTGTCACTGCTCAATTGATGTTTATTGATTAAAATGAGTTTATTATTAAAACGGGAACTTAAAATGACATCGAGTGACCATATGACTCAAAAATTTAAAAGACGGTGAGCTATTGCATCCCAAAAATTAAAAGACAATGGATCATTGCGTCCTAAAATTTAAAAACCAATGGGCTACTGCGTCCCAAAAATTAAAAGACAATGGGTCATTGCGTCCCGAAATTTAAAAGACAATGGGCTACTGTATCCTGAAAATTAAAAAGACAATGGGCCACTGCGTCTCAAAAATTAAAAGGCAATGGGCTACTGCGTCCCAAAAATTAAAAGACAATAAGTCGCTGCATCCTGAAATTTAAAAGATAATGGGCTACTACATCCTAAAAATTTAAAAGGCAATAGGCTACTGTGTCCCAAAAAGTAAAAGACAATAGGCCACTGCATCCTGAAATTTAAAAGACAATGGGCTACTGCGTTCCAAAATTTAAAAGATAATAGGCCACTGTATCCCAAAAATTAAAAAGGCAATGAGCTACTGCATCTCAAAAATTAAAAGACAATGGGTCACTGCGTCCCAAAATTTAAAAGACAATAGACTAATGTGTCCCAAAAATTAAAAGACAATGAGCTACTGCATCACAAAATTTAAAAGACAATAGGTCACTACGTCTTGAAAATTAAAAGACAATGGGTCACTGTGTCTCGAAAATTTAAAAGGAAATGAGCTACTGCGTCCCAAAAAGATTTTTTTTTTAACATGATAATGTGACCAAAAGTTAAATGACATAAAACCTTTCTATGTTTTCCTTCTTTTTTTGTAGGAAAGATCATTAGGCTAAGGACCTAAATTTTGTAAAAGAAAGTCATCAAGTCAAGGACTTGAGATTTTTTTTTTGACACCTCATCAAGTCATGGACCTGGAATTTTGTAAAGTCATTAGGACAAGGACTTGGAATTTTCTCAAGAGACAAATGAATATATCTTTAAAAAGTCTCTTAGTAAAATTAAGACTTTCTTAAACCATGCGCTTCCTCAAAAAAAGCTTATGTAACTAAACCCGCTCTCATGCTCATTTTCTGACTTTTAATTTGGATGAATTCTATGATGTGCTTTCTTCAAAATGCTCACTTCCATTTTTTTTTGCTCGGGTACCTCTTGTTTTTAGATTATCCTTTGGGATATCATTTTTCCCTTTCAATTAGATCTTCTAAGTTCTTTTCAGTTTGAATTATTCATTAAGGGATTACTATTAGATGGTCAAATCATAGTGTTGTATTCATGTTCACATTACCTGAAGCATTACATAACAGACAGACATAGATTCAAAAGTACAATAGAAAAGAAATTTACTAAATGAACAACTTCCAAATTGGTCTTGGAAGTTTGATTACACAAAAGAGTATTTACGAAGGGTGAATATATGGAAAAGGACGCAAATAATGGTATGGGATTCAAAGGGGTGTTGCCCTAATATGGATTGGTTTGATCTTCATGAAATCGATCTTTAGTTGACTATTTAGACATTATGGCCAATGATTTCCTTTCGATGAGCATCTATACCGAGCTAAATTGAATCTAAGAGAAATTTGCCCCAGTCTAGGATTGAATTGAATAGGGTAGAAACTCGCCCTAACGTAGGTCAAATTGAACCAGGAAAAGGAAAAATTGCCCCAGTTTAGAGTTAAATCGAACAGGGTAGAAACAAAAGATTTGTCCCAGTGTAGGCTAAACTAAGCTAGAGAAAAAAAAATGTCCCAGTGTAGGGTCAGCTCGAACATGGAAGAAACTTGCCCTGTTGAAACAAAATATTTGCCCCAATGTAGGCCAAACCAAGCTAGAGAGAAAAAAAATTGCCCCAGTGTAGAGCCAGCTCGAACAGGGTAGAAACTTGCCCTAGTGTAAATCTTTTTTTTTTTTTAAGGAGCAATGAACTAGATGCTTGGATGAACATAATATTTTGTCTCAAAATTAAAACTTATGAAAATAAAAGCAATCATTCATTGGCCAGAATGGACATTTAAGGATTGTAACGCAGCCAAGGTTAGTGGTTATAAAATGAAAGATTGGGACCAAGGATCCTTATTCAAAAATAAACTTTGTCAACTGCTTTTGCATTTTCAAGTACACTTTTCTCTTATTGTTCTCCATTTCTTCCCTTTTTCTTTTCACTTCAATCATTCACCTTTGTCATGACCCATTTCATTTCATTTTCTCTTTTCTTTCTTTCCCTTCTCTTTTTTTGTTTTTTTCTTCTTTTTTTTAGGTTTTCATCATTTTTTTAACTTCCGGCCCTTTTCATTTTCTTCCTTTTCTCTTTTTTCATTATGCTTCAAAATAGTCATCATGGCAATCAACCTTTGTTTTGTGCTATCCCTTAATATAAGGGTGATCCTTGTCTAGGGTTTATTAAAAAAAAACTTTCAAGCCCAAAAAGAGACAACAAGCGATAATGAAAAGATAAATTCTTATGAAGGAGAGAGAAATATAGTCAATCTTCATTTCAAATCTTGATTGCTCATTTTCAAAATTTTTAATTTTGAGACAAAAAGATAGTGCAAACCAAGTGATTACTTCTTTGCTTCCTCTTTTATTTTTTCTTTTTGATTCTTTTTTTATTTTTTTATTTTTTTTTTTTTGCAAAAGGCACTTGCACACGTGGACTTTATTGACATTTACCAAACTAAGAATTGTTAAGAATTGGAATCCAATAGGGTCCAAATACAAGAAAGACACTTTGAATAAATGAAAGAGAATAAATGTAAAAAAAAAAAACAATATGATGAAAATGAAAGGAAACAAGGTATCCATGCAAAATTCATTACATTAATGCTTCAAGAAAGTTAACATAAGTTCAGCATCACTAATTATTTTATGGAAATCACTTCAGTTAATGCCTTAGATCTCTAATTGTTAAGAGGTTTCGAATTGTTGGAGGGTGATTGATGTGAACAAGACAGTTTGGAATATATAGACGCGGCGAAGAAACATTGTTGACTTGATATGAGGTTTGGTAAGCTGAAGGAGCGGGTGGAGGCACTTGATAAGAAGGGTAAGAGTTTGGGTTATATGGAGGGGCTTGGTAGGCAGGGTAATATAGTGGATGGCGGGTTTGTGAAGGTTGTTGATTTTGCACGTAGCTTACTTCTGACTCATTTTTCTTAGGGAAAAACTCCTTCTTGAAACCACTTTCATCATTGTCAGTTGATAATTTGTCAGCTTTTATCAGAGTTTCAATCCTCTCTCCAGTAGCTATTAATTTAGCAAAGTCTCGATAAGTAACACTTGTCATTGTCTCAATATAGGGAGTTCCCAAAGTCCCCAGATAATATGAGCACATTTTTGTCAACGTCAACAGTGGTTGAACTTGTGCTGCGAGAGCTCTCCACCTCTGGGCATACTACTTAAAGGTTTCCTCATTTTTCTTCTGTAATGTTCCTAATTGTTCTCGAGTTAGGGCTGTATTCAGGTTAAACCGATATTGTCTCATAAACAGGTTTGTCCAGTCATCCCAAGAAGAGACTTTGGAAAGGTCCTGTTGGATACACTATTCCAAAGCGGACCCAGTCAAACTTTCGTGAAAGAAGCTGACAAGGAACTTCCAGTCCTTTGACCAAATTGACATTTTAGTAATGTATGTTTTCAAATGGAAAAAATGGTTGGTGCTCCCATCATATTTGTCGAATCCTGGAACTTTAAAGTCCTTGGGGATGATAATGTTAGCAGTAGGGCATAACTCTTCTATACCAAGGGGACCGTAGGTGCTAGAACCCTTTATTACTTTGATTTGTTCTTTCATCATTTCCATCCATTCTTCTTCCATCTTATCCTTTTGAATTGCTGCATGACCACTTCCAGCTGGAAATCCTGTTGAGACTGGGATGGACACATGTGGTTGTCCCCATGTGAATTCAGCATTTACATGAACCTTATTTCGAGTATCTTCTGATGAACAATACCCCTCTTCGATAGTAATCACTAGCGATACAGTATCCAATGTTCCTCCGATAAAAGGCATCTCAGTAGTGACCTCAAGGTTCATCCTCATGGAAGTGATAATTTGTGGGTATGAATGTGCCCCAGTCACTCCCATACCCCCGACTGCCCCAATCAAGGTGAGGGTCTCCCTCATAGCCGACAACATTTCCTTCATTCTTCTCTGAGATTCTGTCAATTCATTCATCCTCCCTTTCACCTTATCAACTTCTATACTCAAGTTTTTGCCTTCGCTCTCAGTTGCCATTTTTGCAAGCCTTGCTCGAACCCTTGTGTTATGAACTCGGGTTTGGTTAGCATCTTCTTTCCTAGGTCGCGCAATGGTTCCTGAACCAGTTTAATTTATCAAAACAAAATAATATTAAACAAATAATAAGATGAAATGCATGAGATGCATGGGATGGAATGAATGAACTTTAAGATGAAAACATTTTCTCTTCTTTCTCTTTTTTTTTAAAAAAAATGTTAGGAATGTCATGAAAATGTAAGATGATGTATCTTTTTTTTTTAGAATGTTAAGAATGCCATGATAAATGAAAAAAGATGTATTATTATTATTTTTTTGTTTTTGTTTTGTTTGAATGCTAGAAGTGTCATGAAAATGCAAGATGATATATCTTTTTTTTCTTACCAGGAATGCCATGAAAATGTAAGATGCTGTATCTTTTCTTTTTTTTTTGAAGGTTTTTTTTTTTAAATGTAAGAATGAATGACATGAAGAATAGATAGATGAAGAAGAAATATGCTTCCTTCATGTCCTAATAGGATTGCCATAAACTTGGAGATTTATATCCTAAGGATCTATGGATCTTTCTGATTCTTGAGAACTTTCATTGGATGACTCTATTATTCTAAAGGCCTCTAGAGCTAAGTCTTATTTCATAATATTGACCACAAACAATGAGTAAACCATTAGGTGTGGGATATTCAGAAAAAAAGGCACACTCTAGATGAGATTTTCGCGATAACCAAACAGGATGTACATCCAAAATGGCTACTACTACGTAACGTCTACCTAACTTAGGCTTCACGCAAACTTGGGTACAGGGTCCCACTCAAATGTGTGTGATAAACGTGTAGGAACAGTGAGTGTAGGGAGCATACAAACCTTTATAATCCTATAGACTACCCACCTCCTACAAAATAAACGTAAAACAAAATTCCAAAAGAAATTCTCCATCCTAAGGTTTGCATAGCAGATAAAATCATAGTCGAAATAATCAATAAACAATTTAAACAAAATAGAAAAATAGAACAAAAACAAAAAGGGGTAAAACATACATATAAATGTCACAAAATTTGTACAACTAACTTACAAAGGCTTGACTCTCAATTGTCCCCTGTGGAGTCAACATCTGTCATGACCAGGATCGCAGCAGGAGTGGCAAAATTTAAAAAAATTAGGAGTTGCTACTAATTTTATTTGAATTAGAAAAAATTAGAAAACTTTTCTTAGAAAATAATCTTTGAAACCAGATTGGATTCAGGAGTCAGTTATGTATAGGGAAGGGTAAAAACTTAATCCCACAGCACCCCAACACACCCGTTCTAAGACGGTACCTTAAGTCAGTTATGCAAATTCTTGATAACTCTTGAAAATATTTGTTTTACTTATTTCGTTAAAAGATAAATGAAATAGATAAATAAATTATGAAATTTTAATTTTTGGCTTGACGGAATAGGAGTTCCTCTCCTACGTATCCCCGGGTACAATGAGAAACTCAAAGTTGCGTAGTTCTCTAGAAAATAACTTGTGGGTTAGTTGTTTTTAATTTTGAAAAAAGATTTCTTTTGTTTTGAAAATTCATTTGATTTTTATTTTATTAAAAAAGAGAATTATCAAGTTGTCACAACTTAAATGATTTTAAAAATTATAGGATTAAGAAGTTGTCACAACTCAACTAATCCTATTTTATTCTTCTCAACAAAGGTTCAATTATTTTATTTTTTCTTAAAAGGATTGTAGGATCAACAACTAAGAAAAGACAATGTTAATAACGTGATTAAAAATAAACATGCTAATAAGTTGCATAAACAGACACTAGAGTAAACAAAACCTCAATACAGCCAACAAGGAAAGAGAAAACAATTTTATTTTTTTTATATGCCCAAAACTTAACCTTTTTTTTTGTTTTTGATTCAACCCACTATCAAATAATTGAGACCTTAGCCCATGTTACTGATTTTAACAAAATTCTTAGTCCAAGGCCATTTAATAGTTTTCTTTTTTTTTTTTGTTATTATCACCAGATAAACAAAAATTTACCTAAAAAAATAAAAAGAAAAAGAAAAAAGAAACAAAAGATGTTTCTAGTTTTAGGAATAGGGAAATGAAAACCAACTAAAGGGGGCTCGCGAAGGAGTGTGGATTGCAGCTATGATGGGCGATGCACGCGGAGACAATGGTGGAGCTCATGGATATAGGCGGCGGTCCACGACTGGGCGTGGTGGATTCACGTGACGAGGTGACCGCAGATCTGCAGGTGGCGGTTGAACGATGAGACAGAGGCTCGGCGGTGCAGATCCAAGTTCTACTTTGTGCGGCGAGGCATGTGGGATCTAGGCAACGATGTTGATGGCGATGGTGGCTGGGCTCGCGGATTTGAGTTCATAGGGAGCGACCGCAAGAGGAAGCGATGCAGGCGGGGCTGCAGTGTAGTGACGCAACGCAGATCTGGCTTGTTGTGGTGGTCAACGCGGGATAAGGCAGTTTCGAGGCAATGGAAGGCGCAGATCTAGGTTGGTGGTTGTTGGGGTCACAGTGGTTTCTCGTGGGTGGAGCAATTGTGTTTGATGTTGGTTATGGGTCATGGTGGTGGTTTGTCGTGGGCTTTAGCAGAATTTGCTACAAACGGTGTTGGGGCTAGGGTGTTTGTGGTGTTGGTGGTGGTTCTTTGGTGGTTTTGATGGTTGTTGATGAAGATGGAGTGGGTATGTTTGGAATGATGATTGTGGTGGGTTTTTTGGGATAGTGGAGGGTGGTCGCAAGATGGTGATGAAGATGGCTTGGTTGAGAATGGTGATTGGTGACGGGGTTATATAATGGTCTTTGGTTGTTTAGGTGGTGGGTCACTCATGGTGTTGACTGGTGCGTGGTGGTGAGGGGATTTTAGTGAAAATGGTGGCTAAAATGTGATGAAGCTGGCTGGTGACATTGTGGTTTTGTGCAGTGGTTTTGTCGGTGAAGGTAGGAGGCAGAAGTGGGGTGTATTGGTGGTTGGGGTAAAGCTTGGTGGAGGTTTACTGCTTTTGGGGTTTTGCAAAAGGTGATGGTGGGTGAAGGTAGAGCATTTTTCTTTTTGTCCTCCGTAGAATCAATCTTTTTGAAAATTGTTGAGGCTCCCCTCTATATAGGCACAAAGAAAAAAAATCTCTATCTTGGGTTGCATGAAATTGTGTAGTCCCTTTCCACTCCATTTTCTTTGCTTCATTTTTTTTTCTTTTCTCCTGTAGGACTGCAACCTTCCATCTTTTGTGTGTCATCCTTTTCGGCTCTTTTTTTCACAACTTTGACTTCACCATTGTTGCAGAGGAGCTGCAACATGTGCTACTTAGGAGGCAGCTACTCCTTTTCCTCTTCGATGCTTTATTTTTTAAAACCTCTGTTATTACTCTCTTTCTTTTCTTCTGCCATCACCAAAAAAAGTTGTTTTGTCTTTGGTGTTTGACTTTGTTCCTTTAGCTTTGGCTGATTGTTGAACGTTAGCTTCCTTTTTTTATATGAAAGAAACTTAAGACAAATGGGCTTAGGTAATTAAATGGATTTGAACATTTTTCCTATTGGGTCAAGCTTGATTTGGGTCATGGCAATTTTTTTTTCATTTTTTATTATTATTTAAAAAGGATTAAAAACATGCACAGATAAAATCGAGTGTTCACAGTCCCTACTTCGTCTCCAACCATCGTAGCTCATTGTGTTATACTTTAACCCTTATTTGGCACTAAACTCAACCAAAGCATCTATACGGAATCCCTGCAATTCCAATACGTCACAAACCACTGCACCTCCACCATGACCATACCCCCCTCTATGCCTCCACCCAAACCCACAGTCGTAACAACCGTCCAACCATGAAGATCCAAATGCCCAGCCATCATCGTTGTACCAAACCTCCAGCCTCCATAGTTAAGTAGAGCCCAAATCACTTAGACACCACTCGCAAAATCCTTTGCTTCCATATAAATGTTGTGGCTGTGTTCTCATGATTCCCCAAAGAGTTGTGTTTTTGTTGGTTCATTATTTTGGTGTTAGTTCAATTTAGGAATTATGAGAAAATAAGAAAAATGAGGTTTGTTACATTTGCTATTTGAGTTTGGATTGACTTTGGTTTGTCAGCACTATTAAGGCCATCAAATTGCTTAGAGAGTTTTAAGTTGAAAATATTTGAAACAGATAAGATTAATCTCTGTAACCCTAAATTTTGAGAATGAAGAAGATATGATTTGTTAGGCTAAAATCCTATTTACGTTCCTCATGTTTTACAAAAGTTTTGATTTGGTCTAAAAAACAAATACACGAGATATACATCTAGTGGAAAACAACTACATGGAATTCACGTTAGCATTTTTTATTAGCAATTTAGACAGTGTTAGGTGGAAAGATGACATTGAAACAAAAAAAATGTAATTTTGAAATATAAATAAGAGAAAAAAAAATTTTGAGACAAAATCAAAATTTTCATGAAATATAAAGACATAAATAAGGTTTTTAAAAAAATTATAAATGAAAGACATGTGCAATAAGCCAATAATGTGCACCTTCCTTCTTCCAATATAGGTGCAGGTGGTCGGTACAGTTTGCTTTTTAAAGTAAAGTAATCACAAACTTTCTTAACAAATAATCATGAGTTGGTGGAGGAAATTTTGCATAAACTTGAAATGCTTAAATTAAGTAAATTAAATTAATCACATTATTAATTAGTATATAATTAGTATATAATTATAATAATTAATTATTATAATCAAATATAATGAATAATATAATTAATTTAATATATCTAATTTAAATATTTTAAATTTATGTAAAAAATTCTCTAGTTGGCAACTTTTTTTTGGGCAAAATTTGAAGTTTAGGTGTTTAAATTTTAGTGGTAGTTCATTAGTAATATTTTGTAATCAGGATTACTTCATCAGAAGTTCCAACGGGAATTAGTCTCGCTCTCACCTTCAAAGTGTGGAATTCTTCATAAAAGGAAAAAAAAATATATTGCCAAATTATTCCAACATTTTACATTGCTTAATTTTTAGACTTGAGAGAATGATGATATGTTTAGATAGATCTTTTGAAAAAGGGAGAAAATAAAATTAGATGAGTTCTTTTTTTTTTTGGCGCAAGAGATATTTCAAGGGAAGGGTAAGTAAGATGGACAATTTTTTCTTTTGTAAAATGCATTATAATTGAGTAATTTTTCCAGTTAGTCTTCTTTTCATTCTTATTATTTATTTTTAACATCTAAACAAAACAACAAAAAAGATATTTTAACTTTTAAGTTTTGAGCTTATAATTTTTTTCCTCTTTATCTTTCTTTTTAAACTTCCCTTTCCTCTCACGTCAAAAAAAAAAACTTCCCTTTCCTCTAGACGCTTAATCATAGTGTAGTATGATATAACATCCATGTCAATATCGCACTGAGATTAAAATTATATATAAAATTAAATTCCACAAGTCAATTTGGCCGCCTATTTTCCACTTCACTAGGCTTCGAAACATTCTCAATATTCATGCATTGATCATCCATACTTGGTCCAACACAGCAAATCATACCAACCAAGATTCTGTAAAGGTAGAAAAATAATTAGGTTAAGTTTTCTTGGTTGAATAATTAAATTTTCTATTCACCGATTCGCTAAATTGTTCGCTAAAAAAATTGTTGAAAACTCAATATGTATTTTATGGTAAGAAATCTAAACCTCTTTAAAAGGCCACATACTCTTAAAATAACGTAAACTCTTGTTGAGACAAGTCAGCAGACTCCACCAATTTAGAAAATCATTTGACACTGAAGCAATAGCCATAGCCAATATATTACATTAAACTAGCTATCACACGTGTTATTTTATATATTTTTTATTAGATGTTATTTCTTTACTTTTTAAGGAACTTGTTCTATATATTATTGGTTATTTTATATATAATTTTTTTATCAATACTTTTTTTAAACTTTTCAAAACACTTATATATATATATACTATCACTACTTTTTGATTAATTTTTTTTCTTACATTTTAATATTGTCATCAACACTTACATTTTAAAATTGTTATCCTTTTAATTTCACTATTTTATTATTTTGTTATAAAATTTAATATGAAGTTATTTTAATTTTTTATTAATTTTTTATTAAAAATCGTTTTTAATTATCAAGACAACTTTTTTAAAAAAAATTAAGGGCAATTTTACTATATGATATCACAATATCACTATTATTTGATTAATTTTTTCTCATCAATAATTATATTCTAATAATATTATTTTTTAAAAATTTCTCTTAATTCCATTATTTTATTTTTAAAAATGAATGCAATATTGTTGTGCCTTTTTAATTTCATGTTTTCATTATTTTCTTTTTAAAATCAATACACATTTAATGATAATATTAGTGATTTCTCAAGACAATTTTACTATATTGTCTCAATTAGGATTGCAATGGATTCACAGAAGAAATTTAAAACAAATATTTTAGAGGAGTGTCGCTACCAACTTTATTTGATTAAGAAAAAAATTGAAAAACCCTTTAGAATTCTCTAAAATCAGTCTGTGAAATATAAAATTAATTTGGTTTTGGAGTATCTTTATACATAAGAAATAGTGGAAACTTAGTGTCACTGTACTCTTGATACATCCATCGTAAGACAATTTTCTTAAAGTCAATTGTATGAATTATAATAATTTAATCATACTATGTTTACTCTAAAATAAACTATAAAAATTATAAATAAACAGACAGTCAACAATCAAAAATATAAATCACAACATTTACAAGCAAAAAAAACAATACACTTGGATTAAAATATTTACAAGGCAAAAGAGACTAAAGAAAAAGCAAAGAATAAATTATAAAAATTTAATTTTAACTTGTGCAAATCAAACGTTTCACATTTATGTATCCTTTGAGGACAATGAGAAATTTAAAGTTACATAATTTTTTATAATTATAATTAATTTTTAAAAGTAAAATATTTAAGAAAGACTTGTTTAACAATGAGTTAATTTCAACCAAACAACACGCCAATTCTCATAACAATCAAAAGAACAAACTAGGTAAAATCAATAAGTGATAAAAAAAAAATCAATTTCTATAACCAACCCATACTTTCATTTTCCTCTTTTTGACATTTTTTTAGTTTCTATCATTTTATTTTATTTTAATATTTTTGCTTGTCTACCTAACTTTATTCACTCAACCATCTTCTTATCCTAAAATATTTTCATTTTTCATTTTATTTTTTCTTTATTTTTAACAAACTAACACTTCTAAACTAGAACCAACCAATTAATTAACTAAAGAAAACCTTACCCACCAGAAGGTAAAAACAATCTTAACCTAAGCTGAAACCTCCTACTAGCCCAAGCCCGAAAGAAAAAGAAGAGCTTAGCCCACTAAGAGTGTGTTTAGAAAAGTTAGAAAAAATAGATTATATTGTTATAATCGATTCATTTTTATATTTGGATACATTAATTGTAAAGTGCTTTTAAGTTAATATAATTCGTTTGAATAATATAAAAAAGAATTACTTTTATGTATTAAATTATTAAAATAAGTATAAAATAATTAAAAAAATTATTTGATTAAAAATAAAATAATATTTACATATCAAAATATAAAGAATAATTTATAAACTAAAATCATAAGTTTCAATTTTTCAACATTATGATTATTAATCTTAAAAAATTTTTATTTTGTATTGAATTTGTGTAAAAAGTTTTTTAAAAAATAATTTTTTTACTCAAACATAATAATTATTTCACAAAATAATTTAATTTTTTAAAAATAATTAAATAAAAAAAATTAATCTTTTCCAAACAAACTCTAAGTCTCAAAAAGAGTTTTGATTGAGTTTTGCTAGAGGGAGAGATATAATTATTAAACTGGAATTAGTTATTGACTTAATCAGAGCACTTGATTAATACGTCATTGATTCATTCGGTTAAATAAGTTGAATTATTTAAATTTATTTATTTATATATATTATATAATGTTAAAAATAAAATTAATTCTAAACTAATATATAATTAAGTTCTAATCTAATAATTAAAGTTACTTAATTTCATGTAAAAATAGTTTTTTAGAAAAAAAATAAATTATCTAATTAATAGAATTTAGATTTTGTTTTATAATATATCAGGATAAAAGAATCTGCACCTACCATTATTCAAATTTTAAAACAATCATAATAGCATTATTAACTTTTTCTTTAAAAAAAAAGTCATAATTACAACACAAATTCCCAGGTAAGTACGTGACCAATCCTACCCCACAAATGCCAGCCTTCATTTCAAATAGAAGATGAGATTTCAAAAAAAGGATAAATTTTAATTTAAATTTTTTATATTATTTTTATTTAATTTTTAAATTAAATAATAATATGTAATTTTTTTAACTTAGTAATACATACTTAATTTAATAATAAATTATTTTATTTATATATTATTATTTAATTTGAGAATTAAATATAATAAATATAAAAAATTTGAATTAAGTTTTATCCTTTCCAAAATTTAAAAGTCATTCTCACTATTCACTTCTTAGCCACAAGACGAGAAAGCGTCTGTCTACTTCTACTCCATCAGACGCCTTCCTCTTCTCCAATGGACATCTTCCTCGGGTTTATAGAGATTTTATTAGTTTTTCTTTTTTCTTAGTTCATCTAGTTCTGAAAGTTATTTGAAAAGATAATTAATAGTAAAAACTTCTATGGCATAGTAACCACAACAATAGTATGAGAAAGTGTGTATTTGTAAAAAAATATTTTAACGTTCAAATTAATTTCTGTACAAGGACAGTAATATATAGAATTAGAGAATGAATTTATACCTTTCAGATCATGCAAGATATAAATATAAGTGTTTTAGAATATTGAGATTCTGCGCATTCAACTTGAATTAAATATTATTACTTAAAATTAAGGAGACTATTATTTCATGTAGTTAATGTCCAATTTATGTGACCAATCATACTCCACAAATGCTCCTTATCTTCATTTCAAATTGAAGATGAGTTTTAAAAAAAAGGATAAATTTTAGTTTAAATTTTTTATATTATTTTTATTTAATTTTTAAATTGAATAATAATATGCAATTTTTTTAACTTAGTAATACATACTTAATTTAATAATAATTTATTTATTTATATATTATTATTTAATTTGAGAATTAGATATAAAAAATATAAAAAAAATTGAGTTAAGTTTTATCATTTCAAAAATTTAAAAGTCATTCTCACTATTCACTTCTTAGCCACTAGACGAGAGAGCGTCTGCCTACTTCTACTCCATCAGACGCTTTCCTCTTCTCCAATGGACATCTTCCTTGGGTTTATAGAGATTTTGTTAGTTTTTCTTTTCTCCTACTTCATCTAGTTACCTGAAAAGATAGTTAATAGTAAGAACTTCTATGACATAGTAACAACATTAGTATGAGAGGATGTGTATATGCAAAAAAATATTCCAACGCCCAAGTCAGCTTGTGTACAAGGACAATAGTGTATAGAATTAGAAAAATGAATTCGTACCTTCTAGACCTTGTAAGGTATAAGTATGAGTGTTTCAAGGCATTGAGATTCTAAGCATTCAACTTGAATTGAATTTTGTTACTTGAAATTAGGGATATCGTTATACCCTATAGTTAATGTCCTATTTATGTGAGATATAATTAGCATTCATATATCTTAAAAGGGATTCTAAATGATTTATGCCTAATAAATAGGAAGTTACAAATGCAAATTAAAGTCTGGGTCCTATTCTAGTAGGTCAAGTTGCTCTAAACTCGTGAACCCATAACCCGACCTAGAATAGTTTCTCATAGCTTGGCACTTAGGTGGAACAACTAAGTGTCAAGATATAAGTTCAATTGGGGCACGTAGCGCACAGTGGACAAAGGGATTTGAGTTATAATGTTAACGTCGGATCGCGACGGGATGATCGAAAATAGGATTTTAAAAATAATGAAGTTGCCACCAATGTTTATTTAAATTAGGAAAATATTAGAAAAACTCTTTAATTAGGAAAACTAAACCTCTAAAAAATGAATTTGGATTCGGGAGTCAATTATAGGTAGGGAATGTGTTAGTACTCTACACTGCCCGTTCGATGAACGGTACCTTAAGTTTGTTGTGTAAATTTTAATAATATCAAATATATTTATTTTACCCCTTTTAAAAACATTGTAACTAATTATAAAAGAAAAAGAAACAACTAAATTATGAAAATTAATTTTGGCTTGACAGAAATGAATTCCCACTCCTACGTATTCCCTAGTGCAATAGGGAACTCAAAGTCACGTCGTTTTTTAAAAAATATTTGTGGGTTGGTTGTTTTTAATTTTGAAAAGATTTTTGTTTTGAAAATTCAATTATTTAGACGTTAGGTTCAAAATAAACTCCACAAAATCAAAACTATTATTTACCCTATTATGCCCAAACCCAAAAATAAAATCAATTGAAATTTTTATATTTTATTTTTAAAAAAAGCTAAACTGGGCCCTAAACTACCCAGCTTAACCCAAATAAATAGAACCCTTGATTCATGAAACACTAACATTTGCAAACTAAGATAGCACAATAGAGGCAGACAAACAAACAAAAACACAAAGAGATGGAGGTGTGGAGGTCACTTGGTGGCTGGCATGACAAAGACAGTGGCTGGCGCGGCGAGTTGACAGCCAAATAGTGGTGGTTCTAGTTCGGATGAGGGCAGTGGGTGTAGGGCTGAGGAGTAGGTGTGGAGGTTGGCTTTGGCTCTAGCAGAGTTTGGGTTCCGGCAACAGTGGTGGTTGGTCACCGTGGGTTGCCTAGGATTGGTGGAGCGCGGTGGCTCATGGATCTGGAGGCCATGGATGTTGGGTTGTGACTGGCTTGGAGGCGTGATTCAAATCTAGGTAGTAGAGAACGATGGCTCTGGCGCGACATGGTGGCTCACGATTTGGAGGTTCTAGTTCTGAGTTAGGTTTGGCCAGTGGTGGATGGACAAGGAGGACGACTGTGGTCTCTTTCTGGGAACATAAGGGTCATATATATGGTTTTGTGTTTGTTAAATTTAATGGTGACTTGGTTGTTTGTTGTGATTACATTTAGTCTCTATATATGGGATGGAGTTTTTTTTGGGGGGGGGGTGATGAACATTAGGGTGCTATTTTGGCTTTTTCGAGATAGGGGTTATGTTCAATGATGGTTGATGGGTGGTTGTTCTTTATGTTTTATACGGTTTTAGATTTTTTGGGTTTGAATATGGCTTTCATATTCTCATTTTGTTTGTTGTATCTGATATGTGATTGGGGGTGTAAATTAGTTCGGATAACTCGACCAACTTGACCAATCTAAACTGAACCAATTAGATTAGTTTGGTTTGGTTTGGTTCGGGTATTTTGATTGGTTCGAGTAAAATTCGTACTAAATAAAGCTTAATTGGTTTGGTTCTCGAGTTAAAAGTTTCAAACCCGAGAACTAAACCAAACCATATATTTTTATTTTTATTTTCTAAACTATGCTCTGTTGCTACCGTTTTGAATCTAACCTGAGTTCACGTCTAACCTCCTCTTTGCTAGCGTTGTGCTCTTTGGTCAACTGTTCAGTAATAATCTTGTTAGATACACCTATAGAACCAATTATAGCAAGAGAGTCTCCAAGGTTAGCAATATATAATGTCCCTTTCCAGATAACACCAACCAGACAATAGGAGCCCATTGCTACTATTAATGGCTTTATTCCATAACTGATTTGAAAAATAGTCAGAAACCTATCTTCAATAGCAGAAACAGCATCCCTGATAATATCTTCAGAAACAAAACCATTTTCTTGAGCAATCCTTGTAACCAGATTTGACATGAAACTTCCATAACTGCTTACACCAATGCAGTACCAAGGGTATGTACAACAAAATAACAATAGAAAAGAAAAAAGAAAAAGAAAAAGCTAAGTTACGAAAATAGATGCATTTTGTAGGTCAAACAGTAAAAGAATTTATATATGTTGTTAACTTACACTAATATGCACTATCAATTTGGATCAAAAAATAAAATAGAAATAAGAGAAAATGAAAATAAAGAATATGCAATTTCATAACTTACACTAGTATGCACCTATCAATCTAGAATTGGTATGTAAATCAATTTGCAATGTTGCCATCTATCAAATATAACAGAGATTAGGAATTATGAATCTTGATGTATTTATTTTTGGAAGTGAAATACTTTTATTTCCATTTATACATATATGCATGCATATTAATAGGTTATAGATCATACTATGTTAATAGATTTTCAATTCCATTCTAGTTGAACATTTTATTCTAACTATCTTTGTATGATTAGAAGTTTGAAGATAAATTGGATTTGATGAATCATGTTTGATGAATAATTTTTTTTAATGTTTGGATTGAGTTTAGATTGAGTTTGAATTGACTTTGAGTGCTGTCTATTGTTATGTTGTATACTTGTGTTTCCTTTTAATTATGTGTGGACTGAGTTTGGGTGCTGTTGTGTACTTGTGTTTGTACTAGTATCCATTGTTATGTTTTCTTTAATTGTGTTTTTCGATTTAGACTTTGTCTGTTTGTTGTACTTTGTAGTCTATTTATTTAGATAAATATGTTTGATTCCATTTCTAAATTTTTTTTCATAGGTTTATTATGCATTTTTTTGTTATGAAAGCCTAATTATTTAGTTGATTTTTGTGTAAAAAAAATGGTCAACCCGATCACCTGAATCAAACCAATCTGTAAATTCAGTTCGATTTGGTTCGGATTTGACTATCAAAAAATAAGAAAATCGAACCAAACCAAACCAATTAACTTTGATTGGTTCAGATTTATTTTCCCTCAGGAACTAAACAAAACCAACCTGATTACACTCCTATGTGTGATAATGAAGGAGGAGTGGGTGGAGTGCAAGTGGGGTGTGTGACCATGAGAGTAAAGTGCAAATGGGTTACAAAAATGAAATGGAGATAGAGGGTATTCACCTATTCAATCAACAACCTCAGAAACCATAACAAAAGAGTGAGGAAATATACCTCAGTTTCTAGGAGCTTCAACCTTTTTTCGGTTATCCTGCTATCCCAATATTTGAGACTCTCAAATTCTGACTCTCACTCACTCTAGCAGAAAATACCCCCTTTCTGCATTGCTTCCCCCTTTTTATAGACTCAAAAAGGGAAAACAACTTCCAAGCTGGGTTGCATAAGGATTAGACTGTATAGTCTCTTTCACACTTCATTTTTTATTTTCAAGTTTGCTTCCTTTTTCTCTCTGCTGCTGCTACCTTCATCTTGGTGCTTAGTCCCTTGGTTCTTTTTTTCCATAGTTGACTTTTCATGGCTTGTAAGTGTTGCAGGAGGTGCAGCAGGATGTATTACGTATGAGGCGGCTTAGGTTGTTGCTCCCTTGCCATTTTGGTGCTTTATTTTAGAAACTTTTAGCTTCACACCTTTCTTTTTCTTTTGTAATGACCAAAAAAGCATGTTTTTGTCTTTTCCTTTTGGGTTTGTTTATTTGGCTGAAATGTTAGCTTCTTGTTTTCTTTTTCTTCTTTTTTTATAAGAAAAAAGGAGTATTTTTTATTTTCATTTTTTTGTACAAATAATAAGAAAAAGTAGTGATTCAAATAAGATGGAAGTAAATAAAACCTGAAAAAATATTATGTGTTCAAAACATTACAATTAAGCATCATTTAACACAAAATTATTAGTAGTTGATTAAGCAACAAAAATAAAAATTTTATGGACAAAATTGGGTATCAACAACAATGTTTTTCCAAAGGGTCGAGGTCTGTGATGTGTCATTGTATGTCTCTCGGGATTAATGAGTAAGGTCGGGATCTGAGTTGAATCGCTCTGCTTAAGTCATTATTCTGCTATCCAGGATATGTAATAGGTTGCTACCATGTGTAGTTTATGGGGTCCGTGTTATGAGTGTAATTCGATTTAGAACTAAGCTCCGAGTTATAGTTTTGCCATGGTCTTGATGAAAGTTTGTGGTCCGGCTTAGGCATCCTTTTCAAAGGTCACGCATTGTTCAGTTTCAAACATTCTGTGCATTGTCCTTTCAGATACTTTTGTTCAGAAATAGTGCGCCATATGGTTGATGAATAGTGCACCATGTGGTTGATGAACAGTGGAAGCCGTTGTTTAGGCTTCGTAACGCCATGATTAGCTGCTTTCAAATTTTGAAAAGAAGGCGTCATGATGAGGTGCTTTCAAGTTTCAAAATAAATGAAAAGACATATCTACCCCTATTAATGACATTGGTTAGGGAGATTCTTCCACACTTATAAATAAGAATACTATTTAACCCTTCCCACTTTTTGCTTACTCTCGCATTCCCAGGCTTTTTCCTCCGACAAACTAGGTGATTTCCAGTGAGCTCTACTGGTGACAGTTGGTGGTTTCAAGCTAGTTTTAGGCTTCTTCTGCACTTTCTTCTGTGTTTAAAGCTTCTTTTCTTCTCCAAAACTCAAGGTACTCCTCATTTTCACCCATTTTCCTTTCTATAGACATTTAGTGGGGGGATATATCAGGGAATGAGGAGACAATGCAAAATAGTGGCCCATCAATAGAGGTTTTAAGTCCTTCATCGTGGCGATTCTGATGAGGGTCTGACCTTTTTAGCTAGAATGAGGGTCTTGGAGGCATTCTGGAAGGCGGATCAAGCCGGAGAGTTGGCAAGGCATGGGACAGCTCATCCACTCCCCGAGCTTATAGGTGGGCTAGGAAACATGAGTGATTCTTCAAAGTCTAATACCGGTGCGTCCCTTGTAGGTTTGACACGAAGCTGGAGGGCAGCATTTGCGAAAAAAGGAAACTTTATTTTTCCTAAAGATATAAGCCTATACTGATAGGTGGACCAAGAGGTCCTAGGCACCCTATCTAACGTGAAAACTACAAGAGACACCTATGAGAAGCAATAATATTTATAACCAACCATAGACAGGTTGAGAGACTGGGAATTCACAATCCGACACCCATTGGAGGATGAAAGGGTGTACTCGGTCCGTATGGAAGGCAGACATTTCATGTATATGTACGAGACTCTCTTTACTCATATCGGAGTACGACTACCATTCACCGAGTTGATACCTGATGTCATTGGCAGAGAAAAACCCGTTGTCCCACATCGCCAGATGGTGCTTTTAAAGGACCTAGACATTATCTCACCAAAACTTGCGAGGAAAGAAGGGGTATTCTTTTCAGTGAAAAAAGTCTTCAACCCATATTGCTTGGGTTCCAGTTAAGCTACGACTGGTTCTAAGACTGGCTCATTAGTAAGACAGATACTGGGCGGCAGTTTGAAGATTATGGGTTACGTGCAGTAGAAGCGTGATTCTGATTAGTGAAGGCTTGTCTTCTCCTCGTGTTAACCATGATGATGATGGTGGTGGTGGTAGTGGGGAAAAAAGTTTATCTTTTCCCACAGATGACATCAATGGTCAGAATTGAGTTTTGAGGGTTACTTGAGAAGGTAGTTAATGGTGGAACCCTCTGTGGCATAGTAGCAACAACAATGGTGCAAGGAGGTGGGTACCTGCAAAAGGCACTCCGACATCCAAGGCAATTTGTGTGCAAGGAGGGTGGTGTATAGAATTGAAGAATGGATCCGTACCTTCTAGACCTTGCAGGGTATAAGTATAAGCATTTTAGGACATTGAGATTCCAAGCATTCAACTTGAATTGAATGTTGTTACTTGAAATCAAGAAGACTGTTATTCCCTATAGTTAATGCCCTGTTTATGTGAGATACGATTAGCATTCATATTTCTTAAAAGGGATTCTGAATAATTTATGCGTAGTAAATAGGCAGTTACGAATGCTGAGAAGCCTATATTTTATAGTCTTATGCTGAATAAATTGAAGTGATTTACTTATATTTATTAGTGAATTTTAGATGGATCCTTATCATTATCTTTATTTTTGCAGATTTAGAGAGATTTAACACATTTGAAGTGAAAGCAAGCAATGACATTGTGATTTCAGAGTAAAGGAGGACCATTTTGGCTTAGACAGGGCCTTGTGAGCGATTGAGGAGTTAGACATGGTAATGTCTAACTTGGGATACGTTTCTGCCATGCTCACATGGTCGTGTCTAACTTGAAGAATGCTTCTGTGTGGCTATTTTTAAGAGACATGGCCGTGTCTCTTGGTCACACAGCCATGTCTCACTTACGGTGTGAGTTACGTAATTCAAGCTCACACGGCCATGTCAAGCTTAAACACGACCGAGTGAGGTCTCCTGTGACTAAAAATAATAGTTTTCACCCCAAACATTATAAATAGAAGCGAATCCCTAAACCTGAGGGGACGTTTTTGCGATGACAGAAAACCAAAGATTAGATACTAGGGTTCTGAAGAGAAGTGCAAGAGTAATTGAAGTTCAACCATTGAAGATATCTTTTCCTTCTTCATTTTCTCCATCTTCTCTTCTTATTTCCTTTTTTCTATTTTCTTGAGATAAAATCATGGTTGTTTCTTTAACTTTTGTTCTTGTTTATGATATATTGGCCATGAATGGCTAAATTCCTTTTTCTAGGATTAGGATGTAACTCTCTACTTTTCTATATTAAATTTTTAATTTGATTCTTTGTTAATGGAAAATTATTGTTCCTGATTCATTCTTAGTATGCTTAATGCTTGTGGTATGTTGCCGGCCATATTTACATTATCTTAGGCTTTAGGTGAATGATTGAAAGATGAAACCTAATTGTTAGATAATCCAAGAATTGAACTTAGGGATTGAGACCTAGACATAGGCTTAAATCCTTCGAGGAGCAAACGATTGTCATAAAACTTAGTGAGTTGGAACTTAGATTAATTACCATGAGAATGAGAATGTTGGAGTTTTAGCACATTTTTAGTGCCAAGAAATTGGGCTTTAAATAATTTAGGACAAATCGCCTTCAAGAACATAATTGAACATTAGCAAAGATAGGATTAAAAATTATCATAAGGGGTAGTATAGTGAATTCTTAGTCCTAGGTCTTTAAATCTTAGTTGAATCCTAACTTTTCTAGATTTATTTGCTTACTTTATTGCTTTGATTTTCGTTTTGATTTTGATTGAGTTTCACTATTGATTTTTATTGCTTAAATAATCAAAGTCACTGTAAGAGTTAGTAATCAATCGATCCTCGTGGGAACGATTTTTATTTTACTACTTGTACGATCTGTGCGCTTGTAGAAAATTCACAATGTTTTTTGCACTATTTTGGGGGATCGTGTTGATATTAACAAAAATGGCAATTTGGTTGATTTAAGCATTATTTATTATTTATTTTATTTTCTTCTTATTTTATATAATTTTTTTTTGAATTTTCAGGTGTTATTTCTTCCTTATGCATAGAACGAGGAGTCAAGACGATCTTACTATCTCCATTGATCTTGAGATTGAGAGGACACTTCGTCATATTAGAAGGAAAAGAAGAACACTAAGAGCTGAGGAAGACCACATGGCGAATAACAATAATCAAGTCACTAATCAAGAGTGAAGGCTAAGGAATTATGGAACCCCTAACACTAATGCTCGTCAATCTTCCATTGTAAGGCCATGGGTAGAGGCCAATACTTTCGAGATCAAGACGTCATTAATCCAGATGGTCTAACAATTGTAATTTGGTTGATGACTCAAATTAGCATTTGGATAAATTCTTGGAGTTGTGTAACACGATAAAGATAAATGGGGTTTCAACTAATGTTATACGAGTTTGACTTTTCCCCTTTTCTTTTTGGGGGAAGGCAAAGAAGTGGATTCACTCGGAAGCCCCAAATTCACTTACCACATGGGACTTGATGGAACAAGCTTTCTTGAATAAGTACTATTTGGTTAGAAAAATAATCAAGTTTCATCAAGACACCCCTAATTTTTCCAAAAAGGAAGATGAATCACTTTATGATGCATGAGAGAGGTAGAATGATCTCATTAGTCAGTGTCCACATCATGGCTTATAGGATTTTGTTGTTATGCAAACATTCTATGTTGGATTGACTTTTCCTACAAAGGTAACTCTTGATACCGCAGTTAGCGATGCTTTGATGGCAAAGACTCCAACAGAGGTGTCGCAACCGTCCCGAAGGGCGTCGCGAAAATAAAAAAAGAAAGAGGAGGATAGGACTTCGGGGTGTTGGGAGTCACCACCAATCGCTTTATTCATTAAATGGAATGGTGCAATTGGACACCTAAAAGATGGTCTGTGTTTCAGAGTTCGTGGTTCGGGGGTTAATTACGGGTAGGGAAGGTGTTAGCACCCTACACCGTCCGTTCTAAGAACGGTTACCTATTTAATCTAATGTTATTTGTAAGGTTAATTAAATTGGTCCTTTATTAACTAAAAGAAAATAATTTTCTTATTTTTTATTTTAACATGTCCCATTTTGTCAAGCATAATATCAAGAATGATAAATGACTAAGACAAGTAATGGGTAGCTAAATTGCCATTATTTGGGACAAATTCTAAGTTTACAACATATTATATAAAAATGGTGAATTAAAATTTTATTTTTTTGAAGAGAAGTAATTTTCAAAATGGCCAAATAAAACATTATTTCAATGAATAAATTTTGATTCAAAGAAATTTATTTAAAGTAAGAGAATTTTTTTTTAAAGTAGATGACCAAATAAAATCTCATTTATTATCAAGAAAAATATTTTTAAGCATAATGAGATTTTTGTAGTAATTTCAAAAAAAAAAAAATCTTTATAAAAAATAAAACTTTAATTCACCACAATTATGATGTTGAAACTCGTATAAATTTATTCACTTTTATTTAAGGATTTTTTATTTTTTACAAAAAAAAGAGATTTTATTTTAATTTAAAAAAGTGTTGTATTTTATTTAGTGAAAATATTTTAATTTAGTGTGAGAATTAGACTTCACCAACGCTCCTGGCAAAATCCAAAATAAAATCTCAAGATTATCAGGAAGAGTGTATCTGATCGGCGCTCCGATCCTCTCCCAATTTTTTCGTCATCGGCCGATTTTAAATTATCTAATTTACAATAATTAAATTAAAGTCACATATCAACCTCATAATAACAAATAAAATACTTAATATATAAAAAAAGTATTAAATACAAACAATGTAAACTCCAAATTAGTAAATACAAATCAATCCAAAATAATAAATAAATAAAATAAAATAAAATAAAAAAAACTAAAAAATTCAGGCCCAAACTAGTAAAAAAGAAAGGGGCCCAAATGAGAGAAAAAAAAAAAAAAGAGGGCCCAAACGTATTCAACTTGAGCCCACGGGAAAGAAAGAAAAAGAAAAAAAAATTAAGCAAATGAAAAAAAAAACTTGGTCTCAGATTATGAATCATGAAAAGAAAGAAGAAAAAGGGAAGGAGGAGAAGAAACTCATGGTGGGGAGCGACGAGTTCGTGCTGCCTAGGTGGCAGAGGAGGGATCGGTGCCATTGATCAATGCCAGCCGGAAAGGGTTCGCCGGCGCAGGATCTAAGGGCTCCGGACTGCGCAGATTCAGCGGTTCACGGCTGGGGAGCGGCACCTGATCGAGCTTGAGCGAGATGCCGGCGACGCGCGGTGGAGCTCCAGATCTGGATCGGCGCTGGTTCGCGATGAGGAGGAGGGGAACGGTTCCAGGCGCGGTGACCGAAACTGGTGGAGCAGCGCAGCAAATCAGCGGTGCGGTGAACAAGTACGGTGTTGCAGCAGTCGGTCCGACGGGCTCGGATCTGGGCCTGGAATCGCGCAGATCTGTCGGTTGGGTGATGGGTCCGGAACGGCAACGCGGTTCGTCTGGTAGTGCACGACCGACTGGTTGGGAGGAGGTGACGGTGCTTTTCTGGTTTATGAGTGGTGGTTATTTGTTGATGGTGGCTTGTGGTGGTTGTGGGTGGTTTGGATTCTTGATGGGTTGTGATTGTTGAGAAGTTGAAGATGAGTGAGAGGTGGCGGCGGGATGCGTTAAGGGTGAGGAAGGTGAAGGTGAATGGAGTGGAGGTTGATGGTTAGAGATGAAGGTAGCAAGGTGGTTGTCAAGGGTGAGTTTACTGGGTGGCTTGGTGTTGGTGAAGATGGAGGAGGCCGAGATGGTGCTGTGGAGGTTTGAAGATGGTGGAATGAACAAAGATTAGAGATGGGAATGAGTAGTTTTGGGGGCTGCTGAAGTGTAGGAATTTTTCCTTGTCCGTGTGAATTTGATTGCTCTCTGTTTTTTTCCTTTTCGAATCCCTTTTTTTTCCTCAATTCTATCCCTTTTTATTCTTGCCGTGTGGTTCCCATTCATAATCAATTTGCTTTTCCGTTTTGCCACGATTGGAATGCAAATAGGCAGAATAATGATTGGAAATAATGATAGGAAGGCCAAAGAGAAAAAAATGTAGAAATTTTTAATCCAGTTCAATGCAGCTCTTTGATGGCTAAGGTGGCAGCAGCAGGAAGGGGAAAGGGAAGGGTTGAGATGGAAAATGGGTCATAGGTTAAAAACGAAAATGGGTTACGGGTTGAGATGGAAATTGGGTTGGGTTGAGATGGAAATTGGGTTGGGTTGACCAGTAGTGAAATTTTTTTTTTTTTTTTTTTTTTTTTTTTTGTAAAGAAAGAAATAAAATAAAATAAAATAAATAAAATAAAAAATGAAAATAAAAAGAAAATGGACAAAATTGGGTATCAACAGCTGCCCCCTTTTATTTTACATTTAGAATAAATGAAAAACAAAGGAATTGATTCAATTTTGTCCATGAAAAGGTGAAAACTTGCGGATTCAGGTGTCCGCTGAAGTTTAACCAAAATAAGGTAAGAAGCTTACGGAGTCTGGTATCCAATGAAGCTTACAAAAACTTAAAAGTAATGGGTATGGGGACCCGAAAACATAAAACAATGGGTACAAGGACCCAAAAGGTAAAAAGCATACGGAGTCAGGTATCCGCTGAAGCTTAACAAAAACAAGGTAAGAAGCTTACGCAGTTGGGTATCCGTTGAAGCTTAATAGAAAACTTAAAGGCAATGGGTACGAGGACCTAAAAAAGGTAAAAAAAAAACTTGCGGAGTCAGGTATCCGCTAAAGCTTAACAAAAAACTTAAAAGCAATGGGTATGGGGACCCGAAAACATAAAACAAGGGGTGTGGGGACCCGAAAAGGTAAAAAGCTTGCGGAGTCAGGTATCCGCTGAAACTTAACAAAAAACTTAAAAGCAATGGGTATGGGGACCCGAAAATATAAAACAAGGGGTGCGGGAACCCGAAAAGGTAAAAAGCTTACGGAGTCAAGTATCCGCTGAAACTTAACAAAAAACTTAAAAGCAATGGGTACGGAGACCCGAAAACATAAAACAATGGGTACGAGGACCCAAAAGGTAAAAAGCTTACGAAGTCAGGTATCCGCTGAAGCTTAACAAAAACTTAAAAGTAATGGGTACAGGGACCCGAAAACATAAAATAAGGGGTGCGGGGACCCGAAAAGGTAAAAAGCTTGCGGAGTCAGGTATCCGCTGAAGCTTAACAAAAAACTTAAAAGCAATGGGTACAGGGACCCGAAAACATAAAACAAGGGGTGCGGGGACCCAAAAAGGTAAAAAGCTTGTGGAGTCAGGTATCCGCTGAAGCTTAACAAAAACAAGGTAAGAAGCTTACGGAGTCAGGTATCTGTTGAAGCTTAACAGAAAACTTAAAAGCAATGGGTACGGGGACCCGAAAAAGTAATGGACATAAAGCTCTGATTTGACTGAAAACAGTAAGTTGGACCTTTGTAGGTCAAGGCTAGCAAAATGAAATAGTGCACTATGCATGCTTCAAATGTATGAGAGTATGATTTTTTTTTCTTTTTTGTCTTTTTTTGTGTGCCTCCACGACCCCTGAGGACATGATTGCAATCATTTTCAAAGATGAACTAGAATAGGATTTAATGGCATCCTTTCATTTGTCTATTCAACCGATGGTTGAAATGTCTAACCAGAATGACCCTTGAGGTGTGCATTAGATGTGACAACAAGAGCAATGGGAAAACCCTTCAGATGACCCTTGAGGTGACCTGGTTGTCCTTTCTTTTTATCAACACTCTTATCAGGAATCATTGTGTTTCCCATACCTTTCAAGTCTTTAGCAATTCTCAATGCTCTGATAGCAACGTCACACATTTCTATTCCAATATATGATTATTAGAAAAATGCATATTGAGTCAAAGAAGAGGCAAAGGTAAAAACATGACGATATTATATTGAAATGGAAATGGTGAAAAGAAAGTATTATTGTGGTCATCAACATAAAATTTATAGAAGGATGATAAGGGCAAAGGTTTTCAGTTCTTCCAGTGAAACCCTTTATCGTAATCAGTGTCAATCCTCTGCATACCCGATTTCGAACACCCATTAACCAGTCTATGAAGACTTTAACTGTCCCAGTTGGGATCATTTGGCCAGCTCCAACATGGAAAACTTAGTTTGCTCTAAAGTAGAGATTTGCTCCTCCCTAGCATGGAGACTCAACCGCTCAGGTCTCACTTCCTTTGTCATATCAAGCACTATTGTCATTTCATTTTAGACCTTAACTTTTGCCTAGATCGCTCTTTCGAGTTTTCAACCTACCAGGTCGCTCTAACTTTTGCCTAGGTAGCCTTTTCAAGTTTTCCACCTAGCGAGCCATATTTTTCCTTTTTTTTCTTTTTTTTGACAAGTAGTGCTTTTACGCATAATATTTCTTGACTACGTCTGAATTTACAGGAAGTGGTAGATCTTCACCATCCATTTTTGTGAGAATCAAGGACCCTCCAGAAAAAGCCTTCTTCATGACATAAGGTCCTTCATAATTTGGAGTCCATTTTCCCCGGTGATCTTTTTGAATTGGCAGGATCTTTTTGAGCACTAAGTCTCCTTCTTGAAATTGTCGAGGGCGCACTTTTTTTGCATAGGCTTTCATAAGCATCCTTTGATATAATTGGCCATGACACAGTGCAGTTAACCTTTTACCTTCAATAAGATTCAACTGATCTAGTCGAGCTTGGACCCATTCGGCCTCTTCCAGTTTTGTCTCCATCAGTACTCTTAATGAGGGGATCTCTACCTCAATAGGGAGTACGACTTCCATTCCGTAAACTAAAGAGAAAGGAGTTGCCCCAGTTGAGGTACAGACAGACATGCGATAACCATGCAGAGCAAAGTGAAGCATCTCATACCAATCTTTGTATGTCACAACCATTTTTTGGATGATTTTCTTGATGTTTTTGTTAGCTGCCTCAACAGCCCCATTCATCTTTGGGCAGTATGGTGAGGAGTTATGATGTTGGATCTTGAAATTATCACACATTTCCTTCATCATTTTGTTATTCAAGTTAGTTGCATTGTCAGTGATGATCTTATTTAGTAAACCATAACGACATATCAACTCTCTTTTGATGAACTTGATTACCACATTCCTGGTCACATTGACATAAGAAGCAGCCTCAACCCATTTGGTGAAGTAGTCTATCGCGACAAGGATAAAGCGATGCCCATTTGAGACCTTAGGTTCAATAGGTCCCATGACATCCATACCCCACATGGAGAATGGCCAGGGTGTTGCTAGGACATTCAAAGGGACTGGCGGTGCATTGATCTTATCAGCATATGTTTGGCACTTGTGGCACTTCGTCACATGATTGAAGCAGTCAGTTTCCATGGTTAACCAATAATAACCAGATCTTAGGATTTTTCTTGCCATTGCATGTCCATTGGAGTGAGATCCGAAGGAACCCTCATGTACTTCTTCAATAATCTTTTCTGCTTCTATTGCATCAACACATCTTAGAAGCACCATATCATGGTTTCTTTTGTAAAGTATTTCCTCATTCAGAAAATAACCCATCGCAAGCCTCCTCAGGGTCCTCTTGTCATTTTCTGAAGTGCCTGCAGGGTACTCCCTATTCTTGATGAAACATTTGATGTCATGGTACCATGGCTTCCCATCAGGCTCATCTTTAACCATTTGACAATATACAGGACAGTCACGACTTTCCATTTTTATAAGTGGTAGGTCCCTTTCATGACTTACTTGGAACATTAATGATAGTGTGGCCAAAGCATTAGCCAACTGGTTCTCTTCTCGAGGAACATGATGAAAAGTGACTTCATCAAATTGCTTGATCAATTCTTTGATGTAAACATGGTATGGGATTAGTTTGGCATCACGGGTTTCCCATTCTCCTTTTAGTTGATGAATGACCAAGGCAGAGTCCCCATATACCTCCAAGATCTTCGCTTTTGATTCTATTGCTGCCTGAATACCCAAAGCACACGCTTCGTATTCTGCTATATTGTTAGTACAGTCAAAACACAACCTTGCTGTGATTGGGATGAATTTATCTTCAGGGGAGATCAAGATGGCTCCAATGTCGTGCCCCAGTGCATTAGAGGCTCCATCAAACCACATAGTCCATTTTTCTTTTTCAGATGATTCTTCATTTTTAAACAGAGCCATTATATCTTCATCAGGGAACTCACATTGCATTGACCCATAATCCTCTATGGGTTGGTTAGCCAGATAATCTGCAAGGGCACTTCCCTTAATTACCTTTTGGGTGACATAAACAATTTCATACTCCGATAATAGAACTTGCCATTGCGCGATTCTCCCAGTGAGAGCGGGTTTCTCAAAGATATACTTGATAGGATCCATTTTGGACACCAACCATGTAGTGTAGCACAACATATATTGCCTCAATCGACGGGCAGCCCATGCCAAGGCGCAACAAGTTCACTCTAACAATGAGTACTTTGCCTCATAATCGGTGAACTTTTTACTTAAATAATAGATGATGCGTTCTTTCCTACCAGATTCATCATGCTGCCCCAGTATGCAACCCATAGACTCATTAAGCATCATCAAATACATAATGAGAGGTCTCCCTGGAATTGGAAGCACTAATACTGGGGGTTCTTGTAAATACTGCTTGATTTTTTCAAAGGCTCTTTGGCAATCTTCATTCCACTTGACTGGCTGATTCTTGCGTAACAACTTGAAGAGCGGCTCGCATGTTGCTGTGAGCTGGAATATGAATCGAGTGATGTAATTCAACCTTCCCAAAAATCCCCAAACTTCCTTTTCAGTGCGAGGGACCGACATGTCTAATATTGCTCGAACCTTGTTAGGATCAACTTCTATTCATTTCTGGCTCACCACAAACCCCAATAGTTTACCTGATCTGACACCAAAAATGCATTTTGTAGGATTTAGTCGGAGTTTGAACTTCCTCAATCGCTCAAAAAGCTTTTGCAGATTGATTATATGATCTTCTTCTATTTTTGACTTCGCAATCATATCATCCACATAAACTTCTATTTCTTTGTGCATCATGTCATGGAACAATGTCACCATAGCTCTTTGATACGTTGCCCCAGCATTTTTTAAACCAAAAGGCATCACTTTGTAGCAGAAGGTTCCCCATAAAGTGATGAATGTGGTCTTCTCCATGTCTTTCGGTGCCATCTTGATCTGATTGTATCCCGAGAAACCATCCATAAAGGAAAAAAATGAATGTTGAGCAGTGTTGTCCACCAAAACATCAATGTGAGGTAACGGGAAGTCATCTTTAAGGCTGGCCCTATTTAAGTCTCGATAGTCCACACACATTCGGACTTTCCCGTCTTTCTTTGGGATAAGAACAATGTTGGCAACCCATTGTGGGTATTTTGCAACTGCAAGAAATCCTGCATCAAACTGTCTTTTTACTTCATCTCTGATTTTTAGGGACATCTCAGCTTTCATTCGTCTCAACTTTTGCTTAACCGGAGGGTGTAACACCCTCCTTAGGGCATCACATTTCTGACTCCTGACTCATAATCTGAAAAGAAGTTTGCACAAAGTTTGAGTTATAAAAGATAAGTTTCAAAATTTCTTCTTTACTGAAACGTGAATTTACTAAAAATATTAGGTAATATTGAAAATCATATTTTAACTATTCATTATGCAATATTGACACCAATTAATATCACAATTTAAAGAGAAATATAAAATTAACAGACTTATTTTTTTTGAACAGTAGCAAACCCCATGATGGGTCCTACTTAATAGCACGGTACAACACTAACATTAAATCTTAACATACTCGTTCCTTCTCTTGTATCAACTTGATGCATCAGAACTTTACTCCTTGTTTACCTGGCACATCTTCGAACTTGAGACAGCCACTTTTCAATGTTTCCATCAATCTCTGAGTATCTACCACTCGTTATGTCTAAGACAACTCATTCCTTCTACTGTATAATTTTAACAATACAGACAAAGCAAAACAATATAATAAAGAGGTGAGATCACCTACACCAATACCAACATGGCAGCACAGAGATAACACAAACAGCAATATCATACAGATAGATCATATCATAATCATGCTATCTGCATTAATCAACTATCATAATCTAATCATTTATCAATTCAATCATCATCCAAGTATTCAAAACAATTGCCATAACTAATAACCAATATTCCTCAATTAATATATCACACAGATATAAATGCTCAGATTTATGCATATGCACAAAAACTCATTTTATCAAAAACAACTCCATGGAGGTTTTCACAATTTCGAGAAGAATGATCTGGTTAATTGTCAGCCTTAGCCCAAAGACAATCTCCCAGTTGTTGAAAAGAATCGTGTTCTTGTCGGGTATCGTCAATGCGTTGCAACAGACTGCATCGCCAAGTGACACAGTGGTACTCGCTTAACCGCCCATCGTCGGTCGACCGCGCGCCTCGACGCCCCCAAGATCCATCATAGATCTCACTATCAATTCTCATTCCCTCTTCAACCACAAGGGCCATAATAGCTATTAGCTATATTTTATACAATGCACGAATATATCAGTGCAAGTCCAACCCCAAAGGGCCAAATCTTTTCAATTTCATTTGTTCAATGTAATCATATGCTTCAACGCATATTTTATACAATGCACAAATATATCAGTGCAAGTCCAACCCCAAAGGGCCAAATCTTTTCAATTTCATTTGTTCAATGTAATCATATGCTTCAATGCATATTTTTTTCAATGCACGTATAATGCACTAAATCCAATCACAAACATATCTTTCCAATGCATGTATAATGCACCAAATGCCAATCACAGGCAAAACATGTCATTTTCTCACACAGCATCTATATACTGGTTCTATAGTATTTATACTGTATTTTCAACAGGAAAATCACATTATCACATTTTCATAGTTATAAATTTCTTTCGTCATGTTTTCACAAAATTGCGCAACATTTTCATTTTGTTTTCACAATTCCAAAATGTTTCTGTTACATTTTCACAATACTGTAACTCTTCTGTTGCACCTTTAAATCACGTATTAAATTTTTCAACATTTTTTTCAATCACATAAAAATATACGTTTCTCAAATCGCGTAATGATTTTTCATCATTTTCAAAATTGCGTAACTTAAAAATCATTCTTTTAAGTTGCGTAAATCATTTTCCATCATTCTTAAAATATTTAAAGCACTTTCCAAATCACATAATGATTTTTTGTCATTTTCACAATCACGTAAAAATATTCTCTCATTATTTAATCACGTAGTGATTTTTCAACAGTAGTTCAAATTATGTAAAATATTTAAACGTAATTCAAATCACTTAAAAATGTTTCAACGCATCTCCAATCGCGTAGTAATATTTTATCATATTTCAAATCGCATAAAAATATTTTCTTGTATTTCCAAACACTTTGAAATATTTTACTATATTTCAAATCACGTACTTTAAAAATTACATTTTTAAGATCGTAAATAATTTTTTTCACCACAATTCCATTACAGAAAATATTTCTCATTTCTTCAAAAATTCCATTTCAACTTTCCTCAAAATAATATGACTTTATACTTTATTTAATACATTTTCTTTACTCAATAAAATCTTTTTCCACATTTCTTTACTCAAGAAATCTTTTTCAAAATATAATTCACAAAATCACTTTTCCATTGATATAAATCAACGTTTCAAAACTTAACATTTTCTAACTTACTTCAAAACTCAAAAATAAGTTATACGTTAGTAGATTTTTATAATACCACTATATTCTTCATTTTTTTCAAATCATTTCCAAACATAACCTTCTTCAAAATAAATTGAAGTTCGAAAACATTCTTGTTTACAAAAACTTAATTTCTCAAGTGATTAAAATGCTCTGATTCCCTTTTTAAATTCTTGAATTAAATCAAGTTACGTTTCCACTTTGAAAATCACTTTGTTCATAAAAATCAAGGCATTACAAGCCTTCAAAAATGTGGACATGACTATTGAAACCATCAAATATTTTTCCTTCTAAATTGATATGGTTTTACACAAACAAAACCATTAAAAATTTTGTTTTCAAAACCGCAAGACTTATGGTTATAAATCCAAACCCATTTGTTCAAATTCATTTTTATTTTCTTTACAAAATCATTTTTTTCACTTTCTTTGCAAATCCTTTTTCACTTTCTTTGCAAATTCTTAAAGTCATCATTACTATTTTCATTTAAATCTCATGTTTTGTAAAATACTTAGAAACTTTTTACACAAAATAAATCAATAAAAATTCCTCAAGAACCATGTTCTTGTACTCTTTGAAAAATAAACTCTTTGTTTATTTTTATTATTTTTCTAAATATCCATTTTCATCATTCATGAAAATATTCATTTACGAACACCTATCTTGAGATGTCTTAACCGATATTCACCATGTTTCTAGGGACCAAAAATTAATTCCCTTGTTCTTGAAAATTTTTAATATGAACCCTAATCAAGGGCATCAAAACCGTAGTCCTTCCTTGGCCATTGGGACCAAAATTAATTTTCTTTCCATCACCAAATCATGGCATACACATACATACACATCATATATATATATCAAAAGCATGCTATATTATCATCATGCATAGTATAAGCATGCCATCAAAATCATAAACTCATGCAAAGTATATATTAAGCATAGGCAATTAATCAAAACTCATAAACACATATAAATTATTACATGACCATAGATATGAATCCTCACATGGATTCACCATCCATCAAATATAAGACCATCTCTCACCACCATGCTTGGTTGGTGAGATGGATCTCCCTCTTACCTCTTGAAGATCCTCAAAAACTCCTTGTTTTGCTTCTTTTTCCAAGTCCTTCACCACCAAGGGCTTCTCAAATACAAAACAAAATATATAGAAATTAGTATACTAAGCTTGATTAAGAGGAACCATGGATCAAACATAGTTTAGATCATGAAAAAGAAAAGAATAAATGAAGTTTCCTTACACTTCACCACAAATACCCTATAACTTGGCTCTTGAAGAAAGTCCATGAAGATGAATGATTTAGAGAAAGTCTCCAACATGAAAGTTGCTTAGAATATCATGTAGATTCAAGATCTATGGTTGGATGAAATTAAAAGAGATTGGAGAGTGGTTTTAGGTGTCTTGACCGAATGGTTTCTCTTGAAGCACAAAGATGGAATTTTTGATTTTTGATAGAAACTTGAAGCTTGGATTTGAAGCTCAAGATGAATGATTTTGGAAAAACTCATAACTAGAGATGTTCTTAGAATGGTGTTTAGGTTTAGGAAATGATGAGAGTGAAAATTATAGGTGAGTGATGGTGTATTTGGGTGTAGAGACCGAACCAATGGAGAGAAAATGGAAGGAAAAATGGTTGCTTGGTTCTTGGAATTTTTTAGAGAAAAGATGAAAGCTTTTTGGGTGAGAGAGAAAATAAGATTTGTGAGATTGGATTATGGAAGGTTGCTGCCGTGGGAGTCTTGGAGAGATTAAGTGATATACTTGAAGTAAAATATCCTATTTTGAGTGCACATGGACTAGCACATGGTATAGGTCATCAATTTGACTTGCATGGCTATTATGAATGGTTCAAGAACCATGTAGATGCCTCCCCAAGGCTACTGAAAACCGTGGGACTCCTTGGCATTTAGGGACATTAATTTATTTTAATTCAAGTCTAATTACTTGCTAAACAAATAGCTAATTAAATTAGTTTTAGTTTCCTAACTAATCTTAACTAATTATCCAATTGCATAACTAATTAATTAGACATATAATTGTATATATTATATCCTCTAATTAAAATTAGGATATCTAATTAAGAATTAAATTATAATAATTTAACATTTAATTTAGTTTACTTAGCTTGTTAATTAGGCCATTAGATTAACCAAATTTGGATTAATTAATGACTAATCAAATTAAAGCTACTATTGTTGACTTCATCTTTTTCTTTGGCCTAAAAAGGCTACTCAAAATTGTCTCCTCCTTCCTATGCATTCTCCAAAACCGTCCCCCCTTTTCCTAATGCATTCATGAAATTGTCATCATTATTAGTCACCATCTAGAGCATTTCTAGCTATTGATTAATTCAATGGTTGGGATTTAGGTAGACTTTTGATTTAGAAGACTTAATCTAGGCCATTAGATCTTTTTCCTTTAAATTCTAACCATTAGATGTGTCTCCAAAATGAAGGGTCAAGATTACTCCTTCTTATTTTTAATCCAAGGGTCATAATTAGTCTTTGCTACTTTTTAAGACCAAATCTCCACCCTTGATTAATTCTTCATCCAATGGTCATAAATGGTCTTTTTCACTTTACAAGACCAATTCTACACCGTTAATTAAATCTACGGTTGATATTGAAGCCTTTCTTATTAAGCTTGTCTAGATTAAATCTCTACCATTGATTAGATCAATGGTTAACATCCAATGTTTCTTTATTAAATTTATTTCTCAACCATTGATTAAATCAAGATCAAGTCTCCACCGTTAATTAAATCAATGGTGGATATCCAAACCACCAATGTTGACTTAAGCAATATAATTTCTATTTTTATCTACTAAAAATCTCACGAAAGAATATATTTACTGTATTTTTATCGCCCGATAATTAAATACAATACCAAACACAATACAATAAAATTTCTAAAACTGTTTCCGGATTCAGGTTTAGTAAGATCCCCTGTCTCCGTTTAAACAGTACAAATTTTTCTATCCGTAGAAAAAAATTTTACTTTGCGGGACCCACCTGGGCCCACGTATGGCCACCTGGGCCCACATACACCCCCTGGGCCCATAAACAGTAAAAAAATTTATAATCATCCATAAAATCATAAAAATTAGAAAACGCACAAATATCAAATCAGATTATGTAAAATAATTACCTAACGGTAAAAATTAAATTACGTAAAGTTTTTCCCGGCCCGAAAATTTTTATTTTCCTGACACGGAGTAAATCACTCAAAACGATCAAATACGCTAATGAAATAAACAAAATAATTTTACAGTATCCAAAAATTACTAAACAGTAAAATTCTATTAACTGTCAAAATTATTGTTTAAGAGATACAAAATTTGGGGTGTTACAGAGGGTACCCAGGTTTTAGTGGCAATTTGTGCTCAACTATGCCAGTGTCTAGCCCTGGCATATCTTGGTATGACCATGCAAAGACATCACTATAATCAAACAAGAGTTTAATCAATATGTTACGCTCATCTTCTTTCATCGAGGTACCAATTTTGATTTCTTTCTTATCATTTTCAGTTCCCAAGTTAATTACTTCAATTGGTTCCTCATGGGGTTGGATTTCTTTAGCTTCTTGTTCTAGTAATCTCATTAACTCGGGTTAAGTTTCCCAATCATCCTCATTATCCTCATCAGCATGATTAACAGGGTGTTCAAAATTATATGATGAGATATTGACACTGTCACTTTCAAGAGAGTCATTTTCAGATCTACAATAAGTGATGTTGACACAAGAAAGATGAAATGAATAGAAGGTCATGATAATGGTGGGATGAAAGCTAATGGAATAAAAAATGAGAGAACTCAAAAATGCATTTTATTAATAACAATTATTGGAAAGGAAACATGTAAGCCCATTTACAAATGGAAATCCTAAAGCCTTAGACAGAGCTAAAGGAAAATCACTACAGAATTACTTTGAAAGAGACTCTAAGGTTATGGGAAACTCAGAGATCTCCCAATTGTCGAGTCTTGTATCTGAAGAACATGCATACATCAGGTCCGTATGATTGACAAAATCATCTTCAACTGTGGTCACTTGGTCTACGAACACACTCCCGCGCTCCGGAAGCTTTGTCGTATATCACAGATGGGGACTCCCTCCACTTTAGGTTCTCGATTTTCCAAGCGAGCCAGCCTTTTCTCTTTTTTCTCTTCCATGATCCTCCTCTTATCGGCCTTGGTGGGTTTGTACCCCAGCCCAAATCTACCTTTGTTTTCCAAGGGTTGAAAAAGTCCTGTGGCACCTTGTCACTTCTTGCCCAGCCCCTCTCCATGCTGATAACCTCCTTCTAGCATAACTTTAGCCATCATTACAGATGCAACAGAGGGCTGCGATTTAGGAATTGGAGCTCATTCCTTTATATAAATGGTATTGACAACCTCGAGTGCTTGAAAGGCAGTCTCGAGAGCCTCTTCTGTAGCTTCAATATAAGGAGTGTCTAGCGGCTTGCTCACCAGCAGGTCCTCTTCACCAAAGACAGTAATCATCTTATTATCAACTATGAATTTGACTTTTTGGTGCAAGGTGGAAGGCACAGCTCCAGCAGAATGAATCCATGGTCGTTCTAATAGACAACTGTATGATGGTGCAATGTCCATTACTTGGAAGAGTATGTTGAAAGTGCAAGGACCAATTTGAACTGGTATTTTGATTTCCCCTATGACTTCTCTCCTTGTGCCATCAAATGCCCTTACTATCATCGCACTTGATTTCATGTGTGACCCATCAAAAGGCAATTTGGAGAGTGTCGACTTCGGCATCACATTTAAGGAAGAGCCATTGTCCATCAGTACTCTAGCCATGATATGGTCTTGACATTTTACTGAGATATGAAGTGCTTTATTATGTCCTCTTCCCTCATTGGGTATTTCATCATCGGTGAAAGTGATGTAATTATCTACTGTGATGTTGCTGATAACGCCATTCAACTTGTCAACCGTGATGTCATGAGAAACATGGGCTTGATTAAGCACTTTCATTAGCACCTTCCTGTGTGGCTCAGAGTTCATTAATAAGGATAAGAGTGATATTCTTGCAGGGGTGCGGTTCAGTTGATCCACCACCCTGTATTCACTTTGCTTTATGAATTTTAAGAACTCACAAGCTTCTTTCTCAGTCACTTCTTTCTTATAGACCTCTTGCAGTGTTGCCTTTAGTTCTTCCTTCTCTTTCAAGGCTTTTTCAGTAGAAGTTTCCCCCATCTTGCCTTTCCCTTTCCGAATTCTTTCCACTTCCTCCACTTGGTCTTTACGCAGATCCTTAGGTGTATAAATACGACCACTTCGAGTCATTCCACCGATCCTAGATATGCTAGAGATAGCCGATGGGATTTTCATTTGATTGTCCTAGAGATCATTCACAATGACTTGCACATCATATTTCCAAGGCACAGCTCTATTGTCCTTATAGGGAAAAGGAGTCGGCACTTGGATGGTGATAGGATTCCGACCAAGAGAGACTTGTGGAGACACCTCTTTACTATAATGAATCGTCAATGGCCTTGGTATACCTGGAGCTTGCCCTATAATTGATTGCATTGAATAGGTATTGGCAGCTTCTTGAACTGGTGGAGGTGTAACCATATAGACATCACCATTATCGTACTAATTATTTATTTGTACTAGGTGACTGTCCATTAAACTTTGAAGGATTTGTTTGAATTCATCACATTCCTTAATAGAATGCCCGACTTCCCCGTGGATCTTGCACACAGTTTCATCTTCATTGACCTTTTTTTTATCTTAGCTTGGTTTCGTATCAACCCAAATTTGCAAAGCTCTTGAAAAATTACTCTCATGGGAGTTTTCACATCAGCTACCCGACTTATGAGGCATCGTCCAGAAGACTTCTCTATGGCATTAACTACAGGACTTCCATGATCAGGCAAGGGATTGCGGCCTACATTAGGAGTTTTTTCTTTAAAGTTTAACCATTTGGCATTAATCAAGTCTTGCACTTTGAACTTCAAGGCTTTGCAATTTTCTGTTGAGTGACCTACAGCCCCAGCATGGTACTCACATTTAGTATTCTGGTCAAATCCTCTTGGGTAGGGGGTTCCACTGGCTTCATTGGACAAGGAACCAATAAGGAATTTCGGAAGAGTTGTGGCAGCAGTTCAGTATAAGTCATGGGAATTGGGTCAAATTGGACAGGTTTCTTTTCTTGGTTAGCTGGCGGCCTTCTTTGGTTGGTATTTGGGTTTTGGGGCCACGGTTGGGTTGGTTGATATGACATGGTAGGGAGTGTTTGGTTTGGGATAGGTGATGGTGCACGATAAGGGATCATTGGGTGATAAGGTTGAGGGTATGGAGCTTGAGAGGTATTAGTAATGTATGGATAGTAAGGCATGTAGGGAGGTTGGAAGGATGGTTGAGGGTTAACAGGCGCTTGGCTATGTCTCCCTTGGGCAAAACTCCTTTGATCGAAAGTCACAGCATGGGCTTCCCCTTCTTTTTTCTTCCCTACTAGGGGCCTTTTGGCACTAAATATCCTCGTTGAACTTTCTGCGATCTTTCCACTTCTCATTCCTCCTTCAACTCTTTCTTCGATGATAACTATGTCTGAGAAATTCGATGACACACTTCCTATCATCTTGTCATAGAAGGGTGATTGGAGGGTGTCAATGAATGTGGCCACCATTTCTCTTTCTGTCAGTGGGGGTTCAACCTGAGCAGCTATCTCTCTTCGCCACTGAGCATATTCCTTAAAGGTTTCAGCCCCTTTCTTAGCCATATTCTGTAATTGTAGCCTATCTGGTGCCATATCAATGTTGTACTTATATTGCTTCAAGAAAGCATCATCCAAGTCCTTGAAACATCGTATATGGGCACGTTCCAGGTGTGTATACTAATTAGAAGCTGCCCCAGCTAAGCTGTCATGGAAGAAACAGATCAATAACTTGTCATCATGAGCATGAGATGCCATCTTGCGGATGTACATGGTCAGATGGTTCTTTGGGCAAGTGGTTCCCTTATATTTTTCAAAATCTGGGACCTTAAACTTTGGAGGAATCACCACATTCGGGACAAGATAGAGCTCTGCGGCATCCAGAAGACCATAGCTACTTGCTATTTCTATGGCTCGCAGTCTTTCTTCAAGAACTTCTATTTTATCCTTGGATTGAATGGCTTCAGTTGAAGGGTTAAGCGGAGAAGTTCCAGCGATCTTATGAGGAAAAAACTGTGGCATGTTGTAGAAAGGAAGTTGGGCCTGAGTCGAGCCTTGTGGCCCTGAAATAGGTATTACCAATGATGAGCCGCTCTCAAGAGGGTTGGTAATTTGGGACGACATAAAACCAGGGGAAATGCCATAAGGTGGAATAGAAACAGGGTACTGAGGAATCTCACTGGTATTTGGTTGAGATCCTTGGGGAGGGTTTGAAGCCATTAGGACTGTCGGTGCACTGCCCTCAGGAATGTTGGTGGATAATGGTGGCACATAACCAGGTGGAAAGCCATATGGTGGGAATGAAGATGCCTGTGTTTCAGGATTATTTGAGTAGATGGTTAGTGGCATCATGGCCCCTTGAGAGGTGACGCTAGGATATTGCCAAGGAACTGGCGTAAAGCCGAGCGGGTGAGCAGGTGTGGCAGAAAGATCATTATTTGCCTTTGAAGAAGTCCCCTCTGTGTTCTTCATTTTTTCCAGAATTTCCAAGATCTTAGCCATTTGTTCCTTTAGCTGACTTACTTCACTTCTCAACTCTTCTTGTGACTAACCTAGTTCACCCATGACTCTTGATTGAGAGCGAGTCCTATATGGGTGTCGTAGAGACAGTTTTCCTTTCTGTATTCATTTTTTATTAGAAAATATGAAAAAGGAAAAAGAAAATGCAAACAAAAATAAAACTATGCATGTAGAGACATGATCCAAAGCAGCAAACGATATCGATAAACCTCATTAATTCAAAGAGAAAAGCTCTATGGTCATAAAGAGTTTTACACATATTGATCCTTGCTACTCCTCAAGTCAAATGGAGGAGTTAGCTTTACAAAATAAAATTCTAAATTACATCAGCATTCCTAGAACAAGAAACTAATTTCAGTGATCCTTTTCAGTGAAATTTTCCTAGGAAGTCAAGGTCCTTCCTAACCCAAGTCAGAATATCTTGGTTTTCTCCTGATGCTAGCTTGGCTTCCACTTTGATGATTTCTCTTACTCTCTTTCTTGAATGGTTGGAAATTTCCCTCATATTATCAATAACCATTTCGGCTTTCCGCTTCATTTCTTGGCTTGCATTAAGATAGAAATTCTTTTCATTAGTCAAGAAAAAAACATCATCCTCTAACCGATTCTTCTTACTTTCCAAGAAAGTAGACCATTCAACATGTTTTTCCAAATGTTGATTCAAGATTTTAACTTCATTCTTGAATTCTTGAAGTTGACCATCTTTTCCCTGAATGATTGTTTCGAGGGCTTGACATGGTTTCCTTAACCTCTCTATTTCAATATCTTTAGAGGCTGTCTCCTGTTCTTGACTTTGGATTTTTCTTCTTGCAGTGCCAAGTTGATCTTTCAAGAACCTTCTCTCAGTGGTCCACTGCCGATAAATGATTTCGTACTGCCCCTCTGCTTCAGCATAGAAGTCATTGGGTTCATTAAATTGGTGCATTGGTAACTCTGGACCCTGTACCTTGGGAGCAAGAAACCCCTTCTTCCTACTAGCCTGCCAAATTAGGTATTCTGGTGTCGTTTCAGACGATGGGAGACCGGGCTTCATACTTCTTGTGTGCTTCCAATCTTCAATGACTTCTTTTATTTTATGAATAGTTCCTTCATCGACATACGAGAATTCAAATTTGGACAGTCCATGAGTCATCGGAATGAATTGCAGGGATGCCATTTGTCTTTGGACCATAGCTGGAGCATAGCCCACTACTCCCCATGGGCTAATAAGTGGAACCCAAGGTTTACTTCCACATCTATATACGGTATAAGTGAGAGGAAACCATTTGGCCCTCCAGACCACTTCTTTTATTTCCATGAAAAAATTGATCCATTGCCTCATCGTCGGAGTTCGGGGAGGCCAATCGTCACGATCATATAGAGAGAGCGGGTGCTTAGGTATGATATACTGTTTTAGATTAATTTCTAGATGGTTAAAGCACTTCAAGGTTGGCATATGACTAAGCATCCATACTGCAAGTAATGGTGCACATCCCCAAAATCTTCCTTTCTGATGGACTTGGCAATAATTCAGGGATCGAATTGCCTCAGCTAAAATTGGTGGGGCTGGGTGTACCCCATGCTCGATCTGCTCGAACAAATTGATCACATGTCTATCTATTTGATTTTTCCATCTCGAAAAAATTACTAATCCATAAATAGCAAGGGCTAGTGCTACCAAACCAAAACTTTGATCAACTTGAGCTTCAACCATCCTAAGCAAGAACTCCGAATCTAGACTTCGTCCTTCATCCACCATGTACTTATCCAATTCATTGGCATGAATCCCTATCAATTTGGACAACATCCTTCTTGGCGTCTTCTTAGGGTCATGTGAATACACTTTGTCCTTTGGCATGTCGTCTCTATTAAGAAGCCTAGCATACTCCTCAATCGTTGGCACCAAGTCAAATTGTTAGAAAGTATAACACCGATATGAGGGGTCCCAAAAATGGAGCATAGCTTTCAACATTTGGAGGTCAGGGGTGATGAATATGAGAGCTGCAATATCTCCATACTTGTCATTGAACTCTTCTTGTCTTCTCATGCTACACCACACATTACGAAGCCTCCTTAGGTCATTTTGTTCAAAGTCATGGCTTCCCTTTAAGAGAGGTAAAGGAACATCCTCGCGATGCAAACTATTTCCTTCCTTGGCTTGAATTCTTGCGGACTCTTCACCGACAGCCCTGATACTCTCTGCCACCTCAGACATTAGAGTCATCTTTCCCTTATTCATGCTCGAGGTTTATCGATATCTTCACAGGATTGGACCACATATGCAAATGCAAGATAAAAGAAAATAACAAAAAGTTAGCAACTACAAAATAAAAGACAAACAGAAATTCCTCATGTGTTAGAGGAAAAGGGGTACCTAATCTTGGTACCCGTCCAGCAAGATGAGTTCTATGAACGATGGTAGCTCTAAGGTCATATCTACAAGTGATAGCTTTGGTTCTAGACCCCTATCGGACAAAAGGTCCCTAAATTGTCCCTTGCTGTCACCAACACTTTGGCTAGCAAGAGTCCTCCATCCTCACCCATGATAGGTTACAAGCGGAAAGAGTTCAATTTGAGCGAGGGGTTTTCATGTGCCTAACCGGAGACCAATGGTCCCACAAAGCAACACTACTTCACCCTCTATCTAAGCCTACAAGGTACTGAGTTCGGGTATAGAGCTTATGTGTGCAGGTGTACATGAGAGAACTTTATTTACAAAGTAGAAATATAATACATATAATGCAAACAAAATGCATAATAATATGAAACAAATAACAAATAAAACAATAAAATAAAAATGGACCAATATAATTAAAGAGCAAATCACATGAGATTAAAATAAGGTTTAACCCTCTAACTGTCCCTAATGGAGTAGCCATCTGTTGCAACCGTCCTGAAGGGCGCCACGAAAATAAAAAAAGAAAGAGGAGGATAGGACTTCGGGGTGTTGGGAGTCGCCACCAATCGCTTTATCCATTAAATGGAATGGTGCAATTGGACACCTAAAAGATAGTCTGCGTTTCAGAGTTCGTGTTGTTCGGGGGTTAATTACGGGTAGGGAAGGTGTTAGCACCCTACACCGTCCGTTCTAAGAACGGTTACCTGTTTAATCTAATGTTATTTGCAAGGTTAATTAAATTGGTCCTTTATTAACTAAAAGAAAATAATTTTTTATTTTTTATTTTGACATGTCCCATTTTGTCAAGCATAATATCAAGAATGATAAATGACTAAGACAAGCAATAGGTAGCTAAATTGCCATTATTTGGGACAAATTCTAAGTTTACAACATATTATATAAAAATGGTGAATTAAAATTTTATTTTTTTGAAGAGAAGTAATTTTCAAAATGGCCAAATAAAACATTATTTCAATGAATAAATTTTGATTCAAAGAAATTTATTTAAAGTAAGAGAATTTTTTTTAAAAGTAGATGGCCAAATAAAATCTCATTTATTATCAAGAAAAACATTTTTAAGCATAATGAGATTTTTGTAGTAATTTCTAAAAAAAAAATCTTTATAAAAAATAAAACTTTAATTCACCATAATTATAATGTTAAAACTGTATGAATTTATTCACTTTTATTTAAGGATTTTTTTATTTTTTACAAAAAATAGATTTTATTTTAATTTAAAAAAAGTGTTGTATTTTATTTAGCAAAAATATTTTAATTTAGTATGAGAATTAGACTTCGTCAGTAGCTCTTGACAAAATCCAAAATAAAGCCTCAAGATTATCGGGAAGAGTGTATCTGATCGGAACTCCGATCCTCTCCCAATTTTTTCGTCATCGGCCGGTTTTAAATTATCTAATTTACAATAATTAAATTAAAGTTACATATCAACCTCATAATAACAAATAAAATACTTAATATATAAAAAATGTATTAAATACAAACAATGTAAACTCCAAATTAGTAAATACAAATCAATCCAAAATAATAAATAAATAAAATAAAATAAAAAAACTAAAAAATTTAGGCCCAAACTAGTAAAAAAAGAGAGGGCCCAAATGAAAAAAAAACAAAGAGAGGCCCAAACATATTCAACTTAAGCCCACGGAAAGAAAGAAAAAGAAAAAAAAAATTAAGCAGCAAATAAAAAATAATCTTTAGTCTCAGATTATGAATCATGAAAAGAAAGAAGAAAAAGGGAAGAGGGAGAAGAAACTCACGGTGGGGAGCGACGAGTTCGTGCGGCCTGGGTGGCAGAGGAGGGAGCGGCGCTGTTGATCAATGCCGACTGGAAAGGGTTCGCCGGCGCGGGATCTAGGGGCTCCGGACTGCGTAGATTCGTCAGTTCACGGCTGGGGAGCGGCACCTGTTTGAGCTTGAGTGAGACGCCGGTGATGCGCGGTGGAGCTTCAGATCTGGATCGGCGCTGGTTTGCGATGAGGAGGAGGGGAACGGATTTGGGCGCGGTGACCGAAACTGGTGGAGCAGCGCAACAAATCAGCGGTGCGGTGAACAAGTACGGTGTTGCAGCAGTCGATCCGACGGGCTCGGATCTGGGCCTGGAATCGCGCAGATCCGTCGGTTGGGTGATGGGTTAGGAACTGCGGCGCGGTTCGTCTGGTAGTGCACGACCGACTGGTTAGGAGGAGGTGACTGTGCTTTTCTGGTTTGTGAGTGGTGGTTATTTGTTGATGGTGGCTTGTGGTGGTTGTGGGTGGTTTGGATTCTTGATGGGTTGTGATTGTTGAGAAGTTGAAGATGAGTGAGAGGTGGCAGCAGGATGCATTAAGGGTGAGGAAGGTGAAGGTGAATGGAGTGGAGGTTGATGGTTAGAGATGAAGGTAGCAAGGTGGTTGTTAAGGGTGAGTTAACTGGGTGGCTTGATGTTGGTGAAGATGGAGGAGGCCGAGATGGTGCTATGGAAGTTTGAAGATGGTGGAATGAACGAAGATTGGAGATTGGAATGAGTAGTTTTTGGGGCTGCTGAAGTGTGGGAATTTTTCCTTGACCGTGTGAATTTGATTGCTCTCTGTTTTTTTCCTTTTCGAATCCCCTTTTTTTCCTCAATTCTATCCCTTTTTATTCTTGCCGTGTGGTTCCCATTCATAATCAATTTGCTTTTCCATTTTGTCACGATTGGAATGCAAATAGGCAGAATAATGATTGGAAATAATGATAGGAAGGCCAAAAGGAAAAAAAAACTGTAGAAATTTTTAATCCAGTTCAATGCAGCTCTTTGATGGCTAGGGTGGCAACAGCAGGAAGGGGAAAGGGAAGGGTTGAGATGGAAAATGGGTCATGGGTTAAAAACGAAAATGGGTTACGAGTTGAGATGGAAATTGGGTTGGGTTGACCCGTAGTGAAAATTTTTTCTTTTTTTCTCTTTTTTTTGTAAAGAAAGAAATTAAATAAAATAAAATAAATAAAATAAAAATGAAAATAAAAAGAAAATGGACAAAATTGGGTATCAACAAGAGGCAAGGGCTTTGATTAATGAGGTCGCTTTGAACATTTATTTGTGGCCAAGCGAGAGATCATCTACGAAGAAGCAAGCTGTAATGATAGAACTTGATGTCATTACTATGTTGAACGCCAAGTTTGATGCCTTGACTAAGTCACTTGAGAAGCTGAATGTCAATGTTGTCGCTACTCCTAACATAACTTGTGAAACATGTAGAAGAAGGCATCTTGCTTCAGAATGCAATACAGTAGAAACATATTCATATAACCTCGAATGGAGAAACCACCCCAATTTCTCATATAGTAACCAACAAAACCAAGGGGCCCTATCCAACAATCAACCTCCACCCGGATTCCAACAACCTCAACAATCCTCTCAAGGAGCGAAGTCCAATTTAGAAGCCCTCATGGAGAACTTCATAGTTACCCAAAAGGAGCAAAATCAAGTCATTCAAGCACAAGTGCAACAACATGGGGAGTCCATCAAACAAATCAATACTCGCCTAGATCAAATTGCTACTCACTCCAAGATGCTTGAAACTCAAATAGCCCAACAAGAAAGCTTGTTCAACATGGTTCAAGGGCGAATATCAAGTTAACTGGAAACTAACCCAAGGGAGCAAGTTCATGCTATTTTATTGAGAAATGATAAGCAACTTGTAGGCCTCACAAGGGAAGAAAAGCTTGAAGATAAGGAAACCTATGAAAAGGAGGAGAAGCAAGAGAAAAACAAGGATAAAGAAGGAGATGAAGAAAGCACTAAAAAGTATATTCCTCCAAAAACATATGTTCCACCTTTGTCTTTCCCTCAAAGTTATCAAAAGGCGAAGCTGGACCATCAATTTGGAATATTCGTAGAGGTACTTAAGAAGTTTTACATTAATGTTCCTTTTATGGAAGCTTTCTTCTAAATGCTCTCTTATGCTAAGTTCTTGAAAGATATTTTCTCTAATAAGAGGAAGCTTGAAGACTATGAAATTGTTGCTCTGACTGAAGAATGTAGCACAATCATTCAGAATAAGCTTCCACCTAAGCTTAAATATTCGAGTAGCTTTTCTATTCTGTGCTCAATTGGGAACATGAATATTAATAAATCTTTGTGTGATCTTAGGGCTTATGTGAGTTTGATGCCCATTTCTATTTATGAGAAACTTGATATTGGGGAGTTCAAACTAACTACCATCTCTCTTCAATTTGTGGATAGGTCAATCAGACATCCTATTGGCATATTAGAGAATGTACCATTGAAGGTGGGAAAGTTTTACATATCAGTCGATTTTATTATACTTGAGATAGAAGTAGATGTTCAAATCCCAATCATACTTGGGTGTCCATTCCTCGCCACTGGAAGAGCCATGATTGATGTCCATAAAGGGAAGTTGACCTTATGATTAAATGATGAGGAAGTGGTTTTTTATGTTTTCGATTCTATAAAAAATCCTAGTTCCTATGATTCATGTAATTGCATAGATGCTACTGATGTTCTAGATAGTGTTGTGCTTTCATATGTGCAGGAATCTGTGATTGATGATATGTTAGAGAAGACATTGCCCAAGGCTGTCACTAATATGTTTGATATGTTTGAGAAGACCTTTCCCAAGGCTGTCACTGACATATTTGATCTGTGACTTGATATGTTTGAGAATGCTAAGCTTTCCAAGGGGAGAACAAAGAAGCGGCATGACAAGCATGTCAAGTAGCGTGAGTTTAAGCTTGGGAATAAAATTCTTGTGGATAACTCACTTCTACATTTCTGTCCTGGTAAGTTGTGGTCAAAGTGGTATAAACTATATGAGATTGTTCAAGTCTTATCATAAGGAGTGCTTAAGGTGAAGAAAGAAAGCCAAAAGACATTCTTGATAAATGTCCAGAGAGTGAAACACTATGAAGAGGGAGTGAGGACTGAGCACCACTCCATCGACATCACCTAAGCATGACATCAACCCATAATCAAACTAATGACTATAGCTTAGCGCTTCACAGGAGACAACCTGTATTTCTATCCTTTCTCATATTTTTTTTTAGTTTTTGCATTTGGTTTTTCCGTTTTTGCTTTGTTTTTCTCATTAAAAAAAATTGTCTTGACTTTTTCTATTTTTTCTTGTGTAGTTTTAGACCACATATCGCTACTCAATTAGACTTGATGTTTAAGTTCATGGCTACACGCCTCCCTCCAACTCCACCTCTCCTACCACCTTTGTGATCTTGTATTTTTATTTTTCAAGGAAGTTTTGTTATCCTTTATTTTGTTATTTTTCTTATTTAAACATTAAGGACAATGTTTATTTTAAGTGTGGGGGAAGTACTCTTAAATTTGGTGAAAATTTTTGTGAAATCAATGAACACTTTAGTATTGTTAGTAATCAAGTTAGAAATGTGTGTTATTTTCTTGATTATTTCTGAGCTGATAGAAATTTGTTTAAGAGGCGAATTCACTATTCATGAGTTATTTTTGTGCAAGGCAATATTTTTCAATTGAGTATTGAAACATTTAGCATCTTATTTGAAAATTAGTCATGTCTGTTTGCATTTGCTCTATTTATTAACATTAGCCAGAAAGTAAGTTTTGAGCTTTAATGATTGAATTTTTCATAAACAAAATCCTATTTTTCCTTATGGAGTAAGATTTCTCTTGATTGATATGCGCTAGAACTTGCTTTGATATCTTGTTGAGACTTTAATGATTCACATACGTACTTAAACATGATTAAGATAATTAGGCTTAATTCTTTCTTGACTTCCAGAGTTACATTGATAAAATAATTTCTTAGTTATCCTATTTGAGCCTGAAATTGATTTCTTTGAATACCAAATTGAATAAATAGGTTGGATTCTTTGGATCACCTGATGTGTTAATTGAAAAGTCATAAAATGTTATTTTTGTCTTTAAGGGTTTATTGCTGAAAAAAAATAAAAAAAATGGAAAGAAAGAAGAAACAAAAGGATTGTTGGTGAAGAATAATGAGAATATTGGGTTAAAAGTGAGAAACTATTTTACCCTTGTACATGATGTTCTATTTATTATCTTTTCAACCTGATTCTATTTTTTATCGATTTATCCATGAGTATTTTTTACCTTTATTTACCTTTTTCCTATCTTTCATTATACTTTTGACTCAATTACAATCAAAGAAAGTCCTTTTGATTCTTATTATGTATGTAAACTTGGAAGTGGAGATGAGATTGATAAACAAGTCTATGGTATTACATTTTTCAAGGGAACTTTGAGTGATCTCTTTGTCCTTAAATACTTGAGCGATGAAAAGATGAGTGATCTCAGATGGTTGGTGAAGAGAAAAGATACAAGTTAGACTCAAGCCTCTAATTATATTAAGTGCTAAACTATCTTGCTTGATTGGATTTGATTGCCGATCTTAATTGAATTTTTAAATTGTGAAATTTCCATTGATTCAAATGCGCATTAACGTTCGTGTCCTATTCTGGTGGGCTGAGTTGCTCTAGACCCATGGAACCATAACTCGGTCCAAAACATCTTCTATTTTCATTCTCACTCATTACTTTCTCTCACCATAAAAACACAAGCTAAGGCTGGCAAAAATGCTATTTGTTAATTGAACGTAGTATGTGGCAGTGAACAGCGGTGGTTGGTTAGTTGGACAGCGTCTCAGATGTAGTTTCTCAGACTAGGCCATGTGAAGCAAACCCATCCGAGTCTATGGTTTTTGCTAAAACCAGCCAAGTCAGATTGGTTTTCCCTGGGTTGCTTGCATAATGATCTAATGGACAACTTTGAGTAGTTAGTTGATCGGTTCACTGGTTCACCGATCGAACCATTTGGTCTGATCCAAGTTTAATAACACTAGCAGTGTGGTAGGCTGTGATTTTTGGTGGGTCCTGTTTGGGTGCTATGGAGGTTTTGATGTGCTATTGTGATGTTAGTTTTGGGATAGGGAACCTTGTTTCAGTGATGGCTATTCATGGTGCGTGGTTACCGACAGCTATGGAGCGACATGGCTATGTTGGTTGGGCACTTGGGCAGAGCAATATGAGGTGGTGGCTCTCATGGGTTGTGGGTATTGGGTCACAGGCAGTGGTAGTTTCAGGATTATTGGTCAATGATGTTGGGTTATTGTAAGGGCTTTGGGTTTGAGTGATCATAGCGTTAGAGGTGTGGAGAAATCTATAAAGCCCATACACTCACACGCCCCACACTAAATTTTAAAAATTGTAAGATACAAAGACGATATGTATATATATGTACTCACACAGTGGCACATTAAATTTTAAAATTATCTGAATATTCAGGATAAAATCTACTACATAATTAACACATCCTAAAAATCTTTGAAGTTTATTCTTATCTTTAATTTCGCCAGGAAACTTATCTGCAAATTCTATTGTTCTTTTAATAGGAACTATCGTGCTTTGATGAAATTCAAATCCTAAGAATTTGGTCTTAGTTTGAAATAATTTCATTTTCTTAGCAGAAATTACTAATCCATTTTCTTTAATAACATTAAAGAAATTTTCTAAATGATTAAAGTGTTAATCAATTGAGTTACTAAATACCAATACATCGTCCAAATATACTATAGTGAATTTGGAATAAGAATTCAAGATAGTATTCATTATATTTTGAAATTCGGAAAGAGCATTCTTTAAAGCTTGAGGTATAACATTCCACTCGAAATGACCAAAAGGAACAACAAAAGTTGTCTTATACCTATTTTCTTCTGTTACTTCAATTTGATAGTATCCTGACTTGATATCAAATTTTGAAAATATATTAGCTTGATGAACTTTGCTTGCTAAATCTTTTTTTATTAAGAATTGAGTATCTTATCCATCTCAAAACCTTGTTTAAAGGTTTATAATTAATTATTAATCTTGGTGCACTTTTCTATTTCTAACGCGTTCATGACATAAAAAACTTGCATAACTCCATGACGATTTACTTGGTCTTATCAAGTTCTTATCTAAATATTCTTGAATTTCTTTTTTACAATATTCTAAATATTGTTGATTCATCTGGATTGGTCTTGCTTTAGCCGGGATGTTGATCTCCTTAAAACCTTCTTCATATGGAAGTGTTATTACATACCTTTTTCTATCCTTAAATGCATTTGGAAATTCACTACAAACTTCTTTTTCAAATTTTTCTTGTACAAATCTTATCTTTTATTTAACTTGGGGTTTATTAATTTGTTCTTGAATTCTTTTATAATGAACTTCTTTACTTAATATGTTTATCTGCTTTGTTTTTCTTTCTATTAAATTTATTTTAGAAATTAATGATTCTTGAATCGTATTTAACTCTTTTATCTGTGGAGGTTTAATAAATTCAAAACAAATTTCTCTTCCTAAAGCTTTAGTTAGAATACCCTTTTCTGTTATAGAAAATAGATATAATAAGGAGAAAAAAAAGAGTTCCTAGAATTATTTGTTCTGAAATATTTTTAACTAATAAGAATGTTGTTTTGTAACAAATCTTATCTTTGCATATTTTAGAATTATTTAATTTATATTTAATTAACAATTTATTTTCAGAGGGACTACTTAACGATTCAGTTGTCTTATCATAATACTTAGTGGGGATTAGTTTTTCTTGAACACAATTCATATCAGCACCAGAGTCGATGAAAGCTATAAAATTAAATCTTTCATCTTTCATTATCAAATTTATAAGACAATGTCATTTATGAACAATTACTTGACTTAATAAACGAATATATAAATTTTCTTTTTTATTTTCTTCATTTTGGACTGAGCTTGATGTTTGATGTTGTATAATTACCTGACCTAGTAAATTTAATATTTTAAATTCTAACTCAGTATCTTTTTCTTTTAATAACTTAACTTCTTCTTTAATATTTTTTATTTCTTGTTTTAAGTCTTTCAAAGTTACTTCATTTTTTGGTGGCTTCTTAAATCTTTCTAATACTTCTTGCATATTTATTTTTTGTACTTATTCTTTTTCCTTATCTTCATGCTGTAGAAATTCTTTTATTTGTTGAATAAATTCTTACTTAACTGAAAGTTCTTCCACGTTTTCTACTATACTTAATAGTGAGGATGCTTGGTCTCTTATAATGACATTAATGATTTTTAAACATGATAAATAGTCACATAATTCTGGTCCTAAACTTGTGTATTCTTCTTCTTCTTTTTCCTGACTTTCTGAGTCAGAGGAAGTAATTTTTATCCGATTAACTATTTATTCTTCTTCAGAACTGTATTCTTCTTTTGAAGATTCCGATTCATTAACTAATATGTTGATTAAAGATTTTTTTAATTCTTCATCAATTTTTAAATTATTAATTTTTTGTTTTACATTACAATCGTTCTTATTGTATCCTACTCTTCCACATTTATAACATACTATTTCTCTTTTTGTCCTAGAAGATTTATACTTATCTTTCTTTGATGATTTGGGTTTTGATGAACTACCTTCTTCTCTATAATCTTTTTTATAATATTTTCTTAATTTTCTAGACTTATGAGGAACATATTTTTGAACTTTTTATTTTCTTTGCCTACTTAGAGCTTTAACTCCTTCTATTTTCCACTGGGAACAAAACGATCCTAATTATTTTCTAATTATTTTAGCTTCATTTTTAAGCTTATGTTGAAGTTTTAGATCTAAACATACTTGCAATCTAGTTTCTATAACATAATTAGAAATTTGTCCAAAAGTGAGTTGACTATAAGGAATAGTACTTTCATTTTGATTTTGAATAGGTACCTTAACCTTTTATACAAATAACTTAGGCAAATCAGTGATAAATTGTTTTTTCCAAAATTCTGCAGATGCATCACTTCTTAAATCACTTCTTAAATAACAATTTGATCAGCAACTCTTTGTTGAAATTTCAAGGGTTCACCTATGAAATGTTTTGTAATTGTATATAAAAGAGTTGTTACAACATCTTCTAATACTGCTCCATTTTGATCAATTTTTGTTGAATTTATTATAAAACTTTGTTCTTCTAGAGATAGTACATTATCCCACCATCTTTTAAGTTAGTCTGTAAAACCCATAATTATTAATGATGCAGATTCTATATCTGAATTTCCTTTTCTTTTAAAGACTATTGCAGCCATAGTCAATTGTTGAACAATGTTAAGAATTCCATCAATATTCCACTCGACTATAGAGTCGCCAGAATATAAGTTTTCAAAATGATAATGAGGTCTTTCTTCATATTGAACATCAGGGTAAGTAGGTCTTGGGTAATAGTTTTTTTGTTTCTAGGATAAGATCATTTCTTCATAGCTTATTTACTTGAAAATCTAGAAGTTCATTTCCTAATTCCTCAATTTTTTGTAAAGTTTGTACCTTAGGTATGGATGTTGATCCAATCGTTAATTGTTCTAATTTTTTCTTGATTTCTTCTATAGAATTATCTGATTTTGAACCACCAAAGTGTATATCTTTTAAATCAGAATCAGGAACATCGATTACCTTATAAATAGGTCTTTTAGGATCTAATTTTTTTATTAATATTTTGAGTTGATATATTTTCTTTTGGTTTTTAACTTATTTGATCTTCTATTCTTTCTAAATTTTAGACATAGTGTGAAGTATTTTATTTGAATAATTAAGCTGCTGTAAATATTATTAACATCTCTTTTTTCTATAGGTTGGCTTAATGACCTTGTAGCTATAGCTTTAAAGGGTGAGGCTTCAACTTCTATTCCTTCTTTAGTTATTACCTTTACTGATTCTATAACGGAAGATATTATGAAATTATTATCTTATCTTATTCTACCTTCCAACAAGTAGTTGTTTTAGTGTGTACTAAGACTTTAGAGGTCCTTAAATAAGGATTTTCAATATTATTTATTTGACAATACTTTTCAAACCAATCAAAGAAATACATGTTGATCTGATGTTCTGTTAAAAAGGAATAAAATTCTTCTCTAAACTTAACAATTTGTTCCTAATTGAAAGTTCTGAAATACCAATCTTTCTTATCTTTATTATACTGAGCTTCAAAGTCATTACTTATCCATTTCTTATCTATTTCTAAAGGATCATATATTGTAATGGTATTAATTACCTGAGATCTAGTGGGTGAGTATTCTGGAGATTTTGATTTTTGAGTTTCTTGATAAATTGACTGAGGAATATTAGGTTCAAAATTAACACTTGCTAAATTTATGTTGATCGAGGAACCATCTACAAATTGTCTTGAAGAAACAATTGTGGAAGGTTGAGTGATTATCGAGGGTGTAGAGGTACTAGGTCTAAAAGAGTTTGACCTAAGCATTCATATCCTTATATTAGAGCCATCTTGAACTATTCATCTTATCCTTGTGTGTTGAATTGGTTGAGGGGGTATAACTTCTAGGAATACCCAATCTTCTAGAAGTCTAGCCAGAATTTCATCATGAGTTAATCTTTTATGGGTTAATATTGAGGATCTCTTAAGATTTGCTTCCATGATTACCGTTTCATGTCTTGGTGATTGTCATAATGCTTTAAAGTTTTGATCTTTATAAGAAACTTTATAATGAATTCTATAAATTATCGACATATGAGAAACTCCTTGAAATACATAATCTAATATCTTAACATTTAATTCTAAAGCTTGCTTAGTCAAATACTTTTCTAAAGGCATGGTATAATTAGGATAGCAATTAAAAAATATAGTACCATCATGTAAATTAGATTCTAAAATTGTAATTATCATATCATGCAGTTTTCTTAACTTATTATCTCTTAGTAAAACTAAAACAGGATTATCAACTCCTAATCTATATTGTGTCCTTTTGCAGCAACTTATATTAATCCTAAATGAATAAATTTATAACCTTCCCTAACATGCTGATCTATTAATTGATATGTGAGTAAACTAATTGATTTACAAGACTTTTCTAAAATATGAGTAACTTCAAACATATGAATCAAATCCTTAGGCTTAAGACAGAAAGTACTTGTCTTATAAATTTCTTTAGGAGGAACATAGGGTATTGACCAATTTTGAAGATTATTTTCAATAGTTGCTATTGCTAACTCATTTTGTTGAACCTGATCTTGATCTACTCCTAAGCTGGAGGATGTAGATATAAACTGTGAGGAACTTACACCGGGAGCCTTCCCACTACGGTGAGAGAGCTCGCTTAAAGTCCTAAGTATCCTAGACATAATGAATGAATTCTCTTATCGGGACCATCACACACTCGTACGGGACCACCTAAAAGCAGGTAAAAGCCATATAAAAGTTAAAATTACATAGATGGTTTGAAAAGAAAATGTAATTTACATAAATGTCAATCTAAGCAAACCAGTAGTAGCATCATAGCACAATCCCAAATCCATCTCTACATTCAAGAACCCTAAAACCTCATATCTTTATCTCTATGTCTCAGCACATAACAACATAGCATAATCCTTTGTTCAATTTTACAGTGCACAATCTTTTGATTTTCAATTTGTGATTAGGTTTTCAGTTTGTGATTGTGGATTCTCTTGTTGTGGATTTTTGTTTACGATTGGTTTTTTTATTTTGCACTTGGTTTGCGTTGAACTTGCACAGTTGCACTTCGTCTTCGTCACAGTTGGAGAAGGTGGCGACGATGACAGTCGGGGAGTGAAACTCACCGTCACAGAGAGTGCAAGATCTTTTAATCTGCAAATTGACCTTACTATCATCGATCTGCAGCTCGACCACTTCTGCTATTGCCAATCTACAACACCATCGTAGTGGAGAGTGTGAGACTTTCGATCTGCAACTCAAAGCTGCAACACCTTCACCTTTGATTTGCACTTGCCAGCGCATCCTAGACAACTAATCACTCTTCGTCACACATTGCCTTTGCTTTGCCACTGCCATCGTTGTCGGCGACACAACACCTTTTCCTTCTTTGCCATGACGTTGTCGTTTAGGGGATCATAGCTACTATACAAATTTTTATTAGTTTAGGAGTCACTTTTTTAATTACCAATTACCTATTTGTTCTAGACCGTGATTTGGGATTATGACCTGTCGGTTGACCCAACACGCAGTACGTCAGAATCCGACATCGATGCCCTTAGCAGAAGTTCGCTTATCATGAAACCCCAGCAATATATGTCGAACCTCGGCACTAGATGGTAACATCTTTACTGTGAGAACTGTGCAATGGATAAATCTTTATGATATCTGTTATTGTCATTCATGATCCTACGGAATAATAGTACCATAACTATCATACTAGTATTTCGATAATATAGGGATCCTCTGAAATTAAATAAGGAACATATTTCTTCCTACTACTATTACGAGAGCTTATATCTTCATTATAATAACATATCTATCAAACCTATATAAATAACATGCCAAGTCACCCTAAATATATATCAATAAATTATCACTCATTACACAACTCTATTTGTACATAACTCAATTTGAGCATTGTAGTCTCTTTGTAGGTACCAACCTCTTGTCTCAACATACTCTACTACTACTGTGTAAGGAGAAAACTATCGTGATGTGCTTATCTCATATACTCCTCTAAATCTACTTCAAAATACTATTAAAAAACAGCAGCAACTTCTAATACTAGATAAAATGTACAGTGCACCCATGCTCCATAATTTAAGATGGTGCATTGTAGAAAATTGGAGTTTGTAAGTAAGCTAAGTGACGAATAAACTATAAATTGAACAGCCCATTTGGTCTTTAAAAAAAACTATAAATTGGAAAAAAAAAGTCAACGTCTAGAATGTGTTAGTCGTAACACATTACAACGAACAAGTTACTTCAATGACACTTACGCTCTGTTTGTTTTAAGAGAAAATGAGTGGAAAGAAAATGGGAGGAGAGAAAATGAGAGGATTATTCCATTTTCTCCAGTTTGGATGTGCAAAGAAAACAGGCAAGAAAGAAAAAAATGTTGTGGGACCCACGTGAAAAGTTTTCTCCCCTCCGGTGCGAAGAAAATGGGGGAGATTGAGAGATTGACCCTTATACCCCCACCATCTTCTTCCATCGCGTCCCTGCCGTCACGCCGTTACTCCGCCGCTCGTCGCTGACACAGTTCGCAGCTCCGTCGCGCCGCTCGCGGTCTGACTGTCTGAGCCGCAACAGATCCGCTCCTGCATCGCACTGCGCCGTTCCACGCGGCCCGCTTCTCACCTCCTTGCACCGCTCCGTCGTCGTACAGCGCCGCACCGCTAGCCACCGCTCAGCAGCGTCGCATCACGACCCACCACTGCAAATCCTAGATCCGATCTCCACTGTTCCGAACTCCACTATAACCCCCCTTTTCTTTGTTTTCGTTTTGCTTGTTGCAGAGACTTGAAGTGGTTGCTGGTTGGTGGGGGAGGTAGTAGCAAGGTAGGTGGTGGAGGGAGTGCGTGGAGTGGTTGGTTTTGGGGGAGAGGGCGCTGGTTGATGGGTGGGGGAATGAATATGAGGGGGAGAGATGAGGAGGAAGAAAGAAAGGGGAGGAGGAGCGTCTGGAGGGTTGGTGGGGTAGGTGGGGGAATGAATGAGAGGGAGAGATGAGGATGAAGAAAGAAAGGGGGAGGGGAAACGTCTGGGGAGTGGGTCGGTGGGTGGGGGAAATGTATAGGAAAAATGAGGAAAAAAATTGGGAAAATGAATTTTTTAATAAAAAATTATTCTATATTTAATTTATAATTTAAATTTAATAATTATTTTTTAAATTAATATTTTTTATAAAATGTATTTATTTACTTAATCTAATTTTAAAGAATATTTAATTTAAAAATATAAAATAATATATTTATATTCAATTATATATTCAATAAAGATAAATATGTCATTTCATATAATTATATATTATATTCTTTTTTTTATTCAACTCTCATTTTCTTTCTCTTTTTTTTCTTCATTCAAATGATAAGAGAAAAAATATATTTTTCTCTTTATTTTCTCTTCTCTCTATTTTCTCTCTTTCCATTTTCTCTCTTTTCATTTTCTCTCCACATCCAAACAAAGGGTTACTAAATCCAAAACATCCCGAAGAAAAATGATACTATAGCATAATCCAACGGCTGAGACGTCATGTAACAAAGCCAAGCTCCGGATCCCAAGGCAGGTATATTGCGCCACGTTTTAGGTCACAAAACTTCACTAGATTATAGATAGATATTTTCTCATCGACAAAAATCTCGTGCTAACCCGATACCTGTTATATTGGTACCAGTGTGGTTCATTCAGACACAATCTGACATAATTAGCAGGGTGGAATATTCTACAATCTGTGTTCCATTCCCCATGATACCTTCAACACCAGCACTACTTTTCATCATTGAAATCCGAAAATCCTTAAAATAGACATTGGCTAATATGGCATCTTACTTTTTATAACATTTTTTTTTGGCATGTACACACAAATTCACGATTTAGCTTAATCCCGCAAAAAACGGTCACAGCCCCCGAATCCAAAAAAAGAAAGGAAAACCCACAGAAAATGTGCTAGCGCACACACACAGCTCAAAAGCCAGTCTTATGTACGGTAAAAGGGGCAATAAAAATCTCAAAGCTACTTATTCGATTCTGTCATTCCGATTTACATCGAAGCTGTCACTACGATAGGGATTAAAAGAATAATATCCTTAAAATGTTATACCCATAATTGATTAGGTCACTTATTGTCATTCCGATTTGCATTGAAGCTGTCACAACGATAGGGATTATTTTCTCCACAAAAGTTGAAGGAAAATGCAATCGTTAAGTATTAAGGCATGCGTAGATCTGCGGTTACCTGTTTTCACAGGTTCGGAGGCCGGGGTGAGAAGGCAATGGGTGAATTGTAGGAACCTGAGGAGAAGGAACTGGAGTGGGATCGTAGCGTGCGGTGCGGAGAGGAATGAGAACCGTAGGGGAGAGAATCGGAGTATGAGTGCGAGTGGAGGTTCCAGCTCGAGCTCGTTTTTCTGTCGGAACCACAACTACGCCATCTTGAAGCACCAAATGGAGGTAGCTGTAAAATCTGAGGTTAGTTTTTTTTTTTTCCTTTTAGGGTTTTATTTTCAATGTCACTCGTTCATGATTCGGTTTTGGAAAGAGGCTTCTTATTTTGTGGAATTCGGAAATTTTGGGGGTAGGATTACGAAGAGGCTGCGAGGATTCGTGACTCGCTGAAATGTTTTGAAGAGGAGGTGCCGGTTCTGCGTCTGCGGAGATTGTTGAAGGAAGCAATTGCTGATGAGAGATTTGAGGTATCTATTTTGGTACTCATTTTAATTTAATCTTTTCTTTTTTCTTTTATTATTATTACTATTGTGGTAATTGTATATATTTTATGAGCATTCATATTTTTTTCTTTGATAATGTTTAAAGTGCTATGTTCCATTGCTGATATTGCTATGTCTTAAGTGGGGTGTGCAATGTAGGCATGAACTAGTGCATGATGATTGGGTGTGATTTTGTGTTGACAGAAGGCCCGGAATTTTATTTGTCTTCCTTATTTTTCTCAACGAGTAAGTAAGGGCAGATGACAAATTTATACTGCTTTTTAAATTTGTTGGACTATAGTTGTGTTTCTGCGATCTGATGTTCCAACATACATTGTTTCTTTCAGGCTTGAACTCAACCATTAAATGTTGCAGCACATATCTGTTATTTTCCTTTCGGAGTAGCAGATTCATTTTTCTTTTCCTTTCAGAACAGCACATTCATTGTTCTTTTTCTTTCGGAACAGCACATATATCATCTTTCATCTCGAATTGTCAAAATGTAGCCTATATTTCTATGTTTGTGTTATAATATATGATTCTCTGTTAAATCTACATTTTGACAACCTGTTTTACAATGTTTTTGACCCAGGATGCAGCTAGATATCGTGAAGAGCTAAAAGAAATTGCCCCTCATTCTCTCTTAAAATGTTCTAGTGATGCTACAACCTTGGTAGGAATACTACTTATTTTTATTAGCAGCGATTGTTTTGTGACCAATGATTCAGTTATATACTTACAAGTTTTCTAGATAGTTCTTTTTTGGTGTAATCTCTCTCTCGAGATATACATTGCTTTTAAGTTAGTTCCATCAGTAGAATAATTAGTTCAATGCCATTCCATCAGAAATTGAGATGGTGTGTAGCTCTCTCTGAAAATCAATGGTACTCATGGATTTCATGTGGGTTGAGACTTAGTTTCAGAATACTTTTTTTTAGAAAAATATGTTACAGTTTTTTTTTTAGGTAGAAAACTGTACAGTCTTCTAATTTTACTTTGTAATGAGTTGTACCTGAAAATATATTTATTTTCCTTAAAATTCTAGAAAGAAATAAAATGTTGAATCCGTATTTCATTTGAGACATCACAATATCACATACTTGTAAAAAAATTAAAGTTATTTGTTAACATTTATTTTCAACTTGTTCAGGGAATCAGGGTTCAAGTTAAGAGTGTATATATAGAGGGCAGAAGTCAGCCTTTAAAGGAGCTATACTTCTTTGCTTATAGAATCAGAATTACCAATAACTCAGACCGCCCTGTTCAACTTCTTAGAAGACATTGGATTATAACTGATGCTAATGGAAAAACTGAAAATGTCTGGTAAATTAATTATTCTTCTCTTTGCTATCTATGTTCTTTATGCTTCCAAGGTGTTTTTTATTTCCTTTAAACCCATGTGGATATAAGTTCAATGTTAACTTCTGTACTTTACTTTCCTCATGACAGGGGGATTGGAGTTGTTGGTGAACAGCCAGCTATACTTCCTAGGACCAGTTTTGAATACTCTTCCGCATGCCCATTAAGCACACAAAATGGTAAAATGGTAAGAGCTTTTTTTCCTCTCCTTGTTCTTTTACGAAGTTACCCCTAAGTTACCCCGCCTACTAAGAAAAGGCTTTTGTTGTTGTTGTTTTTCTTCTTCTTCTTCTTCTTCTTCTTCTTCTTCTTTTATGAAGTTGGATATTTTTGCTTTGGTCAGTTGAGAGTATTGGGTATTAAGAGTTGCTTTGAGTTTCTTAACTGAAGCTGGTGCCCTTATAATATTGTTAGTGGTATTTGGCAATATTACCTGTCTAACAAGTTGGATATTGTTGCTTTGGTCAGTTGAGAGTATTGGGTATTAAGAGTTGCTTTGAGTTTCTTAACTGAAGCTGGTGCCCTTATAATATTGTTAGTGGTATTTGACAATATTACCTTTCTATCAAATAGATGCATTAAAGATTCGGATGGTATGGATATTATGCAGTCAAACAGTAATATAACCAGCAAGACGGATAAATTCATCAGATTACCTCCTTTCCTTTTATTTTTATGTTATGTTAAGTGTATTGATTTATTTGCTTTAATAAAAAAATTCATCTTCTTAAATTGTCAACACAACATGTAGTAGATCTCCTTTGGAGATAAACATATTTGATGTTGAAGTCTCGGTGCAATAGTGCTGTGATTTAAAACCAAACAACTATAATTTTTTGCATAATCAAAAGATCATACTCTGGGTAAAGGAAAACAAAAGTCAAAGCTTACTTGAATTTGGAGGCCATGTTCTACATGCTTATATAATTTAGATGATTGGTTGTATCCTTTTTCCATTATTTTATGTCTACTTTTAGTATTACTACAGAATGATTTTGTAGCATGATTTAACTACGCAGCACTCACAGTTTCTTTATCAGAGTATGAGAATAGAATTTGCTTAAAAGGGAGAAATATTATGATTGACCCCATTTTAGATGCTTCTCAACGATTTGTATACATTGGTTATATCTGTTTGTTTGATTGATGATTGATTTCAACTTTCAAGTATTTCTTGATGTCTCGCCTTCCAATCGAACATATAGCGAGGTGTTTGAATCTCATCATCCGTATTATAATGCAGGAAGGTGACTTTGAGATGATACATGTTGATAGAGTAGGCTCAAGAGCATTTAATGTGGCCATTGCCCCTTTTTCTCTCTCTCTACTTGGAGATGATGATGGTCAAACTATTTGAGATAGAACTGCAGAATCACCTTCTGAGATTTTGCTGAATAAGCATCTGGAACTTGTAATGGGTTGTTATCGAGATGTTCTCACAGCCATCTTGAGAAATTAAAGCAGGCTATTTGCATTGTTTTAAGTGTAAAAATATCTGGTGGTTGCGAATAAGTAATCAGCAAATGTTTGTCCTTGAAGATTTTTTGTTTTTAATATTTTGTTTTTTATAGTAGAACCTTACAGATGTATTTTATTTTGAATTTTGTGTACAGAACTCAAGAAAGAAATCAATTTTCAGGTGTAGATTATAGACAGTTCATATTGTATTCTGTTTCCAACCCCAACGTACTGAGAAAAAAGGGAAAAGATATAGAGATAGAGAATTATGTAATTAATTTTAGTAACCAGGAAGGTGAAGTTGATGCTGCTTCGTATTGGACTCTCACTAGCTAAGTCTTTAATGAAACTAAATGTTATTAATCTATGATCATCGAATCTGAATATTACACGTGGACATTGTCACTAGCTCGTTGACCATGATCATCGGATTTGAAGATTACACTTTTTAATATTTTTTGGTCTTCCAAGATTACACTTGATTATATAGTTTTTTGGAAGAATGGGCTCAGAGTTCCTTAGTTTTTGGTTGGGTGGGTGTCAAGGATAATCTGAATTGTGAGGTGAGGATGGCATACTATGAGGGCGTGAAGTAAGCACTTTTTGTGCAATCACCACGCAAGCTGAGTGAGTTACGTCCCTCTATTGTGCTAACCATGCGATAGTCATGAAGTTTTATAAGTCCATTTGCCGGCTTGTCTCGCTCGTGTGTTAGCTGTAATGGTTGTTGAAAGGACAAAGTTTAGGTAAAATTTTTGAAGTGTTTGTAGTTTTTTTTTAAATAGAAACCTAACATGGATTTTATTTTTTAATAAAAATATAATATGTGTCTTATTTTTTAGTTATTTTTTATTTTTTTTAAGTTTTTATTAATGAACTGATACTGTAATATATATATATATAATGTTTTTATTAGAGAAAAATATCACAAGTAACTAATTTTTTTATCTAAGTTTTGTTTTTGTTGAAATGTGAAATGTTACTAATGTGTGTTAATCTAAGTGGATGGAGCTTGAGTCTCATGTGGATGTGAGCTTGATTAGATTACAAAATTTGTGTGTATGAAAAAAATATTGGTAGGAGAGATTCTCACTTTCGCATTTTACAATACTTTGAAAGATTAGTAAAGAAATTTTTTGTTGAAAGGTTTAAATATTTGAATATTGTATCAAGATATCACTTTCTTGGAAAGATCATGAGCCAATCAGTCAAATTCGGCTACAGCTGAGATCAACATGTCATTTTGGACTCTGGATATAGCTTACAGTTTGTTCTTTGTTTTCTAGTCAAGTAAAATAAAAGAGGGGCATAAAGTCGATGGATGTTCACAAACTTACCAGAATTAATTAGATTAATATCTATTTACAAATTAAAATGATATAAACTTTATGATTTGATTTGGGGAGGGATTAACTTATATCAATGTAAGACTTGATATTATTACACCATCTAATAACTTTTTATAGAATGTGATTTTTGTCGATCTAATTATTAAATTATAATTATTTATTATCTTAATTATTTGTATCAAATCTTGTAAAAATTGAACATCAATAAGAACATAATAAAGTGGATCTTATCTTCATATAATTCAAAGGTATACATTACATTAATCTTAACGGATATCAATGATATTAAATAATTTTGAATTAATGTAAAATTATATATATATGTATATATATATATATATAAAATAAGAACTTTCAATTCAACATGGATTATGTGAAAAAATTATTTAATAAAAAATTATTCAATGATATAAGAGTACTTTTAACTTATACCGATATAAATTAATCCTTCTCATTTTGATCTACGATCACTATTACATTATATTCGTTAATATATTGTTACATAATCAAATAAATTTGACTATACTAACAACTATTTGAAAAGTCAAATTCTTTTAATTATATGTCAACCCATGATTTGAGATGATTGTGTAAAAAAATTACACCTAATAGTGGATGTAAATTAAACTATAAATTTCATACTATAAAAGTGGTTGAAATGTTTTTAAAATTGATTGAACTATTAAATCAATGACCTGAGTGACTGATGGCTCAGTCAGTTTAACCAATAATTAAACCTCTACTATTATAGCCATATAATTTTTTTTAAAGTCAGTTAAAAATTTTATATTAAAAATTGGCTTGTTATTCAACCGGTTATTTCACTGATTTTCATCAATTTTCTTGGTTTTTTACTAGTTTTGGCGGTTCAACCGCTCACCTAATTTTTTGAGTGAATTTGAATCAATAGAATGACCGATTCATGGTTTAACTGGTCTAATTGAACTGGTTTTAAAAATAGCCAAATGTTCACAAACTTTATTAGTGATTGTTCATAAATTTGACCGGTCGAGTGAGAGAATTGTTGTTGTTGCACTTTTTCTTTTTTTGAAAAAAATGTTGTTTTAAAGAGGGCTTGACTGTAACAGCGTCACATATTGAAGGATTTTCATAATTTTATTTCTTGTTTGAATAATAACAAGATTTTACACCTGTAATGCACGGGCAAATTAAGAATTAAATAATAATTAAATATAATTATATAAAAAATATAATAATTCATCAAGAAAAATAAAAATTATAATTTTAGTTTAAAAATACATAAAATATAATTTTTTTATATTTTCATGAAAAAATCTCACTCTAATATAAATATTAAAGAATTTAAATATAAATTGTTATAAAACAACTTATAAGCTTGAAAAAATATTTATAATATAAAAAAATCTTTGTCTTCTAAATGAACAATTTAATCCAATAATTTTATAAAAAATATTTTAATAAATTAACTTGATTGAAAATTACATATAAATTATTCAATTTATGTAAGGTAAGTGATAAACAGTTTTGGGATGACAAAATCTCTTTACATTTGGGGATCATCGTGAGAACTATCCCATTTGGAGACTTGAATTTGGGAAATTATATTCCATGTCCCGCGAGGTTCCCGTCCTCGAGAAATTATTAAATTATCTATATTAATTGTATTTTATATATATATATATATATATATATATATATATGTGTGTGTGTGTGTATTAATACTTATTTATTCCTTTTATTATTTTTCATCTGTATTTTTTATATTAATTTTAAATTTTTAAAAATATCTCTGTGAAGTAATTTGCAATAATTTTATTTGTACCTATATGATATATTGGATATGATTTAATGAATTGAATAACTAATAAAAATATTTAATAATTTTAGAAAATAATATTAAAATGTAATATAATAAATAAAATTTGAATTTTATTTTATAGAATTTGGAATATAAGTTATGTTATTTTTAACCACATATCAATGGAATATTATAATCATCTTAAAAAAGAATTATAAAGAAAATGTTAAAATATATTTTTTAACATTGACAATTTGTAACATTACGTTTATATTAGTATAATGAACAATAACATTATTTATGTCCATGTGCTATGCATGGGGTTAATTAAGATTTGAGTTATAAAGATAAATATATAGACATATGTACAAAAAAATAAAAATAAAAATATAGACAAAAATTATCTAATATATTAAAAATTCAATGCTTAATTGTACTACTAATTATTTTTGTATATTACATGTTTATTCTTGATATAACAACTTTTATTATTAGATACACGTATGATTGAATAAAAATTAAGTAATACTTTGTCGAGAAGGGTTTCATTAACTTCATTTATATCTTGGTTAGATACTTGTAAAAATATATTTATATTTTTAGTGTAATTGAGAACCTTATGTTATTCTAAGTACTTTTAACACTTGATGTAATCTTTATATCAAGTACTAAGTAAGTACCTTTACGTGTGAAGTTTCTAAAATCAACGGTTAGAAAGAGAGTGAGAGCAGTAGAGAATAAGAGATTTAAGTGTATTAGTGTGTTATTTAAATAAAAGACGTGTGAAAAGTAAAATAGGAGGTAATTGAGAACCTTAAGTTATTCTAAGTACTTTCAACACTTGGTGTAATCTTTATATTAAGTATTAAGTAAGTACTTTGCTTGTGAAGTTTCTAAATCCAACGGTTAGAAAGAGAGTGAGAGCAGTAGAGAATGAGATTTAAGTGTATTGATGTGTTATTTAAATAAAAGATGCATGAAAGTGAAATAAGAGGTAACTAAATTAATATATTAATTTAATTAAAAATAATTGATACAAATTTTTGAACAATTAAAAAATTTCATATTTTCTTAAGATTTATTATTTTATTATTATTATTATTATTATTATTATTATTATTATTATTATTAAGATTTGTTATCATATTTTAGACTTAAATAATTTTTTTAATATGTTTAGGACATTACAAACCTATTTATGCAAAATTTGTGGATTGGCGAATTTGATTAATAGTTTTTGAACGTTATTAGCTTTGACTAAAGCACTTTACTTGTTTTAATCAAATTAAATAAAAGTTAATTTTTGTTTTAATAATCATCAATACTATCGAAAGAAATAACCGAAAGATATATAATGAAAGATATACATTATTATATATTTATGCATAAGGATCAAGTTAATTTACATAGCTAAAATAAGAAGGAAATATTTAGGTTAATTAGTCCAAATATTTGTACAATAATTACCTAATGTTACTATATTAGTGAAGATTCCAATTGATAATTAAACTATAAAGCAAATGAAGTAAATAAAAAATTACTTCATACAACAATAATTAAAATTAGTAAATCAAGAATTAAACTATACAAAAAATAAAATCAAAAAAAGAAGGGACAATTACTCAGAGGTTCTCACGTGACTCATCATCATATTCTAAATCCTTACATCAAACCTTTTCTGGCAAAGATCAAAGAAACTGAAGAGCAAGTGACTCTTCTTCTTTTGATTTTTGTTGTTGGCCTTCTTAGTGAGGTTTCCTTGTAGATTGATGTCTCCAGAAGTTGAACCTTGTGCTCGATAAAAGAAAGTTGTATTCCGCTTCAACTCATCATTCAAAGTCCCATTGACAGCACACATTATTTCTCATCTCTCATACTTTGCAAGGCGTTACCGAGGGCTCATGGATCTAATAATAGCTAGACCAATAGTTGTGTGATTGGCAGCAAATTCTTTTTCTAATCTCTTATACTTTACAAGGCTTCTCTCAGTGCTCGTGGATTTAAATATGACTAGATTAAATTGTGTGAAAGACAAGATTTTGATTGGTAGATTAGTGTTCTGAAGTAGATTCAGAGGTGTACTTGAGATAGACACATTACGGTGGTTTCCTCCTCGAGTAGCAGCAAAGCGTGTTGAGACAGGGGCTTGGTACCTGCAAAGGGACTCCAACGCTCAAGTCAGGCTGTGCACAAGTAGGGTTATGCTCAAAGTGATAATTTACTGATACCTATTTAAAGTTACTTAGCCTGATATTTATAAAGGTTGGATAAATAGTTCTCAAAATGAAGAGATATGTTCTCGTAATAATAGTAGAACGATATATGTTCCTTATTTAGTTGCAAAGGATTCCTATATTATTGGAATATTGGTATGATAGTTATAATGCTATTATTCTGTAAAATCATTATTGGCAATAAGAGATATCATAAAGATTTATCCATTGCGCAGATCATGTGGAAGAGCTGTTAACATCCAGTATCAAGGTTTAATGTATATTCTTGGGGTATTCCTGTTGAGGGCATAGCTGTCGGATTCTGACAGGTACATGCACCAGGTTGACCTACGGGTTGTGAACCTGGATTACAGTCCAGAACAGTTGCCCCTAGCTTAGCGTTTAAGTAGAACAATTAAGTGTCAAGATACCAAGTTTGAAGAGAACACACAATGCACAGTGGATGTAAAAATCCAAAAAGGTCGAGGTCCATTATTTGTGGAATATCTCCAAGGTCAGTATGTGAAGTCAGAATCTGTGACGAATTACTACTTTCTTTACCATCCTGCCATCTGAGATACGTCCTTTGTTGACCTCGTGAGTGGATTCACATGGTTTTGTCTTTTCTCTCAACTTTATTCTGTAACTCGTAACAGTATGAGCTTTCTTGGAAAACTACTACTTTGACTTTATTGAGAATTAAAGATCCTTTAAGAGGATATTAGTTTTATATTGTTTCCCAACTGCCCGTTACTCCGTGACCAATCAAAAAAGGGAGCATTAAAATGCAACTTTCATCAAGCGATCAGTTCACCTTTGACAGGACCAATCAGAGTGTTTTATTCTCTCTATAAATAAGGAATGTTTGCATTAAGACTGACATTCTCTTCGTTGCATTCCTTTTGCTCTATGATTCTGTTTGAGAATGATCTTTTTTCAAATAGTAGTCTCTCTTCCATTTTTTGCACATATATGGAGGTTTTTGTCCCTTGCGAAGATCATCCTCTTATTCTTTCCAAAGTCTTTGAAGGCATTTGCTTTTTTACAAATAATTTTTCTGATTGAGGCCTTTATTTCTCAGCGTAATGTCTGGGTTACCATGCATTTGGGGGGCATAAGCCTTTCTCTCCCAGTGTACGTGAGAGTGTTTGATCTACCCGTTTTTTCCCGGGAGGAGTGGGGTTTCTGCCGTGGTGCATGGAGATACTCAGAGATGCTCTGTCCTTACCCCTCCTTTTTCCTGATTTAGAGGTACCAGACCAGTCTTTTGGCAAGTCCTCTAAGGGTAGTGGAATGTGCAAGAGGGCAACTCCCTTGGAAAGAAAAATTCTCTTGGAGTAACTTGGGGTGATGCGTTCTCCTGGGACCGCTCAACCGGGAGAAAGCAGATGCTGACCCTTATTATCACTGTGGATGAGGCAAGGAAGAAGAATTGGAATAGTGGCGACTCTAGACTCTAGAGGCAGTGTTTCGTTCTGGTTACCTCTACCAAATTCTTCAATGGATATTCTGTTCAACAGGGAAGAGACCAGTGCTGGTTTGGGAGGGACTGTGGAGGTGGCAATGATCTGGGGTGCTGTGATGGTGATGTTGGTGCCTTTCCCCGGGTTCTCTAATAACACTTTTTTCTGAACACTTTTGATGTATTTTTCCTTCTCTTTTTGCTAAAGCTGATGATGTATGAAATGAGATTAATGAATAAAAATATTCTCTTTGAATTCTGTCTTGTATCTTCTCTTTTCCCTTTCTGTTATCCGTATTGCTCTTTTTCTACCGGGGTGAGTCCAACGCTTGCCCTGTGATAATGCTAAGTTGCCTCCAGCTTGGTACTTGGTTAGTACGACAAAGTGGCAAGTTTGAGTTCTTACTCTCGGGGTCCGTGTTCCACGTAGGGTTAGTAACTTTAACTTGGTTGTTTGGGCCCAACTATTCAACTTTTTTTTGGGTGCCATATTATGTATTAATCTTCCATCTTTTTATCATAAATGGACATTTCGGGTGTAGCTGGGGTCCGTAGTAAAATTCCGTGGTCTGTGAAAAATTTCTGGGCTCATTTTGCTGAGGTTGCGTGTCTCTTGGTCTGCTGTGCAATCGTCCCTTCAACTGTCGTGACAGCTGTAATGGCCACATGGTTCTGGATGGGTAGACGTGCTTAGTGCTTCTCGCGTCATGATGAGTATCTTTTTAACATATGTATTGTTAAGAAAAAAATTCCCTCTAACCGTCTGGCCTCTATAAATAGGGGTTAATGCTCCCTTTTTGCATTTTCACTATTCCTTTCAGAAAATTGGTGGTCTGTGATAGTTTTCGACAGTTTTGCATGACAGAGGAGAGCAGATTTTAGCATTCTCTAACAGTTTAGATTTAGTTATCAAACTACCCCCATTCTCTTCAAGGTATTTCTTCTTTCTTTTACTTGTTTCTGCTATTTTCGCGTCATAGAATGGTTGCTTGCTCCCTTGTGGAGTGCACTTTCTTTCTCTTTTTTTGACAAAAGAAGTTTAGAAAGTTAGTTTTTGTGTCTTTTCAAAGGCATTGCCCTTTGAAGCACCACCTCCTTTGTTGCAACATGAGCAGTGGAGGTGTCCTTCTGAGGTTGAGACCTTCGGAAGATGCAAAGGCCGGTATGTGGGTGCGAACTAGCCTTTCTGTTTGCCTCCTTTTGTGTCTGAATCTTTTAAGTTAATTGATTCTGACAATTGATCACCGGCCTCTGTGGGTGTTTCCAGGAACTTGATGGCTAGAAGAAAAGTTAGACCTCAAGCACTGGATCCTAAAATCTGGGTGCCGACCGAGGAAGATCTCATTAGAATTCGGCGTGGTTTGGAATTGGTATACCTGTGGGTTGGGGATGATGCCTATGATCATATATCTCAGTTCTATCTCGGAGAAGAGCTCAAAAGACTTCAAGGCTACTTAGTGCTGATCGAGGAAGGTAGTAAGGACCATGAATTAGAAATCTTATCGCTGGAGAACGAAAGAGTGTGCTCTTCTCGGTAGGCAGGAGCACACAACATGTTTATGTAAGAAGATTTTTTTACTTGGTTTGGACTTCAGCTTCCCTTCAATGATTTACACCTTGTCATCCTCTAAACTCTCCTGGCTACCCTTTCTCAGATTCATCCTAACGATTGGGCAAACATTCTTGTCTTTGAAAGAATTTACCAGTTGATCGGGTTACAGTGCTCGAAGAAAGCATTTTTCTATTTCTACACTCGGTGGAGTCTCCAAGGTGGTAATGCTCCTCAAACGACCTGGCTTTAGGTGCGGTGAAGGCAAGGTCGCAAGGTCTTCCATATTTACCAAAAGAGTTATAAGGATTTCAAAGTGAAGTTCTTCAAATTAATGGTGGCTCCCAGAACACATCCTTTCTAGCTAAACATCAATGGAGAGTCGAAATTCAGCCTATATTAGAATCGAGGGGCATGGAACATTCCTATGCAATTGATTGAAAAGGAAAAACAACATCTGGATGATGTTGAGATTGAGTGTGTTGACATTTTTAAAATGTAGGTTGAGCAAATTCATTTGATTCCTTCTAAGGATTTGCTGGATACCCCTAATGACGAGACTCTTTGGGTAATTCTAAGTAGTGTAGGTCATCGTTCACATTATATGCTCTGTATAATATTTTGTTACATATTTTCCTTGCTTTCTGACTTTTTGCTTGGTTTGCAGAAAGTTTGGCTTCAATGACATCTGGAAATTCTTTGGCGGTCCTCGAAGCCTTAAAGGCCAAGAATGCGGCTAGTCCTTCCAATGCCCCCACGGTTGCAGCTCTGGCTTCTCCACCCCGCTAATTGAGGTTCCTGTGATTGAGGGGGAACCTATTCAGTTGGAGGATTCTCCCCAACGGCCACTCTAGAGGTAGGAGAGGAGGGCGGTAGAAGACGGTAGTCGGATCTTTGTCACTTTATAAACTTCAACATTCTTAACGACAAAGTGGTGAATCATGTTTCTCAGTATAATACAAAGGAGATCCTATCAGCCTTTCAAATGTTTGCCCTCCATCTGACTGTCGAATCCTATTTTCTGGAGATATGCTATAACGATTTCAGTAAAGAGACAACGAAGAAGGTGCCGGAGGTCGAACAGGGTGAACAACTTGCTCTGGAAGTCAAAGAAGAGGCTTTGAAGGCAAAGAGTGATGCTGAAGCCAAGATCCAGGAGCTGGAGAAAGAAATGGTGGCCTTGAAGGACACTTTGAAGCAGCAGGAAGCTAACTTAGCAGAAGTCTAGAGGGAGGTTACTGTACTCGAAGATGATAATGAGAGACTTCATGCTCGTAATTAAGAACTTCAAACTGGTATGGCCTCTTTACAAGGTGATGTCCAGCAACTTATCACAGTTTGCACAAATATCAGCAGGGAGCAGTTTCAAAATGCCATTGACCAAGTCTAGCTTTTCAACCTTGGGGTGGCCTTGGTATTTGATGCGTTGGACCCTAGAAGGGTTATTTAGGATGACCGTCTCGTGCATCTTAGTGCTGCTTCAGAGGGTCAAAGTGTCACTGAAGTTTCATTCGCTGTCGCTCGGGGTCCAGATTTTGCCGAGGACTAGGCTGATGCCTTTTAATTCTCATTTTTGTCCCCTACGTGGGGTGTTTTAATTTTGTCAAGATAATTGCCCCGGTTACCAAGGTGTTTAATTTATTTCCTCTTGCCATCTATTTTGCGTTATATGTCTATTTATTTTCTGTGATCCATTTTGGGTCTAATGCCCATCATGTTGCTTTTTACAATCGTTTTACAGACTTAGGAATACTTCTGATGGGGAAACCATGGTTTGGGGTCCAATGTCCTTTGTGTTTGCAGACTTGGAACTCCCTTTAGGACTTAGGTATTATTTGAAATTGAAACCTTGTCCGGGGCCCATCACCAACAACTTTGGCGTTTAGGATCCCACTTGACTTATGTATAATTTTAAGTAGTCCATAACTGGGGTCTTTTAATGTTTAGGGTTTAGTGCGTGAAAAAATCATAGGATTTTTCTATTGTACAACCTGTTTAACATAAGATAACTTTATGGCAAGTACTATAATGGCTAGACATAGATTTCACTATCCATGTTGCTAATAACCAAGTAATGGTTTTGGCCAAGTGACGAGGTTTTGCGTGTAAACCCTACAACTTATGACTAACCCACAAATAGGGATTTGGTGGGTTGTTTTCTTATCCTGTAAGCTAAGGTAATCCCTAATCCTATTGGGAACAGGCTTAGTGGATGCCTCCAAAGCTGTTTATAGCCTTGGGGGTCCTTCGAAACTTTTTAAATGCAAGTAGACGTATAAAAATCACATTGCTTTATTGATTTGGTAAAGGACTAAGGTCCATACAAAGTGTTCCCTGTAACACCCCAAAAATTTACTTGTTTCAAAATATATATTTATTTTATAATATTTGTGATTTTTGTGATTTTTTTGAAAGTATCTGAATTGTTTGATTATTTTAATATATTTCTCATTTTACGTGTGCTCACCGAGGCCAGGAAAATGAAATAATTTTTTCGAGGCTAGAAAACCTTGGACTGTGGAAACTGTGATGGGGATCTTACTAAACCCGAGACTGGACACAGTTTACGAAGTTTTTGTTTTTCGAGATTTTGTCTGACAGATAAAATTTGGGTACACTCTATTGTCCATTGGACAATGGATACTAGCTTTGTTAACTGCGACTATTATCAATCTGATCATAGCTTACAATAAAAATTAGTAGATTATTTCTATCTAATCACTTTTATGATATCATCTAAGTAACATCACTACATGACATCACGGTTTGACTTTTTGGAAAAATATGAGAAGCTTCTTAAAGAATCTTTAGGAGAAACTTGCAAATAAAGTTTGGCTTCTTTCTCCCATGGGGGCACGGTTTTAGAGGATTGAAAAGATGACAAGGTTGTCATCTTTTCACAAGCCATCACCTTTCACATTTTCACAAAAACTATCACTTTCTCTCTCCACTCAAAAGTTTTCTCTAACGTTCTCTCATTTCCTCTCTTCTTCCTCCTCTCCAACCACACGGCCACACCTCTTCCTCCACCCTCCATGTTTGCTAAATTTCAAGTAATCACATTACTTGAAACTACATATTGTTTGAAGATATTTTCTTGTTGAAATTACCCCTAAAGCTCTCATCTCCATTTTCTCTCTCCAACCACACGGCCACAACCCCAAATACCATCATCTCACCTTCAAAAAATTCTAACAACCACATTCCTTGAATCAACATCCTTTCCTAAGACCATTTGGATGAAGATTTTGGCTTGTTCAAGTGATTCTACAATCTAAGATTTGAAAGCTTCTAAGGTAAAGTTTTCATCTTTCCTAAGCTTTCCTTATTTGTTTGTGAATGACTATCTATCAAATATTTTATTCCACCTTTTCTCCCAAGGCTCACAGCCAAGACTACTTTGAAGGATCAAAGAATTGATTTTTATGCTATCACCTAGTTCATTCCCATTTTTCTACCAAGAATCAGGAAAACAAAGTATAAAACTCTCTTCTTTTCTCTTGGAGAGCCTCACGGCTACACCCCTAACCCACTCTCTTAATCTTCTTTAATTTTATCCATTCACATCTCTTGAATTAAAACCTCATACTAAGATATTTTGTTGTTGTGGATTCTTTCAAAATCATCTTATTTTCAAACCCTAAATGTTGATGTTTGTGTGTTGTTTTGTTTTAAGGATCTCCTTAGAAGGAGAAGCTTTCAAGAGGGCTCACAAGGAGCTAGGGAGCTACACTTGAGGTAAGAGGGAGATTAACCTCATCAACCACTCATGGTGGTGAGGAACGAATGATTGTGTTGGAAGTGGAGAGTCCACGTGAGGATTCATCCACTCGATTGTGTGACTTTTAAATGTATGTTTGTTTGATATTGTATGATTATATGATGTGTGGTATGCCAGAGATGATTTTGATGGCTTAATGAATATATATGATTATGTGATTTCGGTAATAAGCATGAACTTAATTAATTATGATGATTAAAGTATGCGGCATGCCATGATTATGTTGTAAAAGAATTGATTTTTGGTCTCCTTAATCTCTTGAGGCTCACGGCCTTCTTGGCCTAGGAAGAGGTATCCATGAGAAAAATGTTTATTGATTAAGGACTTAGATGATTAGGTGACAAGGATAATGATTCATGAGGGTACAAGTTGAAAGAGGAAAGAAACAAGTTTATACCATTGAAAAGAATTGATTCTGGCAAAGATATTTGATAATTTGATGAAAAAGTGAATTTGGAGACTTAACATAGTTGATAATAGGATGGAAGAGTAATTAGGATGGAAACGATTTCATTTAGAAGTTGAACAATGAAATTTTTAGGAAGAATACTAGAAGATATTGTTTAGATGATTTGAGAGACTAATTAGGATCAAGGATCGATAAGTAAAGAGAGAAGATAACCCCAATGTTATGATTTGAGGGATAATGACCTTTAAATATATTACTAGGAATAGTCTTGAGAATAGTTTGGAATAATAATAATGATTTGTTAGTGGGGATCTAGTTAGTTGAGATAATAATAATGATTTATTAATGGTGAATATACTTAGTTTGGAATAAGGATAATGATTTATTGGTGGTGAATCTAATTGGTTTAATGATAAAGAAATAAAGATTTAGAAGATAAGAATGGAAAAAAGGTTTTATTAAATTAAAAGCAATATAATTTTTGGAAAGAATATTAGTAAATGATAATTTGAGGAATTTTGGCAATGAAAACTTGAGGTATTTTAGGGTTTAAGGAAAGGAAAAGAATTTGTGAGCTCAAGGTGATAAATGATAATTTTCTAGATTATGCAATAAAGATATCTGGTGTTTGAAAGTAACTGTCAGGTTACTGTGAGACATGAATGATGCTTCTCTGAATTTTGTAATAAAGATATCTTGTGTTTGAAAGTAAGAGTGAGGTTACTATGGGACATGAATGATGATTTTCTGTATGATGTGACAAAGATATCTTATGACTGAAAGTAACAGTAAAGTTACTGCCAGGCCAACGTACTGGACCCAAGTGGATTGTGAAACCGAAGTACTGGACCCGAGTGGATCATTGATGCGTGAAATCCGCAAGTGTACGGTTTCATCGTCAAGTAATAAAAAGATCGAATCCACAGGGACTGTGCCTATGAATATCAATTAATTAATTAATTCAATTAAATTAAACAAAAGGGATAAAATTATTGATTGATAAGGATGTAGTAACCAAGCAATTAAGTAAATAATTATTAAAGTGCAAAATTAAGAATAAAAACAGCAATTTATCAAGAAAGATATTCAGATTCAAGAAAGCTTCCAAGATTGGGATACCACAATGATACAAGATAAATCCTAATTGACAATCCTTTTATTAAATCTGAAATTCAATTGAAGGTAAATTACCTTAAATTAGTTAATGTTCTTTCTCAAGATACAAGATCCGTGCCCAATTAAACCAATTCCTACTCTCGTGGTAATTGAATTTAAATTGAACCTATTAAGCTTTGTGGTAATTCATTGAATCCTCGAAAGGCTAAAACTACTCTCATGATTTAGACCTTAAGTTCAATTCTTATGGTTCCAACACTTAGGTTCACCTCTCAGTATGTCCCTAAATGCCTATGAGATGCAAATAAGTGGCCAGCAAATTCACATGAATAAAAGTAATAAGAATTGAATCAATGAACAATCAAGATTAATAAAAGGGGAAACAACGTCAATTAATCATTATCAATGTATCAAAGGGCATTGCCCAATCCTAGAAACAAAAGAAACTACTCAGACATAGAGAAGAAGAGACAAGAAATCAAACTTAAAAACATCCCAAACCCGTAACAATGGAAGAAGAAGGGAGAAAGATGAAGAACCCAAGCCTCCTTTGTGCCTCCTTTTGAACCAAACTAGAACCCCCTCATTGTATTCAGAACCTCTATTTATAACCTTAGGGTTTTAATTGGCTAAAAAGCCCCAAAAGAAATAAAAATAAAATCTAAAATTCTGCTGCGCGCTGCGAACCACGGCCATGGTTCATTCCACGGCCAGGCCGTGGAACTTGCTGTCAGAATTCCATGGGGCCGTGGATCATTCCACGACCAGGCTGTGGTTCATTCCACGGCCAGGCCGTGGTTCTCTCTGCTAGAATTCCATGGGGCCGTGGATCATTCCACGGCCAGGCCGTGGTTTTCTTTGTCACAGGCTAATTTTGCATGCTGTTGAGTTCCACGACCGTGGTTGGTTCCACGACCAGGCCGTGGAACTCTCTGGAAGTCTCTTTTTGCACATTTTTGCTATCCATAAAGCTCCAACTTCAATCATGCAAGCTTCCATCCATTCCAAGGTCAATTTAGCACCAATCCTACACAATAACACCACAAACACCGCAGTTATCCGAACTAAGGGAAAAACAAACAAAAAGAAAAACTAAAATATCTAAAATGCCTAAGAATACATGCAAAACAAGAACAAAACATGATGTTATTTCACACACATCAAATCCCCCCAAGCTTAAGACTTTGCTTGTCCCCAAGCAATAATTAATGTCAAACCAAGAAGTGGGATCAAAAGACAATAAAGAATAAGGAACCCGAGAAAATAATATCCAAGCAATAGGCTAAGGCAAACAAAGAATCTGAGAGGTAATCAAAATTAAGTCCAATTAGAGGCTAAGTTCTCAGAAATCATGCATCCTCACTGATTGAATTAAGTTCACTCCACTAACCACACTCAAAGTGTTTAAGGGTGAAAACCATACGCTCAAAATCCTTCAAAGAAAATGCACTTCCATATGCTTGATAAGAAACCAAATTTCCATTAATAATCAGCATGCATGCAAGAATCAAAAGGTCTTTCAAGGGTTGTAATGGGGCCATGGGAATGATGTTAGGTAAGGTAGAGAAAGGAAGGTATACACAAAGGGCTCATCAATTTTTTTTTTAATAAGCACAAGAAATCCAATAGAACATCAATGGAGCAAAGGCATTTTTTCAATCTAAAACATAACTCCACATTTCAAAGGATTTTCTTCTTTACTTTTCCTTCTCCTCTTTCTCCTCTTTTTCAAGCTTTCAACTCATGATGTTTCTTTTATTTTCTTTTTTTATTTTTTTTTCATTTGAGAAAGAGGAAGCTCAAATACATATAATTCCCAACACAACTTTCAAACAACTTTCAAGCCCACGTGACTCCATTTAATACTCTAAATGATTACCAATAATATATCATCATAGGCATCAAGAAAATTAAATATGCAATAAGCTCAAATTGGGCAACTAGTAGATGAAAGTGTAACAAATTCAGAAGGCCAGAAAAATACCTAAGATGCCTTAATCATATTCAAGCATGCAACTAAAAATTTTGCCTCAAAATGGTTTCAAATCAAGTTTTAGAGCACATGATCAATGAGGAATATCACTCAACACAAAGAATGAGAACAAAAATCATATAATGCATAAGTCCCATATAAGCTCAAAACTCACATTTAGAGGTTTAAAAATTCAATGAGAAGCACAAATTCAGAGAATATTATGCTAATTATCAACTATCAAAAGATCATCTTTACTATCAATTAAAACAATGCCTGTTGCCAACTACATGAATCAACAAATTGGGTTCCAAATCAATACTATCTCAAAATCCTCAAAAGAGAGGGGCACAAGTTCAACCAAAAACCCAAGAGATATGATGGTGTGAAAATGTAACATGAAAATGCAATGCAAAACAAGACATGAGAATGCATGAAACTAATGAGAATGAAAATAAGAAAATGAAAATGAAAATACCATAATCCCCCCAAGCTTAGAACTTACATTATCCCTAATGTAAAAATCTATAACAAGAGAAGGGAGAAAAGAAAAGAACTCACTGCGGTGGTGGAAAATCTTCTGGTGTTCAATCCATGGCCATGGAATTTTTCATGGGTTTGGTGTGGAACCTTCTGACTTCACTCTTCTTTTAATTTGAGCTTCAAAAAGGGTCAAACCTAAACAAGATCCTTGAGATAAAGATCAAACAACAATCTAACACATAAAATTAAAAGAAAAAGATGAAATAAAACAGAAAAATAAGAAAACATGGGTTGCCTCCCAAGAAGCGCTTGTTTAAAGTCATTAGCTTGACATTGGTCTGATTTCTGTGCTCAGGTGACGTCAACGGAGTAGTGCTCAGTCCCTACTCCTTCAAAGTGTTTCACTCTCTGGCCATTTATCATGAAAGGCTTATGACCTTCTTTCTTCACCTCAAGCACACCGTAGGATAAAACTCGAACAATTTCATATGGTCCAAACCATTTTGACCAAAACTTACTAGGACAGAAACGTAGAAGTGAGTTATTAACAAGGACTTTATTCCCGATTTTAAATTCACGCTTCTCATTACACTTGTCACTATGCTTCTTAGGTCCTTCCTTGCAGGGCATAGCATCAGTCACTGATTCCTGTATACCTAAAAGCACAACACTATCCACAACATTAGTAGTATCAATGCGATTACATGAATTTAAGGAATTAGAATTATTTTCAGATTTAAAAACATCAAAAACTACTTCCTCATCATTCAATCACAAAGTCAATTTTCCTTCATGGACATCAATGATCGCCCTCCCAGTGGCAAGGAATGGACGCCCAAGTATGATCGGTATTGTAGTATCAGCTTCCATGTCAAGCACAACAAAATCCACCGGCATATAAAACTTACCAACCTTAATAGGAACATGCTCCAAGATGCCTACGGGGTACTTGACTGACCGATCCATAAATTGAAGGGAGATAGTTGTGGGTTTCAGCTCACCCACTTCTAACTTCTTACACACAGAAAGGGGCATAAGACTAACACTACCCCCCAAGTCACACAGAGCTTTGTCAAAGTTAGTGTTACCAATCAAATAGGGAATGGAGAAGCTACCTAGATCTTTTAACTTAGGAGGCAATTTATTTTGAATTAAGGCACTACACTCCTCAGTTAAAGCTACGGTCTCATACTCCTATAACTTTCTCTTATTAGACAAAATGTCCTTAAGAAACTTAGCATAGGTAGGCATTTGTTTTAACGCCTCAGTGAAGGGTACATTAATATATAATTTCTTAAGAACCTCTAGGAACTTCCCAAACTGCTTATCTAACTTGGCCTTGGCCAATCTTTGAGGAAAGGGCACTGGGGGTTGGTATGGCTCAAGGGGTACATACTTAGACACTTTCTCATTGGTCTCTTTTTCTTCTAAGGGTTGTGTCCAAGTTGTTTCTTTTTCTTTATCCCTCCCATCTTTGTCATTTTCCCCCTTTGCTTTGGAATCTTCTAGTTGTTTTCCACTTCTTAAACTCACAGCCTTACAATGTTTTTTAGGATTTATTTCAGGCTGTCCTGGAAATTTCCCGTGTGGTCTATATGAAGAGCTAGCTTGTTGGGCTATTTGAGTTTCTAACATCTTGTTATGAATAGCTAAATTATCAACCTTAGATGTCAAATCCTTAATAGCCTCACTAACAACTTGACCATGGTGCCTAAACTCTTCATTTTGCTTGGTTTGACTCTCTACAAAATTTTCGAGGAGAGTTTCGAGTTTAGACTTTTGTACCTGGGGGAATCCAGAAGAGGGCTGAGCACTACCTTGGCCAGCTTGATATTGATTGTTCCGATAGGAGAAGTTGGGATGAGACCTCCAATTGGGATTGTAAGTCTGTGAATATGGATCATTGCGCACCTTTGGTGGAATGTCATAGAAATTGTGGCACGATTCCACTTGCTCCACCAGTGCACCATGTGACGATCCAATTCCAACTTGGCATTCGGCACCAATATGTCCTTGTGCTCCACAAATCTCACAAAAATTGTTAGAGGTACCAATAGCATTAACATGAGCTTTTTCAAGCATGTCAAAACGTTTATTCAAAAAATCAAACTTTGACATAATTAAATCAACACCATCTACCTCAAACTTACCTCCCGAGAGCTTTCTCGGGTTGTTACCTCTTTCACTGGCCCATTGGTGATGATTCGAAGCAACGCTTTCAATAATCTCATAGGCTTCTGTCAACCTTCTATTCATTAAAGCTCCACTAGCTGTGGAGTCAAGAGACACCTTCAAAGAATATTCCAAACCATTGTAGAAGGTGTGAACAATCAACCACTTCTCTAACCCGTGGTGTGGGCAAGCTTCCAACAGCCCCTTGTATCTATCCCAAGCTTCTGATAATGATTCTCTGTCTCTTTGAACAAAGCTTGTTATTTGAGTTCTAAGATGTGCAGTCTTGGAAGGAGGAAAGAACTTATTCAAGAATGCTTGCTCCAATTGATTCCATGTGGTTAATGTATCGGTGGGTACCGATTTCAACCTAGCTCTAGCCTTGTCCCTTAATGATAATGGAAACAACCGGAGGTGAATGGCATCAACTGAGGCACCTTCAATTTTGAGAGTCTCACAGAATTCTAAGAACATCTCCACATGATCATTTGGGTCCTCCGAGGGTAAACCTCCAAACTGGTTCTGCCTTATCATAGACAATAAGGCAGGAGGTATGGTGAAGTGCCTAGCTTCAATGTCTGGCCTAGCAATCCCAGATCGCAAACCTCGAGCAGTAGGGGCTGCATACTCTTTCAACGGTTTATTGTCCTCAGCTGCTGCCATGACAAGTACTGGTTCAAATATTTCTCCTGCTCTTTGCCTTCGTTGTCTTCTCTTTCTACGTAAAGTTCTTTCAATTTCAGGATCAGCTTCAATAAGAGTCCCAAAACGTCTAGTACTTTGCATAAACCAGAGAAATTACCTGCAAAGAGTCAAAGAGAAAACAAGAACGTAATAATATAATAAAAGAAAAAGGTTTAAAATAATTAAATTAAAATTAATCGATATTCAAGAAAAAACACAGTCCCCGCAAGAAACAAGCGCCAAAAACTTGATGCGTGAAATCTGCAAGTGTACGGTTTCGTCGTCAAGTAATAAAAAGATCGAATCCATAGGGACTGTGCCTATGAATACCAATTAATTAATTAATTCAATTAAATTAAATAAAAGGGATAAAATTGTTGATTGATAAGGATGTAGTAACCAAGCAATTAAGTAAATAATTATTAAAGTGCAAAATTAAGAACAAAAACAACAATTTATCAAGAAAGATATTCAGATTCAAGAAAGTTTCCAAGATTGGGATACCACAATGATACAAGATAAATCCTAATTGACAACCCTTTTATTAAATCTGAAATTCAATTGAAGGTGAATTACCTTCAATTAGTTAATGTTCTTTCTCAAGATACAAGATCCGTGCCCAATTAAACCAATTCCTACTCTCGTGGTAATTGAATTTAAATTGAACCCATTACGCTTTGTGGTAATTCATTGAATCCTCGAAAGGCTAAAACTACTCTCCTGATTTAGACCTTAAGTTCAATTCTTATGGTTCCAACACTTAAGTTCACCTCTCAGTACGTCCCTAAATGCCTATGAGATGCAAATAAGTGGCCAGCAAATTCACATGAATAAAAGCAATAAGAATTGAATTAATGAACAATCAAGATTAATAAAAGGGGAAACAACGTCAATTAATCATTATCAATGTATCAAAGGGCATTGCCCAATCCTAGAAACAAAAGAAACTACTCAGACATAGAGAAGAAGAGACAAGAAATCAAACTTAAAAACATCTCAAACCCGTAACAATGGAAGAAGAAGGGAGAAAGATGAAGAACCCAAGCCTCCTTTGTGCCTCCTTTTGAACCAAACTAGAACCCCCTCATTGTATTCAGAACCTCTATTTATAACCCCAGGGTTTTAATTGGCTAAAAAGCCCCAAAAGAAATAAAAATAAAATCTAAAATTCTGCTGCGCGCTGCGAACCACGGCCGTGGAACTTGCTGTCAGAATTCCATGGGGCCGTGGATCATTCCACGGCCAGGCCGTGGTTCTCTCTGTCACAGACTAATTTTGCATGCTGTTGAGTTCCACGGCCGTGGTTGGTTCCACGGCCAGGCCGTGGAACTCTCTGGAAGTCTCTTTTTGCACATTTTTGCTATCCATAAAGCTCCAACTTCCATCATGCAAGCTTTCATCCATTCCAAGGCCAATTTAGCACCAATCCTACACAATAACACCACAAACACCGCAGTTATCCGAACTAAGGGAAAAACGAACAAAAAGAGAAACTAAAATGTCTAAAATGCCTAAGAATACATGCAAAACAAGAACAAAACATGATGTTGTTTCACACACATCAATCATTGGTATTATGTAATTGTATGAGCTATTATATAATATCATTGATACTAATGGTATTGGATAATTATATGGGTAATTGCTTTAATACCATTAGGGAATGGTACAACGGTGGTTTGACTTCATCGTTCATGCATTGGACATTATACAGTCGGCTTTTGTGCCTAGGAGTGAACGAGAACTTACAGGATAAGTGTGATCCATGATGGATCTCAAGGGGCGTCAGGGCGAGGTGTTCCACTTAGTGACTTGTTGTCACATTGTATACCCCTGGCCGTGGACACTATTGCAACGCACGACGAGGACCCGAAAAGCACTATCCTTTTCGTGGTCCGGCGTAGACTGCCTTTTGAGGGGGGATAGGTCTTCTAGAACGTTCATCTCTGAATTGTTGGCTCCATAGAGTAGGAACTAGTTGCATTGTGCATAAGGATAGTCAGCATACACATCGTGCATATGCATAGTCAGTGTACATCTTGTTGTGGTATAATCAGTGTTTATGTATTTCGATGTACCTTACTGAATCATATATTAATTGATAACATGACTATACTTGTTGATCTGCCTTATACCTGTTGATCTATCTTATTCTTGTACTGCTATGATTATACCTGTTATTTCTTGATATCATTGTACATGAAAGACATTATTCTCTTTCGTTGTGTTTTTTGCCGCCATGATGGTATTGATGTGGGGGATATCACCTCTTTTATTCTATTATTCTGTTTGTTTCTATTTCTGTACTTATGATGGAAAAGACCGTGATGACGGCAAGGAAATATTCGTGAGGTTTCACCCAGCTGTAGTTCCACGAGGGCATCGGAGCGTGGAGTGTTCAGTGCGACACGGGACTCATTCTGTATGACGGAGATGTCACTTTACTTTGGAGTAGGACTCGACATGAGGCGGCTACGTTTACTATGGATGCAGTTATTCACTTGGAATTTTACATGCCCCTTGGGGAGCTTTGGGATGATTGGAGAGCTTCTTCTAGGGAGGACTCTGTGGAGTCGACTGCTCGGACTCCCATCCGTAGTGGCATGCCCCGACTGGGGGCTGTTACCAAGTGGCTTCCAGTACTCAAGAGGGGGGTGAATTGAGTATAAAACTTTTTCGAAAAACCTCTTTTTATCAAAAACTAATATTAAAAACTTAATAAATAAATGCACAGAAGGAACGAGAAGAAGAAAAGAAACAATAAAAAGCAGCAAAAAATAAATATGCAGTAAATTAAAATTGCATAAAATAAAGAGATTAAGAAGAGAGAAGCAAGCACAGTATTTATCCTGGTTCGACCACTAACCCACTTGTGGTCTACGTCCAGTCCTCGAAAGCCGAGATTTTTCACTAAGTATACAAGCTTCAATAGGTGCTTGCTACCGTTACACAAAAGAGCACTTTTCACACACAGGAAAACTCTACCCTTGTGCTAAAGCCTCAGCCTGCAGGGATACCTCACCCTTTATACAAACCTTGAGGGATGCCTCACCCTCGATACAGAATATCAGAAAATAGATGAAAAGAAACTCTCACTCAGAGTAGATAATACAAATTGAAGTGCTAATGGAGCTCTCACAGAAATATCTCAAAGTTTTTAATCAAAAAGAGCGTAGAAAATAATTTTCACAGATTAGAGCAACCAAAAAACAGTTCAGAGTTATGGGCAAAGAAATTTGTGACCCAAGGTTGCTATTTATTGGGAAAAACACTGAGATAGCCATTTAGGTATAATTAAGAGCATTTAAAAACAATTTAACCGAATTAAAACGTTTGAAAGTTTCCATATCAGACTTCGTGTTCAAACGTGTTTATTCGAATAACTTAAAAGGTTATTCGAATAATACTGTTTTTGAAACAACTTAAAAGGCCATATGATATAGGTTATTCGAATAACCAATGTGTTATTTGAATAACTCTGTTAAAACCAGAGTTTTAAAACCGAAGAGGTTATTCGAATAGCAACTAAACTATTCGAATAATGTTGTTAACAGAAGTTCAGACACAAAAGGTTTATTCGAATAACTCACTTAAGAACGTGGTTCTGAAAAGCTCATTTATTTGAATAACAAGATAGTTATTCGAATAGCAACTTTATGAAATAGACCAACCGTGAAGGTGTTTATTCGAATAGACTAAGCTCTATTCGAATAACTCAATTCAAAACCATTTTGAACAAGATGTTTTCAAAGACACTGAGTTTGTTTCAAAACAGTTTTTATCTTTTCTTTCAAAAATAAAGAGATATCAAAGTGAGCTCCGTACAATAGATTCTAAGTCCTAATGCTAATCAAATATAAACTTGGACTTGGTCTATGTATTATCTTCATTTATTCTTCATGTTTGTTATCAGCAAAATAAGTCTTCAAAGGTATGCATCCAAACACATTCTCCCCCTTTTTGATGATGACAAACTATCAATGAGAAAAGAGTTAGTGCATATAATTGGAATTCACAAAGAGGTATAAAAGCTTACTCCCTCTCTTTAAATATAAGAGGTAATGTATATCAGATATGTGCGCAGCTCCCCCTTTTAATTTGAATCCAATCTTATTTTAAGATTACCTGTCTTTTTTCAATTAAAAAACCAAATAATCAAAATTTTCTCCCCCTTTTGTCATGAGCAAAAAGGAGGGGTAAGACCCATAAACATATATAAAAGTGCATAAAAGGAAACATACTCAGATCAATAGACCAATAGGAAATTTTATTTATGCATTAATAAAAAAGATTTAATTACAAGAGCCAAAAATAAATAACATGAAGGCAAAAACAGATAGCCTAAGAACTAAAGTTCCTAGAAATAAGTATCCAGAAGTGGTGGTGAAGAAGCTGGTGCAGGAGTAGGTGAAGCAAATCGAAGGGCAGCAACCTCACGTTCAACGCCTTCTATTCTATCAAACAGAATAGAGAAGGTATGTTCCATGTAAGCTCAGTTATCTTGCAAGGTGGCCATGATCTGTTCTAAAGTGACAGGAGCAGGAACAGCAGCAGGTACATCAGCGGGGGCAGCAGAGGCGTCAGCAGGGTCAAGCTCATCCTCAGCAACCTCATCTGGGTACACCCAGCCTTCATCGGTTTGGATCATCTTTATTTTGTGTAAGGTGTGAGCGCCAAAAACGTTGTGGTGAGTCAGGGCAATGGCTCGCTCATTCTCCAAGACCTGAGGATACTTGCTCAGCAAGGTAGTGACGAGAATGCCATAAGGCAAGTCTGATTTTTCCTTGCCCTTAGCCCTCATCATGTGTCTTATGATAAACACAGGCCAGTTGATCTGATGACCATTCTTCAGAAACCAAAGCATGAAGATGTCTTCTTCGCTGAGGTAGGCATAGTTGCCACTGCGGGGAGCCAAGATATGAGCGAAGGCGTAATGCAGAAACCTATCTTGGCTCTTCAGCATACCCCCCTTGAGACCCTTGTCAGGCAGGGCTAGGTCAGGCTTCAACAGGTCCTCAATCGCCTGAAGTTTGTTGAACTCGTCAAGAAAAGGGGCGTCACCATCTTCAACATGGGCGTCAGTGAACTACAGCCCAAACAAAGTCAGTCAGTCCTGCGGTGTGATCAAAATGTTCCGATCAAAGACCTCGAAGAGAAGGTTCTGGCCATCAAAAGCCAGATTGCAGAAGAACATCTTCACCAAAGCTGGATAAATAGTGGCCCGGTGAGAGCAGAGCTGAAGAACTCCCTGGTTTTGCAGCAGGGTCAGAAAGTCGAAGCCTCGGTGTTACTGGAAGAAAGAGAGGTCAAGGTACTTGGGTTGGACCAAGTTATGCTCCCAAAAGTACGTGATGAATCGTGCACGATGCTCTTCGTTGGAGAAGATCCTTCTCAGATCAAGAGGGTTGTTGCATGGAGCATTCTTCGTGCGTGGGCGCTTGCTGGAGGAGGAAGCCATGGTGGAATAAGGTGAGAGAGAGAGAAAATGCAGGGGTAAACAAGTTTGAGATGACAGGAGCTATGGAGACGTGAAGAGCAGAGAAGAAAACAGAAAGTGGAAACGTTTGGGCGTGCAGGGGTTATTTAAAGAAGGCCTCGTGTTTATTCGAATAAACAGAGGTTTATTCGAATAAACAGAGGTTTAGGGGTTTATTCGAATAAACCTTGCTGGGAAACAAAAAGGACAGGCACGCAGGAAACTGAAAGGGTGTTTCTGCTAGGGTTTATTCTAATAGGAAGGGATTCTATTCGAATAAATCATCTGGGAAAGCCAAGCATATTAGCCAACTGACAGGGTTTATTCGAATAATTATAGGAGTTATTTGAATAGACTGAGGGCTATCAGTCAAGACTGAGAAAAAACTGATTCTGGCTATTCGAATAGCCTGAGATCTTATTCAAATAAGCAGAGGGCAAAAATTAACACTGATAAATGAAGGCATCTGGTTATTCGAATAGGCATATATTTATTCGAATAAACAGAGAGCAAAGACAAAGACTAATAAAAGAAGGAGTCTAGATATTCGAATAAGGGAAGGTTTTATTCGAACAGACAGAGATAAAAATAAACAATTTGTAACACAGGAGCCAGTTTATTCGAATAAACTAAGTTTTATTCGAATAAAACTGATATACAACACATTTTTAACAAACAGTAAAGAGGTTTATTCAAATAAAAGTTTGTTTATTCTAATAAATCTAACAAAGAAGCACAGAAAAACATACGTTCATAAAATTTAAAGCATATATCCATGTGATAATATTCAGTAATAAGTAAGCAATTAATATATTGGATTGATCAATTATGCCCAATTCTCCTCGAATATAAAAGAATGCTTCTTTTGCTAAGGGTTTAGTGAAGATATCTACAAGTTGCTTAGATGTTTCAACAAACTCAAGAATGCAATCCCCTTTTTGTACATGATCTCTGATAAAGTGATGTCTTATCTCTATATGTTTTGTTCTAGAATGCAGTATGGGATTCTTAGAGATATTTATTGCACTAGTGTTATCACATCTTATTGGAATGTGATCAAGCTGAAGACCATAGTCTAAAAGTTATTGCTTCATCCATAGAATTTGAGCACAACAACTCCCGGATGCAACATATTCAGCCTCAGCGGTAGACAAAGCCACACTATTTTGTTTCTTACTATACCAAGAAACTAAAGAACTACTAAGCAAGTAGCATGTCCCACTAGTACTTTTTCTGTCTAATTTGCACCTAGCAAAATCAGAGTCAGAATAGCCTATTAGGCTGCAAGAGGCACCCTTAGGGTACCACAAGCCCATTTGTGAAGTGCCTACTAGGTATTTCATTATTCGTTTAACAGCACTTAAATGAGATTCCTTAGGGTTTGCCTGATATCTAGCACACATGTATACACTAAACATAATATCTGGCCTACTAGCAGTAAGATAAAGGAGAGATCCAATCATACCTCTATATTTCATTATTTCTACTGATTTACCTCCTTCATCTTTGTCCAAGTAGCAAGAAGTGCCCATCGGAGTGGCCATGTGTTTAGCGTTTTCCATTTCGAATCTCTTGAGCAATTCCTTGCAGTATTTGGTTTGACTTATGAATGTCCCTTCGTTTGTTTGTTTGATTTGAAGTCCGAGAAAGAAATTCAACTCTCCCATCATTGACATTTCAAATTCGTTCTGCATTGTCTTAGCAAATTCTTTGCAAAGGGATTCATTAGTAGCACCAAAGATAATATCATCCACATATACTTGCACAAGAAGAATATCATGCTTTTTATTTTTAATAAAAAGGGTAGTGTCGACTTTTCCTCTTGAAAAACCATTTTCTAAAAAGAACTTACTCAACCTTTCATACCAAGCTCTAGGAGCTTGCTTTAAACCATATAAAGCCTTTTTAAGTTTAAAAACATGGTTGGGTAGTTCATGATTTTCAAAACCCAGAGGTTGTTCAACGTATACCTCCTCTTGAATAAAACCATTTAGAAAAGCACTCTTGACATCCATTTGATATAATTTGAAATCCATGATGCAAGCATAAGCAAGTAACATTCTAATAGCTTCTAATCTAGCTACAGGTGCATAGGTTTCTTCATAATCTATTCCTTCTTCTTGATTATACCCTTTAGCAACCAATCTAGTTTTGTTTCTAGTTATTAATCCATTTTCATTAAGTTTGTTTCTAAAACCCATTTAGTTCCAATTATAGGGTGATTATTAGGTCTAGCAACTAATTCCTAAACTTGATTTCTTTCAAACTAATTTAATTCCTCATGCATAGCTAAGATCCTATGTTCATCATTAAAAGCTTCAATTAAATCCTTAGGTTTAATTTGAGAAACAAACGCTAAGTGATTACAAGTATTTCTAAGAGAGTTACGAGTACTTACACCTTTAGATACATCACTGATAATCTGATCAAGGGAATGATATTTTGAAGTTCGCCATTCTTTGGGAAGTTCCAAAGCTTGCGAATCTTCTTGTCTTTGTTTATCCTTTTGCTCCTTGATTTCTTTTTCTTTACTATCTAAATGTGTTTCCGCCAAGACCTTTGCAACATCATCAATAACAAGATCATTTCTCGATCCATTTGGGTGAGTTTCATCAAATGCAACATGTATAGATTCTTCAATAGTCATAATTCTTTTATTATATATACGAAAAGCTTTACTATGATTTGAATAACTAAGAAATATACCTTCATCAGACTTAGCATCAAACTTGCCTAAGTTATCTTTTTCATTATTTAAAACAAAACATTTGTAACCAAAAACATGAAAATGTGAGACATTTGGCTTTCTTCCCTTATACAACTCATATGGGGTTTTCTTTAAAATAGGCCTTATGAGGGCCCTATTCATTACATAACAAGTTGTACTTACAGCATCTGCCCAAAAGTATTTAGGAAGAGCAGCCTCATTAAGCATAGTTCTCGCCATTTCTTCTAAAGAACGGTTTTTTCTTTCTACAACTCCGTTTTGTTGCTGTGTTCTAGGGGCAGAGAAATTATGATTAATGTCATGTTCATCACAGTAATTTTCAAAAACATTGTTTTCAAATTCGCTACCATGATCACTTCTTATGGAAAAGATTTGAAAACCTTTTTCATTTTGAATAACTTTAGCAAGTCTTTTAAAATCTAGAAATGCATCATTTTTATTTGCAAGAAATAAAGTCCATGTAAACCTAGAAAAATCATCCACAATCACTAAAGCATAGTAATTCCCACCAAAGCTCGTAGTTCTAGAAGGTCCAAATAGATCCATGTGTAAAAGTTGTAAAAGTCTAGTAGTTGAAACTATATTTTTTGCTTTAAAAGAGACCTTTATTTGTTTACCCTTTTGACATGCATCACATAACTTATCTTTTATAAAATTAAGCTTGGGTAGTCCAATTACGAGCTCTTTAGAGACCAACTTCTTTAAGTGATCCATGTGAACGTGTGCAATTCTCCTATGCCATAACTATGAATCATCATTCTTACTTAAAAGGCATTTCGCATCATTTGAAGATATATCATCAAGACTAATCATATAGATGTTGTTTACTCTATGACCAATGAATTTAACATGCTTATCATTTTTATCTTCGATTATGCAACAGTTTGAATCAAATATTACCCTATTTCTTTTATCACATAATTGACTAATATTAAGCAAGTTATGTTTCAAACCTTCAACAAGCAGTACATTTTCAATAGAGGAGTTAGGGTTCTTACCGACTTTGCCGATTCCAAGGATTTTTCCTTTGTTGTTATCACCATAAGTGACGTGTCCATGATTTTTGGGAATAAGCAAGGTGAATTTTGAGTCATCCCCGGTCATGTGCTTGGAGCAGCCGCTGTCGAGATACCAATTTGAACTCCTGGCTTTCAAGCACACCTACAACACATGTTTAGTTTTTAACTTTTGGTACCCAAACTTTCTTAGGTCCTTGTGTGTCAGTTTTGGGTATAGTACCCTTGGGAACCCAAACCATTTTTATTCCAATTTTTGTATTTATGTTTTTCCTTGCATTACATGTTGATGCACTATGTCATTTCCTTCCACGGTAGAAACATTTAATAAAAGAACTACTTGAAACACTAGAATGCACAAAGAAATTTTTATAAAGTTTTTGTTGATTTTTCGGGTTATAACCTATCCCGGCTTTTTGAAAAATCTCTCTTTGTCTTTCTAATAAAATATTTAAGTTATCTCTTCCAAAGGTGAATTTAGAAAGAGTGTTCTTTAAATCTTCAATTTCTTTTTCAAGCATATGACATGAAGAACAAGATGAAGAAGTAGAAGCATGTGAAGAATGATTTGTGCATGCATCAATGATTCCCAAAGTTTCATTTTCAATTTTTAATTCTTCTATTTCTTTATTTAAAACAAGAATTTGATTTTCTAAAGAAGAAATTGTTTTCTTAGAAGAAGAAATAATTTTTGTCAATTTTAAAGATTCTTCATGTAATTCTTCAAAGGCATCTTGTAACTCATCGTAAGAAGACAATAAAATAGTATTAGAACTTACCTCATTTTCGCTTTCCTCTTCATCTCCTTTTGCCATGAGATATAGTTGAGCTTCTTCACTATCTGAAATCTGTCAGTTAAATCCATGTCATTTTCATCCCATGCTATATAGGCTTTTCTTCCTTTTCTTTCCTTAAAGGGTTTCTTTTCAAATTTCTCCTTCTTCTTTTGGTAAACTGGGCACTCTATTTTCATGTGACCAGGTTTGCCACATTCATAGCAAGTTGGAGTCGATGAAGCTCCTTCACCTTTGTAATGAGTCTTCTTCAGAGGGAAGGGAGGTCTTCTTTGCGTTCCCTTTTTCTTGAGAAATTTACCAAACTTTTTAACCAACAAACTAAGATTTTCTTCACTTACCTCGATGTTCTCTGAGCTTTCTTCATTTTCTTTATCATCATTGTCAAATGTCGATGAAGTGGCTTTGAGCGCTATCCTCTTTTTCTTTTTATCATTTTCTTCGCTTTGACTTAATCTGCTCAGTTCCAATTCATGCTCATGAAGTTTTCCAAAGAGGGTAGCTAAAGTCATTGTAGACAAATCCCTTGATTCTGATATGGCTGTTACTTTGGGTTGCCAAATCCTGCTAAGATATCTCAAAACCTTGTTAATCAAATCTTCGTTAGAAAAACTTTTGCCTAAAGATGCAAGATGATTAACTATGTGGGTGAACTTCTTTTGCATTTCCTGAATGCTTTCTCCTTGGTTCATTCTGAATAATTCATATTCACGAGTTAGAGAATTGATTCTCGACCTCTTAACTTCACTAGTATCCTCATGGGTAACTTGCAAAGTGTCCCACATTTCTTTAGCAGTTTTGCAATTTGAAATTCTAAAAAACTCATCATATCCCAAAGCAGTAGTAATAATATTTTTGGCTTTTAAATTATATTGAACTTTTCTTTTGTCTTCATCAGACCATTTATTTCGTGGTGTTTCGGTCCTTACGCCATCGACCTCATGTGGGTATAAAAGCGCCGTTTTTGACAGCATCTCATACATCTAGATCAATAGCTTCGATGAAGATTTTCATTCTTTCCTTCCAATATGCGTAACCATCCCCATTGAAAAAGGGTGGTCGGTTTATGGAAGATCCTTCTGAAAAACCATTTGAAGAAGCAATATTCTCTTGAAGCTGCTAAGTTCTTTATACAAGAGTCTAGCTCTGATACCACTTGTTACCAAGTGGCTTCCAGTACTCAAGCGAATTGAGTATAAAACTTTTTCGAAAAACTTCTTTTTATCAAAAACTAATATTAAAAACTTAATAAATAAATACACAGAAGGAACGAGAAGAAGAAAAGAAATAATAAAGAGCAGTGAAAAATAAATATGCAGTAAATTAAAATTACATAAAATAAAGAGATTAAGAAGAGAGAAGCAGCACGTATTTATCCTGGTTCAACCACTAACCCACTTGTGGTCTACGTCCAGTCCTCGAAAGCCAAGATTTTTCACTAAGTATACAAGTTTCAATAGGTGCTTGCTACCGTTACACAAAAGAGCACTTTTCACACACAGGAAAACTCTACCCTTGTGCTAAAGCCTCAGCCTGCAGGGATACCTCACCCTTTATACAAACCTTGAGGGATGCCTCACCCTCGATACAGAATATCAGAAAATAGATGAAAAGAAACTCTCACTCAGAGTAGATAATACAAATTGAAGTGCTAATGGAGCTCTCACAGAAATATCTCAAAGTTTTTAATCAAAAAGAGCGTAGAAAATAATTTTCACAGATTAGAGCAACCAAAAAATAGTTCAGAGTTATGGGCAAAGAAATTCGTGACCCAAGGTTGCTATTTATAGGGAAAAAACTGAGATAGCCGTTTAGGTATAATTAAGAGCATTTAAAAACAATTTAACCAAATTAAAACGTTTGAAAGTTTCCATATCAGACTTCGTGTTCAAACGTGTTTATTCGAATAACTTAAAAGGTTATTCGAATAATACTGTTTCTGAAACCAACTTAAAAGGCCATATGATATGGGTTATTCGAATAACCAATGTGTTATTCGAATAACTCTGTTAAAACCAGAGTTTTAAAACCGAAGAGGTTATTCGAATAGCAACTGAACTATTCGAATAATGTTGTTAACAGAAGTTCAGACACAAAAAGTTTATTCGAATAACGTTTGAGTTATTCGAATAACTCACTTAAGAACGTGGTTCTGAAAAGCTCATTTATTTGAATAACAGGATAGTTATTCGAATAGCAACTTTATGAAACAGACCAACCGTGAAGGTGTTTATTCGAATAGACTAAGCTCTATTCGAATAACTCAATTCAAAACCGTTTTGAACAAGATGTTTTCAAAGACACTGAGTTTGTTTCAAAACAGTTTTTATCTTTTCTTTCAAAAACAAAGAGATATCAAAGTGAGCTCCGTACAATAGATTCTAAGTCCTAATGCTAATCAAATATAAACTTAGACTTGGTCTATGTATCATCTTCATTTATTCTTCATGTTTGTTATCATCAAAACAAGTCTTCAAAGGTATGCATCCAAACACAGGGGCTTTGTCTACTGGGGATCATGTAGGGGGATCTAGATGAAGATCGGGTGCAAGACCCTATTCTTCAGGTGTTTGGATTTGGACAAGGCTCAATCTTCATTTAGTAATTATATGTATATATTTACTTTTTGGAACACTTAAGTTTTATGCTTTTGGAACATGATGTAATGTAATTATGGATGTAACAAACTTCATTTTATGAAACGTCTATTATATGGTTATTATATTTTGTGTTTCTAAAATTTGACCAGTTATGTTATCCATGAAAAGAAGCTTTTGAAACTCATATCATATACTATTAACTTTTGTAACTTGAGTAAAGGATTTTAAGGGAGTCGGTCTTAATTGTAATGCCTCCCGGAAGAGGATGTTACATAAGGTGGTATCAGAGCAGTTCATCCTATTGAGCTCGGGTATGGACTGGTTGTGTTTAGGCAGGAAGAAATTCCTACGTGTGTGTATTGTGCATTTCCTTGTCTCTTGTTTGAGATGCTAAAAGAGGATTGCATAATTTGCTTTAGGTTGAATGTTAGTAGCTACTGTTACACGGTTACATGGTATTGAGGACTGGCTAACTCATTATATAATGTTCAGGAAACTATGACTTCAACTAGACAAACTAGGAGTATAAGGTTTCTTCTAGTGAGAGTCCAGTTGGATGACTGAACTTGTGCAGAATTTCGTTGCCTACACCTTTTGGAGTGGTACCTCTAATGTGAGTGAGGTTCAAGTTTGAATCTTTTGGGTTTATGGGTAAATTTGCCTTGTTTGTGCTATGTGTTTCTTTAAAACTAAACGCAGAGATGTGTTACTTGGTCTCTGAAGGGAGACAATATTATTTGAAATGGTTACTCTTTGTTTCCATTGTGTTTTGACTTATCTATTTTTGAAGAAAAGGCAATGGCTCGCGATAGACGTACGCCTGGGAATGTGGAGCGCGACAACGAAGGGATGGCTGCGACTCTGGAAGCAATGCAAGGACTGGCTGGCATGACAGTACAACAAAAGCAAAAGGTCACTCAGCAGCAGGAATTGATGGCCGAGACTCAGATTTTGTTAGAGATGAATCAGTCTCAGGACATGGGACCTCTTGACATTGAACCATATTGGTTCTGAAAGAGGAGAAATCGTAAGGTCAAGCGATTCTGGTAGAAATCGTATTTACGGCCACCGATGAATCAACATCAATAACAAACGGCTGGAGGAAGTACTAGCCACAGCAGATTCGGTTAGACCGTGAAATTTTTATCATATTGTAAAAAGTGTGGAAGGAATCACTTAACGAGGAATTGTGCGAGCAATGAAATGATTTGTTTCAAGTGCGAAAAGCTAGAACACGTGTTTAGGAATTATCCTTCACAAAGGACAAAGCCTTCAGTTAGCAATGAGCATGCGACAAGATCTCAAGTCGGAGGAGGAATCGGTACATTAAGTGGAGCAGAAGCCTCCCAATCCGAAGGATTAATCAAGGAAGATGGTACCATAGAAAGTAAGCCTTAAATTGTACTATTTGACTCAAGGACGACCCTTTTTTTTGTTACCTTTGACTCTGTGAACTATTTGGGTTTGTTTGTGTTGACATTTCCTTTATCACTATTACCTTTTGCTAAGCTTGCTATTACTACTCAAGCCTGTTTAAATTGCCCTATTATTATTGGAAATCGAAACCTTCTTGCCAATTTGACTTATTTATCTCTTTCACAAAAGACATGATCTCAGGAATGGATTAGTTATTTTAATCATATATTGTTATTTTGTTTCAATAAGGCTTTATTGTTCCTTGAGGTTGAGATTTCTAAATTTGAGCCTAGAAAGCTTACTCTTGAATTCATCGGACCATATCGAATTCTGCTGAATAGGTCCGATGGCATACCAAATAGCTTTACTATTTTTCTTTTTAACCTCCATAATGTTTTTCATATATTTCAATTGAGAAAATATATGATGATCTAAGCCATATCATTATGCTGAATACAGTACAATTAAAAAAAGACTTGATCTATAAGACATTTCTTATTAAGATCGAGCATAAATAATCTAATGGACCAACTGAAGGGCGCTGCTGTCTTCTCCAAGATCAATTTACGTTTTGGTTACCCTCAGGTCCGCGTAAAAGTAGAAGATGCTCCCGGAACAACTTTTCTGACACGTCATGAGCACTACAAGTATTTAGTAATGCCGTTCAAAGTAATGAATGCTCCAGCAATATTTGTGGATCACGTGAATAGGATCTTTCTTTCTTACTTAGATGGATTTGTCATTGTCCTTATTAACGACGTTTTGACCGATTCTCAAAGCTTGGAAGAACATGTTGAACCTCTCAGTGTGGTTCTTCAGATCCTGAAGGAGAAGGAGCTGTATGCCAAGTTATCAAAATGTGAATTTTGGTTGGAGGAGGTTAAATTCTTGCGGCATATGATTTCAAAAGAAGGAATTGTTGTGGATCTGTCAAAAGTTGAAGCAGTTCTCCAATGGAAAAAATCGAAGATGGTAAGGAAAATTCGTAGCTGTGTGGGATTAATTGGTGAGGAAAATTTTCAAGGGTTGAAGAAACACTCGACTACTTTGCCAGTGATGATTCTGTCCAATCCTAATGAACCTTTTGAGACATTTCGTGATGTTTCACGATAAAGTTTAAAATGTGTGCTTGTTCAAAATAGAAGGAGTATTAGCATATGCTTCAAGGCAACTAAGAGTACATAAGAAGAACTACCCTACACAAGCTCGAAGTTAACTTTTGTGGTTGCATCAAAGATCTGGAGACTTTTCTACAAGAAGCAATATCCGCACGTGTTCTAAGGTATAACGAATTTTGAGGACAAAATTTCTTTTTAGCATGAGAGAGTTATAACACGCTGAAAATTTACTTGTTTCATAATATATATTCATTTTATAATATTTGTGATTTTTGTGAATTTTTTTAGAATTTTATGAATCGTTTGATTATTTTAATATATTTCTCGTTTTGCATGCACTCAGCGGGACAAGAAAAATGAAATAATTTCGCATAGGCTGGAAAACCTTGGACTGTGGAAACAGTGATGGGGGATCTTACTAAACTCGAGGTCGGACACAGTTTACGAAATTTTTATTTTTTGAGATTTTATCTAACAGATAAAATTTGGGACACTCTATTGTCCATTGGACAATGGATACCGGCTTTGTTAACTGCAACTATTATCTACTGGACAATAGCTTGCAATAAAAATCTAGTAGATTATTTCTATCTAGTCACTTTCATAATATCATCTAAGTAACATCACAACATGACATCATGATTTGACTTCTTAGAAAAATGTGAGAAGCTTCTTAAAGAAGCTTTAGGAGAAACTTGCAAAGGAAGTTTAGCTCCTTTCTCCCATGGGGGCACGGTTTTGGAGGAGTGGAAAAGATGACAAGGTTGTCATCTTTTCATAAGCCATCACTTTCACATTTTCATAAAAACAATCACTTTCTCTCTCTACTCAAAAGTTTTCTCTAACGTTCTCTCATTTTCTCTCTTCTTCCTCCTCTCCAACCACACAGCCACACCTCTTCCTCCATCTTCCATGTTTGCTAAATTTCAACCAATTACATTGCTTGAAACTACATATTGTTTGAAGATATTTTCTTATTGAAATTACCCCTAAAGCTCTTATCTCCATTTTCTCTCTCTCAAACCATAGCCACCACCCCAAATACTACCATCTCACCTTCAAAAAATTCTAACAACCACATTCCTTGAATCAACATCCTTTCCTAAGACCATTTGGATGAAGATTTTGGCTTGTTCAAGTGATTCTACAATCTAAGATTTGAAAGCTTCTAAGGTAAAGTTTTCTTTTTTCCTAAGCTTTCCTTGTTTGTTTATGAATGACTATCTATCAAATATTTTATTCCACTTTTTCTCCTAAGGCTCACGGCCAAGACTACTTTGAAGGATCAAAGAATTGATTTTTATGCTATCACCTAGTTCATTCCCATTTTTCTACTAAGAATCAGGAAAACAAAGTATAAAACTCTCTTCTTTTCTCTTGGAGAGCCTCACGGCCACACCCCTAACCCACTCTCTTAATCTTCTTTAATTTTATCCATCCACATCTCTTGAATTAAAACCTCATACTAAGACATTTTGTTGTTGTGGGTTCTTTCAAAATCATCTTATTTTCAAACCCTAAATGTTGATGTTTGTGTGTTATTTTGTTTTAAGGATCTCCTTGGAAGGAGAAGCTTTTCAAGAGGACTCACAAGGAGCTAGGGAGCTACACTTGAGGTAAGAAGGAGATTAACCTCATCAACCACTCATGGTGGTAAGGAACGAATGGTTGTGTTGGGAGTAGAGAGTCCACGTGATGATTCATCCACTCGATTGTGTGACTTTTAAATTTATGTTTGTTTGATATTATATGATTATATGATGTGTGGTATGCCAGAGATGATTTTGATGGCTTAATGAATATATGTGATTATATGATTTTGGGAGTAAGCATGAACTTAATTAATTATGATTATTAAAGTATGCGGTATGCCATGATTATGTTGTAAAAGAATTGATTTTTGGTCCCCTTGATCTCTTGAGGCTCACGGCCTTTTTGGCCTAGGAAGAGGTATCCATGAGAAAAATATTTATTGATTAAGGACTTAGATGATTAGGTGACAATGATAATGATTCATGAGGGTACAAATTGAAAGAGGAAAGAAACAAATTTTTACCACTGAAAAGAATTGATTCTAGCAAAGATGTTTGATAATTTGATGAAAGAGTGAATTTGGAGACTTAACATAGTTGATAATAGGATGAAAGAGTAATTAGGATGGAAACAATTTCATTTAGAAGTTTGAACAATGAAATTTTTAGGAAGAATACTAGAAGATATTACTTAGATGATTTGGGAGACTAATTAGGATCAAAGGATCGATAAGTAAGGAGAGAAGATAACCCCAATGTTATAATTTGAGGGATCATGACCTTTAAATATATTACTAGGAATAATCTTGAGAATAGTTTGAAATAATAATAATGATTTGTTAGTGGGGATCTAGTTGGTTGAGATAATAATAATGATTTATTAGTGGTGAATATACTTGGTTTGGAATAAGGATAATGATTTATTGGTGGTGAATCTAATTGGTTTAATGATAAAGAAATAAAGATTTAGAAGATAAGAATGGAAAAAGGTTTTAGTAAATTAAAAGCAATATAATTTTCGGAAAGAATATTAGTAAATGATAATTTGAGAAATTTTGGCAATGAAAACTTGAGATATTTTAGGGTTTAGGGAAAGGAAAAGAATTTGTGAGCTCAAGGTGATAAATGATAATTTTCTTGATTATGCAATAAAGATATCTTGTGCTTGAAAGTAACAGTGAGGTTACTGTGAAACATGAATGATGCTTCTCTGAATTTTGTAATAAATATATCTTGTGTTTGAAAGTAACAATGAGGTTACTGTTGGACATAAATGATGATTTTCTACATGATGTGACAAAGATATCTTATAACTGAAAGTAATAGTAAGGTTACTGCTGGGCCGACGTACTGGACCCTAGTAGATTGTGGAACCGAAGTACTGAACTCGGGTGGATCATTGGTATTATGTAATTGTATGGGTTGTTATATAATATCATTAATACTAATGGTATTGGACAATTATATGGGCGATTGCTTTAATACCATTAGGGAATGGTGCAACGGTGGTTTGACTTCATCGTTCATGCATTGGACATTATACAGTCGGCTTTTGTGCCTAGGAGTGAATGAGAACTTACAAGATAAGTGTGATCCATGATGGATCTCAGGGGGCGTCAGGGCGAGGTGTTCCACTTAGTGACTTGTTGTCACATTGTATACCCCTGGCCGTGGACACTATTGCAATGCACAATAAGGACCCGATAAGCACTATCCTTTTCGTGGTCCGGCGTAGACTATCTTTGATGAGGGGCAGGTTTTCTGGAACGTTCATATCTGAATTGTTAGCTGTATAGAGTAGGAACTAGTTGCATTGTGTATAAGGATGGTCAGCATATACATCGTGCATATACATAGTCAATGTACATCTTGTTGTGGTATAGTCAGTGTTTATGTATTTTGATGTACCTTACTGAATCATATATTAATTGATAACATGGCTATACTTGTTGATCTGTCTTATACCTGTTGATCTGTCTTATTCCTGTACAACTATGATTATACTTGTTATTTCTTGATATCATTGTATATGAAAGGCATTATTGTCTTTCGTTGTGTTTCTTGTCGCCATGATGGTATTGATGTAGGGGATCTCACCTTTTCTATTGTATTATTCTGTCTGTTTCTATTTCTGTTCTTACGATGGAAAAGACCATGATGACAGCAAGGCAAGATCCGCGAGGTTTCACCTAGCTGCAGTTCCATGAGGGCATCGGAGCGTGGAGTGTTCAGTGCAACATGGGACTCATTCGGTATGATGGAGATGTCATTTTACTTTGGAGTAGGACTTGACATGAGGCGGCTACGTTTACTATGGATGCAGTTGTTCACTTGGAATTTTACATGCCCCTTGGGGAGCTTTGGGATGATTGGAGAGGTTCCTCTAGGGAGGACTCTATGGAGTCGACTACTCGGACTCCCGTCCGTAGTGGCATGCCTCGACTAGGGGCTTTGTCTGCTAGGGATCCCGTAGGGGATCTAGATGAAGATCGGGTGCAAGACCCTGTTCTTCAGGTGTTTGGATTTGGACAAGGCTCAATCTTCATTTGGTAATTATATATATATATTTACTTTTTGGAACACTTAAGTTTTATGCTTTTGGAACATGATGTAATGTAATTATGGATGTAACAAACTTCGTTTTATCAAAAGTCTATTTTATGGTTCTTATGTTTTGTGTTTCTAAAATTTGACCAGTTATGTTATCCACGAAAAGAAGCTTTTGAAACTCATATCTTATACTCTTAACTTTTATAACTTGAGTAAAGGATTTTAAGGGAGTCAGTCTTAAATGTAATGCCTCCCAGAAGGGGGTGTTACACTCCTATAGTAGTTGAGGTGGATCAAGCATGAAGTAAACTAAGTGACTAGGCCTTATAAGGCACTTAACTATAGTACTTTCTAAGCTTGTCCACATCCTAGAAGTTCTTGACCAACTTACTTGTTAGTGTCTCCAATGTGTAGGCTCCTTTGCTAGTGTTGATCACGACACAAAAGGGGCCCTCCTAATGAAGAGTTAACTTCTCTTGGGAGGCATTTCTTCCTCCGATGTCAGCTCTGCGAAGAACTAGGTCACCTGGCTAGAATTTCCTGGGAATAACTTTCAGGTTGTATTATGTTGTCATTCTCTACTTGATGGCGGCATCTCGCATATGATCAACACACCTTCTTTCTTCAAGAAGATCTAGGTCTTCTTTTATTAAATTAGGGTTACTGTCGGGTGAGAAGTGTTGGAGACGCCAGCTAGGTTCTCCTATTTCCACTGAGATCAAAACCTCACACCCATAAGTAAGCTTAAAGGGAGTTTCACATGTTGTAGAATGGGGCGTGGTCTGGTAAGCCCAAAGGACATGATCCAGTTGTTCAACCCAGTTCCTTTAGTTTCATCCAACCTTCTTTTTAGTCTGTGAACGATAACTAGGTTAGCAGCTTTAGCTTGTCCGTTTGTTCAGGGGTTCTCGATGGCACTGCTGTGATGTTTGATTTTCAAATCAGCAAGCAGTTCTTCAAAATCTTTATCTTTAAATTATGTCTCGTTGTCCGTCACAATGGATTCTGGGACTCCAAACCTAGCAATGATGTGGTGCCAAGTGAATTTTTGGATTCGGGCAAAGGTGACAGTGACTAAGGGCTCTGCCTCAATCCATTTAGTGAAGTAGTCCATGACCACCACTAAAAATTTTAGTTAGTCGGGTACTTGAGGAAACGGACCTAGAATATCCATACCCCACCTGTAGAATGGCCAAGGTATGGACGTTCGTGGATAGTTCCTCAGGTGAAGCATGATAATGGTCTGAGTGTCATTGGCATTTGCCGTAGACTTGGATGTGCGCAAAAGAGTCAACCTCCATCATTGGCCAGTAGTATCTAGCCTTGAGTGCCTTTAAAGCTAAAGCTTTGCCTCCCAAGTGGTATCCACAGCTCCCCTTATGGACCTCGACCAACACATATTCTGTTTCATTTTGGCGTGAGGCATTTAAGAAAAGGCGAAGAAAATCTACACCGGTATAACTGCCCATCATAAATGGTGTACTAGACTGCGATTTTGACTAATTTGGAGGCTTCCTTCAAGTCTTCAGGACAGACACCAGATTGTAAGTATACCATTATTGGCGTCATCCAAGTATACTTTTGTTCTTCTACCTAGAAAATGAATGCATCTATGATGGAAGGTTGCGAAAGGATTTCTTGGACGACTAAACAGTTGTTATCTGGACTCTTTGTGCTTGCCAACTTGGACAAGAGGTCGGCCCTTTAATTCTCTTCATGGGGTGTATGCTCTACCTTCACTGTTTGGAAGCTTTTGAGGAGCCCTTGTACCTTCACTAGGTACTTCTGCAGGAGGGGCTCCTTAGCCTAATAATCACCTTGAATCTGGGAGGTCACAAGTTGGGAATTACTACAAAGTGTAATCTTTGTTGCTCCCAATTCTCTAGCCATTACCAGTCTAGTGATGCATGTTTCATATCCTGCTTAGTTGTTTGAAGTAGGAAACTCAAACTTCAGGGAGTTTTCAATGGTTACTCCTTCGGAATTTTCAAGGATTACCCTATCGCCACTCCCCTTGGGGTTCAAGGAGCAGTTAAAGAATACAGTCCATGATGTTCCCTCGGGTTCACCGAGGTTTGAAGTAAGCTCGAAAAGGAAGTCTAAGAGTGTTTGTGCCTTGATTGCTAATCTGGGCTCGTAGACAATTCCAAACTCAGAAAGTTCAATGGACCAGGCAATCATTCTTTCTACTAAATCTAGTTTATGTAGTATTTGGCAGATTGGTTGATCCGTCTTTATCACCATCGGATGACACTGGAAGTATTACTTGAGCCTTATGGCCGTGATGATGAGGGCAAAGGTAACTTTCTCTATTTTTTGATAGCAGAGCTCGAGGCCTTGTAGCACCTTGCTCACAAAATAAACCGACTTATGACCTTTAGCCGTTTCCCGGATAAGCACTGAACTTACAACCTCCTCATGGATTGAGAGGTACACATACAACATCTCACCAGGTTCTGACCTTGTCAGGATAGGGGGAGAGGATAAGAGGTTTTTCAAAGACATAAAGGCATCATCACACTCCTGAGTCCACTCAAAACTTGTCCCTTTTTTAAACAACTTGAAGAGGGAGAGAGATTTGTGAGCAGCTTTAGCGAGGAACCGTATGAGGGCCGCAATCTGTCCTGTCAGTTGTTGTACTTCTTTGACATTCTGAGGGTTACGCATGCTGAGCACTGCTTGGCATTTGTCTAGGTTTGCCTCGATTCCGCGGTGAGTCAGCATGAAGCCCAAGAATTTGCCAGCCTGTACCCTAAATGCACATTTTTCTGGAATAAACCTTATATTGTGCTTTCTCAATTGCACCAACATTTCTTCGAGGTTCGAGGTGTGTGATCTGAATAGTGGAGTTTTGACTATCATATCATTGATGTAGACTTCAAGCACTCTCCCTATTTGATCCTCAAAAACCATGTTCATCATCCGTTTATAGGTGGCTCGTGCATTTTTCAAACCAAAGGATGTTACCCTGTAGCAGTAGCTTGCCTCCTCAGTGATGAAAGCAGTTTTGTCTTTATCTTCGGGGTACATTAGGATCTGATTGTACCCGGAGCAAGCGTCCATGAAAGACAGCAGCCAGAAGTCGGAGGTGCTGTTGACCAGTTTGTCAATGTTAGGGAGGGGTATGGATCTTTAGGGCAATCCTTGTTCAGGTCCGTGTAATCCACACATATCCTCCACTTCCCATTTGAATTTTTCACTAAGACCATATTGGAGAGCCATGTGGTATATGAAATCTCCCTGATGAAGCCGACATTGAATAGCTCCTTGACTTGCTCTTCAATAATCTGTTGTCTCTCGAGGCTAACTTTCCTCTTCTTCTAGGAGACTGGCTTCTCATCCTGTTTAATAGATAAACGACGACAGATGAAAGCGGGGTCAAGCCCAGGTATATCAAAGGATGTCCAGGAAAAAAAGGTCCTTATTTTTCTGTAAGAGCTCTATAAGCTGGCGTCTTTCCTGTTCTTCAAGATTTACACCTATCTTGGTGACTTGATTAAGCTTGTCACCCAGTTGGAGTGGAAGCAGCTCTCCTTTTGGCTGGGGCCTGGTACCCCGAATTTCTTCATGAATGTCTAACTCGATCATAAGGATGTTTACTTGTTCTAGGATCAAGCTAGATGTGCGTGTTTTTGTTTTCCTGGGAGTCTTGTAGATTTTGAGACTTTCATTGTAGCCTTTGCGTGCTGCGATCTGATCGCCTTTAATCGTGACCACCTTATTATTCTTGTTGAGGAATTTCATGGCCTAGTGAGTGGTTGATACTATGGTGGCAATGCCATTTAACGTAGGGTGACCCAAAATAATGTTGTATGTTGATGGGCAATCCACAACTAGAAACTTGACTTTAAAGTTCTGTAGATGTTGTCATTGCCCAGGGTCAAGAATGTTTCAAAGTAACCTATCGGGGTGACATTTTCCCTAGAGAAACCAGTGAGTTCGCCATCATAAGGGGTTAACACGGACAGGGAGAATTCCAATCTCTTAAAGGCGTCCATGAACATGATGTCTGTCGAGCTTCCTTGATCGACGAAGATACGCTAGACCTTGGTGTTAGATATTATTCCAGAGATAACCAATGAGTTATCATGATTCGGGATAATATTTCCCTGTCTTCAGTACGGGGTTTGCTTGTGGAGCTGAAAATGCTTAAAATCGTCGTCTGTAGTGCTTTCTTCTGGGAATTACTGATGACCCACTGCCTGTAAATCCTCGGAGATGGTACTCACTAGCCGATTCTTTCTATTGCCCCCACTTTAAGCATCCAGGTTTTGATCCTTCCAGTTTTCAATATCACGGCGGGGTGGAGTATGAGGTTTTCTAGTGGGCCTGTGAGTTCTTCTCCTCTGACGCGGAGTTAGACTTCACCTTGGATTGCAGCTACGTCTTTGCTTCCTCTATCTTCTGTGATTATCATTATTTCATAAACCACCATTTTTTTCTGTAGTCGTCCTTCCTTGATTAGGGATTCAATGACATCGCGGAGCTGATAGCACTCTTATGTTTCATGGCCATAGCTTTTGTTATTTACAATGCTTCGAGAGATCCTTTTGAGCTTGTTTCTTCAGAGCAGAAGGCCTCTTTATATTTTAAAACTCGGTCTGAAGCACCTCCCTCAGAATTGTCTCACGTGGGGGTGTTCAAAGGAGTATAGTCAGAATATTTAGGCCAGTACACATCGCCCTTTAAGGAGCTTTGTGGCTTGTTGGAGTTCCGATTGTTTTTCTGGTGATTGGGCTCACCTTTTTCCATACTCTCTTTAACTTTAGTAACTTCCTCTAGTTCAATGTACTTCTAGAAGCGCAAGTTGAATTCATCCAAAGTCTATGGTTTCCTTTTTGCCAAAGACTAAAAAAGTCTGAGTCAGTCTGGAGGCTGCTTCGGGCATAGTGAAGAGCAATCCTGTCATCCAGGCTTTCTATATAGACACAAGCACTACTGAATCTCTTGATGTATTCACGAAGGGGCTCGTTAGTCCCTTGGCGAATTCCAGAAAGAGAATCAACTGACTTGGGATGCTCCTTGGTAGTGGTGTAGGGTAGCAAGAAACGTTGTCTAAGGTCATCCTATTCGGTAATGGATTTGGCTCGTAAGGTGACGAACTGGCGGAGGGCGCCCTTCTTTAAAAAGAGAGGGAAGGCACGACACAGCAACTCTGGGGATCCCCCAAGGAACTGCATAGATTAGACGTAGGCGTTTACATGTTCTTGAGGGTCCGTTGTCCCATCATAGGGCTCTATGTTGGAAAGAAACTTAAAGTTTTGTGGGACTATATACGCCATTAATTCATCTGAGAAAGGTTGATGTTGTCCGCTGGGGGTCAAGCATTGATTCTAACAGCACTGCTAGCTTCATCATGCAACGGCCTTCTCCAGTTGTAGGCCGCGTTCTGATTTTCGTTATCATTCTCCTCATGTACAGACCTTTTCAACTCATCCAACTGACGACGTTGGTCGTCTAACTGACGACATTGTTCATTGATATGTGCCATTTATTGGGTAACCAATTCTTGGAGGCAGTTTCTGGTCATCTCAGAATGAACGGTGCCTTAGTTGGACACGCGATCAGTAGCACCGTCGTTCAGGGGGCCTAAGCGTGATTGCACTGGTATCCTAGACCCTTGAACAACATTGTTGGCTCCTTCCCCTAGGCGACCAAGTCTGTCTCTCATAGATACTCTACACGATGGGTGGGGGCTTTCATCAGAAAATGAAGTTTCATGGCCATCGCGCAGATGTTCTGAGATAAATGCTTAGTTTCTCACAGCAGAGGCTTCAACAACAAGTGGTGGAACAGGATTAGAAGGATGCTGTGCTGTTGGTCCTTGCCTTTGGTTAGCAGAGGGTTGCGCAGCGTCCCTTCTTAAGTTTTGATGTGTGTTCACCATGGTTGGGTGGGATTAGAAGTTTATCTTCCCCACAGACGGCGCCAATATTCTGAAGCAGATTCAGAGGTGTACCTGAGATGGGCACGTTACAGTGGTTTCCTCCTCGAGCAGCAGCAGAGTGTGTTGAGACAGGGGGATTGGTACCTGCAAAGGGACTCCAACACTCAAATCAGACTGTGCACAGGTAGGGTTTTGCTCAAAGTGATAATTTACTGATACCCATTTAAGGTTACTTAGCCTGATATTTATAGAAGTTGGATAGATACGTTCTCATAGTGAAGAGACACATTCCCGTAATAGTAGCAAGAAGAGATATATTTCTTATTTAGTTGCAAATAATCCCTATATTATCAAAATACTGGTATGGTAGTTATAATGCTATTATTCCGTAAGATCATGATTGGTAATAAGAGATATCATAAATATTTATCAATTGCGTAGATCATATGGAAGAGATGTTAACATCCAGTACTAGGGTTCGACGTATATTCCTAGGGTATTCCTGTTGAGGGCGTAGATGCCGGATTCCAGCAGGTACATGCGGTGGGTTGACTTACGGGTTATGAACCCGGATTACGGTCCAGAACAATTAGCAATGTATAGATGTAAAAGAAAAAAGATTGGTGGAGAATGCAATAATGACATAGCTTGTAACATTTACCATAACTTGTTGTGTGTTGTTGAGTGTAGGGAAAATGAGGAGCGGTGGTTTGTCGTAAAAGATTGTATCGGGTAAGAGAGAAATTTTGGGCTGCAATATAAAACTCAAAAATAAATGAACCCAAGGCTCTGTCAAAAGATGAACTATTTAAAAGTGTATGAACCGAATTAGTAGTGAAAAGGTAAAATGATAGTCTTTATATAAAGAAATAATTGCTTTTAACTACTTGCAATTTGAAGTTGAATATGAAATTAATTACAAATTTTGATTGATTTACTAATGAGTCAAAATAGGAAGGGAGTTTTTGTTTTTATTAAAAAATTCTATTCCTAATCGAATGTGAAATTTATTTCAATAATTATTAAATTTGACTACTTGAAATTTATTGTAAATGAACAAAATCAAGCATTAACATAATAATAAATTAAAAACAAAATTAAATCAATTAAAACAAATCAATCAAATCTAACAAATTAGAATATTCTACAAATAATAATGAATAAAAATTATCAATTGAAGTAAATTGAATCTGAAATTAATATAGAAAAATAATTATTTTTGACTACATGTAATTTGAAATCGAATATGAAATTAATTACATATTTTGATTGATTTATTAATGAGCTAAAATAGGAAGAAAATTTTGATTTTTATTAGAAAAAATTCTTTCTTAATTAAATATTGTATGATATGTACATGATAATTATTGGGAGTATATATTTACTATATGGCAATGTTTTATACTTATATTGTCATGTTAGAGTGACATATATTATGATTTAAACAATGCTTTCTCTTTTCATGATTATATAATTATATGATGTGTATGTATTATAAACACATAAATGATTGACCCTCATTTTCCCGCACAAGAATGAAAACTTGGTCAGATGCTTTTTTGTTCACATATTTCTATCTTTTGAAGTCACACAAATCATCTCAATTTGGAAGTCCCAATCGTTACGTTCAAACATATAAACACATCTTTCTCCTCCTGAACTAAAAGCGTTCAAGAGGTAAATTGGGTTCCTCCCTTAGGTGCATTCAACTTTATAGGCTAAGCACTCTCCTTCCATTGCCACCAAACATGAAAGGTAGGATCGGCAAAAAAATTCATTAATTTTTAATTCATCCAATTTATTTATATTAAAACTAATCCAATCAATTCAATTAGAATAATGTATTTTATTGAATTGGATCTAATAGATTAAATTTAGTTATAGATAGTTAGTAATTCAACCAAAACATCTATTAGATATCCAATTAAAAACTAATCCAATGGATATCCAATTAAAAACCAATCTAATGGATATCCAATGTATTTTACCTTTTTTTTGTTTAACACTTTCTCTTTCACTAAAGCCCAAAAGCTCATAACACAAAGCATTGAGTTTCAAAATTTTTAGAGCGAATTTTTTTAGAGGAAGAAATAATTTTTTTAGAGAGAGAAAGAAAATTTTTAAGTAGAGAAACATTTTTTAGAGAGAAAATGAAAGTTTTTAGAGAGAGAAACATTTTTTTGGAGAGAGAATGAAAATTTTTAAAGAGAGAAACATTTTTTAGAGAGATTTTTTTTTTAATGAATGGATTGGATATCCATTCATCCAATCTATTAAAATGGATTAATGAATGGATCGAATATTCATTCATTAAATTGGATCATGGATGAATTAGATACTATTAAGCATTTTGTAATGGATCTTAAATGAAGTAATGATTTGTTTTGAATCTATCCATTATGATCTAATCCAAAATCAAATCAATCCATCTATTTGTCACCCCTAATTAAAGGTATGTTTATCTCTCTCTCTCAACAATTTGAGTGAATTTGTGTAGATGATGGCATGATATCAGAATGTAATTTTTTTTTTAAATATGTTTTATGTAGGGGTGTCCAATAGGTTGGGTCAACCCATGAACCCACGAGTTTTGACTCAACCTGACACATAAAATGTGGGTTGGGTTGGGTTGAAAAACACTCTAACTCGCAAGATACAGGTCGGGTGACGAGTTTTGAAAGTGTTGACCCATGCAAACCCAACCCACCCAAGTAGGTTTTTTTTTCCTGTAAAAGCCATTTAGCTATGGTGGCACTTTATGTTACTTTTCTCATGACTTTTCTACATAGTCAATTAAGTTTAAATATAGACATTGTAGTCACATTGAGAATGTGACTAAGAAAATAATTATTAGAAACTCATAAAGTATCTGACAGACTTATAGGGGTCGATTTTAGGATAAGGGAAAAGGGAATATCTTCCTGAATTAGAGGCCAGGAAGAGTACCTCCAGAATTAAGAGAGAATAGAGCTTTCTGAATAATGTTTCTTGCTTTATTCCTTTCATTACATCTCTATATAACTACTCACACGTAAAAAGGAAATAATAGAAATGGACAAAAATAAAATAACAAACCCAATAATTGGGTGACAACACAACACCTGAAATAACAATACTCATGACAAATCATAAAAGAATCCTAACAGAAAATATTCTACTCAATGGATGAAATCATCCCATCCTTGAGGTCGTTTGGTAGCTCTCTTGGGCCTGCATGTCATCCTTAGCAGCAAGAGTGCCCATTACCTTATATTCTTTTGGGCCATCATTCATTGGGTCCCGAGTACTATCATCCCTTACTCCTTGGGGAAACACCTTGTCCTCAAGATGGTAAGAAGCTTGCAATTCATCCTAGTCTTCCCAAGTTGTGTCTTCAGGTTGTAAGCCTATCCACTGCACCAGAACTAACCTTCTTGGTGGGTCAGCAGAGGAGTCCCACTTATAGTCTAGGATAGAGAAAGGCTGAATAACTGGTTTTCCATCTAATACCTCCAATGGAATAGGTTGTTGGGACTGTATTGGGCCATGGTGGGGCTTCAGTAAAGAGCAGTAGAATACTGGATGGATTTTTGCAGTCTCGGGTAGAGCTAAGCGGTAAGCAACTGAACCAATCACCTCAGTTACCTAATATGGTCATCGTATCTCTTTCCCAACTTCTGATAATTAGTACCTGAGAGAGAAGTCTATTGATAGGGTCGAAGATTCACATAGACCCAATCTCCAATAGCATACTTAACGTCTCTGCGATGTGAATTAGCACCCTTTTTCATTTGTTGCTGAACTTTCTGGAATTTCTTTTTAAGGAATTCAAGTATGTCCTCGTGAGAAGAAAGTAAACAATCAATAGCTTCCACAGAGGAGCAACTAACTATGTATTGAGGAATGCTGGGTGGTGGTTTCCCGTAAGTCACCTGGTATGGGGTCAAGCTAGTTGTAGAATGACAGGTGGTGTTATAACACCATTATGCCAGGCTTAGAAATTTTCCCTACTGAGAAGGTTTATAATGCACATATGCTCATAGATACTGCTCCAATACCCGGTTTAACACCTCAGTTTGCCCATCACTTTGTGGGTGATATGCGGTGATCATACGTAACTTGGTCCTATTCAGTTTGAAGGGCTCCTTCCAAAATCGGCTCATGAAAATCGAGTCCCTGTCTGAGATTAAATTCTTAGGGAATCCATGAAGTTTACAAACCATGTCGATGAAAAGTTAAGTGACCTTGTAGGTTGTGAAATGGGTGGGTAGCATTCCAAAGTGGGCACCTTTCGAAAATCGGTCCACGATAACTAAAATCACAGTGGAACCTTGGTAGGATGGTAAGCCTATGATAAAATCCAATGCCATTTCCTCCCATGATTTTGATGGAGGCTAGATAGGCTGCAGTAAAATAGGGGATTTTCTAAGGACATATTTTGTGTGTTGGCAATCTGAGCACTGTAAAATGTATTGGTGAACATCTTGCTTCATCTCCTGCCAGAAGAAATTTTTGTGAAGCCTACTAAGAGTCTTAGTAAGCCCGGTGTGACCCCCTAATGGTGATTTGTGAAATTCTTCCAACAAAAGTGGAATGAAAGGGTTGCCTTTGTTGATCCAGATACGTCCTTTATAGAGCAGCAAGTAATTGGAGAATTTAAAATCGGGATAAGCTTCAGGGCGTTGTTGGACTGCTTATGTCAAGGCAACAAAGTCCTCATTGCATGCCAACTCTTTCTTCAGGTCATTTAAAAATTGATAATAGGGCATAGTAAGTTTCCAATAGGCATCAGTAGATTGGTCATGGATGCAAGACAAGGCGTCAGCTACGGTGTTGCTCTTACTTGATTTATATTGAATGGTATAATCGTAGCCGATCAGTTTTGCAAGGTAAACATATTGCTCAGGGGTCTGCATAGATTAGCACATCAATTACCTCAAGCTCTTGTGATCTGTGAGAATGGTGAAAGAATGACCAAGCAGGTGCTACCGCCAACATTTCATAGTAGCAGTGATAGCATGAAGCTCCCTTATATAAGTGGAGGAATGCATTAATTTGGGACAAAATTTCTTACTAAAATAAGTAATTGGATGATTGTGTTGCATCAGAACTAATCCCATGCCCGTTCCCGAAGCATCCATTTCTATGACAAATGGCAAGCCAAAATCGGGAAGAGCTAGAATAGGGGCCTTGGTCATGGCTGACTTGAGCTGCTCAAATGCTAATTGTGACGCGTAACACCATTTGAACTGACCTTTACGAAGAAGAGCTGTTAAGGGCGAGCCGATCTTCGCATAATCTTTTATAAATCGGTGATAGAACCCGGTAAGGCCAAGGAAGCCATACAGTGATTTGAGAGAATTTGGCACAAGCCAGTCCCGCATTGCTTAGATTTTTTATGGTTTTAGCTCAACCCGGTCAATAGAAATAATATGGCCTAGATACTCGATTTTTCTCTGGCCAAATGCACATTTGGGAAGCTTAAGAAATAATTGACCTCATTGTAATGTGCTAAAAACTAGCTCAAGGTGTCTCAAGTGTTCATCGAAATGCTTATTGAAAATCAGGATATCGTCGAAGAACACGAGCACGAACTTACGAAGGAACGGTTTGAATAGATTGTTCATTGTGGCCTGAAAAGTGGAGCGGGCATTACAAAGGCCAAACGGCATGACTCTGTATTCGTAGCAGCCTTGGTGAGTTTGGAAGGCTGTTTTAGGGACGTCTTCAGGGCACATTCATATCTAATGAAATCTCTGAGCGAGGTCTAGTTTTGAAAACCAGCTAGCCTTACCCAAATCATCCAAAAGCTCGTCAATAGTGGGTATTGGGAAGTGATCTTTGATTTGATTGCATTTAGAGCATGATAGTCAACGCAAAATTGCCAAGTGCCATCCTTCTTTTTGACTAGCAATACCGGTGAGGATAAAGGACTTCTGCTTGGCTGAATTATCCCATTGAGCAGCATTTCATCGACTTGCTTTTTGATCTTTTTTTTTTAGAAATACGAGTAGTGATAGGGTTTAACGTTCACTGGTTCGGTGTTTGGAAGCAGGTGGATAGTGTGATCCGTGGGTTGTGTGGGTGGTAAGACTCTTGACTGCTGAAATAGGTTTGTGTAGTGTTCAAGCAATTGTTGAAGGGCAGAGGGCAAGAGGGGAAGGGTGGCGGTCATATCAGAGAGGGGATTCAAGTCTGCCTCTATCTGAATATGGAAGTAGGCTGCTGCTCGGTTGGTGTTGATGAGACATTTGACTTGGTGGTGGGTTATTTCCTTTGGGCTGAACCCGGATCGACCCTTAAGTTCTACCAGTTGGTTACCCTTCATGAATTTCATGAGTAAGAGATTGTAATCAGTCATAACTGGACTGAACCCTTTTAACCATTCAACACTAAATAATAGATCTACACCACCAATGGCCATAACGTAAAGGTCCACCTTAAAAGATTGGCCTTGTATGACCACCTGGACTTCTTTACACACCTGATTACATAATAACTCACTACCATTGCCCACCATCACACTCAGCTACCTAGTGGGCTGGGCTTTGAGGTGGAGGAAACAGGCTATTTTATCTTGAACGAAATTATGGGTACTGCCCCCATCAATTAAGACAATCACCTCCTGCCCATTAACAGAGCCCGTGACCCGTAAAGTTTCAGGAGCCAACTGCCCTGATAAAGCATTGAAGCTGATCTGGGCTGATGAAGAATCACCTTTGTCAATAGGGTTATGAGCCGATATGTCGTCAACTAATGTTGGAGGCGCCACGGGGCTTGGATCGTTGTCCTCGTCGGTGATAAGCAAGAAAAATTAGGATTTATATTTGCAATTGGGGCCAAATCATTCGTCACAGTTGTAGCATAGACCTTCTCGCGATGTGCTGCCATATCAGTAGGGGTCAGTCGTTTAAAGGTGGGTTTAGGAGGTGCTGGTAGCAGTGGTGGCTGTTTCTGCGGGGGAGCAGAGGCCAAGGGAGGAACTGAGAGTGGCATTGGGTTGAACTTGGACCGTGAAGGATGTTGGGTGTCATTGAGCTTATCTTCATGCAATTTTACGAGGGCAGCAGCCTGAATAAGCGTGAGCGACTGAAGGGCTTGAACTTCCCGTCGTATGTCAAGAGATAAACCCGAGATGAAACAACTTAAAAGGAAGGTCGCAAGGAGACCGACTATGCAGTTAGCTAAGCTCTCAAAGTCAAATAAGTAGTTGTTGATTGTACCTTGTTGTGTGAGCTTAAAGAGGGCTCCCTTAGGGTAATCATAGTAGGAAAGTGTGAAGCGCATCTCCAATGCTTGTAAGAATCCGGACCAAGATGAAATTTGGCCATTACAAAACATCCATTGAAACCAGCTAAGTGCAGGGCCATCAAGGTAGAATGACACGACTTGAATACGCTCCTCCTCCGGTGTACCATGATAATAAAAAAACTAGGACATCTTAAAGATCCATCCTATGGTGTCAACACCGTCGAAACGGGGGACATCTAGCTTCATGTGGGATTTAGGGCCCTTGGAAGAAGAGTGGCGGGGGCTGCTTTGTGCATCGGATAGGGAACAGTTGGTTTCGAGAAAGGCTAAGCGGTTGATAACCTCGTCGAGTTTGGAGTGGAGGGAGCTCTGATTACTGGTGAGGGAAATCTGGTTTTCGGTGAGTCTGGTAACAGCCTCCTCTAGGCGAGTAATGGCCTGAGAACGGGTGTTGTCTGCCATGGAGGAGAGGCAATGAAAGCACCAAGATGATAGGGGTCAACTTTAGGGTGAGGGAAAATGGAATATCTTCCTGAATTAGAGGCTACAAAGAGTACCTCCAGAATTAAGGGAGAATAGAGTTTTCTGAATAATGCTTCTTGCTTCATTCCTTTCATTACATCTTTATATAACTACTCACACGTAAGAAGGAAATAACAGAAATGGACAGAAACAAAATAATAAACCCAATAATTGAGTGACAACACAACACCTGAAATAACAATACTCATGACAGCTCATAAAGGAATCCTAACAGAAAATCTTCCACTCAATGGATGAAATCATCCCATCCTTGAGGTCGTTTGGTAGCTCTCTTGGGCCTGTCATCCTTAGTAGTAGGAGTGCCCATTACCTCATATTCTTTTGGGCCATCATTCATTGGGTCCCGGGTACTATCACAAACCAATGCGATGAAAATCTAACTGATCGCTTAGATGACAAAGAGTATCTTAAGAAAATTGAGAATAGAGTAAATGATTATGTCAATCCATATTCTATACGTGATGACATTGACTTCAATTAGCTAATGTGATTTGTTATTTATAACTTTTAAGATATGTTAGCGTGTTTTAGTTTATTTTAGATTTATGTTAGCTTAGTAAGACTTATTAAGTTTATTTATATTATTGACTCGTGTTTTTAAGAACAATATCTCTGTAAGCATTAAAAGAATACAATAAACATAGAATCAGAATTGTGGATTACATATATTTATGTTTATAAATCAATTAAAGGGACTAAATAACTCAAACAAAATAATATGTTTGTTTTATTGACATTTCATAAATGGATGAATGATCTTAAAAGAGGTTATCTATTTACTAGAAAAATTTACATGGTAATAAACCTATAATTCATTTTAAAAAAAGCTAGAGAACAGAAGCAGAGTAGAGAAAGTTTTCTTACAAGTATTTGAGTTATGAATAAATTTGTTTAGTTTATTTCAAACTTAGTAAGAATTGTTAATTGTTAATTTGTTATGCATTTATTGACTTATGGTGTTTAATTTATTTGAAATTGAGACCTATTATGTTTGAGATTGAGACTTATAACGTTAATTTGTTAGATTGAGACATATTATTTTTGACATTGATATTTACGATGTTAATTTGTTAGATTTTGTATTTTGACTTTTTTTTAAGATTTTTTTTTAAAATATATCGGACCCACATATTTGACCAAACCTAATCCACTCATGAGCGGGTATGGTTGGGTCAGATTGAACGAAAAAATCACTTCGACTTAACCTAACCCAACTCACTACTCTAATAAATGGGTCGAGTTTAAAAATACTGTTAAACCTACTCCACCAACACCCTAATTTTATGGGTAACGTTATTTGAGTTGAAATAATAAGGGAATATTATCATCAGAATATATGATAATATTTCCTTATTATTTGCACGTTCGGATACTTGTGCGGTTGTGCTTAAGATATATATAAAAAACAAAAAGAGAAATACTTGAAACTCAGTTGAAATCATATTCCTCTATTTTTTATTTTTTGGGCAAGGAGATCGTATTCCTCTTTTCAAATGTGTGCTTCTTTCTTTTGGCCAGAATTAATCTTTTTTGATTCTTTGGCATCAAAATATAACGAACCTAGAGCAAACTTCTTGTCCTCAAAACTTTTCAGAACCACTCCTTCAAAGATTTTGAAGTTTGGTCAATGTTATAGACGTCAGTGGTTAATTGCATAGCTCACTATTTAATCAAATACGAGTACAAGATAATCCTTTATATAAAGTGTGAGTTTCGCAAATATGTGGTTTGAAAACAAATAGAAAGACATACAAATGCAATACAATTTAAGTAACACTAAATCAAAGATTCATTAATATTACCGGCGGCAAATGACGCAGTTTTTTTTTTTTTAATCTACAACTTCCCAGAATATCCTGGCAATTTCTGCCAAAATTTTAAACGCACGCATGACTGCATATATGGTTATTTCACTTTTTTTTTTTTGAAAAATATGAGTTATATAACAAAAGGTTTTTTTTCAAAAAAAAAAAATCTTAAGGTTGCGGATATTTTACCATCTTATGCTAAGCAGATAGACTTTTGTATTTGGCTGGAAGATCCTCCGGACCTTCTGATTTGGTGAATCTATCAAATTCAAGCTTCATATAATTTAAAAAAAAAAAAAAAACTCTTCTGTTTCAATCTCAAATTTTTATATCTATCGTAAAAAGTTGTATTAATTTATCAAATTTTTTATGAACATTTTTTTTTATGAACTGTATTAATTTATCAATTAATATCTTCATTTTTTCTTTCTTTCTATTAGTTCCATTTTCAGCTTTATGGTAGCAACCCTTTTATGTTTCCTGGTATATCCCAATTATAATTGAATTTTTATTTTATTTTATTATGAAATTTCTTTTATGAAATCTCTGTGCAACTTAACTCTGGTATATAGATTGAAAAAATCAACTGATATAAAAATCCATGAATTGTGTAATCATTTAAAAATCCAATGAAATGTGGCGAACATCCTCTTTTTTTTGTTTGGGTGGAAATTCTTTTAATACTGCTAGTATAATCTAGGTTCTTCATATTCTTCAACTATCAAAACCAATATACTTTCGGCGTAGTCTAAAAACAACTTTGTAATCAATACTAAGGCGTCTTAGTCTATTAGATAAGCATATATTAAAAAGATGGTATCAATTTACATCAATATAATTCATTTTCACATACATTTATTTTTAAATGTTTATTTTACTTTATTTAATAATTAAAATTATTTCATTAAAAATAATTATATGACACTTTTTTTTAATTCTGATTTTCATTTTTCTCTCTCCAACAGTCAGCATCCCACCCCAACCCCTCTTCCCTCTATTGTTATGGTGCACCGTTGCTCCTTGAGCTTACTTGGCATTACAAGTTAATGTTGTAAAAAGAGTAATATTTTAAAAGAATAATATTTTATATTAATTAGAAGTAAGATTTTAGAAGAATTCATATAGGAAGAGTTTATATGTCAAATTTTTTTTTTTACAACATTATTCTTCCAAAGTAAGACTTCGTCGAGGTCCAGCACACATTTACTTTCGTTATTGTTGGGCGTTTCTCTGACGGCAAGCTTGTGTCACTCCAGCTCTCCTGCCGAAGAACCGACACCTCTGGTGGCACGAACCCATACCTGTTCTTGTCAAAGGTTCCGTGGTGCTCAAGCCGGTGTAAGGAGCTGCTTGGGCTGAATAAGCTCTACCACATCTCGAACGGCAAGCATAGAAAAACGACGTCGTCTTCTTCTTCTTTTTATTTGAACAAGTCGCTGGAGCACTTCTTCCACCGCAGCTCTAAAACGACATCATTTAAAGTCCAAGGGGGTAGAACGCCAGAGGCCGAGAATTTATCAAATGAAACAACGCACTTTTTTTTTTCTTCCTCATTTTATCACCTATGAACTCACCTCAAACAGAAACACAAATTAGTGGGTTGGATCAAACACAAATTTGGAATTACCTACACAGCATCCATCTATGTTCCATTTTACTTCGGAAAAAGTTACCACAGCAAACATGTAGACATCAATAATTAGCAAGAACATTACACAAGTGGGTTTGAAACTTTAGCACTAAACGCCATATGTAGATCGAAACATTGATACATCCACTCATTAGAACACAGGAAGTTGATATTTGTGAGGGGTTACTGAATAAGCCCAAAGAACATTACCATTTCCGTCCATTTCAAGGGTCCCACATTCACTCACGTTTAGAAGAAAAAGGGAGTTTAGAAGAAAAGACGGTTTTGGGGAGGTGAGAGAAGAGGAGGCTGGGTGAAATGCTTCTTGGACGGAAGAGAGAAACAAAAATCAAGAGTTGAAAAAAGTGTCACATGATTATTTTTAAAAAAATAATTTCAACAATTAAATGAAAGTAAAATTAAAGGTTAATAATAAGGATAAAAGAAAAAGACTTACATTAATATAAATTAATCATCACCACTAAAAATCATTAGTGCTATTATTTGCGTGAAAGAGAAGTATTATATTGTCCAACTTCTATAAAATGTATAGCTTAAAAACAAGAGAATTGCAACTACCCCATGCTTTCGGTATTACCGCGTATTAGGATAACATGCTTTTTCTTAAGTGTAAAGTCAAGATCCATTGATGTGTTACAGCCCTATAAACAGCTGAAGTTAGTACTGACGACTACAAGCATGATGGATCCACCAAACTGGTCCTGACCCCCCAGAGTATCCCTTTTTTTATATCTCTTTTATTTTCATCTTTTTGCTGATGTTAATCAACTTTATGGACCAATTTCTCTCTCCTAAGGCTCATCAAAATTTCCACTTTAACCTCACATTATAATCATTTTAAATTCCTATATCAAGTTCTCTCTCTTTTTAGGCCTTCCTCTCATTACAATATTTTAGTATTTATGAGATGAGATGTGTCTAAAATTTTAATTATTTTTTAGTGATCAGAACAGGAAAATCAAAGAATTTAAGGCACATGAAACTGTTGCGCATATAGAAAATATTAGTCTTCCCCTCAATAAGACAAATATTAAGAGAACATGAGGAAAAAAAAAACTCATTATTGACATGTTCGAAAACTTGTGACTCTTGACTTGAAGCTATATACTTGCTCTAAGGCTCCTTGAAATCATTTTTCACCAAGCACGTCGAATCAAGACCATAGACAATATGTTAGCAATCATGTAAGCCATCACTTTCACAAATCACAATCACACCTCCCCTCCAAGGGTTTAATGTATATATTCAGTTAAAAAACTAAAATGTGGTTTGTGGTGGCTTTTATTTTCCTTCACCTGTTGTTTGATGATAACTTTACCCAAGTTGATGAATGGAAAGTCAATATAAAAACTAAAAAGCCATAAAATGTAGGGTTTCAACTTCCCCGCGGGTGAGCTTAACGTTGCCCTGCTTCACTTTTTGTTCAACCCAACCAAGCCTGAGGGCAAAGGCAGATTCCGTTTTCCCGAATGCATGTACCACCTCTAGGACCACTCTTGCAATTAGAAAGGAAAATTCCTTGCTTCTTATCACCCAATTAAATAGATACATAAATTGCACTAAAAAAATTGAGACATATGATGTAAAACTCTTAACATCTCATTTTACAAATGTCTAGATAGAATAGACGAGTCTAGCGAAGTAAGGAGGATAAGCCTAGCAAAGTAGGTGACAGAAATAATATATTGACTTCGATATTATGTAAGTGAAATGATTAAACAGATATATAAATTACATCTAAAAAATTTGCATAGACAATATAAAACTCTTAACATCTATATAAACTTTTAAATGATAAACAATGTAAAACTCTTAACATTTATATAAACTTTTAAATGGCTGTTCAAAATATATGAATCACTAGAGAAATATTTCAAAGGGTGCTTGGAACTTTCCAAGCTTGCACCTAGCACCCTCAATCCTTGCAACAGGGACAGATCTAGGCTCATGAGTCTGGAGGCATGTGAGTTGATAATTTTTTGTTATTATATATAGTCTTTCTTATTTATGTCTCTATAATTCAAAGATTTGCCCCCCACTATAAGCTAAAATAAATAGCTCATTTGGTATTTAAGACGTTAAAAAAATTTTAAATTCTAATTTTTAATTGTATGAGAATTAAATGATTGAATGTTTGTTTGATATATTGATAATATATTGATAGGAGTATTGTTTAATTGATAATATTGATAAGAGTAGTGTTATTTTTACACCTTATTTTTTTACACACTTTTCTTTACCTCTCGCTATGTTATCAAACATTGTTAAAATTGTTATTAATTATTCTGTAAAAGTGACAAAAAACCGTTATTGGATTTGGATGAGAACTTTCGCATAACAATTTATAACAATTTTAGCAATATTTGATATCATCTTAATCCAATGACGATACTTTTGAGCAAAATTATTACTTTTTTTAGATCAAGATATATAATAACAAAAAGAAAAAAAAAACGAATATCAAATTCCACTCAGACTTCTAACTACCTGTTTTTCGTAAATAACTTTTCACTATCAACAACAAAACAAAAAAGGAAACTTTTCACTTCGTTTTAGAGCTGAATTGCAACGAAATTTCTGCGAGCAATAATTAATTAATTATATTCATGCCCTTTTTCTGGATTTGTAATAAATTTTAATTTTAATTTATTATTAATGTAAAACAATTTTATATTAACTTTAATTTGTGGTTGTATTGAAAAATATATCATCAAACTTTTGGTTTACTCATTTTAGATAATTGAACATAATTCTTTAAATATTTAAAAAATATATAAAAACATAGACGCTAGTTATTATATAAAGAGTATTTGGTTGTACGTAAAAAAAAAATATGTGGCAGTATTGAAAAAATTAGATCAGACTAGCCGATTAGACTCGGAAACTAAATTAGTCATAGGTCCAATTCGTTTAACCCACATAATAGACATGTTAGAGAATCAATCAGAACTGGTTGAACCAATCAAAAATCGGTTTTAGTATTAAGCCAATTTTTTTAAAAAAAATTAACTATTTGTTTTTGTTTTGGTCAACAAATTTTTAACTCATTCAAAAATAATTTTTGAGTCAAATAAAGGTCTAATACCAAGTTACAAAAGTTCATATTTAAGGTGCAAGAAAGACATAAAAAAATTTGTTCTCCTTTTAACTTTTATATTAATTGTATGTTTTAATATTTCACTCATTATTTTATGTGAGACTTATAACTATGGTCTCTTCTTATCTTTTATATACGTTATATGCTTGAATACTTCACTCATTATATAATGCAAGACTTTGAAGTACTAAATAATATAATATGTGATATTAATAAATTAGTTTATTACTTAATATATTATATAATTAAAAAATTAAATTAAATTATAACCTTATTCAAGTACTATTGAATCAATGAACCAAAAATTAATATTTTTACTAGTTCAATGACCGATCTATCTTTAAAAACATTGATATTTGGTTGTTGTGTTTAGTAAAATCAAAACTTGTTCTAAGTCTTTATATATATATTTATATATATTGGATAATCTGGAGTGATTTTTATTTATGCATTTGATTATATTCTAAAAAATTAGTCTCTGATTTATTAGATGGGAATACTCTAAGAAAATAAATAAATAATCTGTAAATAAATTAAAAATTGTATAATAGTTACATCATAAAATTAAGTAACCTTAGGAAAAACAAGAGCAACACACAACAATCTAAAATATTTTTCTCATAGCAATTGGTCTTAAGTCGTGGTGGCCGTGTTGTGTTGGTTAGTAAAAGCAACTTATCATCTTAATTCTCAAGTTCTCAACCCAACGGCGACTGTACGACATCACTGTCAGGTGTTAACTGTATGTATATTTTAGCTTTCTGCTTTTTCCAATTTCTTTATCCCCTCTTAGGTTTTCCATCTTTGTGCTTAACCAACCAACTCCTTACACTTTAATTATTATTATTATTATTATTATTATTATTATTATTATTATTATTATTATTATTATTATTATTATTGTTATTGTTATTGTTGTTGTTATAGATATTCATTATTAAAAATGAAAGGAATATAAATTTTCAAGATACAAAGTTATGGGTGACTAACTATTATCATAGTATGTGGTTAGTGTTAGATGAGTTTGTTGATTGCAGGTGAAGTTCGTCTATATTATTATTATTATTTTTTTTGTTATAGATATTTGTTATTAAAAATGAAAGGAATATAAATTTTTAAGATACAAAGTTATGGGTGACTAACTATTATCATAGTATGTGGTTAGTGTTAGATGAGTTTGTTGATTGCATGTAAAGTCCATTTGGATACGTAGTTTACTTCTACTACGACCAACTAGCATTGGCTATTAGTTACACTCTATTATTGTTCTGTATATGTCATATTAATTTGTTGTACACACTTTACATATTTAGTAAAATTCAGATTTTACATTCTCTCTCACTTATCTCATTTCTATCGTCTCTATCATGTTTTCCAATACTAACCAAAATCATTTCCTACAAGTTGGGAAGGAAAAAGGAAGGGACAAGATAAGAAAACCACCTTAATCCCCATAAATCTTAACAATAAAAGTAGGAGAAATTATACTAACTTCCACTAAGTTTTGACGAGATGATATTACACTTACCCTCTCATTGTTTTAGAAATTACACTTGACTCCCTCAAGACAGACGATGTCAGCTACCGTTAATAGACTTGTGAAAATGTCTTAATTGCCCTTATGAAAAAAAAGTGGATCTCATTGAACTCAACTCATCCCTTATGAAAATGTCTCCCCCATACCAAAATAAATCCACCACCACCAATTCTCACCCTTCTAGTAGATCATGGTTGTGGGCAGAGGAGGGTGGTGAAGAGTGGTGCTGCCAATGGTGGAGCTTGTTGTGAGCGAATCCAAATGACGCAAGGGTAGAGGTGGACGGTGGAGGTGTGACTTTTCATAGTGGTGGTGGGTTCGGGTTTGGATGACACCCAGGGGCTAGGTTCAAAGGTGATGCGACTTGGTAGAGGCAAGGAGGGATGTGGTGGTGCAGTGGCTGGTTCATATGGATGGTGATGACGTTAGTGTTGGGATTTTGGTGGTTGCTGGTGGTGCGGGTTTGAGGCTGGGAGGAGGTGCAACGGCTTCTAGGCTTTTATTTGGTGGTACAACGGTGGCCTGAGAAAGGTGGCGACAATGATGGGTCTAGTGGGGCGGAGTTTTTATGGTTTGTGGTTGATTTGAGTGTGTGCTTAGGGTGGAGGAGTGGGCATTGGGGCGGTAAAGCCCTTGCTAGTACAATGAGGGATGAGGGTAGCACAGGTTGCTATAAAAAATGGAGAATCAAAGAAGGGCAAAAAAGTCATTTCCTGTGTGTTTTAAATTTTTTAAAACCATTAGATTTTAGAAATGCATGTGCAGGTCATGTGTCGTTACTATCATTAATTGTTCATTAAGTGGAAGGGAACACGGTGAAACGTAGTTGAATAAAATGAGGGAATCAGGTGTAATTTCTGAAACAAGAAAGAGGTAAGTGTAATATCATTAAAACTCAGGGGAGTTCATTAAAATTTCCCCATAAAGTTAAGGAGGAATAAAAAAGATGAAAGAATAACTTACATCAGACTTTTCCATTAAGCATCGAGTGTCTTGATCTTGCTCCAACAAGGTTTCTTCCTTATGCCAAGGCCTCGTTTTTTTTTGTCGCACCTCCATGATTTGTAAAGCTTATAGATGATGATCGGAGATTGATAAATAATGTTTGTAAGGCCAAAGTATATGATCGATTTGAGGAAAATAAAGCTAGAAATCCCATATTACCGTAACAAAAGGCATATTTGAAAAACTCAAAGCCAAATTCTTCAAATCTATCCAAAATAACATATCTATAATATATACAAAGCAAAACTATCTTCAAGAACCAACAAAAAAGAAAAAGGATAGGTATCATTCCCTCATGAAAAAATTTCCCGCCCAAAATTTCAAGGGCATTTTTGTCTTAACATTTTCCTGTCTCAACCAATCATCTTTTAAGTCTTCCACTATCTTCTTTATACAAAATTACTAATTAACCGTATAATCATTTCATATCATAAAACACAAATTAATGACAATAAATACTACATGTAATATTAGTCAAAACACCTTCAATTTTGAAATTTCCCCCAAATTTAATCCTACCTAATATCTCACTCTTTTCCTTAAAGATGTCAAGCCAACTAATATGACTCAACTAATTATTGACCATAATTCAAATTCAAATTTCAAACTACCGCCTAATTGAATGACATTTATATACAAGTAATAAATTACCTCAATAAATTAATTTTTAAGTTTTTTTCTATCTCCTATCAAAATTAAATAATTTAATAATAAAAATAATAATACTTTTAATAACCAATGAGATAAATTCTATTACATGAAATATCGAATGCTAGCTATACATTATTAAAGAAAAGCTTCTCAAGTAAGCTTTAAACCAACCTTACCTATTAAATGACTTTTTGTATTTTAAAATTTAAATTTAAATTATGTAAAAAAAATCCTTTTATATTCTTTTTCTTTAAGATTGAATTACAAATTTCAAGATGTGAAAACTTCTTCAGCCTTTAGTTTATGCTCCTTCCGTACACTCCACCACTGTTTCCTCCCATTTCCTCTTCTTCTTCCTCTTCTCCACTTTCTCTCACTATCTCTAGCGTGCTCTCTCCCCACTTTCCCCCTCTCTCTATCTCTCATTTCCATCAAATCATCGATCGAACCGTCATCATGGTTTAACTCAAACGGTAGTCCTAGCAGCATCCACATATTCGAGTTTGGCAACGGCTGTGTTCTTTTGTGGGGTGAGACTCATCAGAGGATGGTGATGGTGATGGGTTTTGGGTGATTGGAAGAGTGAGTTTAAGGGGTTTCTTCGTTGGCCATTGGTGGTGTTCTTCATGCGTATATTGTAGGTGAAGTGTTTTTGTTTCTTCCCATCTCTTAGACTTTTTTTATTTCTTTCTTATTTTCTTCTATTGCATTACATTTTGCCATTTTTTTTATTTCTTCCTATCCTGTTATGTTCTCTATCAAATTCGCACCTCCCCTTCCTTAAAAAATCTACACGGGTTTCATTACCTTCAATCATTTTATGGTTAAGGCTTCAATCCTTTTTCTCCTTTGATTCTATTTGATATAATTTCTATCCATGTCATTTTTCTGCGCATTATAATTTTGTTGTTAGCAAGTAATTTAGTTGGATTTTACCTTAGGCAACATTCTCATACATACTTGCTTTGCAAATCTGGTGCTTCTATCGATGATAATATTATCCTTGTAAAAGAGATCATGGTGGATGGTGATGCTGGACATGCCTGTATTGGTGTGGAGGTAATTGATAAGGTTGAAAAAGCTAAACTAGAAGAAGCACATACTTGCCTATGATTTACAATTGTATTCTAGTGCTTCCCTATGATTTATAATTGTATTCTAAATTTAGGTTGGTGAAAGGTTTCAACTACCGTGCTAAGTTCCTGGCTGAAGACATTTTGTTGATTCTTTGGGGACCAATTTTTTTTAGTGGTTCTTAAGTCTATCTAATTGAAAGAAGTCATTCGTGCAACCATAAAACAGGGCAAAATGAAGGTTATGCAAAAATGAAAATAATGGAGTCACATGTCTATATTATAGATGCCAAATATTGATATTATATAAATTAATTAGTTTTTAGTGGTTTCTTAAGTATTTCTTTTAAAGCTTTTATACTTAATCTATATTTTCCCTCAATTTTTTGGTGTGAGTCTCATAAATTGCTTTTACATGGAATATATTTAGGGGTCAAGGATCCAGGATAATCATGTGTTTTATTCTAAAGGTTTCTTAAAAAATTGGATAATCTTCTGCTTTTGTAACTATTGTTATGTAAAAATGGTTTAATAGTACAAACAAATCAATTGCCATTTTTGTCTTCCTATACATTATTCCACTAATTGTTCCTATTTGTCACTTATATCTTATTGGGTTCTTTCTAATCTTTGTGTGGATTTTTTTGGTGTGGATTCTCTTATTCAATTGATATTTGTAGGGATTCCATGAATAAGAAGAATGCCACTGGTGGCAAGAAGACTTGGACAAAGAACAATTAGAGATTCCCTTTTAATCTATTCTAAATTTGACACATACTGTTTTTGTTGTTGTTGTTTGAATCCGACTTAATTGGTGGATCTTTTATTTGATAGTTCTTGAAAGACACATTTACTTAGTTTTATATGCATAGATCAGACATCCTCTGCCTTGGAGAGCTTGCTTAGGCCCTTGAGTTTTTTGTGAATTCTAGGAAATCCCCATATATAGATTGGCTGAAATTAATGATTTCATATGGGTTGTGGTATAGAACTATGCAAATTGTAGATTTTGGAACTATACTATCATAATATATATCTCTTCTACACTTCGCTTCATTCCACTTGAATTAAATGCTAATTGGCTTTAAAATGGGAGTGTTTTAGGATTTTCTCTTTGTTGATCTTTAGGAGTAATTCACCATTTTGATCAAATGTACTTTGATCTTTCTGGGATAGTATCTGAATTTTTAGGCAAGTTATGATCATAAAATCAGCTCGAGTATTCATCTCTTTTTACAAATATTGTATCCCTTGCATTGAAATTTCATAAACCTTATTTCATAAATCCTTGTTCTGAGCATGGGAAATTTGTGGTCTTCAATTTTTAATTTTTAATTTTTCAGTTTAATTTATCTATTTTTTTTTTGTTTTTGCGGTTGAAACCAGTTCCATGATTTGATTTTTATCTTTATTTTTTGGAGCAGTATTTTTATCTAGATTTTTTTATGGGCTACAGCCTAAACCACTTGCTATGTAGCTTATTTTGAAAATGAATTGACAAGATATAGAGAAAAAACTTGAGACTGAAGCTAAAAAAAATGAGTGATTCATGATTTCACCATGCAAGGTCATAATTCATAGTTGTATTAGCAATGCAAAGGGGGTAGTCAAGTATAAGCTACATACGTGATGACATATAAGCTAGGCCTAACAAAAACTGATTGATATAATTTATTTGCTTCCTCTCTTATTTTTCTCTTCCTTCCTTTGTTCTCAAATTTGAATTTATTACTATGCTTCAGGTGGAAGAGAACATAACTCTTCAGCAGAGCATCAAGTATATGCTTGCAGGTGTATTCCTACTCTCATATATATATATATATATATATATATATATATATATATATATATATATATATATATATATATATATATATATATATATATATATATATATATATATATATATATATATATATATATATATATATATATATATATATATATATATATAAATAATATATGGGACATATCTAGTTAGAGGAGTTTTATTGTGAGAATGTGAGAGGAGTAAATCTTGACCAACAACCATACATGGATGGTCAAGATTAAAAGTTACTTAAAGGTCATGTGACTACTTAAAAAAGTCATATGCATTTATGTTCTAATCTTGACCATTTATGTAAGATCCAATGGTTAAGATTCACTCATCTCACCTCTTACAATAAACACTCCTCTCACTAGAGTAAGATCATATATATATATAAAAGTTATTTGGTTATACTTAATTCTTCGTACTCATTTTGCATTATTTGTTAGATGTGATTGGATTGCTAATAGCTGTTGGAATTGAGAGGGAGTATGAGAAGGATAGAAAGAAAACCAAAATGATTGTGATTGAGCTTGACATTGATGGGTAAGTTCATTTTCTTTTAAATGTTTTGCAGGCATGCGTATTATTATATATTGATTATTGAGTCATTAATTGATTTTGATTATTTATTAATTTGTTTGTTTAAACAGTGTCAAGATTGATTGTGCTCTATTTGGACCTTATGTTGATGGTTTGAACTTATTCTCTGAATTTGGATACATTCAACAACCTATTATCAATATTCAATTTGCAAAAGTGAAAACATTCAAGGGTCTGTGTCTTATGTACTCTATACAATTGATAGTTTTTGAAATCATTGTTAAGTTAATTTAACTATTTACATTTTTCTTTGTTTGTTAACTATTGTATGATTTTATTTAATATTGAACATAGGTAAGACTGTGTTTCAGAATGTTATGTATGCAATCAGGATTCTTTTCAATCATGATATTCTTGAGGTCATTGAGTTCAGGACAAAGTAAGTTTTTCAAATTTTATCATCGCTGTGATTTCAATAGGAATTAAAGATACTATGTTTAGCAATTACCTTCCCTGTAGGTTACTTCTGTTGACTGAAGAAAATTCTCATAAATTGTCTCATTTGTCTGATGCACCCCTAACTTAAAATATATGATTTCCTTAAGTTACTCCAAGGAAATCTATTGAGCAGTTAAAGCCTGTAAAGAGGTGTTTTTGTCTGTCAAGTTACTTTTGTTATATTGTAGTTTTATTAATTTATTTAAACATGTTAAGTTATGTCTTGATGGTATTGTTTTGCTGATATTTAGCAAGCATTTTGTATTATTCTTACAACAGTCAACATATTATCAAGGGTTCTGATTTGTGGTATACTACATGCAAGTGCAATAAGGAAGTCACTACTAATTTTGGCATGTATTATTGTGATGACTGCTATACTCATGTTTTTAATGATGTTCCAAGGTTTAATTTTTAATCCATAATTGATATTTCTGATGTTTCTATTTTAACTATTTTTATGACTGTTATTTATACCCTTATTAATATTGACTTTATTTTTTAAAAAATATTTTGCTATTTAGGTATAGTATTAACCTAAGGGTTATTGATTAAACTGATTCAACAATCGTTGTTATCTTTGACCGATCTGCTGCCTATCTTTTAAAAAGGTCTTGCTTTGAGATGATTGATCACTTCAATAATATAGCTTATTAGAATTTAGAAAAGTTTACATTGTATTCAGTTGTTATTTTCTTTACTTAAATTTGATTTAATATGCATTTTAATGTTTAATGCAGTCTTGACCAAACTCTACTTATCCTCCTAAATTTGATATGTGGATTGAAAGTCCTTTCTTTTAGTGGAGATTAGGTTTACTACTTCTACACATTTTGAACCTTCTTTTGGGGTTAGGCATATTTGTGATGATCTTTTTGTTATCAAATAATTCTAACTAGCAGCATCTACTTCACTCCAAAATAGGTTTAAATTCATAAGTCTATATTGTAATACGTGATTTAATCCAAATTATTTTTTGGATGTTGATTTTGATTTTTAACTGACTATGTAGGCTATTCTAACTCTTGAATTGTCTGTTTGTGAGATCAACTTGAGTTCTGAAATTTCTGAAGTTCAATATGGAATAGCTAAGGTATTTTTTCTTTATTTAATGTCAATGTGGTTAATCTATTAGGTTCATTTTTCTTTATTTGATGTTTTGTGTCTTTTACTCGTGAAGGACTTGATACCAATTTTGTGATAGTGAGAATTGCTTGGATTCTTAGCCTGGTTGCTCTGAAGTTAAGCTTACACAAATGTAAGAGGTCTTTTGATGAGGGGGTTGGATATGGAGTTACTAAAATGTCATCTTCCAAGCTTAAGTTAAGATTGACGAAGATTGATTGGAAGCATCCATTTATTTACTGCTTTGTTAACTTTTTTTAGACTGCTTTTTTGTTATTCAACTTATAGGTTGTTTTTGTATTGAATGTTTAATGTTTTTGGAATTTTGTATACAGTCTTATTGCATTTTGAACAACTTTTAATTGTTGTTTTGTTGTTTTTCTGGAAAACTGTTTTGGTTATTTGGCTTTTATGATGCGTTGTATCGACAACGTAAGTATGAGATGTTCCATGTTTTATGGTCTTCGAATGAAGACTTGGTTTATTTTGAACAATATGGTTTCAAAGGATCACTGTGATATATGCATCATATTTTTGTTGATTCAACAATGCAAGCAATAGTTGGAAAATTATTATATTAAATCAAGTTTTAGTGAGTTTATTAACTTTTTTTTATAAAATTTTATTATTATAGATTTATTCTTTTATGTTAATTTATACCTTTTAACATGTTTGCCCAAGTATGTATATAAGCGGGATCTAAACATGGTCATGTCAAAGGTTTGTCATTTTTAAAATTATTTCAACTAGGCCCTAGGTCATCTTAAGCTTATCAAACTACGTAAAAGTGATATTTTTGCAGTCTCGAGAGTGTTGGTAATTGAATATGAGGAACTTTTAATGAATAATTTGTTAGTAAAAATTTGGTATAATTTTAATTTATTATATTGAAAGGTTTATGATTTTCATTTAGGTTGTAGTTAATGGAATATTTTCTCTGATATTTTGGTACAAAAACTTTACTCTATATTGTGTAATGTTAGGACTAATTGTTAGATTATTTATACACTTTGGGAAAAGGAAATTAAATTTGTTGTTGTACTGAACTATTAAGATTTGTATATACTGATTTTGATGACCTACAACTCATACACAAAATGATGTGGATCGTTTAATATCATGGTTTCATTTCTTTGGTGGATATTGAGTCTGATTCACGATACCATTTATCGCAACCATCCCGAAGGGTGTCGCGAAAATAAAAAGAACAGGGAGGAAAGGACCTCAGAATGTTAGGAGTCGCTACCAATCGCTTTGTCCATTAAATGGAATCGTACAATTGGACACCTAAAAGATGGTCTTCGTTTAAGAGTTCGTGGTTAGGGGGTTGATTATAGGTAGGGAAGGTGTTAGCACCCTACACCGTCCGTTCTAAGAACGGTTACCTATTTAATCGAACGTTATTTGCAAGATTAATTAAATTAGTCCTTTTTAAAAAAATCATTTTTATTTTTATTTTGATATGTCCTATTTTGTCATACATGTTATCAAAGATGATAAATGACTAAGACATGGAATGGGTGGCTAAATAGCCATTATTTTAGAACAAATTCTAAGTTTACAACATATTATATAAAAGTGGTGAATTAAAATTTTATCTTTTTGAAGAGAAGTAATTTTCAAAATAAATGGTCAAATAAAACATTATTTCAATGAATAAATTTTAATTCAAAGAAATTTATTTAAAGTAAGAGAATTTTTTTTTAAAAAAAATGGCCAAATAAAATCTCATTTATTATCAAGAAAAAAAAACTTTTAGGCATAAAGAGCTTTTTGTAGTAATTTCCAAAAAAAAAGTCTTCATAAAAAATAAAAGTTTTAATTCACCACAATCATGATGTTGAAACTATATGAAATTGTTCACTTTAATTTAAAAAAAAAGATTGTATTTAACTTAGCAAAAATATTTTAATCTAGTGTGAGAATTAGACCTTGCCAGCGCTTCTAGCAAAATCCAAAATAAAGCCTCAAGATTATCGGGAAGAATGTATCTGATCGGCGCTCCGATCCTCTCCCAATTTTTCCCGTCATCGGCCAGTTTTAAATTATTTGATTAATTCATTAAAGATTAAATTAAAGTCACATACTAACCAACATAAAAATCATAACAACAAATAAAATAGTCAATAAATAGACAAAGATAAACTATAATCAAGTCAAACCAACCTACAAATTAACTTCCATCACTTTTTTTTGAAATCCATTGTTCATTTTTATGTATTTTTTATTTTTATTTTATTTTAAAAGAAAACCATTTCATTCTTTAAACTTCAAATACTTATTTTAACTTTTTTACCTATTTTTTTTAAATATCTTTATGTAAAAAAAAAGAGTGGTCACGAGTGACCACCAAAAGTTAAATATATATATATATATATAAAGGTGGAAAGGGTGGTCATGGGTGACCACCCAAATTATATATATATATATATATATATATATATATATATATATATATATAAAGAACAAAACAAAGAAAAGAGGGGACAACTTTGTGACCAAAAAGAAACTAAAAGGGGAAGGGGAAAAAGGCTGGTGCAGTGACTAGCCATTTAAAAAAAAAAAAGAGACTTCTCAATCTCTGCAGCAAGGAAAACGAAACAGAGCAAAAGAGAAAAGGGAGAGATTGTGGATGCCAACCGATTCAGCTATGGCAGCTACCACAGATCTGGATTCTCTGACTCGGGCTACAACGACAGTGTTTGGCTCATGATGGGTCGGATCCGGGATCGCAGAGCGGAGCAACGGCTGGAATGGGGAGTGGGACGTGACGGAGACACGCGTAGGCCGTCCAAAGTCACGATTCTGGTTCTTGGTGGTGCTGGGTGGTGTTAATGGTGGTTTGGTTGGTGGAGTGGGTGATTGTTTGGAGGTTGAAGATGGAAATGGTGGTTGTGGGTGGTTTTAAACAATGGTGGCAAAGGTTTTGAGTGATGCGGGGGCTGTTTTATGGGTTGTGAAAGTGATAGGTCCAGTTTTGGGTGAGGGAAATTGGTCGTGAATGGGGTATGGTTTGTTTGTTTTTTTTTTTCCTCAATCTATTTGTGATTCTGTGATTGCTCTCTATTTTTTCTGAACAATTGAATCCCCTTTCTGAATCATTCTTCCCCCTTTTATTGATTTGTCTGCTTGATATATGATTAATTAGCCAAACATTAATCTTAACGTTTCTGAATAAAGAGTAGAAGGCCAAAGGAAAAGAAAACTGTCAAAATTTATCTCTCAATCATGATTGGAAAGCAAACAGAAAGAAAACTGCCAGAAGCCTTTAATCCAACTCAATGCAGTTTGTGGAGGCTAGGGTTGCAGCAGTAGGAAGAAGGAAATATGGGTTGAGAAGAGAATTGGGTCATGGGTTGACCCGTACCAAGCTTTTTTTATTTTTTTTTCTATTTTTTTATTAAAGAAATAAAATAAAATAAAAATAATAATAAAAAAAAGAAAATGGGCAAAATTGGGTATCAACAGTTGCCCCCCTTTGTTTTACATTTAGAATAAATGAAAACCAAAGGAATTGATTCAATTTTGTCCATGAAAAGGTAAAAACCTGTGGATTCAGCTGTCCGCTGAAGTTTAACAAAAAAATAAGGTAAGAAGCTTACGGAGTCAGGTATCCGTTGAATCTTACAAAAACTTAAAGGCAATGGGTACGGGGACCCAAAAACAATGGGTATGGGGACCCAGAAAAGGTAAAAAGCTTGTGGAGTTAGGTATCCACTGAAGCTTAACAAAAACTTAAAAGTAATGGGTACGGGGATCCGAAAACATAAAACAAGGGGTACGAGGACCCAAAAGGTAAAAAGCTTGCGGAGTCAGGTATCCGCTGAAGCTTAACAAAAACAAGGTAAGAAGCTTACGGAGTCGGGTATCCGTTGAAACTTAACAGAAAACTTAAAGGCAATGGGTACGGGGACCCAAAAACAATGGGTATGAGGACCCAAAAGGTAAAAAGCTTGTGGAATCAGGTATCTGCTGAAGCTTAACAAAAACAAGGTAAGAAGCTTACGGAGTCGGGTATCCGTTGAAGCTTACCAGAAAACTTAAAGCCAATGGGTACGAGGACCCAAAAACAACGGGTACGAGGACCCAGAAAAGGTAAAAAGCTTGTGGAGTTAGGTATCTGCTGAAGCTTAACAAAAACTTAAAAGCAATGGGTACGGGGACCCGAAAACATAAAACAAGGGGTACGAGGACCCAAAAGGTAAAAAGCTTGCCAAATCAGGTATCTGCTGAAGCTGAACAAAAATAAGGTAAGAAGCTTACGGAGTCGGATATCCGTTGAAACGTAACAGAAAACTTAAAGGCAATGGGTACGGGGACCCAAAAACAATGGGTACGAGGACCCAAAAGGTAAAAAGCTTGCGGAGTCAGGTATCCGCTGAAGCTTAACAAAAACTTAAAAGCAATGGGTACGGGGATCCAAAAACATAAAATAAGGGGTACGAGGACCCAGAAGGTAAAAAGCTTACAGAGTCAGGTATCCGCTGAAGCTTAACAAAAACAAGGTAAGAAGCTTACGGAGTCGGGTATCCGTTGAATCTTAACAGAAAACTTAAAGGCAATGGGTACGGGGACCCAAAAATAATGGGTACGAGGACCCAAAAGGTAAAAAGCTTGCGGAATCAGGTATCCGCTGAAACTTAACAAAAACTTAAAAGTAATGGGTACGGGGACCCGAAAACATAAAATAAGGGGTACGGGGACCCAAAAGGTAAAAAGCTTACGGAGTCAAGTATCCGCTGAAGCTTAACAAAAACAAGGTAAGAAGTTTACGGAGTCGGGTATCCGTTGAAGCTTAACAGAAAACTTAAAGGCAATGGGTACGGGGACCCAAAAATAATGGGTACGAGGACCCAAAAGGTAAAAAGCTTACGGAATCAGGTATCCGCTAAAGCTTAACAAAAACTTAAAAGCAATGGGTACGGGGACCCAAGAAAGCTTGCGGAGTCAGGCATCCGCTGAAGCTTAACAAAAAACAAGGAAAGAAGCTTACGGAGTCGGGTATCCATTGAAGCTTAACAGAAACTTAAAGGCAATGGGTGCGAGGACCCAGAAACAATGGACATAAGGCTCTAATTTGACTGAAAACAGCAAGTTGGACCTTTGTAGGTCAAGGCTAGCAAAATGAAAAATGCACTATGCAATGCATGCTTCAGATGTATAAGAGTATGAAAAACTTTTTTTTTGTCTTTTTCCTTTTTTTTTATCTCCACGACCCCTGAAGACATGATTGCAATCATTTTCAAAGATGAACTGGAATAGGATTTAATGGCATCCTTTCATTTGTCTATTCAGCCGATGGTTGAAATGTCTAACCAGAATGACCCTTGAGGTTTGCATTTAGATGTGACACACAAGAGCAATGGGAAAACTCTTTAGATGGCCCTTGAGGTGACCTGGTTGTCCTTTCTTTTTATCAACACTCTTATCAGGAATCATTGTGTTTCCCATACCTTTTAAGTCATTAGCAATTTTCAATGCTCAGACAGCAATGTCACAAATTTCACATTCCAATATATGATTAGTAGAAAAATACATATTGAGTCAAAGAAGAGGTAAGGGTAAAAACATGATGATATTGTATTGAAATGGGAATGGTGAAAAGAAAGTAATATTATGGTCATCAACATAAAATTTACAGAGGGATGATAAGGGTAAAGGTCTTCAGTTCTTCCAGTGAAACCCTTTATCGTAATCAGCGTCAATCCTCTGCATACCCGATTTTGAAAACCCATTAACCATCCTATGAAGACTTTGACTGCCCCAGTTGGGATTATTTGGCCTGCCCCAATATGGAAACTTAGTTTGCTCTAAAACAGAGATATGTTCCTCCCTAGTATGAAGACTCAACCGCTCAGGTCTCACTTCCTTTGTCATATCAAGCACTATTGTCATTTTATTTTGGACCTTAACTTTTGCCTAGGTTGCTCTTTCGAGTTTTCAACCTACCAGGTCGCTCTAACTTTTGCCTAGGTAGCCTTTTCAAGTTTTCCACTTAGCGAGCCATGCTTTTCCCTTTTCTTTTCTTTTTTCTCTTTTTTTTTACAAGTAGTGCTTTTACGCATAATATTTCTTGACTGAGTCTGAATTTACAGGAAGTGGTAAATCTACACTGTCTATTTTTCTTTAGCTTCTTGTTCAAGTAATCTCATTAACTCAGGTGAAGTTTCTTAATCATCCTCATTATCCTCATCAGCATGATTAACAAGGTGTTCAAAATTATATGATGAGATATTGACACTGTCACATTCAAGAGAGTCATTTTCAGATCTGCAATAAGTGATATTGACACAAGAAAAATGAAATGAATAGAAGGTCATGATAATGGTGGGATGAAAGCTAATGGACTGAAAAATGAGAGAACTTAAAAATGCATTATATTAATAAGAATTATTGGAAAGGAAACATGTGAGCCTATTTACAAATGGAAATCCTAAAGCCTTGGGCAAAGCTAAAGGAATAACATTACAGAATTACTTTGAAAGAGACTCTAAGGTTATGGGAAGCTCAGAGATCTCCTAATTGTTGAGTCTTGCATCTGAAGAACATGCATATACCAGGTTCGTATGACTGACAAAATCATCATCTTCAACTGCAGTCACTTGGTCTACGAACACAACTCCCGCGCTTCGGAAGCTTTGTCGTATATCATAGATGGGGACTCCCTTCACTTTAGGTTCTCGATTTTCCAAGAGAGCCAGCCTTTTCTCTTTTTTCTCTTCCATGATCTTCCTCTTATCAACCTTGGTGGGTTTGTATCCCAGCCCAAATCTACCTTTGTTTTCCTAGGGTTGAAAAAGTCCTGTGGCACCTTGTTATTTCTTGCCCAGCCCCTTTCCATGCTGATAATCTCCTTCTAGCAAAACTTTAGCCATCATTACTGATGCAACAGAGGGCTGCTGCGGTTTAGGAATTGGAGCTCCTTCCTTTATATAAATGGTATTGACAACCTCGAGTGCTTGAACGGCAGTCTCGAGAGCCTCTTCTGTAGCTTCAATATAAGGAGTGTTTAGCGGCTTGCTCACTAGCAGGTCCTCTTCACCAAAGATAGTAATCATCTTGTTATCAACTATGAATTTGACTTTTTGATGTAAAGTGGAAGGCACAGCTCCAGCAGAATGAATCCATGGTCGTTCTAAGAAACAACTGTATGATGGTGCTATGTCCATCACTTGGAAGAGAACGTTGAAAATACAAAGACCAATTTGAAATGGTATTTTGATTTCCCCTATGACTTCTCTCCTTGTGCCATCAAATGCCCTTACTATCATCGCACTTGATTTCATGTGTGACCCATTAAAAGGCAATTTGGAGAGTGTCGACTTTGGCATCACATTCAAGGAAGAGCCATTGTCCATCAGTACTCTAGCCATGATATGGTCTTGACATTTTACTGAGATATGAAGTACTTTATTATGTCCTCTTCCCTCATTGGGTATTTCATCATCGGTGAAAGTGATGTAATTATCTGCTGTGATGTTGCTGATAACGCCATTCAACTTGTCAACCGTGATGTCATGAGAAACATGAGCTTGATTGAGCACTTTCATTAGCACCTTCCTGTGTGGCTCCGAGTTCAGTAATAAGGATAAGAGTGATATTCTTACAGGGGTTCAGTTCAGTTGATCCACCACCCTGTATTCACTTTGCTTTATGAATTTTAAGAACTCACAAGCTTCTTCCTCAATCACTTCTTTCTTATAGACCTCTTGCCGTGTTGTCTTTGGTTCTTCCTTCTCTTTCAAGGCTTTTTCAGTAGAAGTTTCCCCCATTTTGCCTTTCCCTTTCTGAATTATTTCCACTTCTTCCCCTTGATCTTTACGCAAATACTCAGGTGTATAAATACGACCACTCCGAGTCATTCCACTGATCCCAAATATGCTAGAAATAGCTGATGGGATTTTCATTTGATTGTCCTGGAGGTCATTCACAACAACTTGCACATCATATTTCTAAGGCACAGCTTTGGTATCTTTATAGGAAAAAGGAGTCGGTACTTGGATGGTGATAGGATTCTGACCAAGAGAGACTTGTGGAGACACCTCTTTACTATAATGAATCGTCAATGGCCTTGGTATACCTGGAGCTTGCCCTATGATTAGTTACGTTGCATAGGTATTGGCAGCCTCTTGAACTGGTGGAGGTGTAACCATATAGACATTACCATTATCGTACTGATTGTTTATTTGTACTAGGTGACTGTCCATTAAATTTTGGAGGATCTGCTTGAACTCATCACATTTCTCAATAGAATGCCCTACTTTCCCGTGGATCTTGCACACTGTTTCATCTTCATTGACCTTTTTAATCTCAATTTGGTTTTGTATCAACCCATATTTACAAAGCTCTTAAAAAATCACTCTCATGGGAGTTTTCACATCAGCTACCCGACTTATGAGGCATCGTCCAGAAGACTTCTCTATGGCATTAACTATAGGACCTCCATGATCAGGCAAAGGATCGCGGCCTACATTAGGAGTTTTTTCTATAAAGTTTAACCATTTGACATTAATCAAGTCTTGTACTTTGAACTTCAAGGATCTGCAATTTTCTGTTGAGTGACCTACAGCCTCAACATGGTACTCACATTTAGCATTCTGGTCAAATCCTCTTGGGTAGGGGGTTCCACTGGCTTCATTGGGCAAGGAACCAATAAGGAATTTCAGAAGAGTTGTGGTAGCAGATTCGGTCAAGATAGGTCGGGAATTGGGTCAAATTGGGAGTTTCTTTTCTTGGTTAGTGGCGGCCTTCTTTTTGGTTGGTATTTGGGTTTTGGGTCCATGGTTGGGCTGGTTGGTATGGCATGGTAGGGAGTGTTTGGTTTGGGATAGGAGATGGTGCACGATAATGGATCATTGGGTGATAAGGTTGAGGGTATGGAGCTTGAGAGGCATTAGTAATGTATGGATAGTAAGGCATGTTGGGAGGTTGGAAGGATGGTTGAGGGTTGATAGGCACTTGGCTATGTCTCCATTGGGCAAAACTCCTTTGATCGAAAGTCACAGCATGAGCTTCCCCTCCTCTTTTCTTCCCTGCTGTTGGCCTTTTAGCACTAAATATCCCCGTTGAACTTTCAGCAATCTTCCCACTTTTCATTCCTCCTTCAACTCTTTCCCCGATGATAACCATGTCTGAGAAATTCGATGACACACTTCCTATCATCTTGTCATAGAAGGGTGACTGGAGAGTGTCAATGAATGTGGCCACCATTTCTCTTTCTGTCAACGGGGGTTCAACCTGAGCAGCTATCTCTCTCCATCCCTGAGCATATTCTTTAAAGGTTTCAGCTCCTTTCTTAGCCATATTTTGCAACTGTAACCTATCTGGTGCCATATCAATATTGTTCTTATATTGCTTCAAGAAAGCATCAGCCAAGTCCTTGAAACATCGTATATGGGCACGTTCCAGGTGTGTATACCAATTAGAAGCTGCCCCAGCTAAACTGTCTTGGAAGAAATGGATCAATAACTTGTCATCATGAGCATGGGATGCCATCTTGCGGATGTACATGGTCAGATAGTTCTTTGGGCAAGTAGTTCCCTTATATTTTTCAAAATCTGAGACCTTAAACTTTGGAGGAATCACCACGTTCGGGACAAGACAGAGCTTTGTGGCATCCAGAAGACCATAGCTACTTGCTCCTTCTATGGCTCGCAGTCTTTTTTCAAGAACTTCTAATTTTTTCTTAAATTGAATGCCTTCAGTTGAAGGGTTAAGCGGAGAAGTTCCAGCGACCTTATAGGGAAAAAACTGTGGCATGTAGAAAGGAGGTTGGGCCTGAGTCAAGCCTTGTGGCCCTGAAGTAGGTATTACCAATGATGAGCCGCTCTTAAGAGGGTTGGTAATTTGGGACGGCATAAAACTAGGGGAAATGCCATAAGGTGGAATAGAAACAGGATACTGAGGAATCTCACTGGTATTTGGTTGAGATCCTTGGGGAGGGTTTGAAGTCGCTGGGACTGTCGGTGCACTGCCCTCAGGAATGTTAGTGGATAATGGTGGCATATAACCAGGTGGAAGGCCATATGGTGGGAATGAAGATGCCTGTGTTTCAGGATTATTTGAGTAGATGGTGAGTGACATCATGGCCCCTTGAGAGGTGACGCTAGGATATTGCCAAGGAACTGGCGTAAAGCCGGGCGGGTGAGCAGGCGTGGCAGAAGGATCATCATTTGCCTTTGAATGAGTCCCATCTGTATTCCTCATTTTTTTCTAGAATTTCCAAGATCTTGGCCATTTGTTCCTTTAGCTGGCTTACTTCACTTCTCAACTCTTCTTGTGACTGACCCAGTTTATCCATGACTCTTGATTGAGAGCGAGTCCTATATGAGTGTTGTAGAGACAGTTTTCCTTTTTGTATTCATTATTTTTATTAGAAAAAATAAAAATGAAAAAGAAAATGCAAACAAAAATAAAACTATGCATGTAGAGACATGGTCCAAAGCAGCAAGCGATATCGATAAACCTCATTCATTCAAAGAGAAAAGCTCTATGGTCATAGAGAGTTTTACACATATTGATCCTTGCTACTCCTCAAGTCAAATGGAGGAGTTAGCTTTACAAAACAAGACTCTAAATTACATCAGCATTCCTAGAACAAGAAACTAATTTCAGTGATCATTTTCAGTGAAATTTCCCTAGGAGGTCAAGGTCCTTCCTAACCCGAGTCAGAATATCTTGGTTTTCTCCTGGTGCTAGCTTGGCTTCCACTTTGATGATTTCTCTTGCTCTCTTTCTTGAATGGTTGGAGATTTCCCTCATATTATCAATAACCATTTCGACTTTTCGCTCCATTTCTTGGCTTGCATTAAGATAGAAATTCTTTTCATTAGTCAAGAAAAGAACATCATCCTCCAACCGATTCTTCTTACTTTCCAAGAAAGTAGACCGTTCAACATGTTTTTCCAAATGTTGATTCAAGATTTTAACTTCATTCTTGAATTCTTGAAGTTGACCATCTTTCCCTTGAATGATTGTTTCAAGGGCTTGACATGTTTTCCTTAACCTCTCTATTTCAATATCTTTAGAGGCTGTCTCCTGTTCTTGACTTTAGATTTTTCTTCTTGCAGTGCTTAGTTGATCTTTCAAGGACCTTCTCTCAGTGGTCCACTGCCGATAAATGATTTCGTACCGCCCCTCTGCTTCAGCATAGTAGTCATTGGGTTCATTAAATTGGTGCATTGGTAACTCTAGACCCTGTACCTTGGGAACAAGAAACCCCTTCTTCCTACTAGCCTGCCAAATTAGGTATTTCGGTGTCGTTTCAGACGATGGGAGACCGGGCTTCACACTTCTTGTGTCTTTTTAATCTTCAATGACTTCTTTTATTTTATGACTGGTTCCTTCATCGCCGTACGAGAATTCAAATTTGGACAGCCCATGAGTCATCGGAATGAATTGTAGAGATGCCATTTGTCTTCGGACCATAGTTGGAGCATAGCCCACCACTCCCCATGGGCCAATAAGTAGAACCCAAGGTTTGCTTCCACATCTATATATGGTATAAGTGAGAGGAAACCACTTGGCCCTCCAACCACTTCTTTTATTTCAATGAAAAAACTGATCCATTACCTCATCGTCGGAGTTCGGGGAGGCTAATTGTCATGACCATATAGAGAGAGCGGGTGCTTAGGTATGACATACTGTTTTAGATCAATTTCTGGATGGTTAAAGCACTTCAAGGTTGGCATATGACTAAGCATCCATACTGCAAGCAATGGCGCACATCCCCAAAATCTTCCTTTCTGATGGACTCGACAATAATTCAGGGATCGAATTGTCTCGACTAAAATTGGTGGGGCTAGGTGTACCCCATGCTCGATCTGCTCGAACAAATTGATCACATGTCCATCTATTTGATTTTTCCATCTTGGGAAAATTACTAACCCATAAATAGCGAGGGCTAGTGCTACCAAACCAAAACTTTGATCAACTTGGGCTTCAACCATCCTAAGCAAGAACTCCGAATCTAGACTTCGTCCTTCATCCATCATGTACTTGTCTAATTCATTAGTATGAATCCCTATCAATTTGGACAGCATCCTTCTTGGTGTCTTCTTGGGGTCATATGAGTACACTTTGTCCTTGGGCATGTCGTCTCTATTAAGAAGCCTAGTATACTCCTCAATCGTTGGCACCAAGTCAAATTGTTGGAAAGTATAACATCGAATATGAGGGGTCCCAAAAATGAAGCATAGCTTTCAACATTTAGAGGTCAAGGGTGATGAACATGAGAGCTGCAATATCTCCATACTTGTCATTGAATTCTTCTTGTCTTCTCATACTACACCACACATTACGGAGCCTCCTTAGGTCATTTTGCTCAAAGTCATGGCTCTCCTTTAAGAGAGGTAAAGGAACATCCTTGTGATGCAAACTATTTCCTTCCTTGGCTTGAATTCTTGCAGACTCTTCACCGACAACCCAGATACTCTCTGCCACCTCAGACATTAGAGCCATTTTTTCCTTATTCATGTTCGAGGTTTACCGATATCTTTACAGGATTGGTCCATATATGCAAATGCAAGATAAAAGAAAAGTTAGCAAATACAAAATAAAAGACAAACAAAAATTCTTCATGTGTTAGAGGAAAAGGGGTACCTAATCTTGGTACCCGTCCAGCAGGATAGTTTCTATGAATGATAGTAGCTCTAAGATTATATCTATAAGTGATAGCTTTGGTTCTAGACCCCTATCGGACAAAAGGTCCCCAAATTGCCCCTTGCTATCACCAACACTTTGGCTAGCAAGAGTCCTCCATCCTCACCCATGATAGGTTACAAGCGGAAAGAGTTCAATTTGAGCGAGGGGTTTTCATGTGCCTAACCGGAGACCAACGGTCCCACAAAGCAACACTACTTCACCCTCTATCTAAGCCTACAAGGTACTGAGCTCGGGTATAGAGCTTATGTGTGCAGGTGTACATGAGAGAACTTATTTACAAAGCAGAAATATAATACATATAATGCAAACAAAATGTACAATAATATGAAACAAATAACAAATAAACAAATAAAACAAAAATAGACCAACATAATTAAAGAGCAAATCACATAAGATAAAAAAAAAAGGTTTAACCCTCTAACTCTCCCCGATTGGAGTCGCGAGTCAAGCCGCAACCGCCCCGAAGGGCACCGCGAAAATAAAAGAACAGGGAGGAGAAGACTTCGGGGTGTTGGGAGTCGCCACCAATCGCTTTATCCATTAAATGGAATGGTGCAATTGGACACCTAAAAGATGATCTGCATTTAAGAGTTCGTGGTTCGGGGGTTGATTACAGGTAAGGAAGATGTTAACACCCTACACCGTCCGTTCTAAGAACGGTTACCTATTTAATCTAATATTATTTACAAGATTAATTAAATTGGTCTTTTTAAAAAAAATTATTTTTGTTTTTATTTTGATATGTCCTATTTTGTCATGTATGTTATCAAAGATGATAAATGACTAAGACATGGAATGGGTGGCTAAATAGCCATTATTTTAGAACAAATTCTAAGTCTACAACATATTATATAAAAGTGGTGAATTAAAATTTTATCTTTTTGAAGAGAAGTAATTTTCAAAATAAATAGCCAAATAAAACATTATTTCAATGAATAAATTTTAATTCAAAGAAATTTATTTAAAGTAAGAGAATTTTTTTTAAAAAAAATGGCCAAATAAAATCTCATTTATTATCAAGAAAAAAAAATAGGCATAAAGAGATTTTTGTAGTAATTTCCAAAAAAAAAAGTCTTCATAAAAAATAAAAGTTTTAATTCACCACAATCATGATGTTGAAACTATATGAAATTGTTCACTTTAATTTAAAAAAAAGATTGTATTTTATTTAGCGAAAATATTTTAATCTAGTGTGAGAATTAGACCTCGCTAGCGCTCCTGGCAAAATCTAAAATAAAGCCTCAAGATTATCGGGAAGAGTGTATCTGATCGGCGCTCCGATCCTCTCCCAATTTTTTCCGTCATCGGCCAGTTTTAAATTATTTGATTAATTCATTAAAGATTAAATTAAAGTCACATACTAACCAAAAAGAGGGGATAGCCTGTGACCAAAAAGAAAATAAAAGGGGAAGGGGAAAAAGGCTGGTGCCGTGACCAGCCATTTAAAAAAAAAAAAAAGAAAGAGACTTCTCAATCTCTGCAGCAAGGAAAACGAAACAAAGCAAAAGAGAAAAGGGAGAGATTGTGGATGCCAACCGATTCAGCTATGGCAGCTACCACGGATCTGGATTCTCTGACTCGGGCTACGGCGGCAGTGTTTGGCTCCTGATGGGTCGGATCCGGGATCGTAGAGCGGAGCGACGGCTGGAATGGGGAGTGGGACGTGACGGAGACACGCGCAGGCCGTCCGAAGTCACGATTCTGGTTCTTGGTAGTGCTGGGTGGTGTTAATGGTGGTTTAGTTAGTGGAGTGGGTGATTGTTTGGAGGTTGAAGATGGAAATGGTGGTTGTGGGTGGTTTTAAACAATGGTGGCAGAGGTTTTGAGTGATGCGGGGGCTATTTTATAGGTTGTGAAAGTGATAGGTCCAGTTTTGGGTGAGGGGAAATTGGTCGTGAATGGGGCATGGTTTGTTTGTTTTTTTTTTTTTGCTCAATCTATCTGTGATTCTGTGATTGCTCTCTATTTTTTCTGAACGATTGAATCCCCTTTCTAAATCATTCTTCCCCCTTTTATTGATTTGTCTGCTAGATATATGATTAATTAGCTAAACATTAATCTTAACGTTTCTGAATAAAAAGTAGAAGGCCAAAGGAAAAGAAAACTGTCAAAATTTATCTCTCAATCATGATTGGAAAGCAAACGGAAAGAAAATTGCCAGAAGCCTTTAATCCAACTCAATGCAGTTTGTGGAGGCTAGGGTTGCAGCAGTAGGAAGAAAGAAATATGGGTTGAGAAGAGAATTGGGTCATGGGTTGACCCGTACCAAGCTTTTTTTATTTTTTTATGATTTTTCTCTTTTTTTTATTAAAGAAATAAAATAAAATAAAAATAAAAAAAAAATAAAAAAAAAGAAAATGGCAAAATTGGGTATCAACAGCTACCCCCATTTGTTTTACATTTAGAATAAATGAAAAACAAAGGAATTGATTCAATTTTGTCCATGAAAATGTAAAAACCTGCGGATTCAGGTGTCCACTGAAGTTTAACAAAAAAACCAAGGTAAGAAGCTTACGGAGTTAGGTATCCGTTGAATCTTACAAAAACTTAAAGGCAATGGGTACGGGGACTCAAAAACAATGGGTATAGGGACCCAGAAAAGGTAAAAAGCTTGTGGAGTTAGGTATCCGCTGAAACTTAACAAAAACTTAAAAGCAATGGGTACGGGGATCCGAAAACCTAAAACAAGGGGTACGAGGACGCAAAAGGTAAAATGCTTGCAGAGTCAGGTATCCGCTGAAGCTTAACAAAAACAAGGTAAGAAGCTTACGGAGTCGGGTATCCATTGAAACTTAATAGAAAACTTAAAGGCAATGGGTACGGGGACCCAAAAACAATGGGTACGAGGACCTAAAAGGTAAAAAGCTTGCGGAATCAGGTATCTGCTGAAGCTTAACAAAAATAAAGTAAGAAGCTTACGGAGTTGGGTATCCATTGAAACTTACCAGAAAACTTAAAGGCAATGGGTACGAGGACCCAGAAAAGGTAAAAAGCTTGCGGAGTCAGGTATCCGCTGAAGCTTAAGAAAAACTTAAAAGCAATGGGTACGGGGACCCAAAAACATAAAACAAGAGGTACGAGGACCCAAAAGGTAAAAAGCTTGCGGAATCAGGTATCCGCTGAAACTTAACAAAAACAAGGTAAGAAGCTTACGGAGTCGGGTATCCGTTGAAGCTTAACAGAAAACTTAAAGGCAATGGGTACGGGGACCCAAAAACAATGGGTACGAGGACCCAAAAGGTAAAAAGCTTGCGGAGTCAGGTATCCGCTGAAGCTTAACAAAAACTTAAAAGCAATGGGTATGGGGACTCGAAAACATAAAACAAAAGGTACGAGGACCCAAAAGGTAAAATGCTTACGGAGTCAGGTATCCGCTGAAGCTTAACAAAAACAAGGTAAAAAGCTTACGGAGTCGGGTATCCGTTGAATCTTAACAGAAAACTTAAAGGCAATGGGTACGGGGACCCAAAAACAATGGGTACGAGGACCCAAAAGGTAAAAAGCTTGCGAAATCAGGTATCCGCTGAAGCTTAACAAAAACTTAAAAGTAATGGGTACGGGGACCCGAAAACATAAAACAAGGGGTACGAGGACCCAAAAGGTAAAAAGCTTGCGGAGTCAGGTATCCGCTGAAACTTAACAAAAACATGGTAAGAAGTTTACGGAGTCGGGTATCCGTTGAAGCATAACAGAAAACTTAAAGGCAATGGATACGGGGACCCAAAAACAATGGGTACGAGGACCCAAAAGGTAAAAAGCTTGCAGAATCAGGTATCCGTTAAAGCTTAACAAAAACTTAAAAGCAATGGGTACGGGGACCCGAAAACATAAAACGATGGGTACGGGGACCCAAAAAAGCTTGCGGAGTCAGGAATTCGCTGAAGCTTAACAAAAAACAAGGTAAGAAGCTTACGGAGTCAGGTATCCGTTGAAGCTTAGCAGAAACTTAAAGGCAATGGGTGCGAGGACCCAGAAACAATGGACATGAGGCTCTAATTTGACTGAAAACAATAAGTTGGACCTTTGTAGGTCAAGGCTAGCAAAATGAAAAATGGACTATGCAGTGCATGCTTCAGATGTATGAGAGTATGAAAAACTTCTCTTTTCTGTCTTTTTCCTTTTTTTGTCTCCACGACCCCTGAAAACATGATTGCAATCATTTTCAAAGATGAACTGGAATAGGATTTAATGGCATCCTTTCATTTGTCTATTCAGCCGATGGTTGAAATGTCCAACCAGAATGACCCTTGAGGTGTGCATTTAGATGTGACACATAAGAGCAATGAGAAAACTCTTTAGATGACCCTTGAGGTGACCTGGTTGTCCTTTCTTTTTATTAACACTCTTATCAGGAATCATTGTGTTTCCCATACCTTTTAAGTCATTAGCAATTTTCAATGCTCGGACAGTAATGTCACACATTTCACATTCCAATATATGATTATTATAAAAATGCATATTGAGTCAAAGAAGAGGTAAAGGTAAAAACATGATGATATTGTATTGAAATGGGAATAGTGAAAAGAAAGTAATATTATGGTCATCAACATAAAATTTACAGAGGGATGATAAGGGTAAAGGTCTTCAGTTCTTCCAGTGAAACCCTTTATCGTAATCAGCGTCAATCCTCTGCATACCCGATTTTGAACACCCATTAACCAGCCTATGAAGACTTTGACTGCCCTAGTTGGGATCATTTGGCCTGCCCCAATATGGAAACTTAGTTTGCTCTAAAACAGAGATTTGTTCCTCCCTAGCATGAAGACTCAACCGCTCAGGTCTCACTTCCTTTGTCATATCAAGCACTATTGTCATTTTATTTTGGACCTTAACTTTTGCCTAGGTCGCTCTTTCGAGTTTTCAACCTACCAGGTCGCTCTAACTTTTGCCTAGGTAGTCTTTTTAGGTTTTCCACCTAGCGAGCCATGCTTTTCCCTTTTCTTTTCTTTTCTTTTTTCTTTTTTCTCTTTTTTTTTTGACAAGTAGTGCTTTTACGCATAATATTTCTTGACTACGTCTGAATTTACAAGAAGTGGTAGATCTTCACCGTCCATTTTTCTTTAGCTTCTTGTTCAAGTAATCTCATTAACTCAGGTGAAGTTTCCTAATCATCCTCATTATCCTCATCAGCATGATTAATAGGGTGTTCAAAATTATATGATGAGATATTAACACTGTCACTTTCAAGAGAGTCATTTTCAGATCTGCAATAAGTGATATTGACATAAGAAAAATGAAATGAATAGAAGGTCATGATAATGGTGGGATCAAAGCTAATGGAATGAAAAATGAGAGAACTCAAAAATGCATTTTATTAATAACAATTATTGGAAAGGAAACATGTGAGCCTATTTACAAATGGAAATCCTAAAGCCTTGGGCAAAGCTAAAGGAATAGCATTACAGAATTACTTTGAAAGAGACTCTAAGGTTATGGGAAGCTCAGAGATCTCCCAATTGTTGAGTCTTGCATCTGAAGAACATGCATATACCAGGTTCGTATGACTGACAAAATCATCATCTTCAACTGCAGTCACTTGATCTATGAACACAATTCCCGTACTCCGGAAGCTTTGTCGTATATCACAGATGGGGACTCCCTCCACTTTAGGTTCTTGATTTTCCAAGCGAGCCAGCCTTTTCTCTTTTTTCTCTTCCATGATCCTCCTCTTATCAATTTTAGTGGGTTTGTATCCCAGCCCAAATCTACCTTTGTTTTCCAATGGTTGAAAAAGTCCTGTGGCACCTTGTTGTTTCTTGCCCAGCCCCTCTCCATGCTGATAACCTCCTTCTAGCATAACTTTAGTCATCATTACAGATGCAACAGAGGGCTGCGGTTTAGGAATTGGAGCTCCTTCCTTTATATAAATGGTATTGACAACCTCGAGTGCTTGAAAGGCAGTCTCGAGAGCCTCTTCTGCAGCTTCAATATAAGGAGTGTCTAGCGGCTTGCTCACTAGCAGGTCCTCTTCACCAAAGACAGTAATCATCTTGTTATCAACTATGAATTTGACTTTTTGATACAAGGTGGAAGGCACAGCTCCAACAGAATGAATCCATGGTCGTTCTAAGAGACAACTGTATGATGGTGCTATGTCCATCACTTGGAAGAGTATGTTGAAAGTGCAAAGACCAATTTGAACTGGTATTTCGATTTTCCCTATGACTTCTCTCCTTGTGCCATCAAATGCCCTTACTATTATCGCACTTGATTTCATGTGTGACCCATTAAAAGGTAATTTGGAGAGTGTCGACTTTGGCATCACATTCAAGGAAGAGCCATTGTCCATCAGTACTCTAGCCATGATATGGTCTTGACATTTTACTGAGATATGAAGTGCTTTATTATGTCCTCTTCCCTCATTGGGTATTTCATCATCGGTGAAAGTGATGTAATTATCTACTGTGATGTTGTTGATAACGCCATTCAACTTGTCAACCGTGATGTCATGAGAAACATGAGCTTGATTGAGCACTTTCATTAGCACCTTCCTGTGTGGCTCCGAGTTCAGTAATAAGGATAAGAGTGATATTCTTGCAGGGGTGCGGTTCAGTTGATCCACCACCCTGTATTCACTTTGCTTTATGAATTTTAAGAACTCACAAGCTTCTTCCTCAGTCACTTCTTTCTTATAGACCTCTTGCCGTGTTGTCTTTGGTTCTTCCTTCTCTTTCAAGGCTTTTTCAGTAGAAGTTTCCCCCATTTTGCCTTTCCCTTTCTGAATTATTTCCACTTCCTCCCCTTGATCTTTACGCAGATACTCAGGTGTATAAATACGACCACTCCGATCATTCCACCGATCCCAAATATGCTAGAGATAGCCGATGGGATTTTCATTTGATTGTCCTGGAGGTCATTCACAATGACTTGCACATCATATTTCCAAGGCACAGCTTTGGTATCTTTATAGGAAAAAGGAGTCGGTACTTGGATGGTGATAGGATTCTGACCAAGAGAGACTTGTGGAGACACCTCTTTACTATAATGAATCGTCAATGGCCTTGGTATACCTGGAGCTTGCCCTATGATTGGTTGCGTTGCATAGGTATTGGCAGCCTCTTGAACTGGTGGAGGTGTAACTATATAGACATCACCATTATCGTACTGATTGTTTATTTGTACTAGGTGACTATCCATTAAATTTTGGAGGATCTGCTTGAACTCATCACATTCCTCAATAGAATGCCTTACTTTCCTGTGGATCTTGCGCACTGTTTCATCTTTATTGACCTTTTTAATCTCAATTTGGTTTTATATCAACCCATATTTGCAAAGCTCTTAAAAAATCACTCTTATGGGAGTTTTCACATCAGCTACCCGACTTATGAGGCATCGTCCAGAAGACTTCTCTATGGCATTAACTATAGGACCTCCATGATCAGGCAAAGGATTGCGGCCTACATTAGGAGTTTTTTCTTTAAAGTTTAACTATTTGACATAAATCATGTCTTGTACTTTGAACTTCAAGGCTCTGCAATTTTCTGTTGAGTGACCTACAGCCCCAGCATGGTACTCACATTTAGCATTCTGGTCAAATCCTCTTGGGTAGGGGGTTCCACTGGCTTCATTGGGCAAGGAACCAATAAGGAATTTCAGAAGAGTTATGGTAGCAGTTCAGTATAGGTCATGGGAATTGGGTCAAATTGGACAAGTTTCTTTTCTTGGTTAGCTGGCGGCCTTCTTTGGTTGGTATTTGGGTTTTGGGTCCATGGTTGGGCTTGTTGGTATGGCATGGTAGGGAGTGTTTGGTTTGGGATAGGAGATGGTGCACGATAATGGATCATTGGGTGATAAGGTTGAGGGTATGGAGCTTGAGAGGCATTAGTAATGTATGGATAGTAAGGCATGTAGGGAGGTTGGAAGGATGGTTGAGGGTTGATAGGCGCTTGGCTATGTCTCCCTTGGCCAAAACTCCTTTGATCGAAAGTCACAACATGAGCTTCCCCTCCACTTTTCTTCCCTGCTGTTGGCCTTTTAGCATTAAATGTCCCCGTTGAACTTTCAGCAATCTTCCCATTTCTCATTCCTCCTTCAACTCTTTCCCCGATGATAACCATGTCTGAGAAATTCGATGACACACTTCCTATCATCTTGTCATAGAAGGGTGACTGGAGAGTGTCAATGAATGTGGCCACCATTTCTCTTTCTGTCAACGGGGGTTCAACCTGAGCAGCTATCTCTCTCCATCGCTGAGCATATTCTTTAAAGGTTTCAGCTCCTTTCCTAGCCATATTTTGCAACTGTAACCTATCTGGTGCCATATCAATGTTGTACTTATATTGCTTCAAGAAAGCATCAGCCAAGTCCTTGAAACATCGTATATGGGCACGTTCCAGGTGTGTATACCAATTAGAAGCTGCCCCAGCTAAGCTGTCCTGGAAGAAATGGATCAATAACTTGTCATCATGAGCATGGGATGCCATCTTGCGGATGTACATGGTCAGATGGTTCTTTGGGCAAGTGGTTCCCTTATATTTTTCAAAATCTGGGACCTTAAACTTTGGAGGAATCACCACATTCGGGACAAGACAGAGCTCTGCGGCATCCAGAAGATCATAGCTACTTGCTCCTTCTATGGCTCGCAGTCTTTCTTCAAGAACTTCTAATTTTTCCTTAGATTGAATGCCTTCAGTTGAAGGGTTAAGCGGAGAAGTTCCAGCGACCTTATGGGGAAAAAACTGTGGCATGTAGAAAGGAGGTTGGGCCTGAGTCAAGCCTTGTGGCCCTGAAGTAGGTATTACCAATGATGAGCCATTCTCAAGAGGGTTGGTAATTTGGGATGGCATAAAACTAGGGGAAATGCCATAAGGTGGAATAGAAACAGGATACTGAGAAATCTCACTGGTATTTGGTTGAGATCCTTGGGGAGGGTTTGAAGTCGCTGGGACTGTCGGTGCACTGCCCTCAGGAATGTTGGTGGATAATGGTGGCACATAACCAGGTGGAAGGCCATATGGTGGGAATGAAGATGCCTGTGTTTCAGGATTATTTGAGTAGATGGTGAGTGGTATCATGGCCCCTTGAGAGGTGACGCTAGGATATTGCCAAGGAACTGGCGTAAAGCCGGGCGGGTGAGCAGGCATGGCAGAAGGATCATCATTTGCCTTTGAAGGAGTCCCCTCTGTATTCCTCGTTTTTTCTAGAATTTCCAAGATCTTGGCCATTTGTTCCTTTAGCTGGCTTACTTCACTTCTTAACTCTTCTTGTGACTGACCCAGTTCATCCATGACTCTTGATTGAGAGCGAGTCCTATATGGGTGTCGTAGAGACAATTTTCCTTTTTGTATTCATTATTTTTATTAGAAAAAAAGAAAAAAAAAAGAAAATGCAAACAAAAATAAAACTATGCATGTAGAGACATGGTCCAAAGCAGCAAGTGATATCGATAAACCTCATTCATTCAAAGAGAAAAGCTCTATGGTCATAGAGAGTTTTACACATATTGATCTTTGCTACTCCTCAAGTCAAATGGAGGAGTTAGCTTTACAAAATAAGACTCTAAATTACATCAGCATTCCTAGAACAAGAAACTAATTTCAATGATCATTTTCAGTGAAATTTCCCTAGGAAGTCAAGGTCTTTCCCAACCCGAGTCAGAATATCTTAGTTTTCTCCTGGTGCTAGCTTGGCTTCCACTTTGATGATTTCTCTTGCTCTCTTTCTTGAATGGTTGGAGATTTCCCTCATATTATCAATAACCATTTCGACTTTCTGCTCCATTTCTTGGCTTGCATTAAGATAGAAATTCTTTTCATTAGTCAAGAAAAGAACATCATCCTCCAACCGATTCTTCTTACTTTCCAAGAAAGTAGACCGTTCAACATGTTTTTCCAAATGTTGATTCAAGATTTTAACTTCATTCTTAAATGCTTGAAGTTGACCATCTTTCCCTTGAATGATTATTTCGAGGGCTTGACATGTTTTCCTTAACCTCTCTATTTCAATATCTTTAGAGGCTGTCTCATGTTCTTGACTTTGGATTTTTCTTCTTGCAGTGCTTAGTTGATCTTTCAAGGACCTTCTCTCAGTGGTCCACTGCCAATAAATGATTTCGTACCGCCCCTCTGCTTCAGCATAGCAGTCATTGGGTTCATTAAATTGGTGCATTGGTAACTCTAGACCCTGTACCTTGGGAGCAAGAAACCCTTTCTTCCTACTAGCCTGCCAAATTAGGTATTCCGGTGTCGTTTCAGACGATGGGAGACCGGGCTTCACACTTCTTGTGTCCTTCCAATCTTCAATGACTTCTTTTATTTTATGACTGGTTCCTTCATCGCCGTACGAGAATTCAAATTTGGACAGTCCATGAGTCATCAGAATGAATTGTAGAGATGCCATTTGTCTTCGGACCATAGTTGGAGCATAGCCCACCACTCCCCATGGGCCAATAAGTGGAACCCAAGGTTTGCTTCCACATCTATATATGGTATAAGTGAGAGGAAACTACTTGGCCCTCCAGACCACTTCTTTTATTTCCATGAAAAAACTGATCCATTACCTCATCGTCGGAGTTCGGGGAGGCCAATTGTTACGACCATATAGAAAGAGCAGGTGCTTAGGTATGACATTCTGTTTTAGATCAATTTCTGGATGGTTAAAGCACTTCAAGGTTGGCATATGACTAAGCATCCATACTGCAAGCAATAGCGCACATCCCCAAAATCTTCCTTTCTGATGGGCTTGACAATAATTCAGGGATCGAATTGTCTCAGCTAAAATTGGTGGGGCTGGGTGTACCCCATGCTCGATCTGCTCGAACAAATTGATCACATGTCCATCTATTTGATTTTTCCATCTTGGAAAAATTACTAACCCATAAATAGCGAGGGCTAGTGCTACCAAACCAAAACTTTGATCAACTTGGGCTTCAACCATCCTAAGCAAGAACTCCGAATCTAGACTTCGTCCTTCATCCATCATGTACTTGTCCAATTCATTGGCATGAATCCCTATAAATTTGGATAGCATCCTTCTTGGTGTCTTCTTGGGGTCATGTGAGTACACTTTGTCCTTGGGCATGTCGTCTCTATTAAGAAGCCTAGCATACTCCTCAATCGTTGGCACCAAGTCAAATTGTTGGAAAGTATAACATCGATATGAGGGGTCTCAAAAATGAAGCATAGCTTTCAACATTTGGAGGTCAGAGGTGATGAACATGAGAGCTACAATATCTCCATACTTGTCATTGAATTCTTCTTGTCTTCTCATACTACACCACACATTACGGAGCCTCCTTAGGTCATTTTGCTCAAAGTCATGGCTCCCCTTTAAGAGAGGTAAAGGAACATCCTTGTGATGCAAACTATTTCCTTCCTTGGCTTGAATTCTTGCAGAGTCTTCACCGACAGCCCAGATACTCTCTGCCACCTCAGACATTAGAGCCATTTTTCCTTTATTCATGTTCGAGGTTTACCGATATCTTTACAGGATTTGAACATATATGCAAATGCAAGATAAAAGAAAAGTTAGTAACTATAAAATAAAAGACAAACAAAAATTCCTCATGTGTTAGAGGAAAAGGGGTACCTAATCTTGGTACCCATCCAGCAGGATAGTTTCTGTGAACGATAGTAGCTCTAAGATTATATCTATAAGTGATAGCTTTGGTTCTAGACCCCTATCGGACAAAAAGTCCCCAAATTGCCCCTTGCTGTCACCAACACTTTGGCTAGCAAGATTCCTCCATCCTCACCCATGATAAGTTACAAACGGAAAGAGTTCAATTTGAGCGAGGGGTTTTCATGTGCCTAACCGGAGACCAACGGTCCCACAAAGTAACACTACTTCACCCTCTATCTAAGCCTACAAGGTACTGAGCTCGGGTACAGAGCTTGTGTGTGTAGGTGTACATGAGAGAACTTATTTACAAAGCAGAAATATAATACATATAATGCAAACAAAATGTACAATAATATGAAACAAATAGCAAATAAACAAATAAAACAAAAATAGACCAACATAATTAAAGAGCAAATCACATAAGATAAAAAAAAGGTTTAACCCTCTAACTTTCCCCAGTGGAGTCGCTAGCTGTCGCAACCGCCCCGAAGGGCACCACGATAATAAAAAGAACAGGGAGGAGAAGACTTCGGGGTGTTGGGAGTTGCCACCAATCGCTTTATCCATTAAATGGAATGGCGCAATTGGACACCTAAAAGATGATCTGCGTTTAAGAGTTCGTGGTTCGAGGGTTGATTACGGGTAGGGAAGATGTTAACACCCTACACCGTCCGTTCTAAGAACGGTTACCTATTTAATCTAATGTTATTTGCAAGATTAATTAAATTGGTCTTTTTTAAAAAAAATTTATTTTTGTTTTTATTTTGATATGTCCCATTTTGTCATGCATGTTATCAAAGATGATAAATGACTAAGACATGAAATGGGTGACTAAATAGCCATTATTTTAGAACAAATTCTAAGTCTACAACATATTATATAAAAGTGGTGAATTAAAATTTTATCTTTTTGAAGAGAAGTAATTTTCAAAATAAATGGCCAAATAAAACATTATTTCAATGAATAAATTTTAATTCAAAGAAATTTATTTAAAGTAAGAGAATTTTTTTAAAAAAAAAATGACCAAATAAAATCTCATTTATTATCAAGAAAAAAAAATTTAGGCATAAAGAGATTTTTGTAGTAATTTCTAAAAAAAAAAGTCTTCATAAAAAATAAAAGTTTTAATTCACCTCAATCATGATGTTGAAACTATATGAAATTGTTCACTTTAATTTAAAAAAAAAGATTTGTATTTTATTTAGCGAAAATATTTTAATCTAGTGTGAGAATTAGACCTCGCTAGCGCTCCTAGCAAAATCCAAAATAAAGCTTTAAGATTATCGGGAAGAGTGTATCTGATCGGCGCTCCGATCCTCTTCCAATTTTTTCCGTCATCGGCCAGTTTTAAATTATTTGATTAATTCATTAAAGATTAAATTAAAGTCACATACTAACCAAAAAGAGGGGACAACCTGTGACCAAAAAGAAAATAAAAGGGGAAGGGGAAAAAGGCTGGTGCCGTGACCAGCCATTTAAAAAAAAAAAAGAGAAAGAGACTTCTCAATCTCTGCAGCAAGGAAAACGAAACAGAGCAAAAGAGAAAAGGGAGAGATTGTGGATGCCAACCGATTCAGCTATGGCAGCTACCACGGATCTGGATTCTCTGACTCGGGCCTACGCACGGCGTTGTTTGGCTCCCCGATGGATCGGATCCGGATCGCGGAGAGCGGAGCGACGGCTGGAATGGGGAGTGGGACGTGACGGAGACACGCGCAGGCCGTCCGAAGTCATGATTCTGGTTCTTGGTGGTGCTGAGTGGTGTTAATGGTGGTTTGGTTGGTGGAGTGGGTGATTGTTTGGAGGTTGAAGATGGAAATGGTGGTTGTGGGTGGTTTTAAACAATGGTGGCAGAGGTTTTGAGTGATGCAGGGGCTATTTTATGGGTTGTGAAAGTGATAGGTCCAGTTTTGGGTGAGGGGAAATTGGTCGTGAATAGGGCATGGTTTGTTTGTTTTTTTTTTTTTGCTCAATCTATCTGTGATTCTGTGATTGCTCTCTATTTTTTCTGAACGATTGAATCCCCTTTCTGAATTATTCTTCCCCCTTTTATTGATTTGTCTGCTTGATATATGATTAATTAGCCAAACATTAATCTTAACGTTTCTGAATAAAGAGTATAAGGCCAAAGGAAAAGAAAACTGTCAAAATTTATCTCTCAATCATGATTGGAAAGCAAACGGAAAGAAAACTGCCAGAAGCCTTTAATCCAACTCAATGCAGTTTGTGGAGGCTAGGGTTGCAACAGTAGGAAGAAGGAAATATGGGTTGAGAAGAGAATTGGGTCATGGGTTGACCCGTACCAAGTTTTTTTTTATTTTTTTTTATTTTTTCTCTTTTTTTATTAAAGAAATAAAATAAAATAAAAATAAAAAAAATGAACAAAATTGGATATCAACACTTTTGATGTAGTCTAAATCTAGCTGCATAGATGTCTTTCTCTAATTAAATAATTTTGTGAGTTATGTTTGAAGGAGGAAGAAACCTTGCTATTTGGGAAGCATAACTCAGCTCTTAGTTCTACATATTTACTCTTGCCAAAAATTTGTAGCTTAAACAAAAATTTAATTTCTCACCAAAATAAAATCTCTTTTATATCTTCAGGTAAAGATGAGGTTTTATAAAATTTGGCAAAGAAAATTTTCTCAAATATAACACAAACACGTATTAACTTAATCATTTTTTATGTCAAAGTCTTTTGGAAGATCGTTTGCTCTTAAGTCATTTTTGGTATCTTAAATTACATTTGGTGTGCTTGAAGTGCATATAAATTTTCTAACAACATAAAGAAGAATTTGACCAATTTTTTTTTCCCATATTGTAAAGTAACAATGTGCACCTAATATTGGTTAGTCGTATTACTGAAAATAAATTATTACAAATTCTCTATGATGGAATGTTAATCACGTTCGGAATTTTATTTTATAATTTAGATTAACAAAGTCCCTAACGTAAAGGAATATGAATTTGATTATTTACAAAATCTTTCATAGAATGTTGTTGAGCATGATAATTTATTTCAAACAAAGAAGAATTTTATTTACAAAGAAGTTTTTTAAAATATTTGAGTATAAGATAAATTAATTATTGAATTAATGTTACTTATTGATTAATTTTTAATTTATTTTTATCATTCCAAATATATTTCTATAATTTATATTTATTTTCTTCACTTACAGGTGTGATTAATTCTGTTATGTTTATTAATTTATAAACATGTATTTTAGTCTTTTAATATTATCAAATCTTTATTTTTGTATCATTAAATCACTTAATATTATATTTTACATACATCTTTAACATACATATCTTTCTTTTAGACGCATGGGACACTCACTAGTCTAAAAAGAAAAGTAAAAAATAAGAAAGAAAATGGAGAAAACTGCTCTCGAAGGATATAGTGACAACCCCTGTAAGAGAAACTCCCAACAATTAGGCACTAAAGCACCACAAATGATTGATAAACTCCACAGAGGAGTAGAGAGAAATTAGAGGCAACTCAAGAAGAGAAAATTTTAATTGACTAATATTAAAGGTTACTATCTTTAGATAATAACTTTTTATATATCTATAAATCCACGTCAAAATTCTTATGTTTGCTATATTATTTTTTAACTCTTGTTGAAATTGTGTAAATTTTATATATATATAAAAGTAGTAAAAAATTAATCTATAAATACAAATTATTTTTTGTATAGGATTTATGGACTCTTACACTTATAAGTATAAAACTGAGTTTCAGTATAAAAAATATATATTTTTCTTTGGTTAAATTATAATTGTGATCCCTATAGTTTTAACTTGTTTTCAATTTAGTATATGCAATTTTTTTTAAATTAATCTTCATATTTACAAATATTTTTAAAATAATCTTTATCATCAACTTCTATTATAATATCATTATAACACTTCTAGTTAACTTAGTAAGTTCTTCTTTATATAATAAATATTCTTTTAAATACTCATTTTAAGAAAAATTAAAATAAAAAATGTTTGGTAGGTGTTTCTTTATTTTGTAAGTATTTTTTATTTTTGCATAGGTATTTATTTTTTTAATAAGTATTTTTTAAGAATTTTTTAAATAAAATATTTAAATTGATGGTGTTATAATTAAAATTAATAAAAAATATTATTTTAAATATATTTTGTAAGTGTGGTAAACTAATTTTAAAATAAAATAATTATATAAATTAAATTAAAAATAAGTGAAAAATATAATATAAAGATTCTAATTTAACTTTTTCTTCTAAAAGATAACATTATCGTGTTTATATGAAAAGTTTTAAAACAAAAATCCGAATGAATTAAGAATGTCTCATTTGGAATTCAACATTTATATTTTTATATTAAATAATATATATATATTTTTTTATTTTTTATTTAATATTATTTATTATATATATTTATTATTATTATTATTTTTTACTCAATTATATTTTTAAAAAATAATATAAATAATATTTACACTTTTTAAGATGCGTAATATGATTATTTTCTTTTGAAATTTTGCATGTCTAGGCCAGCCCTCTAGGGTCCTTCGGCACTTCAGGCCCTAGACATACTGAATTACGAAAATGCCATCTTCCAGTTGTCAAACCTTGGGAACCCGCCAGTTGCAGATGTGGCCATTTCGGTGGATTCATAGTCAATGATCGATAAATATCAATATCATGGTGGTCACTGCTGTTCCAACTCCAAGAATTAAGGTGATCTCAACCGTGGGCCCATTTCATTTCCCAAAAGCAACAATAATCTGGTGCTTTAACTGTAACTTAATTTATGATGGTTGCTCCTTTACATCTTGATGATCTTAATTAATTTTCTAAATCATCCATTGTAGATTGTAGTTATCTTTTTAACAACGTAAGTCTTAATAACACACATCTTAAATTTGATGAATCATTAAATTCAATCATCATGTTCTAACTTGATATTGTAGTATAGAGTTTAATCAATTAAAAAATACCTAATCACTCTTATATCAGAATAAGAAAGTATAAAATATCCCGTAATCTTATAAAAAAATTCTAATTCTACTAAAGTCTCTGCACTTTAATATATTATATCATATATCCTACTCAAACATCATCTAAATAATTATCTTAATACTTAATAAAAATATTAAATTAAATATATTTAATATCTTAAAAATATAAAAAACATTAATATTTGCTTCTATAATTATTTGAAAAATTAGTTAAGACGTAGGAGGACTTAAAATTCTTTTACCATATAACCTCATCAAAGAATCTATTTTTCTTATTTTTGTTAATCTCTTTTTTTTGTCCTTGTCATTACCTTCTGAGTTAGTTAAGCTCTTTCTTCCTTAATCAACAACCAAGGACTCATACAACACAACTATTCTTGGACTACATGAAGCATCTCTACTACAAGCATTAATACAAAACTCAAATACAATTGTACCCTGTTTGGTCCCTTTCCTCTTTGTCCCTCTTACTGCCATAATATTTTTTTCAAAAAAAAGTAAAATAAGATTGATAATCCTAGAAGAACCCACAAGAAACAATAAAAACATGCATGCCTTTTGTGATTTATTTAAAATTTGCATGGTTATGTTGAGGATAATAAGAAAAGCAAGAGACGAAGCTTACGCTCAAAGCACACCATCCTTTTCTTTCCCTTCTCTCTCTATAACCTCCAATAGTTTCCTATATACAAAAGCAAAGAACCAAAGCATCTTCACTTCTCGTAGCTCCACATTTTCTTGCTTTCCCTTGCAAGTTTCAACCTTTTCCTTGCTTAAGAGTTTAGCTGCCACCTTTTTTTTTTCCTTTATAGACCGAATAATCTACCATTAAAACTGTCGGTGAATCTTTCTGTGCAAAAATCCTCCCAAAATTTGGAATATATACGCAATCCAAACGATTAATGTGATCAAAATGGGTCAAGACTTCCGACTTTTTGGTTCTTGATGGCCCAAAATTTTTGCGCCTGTTCCTATTTTGAAATGCATGAGAAACACATGAGTGCTTTCCCATTGAGGTCCTCTTTGGTTCGTTTTGATAGCATAAAATGGCTCTCTCCTATTCTGGTGGTTCACTTGTTGTATATGATTTTTAGTTTAGAAACATTGGATTTGATTAGACCCATTTCACAAGTTTCTATCTTTCCTTGCTGGGTTCTTGGTTTCTGAGAGATTAATAACAGGAACCATTCAAGTTGTTTGATTTCAATTTGTTCATTCATTCTTCAACAGTGGTTGTTTTTCCAACATTTTCTTCATTCTCTTTATCCACCCTGTAATAATTTTGGGAAGTGGAAACAAGACCACCCGCACCCCCTTACAATTTTTACAGTGAGAAATTTGAAAAACAGAAGAAGAAGTGAAGTAACTCCATGAGTTTTGTAACAGGCTCTTCCAAAGCCTCTTGGCAGCCCATCATGACTGCTAAGACAAACAACCAGAGTTACTGGCTAAACTGGAGGTTTTTGCTTTGTGCCATATGGGTCCTGGTTACAATAATATTCTCATCATTGCTTATTTGGAAGTATGAACGTTTAAGAAACCCAGCAAGAAATGGAAGCAGGGAAACCCAGGAAGAAACATCAGCAACTTTGTTTGAGGATGAAACTTGGAGGCCTTGCCTAAAAGGAGTTCACCCTGCCTGGCTGCTGGCTTTTAGAGTTGTTGCATTTTTTGTGCTTTTGGTGCTTCTCATAGTCAATGCTGCAGTTGATGGAGGAAACATTTTCTACTATTACACTCAGTAAGTTCTCATTCCTTATTGTATTTTATCTCAAAATTTGGCTGCTCTTGTAAGGGACATTATGAATAGGACCTCTGCATATTTAAGACTCTGTGCTTTTCTTTTAAAGCATCATCCTACGTTGTTTCCTGTTGGATGGAAAATAAAAACAAACATCTGTAACAGAAACACAAATTTGGAAGCATAATAAGTTTTAAACAGAGTTAATCTCAAACCATAATGTCTTGTATCATTGCATTTAGTCCTTCTCTACTGTTGGAGTTAAGCCTTTACAATCTTTGTGATCAATCAGTTGTGCATTTAGTTAGCTAGGAGTCTAATTAAGCATTCTTTCTAAAAGTAATTGCCTTACCTGATTTATGATGCCAATTTAAGCTCCTACCATTTATTGCCAGAAGAAGCCTATTTCAGCACTTACTGTGTTAATTAATCATAACTCGAGCTTCTTTTCTGGCATTTGATTTATTTATTTATTTATTATTTTATTTTTTTTTTGGGTTCTGAAACAGGTGGACTTTTACTTCAATCACCATTTATTTTGGGGTAAGTATAAAGGGCCTAATATCTGATTTTTCTGTAGTTATGTTACTCATGTCTATTATCATCTAGTATGTAATCTCTAATATTCACTTGTCCTTGTGTGTGCTTGATGTTGCAGCTCGGATCTTTGCTCTCCATGTATGGATGTTACCAACATCATAAGAAAGCGACTGGTGATAAGGTTGACAATGTGGATGGAGATGCAGAGAAAGGAATATATGGTGCTCCTGCACTCCCACTAAATTCTAATGCATCCGACCAGGAGAAAAGCTTGGGAGCCCCAGAAGAACATATTGTTCACCAACATGCAGGCACTTGGGGTTATATCTTTCAAATAATATTCCAGGTACACATTTCATAGATCACTGATTGAACTACATGGATGATTTCTGTCTCTGAATTCTTCAAATATAAAAGTTACACCAGTGATGAGCTCAATTTTTAGTACATTGTGCTCTTATTTTACCCATTAGAAGGTTTTCAATCTAAGATCTGAGTAATGATATCGCATGCTGCTTTTCCTGCATAATGTAATAATTTGCTACATGTCACTTTTCTTTCAGGTTTATGTTTATAGAAGTGGTGGCTAGTATATGTAGCTTTTCCATTGACCACATTATTTATTTATTTTTATTTTTTTGGGGGTTATATACATTATTGATTTTTGTTTCTTCACTTGTGAATAGATGAATGCAGGTGCTGTAATGCTCACTGATTGTGTATTTTGGTTCATAATTGTTCCATTTCTAACCATCAAAGATTACAACCTAAATTTTGTAAGTATCATTTATGACCTCATAGATTTAGGAATTTGCTTTGATAACTTTTATCACATAAGCGTTAGATAGTTGTCTATCTATGTTATTGCTCTTTCCAAAGAAAGGGGAGACTTCAAAGCTAAACCATATGTTAAATTCTCCTGTGGCAGTTGATAGTCAATATGCACACAATCAACGCTGTTTTCCTTATAGGCGATACAGTTTTAAATTCCCTGGTGAGTTTCTGCATTTGATTCCACATTTTATTGTCCACTTCCAATGCTTATGTGTCTGAAAATTCTTACCCGTACTTTTCCCTCTTCAGCGGTTCCCTTGGTTTCGAATAGGATACTTTTGCCTGTGGACAGTCACATATGTGATTTTCCAGTGGATTGTTCACGCTTGCATTAATCTCTGGTATGAGTCTTCATTTTTATTTTGGCTCAACTACTGTGAAAACATCTTATACATCATTGTTTAATAAAAATTTATTGTCTTTGAAAAACAGGTGGCCATATCCATTTCTTGACTTGTCATCCCGCTATGCTCCACTATGGTATGAATCTATTTTTTAAATAAATTTTGTCTAGATAGATTCTGCTTATTTGAGTTTTGATCCTAATAATTTTTTATTTGGAGATTACATACTATATTTTCACTCATTTGAGTTTTGGCTTTTTAAGGACTAAGTCTTAATAAGTGAAAATTATAAAAACTAATCTTTCATGAAAAATTAAAATCAATATTTTAATTAATAAAAATTATAGAGACTAAAATTCAATGAAAAATATATATATCGATACTTTAATAGTAAAAATCAAAATCTAAATAAGTGAAAATGTTGATACTAATATCCCAAAAAAATAGTATAATAACTAAAACCCGAATAGGTGAAAACTATTGGACTAAAATCTTATTTAAACTTTTTTTTATCTTTGCTATTATATTCTATAAGACTGGTCCATCTTTCTCCTAGGAAATTTCATTTTTCTCCCATTCTCATTATAAAATTTTTCCCTCTGATTTCATTCCTGTTCTAGCAGAGTGTTATCTACTTGAGCGGATTTGCTGACCCTTTTTTCTATGACTTGTAATTGATTCCTAGGTACTCTGCCGTGGCATTACTGCATATTCCGTGCTATGGTATTTTCGCTTTGGTAATGAAGCTGAAACACTATGTGTTGTCAACGCGGTACCCCGACTCGTATCTATGCGTTAGATGACTTAGGCTTAGGACTAAACTAGCTTCGATTTTCTGAAGAATATTACTTTTACCATAGAAACTAGACAGAAGGGAGTGAAAAAAAAAGTCAGATTATACAATTTAGCATAATGAATTCACATACTGAACAAATATACAGCAAAAAAAAAAATTATTATGATTTTTTTTTGGGTGGGGGGTGGAATTTGGCTCTTACTTTGTGCTAACACTTCTGAAAGAGATGCCATAGATATGAAGTATGAATTCTAAGTACTAATCCGACTAAGCACTGATTCTCGGGTTATCCATTAATCTTAATTCTTGAATATCCATAATTATTTGCAGCGGGCCATTATTTTTTTGATAAGGAAAGAGCATTATCGGAAATGACGCTCTCAATGACCAAATGAACAAAGAAAGATCTTTTCACTTTTTTTAACTTTCTATTGATACTTGGTTACTCGCAATCTGAAGTGGCTGGAAGCTAAGTTCCTAAACCCAGTTTAAATAAGTTATTTTAAAATTATCGATAATAATAAGTGACAACTTGAGAATCATTATGCAAAAATGTTCATCGAAAGGGAACATATCTCCAGGCTTGTGAAGCACATTACTGACGGTACACATAAATAAAAGGCTGTGGATAATGGTGTCAAGTTAACATTCTAACCCTAACAGAACAGCAAGTTTTTGTTGTATTTTTATTATTAGTTATATTATATTATAATTATATTTCAAAGTCAAAGTTGGTTTTTACACTTTATCTCCCATCTCTTTGTACGTTTCTTTTCTATCCACTTTGTTTGCTGCTAATTGTTGCTTTCCTAATTTTGCTCAACGTCCTTTTTGCTCTTGCTCGTTGTAGCATAACGTTGGAGTTTTGTTGTCTAACAACTTCTATTTAATTTTGCAATTTGATAAGGAAGGACTCACGAGTAATCTCATACCACTTCTATAAAATACTAATATTTGGTTCTTTATGATATATACAAAAAAAGGCTCTTTAATATTTTACTTAATATTTATTATATTCTTAATTATGTTCCCGTGAGCAATCTTACAAGTTATTTTTGTGTCCTTACTATTTTGTGTAGAATTAGCATGAAATGGTTGTTGTATCTTGAGAAGTATTTACTATATGAGACCATCTGTACTGAGTAATTTACTTGTGATAATGAAATACTCTTTAGTCCAGTGTATTTGCACGTCTAAGTCAATATATCTAATAAGTTATTTATTTATGCTATTTTAATTTTAGCTATCTATTTTTCTTATGTTCTATTATTTTCAACAGCTTTAAGGATAAAATCTTGAATACTTCAAGACTCTATGTAAAACGCTATTGGAGAATCCTCTTTTAAACTTGTAAAAATCATAAAATTATGCAGTAACTTTAATAGAGAATACACGCAAAATTTCAGGGTGTGTTTAAATACTTTCCATTACCTCACCCGTCCCTTTACTGGATCCAAATGAATTAAGCAAATTTTCTTTAGGATACAATGAATAACACTAGATTTGTTTTGCACAAACACAATCAAGCCAATGAAACCAATAGTGTTTTATAATATGACAATTCTCAAATGAACTTCTTGCACATTAGAAGAAAATATGAGATGGAAGTGATGATTTTGTTAATGGACCATGCCCTTATATATATGCTGAGAGACCGCTTCATAGGAGCTACAACCCATCATGCATAACTAGTACCCTCAATGTCCTTTCATTTGAATAAGAACAAATGCATCATTTCAGAGAATTCTGATTGGCGCCTTGAGTGCTCAAGCACTCCATTTGAAGCACTCAAGCCTGGGCATGGCAAAACATTGGAAGGTTCTGATGCACACACCACCGCTTAAGTGGTGGCTTTCGAGCACTCAGACGTTGAATGTCTAGAATGGACATTTCCTTGTTCTCTTCCTACTTGCTTAAGTGCTAAGAATTAAGTGCTTCAGCGCTCAAGTTCCAGAATTTTTAAATGAATTATAGGTTTTGAGCGCTCAAGCGTTGAAGGTCCAAAATGGACATTTCCTTGTTCTCATCCCGCACGCTTAAGCACTGAGAATTGAGTGCTTAGGCGCTCAAGTTTCAGAATTTTCAAATGAATTATAGGTTGTGAGCACTCAAATGTTCAAATTTAAGCACTTTGGCGCTCGATGGTAGATAGCGAACCTTGTGTTCTAGGTTGTGGATGTGTAAGCGCTCGAATTTGGGCATTTAGGAACTCGTTAGGAAGAGAGCAAACCTTATGTTTTCCACTATTTTGGAAATCCTCTCACAATCCCCTACCATTTCCAAAATACATTCAAAATCCTTATCATCCTAGAAATCTCATGCTTTAGATAAATGTATCTTACGATTTGAACATTTACGTAGTAAGTCAAGTGTTTCACTAATCCGAAGTACAATGGTGGACAAGCTTTGAACCATATAATCCATATAAACTAGTGTGTATTACTTACATGTAAGATATTGGCACCATTGATTATCATATTTAATATGACTCATTTAACATGACCTTGTGTCTTGTATTCTTTTCATGAGTCCTTTAAGAGTCAAGCCCTTAACTCCAAGAAGCGGACCCACTTCACACTCATATAGGTAGTCTCTATCAAAAGTGCCCCCATAATAAGCACTTCAACAAATGTATATATAAGTTGTAGGTCTATTAAAAGTAAAGCTCAACCTTCCCCTTGTATTTTGTTTAGGGACCAAGTATTTTTAACCTTGGGATGAATATAACTTAGTAAGTACTTGCAATCGCTCTAATAATGTACTTTACTCATTGAACTCAAGACTTGATGTTACTCAAGTGTGAGTCGAGGTTCCACCATTTAGTGATCATTTGAAATATGGGCTTGAGTCCTATACCTGTTGATGTTTTTTCACACTAAATCCCTTGTCAATCCTTTCATCAAAGGATCTACAAAATTTTGTTTTGTTCTTAAATAAATAGCAAAAATCACTCCATTTGAAATCAAATATTTCACATAGCTATGTCTTAGTCCAATGTGTCTAGACTTTCCATGATACACTTGACTCTATGCCTTTAAAAGTGTTGATTGACTATCACAATTTAGTGTGATTGATGGTATTGGTTTTGGTCATATTGGTACTTCATGAAGCAAGTTTTTAAGTTATTCAGCTTCCTTACCTATCGTGGCTAGAGCTATAAACTCTGCAGCCATAGTGGAATCTGTGATGCAAAGTTTGTTTCTTAGGTCCCTAAGAAATTACACCCCCACTAATAGTGAAGACCCAACTGCTTGTTGAAACACAATCTTCTGTATAACTTACCCAACTATCATCTGAATATCCTTCTAAAATTGAAGGACTTCCATTATAGATTAAACTATAATAAATTGTTCTTTTTAGGTATTTTAATACCCTTCGAACAACATGCAGTGGTCCTTACTTGGATTGCTTGTATAACAACTCAATTTTCCAATAGCATAAGCAATATCTAGTTGTGTACATATCATAGCACACATCAAGTTTGCGATAAGTTTTGATGAGTAACAAACTATATTTGAAAACATGATCTCATAATGATAAGATAAACTAACTTAGTTTGTGGTTATTTTGTATTTGATATATAGATTCTGAGCTTAACTGGTCTTTAAAGGGGAATCATCAAAGATTAAAATTTTGACCTAAAGTAAAGAAGCTTCAAGAAAGTCATGAGAAAACTCAATGAAGACATGAGAAGACTTGAGAAAGCTATGAAAGCATTTAATAAAGCTGTGAACATCCATGAGAAGACTCAGAAAATCTATGAGTAGACTGATCAAGATCAGAAATTCGAAAATGAGCAGACTCGCTTTACATAACTCCAAGAAAATGCACAAAGATTGAAAAGCATCTTCAAGGACCCTCTTTCTTAGTGTTTTCCTCGTGGACAATCCATCATTCTATGATGTTCAATAAAAAAGAGTCACTTGCAAAGATTGGAGAAGTTTGGTTAAGTAACAAGAGTTGAGCATACTCATTAAGCTCAGTCTACTCATGACGCCACAAGACAAAATTGTACTAGTTAAGAAAAGTTGCATCAGTAACGACTAGTTTTGCTTTTGCAGCATCAAGAACAGCAAAAACCTAATAGCTAGTCTAAGGAAGGTTATAAAAGGATTTCATGATGAATAATGAAAGGTTAGAACAGTGATTGACCAATATAACAGTGCAAAAATTTTGTCTGCTCATCTAAAGCCTTCTTAGTCTACTCAACTATTCTTTGCTTACCAAAGCATTCTGATATAACTCGTTGTAGGTGTTATTCTCTAAGCTTCCATTGAGTTTATCCACTCTAGGAGTATTGTGAAAGATAAATATTTTCTAAATCCTGATGTCTATGCAGTTATACCCTAGTGGTGAGTGTGGTGGGCTAGTAGTGTGTGCTAGCCATGGTGAGAAGTGAGTTTAGAAGTTAGGAATGACTGTTGTAAACAAAAGAATACTCAGTTTGTAGTAAGGAGCAGCTGTGGTGTACAAAGTATACTCAAAATAGTAAAGAAAATATTGGCAATAGCTGGGGACTAGATGTAGCTCAAGTGGTTGGAGGTGAACCATGATAAATCTTTGTGTTAAGCTTTTCTTTTCCTACTTATATGATTTAAGCTTCTACATTTGTTTTTAAAACTTTAGTTGCAGTAATCATTTTTCATCTTTAAACTAATCTGGTGATAAGACCTCTAAAGCATTTGAAAGAAAAATCACTAAAGAAACATTTTCTTATAAACTCAACTTGAGTACTTTTCACACACAGATCTTATCACTTCTAAAAGATTTTTAGATCTTACTCAGTTCCTGCATTTACACATTTCAATTTTAATCTAATTCAAAGTTTGAAAGTTTCATTTTAGAATATAAGATTCACTACTATTATCTTATTTATATTAATCTTAATCATTTATCTCATACAAGTACATTTGTACTAAGTCTACTCATCATCTCTAAAAAATTGTTGTGAATCTACTCAGTACCAAGTTCTAAACTTGAGTAAGAGTTGAGCAGACTCAGTCACTTAATTTTAGGAATTACTTAGTTTGTAAAAGAAGACCACAATTCATTTCCCCCTTCTTATGCTTGGTGCCAACTTCACAAGCAATTGTTTATTTTTGCATAATCTTGTTGTGCAACCAAACAATCACTATTTGATACTAATTTAATGTTTGAATCAAATGGTATAGCAACAGGATGATAATCAATTTAATCAAACTTCTTTAATACATTTTCTGTGTAATGAGATTGTAATAGTCCTAGACCACTACCATCTCAAATTATTTTTATCCCTAGGATCATTACATCTGCTACTCCTACATCTTTCATGTCAAAATTACTAAATAAGAATCCCTTAGTGTTTTCTACTTCTACTAGACTAATACCAAAGATAAGCATGTCATGCATATACAAATTCTTGACCAGAAACAACAAACCCCTCAGGTTGCTTCATATACGCCTCATCTAACTCACTATTTAGAATGTTATTTTAACATTCATTTTATGAATAACATACTTATAGATGGAAGCAAGTGCCAAAAGCACTCCAATTGTAGCAATTCTTGCTACTAATGCATATGTATCAAAATAGTCAACTCCTTCTTTTTGTGTAAACCCCTTAACAACTAGTCTTACTTTAAATTTGACAATGGTTCCATCTACCTTCATTTTCTTTCTAAAAATCCACTTACAACCAATAGGATTAGAGCCAGGTGGGAGGTCTACTAATTTCTAAGTTTTATTCCCCATTACTGATTCCATTTCATTTTGTATAGTTTCTTTCCAGAAAGCTACATCTTAAGACTTCATTGCTTCTTCAAATATTATTGGATCACTTTTTATATTATAGCAAGTAGTGCATGACTCTTTATAGAGTCTCTTGTTCCTTCAACTAGGAACATAAAGAAATTCGTGTAAGCTACAAAGCCCTTCAAAAATTATAAGAACATGTTGAAGTTATTTAAAAATCTTCTGAGTTTTGATGATTAACAAACTTACACTTAGATTTGAATGTTACTAATGTTTCTTTGATCAATGTCACATTATAGAAACAATTTCTTTTGGAACTTGCAAAGTTCTCATGGACACTTCGTGACAATTTCTGATAGACAATGGACTTTAAGTTTCCTTGTTATTTCTTAGTTATGTTTTTAAAATAAAATTTCTTTAAGTCTTCAAAACATTACTCAAATGTGAAGAAAAAAAGTCTATATTCTTCTAGAAAAGCTTCAAGTACAAATTGTTAAATTATCGAGTTCAAGTTAAATCAGCTCAGAAGCAAAAAGCATCTTTGAAAATGATTATTCTTTGAAGAAGTCAAACTTAGAAGAGAAGCTCAATGAGGATTTTTAGAACTCAAAAGAATATTTTTGTCAAAGTTAAGAAGATACAAAGTTTAAAAAGTTCAGAAATCACAAAACTTGTTATTACCGTTGGAAAAAGACAACTTTCAAAATAAGTGACTGAGCATTAGAGGACAAGAAAATGATAATTGTCCTTTACCTTGTTATCATTAGAAAGAACAAAGCTACCTCTTGGAAAGCTATAAATAGTTGAAGACTCAAATCAAAGGAAGAAAGATGCATACTGTTATATTGACTATCTTTTGATAAAACTTCTAAACTCAATATCTCAATCAGAAATCTATTTCTGAACTGCTAATTCAGTGACTAACTTCTTTGCTTTGTATTTACATATATCCACTCTTTGAGTGTTAGTGAGATCTTAAAAATGTTTTCTCTTTAATCACTTTAATATATCCACTCTTTGAGTGTTATGAGAGAAAACACAAACCCAGTAGTCCACTTTGTAACCAGATCTGATAGTAATCAGTGTGGGAATTGATAACTCTGAAATAGAGTTATTATGTCCTAATTTTGTGCTTAAATATATGCTAAGTCCTTTATTTATTTAGAAATTTGCAAAGTTTGTGAGCTTGTTTGAGTATCTTGAATTCCATGTGCTTGAATGTTGAATAGGCTTGATTTGGAGATAAATTGGTTTAATTATGTATCATTCATGATTAGTGTTTTATTAAGGTATATTTTGATCTTGGAATGTAGATTAATGACCCATAGGAGTGCTAAGAATGAAAGGAAATCAAAGCAAACCAAGAAGATAATGAAATCAAGTTTAGAGTCTTGCCGACCATATTAGACTAAATGGATTAGATTTGAAGATGTAGACCTCCAACCGGAACAACACTAGGGTCATCAAAAAGCTAAGAGATATATCTACTACTTTCATTTTCACACTTTCCCTAATTCCACCAGGTTGATTATTTAGATTTTAAGGGAAGTTAGAGACAAATTGGTGAACCGACATCCTGACCATGCTCAGATATTTTAATTATAACTAGAACAAATGAAATTATTTTGGGATGATTTTGGTGACATTAGAAAGCTAAGAGAAAGACCTACAACTTTTATGAGGAGTCCGAAGTCTAATTCTATGGTTTGGAATGTTTAAAATGGCATGGAAAAAAGCAAGAAAAATAACATCAGAGGCTATGCCTGGGTGTGGTGCTCTCAGCTGATAGACCCGTGAGCTCCACGCCTAGGCGTGGGTTAACCGACCCAAACCTATTTTTATGTTTAACTCTGTTTTGTGTTATTTTGAAGGGGAATTCATCTTCCATCCAATTTTAGTGGGAGAGAGTGTGGTTTAGGATTCTAGAGAGAGGTTCCATTGAAGATTTGGAGATCAAGATCAAGGAGGAGATCAAATCCAAGGACCCCACCATCCTAGTTTTCCATTCTCTTCCTTTTCTTGATTTTTCTTGTTTCTTAGTAGGTTTCTATCTATATATTATTTCTCTATTTTCTATGGGTTTTTAGATTTGTATCTAGGGATTCCCCCCATGAATCTTGGATAATATATAAATTATTGGATGTTCTATGTTAATGCTATACTTTTGCTTATTCATATTTATGCTTAATGCTTGTAGTTGCTTAATCACCAATTGCATGATTTGGGTGTATTCAAATAAATTAGTCATGGGAATTTAGAAACATGGTCATGGTAAGAATGATGCTTGTTCAATTACACTTGTATGTATTGGGTGTGTTGATTAGCCAATGGGATGGACACATACTCATTGGCCTTGCAATGCATGTGTTTAATACTTGATCTTAATGAGTGAAATTATGCTAATTCACATAGACACGTAGTGGATTAGGCAATGACACATGGTTAATTGACCTATACATAGGTATTTAACTAAAATAGGGTATTGTCTAACAAAAACTAAGCTTTAACGAGAATTTTTGAAATTTATATGTATTCAAGTGAAGTAGAAGGTGAAAAAAGACCCCTAGGCTCTTTACCATAGTTTATCTCATTTGGAATTGGGTGTCATTTTTGTTTTCAAGTTTAATTGCGTTTTTCCTTAATTTCATCTCAATTGTTTGCTTAAGCTTGATTTAGTAGTTAAATAATCGTTAGTGTATAATTACTCCAGCCATTGTGGAGAAAATACTCTATTCTCATCATTATATTACTTGTGTGGCCTGTACACTTACTAATTTATCCCCCAACAAGAATCTAGCTTGAAAAGGCTAGGGTGGATCAAAGACTACTTATAATCTAGCTTGGAAAAGCTAGGTTGAAGAAAGATTACTTGTGACAATATAAAATCCTAGTTTCTGACACGGGATGATGTGTGAAATCTGCAAGTGTACGATTTCGTCGTCAAGTAATAAAAAGATCGAATCCACAGGGACTGTATCTATGAATACCAACTAATTAATTAATTCAATTAAATTAAATAAAAGGGAATATAATTGTTGATTAAGAAGAATGTAGTAACAAAGCAATTAAATAAATAAAAAATAAAGTACAGAATTTAGAACAAAAATAGTAATTTATCAAGAAAGGTATTCAGATTCAAGAAAGCTTCCAAGATTGGGGTACCATAATGATACAAGACAAATCCTAATTAACAACCCTTTTATTAAATCTGAAATTCAATTGAAGGTGAATTACCCTAAATTAGTTAATGTTCCTTCTCAAGATACAAGATCTGTGCCCAATTAAACTAATTCCTACTCTCGTGATAATTGAATTTAAATTGAACCCATTACGCTTTGTGGTAATTCATTGAATCCTCGAAATGCTAAAACTACTCTCATGATTTAGACTTTAAGTTCAATTCTTATAGTTCCAACACCTAGGTTCACCTCTCAATACGTCCCCTATGAGATGCAAATAAGTGACCAGTAAATTCATATGAATAAGAGCAATAAGGATTGAATCAAAGAACATTCAAGATTAATAAAAGGAGAAATAAAGTCAATTAATCATTATCCAAGTATCAAAGGACATTGCCCAATCTTAGAAACAAAGAAAATTACTCAGACATGGAGAAGAAAGAATCAGAAAACATGTTCATGAACATCAAACCCGTAATCCAAGAGAGAAAATGAGAGAAAGATGAAGATCAAGAGCCTCCAATGTGTCTCCTTCAAACCAAAATTAGAACTCCTCAATTGTATTCAAAACATCTATTTATAACCTAGGGTTTTTAATTGGCTAAAATGCCCCCAAAAGAAATAAAAATAAAAACTTAAAAACTATTGCGCACTGCGATCCACGGCCATGGATCATTCCACGGGCAGGCCGTGGATCACTCTGCCAAAAAGCCACTTCTGCATCATTTGAGTTCCACGGCCGTGGATGATTCCATGACCTAGTCGTGAAACTCTCTGGAATCTCTCTTTTCCTCCTTTAAGTTGCTGCTCGATCCACGGCCGTGGTTTGATCCACGCGCAGGCCGTGGATTCCTCTAAAATGGTCTTTTTGCACCTTTTTGCTATCCATTAAGCTCCAACTTCAATCATGCAAGCATTCCATTCAATCTAAGGCCAATTCAGCATTAATCCTGCACAAGAACACCAAAAATATCGTAATTATTTGAACTAAGGAAAAAACAAACCAAAAGAGAAACTAAAATGCCTAAAATGCTCAAGAATGCATGCAAAACAAGAACAAAACATGATGTTGTTTCACACACATCATGGGATTAGACGTAGGCAAGTGGTTTGACCGAACCAGTATAAATCTTTAAGTGATCTCTTCTGAACTCTATCTCTTAAAAATTTCTATTTATAGTGCTTGTCCATTCCTCAACCTTTTGATAATTGAAACTGATCTTCTAAGTTAAAATAGTTAAGTTTTAAAGTCACTATGATTTAAATTCAATTTTTGAAAAGTAACATATTTTTTGAACTCCTAAGTTTTTGACCTTTACTCTTATCCATCCATGTTGAAAAACTTGAGAAGCTTTCAAACTTGTAGAAGACTTTCAAAAATTAGAAGCACAATTCGACCCTAATTCTCATGTTGTTGCCACTTTCAATTAGATCCATAGGTTTTTTTTCTAACTTTTTTAATTCTTCTAGGCTCAGAAGATACATTATTCTCTAGGCCATGTTCATATCTATTAAAATGAACATTGTCTTTGGGTTTTAGAATTGAGTTAAACTTATCTTCTTGAAAAATTGCATCCCTTTGAGTCATTGGATTCAATTACTAGAAATTTATATGCTTTGATATTTTCAACATATCCCAAGAAGATACATTCAATTCGTCTCTAACCCAACTTCTTCCTTTTTAGTTCAGGAGCCTTTAATACATCCCTAAACTTTAAAATAGCTAAGGTTGAGATTTCTTTTCTTCAAGAGTTCATATGGAGTTATTTTGTTCCTTTTATTTGGAACTCTATTCAAAACATAACAAGCTGTCAATATAGCTTCACCCTAATAGCCTTTTGCTAGACTAGAATAGGATAACATAACATTTACCATTTCTTCTAACGCCCTATTTTTCTTTTCAGTCACATCATTCTGTTGTAGGGAATATGGTATAGTTGTTTGATGTATTATTCTAGTGGACTCAAAGAAGTTTAGATCATAGTATTCTTCTCCTTTATCAGACCTTGCACATTTAATGAAAGTCTCATGTTGAAGTTCTACTTCAGCCTTAAAGATATTAAACTTATCTAATATTTCATCTTTTGAATGCATTAAATATATATAACAGTACATAGTGCAATCATCTATAAATGTTACGAAATATTTCTTACCACCTATAGTAGGCCAATCATGCAAATCACATACATCATAATGTATTAAGACTAACACATTAGAACTTATTCCTACTCTTTCAAGAAGCCTAGTTATCTTTGTTAGCATAGAAGTTATACACGTTTCTGAGTTTCTATTTGATTTCAAATTCGCATTGGTTTTTATCATATCATATAATTTCCATAAATTAACATGTACTAAACGATGTAAAATCAGTTGTAACGTCCTAATTGAACTACAATACGCTAAATCCGAATTACCATGTTTTTACCTAGCTCAGTTTTCTTTTCCGTTGGTAATAGTTATTACTAAGGACTCCTAAGATTTAAAACTTTTATATAGTTAATCGATCATATGATTAAAACAAACCAATATTTAGGAGAAGGAAAATGACATCATTAATAAGAAACTTAAACAAGTAGCATTAGTGGTTCAACAGACACGATTAAAGGTTACAGTCTTCCCAAAATTTGACCTTACAAGGTCATCTACAGCTGTCATAAAAAGAAAACTATTGTCATAAAACAGTTCCTCCCTTCAAGTAGTACAAAGGGGAGGAATCCAAATGAGGAACTTGTGAAAATAGGGTGTCAGGAAGATGCGCATCAGATGATCACCATAGAGGCATAGCTAGCTGAAAGGTGAAATGGCTGATTATCATGACTATCCCATACTCCGGGTGGGTGGACACCTGTACTTGAATGATGACCCGTCCCTCGAAGGTAAAGAGTTGTATTTCCTAGTCATAGTGTTGTCGTCCTTCACCGAGCCAAATCACTATAGAACTTATATCTATGAGTCTGAAATACCACGACTATATTGAAAGGGGGTGAGAAACCAATTTCTTAGTAGGAAAAATAGTAAAAACAGAACTAATGGTATTTTAGGAGAATCAGTTTTTAAAGAAATAATAATAATTTTTTGTTAATGAGTAAATATTTCTGCCTTTGGAAAAAAATTCCGATTCCCAAAACATTTTCCTTTTACTTTTCAAAAACGTCTTCTTTATAAGATAAAACAAAAGTTAGTGAATAACAAGAAACCAAGAGAAATTAAATGCATATGTGTGAACATCCAAGATTATAAGTATGTCACAAGCAACTCATAGTAATGCAAACATGATAAAATCAATATATCAAATGGAAATCAAAATAATAAAGACATGCATAAACAAAAGAAATAAGTATAGAGTTTAGATGCCTTTTACTAATTACTCCATGGAGTGCTCCACTGGGAAAGCGGGTGGACGAGAGTACATATGCTTCCTCCTGCATGCTCTCCAAATCATCCTGGAGAAAAAGGGTTTTTTGGATGTAACGTCATTTCCGAAAGTGATCTTCCACGGCTAGAATGCCAATTCCAAGTCCTAGCCGAACCCGTGAAGTCACAATGACATGTTACGCCCACAGGGTTTTAGCACCTTCCCAATCTACTCCTCATCTATCCTCATGTCTGCTTATCCCAAGGAACTATTTCTTCAAAGTTTGAACTTGTTTTATCTTAGAATTAAACATTATTAAGGACTCCAACATGTCTCAAGGCCCACGGCCATCATCAGAAGATCATGTCAAATAGTTCAAAAGTCCATAAGGTTCACGGCCTCATCCATCATCATTTCCAATGGTCCTCATGTTTAATCCAAAGCACAGTGTTCAAGTTCAAGGACTCCAAATTAAGTATAGGTCAAGCATAGGTTTAAAATTCCAAAATCAAGCATAGGTGACTGAGTCCAAGGAATTCCAAACAAAACATGGGTAACTAAGTTCAAATAATTCAATAACTCCACAATCAAGCATAGGTAACTAAGTCTAAGAATTCCAAGTTCAAAGAGTACACTATCCATATCTTAGTCTTAAAGATATCTTCTTATTTCAACTTTAAAAATCGTTTAACTTGAAAGTATAGATTAATTAAATTAGTATAAAATCAAAGTAGGACAACATAGTGTTTCTTGAAAATTGTTTACCCAAACATGAGAATAAGTTTGTATCATGAGTTCTAATTTATTTTATGATAGAAACACAACACGGTTAGTGATGCAGAACATTAATAAGTTAGTAAACAAAAGAAAACAATAGCTATCTTAAAAGAAGAAGAGAAGAAATGAAGATAGAAAGAAAGTGGATGAAGTTCCAAGATGAAGAAAAGGTGTAGAGAAGATTGTCCCCATTTTTCTTACCTTGGTTTTCCTTCTAAGTCGACAGGGTGTTGATCTTCAACCTTCAATGGATCACGAACAAAGAAGAATGAGATGATGAGAGGTAGAGGGAAAGGAAAGGTAGGGGGATCTCTAGGAGTTGTGCGGTTTGGAATTGGTTCAAGCTCAAATCATATGCTGCCAAAAAGTTGCTTAAGAAGCCTCTAGCTCTTTAATATCACATCCCCTACCATGATCTTCCTTCTTCTAGGCATAACCGTGGCTGCCATCACTGCCAAGGGGCTAGGGTAGGCTTTAGGCTTGATGTGGCTTTTGAAGAAATAAGATGAGTATCCATGGATGATGACTTGAAAAGGCGGGTATGGAGACATTATAATGTCTCTCAAATCACAAAATGAAAGAAAGGATGTGAGGTGAAGTGAAAGAAGTGGCTCGACAACCCCTTTCTATGGTAGACTAGGAATGGTTTCATCTAGGCTTGGTTGTCTCTTTGCATGAATTGGAAGCATGCAGCTTCACAAGTGTCTTGGCCGTGTGGGAGGTTTCAAATTGCTCACTTTGGAGCTACACAAGGGTCTTGGGGTCGTGGCACTTTGCATGGATGGGAGTGTGCATGCTTGGACACTTATCTTGGTATTCAACAAAGCTTTGGAAAGGTGTCATTTTGCATGTGAAAGGGTGTGCATATTGCACATTTGTCTCATCATTTGAAATGCTTGGATAAGTGTTGTGTGCATGCTTTGAAAAAATGCATGTTGCTGTCCACATGTCTTTGCCATGCTTGGAGTGGATTCCATGGGTGATGGTGTGGTAATTTGCATGCATTGGAGAAGTGCATGCAGCACACTTGGCCTTGGGCATTTTGTGATGACCAAAGAGGTGTCAATTTGCATGATTTGAAACACATGCAACAACCTACTTGTCCTTAAGCATGTGAAAGTCATCTTGGAGCTGCAACAAGTGGCTTGGCCATGGCATGCTGCACGAAGAGGAGTGTGCATACTTGCACACTTGGCTTGGAGTGAACATGCAGCCCTACAAGTGCCCTTTGTCGTGGCTTCCTCTTGGAAATTTAGAGAATATATTCTCTTTTCTTGACAAGTGTGTTGCTTTGTGTGCATGAAATCCATGTGTCATGCTTACTTAGCTCACTAATTACTTTACTTTACTTGCTAATTTTCTAGTTGCTTTAATCTTCTTTACTAAGTTATGATCATTTTCTTAAATCATCCTTTACTAAAGAATTAATACTTAGTCTTATGCATGCATGTTGCCATAACTTGATCAAATCCCTTTCCAATGCTTGACAATATGTCTTGAGATTATGAAATCAAGGGCCTACATTCTAGGTCATTGTCGTAACCTTAGGGGTTATCTAGGAAACCTTAATTAAATTAAAAACTTTTCAATTCATCTCAATTTAATCTTGGCTTGCTAGCCACTAAGTCTAATCCTTTAAATAAACTATCGAAGGGGGATAAGAATCCAATTTCTCAGTATGAAAAATAGTAAAAATAGAACTAATGGTATTTCAAACCTATAGGTATGAGTTCTATAGTGATTTGGCTTGGTGAAGGACTGCAACACTATGACCAGGAAGTACAACTCTTTACCTTCGAGGGACAGGTCACCATTCAAGTACAGGTGTCCACCTACCCGGAGTATGAGACAGTCACAATAACCGGCCATTTCACCTTTCAGCTAGTTATGCCTCCATGGTGATCACCTGATGCGCATCTTCCCGACACCCTGTTTCTACTAGTTCCTCGTTTGGATTCCTCCCCTTTGTACTACTTGAAGGGAGAAATTGTTTTATGATAATAGTTTTCTTTTTTATAACGGTTGTAGATGACCTTGTAAGGTCAAATTTTTTGGAAAACTGTAACCTTTAATCACGACTGTTGAACCACTAATGCTACTTGTTTAAGTTTCTTGTTAATGATGCCATTTTCCTTCTCCTAAATATTGGTATGTTTTAATCATGATCGATTAACTGTGTAAAAGTTTTAAATCTTAATAGTCTTTAGTAATAACTGTTACCAACGGAAAAGGAAACCGAGCTAGATAAAAACATGGTAATTAGGATTTAGCATATTGTAGTTGAATTAGGACATTACAACTGATTTTGATGTAATAAATCAAAAGACTCAACAATGTAAGCAGAGACATCATTATTATTAATAACATTTAGTTTGACATGTTCTCATAAAGATATCATTTTCCTACAAACATGCCTCTTCTAGTGAGGTTAAACTTGTCTTCCTCAAATACAAACTTAAATCCATACTTATTAAGGGTACAAAAACTAAATTATTTCTAGCACCTGGTACACATTTTACATCAATTAGAGTAAACATTTTTTCAGAAGTAAATTCTATTTCTACAATCACTTTGCCTTTAACTTGGACAACTGCTGCATTGCCCATGTACAGAATAGCTCCATATTCTTCTTTGAATTTCATGAAGAGGTTCTTGTTCTTACACATATGGCATGTAGCACCAAGTCAATCCACTATGAATTAACATCTTCAATCATGTTGATCTCAGATATGACAACAAATAGGTTGTCTTCTGAACTAGAACCCTTCTCTTTGTTGTTCTTTTTTAGAAAATGACATTCATTCTTGAAATGTCCATGCTTTTTGCAATAGTAACAACTACCTTTCCTTTTCTTCTTTTTATTGTCATTGTTGTTGTTACCACTGCTACTTGCATAAGATTTTTCAGAATCTCGAGGCCTTTTCTTTGAGGATTTGTTGGAGTTTCCTTCCTCCATTACATGAACTTTTTCATGAGCAGATTATTCTTTAGGACCATCTTGTCTGCGATATGCTTCTTCTAAATGAAGGTGATTACCCAATTGCTTAAGAGAGATGTAATCCTTTCTATGTTTAAGACTTCTCTTAAAGTCTTTCCAAGAAGGAGCAAGTTTGTCTATAATTGAGGAGACAATAATGGCTTCATCCACATGCATGTTATGTTGCTTAAGATTATTCAAAATTCTTTCTATTTCATGCATTTGTTCCATGATAAGCATATCATCAGTCATTTTATAATAATTAAAAAGACTAAGAGAAGGATTAAACTTAAAGACTGTTGGAGAATCTTCTTCTAAACTTGTAAAAACTAAAAAATTATGCAGCAACTTTGACAGAGAATATGCACAAATCTTCAAGGCGAGTTTAAACATTTTCCTTTAAGTTTAATTCACCCCTGCTAGTCCCTTTACTAGATGCAAATGGATTACAGCAAAATTCCTTTAAGATATAATGAAGAACACTTGACTTGCTTCGCACAAACATAATCAAGCCAATGAAACTAATAGTGTTTTATAAGAAGATAATTCTTAAAAGAACTTCCTGTGCAATACAAGATAATCTAAGATGGAAATGATGATTTTGTTGGTAGATCATGTCCTTATATAGATGTTTAGAGATCTCTTCATAAGGGTTGTAATCCTTCATGCATAACTACCCTCCATGCCTTTTCATTAGAACAAGAACAGATGCGCCATTTCAGAGAATTCTTATTGGTGCCTTGAGCGCTTTAGCACTCCATTTCGGGTGCTCAAGCATGCAGAACCTTGAACATTCTGATGCATACGCCACCACTTAAGCGGTGGCTTTCAGGCGCTCTGGCACTGAAGGTCCAAAATGGACCTTTCCTTGTTCTCATCCTAGGCACTCAAGTTCTAGAATTTTCAAATGAATTCTAGGTTGTGAGCGCTCAAGTGCCTGAATTTGGGCGCTTAGGCACTCGTTAAGTAGAGAGCAAACCTTGTGTTTTCTACTATTTTAGAAATCCTCTAACACCTTATACTAACACAGACACCTTATAATATTTTTATATTATTAAAAAAAGGTAACAAGCTCGTTATTCCATATAGGCAAGTAAAATTTTCAATTTTCTTTTAGATTAGACTGAGAAACAATGCATTGCCTTGTGTTAATAGAGGTTCATTTTCTTTTAGGAGGAATCTATAAGATTTTTCTCTTTGTTCCACTATTATATTAAAGTGTGAGCTATTACATCTTATCATAACTGGAAAGGTCTTACAAATGAAATTAGATTTCAGCATGAAGTATACTAAACCATTTATGCTTTACGAAATTGCCTTATACCTCTTGTACTTGGATTGGGAAAAGAAAGAGATAAAATCCTATATCACAACGAAAAGATAAGACTCTATCTTCTTTTATTGACCTATAATAACACTTAAATTAAGGCAAGAATTCAAAATTAGTATTTATAAGGAACAAGATCTAATTTTGAATATACATATAGTATCATTTCTTAGAAAATTCATGCATATGAGCAACTTACTTACATAACACCTTAATATAAGATCTCATACAACTTGTTTACTTATTCTTTAGACTAAATTCAGTCTTTAAACTCAACACACAATTTAGTGAGATAGAAACTATAAATACAGTCCAACTTAGTTACAAATGTTGTCCCAAAGCTTAAAATACATACATTAAAAGTTAATCACAAAAAATACATGTAATGACTCCTCTTAATGCCTTTCACACACTCTTTACATCAGCATTGACATCATAACCATGAAACAAAACTTGATCGGATAGATTACATTATGATACATGAATCAAAACCAACTTGTTTCAAGCTAAAACGATAGTTACAATTTAGACTTTACAATGACCCATAAGCCATAATTTTCCAAAACAGAACAGAACATCAATCAATTAAGATGAGTAGAATTATGCTCCTTTCTTTGCTGGCCGAAATCCTTAATCTAGAAATGGAGATTTCATATGCACAAACATAGTGAGATTCACATCTCAATAGGTATCAAAACCATTTTGTTTTCAATGATTCACAAACTCAACCATTTCCAGCATGCATTTCACATACAAGATTGAAGCTCACAAAATGCCATGTTTATGATCTGTCTTGCAAGGTATGCAAGGTCCTAGCATTCAAAGTGCAATTTCTGACTAGACTTCTTGTAGGTGGTACCTTTTAAGGTCCATCCCCTTTTCCTTATATGTAAACATGCCTTTGACCATTTCTTTTGCAAGATAACAATGCATTGAAGGAATTAATGCAGTTCAAGAAGGAACTCACTAGAAAAACATAATTGAACTTCAATTCAAGACATAGCTAGTGCTACCTACTTGAACGAGCCAAAGGTGGCCAAGAATGAAGGTTGTTGCACCTCCAAACAGCCACACAAATCAGCTTTCCTCCTTGGCTTTGATCCCCCAATCAAGCTCCTATCTAACCCTACAGCAGCCCTTCTAGCCTTCCCAACGTGACAACACCCCTTGCCTTCCAAATAAGCCCACCCGATAGTTCAAATCACTAGCAAAACTTCTTCGTTCTATCTCTAAGCCATATGATCACGGTTTCATGAGCATGCAAGCTGTCTAAGTTTCTTACTCTAAGGAAATTTTCTCCTCTGTTTTCTCTCACTAAATGCAGAATTGTTGGTGTGAGACGGTGTGTTGGGAGGTAGATTCATATGTGTAGTCTTCTCCAAAGTATAAGAGGTTTATCTTCCAGGGATTAAGTGGCCCCTTAAGGCCTTGACACATGCAGCAACGCATGTTCCCCTACCCCTCTAGGTGTCAATTGTTGGTTAAGTAGGTCATTAGATGGCATTTACTCCTCAATTATCCTTTAACCTACTTAGGAATCTAGATTCTCCATTATGGGTGAATGCTTAGCCATCATTCCACCTTCTCATACTTTCCCCTTTCCTATCATTGATTAATTTTGTTTATTGTGCTGTAATTCCATTAAGTCATTGTTCAAATGATTATTCTAGTCATATTTTTATGTCTCATGTTTCATATTATAAAATTTTACCTTCTTATTACCCATAGAAATCATAAGATTTATAAGGCTACACTATGCAAGCATATCAATTGATATAATTACCAAGATATACTAATACCACAAAAATAATTTAACTAGTGCGTTTAAACCATAATTCATTAAACTTCTTCTCGTTAATGCCACATAAATAATTTAACTAGTGCGTTTAAACCATAATTCATTAAACTTCTTGTCGTTAATTCAATTTATGTGAGCTTACTTTATAATACCACATTATGACTTCTTTCAGGGAATGTTATTATTCTTTTTTACTTTTAGGAATTTTGTCCCCAAACCCCTTTTAGTAGATTTTTACTGCATCATTACACTTACACTCATCCTAAAGAAAACTAATCTAAATCATCACACTTGTCTATGTATTTATAATATCCTTCATAGGATCTTTATTAATAGTAAGATTACTAATTTGATCATATAGTCCCGCTTTAAATTATTTTAAGATTAAAGAAATTAAAGAAATTAAATCAAGTGAATTTATAGTATTAGAGACTCTAATTTTGTGATACCGTATTATTATGGAGTACGATTATTTAGGATGTTACACTCTACTTAGTTGATTATAAGCGAAAAATCACTTTACATTTATTTAGTATTATAGAATATGTTAGTGAAAAACAAAATGAACTTATTTTCATTCTACGCTACAATTTAGATAAAAATCATTTTCTTGTGTCATTTATTTTTCACCTTCTTACTTTCCATCTATTTTACCAAAATTTGAACCTTAGGATACAATACTGTTGGAGTACGCAAGAAGCTCTCCTATCTTGGGCGCCTTTCCTAAAAACGTGTCTGGTTTTAAGAATCTCTTCCAGCAGTGGAGAACTAATAACGTAAAAAGGTCTTTATATCCATGAATATGCATTTATAGACCGTGAATCTAATAGAGCTAGAATTCTATTCAATGAATGGAACAAAAACCAGCAAATACAAGAACAGGACAGCATAGGGGGAAAAAGAAGAAGCAATAAGAGAGACTTGACACTATACTTGAAATTTTTGTTACAAAGAATGATAAACCCCAAAAAATGACTACATAGACAATTGTGATTATTGAGCAAACATCCTAAGATGTAACAGAATATATGGTACAGCTGATCAACGTAAGATATAGACAGACAACAGAAACGTACAGGTTGTGATCATAAAGAAGTGCTTGGTAAGGAACCCATTAAAATAATATTTTCGTCTTTATGCTCCCTAGTCTTCTCAGGCTTTTCCTTCGTAAATAATCCAGAGATGAATCTGGATGACAACCCAGAACTCAGTCCCCTGCCTAACAAGTCCAAAGTTCCTCTTGTTTCACCACCTCCGCTCTGGCTTGCTCTGTTGGTTAAGCTCCTTCTCTCATTCAATCTGAGGTTTGCCCCACAAGGACAGTTTTCAAGCTTTCTGAAGCAACGCTTATGGAAAACCGACTGACAAGCTTTGCACCTTTCAATATCGTCTTCCTGTTGATAATTTAGCTTAAGATAGACTGCTACTTTTCAGTAGATCAAAAGAATTCCAGACTATAACAAAACGAAGAGGACTAAAAGTAAAGGAGGCAGAGGCATTGGAGGATAGCATAAATGGGATTGACTCCTGAACTCTAAGCAAAATAAGGGAATCATATTAACTCTAATAAAAAGAAGATAGTGGCTCCCTAGACCCATTAAGAATCCCGGCTCAACGGACTACAGGAAATTCAACTGAAAGTAAATGTGAACTAGGTAGTTCCAACCTATTGGCTATTACACAGAAATTTACAAATCAAACCTCCTGAAAAAATATGGATAGTGAAGAAATAAAATGTGATTTTATGCAAAAATAGTCATATTTTTCCTTCATGATAAATTATTTTATCAAGAATTCCATTTTAGTAATTTTTTGCTAGTTTTTATGAGATCCAAGCACAGGTCAAGCAAGGGCCTTAAGAAGCATAGCTCTTAAAACTAATATTCCCAGCAAGTGTAACTAACTACCATCCCAACGTTCCCTTTGCTTGCTTTACCTGATGTAAATGCAGAAATTCTGGCATATGCCTCACGGACAAGAACCCAAAATATCCAGTTGGTGGAATCCAGTTCCTTATTTTATGGTAGATGGATGGATAGATAGATTTAAAAGAGATGTAGTGCAACTCACACCTATTTCATCCATTAAGTCATACCCCTACACAGGGTTCATTAGATTTGTTGAGTGTGTCAAATCGAAACCCTGTGTGGGGTCATCCAGCAACCGAGAATGGGTGTTTTTCCTTTTTTTTCTTTTTGCCCCAGTTTTTTTATGCTACAGTTGGTTGTGTCAGTAGCCAGTGGCAGATCTTTCTCTAAATTTTTAGGGTGACCAAACAATGTACATTCTCATATTTGTTTGTGCCTCCGAGCCATGCTCTAAAAACCCAACATCAAATAGACTAAGTGTCACTCTTATAAACATTAGAAGTTGCCTATCTTCGTTTTCAATTATTGTACTTTGAACATCAAAATTAAGTTTTTTATGGGATAAATATGTTGAATTTATATTATTCTTCTCCTTTTCACTAGCTTCCATATTAAAAAAAAATTCCAATAATCTAAAATTTATTTGTATGATATATAATCAATCATTAGAAAAAAAAAACTTAATATATCTAGCTGGTAGCCGCATCAATATAATAAGAAATTTTGAGCTCAAAAAACAATATATCAAATGACAAATATTCACCCACTACTTGTTTAACAAAAAAGGAACAATTGGATATCAATGAATGTGTCAATAAAAGTATCCTATATGAAAATTTTACTAATTTATTACTATTATACTACTTTACCAACAAAGAACAATTGCATATTTCTATAAAACTCTAGATAGAAATCATAAATATAAATTATACCAAACTATGAAAATGGATGCGAAATCACGATTTTATATACATATTATATATATAAACAAAACAACAAAGCCTGGGTCGGCTACTTGGATCAAACGATGTCATTGTATTTTGTCATAAACCATGTCTTCAGAAAGGCTATTTTAATCCAAGTCCTTTTTAATAGTTTCACCAGTAGTTTTTCTTTGATTCTAACTATTAAGCTATCTTTCATATGATCTACTCTTCTTACTAAGACTTCTAATTGTTTTTTCCTCACATAGCCAAACTACTTAAAGTGAGATTCTACCATCTTTTCCTTAATAAGTGCTACCCCTACCTTCTCTCTAATGCATTCATTCCTAATCCTATCTTGTCTTGTATGTCCACTCATTCAACTCAACATTCTCATCTCTACAATACTGAGCTTATGCTCTTGTTGACTTTTTACCACCCAACATTCATTACCATAAAGTACTACGAGTCTTATAGTTGTGTGGTAAAAAATTTTTTTAAGTCTGAGAGGCACTTTTCTATTAGAAATAACATCCGAAGCACTTCATCCACCCAACTTGAATCCTATGATTTACGATCCCTTTATTTTTCCGTCATTTTGTATGATAGATCCAATACACCTAAACCATGTGGCTTGTAGAATGGTATGATCAATCTCCAAATTTCACCTCTAAGCTAGTGTTGGCGCACTTCTTACTGAACTAAAATTCCATAAGCTCCATTTTACTTGTAATTAAACAGAAGCCATGTGCTTCCAATGCTTGTCTCTACAGCTCTAGCTGCCCATTTATTCCCTCTCTTTACTCTCCTACTAAGACTAAATCATCTACAAAAAGCATACATTGTGGCACCGACTCTTTGATATACTTAGTAAACACATCCAAGATAAAAAAAAAAAAAGATAAGGACTCAAAGTTGACCCTTAGTGTAATTTTATAATTATAGGAAAATTTTCTGTGACCTCATGTGTTCTTACACTAGTTTTAATCACATCATACATATCTTTGATTGCTCGAAAATAGGCGATACGAACTCCTTTCTTCTCCAAAGATTTCCACAAGACTTCTCTTGGCACTATGTAGGCCTTTTCCAAATAAACGAAAACCATGTTAAAAAATGGATTAATCTTAGAAAAGGATTTCCAGACAGATGTAAAAGTGTATGTTCATATAAAGGTAGCAGAAAAAAGGCATAGAAGTTAAAACTGGAAAGTTAAACGCAGGTCAGGATTCTCTAGTGTCTAATGCAACAATAACCAGAAAGTTGAAACTTATGTAAAACAATTTAGAGTAGCCCATTAGAATTCAATTTAAATCCTCCAAAATACACCTAAATTGTACCATGCACTGAATAAATTCTGCCAGTAAGTTGCTTTGTACTTTATAAAAATCTAAATCATCATTTTTTTTTTCATCAATAGTTTACCCACCCTGCACTTTGACTTTATTTTCTACGGTGCACCTTGGAAGCCTGATTAAAATTCTAAGAAGAAATCATTACCTTTAACCTTTCTCCTTGATAAATTTATTTTTTACCTTAACTAATTCTGTATTATAGAATCTTAGCAACTGACAGATACACACCTGAAATGGGAAAATGAGAGAAGATGGGTCACTGCAATCTTGTCGGGCACTGCAGGGGACTCCCACATCACAGCATATGAGGCATTGATCAGTAATGTGTTCCAGGATTTTCCTTGACACAGTTTCCACCATCACAGGAAGTGCTGCATAATAGTTGCTAAACATCAGGAACATTTTGATATAGGAAATGCAGCATAACAACTTCAAAATTAATGATTAGCTCCAAAATGCATAATAAATAGGACAGTTCTATTTTCTCATGAAATAAAAAGAAAGAAATGAAATTGCAATGAAACATACAAGGCAATATGCATAAAGTTACTATATAGGCTATCTAATTATAAATCACGATGCCCACTTTCAAACAAATAAGTTGACTCCAGAGTATGAATTCACTGAATTGGACCTCAGTTTTGACGCAGACTAACAGCTGGAAATCCCATATTTTGGTTTGCAGGTCTATCTAGGGGTATTAACAATTAGTCAAAAGCCAATAGTAGCTGCACCCTTAAAGATCTTATGAAATTGTTATTTCAGTGCCGATTACTGTTACCTCACATGGTTGAGATGCCATATGCCCCTCCAACCTACCTGTTCAAACAGCTATTTCAAGAACTGGTAATGACTAGGTACCATACGGCAGACAGAGAAAGATTCATTAGACCATGTCAAAAGAATGATAATGTGCAACCACAATTATTCCCCATAATGATATGAATTTATATTCAGCCACACCATGAAATCGACGTGTATTCAAAGTACGTATTGATTAATAAAGCCATCCCATGACAATCAAAGCAGCAAAATTGAGGAAATTCACTAATAGAATCTGACTGGTCAGAATGTAAATTTCCATGTTAGGAGCAAGGGATTCATCTGTGTCCGTGCATGCATCAAAGCATGTGTTATTGAGTAACAGCACTTTAGATATCATTGCATCAAATTCAAACCCAAATTTATTTATCAGAAGAAGTGAAACACATGTAACTGGAAATGAAATGAAAATGAACTTCCATTTAAAGCACAAATAAGCAATAAGCTGGAAATAGAAGCTAACCAGCAAAGACTCCTTTGGAAAGATCAATCAAATCTCTAAGAGCAAAAAAGTCATTGCTTTCAAGAAGATATCTCCGATTTCCAAGTCCTCTGTTGATAGACCTCCGGAATGGGCAGCGAACATATGAAAGCACAGTTCCTATCTTTTTCCTGACACTCATAACATGAAGTAAGGCTGGGACCTTTGACAAAAGGAAGGGATTAACTGCAGTGACACAAAGCATGGGCTGCAGGAGAAATTTCATTAATAACAATGTGAAGTGAATGGTAAGAATAACTTCAAAATATACAAATGTAAAATGGGTGGGAAGAAAACGAAAAAGCATGCATCTATGTATTGATTGATCCACAACTAAGTATAACAAGCAAGCACTTATATTCTACTTTGAACACTTCCTAGGGATCCCTTAGAATGAAATTGGATTGAAACTTACAAGTCAACGGCAGCTAAACACTGAAGAGTGAAGAGAGAAGATAACAAGGACAATTAATCTACAACACTAACCAAAAAAAGCCATGAAATTTAATATGAACATGTAATAAGCCAATAAAATCTTAACATGCATCAATATGCACTAGTGGGGTTATTTTGCATCATTTCACAATCTGTGTGTCCAATGCTCATTATAATTGCAAATAAACAGCGTTCTGTCAAACTAGCAATTACTATATTAAGTGTTAATCCATCCTACAGGAATTAAGATAGCAAACTCTTGCTTTTTGCACCCAGAAAAGAGGAGAGGGTAACAGCAGCTCTTTCTAGTTAACTTATACATAGGAACTTTGGACATCAACATACATATGAAAGATGACAAGGATAAAACAATATTATAAAAGGAAAATGCTAGTTTCAAAATTACCTGTTCATGAATAGAATCCAGATAGGACTTTGCCAGCTGAGAAACAGGATAATGAGTGAAATCCCAATGATGCAAAACCCTTGCTGGCAAGACTGCAGTCTCATTTGTATGGCAAGAAGAGCAGAATAATTGACCAGTGTATTCACAAAGTCGAGGCTTCCCCCATCCAAATGTCTGTACAAAATCCCAAATCAAAGTCTTTTCATCATCAAAATGCTTATGGCATCCAGCACAAGTGTAATGTTGTGCTTCTAACAACTGTTTCACAGATTTGTTTGGTGGAATTTCAACTATAAGTGATATGGTCTTCCCTAAAGTGGAAAAGTTTCTTATGTTTGCCCCTCTAGTGAAAGAAGATTGCGACACTGGTGTATTTGACACAGGTGAAATAGGTTGTGAATCATGAGGGGACAAAAACCAAATCAATGCTCTTGGAGGACTTGAAAAGAACCTGGTATGGAGAATAGACTGTAAACACTCTTGAATGAGAACACTTCTCTTCACAATAATATCAGGAGATGCGCTTCTAAATATCTTGGATTCCTTATCAACAGAAGACCAAGGTAAAGGTAAAATCCAGCCTTGCTCAGTGAATAAGGTTTTCATGCAACGATAGAGAGCGAGGAAATCACGATATCGCCTTTCAACCTCCCACTGATCCTTGCCACTCCACACTTTTATTTTATACACAGTGTATTCCTTCACCCCAACCAATCTTTCACTGAAAGAGACATCCCCTTTCTTCTGCCTTGCACCTACCACTTCAGTCCTATCTATTCTTGTTGGGCGCTGAACTAGCAGGTAAGCATCATCTATATTAGAAGTAGATGCAGTCAACCCACCATCTCTTAAAGGCATAGAAAGTTGTGATACAAGCAATCTGTTACCCATCGTAAGCCTAGCCCCAGGAGAATCCATAGAGTCCAGTAAAATATCTTCCATTTCCTGAACAACCTCGTCATAGAATTCATTTAGCTCAGAGTCCTCTATCTGCAATATTTAGATAAACATTGATTAAACCCAATAGAGAAACCATTTAGGTAGAATGACTATTGCCACAATGTGCAAATGCACAATACAAGTAAATGTGCAACCAAAATGGGGAGCTTCAAACTGTATGTCTATGACAGCATTTCTCAGCGTATTTTTTATTGGATGAGGAAGTGGGGAATAAAAAGTTAGAAACAACCTTTCTCAACAGTAAAAAGTAAGAATTGAGGTCCAGAAGAGGAATAAGAGGGCTAATTGAGTCATTCATCCAAATCCTTTGAAATTCAAAAAACATTTAATCATTTAGATTCCAAGCTCTAGTTTCAATTGAATTCATCGTATCAAATTAGCTAAAGAATAAATAATTTCAATTGTTAGCCAAAATAGTCTTCCTGAAAATTATGCATGTATTGTTAATATCGAGTTAGAAATTCCATACAAAAATCCAATGGGCTTACATATTAATTAAAATATTGTACAAATTGAAGTAGCAAATTTAATAATTGAAGAGGATTGAAAATGATAACTTGAAAGACAGCGGGACTAATTGAATAATTGCTCACCTTAGATATCACAGGACTTTTTTCTAAGAGATTTGTTGGATTGGAAGAGCTCTCTAATGTTTTCCTCATCCCACAATTTGAAGGCGGAACAATTTGTTCAAGGTTCTCAGATGATTTTGCATTTATATTCCCTTGATGGTTGGATGGATTGGAAGAATTTTGATCAGCTCTGCTATCAGAAAAGTGATCAAACTTGAACTTAGAATTATCCAACTCTTGGTTTTTTTCTTGTTGGGTATCACTAGTGGCAATAGCTTCTTCAATGTTGATATATTGATTCCCCTTTTCCATGCTTCTACCATCAGTAACATTCAAACCCATATAATGAGGAGCTTCTTCTTCCAGCGGATCCAAATCTACTTCATAGGCGTTGGAGATAGAAGAAGTGTTAGGACAATTAACCAATTTTTCAGCACCTTGGACCAGTGGTTTGACATTGTCTGGAAAATCAGTTGAGTCACGGGTAGAACTTTCAGGTACTTTAGTCAACTTATCAACACTTTGAACTTCACAACAGGCTTCAGGCATGTCCCTGACCTGTTTTACAGCTTCTGGCTCACCAATATATTTTATTTCTTCAACTTTTTCATTTATTGTGACCATGTCCTCTTTATCTTTTCGTTCCTCTTCTTGACCAGCACTTACAAAACCCATTGAGCTCATAGAACCAAAATTTATTGGATCCTCTTCAACTTCATAATTCTTTTCTCGCTGATTGTGAAACAGATCAGACATAACAGAAACTCGACCGCATCTCTCATTTTCTAGCAAAAAATCATCCAAGTCATCCGAACCAAAGGCCACAGAAGAGTTTATAAGCAAGGGATTCTCATTTCTTGCTTCCAGTTCCTTACGATAATGAATACTCCTGGACAAATAAGACTCATTTTTATTGTCATCATCATTGCCATAGTTATACACCGAATCCTCACCCTCCGAATGCTCATGCTCATGCTCATAATCAGACAAGTCTCCATCCTCTTCCCTCTCCATCTCTTGTTCCCCAACATCCAATTTCGATCGCGCATCAAAACCATCAAGTTGATCACAAGATAAACTATCTCCTCCAACCGTCACCATGGACAGAGTGCAATTATTCCCATCCACATTCCCTAACACACACCTCTCGCTATTTCCTACATTACCATTACCATTCCCATCACTAGAAACACTTCCAATTCCAACACGACCATCAACTCCTTTTAATTCATTACGTCCTCCACACTCTTCAGATGACTCAACCATACGATTAAACTCTATTAACCCCGACGAATCAAGCATAGTAATAGCGAGTTCATCACTGCCATCGCCATACAATTCCAATCCACTTGAACCGTATCTCAAATTCCTTTGTGTTCCGAGCTTCAGATCGTTGTGATTCATCTCGGCCCTTCCTCCTCCTAAACTAAAATTCTCCAAGCCGTTATTATCGTCCCCGATTCCAAAACCCCTGGCGGAACCGAATTCCAATTCTGAGAAATCGTTATAAAGGGTGATGGTGCTGCACATGCTAGGGGTGCCCATGACGGAGTTGGCGCTGCAATAGCGGTCGAACTCGGAGTCGCCGCAGGAGGAGTAGCGCGAGGAGGGAGAGACGACGTCGTCACCGTCCGATTGGTGGGTCCGCAAGGGAGGGAACGAATCGAACGGGTCAGAAGGAGAAGGGACTTCGCTTGTAGTGGCATCGCGAGTTCTCTCTCGTCCATTGATCATTTGAAACCGTAGAAATATGAAACAAAATGAAAAACGAAAGGTTGAAAGAGAAATTGATCGGGGAAACCGAACCTGTGATTGGATGTCGTGTGAGGTTCTCGAAGGAACCGCACTGTAGGATTCGATCAAGGTCTCAGGGGAAATAGAGCACACTGAGAGACACCCTTACCCGGCACACTCTTTGTTTTTTTTTCTTCTATTTTTTTTTTTTTTTTGTTTGAAGAAAACAGGAATAGTGAGAAGAGAGAAAAGTAGTTTCAAAACTACCAGTATAAAAGACCATACATGTATGATCTAACTTGTTTTATTACCTACCAATCAACTCTGCTGTACATGTCTGAAAATTCAGCAAGCTGATTGAAATGATAATTTTTTTTGTTTACTTTTGGGGTTTTGACCAACCCAATTTCCTCTTATTTTGTTCATTTCTTTTGAGACTTTTTTTTTTAAAATTTCATTTTAGTCATTTGAAGATATATTGTACTCATGAAAAAATGTAATTCATGCTTTATTATTTTTAAAATAACAGATAAAATAAAATAATTTTTTTGAAGTTATAGATATATAAAACGGAGAAAGTAAATTGTTTTTTTTAGTAAATGTATAGTAGTACAGAATTAAAAAATTTATTAGCAGTAGAAATTCAATTTTTTATTTTAACTGAAATTTAGTTTTTGGATTTTGGTTGAATCTTCTCTCTTTCGATTTCAGGCTCCTTTTATAGTTCTGGACAAACTTGCCTCAAGTTTGAGGCTTTTTTATCAAACTGTAATTATTGGTAAAATTATTTATTAAAATATTATTTTTTAAAATATTTATTATTATTATTTTTTAAATTATTTATCAAAATATCACTCTTTTAAAATTATATATCAAACGTCACCTTTTATCTTACATGACATTTTTTAATAATTTCTGATCAGTTAAGATGTGCTAAGTAGGATGATGCATCCACGTAAGTTGCGCCAACTGTACTTACGTGAATGCTTCATCCTACTTGGCGCATCTTAACTGGAATTTACACTAGAAACGCCAACAAAGATAGCGTAACCAGTGCACCTACGCCACCTTTGTTGGCGCAACCAGGTTATATATAGCTTCCCCCTTCCCCCATCTGTGACATTGCTTCTATTTTCCTAATTCTTACTATCTCTCTACAAATTTCTTCTCTCTAAAAGTTCTGAACTCTCTAAACGGAGTGATGACTTATTGAAGCATTGGAGAGTTAACCTAGCAAAGGCCAGTTCACACCGAGTTCGTCAGTACAATAGAGAGAACACAAAGTTCATGGTTGAGGAGGCATGTAACCCTGTAACACAACAGGGTGGACTTTCATATACTTTAAACCTGGAAGAAGGCCGGTGTGACTGTGGGGTGTTTCAAGCATTGCATTATCCATGCTCCCATGCGATTGCTGCGTGTGCTTCTGTGGCAATTGGCCTATTCCGATTTGTGCATATAGTTTACAGGATGCATAGCATTTACAGAGCTTACGAGTTTGATTTCGAACCGATTTCGGGCTAAACCATGGTGGCCTACAGGTCCTGACATAACTTTGGTGCCAGATCATGCATTGCTTAGATCTAAAGGTTGACCAAAATCAACCCGACTCAAGAATGAGATGGATTGGCGCGAAGCAGGGCCAGGACAGACATATACAAGATGCCATCAACCTAGACATAATTCTCGCACATGTCGTGCCAGTGAATCGAGTTCCTTAAGGGATGATGGAGTGAGGCCATCTAGTAATAGTTAGGACATATTTTCATTATTTAGAATCTTGTATTAGCAATACTATGTATTTTGGAGTTGTATTGTTTTGTATCACTAACTATTATGTTGTATTTGAACTTTGTTGACATACTTTGTTATTATTTATAACTTACACATATAGTACTTTTATTTACCAAATAGGTGGCGCAAGTATAAAGTCTTGAGTGATACTGTGATTGGCGTCCTTGCATATTATCGCCAGTTCTTCAATCAGCTGAAGAACGATGAGGTATGTCTTGTTTTATATTCGTTTGAATTATTTACTTATGTATATGTCGTCTTAATGTTGTGTGCACCTTATTTTTTCAGATTATCTGGCAACTATACACGGATGAGAAGGTGATAACACTGCCACCTTTTTGTGTGGCTGGTAGGGACATAGCACTGGAAGTGGTCTCTCTCATATGTTTCCACATTGTTGAGTGGCACCAGTCAGATCGCGTGATACGCCAGTTTGGTCTTGACCAGCCCATACCACGGCGACCGTTCCAGATTGACAGTTTGCACTTAGTTACACTGGCAGGTAGGCATGATGAGGATTGGCCAGCTACACATGTTGTTTACATAGCCATCTGGGATAGTCGAAGGGAGAAGCTTGTTAGGGGAATCTCATTGCTCGCACCCCTCGATTCGCATTCTGAGTACATGCGTTGGTATAAAATAATTACCAAACGCTGGATTGCTCCCACTAGTGCATCTATTGGGAATGCGGTAAGTTCTTTACTAATTTGTTAGTGTCTATATGTATGTTGTATTCAGTATAATGACATAAATTATATTTGTTTCTTAGGCGGACATTGCAAAGTATTTGTTTAGTTCAACTACTGACACTGCCGCTCGAGAAGCTGCTACACAGATCCTACACTCATTGCGGGAACATGACCGTATTACGATAGAACATCTGCGTTCAGCTCCAGTAGCAGATGACATTTCAGGGCCACCCGAGGAGTCTATTCAATAGGGAACGCGGCGTAAACGGAGGATAGGGTTAGCGAGTACTTGGACACGACTTCGACATCCCGAGGACTCCGGCTCTACCAGCCAGCACACGACTCAGCCTCCTACCACTGCTACATACCCCCCCCACTCAGCTACCACCTACATATCACTCACCATACCCACCATACCCTTAGCCACCATCTCCTTACCCGCCACCGGGTTACCCCTCGTATCCTTACCCACCGCATGGTTACCCACCATATTCTTACCCGCTACCAGGTTACCCACCATACCCATTTATATATAATAGCATGGTGTAGCTAATAAGATGTGAATCACTTGATTAGTTTGAAAGTGCTAACATGACGTTTCTCATTTAATTATATTTGGTTCTATTATAAGAATCAAACAGTTTAAAAAGTGCAATCTAGCCAATCCGGATCGGTATTGTCACATGCGTTAATTTAGGATCCATCACAAGGGGTTAGAGGGTTAAATATGGATTCATTATTTTGTCTTTTTCTACTTCTTGAGTGATTGCCTTAATTGCTCTGTAATTAAAAGACGAGAAAAAAAAAGGTTTTTCGCTTGTGGACTGTGTCTACTAATTTAGAGTGATTAGTATAACTTGATTACAATTGTTGTTAAGAAGCCATAACATTTCATAAAAGAAATTTAGTGATAATGTGAAAAGAGATTGGTTCAATTAAGATTGATCGAAGCAGTTTATGTCTGATAATCATATGCAACTCGTGTTCAATTCTCGTCATAAAAAACAAAACCTAAATGGAAGGAATGTGGAGGGGGGAAACTTGGTTGCTCCAACAAGGGTGGTGCAGGTGCACTGGTTACGCCACCCCTGTTGGTGTTTCCAGTGTAAATTCCAGCTAGGATGCGCCAAGTGGCGCAACCTACCTGGATGCGCCATCCTACTTAGCGCATCAATGTCACGTAGGATAAAAGGGTAGCAGTTTGGTATATAGTTTCAAAAGATTGACATTTTAGTAAATAGTTTAAGAAAATGACAATTTGATAAATAGTTTAAAAAAATAACATTTCGATAAATAATTTTACCAATAGTAACAATTTGGTAAAAAAGCCCAAGTTTGATTTAGCCATGGCCTGCTCTTAACAAGAACAAAGTACATGGGTTTCTTTAATAGTTTATGTTCTGAAGTGGATTCAGAAGGTACCTGAATTAGGCACGTGCACGATGGTTTCCTCCTTAAGCAGCAGCTGAGTGTATTGCACAGGGGAGTGGATACCTGCAAAGGGACTCCAACGCTCAAGTCAGACAGTGCACAAGTAGGCTTACGAGATTGGATTGAGAGTTACCTCACTAAGATGACTTAGCCTTGTATTTATAGAGCGTATACAGAATCCTAGTGGGATTTTTACTGAATGCAGGTAATTTTGGATTAGTATCCTGATGAAGATTATCTTTCCATTATTATAGGATATATCCCTATAAATCTGGGATTAAGATATAGAAAGTATTTAGCCAACAAGGATAACTATAAGTCCTATAATATCGTAAGTTGATGATTGGCAGTTACGGATATTTAGGAATTTATCCTCTGCATGAATCTATCAATTATGACATCATGACCCAACACCGCTTGGGGTGCCGTCTTTCGAGGTCTGAATTATGTGGTGAAGCCCCCTTTATGCCAGCTTAGGAGGAGTCCTGTAGTGTGCATGTCGGGTTGATCCCATGGAGCGGGATCCTGGATCACGGTCCAGAATAGTTGCCCCCAGCTTGGCTCTTGGATGAGACAGACCAGAGTCAAGTTTTGAACGGATCAACCATCACATGGCTGCCATGATAGTTCGGTGAACAGGTGTTACATCACGGGCTACTGCCGGCATCCACAACCTATTCTGATATGGTTAAAGATCATTGCCCCCAAGTAAGAGTACTAGGGATTCTTCGAGATATCTTCAACACAGACTCTGAGCATGATCTCTAAATTGGCTGGTGGTAACAGTCTGAGATTCTCTGGAAACTGACACTTGGACTTTATTAGGAATTAGTGATCCTTTAAAAAGAACGTTAGTTTCATACGGATTTTCTCAATTGCTCCCTATCTTTGTGACCAATCAGAGATTTGAAGTATTTATTTTAGCTGACTTCACGAGGTCAGGTCACCTTTTAAGGGACCAATCAAAGTCCCTCATGTGTCCTATAAGTAGAGAATGCTCCTTCGTGAGCTAGCATTCCCTTCTTTCACCTTTTTTTCACATTCTCATGTAAAAATGGTTTCTTCCCAGAGAATGAGAGTAGCTCTTTCCACGTTTATGAAAAGAATTTCATCGTCTGCAGAGATTATACTCTTATTTTTTCCAAAGTTCTTGAAAATGTTTGATTTTCCTCGAACGCTCTTTCCTTTTTATGGGAGCCTTTCTTTCTTTGCATAAAATTGGGTTGCTATGCATTTAGGAAGGCGGGAGCCTTTCTTTCTCGGTGTATATGGGAGTGTCTAACCCCACTCACTAGCATAGAGTGGTGCACCCATGGTCTAATGCATAGCGAGCCTGTAGAATGCTCTGACCAACCCCTTTTCCCTTCTCCAGGGGATTCCTAGTGTGTGACCGGGTTGATATGGTGAAGAATCGTCCTTCTCAGAAGGAAAAAGCCTCTGGGAGTGACCTGGGGCAGTCTGCTTTCTTTGACTTGCTTTCAAGGAAGCACCAGGTATCCTTCTCTACCGTTATGTGCCAAGAGGGTAGGGGGATCAGTTGGCAGAGTAATTCTATTTTGGGAGTGGCTTCACTCTGTTCTGGGGTGGAATGATTATTGGAGCGGCTCCGTGACTTGAGGCAACTTGGAATAGTTGAGGCCGGTGGGATGTTCTCCTGTATGAAAGGTCGTGCCCCGTCCAACAAAGAAGATGATGTCTCGGTCTTTATTTTCACCGTGGAGGAGGCAATGCTGAAGACTTTGGCATCGGTTCCAGGGTCGCGATTCCGGTTTGCAAATGTTCTTTAAAGCCAATCCTCCTTTTCAAGAGACCGGGGTCTAGAGACCATGTGGTGCGATTTTACCGAAAGGACGTGCCTAGAGCTCCGCGCGCCATGGTGGGCACCTTTTGAACTTGCTAGGGAGAGGACAGAAATATCACTTAACTGTTCAGCCCTTTATAAATAAGAATCAAGGGTTTGTCTTCTTCACCTTACTGTTTTTTACTAACTTTACTGAGAACACCGTGCGGCAGAAGCTTTGGCTCTTTTGGGTGCTTTCTAGCCCTTCCTAACTTCTCCATTTTCCAAGCACTCTTTGTCTTTACAGAGTAAGTAGCTCTCTTTCAATCCTACTGTCATTTTCGTTTTTAGAATGCTCATTACTTTTGAAAAGTAGAGTAGTAGTGTATTTCTATTCTTGCTTTTCGTTAAATAGATCCTAGTGATGTACATAAACTTCGTTACCTCCCTGAAACACCATCTCTGTCGAGCATAGCCCCCTGAAAACTTTATTTCTGGTGGGACAGGAGGTCGGTAGGGGGTTTGAATTATTTCACTCTCCCTATGTCTGAATCTATGGCATTATTGATTCTGATAGTTGTTTACCAACTCTTTTGGATGTTCTCAGGATTTCCATGGCCAGAGGAAAAAAGGCTAAAGTCCAGCCCCCGCTCCACGACGTCCGTGATCCAGCAGAGGACGAGCTGATTCGAATTCAGTGAGGTCCCGGGCTGGTATATCCGTGGGTGGTGGACAACGTATAGAATTGTCAGTCTAAGTTTTTAAGTGAAACCGTACTCTGAGAATCGTTATTTGCCTTGGAGTTAACTGTGAACAAAGCTTAAGACGACGAATTCCAAGTCATTTGTCCGGACTGGAGTAAGAGAGTGTGTTCCTGCCGAGAAGCTGGTTCACATTTTATGTTCTTGTAAGAGCCCCTTTTTCTCAAGCTGGGGCTTTAAATGTCGTTTTCTGACTTCCAAATGGCCATCCTCCGTACTCTACATGTAACATCTCGAAAATTCTTTATTTCATTATAAACGATCATTTTATAATATTTATGATTTTTAGGAATTTTTGTAGATTTTTCTGGAAATGAGGAATATTTTAATATATTCTTCGTTTTACGTGTACACTGAGCGGAGCCGGGAAAACTAGAATATTTTCACTGAGGCTGGTAAACTTTGAACTGTCAACGTGTCAACAGGGGATCTTACTAAACTCGAGGTCGGGCACAGTTTGCGAGGTTTACATTTTTTTGAAGTTTTATCTGTTAAATAAAATTTCGGTATCATAAAATCATCTGATGAATAATAAAATATTATTTTCATCAATTGTAAATTTTATTCACTGAGAAAATAATTCCACAGTATAATTAATCATCTGTCAAATGTATTTAATTTGGAGACAAGCTTACTATGTACCTTATCGAGGAGCGCGCGAAGCTTCTCAAGGAAGCTTCCTCCAACCATTATTTTTATCATTTCTCTCTCCTCCCAAATTTGTGCTGTACGTTTGAAATTAAGGGGGTCTAATTCATTTCTTTTCTCACATTTCCTCTCCTCCCAATACGCTACTACTATTCACTCATCTTCTCTCTTCTCTTTCACCCTACAGCAGCAACACCACTCACACCTCCATTTTATTCTTCAATCCGTCCCAATCTTAGCACCATTTTGTGATTGGAGAACCACCATCATTGAGGAAATCAGCTTCAAGGTTCTGCCATTTCCTCTATCTTCATTCTCCTACGTCTTTGAAGCTTAAAGGTTCGAGCTTTAAGGTAAAGCTCTTAGATTTTTCTCCCTCTCTTCTCTTTTTCGTAAACCACTGTTATTTTGATGACAATGGGTATCCATTTCAATATTAGGATTCTGATTCTTGCAAGTTTAAATCTTTAAGGAATTCCTGGAAGCTGGAAACGAAATCCTGACCAAAAAGGAGCCACCTTTCTTTGTGCTTCTCCCAGGTAAGAGGAAGACACTCCTCCTCAACCTCTTTTAGCATTTAGGAACGTTGTTTGTGATTGGTACTGTGATTCATCTCTGTTTGTATGCTGCTGGTGATGTATATATGTATGCTATTTGATTGTTTGTGTGTTTTGATATATATGTCTGGAACGTATAATCTAAAAGGAACGTTGTCGGGCTGGCTCTCGGATGACCACGCCTTGAGACTAAAATTTTGGGATTATTGGTGAGAAGTGGTAATGATTTGGGTTTCTGACCATTAAGTGTAATGTCAAAACCTATCGTGTAGGAACCCCTGGCCAAATCCGTCGAATGTGATGCCCGTTGAATTTGATTCCTGGTCATTTAGTGCATTATCAAAACCTGTCGAGTATGGACCCCTGGCCAAACCCGTCGAATGTGATGTCATGATCACTTAGTAAAGTCAAAACCTGTCGAGTATGAACCCCTGGCCAAACCCGTCGAATTTGATTCCTGGTCATTAGTGCAATATCAAAAATCGTCGAGTATGAACTCCTGACCACTTAGAAGAGAAACTCCTCCAATGCATAATCCGTCGAATTTGAATGACCACATCCGTCGAGTGAAATATTCGTCGAGTCAGAATGCCAATACCCATTGAGAGACATACCTGTCGAGTGGATCTTCTGTCCATTTATCAGAAGCTTCCCAAAGTTAATGTTCGTCGAGTTAGAATGCCAATACCCATTGAGAGACATACATATCGAGTGGATCTTCTGTCCATTTATCAGAAGCTTCCCAAAGTTAATGTTCGTCGAGTTAGAATGCCAATACCCATTTGAGAGACATACACATCGAGTGGATCTTTCGTCCATTTATCAGAAATTTCCCAAAGTTAATATTCGTCGAGTAGAACGTCAAGATCCGTCGAATTAGAGTTCTGACCACAGTGTTTTCATCGGTTCGACACTTGGGAGATTTCTCCAACGTCGACACCCACATCCGTCGAAATTGGACTTCTGCTGACCTTCTGGAAAAATTCGACAGATTTTGATCTCTGTTCGTGAACCTCCATCCGACAGAAATTGGTTTTTATCCAATCTTGTTATAAAATGTTCTCCCATTTTTCATCCTTCTGCCATGTTAGTCTTCGTCGAATGGCAGCCTCAATTTTTCCACTAAATGCATAGTATCCGTCGAGTTCACAACCATGATTTATCACCCCATACCTAGCAATTAAATCTGTGACGTTGTTGGTGATCCTGGCCATGTATCTTCCTGGATTCAAAACCCTTGGATTAATAAAAGTACATAAATCATAAATGATTGGATGACTAGAGATTAAGTAGGGATTCATAAACAGGGAAGAACATGAGTATGGGTGAGCTTTTGAGGCACATAAGGAATTTAAGGGTTGACTGTTATCATGATTATGAATGGAAATTGTGGATATCCTTAAAATGTACTATTGGATTGTTGTGGACCCGTGAATGGGATCATATATTGATGATAAATGATATGACATGCATTTGAAGCATGATGGACCTAGTTGGTCATGAGGAGTATGATTGTGTCATGCATTGAACAAAAAGAAAGAGATTGTCCGTTGGACTTGGTTAAGGCCGGTAGCCTAGGAGTTGAACTTACACCTTTGTGCGGGTGCGAATAGACAAGTGTAGATTACTTGTTGACCTTGGGGGCGTCGGGGTGCGGGTACCTCACAATGGGCGGTGGTAGCTCTCGTCGTAGGGGCAGACCGATGCAAACACACTTGACGATCGGGGACCGAGACGCCTGTCCTATGTCGAGATCCGTGTAGAATGTCTTGTAAAATGCCATGATGTACAAAATGATAAATTGAGAATTTTTAGCACTTGAGGGCACAGGCGCCAAGAATACGAGACATACCTCCTGATCGTTCTCTCCGACTGTTTTGTGTCTAGCTCCATGGAGTAGGATTTTAGTTATTGAGGGCAAGTGTGCATAGTGAGTCCATGAATCATCTGGCATGCATTGTTATTATAATTGGAACTGTTGTACTTCTGATATATTTATATGTATACGACTGCCTGGAACTGTTTGGTTGATCATAATTGCTATTGAATGTTTATTGTTATTATGGCTGTCAAAAATGATATGTGGGCGCTCTGCGCCTTTTGGTTTCTCGATGCTATGATTGGTAATGATGGTAGGATGTCTTTCCTCTTCTCTGTCTCTCCATTTCTGTTTTGTCCGTATACTGCGTTCCATAGAAGAAAACTGCAAGGAACCGGAAGCCCCCAACTTTCTTGGTTTTTGGCCTCATCTCGACTGAGCGACTGCAGAAGCGTATGGAGCCATGCATGCAAAGATTTTTGGGAGATGTGCGCCTGACCTTCTTGGGAGGGCCAAAGTGCTGGTACATCAACTATGGTTCTGAGCGTTGCGTCTATACGGGAGATGTGTCGTTATCTCTAGCCTGGAGGCGTCACGAGCTGCCTGTCTTCACCTGCTGTATTAGCTTACGTCTGGAGTTTCAGCTACCGATACGTGAGATGTGGGGTGACCATTATTTCACTCCGCGGGAAGACTCTTTTCGTTCTACCGCTCGGGCCCTGTCCCATGACTCTGCGATTCCTATGGTGATTTCCTCTGCGAAGAAGTTCTTGAGGACGACCCCGAAGAGGATCCTGAAGAGGACCCTGACTCGATTCCTCCTCACTTGAGGGACTGACTTTACTTGTAGCTACCGAGGGCTACCAGTATTTTATTTTGGGGTCGATGTTTTGTCTGTAGTGGTGTATATTCTGATACCGTAGGGATATGTATGTAAAATCTTTTGGGGGCAGGTATAGTTTTGCTTTTTGTTATGTCAGGCTTTGTAACTAAACAGTTGATAAGTATATACATATATGTGAATGAAATGTTAATTTCCCATGTATGTCTCGTCACCGTGGATATTGATTATCGTTAACGTAAATGAATAGAGAAAAAAAATATACTTGCTAATTTACTTAACCAACTATAATTGAGTAAATGTATATATTATTAAAATGAACCAGGTCTCAACTCACATAAAATTTTATTTCCGCATTGTAATTGAAAGTGAGATGTTCCCTTGGGTTTTAAAAAGGGGCGTCACATGGCCCCATCGCAGATCCATCCTAATGGCTAGGGTTACATCTTCTACTTCGAGAGATTTTATCGGTTAATGAGTCTTAAGTGCTCAATTAATACCTTTTTTTTTATTTTTATACTCGAATAAACACTTAGGGGACGGTGAAGCAAACAAGTTGGCTTGTCATCCGGTCTCGACCTGGTCGAAAATCCTTTGGTGTTTTTGAAGAAAGCTTTAAAGGATTCAAAACTGCATTTTTAAGGTCAAAGCCGCGTAGGGATGTCAACCATTTTTCCTCAAACTCAACGGGGAGCCAGAATTTCTGCTTTATTGGACAAAAGGCTACTGGGGTGTTCCCCTCAGTTTAATTGAAAAAGATGAGGGGGATCTTGACCCCGAGAAGCTCAGGTCTGTCAGATTCATAGCCCGGTATGCTGAGCAGCATGGGAACATCAATATTAGAGATGTTTTCTGTACCCCTAGTGATGATCTTCTTTATGCTTTATTAGGTAGGAATTAGGGTGTTATTACCCGTAGTACCCCTAGGTGTTTGCACTTTATCTTCATGTATCAATATTCTGTGATGTGCTGAATGTGGACTTGTTTCTATTTTGTTTCAATTAGCAACATGACTTCTGGGTCTTTCGTGATCGCCCTGTAGGCTGCAAGATCCCAGAGAAAGGGGAAGAAATCAGCGGCCTCTTCTTCCACTGTCGTCCCGGCATCATCCGGCCAAGGGGTTATTATCGGAGAGAAAGATCAGCCAGGTTCCCCTACTCGCAATCTTCAGGGGAGAAAAAGGCAGGCTGTCGAAGGACCTCTTGAACACGATGGGAGGTTATCAGAGGGTGGTGATAAAGAAAGGGAGGACTTCTTGCCAATCATCACGGGGCTCTCCAAGCCCGGCCCCTTCATTGCTGGACTATTTTTAAGCAGCGAGGTCAAACAGCATATTACCGAGCAAGGTATGGCCCAAACCTTGGCCAGACTTCAGAGTCAAACTCTCCGGGCGGGTGCCGAGATCCGCGTAATCGAAGAGACCATCGAGGATGCCGACAAGAGGGCGTCGGAAGAGTTGAAGACTCTGGAGAAGGAAAATGAGAAAGTTAGCCAGAAGTTGAGCGCGTCCCAAAAATTAAACGAAGATACTCAAGCAAGGGTCGTCGAACTAGAGAAAGCATTGGCGGACTCTAAGTCCGTAAGGAAAATCGAGAAGCTCAAGGTCGACAAAAGCATTAGCACCCTAGAGGCCGAGGTAGTTCAACTTGAAAAGGAAGTAGAGGAGATGGACACGATATCTGGAAAGATCGGGGGAGAGCAATTCCAGAATGTCGTGGCTCAGATCCAATACTTCAATCCTGGGGTTGCTCTTGTCTTGGAGGGTATTACCCCGGATAAAATCTTCCAGAACGGTAAACTCGTCTTCGCAAAGGACCTCGTCTCGGGTGCTCCTGGTGCCACCCCAGAGGTTATTCAGATCTCGGGGGGAGAAGAGACCCGCATTTGAGCTTTATCTCCCTTTTTTCTTTTATCTTGCTTTTTGGCCCCTGCGTGGGGTTTTATTATATTTTTTTATAAGGATAATTGCCCCGTGATTAGGGTTTTATAATTAATTGCTTTGACTCGTTGTTTATCTTTTTGTCTTTCATGGTCCGACTTGGGTCCAACACCCATTTTTACAGTCGTTTTAATGGATTTAGGAAAACTTTTGGGCATAGGAAAACTATGGTCTGGGATCCTACACTCATACCATTAAGTGAATGGCATTCCACTTGACTTAGGTAGAGATAACGCCTTAGTCTGTAATCTAACATTTATAACAATCAAACATTGTGAAATTTTAGACTTAGACAAAATAATACCTTAATCCATATTCCAGCGCCTATTATGAGAAGCATTTGGAATTGCAGACATAGGTAAAAATAACGCATTGGTTCAGGGTATATTGTGCGAAAACCCTTTTACCTTAGGCATGAACTTTATTTAACCTTACCTGGGGTATCTTAATAACCATTTAGATTTTTGGGATCCCTTCTCGGCTTAGGTATAAAGAAGGAGTGTGTACATACGATCCGTACTACCTCCTGTTCGTTTGACCTTTTAACAGTCAGTGCCGCGTGTTGAACCAAATTTAATATCTGAATAACTCTATTTTATTGATGACATTGGGGGAACAAAAGTCTGTATAGAGCATATTATTCAAAACTAGGATGGATCAAACATAATTCTACTAGAGGGCTAGGCCACTACAGGCATTTAGCTATAGTATTTTCTTAGTTTATCCACATTCCAATAATTCTTGACCAGGGTGCCAGATAACGTTTCCAGGGTGTAAGATCCCTTACCCGTACTGGTGACAACACGGTAGGGGCCTTCCCAGTTAGGGGTTAATTTCCTTTGGTAGGCATTTTTCCCTCCTATGTCGGTTCTCCTGAGCACTAGGTCGCCCGACTGAAACTTTCTTGGGACCACTTTCTTGTTGTACTTAGCCGCCGTCCTTTGTTTAAAGGCGATATCCCGTATGTGAGCCACGTTTCTTCTTTCCTCCAGTAGGTCCAGGTCTTCTCTGATTAGACCGGGATTGCTATCAGATGAGAACTATTGGTAATGCTAGCTTGGCTCTCCAATCTCTATCGGGATCATGGCTTCGCAACCGTAGGTCAATTTGAATGGAGATTCACCCGTGGTGGAATAGGGAGTAGTCTGGTACGCCCAGAGAACATGATCAAGCTGCTCGACCCAGTTCCCTTTGGCTTCCTCTAACCTCCTTTTTATGCCTCGCACGATGATCCTATTGGCAGCTTCGGCTTGATCGTTTATCCTGCGATTCTCAACAGAGCTGCAATGGTGCTTTATTTTCAATCCGGCCAATAGCTCTTCAAAGCTTTTATCTTTAAACTGTGTGTCGTTGTTCGTTACGATGGATTCTGGAACACCAAACCTGGTAATAAGATGGCACCAAGTAAACTTCTAGATTCGCGCTGAGGTGATAGTGACTAGGGGTTCAGCCTCAATTTATTTAGTAAAATAATCTACCGCTACCACCAGGTACTTAAACTGTCCTAGGGCCTGGGGGAACGGACCCAAAATGCCCATCCCCCATTTGTAGAAAGGCCACGGAACCGAGGTTGTGAACAGCTCTTCAGAGGGAGCCTGATAATGATCTGCATGGCGCTGACATTTGTCACAAATCTGAATGTGTTTTTGAGAGTCAGCTTCCATTGTTGGCCAATAGTATCCTGCCCTTAATACTTTTTGGGCCAAGGCTTTGCCTCCTAAATGGTGACCGCACTTACCTTCATGAACTTCAGTTAGGGCGTATTCTGCTTCCTTTGGGGTTAAGCATTTTAGAAGAGGGGATGAGAAACCACGATGGTATAAGCGGCCGTTGTAGATAGTGTACCTAACAGTGGTCTTTATCAGTTTGGAGGCTTCTTTTGGGTTCGATGGTAAAGTTCCATGCTACAAATAGCCCAGTATGGGGATAATCCAAGATGACTGATGGTCCTCCATTTGGAACATGTCATGATTCGTGATGGAGGGTTGGGAGAGAGTTTCTTGGATTACAGACCAGTTATTTCCAGGGCTCTTTGTACTGGCCAGCTTAGATAAAAGGTCTGCTCTGGAGTTCTGTTCTCTCAGAATGTGTTCTATCTTGACCTCCTCAAACCCCCTCGGGAGTTCCTGGACCTTAATCAAGTATTTCTGTAGGAGAGGTGCCTTGGCTTGATATTCCCCTTGGATTTGGGAAGTTACCAACTAGGAATCACTGCAAAGCGTGATCCGTGTTACCTCCATATCCTTTGCCATTAGTAATCCAGCGATGCAGGCCTCATACTAGGCCTGATTGTTCGAGATTGGGAATTCAAACTTCAGGGAGTGCTCTAGGGTCAATCCCTCTAAACTCTCTAATATCACCCCGGCCCTGCTTCCCTTTGGATTTGATGACCCGTCGACGAGAATGGTCCAAGAGGCCTTCTTAGGGTCGCCGTTATCCAATGTGAGCTCCGCTAGGAAGTCAGACAATGCTTGGACTTTTATTGCAAGTCGTGGCTTATATGTAATCCCAAATTCTGAGAGCTCGATCAACCATACAATCATTCGTTCGACCAGATCTGGTTTATATAGTACCTACTGGATGGGTTGATCTATCCTTACCACCACTGGATGGCACTGAAAGTATTGTCGAAGTCTTCTTACTGTAATAATGAGTGCAAAAGTGACTTTCTCTACCTTTTGGTACCAGAGCTCGGGGCTCTGAAGGACCTTGCTTACAAAGTAGACCGGCTTCTGTCCTTCGTTGGTTTCCTAGATCAATACTGAGCTTACAGCCTCATCATGGACGGATAGATACAAGTAGAGTATCTCCCCGGTATCTGGCCTCGTCAGAATAGGAGGGGAGGACAAGAGATTTTTTAAGGATATGAAAGCGTCCTCACACTTTGGGCTCCACTCAAAACTTTTCCCCTTCTTGAGTGGTTTGAACAGGGGGAGAGACTTGTAAGCAGCCTTGGCTAAGAATCTTGTGAGGGCCGCTATGCACCCCGTAACTTGTTGTACTTCTTTGACATTTTGGGGCTTCTCATGTTGAGGACGGCCTAACACTTGTCAGGATTGGCTTCGATTCCTCGGTGAGTTAGCATGAACCCCAAAAAATTTCTGGCCTGGACCCCGAAGGCGCACTTCTCCGGATTCAACCTCATGTTGTACTTTCAGACTTGTGCGAATACTTCCTCAAGGTCAGCCGCGTGCAATCCGTCGTGTGGGATTTTCACTATCATGTCGTCTATATAGGCTTCTAGCATCTTTCTCACTTGGTTTTCAAAAACCTTGTTCATCATCCTCTGGTAGGTGGCCCTACATTATTTAGGCCAAAAGGCATGACCTTGTAGCAGTAGCTCACCCTATCGGTAATGAAGGTGGTTTTATCCTCATCTCCAGCGTACATGGGAATCTGATTGTACCCGGAATATGCATCCATGAACGAGAGCCATCTGAATCCCGAGGAGCCATCCATTAATTTGTCCACATTATGGAGTGGGTATGGGTCCTTGGGACAGGCTTTATTTAGATTAGTATAGTCTATGCACATTCTCCACTTTCTATTGGACTTCTTTACCAGAATTACGTTGGAAAGCCATGTGGTATAGGAGATTTCTCTGATGAAATTGTTGTTTAGTAGCTCTTTGACTTGGTCTTCAACGACTTGCTGCCTCTCGGGTCCGACCTTTCTTTTCTTTTGTGCTATCGGCCTGGCGCCTTCTTTAATTGACAGACGGTGATAAATAAAGGTGGGGTCAAGTCCGGGCATGTAGGAGGACTTCCATGCAAAAATGTCTCTATTTTTTAACAAGAACTCTGACAGTTGCTGTTTTTCTTTTTCATCCAGGCGAGCTCCGATCTTGGTGACCTGTTCTAGGTTGGTCCCGAGTTGGAGAGATTGTAGTTCACCTTCGAGATAGGGCCGAGTACCCCGGATTTCTTCCCTAACATCCAACTTAGTCATTAGTATGTTGACTTGGTCGAGGGCTGGGACAGCAATGGCAGATCTCTCCTTTCGGGGTGCTTTACAGATTTTTAGGCTCTAGTTGTAGCATTTTCTGGTAGCAATTTGATCACCTTTAACAGTGATAACGTCATTGTTCTTATTGAGGAACTTCATCACGAGGTGAGTAGTAGACACCACGACTCCAAGTGCATTGAGAGAGGGACGACCCAGGATAATGTTATAAGCCGAAGGGCAGTCCACAATCAGGAACTTTACCTTGACTGTCCTAAAAAGTTTAGATTATCCGAGGGTCAGGTGGGTTTCGTAGTATCCGACCGGGGTGATTTTCTCGCCCGTGAAACCCGTCAATTCTCTGACATGGGGAGCCAAGTCTGATTGCGGGAGCTCTAGCTTCTAATAAAGATCTAGGAACATAATGTCAGCTGAGCTCCCTTGGTCGACGAAAATTCGGTTGACTTCAGCATTAGAGATTACCCCAGAGATGACAAATGGATCATCGTGATCCGGGATTATCCTGCCATAGTTTTCATCCGAGAAGGTGATAAGAGGCATCTTTCTGCCTTCTACTTGTGTTTTGGTTTCTGAGTGAACTACGCTAAAAATGACCATTCTAAGGGCTTTCTTCTGAGCTTCGTTCGAAGATCCCCCTCTGGCAAAGCCGCCGACAATGGCATGGATTGTTCTATTGGGCTCAGAGCAATGGTCAATGTTATCAAAGGGGGGAGCGTCCCTGTTCCTATTCTGCTGCTCATTATTATCTCGGTAAGGTGGAGTCCGGGATCTTCTCCTAGGACTTCTTCTCCTTCTTCTACGCGAAGGGGACAGACTCCGACATGGGCTGTGTCTATTATTTCTGCGTCTACTGTCCCCCTCGTTATTTTATACACAAAGGATATACTGCTGCAAGCGTTCGGCCTTGATTAAGAATTCGATGGCATCACGTAACTGATAACAATCTTCTGTATCGTGGCCATAGGCCTTATGCTATGTGCAATGCTTGGAGTGATCTTTTTGTTTGTGTTTCTTGATAGAGGACGGTTTCCGGACATTCTGAAACTCCGTGTGCGTCACTTCCCTCAGGATTGTTTTCCTAGGGGTATTCAGAGGAGTATAGTCAGAGTAATTCCTCCGAGGTGGCCTACCCTTTGGGGGTCGTGACCTTGAGGAATTCTGGTTAGGCTTCTGGTGGGAGGGCTCGCCTTTGTCCCACCTCCTATGGTCTTCTGTTGCCTCCTCCAAGTAGACATATTTCTTGGATCATTTCTGGAAGTCAGTCAGATTCTCTAGTTTCTTTTTTTCCAAGGACTTAAAGAACTCAGAACCTACTAGGAGGCCGCTTCTGGCATAATGCAAAACTATTCTATCTTCAAAGTTTTCTACATTGGTGCAGGCAGCCGTGAACCGCCTGACATAATCTCAGAAGGTCTCGTCCTTTCCCTAGCGAATTTTAGCCATGGATTCGATGGATTTAGGTTGCTCTTTGCTGGTGGTGTATTGTAGCAGAAAATGTTGTTTAAGATTTGACCAATCTACGACGGTTCCCCGTGATTGGCTGGTAAACCACTTGAGGGCTCCTTTTTTTAGGGAGAGGGAGAATGCTCGGCACAGTAACTTCATGGATCCACCATAGAAACATAAGGACTATTCGTAGGCATTTATGTATTCTTGAGGGTCCGTGGTTCCGTCGTAAATTTCCAAGTTTGGCGGAAACTTAAAATTCCTAGGAACCCAAAACTCTATGAGTTGATTGGAGAAAGGTTGTTCCATTATTCCGCGGTTCTGGTTATTATTCCCAGTATTGGGAATTCCATTACCGACGTGAGCCCTCCTTTGATTATTTTCCACGTTGGTCTGTCTGTCACGACGGTATGGCATGGGTTGACTTTCATACATGGCACGCTGCATGTCTTCCAACTTCCAGAATTGGTCATTCAGCAGATCCATATGCTGTTGCAACATATCTTGAAATCGACGTTGAGAAGCCAGAGATTGGTGTGTGCACTCAAAGCGGGATGTACGGTCGTCAAACTCATTGTTTGGCATTCCCAGACGCTGGAGCACCGGGATCTTGCGCTCTTGATGACTCTGGTCACCTTTTTGGGCTGGGAATTCAAGTCTTTCCCTGACAGAAATCCTACGTGATGGGTTAGGAGACTCCTCAGAGAAGGTGGAGTGCCTATCACGTCAGCTTCCTGATATGGGTTCCTGATTTCTCACAGCGGAGGTTTAAGTCACGGGTGGAGGCGGTGGTAGTGGTGGACGCTGCACATCAGGATCTTGCCTCTGGTTGACAGAGGTTTGTGCGGCGTCTTTTCTCGAGTTTTGCCTCATGTTCACCATGATTGGGTAGGATTAGAAATTTAAGGTTCCCCACAGTCGGCGCCAATGTTCTGAAGTGGATTCAGAGGGTACCTGAATTAGGCACGTGCATAGTGGTTTCCTCATTGAGCAGCAGTTGAGCGTATTGCACAGGGGGTTGGTACCTGCAAAGGGACTCCAACGCTCAAGTCAGGCAGTGCACAAATAGGCTTATGAGATTGGATTGAGAGTTACCTCACTAAAATGACTTAGCTTTGTATTTATAGAGCGTATACAGAATCCTAGTGGGATTCTTACTGAATGTAGGTAATTTTGGATTAGTATCCTGATGAAGATCATCTTTTCATTATTATAGGATATATCCCTGTAAATTTGGGATTAAGATATAGAAAGTATTTAGCCATCAAGGATAACTATAAGTCTTATAATATCGTAAGTTGATGATCGGTAATTACGAATATTTAAGAATTTATCCTCTATATAAATCTATCAATTATGACATCATGACCCAACACCGCTTGGGGTGCCGTCTTCCGAGGTCCGGACTACGTGGTGAACCCCCCTTTATGCCAGCTTAGGAGGAGTCCAGTAATGTGCATACCGAGTTGATTCCATAGAACGAAATCTCAGATCACGTTCCAAAACAGTTTAGTTCCTTAACAAACGAAGCCCAAGGTATCTGGCGGCTTAAGCTAGAAAGAAAATAAAAACAAAAGGAATGGTCAAGACGCAAACAAAAAGGAAAATGACAAAGGTAAATTGAAAAAGATATATGACCCCGGAAAAAGTGAAGAATAAAAACAGAAAATATAAAAAAAAGTTTGAATTGAAAAAAAATTATTAAGTACTTTGTGAGTAATAATATGTTTAAATTAAAAAGTGACATATAAAATAATTTTAAATTAAATCTAAATGATTATAAATTTATTTAAAATAATACCTAGAGTATTTTAAAAAATTTTCTCCAATAAAGAGTGACAGGACAGCAGAGTTGACAAAAACTATAATATTCAACCTATTATATAATTCTCCCAAAAATGGTATTTCTAATAAGAATTATGTTTAGTTAATTACGAAGTTAAGAATTAAAATATATTTAAAATTTATATCAATTGATCAAATATCAAAAAGTCTAACAAGTTTCATAAATATTTTAATAAAATAATGTGTAAAATAAGGATCAGTTAAGTTTTTAATATATCAATGTATCAAGTATTAAAACAAACAAACAATATTAAAAAAAAACTAGATTGATCTATTCTTTTGTATATAAGATTCATTATTTTGTCATCAATCCTTTTAGAACAAAAACAACTAGTTTATACCTTGCACTAGGGGACTATTACATGCCGTAAAAAAATTAAACTATTCATTGGCGATTTATGCAGGTGGATGTATAATTTTTATTTTTTAAGATTTTAAAAATGATATGAAGTATTTTAACTTTTTAAACATAAAATAAGAAAAATTAAAATTTCACATATTTCATATGTCATGATTAATATAAAATTAAATTTTATTTATATTTCATATTCAAATAAATTATATCCTTTGCCACAGCCAACATGAAAAGCATATATAAAGGAAAACCCAAACCAATAAGAAAAAGAGCTGTGAAGAGATGTCTACGTGAAGTATGTATTTAAATTGTGTTAATAACTTATAAGTGTTAAGGTTATATTTGGTGTGTTGTATAAAGAATATTTGATAGTATAAGTTAATAAGAAGTGTTAGGAATATATTCTTTATTACACTTTTTTTAACACACTCTTGTATATTGAATCATGTCACATATTAAAACATACATCTAAACTTGATTACATGTTAATCGAGTTAATTACATGCTAATAAATGTTGAGTATGTGCTTTTGTGTGTGACATAACCCAATAGAAAAAAGTGTATTAAAAAGAGTGTGATAGAGAGTGTGTTCCTAACATTCCTCTAAGTTAATACTATCAAGTCTTATCACATGCTTGATGCAAACACCTAATAGCATAACATTATCAAGTCAAGTCATTTTATCATGCTATAAGCTGATAATTCTATCTACGCCTGCATAAGACGTGATAAGATTTTTATTCTTATCATATCCCTTAACTTTATCTTTATCTCACTTAAGCCTATCCTTTTGGCTTTGCCATTGTTGTCTTAGCTAGACCACCGCCATCATTGGACCACCAGCCTCATTGGACCACCACCAACACCACCTCTCTTCCAACATCGTTGATCACTAGGACCTAACGAAGGAATTTTGTTTTAAACTAATTAACGACATGTCAAAATTTCTAAATCCATTTAATCATAAATTATGGTATGTATAAAATATAATATACAAGTGATCGAGTTATAGAACTACTTGAAAAGGACAAATATGAGCGTGGTCATGTCCAATTTTTAAAGAGAAATCACGAATGGTGCGTGTGTAGAGGAGAAAAACTATCTTCATTCCCTATATGCGCAAAAAATCATTGTGGCCTAATCATAGAAAACCCATACACAAGGCCCACAAACTTAAAATAACATTGATCATAAGAGCCCAATAACAAAATTGATCACAAATGGGCTAAACTAATAGATACTCAACAATATTTGACATTTAATTAATCTGGATTTTAGAAAATTGATGACTATGCTAGTCCACACATATTAAAAAATCTATCAATCTCCCACTTGAACAGTATAGACACTTAGTTTTAAAGAAAATAACTCTCCAGATTAACATGGCCACAAGAATGTCAACTATGAGCAATCACTTCCAACCATCGGTTCAAAATGAAATTACAAGCATCTCAACAATGCAGAAAATCATACTCGATAGGAGTAGTGATATCATACATGCAAGATACCTATAATCCGGTGACCTAACAAAATGTGATATGTGGGTCAAAGAGAAAACACAACAAAATTACATTCCAAAAGTGTGATCAATGTGTAATTCCCTACAAAATGGCCCCGGCATCTACCAAGGATGCTTACTGAGATTCAACAAAATATTTCAAAGAAAATATCTCAGTATAACAAAATGAGACCGAGTACTAAAGTCTCCAACAATACATCATATCATCACAAAAGCGTGCACAACAACATATGGCAACAACAGTTTCAATGAGTCTCGAGACAATATAATAATTATAATTATAATTATAATGCACATTCTCCTACTAATCCAACATCTCAAAACAAAACAACAATAACAACCTCATTAGAGTCCAAAAGTTCCAAAATACTCTAATGGTAACATCATTATTAGTGGGACTATCAAATCTGTGGTAAAGTACTCAATGTGAGTCTGAAACTCACCATCTCTCTTCAACGACACAAATATCAAAATACAGAGAAACACAATATTGCAGAGTTATCCAAAATGTAACCATAACAACATAAACAATATTAAGCCAAATGTATACAAAATTTATCAACTACAGAGTCTCACAAAATTACTTCATTATCAACTATAAACTCTGCATTCACCATTGAAGAGATTACAAGTGTTCATATGACATTTTACAACAAGTCAACTCCTCTTTGTCATCACAAACACAAAACCACAAAGAATTTTCACAAATAAGGTAATCTATAATTCACAAAACCATAATGACCACTTAAAATGCTTGACAACATACGAGTGAGTTTAAAATCTCAAATGTCTTACACATATTATGGGATCACTTACAAAATTTCAACAACTCACTCAAAATCTAAGTGTCACAATGACAAAAAAATAATTAACATGCGCACACTTGAGCACAACATTAGATTACCAGCAGCGGAAGCACATGAAACCTATACTTAACCACTGTTGAGGACATAACCAAAAGACAGTCTCTAACTCCCAGTATAGTAAACATTAATGTGCAATAAGAACACAAACACATTTCAAAATTTATAATAATATGTGCCTTGTGAGACAATCCGCCAATATATTATGATTTAAAAGGTCTTTATGCCTTAAACACAAAATGACATCACCAAGATTTTTCACATGATTGAAACAATTCAATATAGAATATTGTCTCCCATTTAACAATAATAGCAATATTGACAATCAATATACAACTAGCACAAAGCACATTAATAACAAATTTGCTCTCACTTACTTATGGCAACACCCATTGATGTAAACAACATCAAAATTAATATTAAACAACAATACCTAACAGCCTGTATCAAGTCAATTTAACTTGCACCTAGGCATTAAATTGCCTTTAATATTAGGCTTCATACATAGCAGGCTTCAAAAAATTTACAACAAGTATTTCAAAAAAATAACAGTTACAAAATCGCTTTCTTCTTATAAGAAACGAAGAGCTTCAATTCATATTGATTGTCAGGTAATTTACAAAATCAAAATATAAATACATAAGAATTAAATATACACATTCTTTTACTTTAGTCCAAAAGAAAAGAAATTTCCCAAAGTGAATGTCACAACTACTATAGGTTTAACTCAATGTATTCATCATAAATTTTGTATCATCGACAAAAGAAGTTCTTAGTTTCCTTTTATATTATTCAAATGTCAAAATCCTTAAAGAAAGTTTTTTTAGTTTTGCTAAGCGAAAATAATTATCACTATCATATCGACAAAATAATATTTCTCAAATTGCAACGACAATACTTATAACAAAATAAGTTTAATGGGCTAGTGGTTTAATACAACACAAACAATGGTACAAAATAGAAAAATTATTTTTAGACCTTTATGAGCTAATTATACTTTCAACATGTCTTATTAAAACTAAAGCATATTAACACAATATGACAATTATAGGGAGTTCACTATATTACAACATACTTTCGGAGACTCGACAATGTCCTCAATAGGTCACAACAAGCAACAACAAAGCAATGACAAATACAAAAGTTAGAAAAAACCATGCATTAAAACATTTATTATACTTAAGCAACCATAATTATATTAGTTTTCCCTTGTTCAATTAGCTGAACAACTAATTGAACTAGAGTCATTGCATCATTGCAATCCTGCCTATGGGTCCTAAATTACAATATACAAGTCTCTCCCACTTGATAGAGTAAAATAGTTGAACCAATATTTTCATAGTTTATGCACAAGTAATATTTTTCAAGATTTTCAAAATAAAAATTTAAACTATTTTCTCTATCACACAAATGATTATGCCAAATAATGTCACATCGAAATGTATGTCCATTACTTACACAGCCCAACATTAATTGTAATCCATTCAACATTATTAATTTTTTTTAATTGACAAAATTATATGTCCAAATAACAAAATTAGATTGTTACAGAATGCCCAATTATCTCATTCGTCAAGTTTCATAAAATAATACAAATATTCAAGGTTGCTTAATTCAATTCGATAAAACACTTGACAATGAGTAACATTATATATATGTCACAACAATTTGAGCTGCTTTATCATTTTAATCCCGCTTAAGGGTCCCAGATTATAATGAACAAGCAAACTCTTACAAACCATTAAATATCATGTCCCTAAAGCTAGTATCGAGAGGATACTGAAAACTCTAAAGGCACAATCATTTAATGCATTCAACAAAACATCAAAAATAATATTAATAAAGACAAACCGATAGGGTAAGTACATTATTAACATAATTTTTAATGAAAACACAACAACATTATTAATAATAAAACACTTTGTCGTAATTGGTCTCGTGAAGGTGAGTTCACAACTATACAAAATGTTCAAAACAATTATAAATATTCTGGATGGAACTCTTAGGTCCGTTTGGATAGCGGAATTGGAATTGAAACATAGAATTTTAATTTCAATATCAATTTTTTCAGAATTAGAATGAGTCTAGAATCTTAAATTCTATATTTGTGGTTATCAAAGAATTAGGATAAGAAATTGTAATTCTAAATTTAATTATAATTTTATTATTTAAAGGTATGATCTAAAATATTAAAAATTATTTATAAAATTAAAATTAATAAAATATTCATACAATAATATTTTTATAATATAATAGTCATGTTTTTTTTCATAAAGAAAATTTTCATGAATTTTTTTAGAAAAAATAGCTATTATAATAATTTTTATATAAATATAAAAATAATTTTTTATATAAATATAGAGTCTCAATAAATATGATTATTAATAAATAAATGCGAGAGAGAAAGAGAGAGAGTTTAATTTTAAGTTATGGAATTGATAATTCTTAAGGTATAGGCTAAGAATTGAGAAAAACTTAACTTAGTTATTTTTCAATTTTATGAAATTGATTTATGGAATTACAATTCCAATTCTAAATGACATTCCAAACATAAAAATTGAAATTAAGAGGTCAAATTTCAATTCTAAGCTCTAATTCCATACTTAATTCTAAGAGCCAAACAGACACTTAGAGATAAGATCTCATAAGATTTACAAAACACATACTGGTCTTACAATAGGTGAGCATGTGACCATAAGAAACTACAATAATTAATGACAAATTTGCTCATAGAGTTTCAAATTTTTTATGCCACATCAATCAGATAATTTTCAGGCTCTCATACATAATTGCATATTCAAAAATAGGCATGAAAATGGAGAAGAAAACCTTAAAAACAAACTTATCCATTTATACAATTATACAATATGCCAATAATCATATAAGTTTTTATAACTAACCTCAGATGATGTGTTGCCTATCCTTGTGTGTAGAGCCAACAAAAGTGGATGCTAACTTAATAGGATTCAAATTACTAGAACTTTATATAACTTTCACAAATGGCTCACAAAATAAACTTACGAGATATATAAAACTTAACCACAATAATGACTTAATATACAGTAATGGCCACATTGAAAGTAATTTATTTAAATTTGCAATGACACAATATACAATAAAATTAATCATATACAATTGTACTTTAATTCTTGATAATATATATCAAAACACTTTAATATTGTCAATGCACAAACGTCAAATACTAAAACAATTATATGCAGCACATGACACATTATCATGCTCTTATAACGAAAAAATTATTTCAAGAATAACTCCCAATATTAGATTGCACAATTTACAGAGTTCAACAAGTTCAACTAATAAAATTGGCTTCAACAACTAAAGAGAAGCAAAATATGTATAAATAAATAAATCTTAATATGCCCAAGCTTATTTAAATAAGTCTTTCATAAAAAAATTTCTCAACAGCAATAAAGGGCATACAATTAACATAAATTTCTTGGCGTCAAAATAATATGTTTATCGATATCAATGTTCCTTATCATACAAAATAAAATATCTAAAATTATCATTTTAATTATAATTCTCACTTTTTTATTATATGTAGTGGAAATAATCTCAATAATTACTAAGCATCATAAAAAATAATATTCAATACCAAAGTATCCATAGCTATATGAGAATTAATTAAAAAATTTTATTCCATGATTTTGATGAGAAATTTCACCTTATCATGCGCTTAGGATATGATGAGCTACTCATTTATTTATTTAGTTATTTATCCACGATTTAAATAGTAGGTATGAGCAAAATTATTCAAAACAACTCTAAATATACCTTATGAACTCCCAACTTTTAATTTGTACAATAATTTATAAAAGCGCAACAATTTCAACATATATACAACATTATACACCTAAAACAAACCCAAAAAAAATTATTTTGGTAATTATTTAAACAAACTTTTACCAATTTAAATTATACAATAATCTAAAGAGTATAATAATTTCAATATAGTATAAAAAAATCCAAAAATTATTTGAACACTCAAAAAATATCACATGTGAGAGTATAAAAATTATAACATGCTTAATTTTATACAAAATTTTTTTAAAAGACGAGTTTCAAGACTATCTAATTTTATATATATAATTAGGGTCGAAAAAAAATAGTTGTGACTCATTTTTTGAACACTATGATAGCCATTCTCATAAAACTTTGAAATCATTTAAGATTCATCAAAATTATCAAAATTAATTATTACATGCACATGAAACATATTTCAAAATAAGAATTGAAAAATAATAATAATAATAATAATAATAATAATAATAATAATAATAATAATAATAATAATAATAATAATAATGTTTAAGGAAACCAAAATCATAAATGGTATTTTTGTATGGCTGAAAAATTGTATAAAAAAATACACATAAATTACACATTGGATGAAGGTCTGCACATGGAGGATACTGTTCTTTTACTCCGTTGACGATGAATACAGTGTAGCCACAAACTTGACCCTTTTTTTAATTATTTATGTTAATGGATAGTATTGTTATAGTAAATAAATCTATGGGTTTTCCTAAGAAGTGTTAAGGAAGTTAAAATAGAGAATTTTATATATGACAAGGCAAATAGTAAAGGTTTTTCATGTTCCAATGCAATGTCTTGTTTTCATTTACAATTTTTTATTTTAGCTTTATTAACAAGTACTCTTAACAAAATCCTAATTATATATACTATATGTTTATTATATTGTGTGTACTATATGCTTGATAATATAAAAGTTTATCAATCTTTTTATACTATTAAACTTTATCTTATTATCTTATATTATCACATCTTGAGAATAGATCTTTTTATGTAATATTTTATTAATAGAGTTCAGTTAAAATATATAAATTTTTTTATAACATTTGTGTTTATATCTCATTTACACATAATCTTATTATATAAAAAATCATATAAGACGATTTATTCTCACCCAATCTTATACTATTGGCTGCACTAAACATAACCTAAAAGTTACCCTGCCTCCCAATATCTGAGCCTTTGTCTTTTCTTGTTTCTGTTTTTTGTTTTTTGTTTTTTGGGTGAATAAGCCTTTGTCTCTTTGTTCTACAGCAATTGGCACTGATGGCCCAACTTTCGGCAATCACGCATAATCAGAACATTTTCTACACAGAAGCTTAATTGAAAATCTCGCTTTAAAATTTGAGCCATTTCTATCATCTGGAAGCCATGTTATTATATTCCATTCTAAAGCATCCTATATATTCATCTTTATCATTACCAACCCAAAAAAAGCGAAGCAAAGCCAAGCAGGAATTCAAAAGCTATAAAAGTGACCAGTGAAAACTAGCTAATCATTCCGGCCCCAACAAAAAAGTGAAGGAAAACCCATAAACAATTCAACCAGATTCCTCAACACTGCATTGCATGTGAATAAAGCCACACCCTGACTAAATCACTCCCACACAGCAACAAACTTCTATCTCCCCACCACTCCCTCCTCCCTCCTCACCCTCACTATTATTCACGTTCAGTCTTAAACAAGTGTTTGACATAATTTTTGTCCCGTCCTGTTTACAACTATGCCAACATTGCTGCATCTTCTATATCTCATTTTCTCATCATATTTGATCTCATCAAGTTCAATCTACGCCAACTCATGTCGGTCATACTGTGGTAACATAACCATAGACTATCCATTTGCACTCCAATACGGGTGCGGGCACCCTGGCTTCCGAGACCTCCTCTTCTGCATGAACGACGTTCTCATGTTCCACATAAGCTCAGGTTCCTACAGGGTGCTAGACATAGACTATGCATATCAAGCTCTCACCCTTCACGAGCCTCACATGTCAACGTGTGACGCAATCGTGCTCGGCAGCAAGGGCAACGGCTTTGCAGTGGAGCCGTGGCGTGCACCGTACATGAACCCGGCACCGGACAACGTGTTCATGCTCATAGGTTGTATTATTATAGTTAGAGTATGGTTAGAGTGTGGTTAGTATTAATTATAACTTAGATTGGTTTGATAACTCAATCATTTAGCATGGAGTAATGTTATTTATATACATTTAAATACACATTATCTCACATCTATACTTTATATTCGTACAGCTTTCACTATTTGATCATAATTAATTTCACATCATTTTTTGTATATTTACACTGATTCTTTACATAAATAAATATGAGTGATATAAGTTATAAGATAATGTGTGAGAAATATTTTCTATAAGCAATTTGGTTATCAGTACACTCTATTGTTTTATATAAGTCATATTATTAACTTATACACACTTTTTATTGTACTGTAATAGATACGGAACTCGAGATAAATTATCAAACATTTTTAAACATTAATTGTATAATAAATATTTAAAAATAAATAATAATCAATAGAATATTTGATAATTCATTTTAAATACTGTATCTTAAAAAAAAGACGAATGTCATAAAATTCTCCAAATCTAAATTTGTGAATTCTCATTTATTTGATCTTTAGTTCTTTACCATGTTTTCCAACAGGTTGCTCGGCTCAGTCACCACTGTTCCAAGGCTTCCCAGGGAAGCACTTGCCATGTAGAAACGTCTCGGGCATGGGCTGTGAGGAGTACTATGGGTGCCCGGCCTGGGATATGTTGGGCCACAAGAGGTTGGGCTCATCGTTTTTTGGGTCAGGCCCACCAGAATGTTGTGCTGTGCCTTATGAGGCCATTAAGTCCATTAACCTCACAAAGCTTGAGTGTGAAGCGTATAGTAGTGCTTACAGTTTGGCACCTTTGAGGCTTGATGGGCCTAGTGGGTGGTCCTATGGGATCCGTGTGAGGTATTCGGTTCAAGGAAGTGATGAGTTCTGTGGGGCGTGTGAGGCCACGGGTGGCACCTGTGGGTATGGTTCGGATGGCATTAGACAGGTGTGCATGTGTGAGGACTCAAATTCAACCTCGAATTGTGATTCAGGTTTGAATGTTTAATCAAGATTTTGATTTTTTTAATCAGCTTCTCTATTGTGAAAATAGTTTGTATTTGTTGTATATTTAAGTGACTCTTTGTGCAAATTTACAGTTAGCTTGTCGTCAGGAACAAGGCCTGTGATGGTGAAAATGCTTGCGGGTACTTAATTACTTGGCTATTTCATTGATTATTTGGTTGAGTTGAACTTGTCAACAATTATCTCCTTTTTTTTTTTCTATCATTTTGTCTCTACAAGTGTCCCTTTCCAAGTGTCTAGATTATCCTGCTGGCTTACCCTTGGTGGACGATGAACCAAGTGGCAAGTGTATTATACCATATTTTTGGTAGTAAGATAAAAAAAAAAAAATTGGATTAACTTTCTAGTCAACCAAATTAAGTCCCTCCCCAAACGATTTTAAAGGCGCACCTGCTCAGATTGACATACAAGTGTTGATTTTGAAATAACTTGAGTTTCCTTATAGATTACTTAGATCCTTATGTAGTGTTTAATTAGGCACTAGGCAGCCACTGAAATATCTATGTTGTCATTCCTCTGTCAAAGTTATTGTTTTCTAGCCTAAGAAGTTTAAGGAAGTGTGATCCTTCTCATGACTATTTGAATTTGAATTTTGGACCAACACTAAGAGAAATTAATTTATTTAAATGCACTAAAAGGGTGCACCCTTTAGATCACTCAAAAAGGGACTTAATTTTAGTTGAAACAAAAGCTAACTTAATGATACTCTTACGGGGAAAAAAACGCTATTCTTTCCTTTTTAACCTTTGAAGAATGATGTATGTTACAATTTCCCAGAGTCTCTTTAGTCACCTTGCTCACGTATTCTTTATTTAAAAAAAAAATTCCAATTTTAGCAAATCTTGCATTTGGCGATTGGGCTATAATGTACTAATTTTGTTATCTACAAACTATTTGCAGGATTATTGACGTATATGCTAGCATGGAGGACAACTAATTAGATTTGAATAGTGTGGTAGTATTACACGTGAGACTATCAACACAAACTGGGTCAGTGGATCATGTTTCAACGCAAACTGGCATGGACTAGTCAATTACAATACGAGAGAGAGAGAGAGTGAGTTTTGGTTTGTACTCTCTATTAACATTTTGTACTCGTGTAAATCACATAATAACTAAAAAAAATTAAAATAAACAATTAGTTTATTGTTATAAATAGAGAAGAGAAATATAGAAAGATCAAGACAAGAAAATATAAACTTAAAATCTTATTCTGTATATTAGATGATCTCTATACCTTTGAGATTTGGCAGAATATTTATAATAGCGTTTTAGGGTTTATACAATGCAGTTATTTAGGATTAGTATCTGTTAAGGATTGTAAACTCTTTTAGCTAATTTTTCTATTTCTGTGAGATAATCAAGATAGTCATCCACCACATGTAAAATATGCATGTTTTACAACATTTTCCATTGGATGACTATACACTATGAATATGTCTCGTTAAAACCTTGCTAAGAAAAATCCAGTGGGATAAAAACTTAGCGAAGAAAAAAGAGTACAGCATTCATAGGTAACTTACTTCCCTTCAAAATACAACTAATCATAAAATGTCTTTAAGTCAGCACATTGTAACTCTTGTGGCTCTTAGACATCAATCTTCAATATTATTCATAGCACTTCTCCTTAAGAATTTTGGAAAAATATATTTTACTCTGTCACCTTTGATATATCTTTCTTTCAGTTAAACTTTGTAAGCAATATTATCTTCAGTTGGAATTTTCTTTTCATAAGATGATCCACAAGATTCTTGAATATGATGAATCATAGCTCTCAACTAGAAACATTCACGACTTTCTTCATGAATTGTTGTAATTTCTACATGATATAAAGAAATAGCAACTATAGATTGCTTTGTGGATCACCATAATATAACAATATCATCAAATGTAAATAATAGTCTGTTTGAGATTTGACTTTATTTGGATTAGATAAATATCTTGCATTTGCATAATTAATTAGCTTGACATAGATTCATGTGAATAAAATAATCTCATCGGTTGTGCCTTGAAGATAAAAATAATGTACTTAATTTCATTCTAATGCCTTCTGGTTGGTGATGAACTATATGTTGCTATAAGTTCATGAAAATAATATTATATTTGGTCATGTATTATTTTGCAATATGCATGTGTGCTTCTATAGTACTAAGGTATGGTACTGCTTCAAGACTAAGATTTTCGTAATCTTCTTTAAATCCAACGATCTAACTACCATTAGTGTACTCAATATCTATAATTTATATGTATAAATCACTTAAGAACTTGTTCTCCATAACTTGATAGACAAAATTTAATTTGCTAAATGCTCGATCTACAGGTCGAGACAAAATTTTATTATTTAAAGATCTTTCACTTCAAATTCTTTAAATAGACACATAAACAAATAAAGTACTTTAAGAAATTTTGACATAAATATATAATGTATATCGACAAGCACTAATGCTGAATGAGAAATTCTTAATATGATGAGCAAAAGAACATAAATATGTAAATTAAGTTCATTGGATATTGATATTTTAAATCATTCGAGGATTTTCATATAGATAACATGTATTGAGACATCCATAAAATGTAATAATAATATGTAAAAACATTCATTAGAAGTACTCAACTTCTTGTGTGCAAAAAACCTTTTTAGATATCAAAACGTAATTGCATCCATTTGTATCAACAGATTTTGCACCTTCTGGGATTTAGACTTCAATTCCATTAAAACCTCTTCTAAAGTTTTAGCTACAAATTCAATAACCTCACATTTTATAAGTGAGTTCAATTCTGCCTACAATGCATTCTTCTGTTTTGACAATCATTTTTTCGTTGATATTCTTCAATGATTCTAATTTCAAGATCCTCATTATTATTCATAATATTGTGCACTATAAAAATATGTTGTCGGCAACTATTTTTTTTTATTATATCATTTTGCCCATAGAGACATAATTTATTGAGATCTCATTATTTTCACCATTTTCACGTATTTTAACTTCTTCTAGAGTTTGAACTACTTCTAGAGTTCAAACTACTTCAAGAGTCCTACTTATGTCTCTAATTTCTTTTTCAAGAGTATCCTTTTTAGGATTATTTGCCTTCTTAGCAATATTATTTGCTCCTTGTCTTTTCTGGGCTTTGTCTTTGGAATCTATTGGTTTACCATGCTTCTTGAATGTTTTTGACTCATTTGATACCAATTCTAAATGGAGCATTTATAGTTGGTATAAGATTTATTTATCCTTTTGCAATAGAAAATGCTTCTTGTAATTCATTAATTTGCTCTTATTCGCAAATGTATTATCATTTGAACTTCCAGCTCAAATTGCATTATATCTCACAATTTCATTTAACACATTTCTTTTTTATACAAAAATCCATTTATATCCAACGAGTTTGACATCTTTAGGTGTCTGGACTACTGGTCCAAATACATTACGTTTGGCTAAAGAATCTAACTCAGATTGTATTGCTTCTTTCCATTTTGGTCAATCACTTTAATGTCGACATTCTTCTACACTTTGAGGCTCAAGCTCATTATCATTGATAATTTCAGAAGCAATTGTATTTGTAAAAACATTATCGATAACAACTTCATCTCTTCCCCTCATATTTTTAGATTTTAATGAGATCTCATAATTTGCTGAAACCAGAATCACTTCTGGGGTTACTTCCCTAGAAATATGAAGTTGTTGATCTACATTATTTTTTACCTCTTGAAGAGTGTTAACGACCTCTTCTAGAGCGTCAATTTGAAGTTTTTTCATCTTTTTTCAAGGAACAATGCCCTTTGCACCAATAGGTCTATCACGCTTCTGGCATGTTTTAGATTCATTGGCTGACATACCCACATGATATCCTGCAAAGACAACTAATTGTGCAGGAGTGACTATATCACACCCAGGAAAAAATTTTATATGAGAAATATTTGGCTTCAGGCCAAAATCTAATTGTATAAAGGAGAACTTATAATTATTTATTGGTCTTATACCAACAAGTGCCACAACATGTAAAAGGCATACCCCAAACAAAAACTTGGGATATTGTTCTCACAATCTGTTATTTAGCTATCAATTAGAGACATTTGAACATAAGCAATGAAATGTTCAACATTTTACTAATGGTTATATAATAATCACTAAAAGATTGAGAAGTAAATTCACTAGTATTGTCAAGACAAATTGTCTTAATCTGAAAATTTGTGCTCTTAATTAAATAACTTGCATAATCTCACAACCACCAAGTTGCGAGTTGATATTAAGTACACATGTGACCAACTGCTTCTGGTCATAAAATATCTAAATGATACACATGATTTATGATATAATCCACAATATCATCTTAAATTTGTTCTAAAAATTCAACAAATTTAACTCTATTTTTAATTAGTGATAGTATTATAATCAATTTGCATTGAGAACACTTAACACATAAAAACTCATTATATTGAAGAATTTTCTGGTCCTTCAATGATACCCTTATGAATTATCAATATTGATGCAGGATAGCCTTATTGGCCATATGCCAAATAAAAAAATTATTTAGACTAGTAAACTTCTAGTTTATAACAATATCGTAAACTTCTGATTTACAAGAGCATAATAAACTTTTGGTTTACACTAAAATATGTTTCAATTGCACTAATCATATTTATTTGACTTGATAATGAATAAAGCACAATGTATAAAATTTTGTTCATTGAGATAACAAAATATAGTAACTATTTTGAAGACTTGAATTATTTTTGTGTTACTATATATTAAAATTTACCATTGATCTATATATACAAAGAATTAGAAACACACATTTTTTCTTCAATCAATAAAAATTCTAATAAATCATATCATACATATTTTATTTAAAATATTACAAACTAACAAAATAAGAAAAAATGTATACGTGATGATATTAAATCACATGAAAAAATATAAAATAAATACATATGAAATGATAAATATGAATTCCAAGAAAATAATTCAACTACATAAATTATCATTCAAGTGATACAACTTTCCTCCATAATATTTAACGAAAATAGACACATTCAAAAGCATATTATTTATAGGACCATGATCAAATGAATGATTCTCATTAATATCTCCCTACTTCATTTGATATGTATTCTTAGAAGAGTTAGAACCACCATGGTAATAATCATTTTTTTAATTTCTGCCACATCAATGGTCATAACCACGACCTTTGCATACCCAAAATTATAATATGGAACATTCACTTCAGGAAATGGAGTTCAACCCATTGGATGACCTTTGTGGTTTTTCATTAATAACTCATTTTTGTGTTCAATCAGAAGAATGCATAAACTTGATTCAAAATATCTCTTAAAACAATTCTCATTTTGCTACTATAGGCACATATTTGAGAGATATAAAAAGATTGATAATGTCTTTCTCACATTTCTTTGTTTCAAATTATGCTAAGATCAATTAGATTTTTTTAAATTCCATCACAGTCTAAAGGTGTAGTTCTCCAAGAACTATACCATAAATCTTCATATAAAATATGACCATATAAAATCATTGGTTTTGTGCAATTCTTCAGGAATGCTTAAATAGTAATCTCTTCTAGAATTTATCAAGAGTAACAAATTTAGTATAAAACAAAATATGATAATTGTATTAGTCAAATAAGATTCATAATAACAATTCTATAAATGAAACATGAAAATATTTCATACTAAGACTAACATGAAAAAAACTATAAGAAATAACAAAGTAATGAATTATATTAATCCAAAGAATGTGCTAAGAAGACAAACTCTTTTCATCGAACCTTTAAGTTATTCAAGTTATCACTCATATGGTAGAGTCTCGTGCTAATAACGTGTTATAAATAGAGAAGAGAAATATAGAAAGATCAAGACAAGAAAATATGGACTCAAAATCTTATTCTGTATATCAAATGATCTCTATACCTTTGAGACATGACAAAGTATTTATAAGAGCGTTTTAGGGTTTATACAATGCAGTTATTTAGGATTAGTATCCGTTAGGGATTGTAATCCCTTTTAACTAATTTTTCTATTTCTGTGAGATAATCAAGATAGTTATCCACCACATGCAAAAGATGCATGTTTTACAACATTTATATAGTTTTAATCCATTAGGATTTTAGATTTTATAGTTTTTTAATATCAATTTTGATATCATTCGAATTTTTTTATGGATCATTCATTTAGCTTTTAGTCTCTACCGTTAAGGTATTAATCCTTTTATTTTTCATTTTTTAAGTTTTAATCCTTATCATTTCTATTTATTAAGATATTGAACCTTATTTTTCATGAAAGATTGATTTTTATAATTTTTAATTATTATGGTATTATTCCCTAATAGACTAAAATCTAAATAAGTAAAACTAGAAGGATCGATATAAAAAATATATATAATGACTAAAATATGAGTCAAATGAAATTATAGGGAGTAATTGTTTATTTTAACCTAGAAGAAATAATATTATCAATGATTTAGGTAAGAGCTATCTATTAATTCTAAGGCATCAATATAAAAAGAAAGGAAACATCTAACAAAATAATTTAAAATTAGAAAATAATTATATTAACAATTTATCATTTAACAAACCACATATGCAAAGGATGTAAGCATTAATAAGACCACTACTTCATGTAATAAGAAAATAATTAAATAAAAATAAAATGTATGTATATATCCAATATATAAGAACCCTATAATATTATAAAAATAAATATTCATCTCTTAAATTTTACCCATTCTTAAGGCTATTCCAAAATGATATCTAATGTAAAAAACTTATTTTCATTAATAGTTATTTTAGTGTATCATCAGGTAAAAAACTTTATGGATGATATTTATATAAAATTATACTAAAAATTTATCCCTTAATTCTTTACCCTTATTTTTGAAATGTATACCAAATCGAGCTCAGCAATCTTCTTTTGTAATCATTATTGTATACCCTTAAAGATATGATGAAAAGTTCATTAATGGCGCTTACACATAAAATTATATTGAAAATTAATCCCTTAATTTTCACCCCTGTTATCAAGGGTATATCAAATTGATCCATAATGTCAAATTTACCAAAAAAAATCATTAATTAATAAATATTACAATGACAAATAAAAAGAAAAACCTTAACAAAAAATAAAATAGTCAATAACAATATAACCAAATGATACACCAACAAGTTGTTGATCGAAGTGGAAGTGGACTGTAACTCCAAGCAAACCTTACCTGCAATGTCAAGAGTTCAAATCCTAGAATTGTCACTTTGAGGAGGGTTTTATCTAATCATTACCTCTGTCCGAAATTGTGAGAGTGATTTGTTACACCAAAAAAATGATACTCGTCGCATTTAAGTATATACATTTAGTTTATACAGTTTTTTTTGGTACAATAGTTTACACAATTTAAGTAGACTAAATAAAAATAACACATTAATTAAATCAATCAATTGATATATAGTTTCTTAAGTTCTTTAATCTTCTCATCTTTTACCAATCCAATCTATTTCAAGATAACACAAAATCACACTTTGCCCATTATATATATTCAATCAATGCCCCAATTGATGTCAATTTCTTGTCTTACTTGTCTAAAAAATTTTGTAGCTCCTGCAAATAATTTTACTCAAAAAACTAATGAAACATTGATGCTATATGATACAAGTTGTGTTTCTTGAAATAAAATCTTAGTTGTTGTTAACCAATCTTACTAAACAAACTTTATTATAAATATAAGTTTTTTAATTGATTTTATCATATTTTCTTAAAAGTTTTTATCACATAAATGTAAATATTAATATATTTTTATATAAATTTTTCAATCCTTTAAAATATAAATATAAAAGTATTTGAATATTATATACATACACAGACAACATATATATATAATTTAAATATATACTTAATATTTTTTAGTTTCTCCATAATAAATTACATTCAATTAATTTTATTATCTTTTCATATAAAGCTTTTACTCCCGTATAATGTAGATATTGAAGTTTTTTAAATATCATATAACAAATATATATATATATATATATATATATATATATATATATATATATATATATATCCAAATGAATGTAATAATTTAAAAATATAATTTAATTAATATATCAAACAATTTCATTAAGCTTTCATGCAAGGACAAATCTACAGGGGACAAGCCCTAGCTTTTATATAATTTTGCATGGTACATGTAGTATTAGCATATTAAAAAAAAAAAATTCCTGCTTCTTCTTTGTATTGGCCCATGTAGTGAGTGACTAAAACAATCTTAAAAGGAGTTATTGAACTTGCCTACTTCTAGGCTGATCCAATTATTGAAAGTGATTTTTTACCCATGTGAAAGTGTACTAAGTTTTAAAGTAAAGAGACAAAAAGAAGCTTTAACTTCTCTAATACGTATACAGCAAAAAAAGTTTTTTCAATACGTTTTCACAGCAGTCTACAACAACAATAAAGGCATTTTCACAACTATTTCAATATTCTTCTTAATTCTCTGAAGAAAATTAGGAAAAGTGAAAAATCAACTTTGATGCTTTAGATGTTGGAGCTAAAAGCTGTATAAGTTGAAGACAAAATGTAATTTTGTAATTGTCTAAAATTTTGATTTTTGCCTTTTATAAATTTTGCCCTTCATTAGTTAATTCTTGAATCTGTCCCTAGTTTCATTTTAAGTTGTCAAACTCATATAGATATTAATATATTTTTATGTAAAGTTATCAATGTGATGTAAATAAAAAAATATAAATATTATAAAGCAAAAACATCACTTATAATAATGAGAATTAATAATTTAATTTAATCTAAAAATTAAACATAAAGAGACAATTATTACCATGAAAAATGAAAAAAATGAAAAAACAAAGATTATTAATAGTAAAATGAGAAAAAAATTGGTTTTAATCCGTTCAAACTTGCATAATGTAATAGGTTTCATTATGATGACTCTTTGTTTAAAATATTGATTTTTGTTTAGGTTTTTTATGAATTGATGAATATAAGTAACTATTCTGAACTGGGTTTTGGGTTAGCAGTTCATGAGCAACCCGACCCACTAGAATAAGATATCAAATATTTATGAGTGCTATTAGATAAGTAAATTTATTTATTTATGAGGAGTAAATATCTGACAGAATCTCTCATAGATAAGAAAATCAATTATATCCCTCATAAATAGAGGAATCAATTTAATGCAAATTTAACTATGATTCTTATCAATCAAGACTCTCCTATAAATGCCACACAAGGTAGCAAAGATATGCATTCTAATTTCAAACATTATCCACCTTGTGCATGGTCTAACTTGAGCGTCGGAGTACCTTTTGCAGGTACTCGCCCCTTCGTACCATCGTCGCAACCACTGTGCATCGGAAGAAATCACTTTCATCAATCTTATTCAGGTATTCATTTGAACCCTATTTAGAACAAATGTGCCATCTGTGGGGAGAGATAAACTTCGATTTCCATTACCACCATCATGGTCACTACAAGGCGAAATCACGTTTTTACCACCCAAAACCCTCTTCTGGCCACCACCGTCCTGTATCCACTCTAGTTCAGGAGCCAATCGTAGCCCAATCGGAATCCCGACAGGAAGGGGTAGAGACTTCTTATATGGGCAAAAATCTATCTCCTTTGTCGTGGCAAGTTCTAGTAAGGAAGCGACTCGGTCCACAAGAAGCACAAGTGAATAATGATGAAGCTCGGTCCCATCAGAGTGAATCTGGTCTCCTAAAGCTACCCGGAGAAGAACTCATCTCTCTTGTTAGACTCTAGGATGAACATATTCACAACCTGGAGAAAGTTATCAACCAGGAGAAAGAAGGTGAAAACCAAATTCCTAATAAGAATAAGGAAAATCGAAGGGACCCAGCCCGTGATGGGGTACGTCATCTGGAATATTGGAGGATCATGGAACCCAGTCAGGGAGTTGGGATCTCGGTTCGAAAAACAAAGAGTAAGATCAAGGATTAAGGAATTTAGTTAAACAAAACCAACCTTTCTTTGGCAAACTAATGGCCTATGAGATCCCTAGGCGTTTCAAATATCTAACAAATATTGAAGTCTATGATGGGACCACGGACCCTCAAGAGCACTTAAATGCTTATGTTTCTACTCTCTTATTAGCTAGAAGAGATGATTCACTCATGTGTTGTGTTTTTCCTCTTTCTTTGAAAAAAACCGCACTGAGATGGTTCACCACTTTGACTCATAAATCCGTTATTAATTGGGAAGATTTGTCCTCAAGATTTTCGCTGCACTTCACCACTAGTAAGGTGTAACCGAAATCCATTTTATGTCTTTTTCAGATTAAATAAGAAAAGTAGGAATCTCTTAGAGACTTTCAATCCTAATTCAATAAAGAAATAGTAAATATTAGTAACTGGGATGAAAGACTCGGACTACACTACATGTGGGAAAGACTCTGCCCTGGGCTATTATTTTTTTCTCTTACCAAAAAGGAACCCAAGACTATGGACGAGTTTCGTGCTAGAGCTAATAAATACATCAATGCGGAAGAAGCTTTCTAGGCTAGGAAGCATCTAAAGAAAGGATAAGATGCCAAATCTAAGCCTGGACAACCCACCTAACAAAGCTGGAACTTGAGGCCACATTTTAAGGGAAAGTATGAGAGTTACACCCCCTCAACACACCTCGGACTCGAATTTTCTAGGAGGTGATGAATACAGAGTTCAAGGATGTACAAAGAACTCCCCCTTTGAGAAAACATGCACAAAAGTATAAATCTAAACACTGTGCATGGCATGAAGATCATGGGCATAATACTAAAGACTGCATCAACCTTCAAGACACCATTGAATCTTTGATCCGGGATGGCCGTCTAGGCCGGTATATGCATCATTCTCAGAATAATAATCAAAAGGGAGGAAAAAATTATAGGAAATAGAGTTACAATCCTCGGAGAAGCCCATCTCCACTATACCAAAGAAGACGCTCTCTTGTGAGGAATAAAAATCCTGGCGCAGGCCCATCCCGAGGTAATGCCTAGAACCAAAAAAGGGCACAATCTCGGGATACGATCATCGTCATGTCGAAGTAATCTAGACAATCAACACCATTTCGGGAGGCTTCGCAGGTGGCGGTGAATTAGGAAATGCAAGGTAAAAAGTACTCCGGGCTATATTGAGTATGGCATCCCTCTCAGGATCTAAGTTAGATAGCAGAGCAAGAAAGACCCCACTGATTTCATTTACTGATGAGGATTATAGATGTACTATCCTAGATCACAACGATCCCATGGTGATTTCGGGAATAATAACTAATACTAAAGTTCATCGCATATTTGTTGACCAAGGGAGCTTGGCTGACATTATGCTCCTAGATTTATTTGAAAAGTTGGGACAATTTATGAAGAAATTGATCCCACATACCGAAGAGTTGATCGGATTCACTGGAGACAAAATCACCCTGATATTATACATCGAGACTTATTTGACTTTGGGGAAGGGTTCTCTTTTCAAGACACTCAAGGTCAAATTTCTCGTGGTTGATTCTTCACCTTACACCGTCATATTAGGTTGTCCCTTGCTCAATGCTTTTGGGGCTGTCATCTTCACACCCTACTTAGCTATGAAATTTTTCGACCAGCATGACAAGGTCATTACAATTAAAGGAGATTAGGCTATAGTAAAGAAGTGCTATAACGAAAGCCTAAAGATTACTGAGAAGCCTCAGACCATGAACCAACGTAACTATCTAGTTCCAGTCATTACGGACCACATCAATGTCCTCCTAACTAAGCTAAATGTTCTTGAAGAGATCTGTGGTACGCGCCATCAACTTGATGAAGAACTTTAGTCCTATAAACTCGGTGCCATGCCCGACTAGGTAACAAAGATTAGAGGACACTTGAGCCCAAAAGAAAGATCTATATTAATTAAATTTCTTGAGAAAAAATAAGGATATCTTTGCTTGGACGTTGGCAGATATGCCAAGATTAGACCCTAAATTTATTTGCCATTAACTTTTCATCATGAAGGATGTGAAACCGGTGGCACAACGAAATAGGAAAGTTGAACCTAAGAGACAAGAGGTAATTCAGAAGTTGGTAAAAGAGCTCCTAGATGCTAGATTTATCAGAGAAGTTTCTTATACCACTTGATTCCTTAATGTGGTCCTGGTTAAAAAAATGCAATGAGAATTGGCGTATGTGCGTCGACTATGTAGACTTGAATAAAGCTTGTCCAAAAGACCCTTACCCACTTCCCAACATGGACAAATTGGTGGACAATTCATCCAGGTTTCAACTACTCTCATTCATGGACGCCTATTACGGATATAATCAAATTTCCATGAACCCGAAGGATGAAGATAAGACCGCGTTCATAAATAAGATGAGAAGTTATTATTACCATGTCATGCCATTTGGATTAAAGAATGCAAGAGAAACTTACTAATGAATGATGAATTAAGTCTTCGAAAACCAAATTGGTAAAATGCTAGAAGTATATATAGACGACATGATAGTCAAGAAAACGGAGACAAGTGACCATGTAAAAGATCTGGAAGAGGTATTCACCCAAATACGAAAGCATAACATGAGGCTGAACCCGAAAAAATGTGCTTTTGGAGTATAGGCCGATAAATTTTTAAGATTTTTATTGACAAGTCAAGGTATTGAAACCAACTCAGAGAAATGTTAGGCCGTCCTCGATATGCGCAGCCTACAATCTGTGAAAGAGATGCAACAATTGACAGGTCAGATAGTAGTCTTCACTCGCTTTCTAGGCAAGGCCGCTCAAAATTCTCTTCCCTTTTTCAAAACCTTAAAAATGGAAGGAATTTCAAGTGGACCCCAGAGTGTGAGGCTGCCTTTCAAGAATTGAAGAAGATGTTATCCACATCATTGATTCTGACAAGACCAGATCCTAGAGAAACACTTTATGACTACCTCTTTGTCAGCAATGAGGTGATTAGTTTAATCCTGATAAGAGAAACCGATGAAGGTTAGATCAAGCTATAGTAAGGAAGTGCTACAACGAGAGCCTAAAGATTTCCAAGAAGCCTCAGACCACGAACCAACGTAACAATCCAGTTTCAGTCATTACGGACCACGTCAATGTCCTCCTAACTGAGATAGATCTTTGTGAAGAGATCCGTGGTACGCGCCCTCAACTTGATGAAGAACTTTAGTCTTATCAACTCGGTGCAAAGCCCGACTAGGTAACAAATATTGGAGGACACCTGAGCCCTAAAGAAAGATCCCTGTTAATTGAATTTCTTGAGAAAAATAAGGATCTATTTGCTTGGATGTCGGTGGATATACTGGGATTAGACCCTGAATTTATTTGTCACCAACTTTTCATCAAGAAGGATGCAAAGCTGGTGGCACAATGAAAGAGGAAATTCGAACCTAAAAGACAAGAGGTAATTCATAAGCAGGTAAAAGAGCTCTTAGATGTTGGATTTATCAGAGAAGTTTCTTATACCACCTAGCTCTCTAACGTGGTCCTGGTTAAAAAATCCAATAGAAAGTGGCGTATGTGTGTCGACTATACAGACTTGAATAAAGTTTATCCAAAAGACTTTTATCCACTTCCCAACATAGACAAATCGGTGGACAATTCATCTGGGTTTCGACTACTCTCGTTCATTGATGCCTATTTCGGATATAATTAGATTCCCATGAACTCAAAGGATGAAGACAAGACCGTGTTCATAACTAAGATGGGAAGTTATTGTTACCGTGTCATGCCATTTGGATTAAAGAATGTAGGAGAAACTTACCAATGGATGATGAATAAAGTCTTCAAAAACCAAATTGGTAAAACACTAGAAGTCTATATAGACGACATGATAGTTAAGACAATAGAGACAGGTGACCATGTGAAAGATCTAAAAGAAGTATTCACCCAAATACGAAAGCATAAGATGAGGTTGAACCTAGAAAAATGTGCTTTTGGTGTATAGGCCGATAAATTTATGGGATTTTTATTGACAAGTCAAGGTATTGAAACCAACTCAGAGAAGTGCCAAGTTGTCCTTGATATACGTACCCACAAGCCGTGAAAGAGGTGCAACAATTGACAGGTCAGATAGCAGTCTTCACTCGCTTTCTAGGCAAGGCTGCTCAAAAGTCTCTTCCTTTTTTCAAAACCTTAAAAAAAGGAAGGAATTTCTAGTGGACACCAGAGTGTGAGGCTACCTTTCAAGAACTGAAGAAGATGTTTTTTTTTTTATTTAGAAAGAAAGGTATGCAGAGGCATCAGTATAGAGAAGGATATCCCAACTAGGTTGGCATATCAAACCCTAACAATCATTTGCAGCATACCATTTTTATTCAAAAAAAGAAAAAAAAAAGAAAAAGAAAACAGAAAAACATGGGGGGACCAAACCAAAACCCATGAGAGCTAAGTAAACCTATAACTAGGAATCCAAAAACGATTGTGAGCAAATTCTTTCTCAATAAAAGAAGGAATTGTGTCCCACCGAATAAAAGAAAGACTAAGAATACCATAGGCAGCTAACCTATCAGCACAAGTATTGCCTTCCCTATAGATATGTGAAACAAAGAAATCCATCTGACCAATAAAAAAGATACAATTTGACCACCTATTTCTTAACTTCCAAGGAACAAGATCATGGTTGTTAAAAGCTTGAACAACCATCTTTGAGTCACACTCTAACCACAACTTGTGCCAACCTTTTGAAAAAGCAAATTCAATGGACAAAATGGCAGCTAACATCTCTGCATAGAATGAAGATTCAATGCCTATATACTGAGAAAAACTACCTAAAGCAGCAGCTCTACTGTCCCGAAAGATTCCACCACAAGAAGAAGGCCCTGGATTGCCATGAGCAGAGCCATCGGAATTGGCCTTTATCCAGCCACTGTAAGGGGGGTACCAAACAACTTCAATAATTTTTTGAGCTTTAGGAGAGTGAATATCGATATTAAAAGCTTTCAGCATCTTGAACTCCTTCATGTCAGGGTACGTTGAGCCTTTTGACAAACTGCCAGATTGAAAAATGCTTGCTGAAATAAGAATTAAAGCCTGTGAAAATGGGATGCATTGATTGAAGAATCTCAGCTTATTTCTGCATAACCAAATGCACCAAATAGAATGAATCACACTAGCCAAGATCAAATCCTTCACCTGACCACTCCAATCCAAATAGCAGGACTTTAGAAGACAGTTGATAGAAGAAAGATCAAATTGTAATCCCAACTTAGCTGAGAGCCAACCCCAAATTACAGTAGCAAACTTACAATTCAAAAAGAGATGAGTAGCAGTTTCAGCAGCTACTCCACATAGACTACAAACTGAAACAGTTACACACCCTCTAGCAGATAAATTCTCACCAGTAGGCATTTTCGAGTGTAGCAGTCTCCAAAGAAGAAAAGACCTGGAAGGTGGTATGCAATTGGACCAAATCATCTTACCCCAGGACACATTCTGACCTTCTGCAGCAAGATGGTTGTAAGCATCCTTAAAAGAAAGGCATCCATTCGAAGAGAACTTCCAAATCAAGCTATCTGAGCAAGGCTTCAAAGGAATGCAATAGCTTCTGATTTCCTGAGCTAGATAAGGAGAAGAATCTTCTATAAGCTTAGGTAAAATCCAAGTATTGTCTAATAAAAAGTCACTTACAGTGGCATTCAAAGATTTCCAAATATCAGTTGGAAAATTCAGAATTTCAACTATAGGAGAAGGGAGCCAATGATCCCTCCAAAAGTTAATAGTTTTCCCGTCACCAACCAGCCAAAAACCATTATCCCTGATATGATGCCAAATCAGTTTTAGAGCTGGCCAGATTGAGGATTTAATGTACCTAGTAACAGGCTTGTTCTGTCTAAAGAACCTTGATCTCAGGAATTTGGACCATTGACTATCAGAAGTCATTAAATTCCAACTGAGTTTTAACATAGCAGCCTCATTAATTGCTCTTAAGGACCTAATCCCAAGCCCTCCCTCAGAAACAGGTCTACACACCTTTTTCCAAGCCACAGTCACCAACTTCCTGACATTTACATCTCCAGACCAAACAAAATTCCTTATCCAAGAGTCCACTGTTTTCAGTAAAGAGATTGGCCAAGAATAAACATGGAAGCTGTATAAAATCATGCCCTGTATCACCGAATTCACTAACTGCACCCTGCCCATTATAGAGAGCAATTTACCTTTCCAAGAGGCTAATTTACACTTGATTTTATCAGCAATAGGAAGGAGATGGATAGCCCTAGGCTTACCTTTAAAGAGAGGTACTCCTAAGTAATTAAAAGGAAGAGATCCTGTAGGAAATCCTAGCAAATTTCTGATGCCTTCCAATCTGCTAGGAGCAAAAGAACCAGTGTAGAATCTACATTTGCTCAGACTTAGATATTGACCAGAAGCATTACCATAATCAGAAAACAGATTCATTAAAACTCTCAAGTTGACTTTTGAACCTTTACAGAAGACTAGGATATCATCTGCATAGAGGACATGAGAAGGAGTGGGATAAGATCTTGGGCTAGCCATAGGTTTAAGAGTTCCAGATTGCACCAGGTCAATTAAACCTCTGCTTAAAACCTCTTCAGCAAGGCAAAATAACAGTGGTGAGAGAGGGTCACCCTGTCTCACACCCCTTTTACAAGAAATGAAACCAATGGCCTTACCATTAACTGAAAAGGAGAGCTTAGCTGATTTTAGGATAGCTTCTATCCAATTACAAAAAATAGGACTAAAACCAAAAGCCTTTAGAACCTGAACAAGGAAATTCCAATCTAGAGTATCAAAAGCCTTCCTGATGTCAAATTTCAAAGCAATGTTTCCACCAAAAGACTTTGAATCCAAGAGGTTTATGGCCTCTGATGCTATGCAAATACAGTCTAAAATTTGTCTACCTTTAATGAAGCCAAAACGTTACGAGATGATGGATGGAGCCAAAGTGGCAAGCCTATCAGCTAGGACCTTTGAAATAATTTTGAATTGGAAATTTGCTAAGGCAATTGGCCTATAATCTTCAATCTTCTCTGCTCCATCAAATTTAGGAATGAGCACTACCAAGTTGGAATTGATATTTGGAAGAAGCCAAGACTGCTGAAAAAACTGTAAAACCGACTTGAAAACATCATGACCAATGATATCCCAAAAATGTTGGTAAAATACTCCACCAAAGCCATCTGGACCCGGGGCACCTGCTGCATTCATTGAGAAGACAGTAGCTTTAACCTCCTCCATAGAAGGGAGGTTTGTCAGCATAGAATTGTCTTCAGCTAAAACTGAGTTTGGAATAACTCTATTGATTAAATCAGACTGAACACAATTATTATCAGCAGCATAAAGTGTAGAAAAATAGGAGAGCACATGATCCTCAATTGCTTCTTTACTATCCAGAATTCTATCTCCATCCTTAAGCAGAGACATGGATTTTGAAACTTGTCTAATCTTGGCTACTTTGTGGAAGAAAGAAGTATTTCTATCCCCATTAGAGAACCAGTTAAACTTTGCTTTTTGTTTCCAGAAGTCTTCTTGAAGAGAAAGTGCTTGCTGCAACTTGCATTGAGCCTTCAATTCTTCAGAATGCATAAGATCATCATATCCAGAGCTATCTATTATACTTTGGATGTGATCAACCTCAGCCTGAGCAACTTGGACATTATTATTGACATCTCCAAAAACCTCTTTGTTCCAAACTTTCAATTCTTTCTTTAAGGCTCTAAGCTTCTGAGATAAAATGACCATAGGGCAACCAAAGAAATCCCTATGCCAGACTTCCTGTACCAATCTTCTACAGTCAATTCAGCCCACATGTTGAAAAACTTGAAGGAAGAAGGAGCAGAACTAAAATCATTTTGAAGAGAAACTAGCAAGGGGAAGTGATCTGACTTACTACGAGTCAAAGTACAGCAAGAAATAGAATTCCAAAAAGACATGAACTCATCATTACATATAGATCTATCAAGCCTCTTTTCAATGTGATATTTTGCTTTCCTACCATTTGACCAAGTAAAAGATGTACCCCGAGTGATAATATGATGCAAATGGAAGGAATTTGTCCAATTTTGAAAGTCAAAACAAGAACTATTATAGGGTAAAGTGCAGCCTCTAACCTCATGAGCACCGAGGACAACATTAAAATCACCCAAGAAAAGCCAAGGACCAGGAAAATCATGTTGCAGCTTATTCAAATCATTCCACAAATCTTTTCTCTTTTGGGCAGATGTGCTAGCATACACAGTAAGAAACACTTTATGGCTACCTCTCTGTCAGCAATGAGGCGATCAATTCAGTTCTAATAAGAGAAATAAATGAAAGTTAGATCGGGCTACAGTAAGAAAGTGCTATAATGAAATCTTGAAGATTTCCAAGAAGCTTCAGACCACGGACCAATGTAACAATCCAATTCCAGACATTGCGGACCACGTCATTGTCCTTCTAACTGAGCTAGATGTTCATGAAGAGATCTGTGGTACGCGCCCTCAAATTGATAGAGAACTTCAGTCTTATTAACTCGGTGCCAACCTAGCTAGGTAACAAAGATTAGAGGACATATGAGCCCAAAAGAAAGATCCCTGTTAGTTGAATTTCTTGAGAAAAATAAGGATCTCTTTGCTTAGACGTCGACGGATATACCAGGATTAGACCTAGAATTTATTTGCCACTAATTTTTCATCATGAAGGATGCAAAGCCAGTGGAACAATGAAAGTGGAAAGTCAAACCTAAAAGACAAAGGGTAATTCAGAAGTAAGTAAAAGAGCTCTTAGATACTGGATTTATTAGAGAATTTTCTTATACCACCTGGCTCTCTAACGTGGTCTTGGTTAAAAAATCTAATAGGAAGTGGCGTATGTGTGTCGACTATACAGACTTGAATAAAGCTTGTCTAAAAGACCCTTATCCACTTCCTAACATAGACAAATCAATTCATCCAGGTTTCGACCACTCTTGTTCATGGACGCCTATTCTGGATATAATCAGATTCCCATAAACCATAAAGACGAAGACGAACAACGTTCATAATCGAGATGGGAAGTTGTTGTTACTGTGTCATACCATTTGGATTAAAGAATGCAGGTGCAACTTGATGTGAGAATCGACAAGTGCACCAAATCGCAAAAAATAATAAAGTAGTGAAAAGAGAATCGTCCCACGAGGATTATATTGCCAATTACCAAATTCGTTAAATTAACACTATTGAAACTACTCAAAAGATGGAAGTTGGAAAAAGCAAAAATAAAGATAATTAAAAGAAAGTGATTAAAAATAAACAAAATAAAATCAAGCAATCTAACAAGAGATGAAAACAATAAAAAGAAAGTGTTAGGGTCTAGACTTCACTTGAACTCTTTCAAATGCACTTCTAAATATTAGTTTAAACATGTTCTATTTCAATGATTTATGGTCAATTCTCAAAATTAATTAATACCTAATCTCTTGATATATTAATCCTCTTAAGCTGTTTAGAATTAACTAATTCCTTAGTCTAACCTCAAATAGAAAGGCATTATCAGGAACAAGGGAATTATAAGAAAAATCACATAACCCACAACGTCTATCCCTAGCAATTGCAGAAATTATGGTATTTATCACAAGTTCTAGGTTCATGCAAATTTTTTCAAATCATACATAAACACAAAAAATCATTCCCAAATTGATCAGGTTTAGAAAAGTATTAAGAACAGAGATAAACACGTAAATCATGAGATAGAAACATGCATTAAACCCATAAAAGAAATTACATCATCAAAATATCAAGATCCATCATCCCCCTAACGAGGGGAAATTAGGTACATATAGGGAAAGAACAAAACAAAGATAAAAAGATGACAAACTCCATTGATAATTAATGGAAAGATTGAAAAAAATTCCTAATCTTCAAGTCTTGATGCGCCCACACCAAATTAGGATTGAGTTGTCTTGACGGCTGCTGTAGTGTGTGATGAAATTTGGCATAACTTTCTATTTATAATTAAAAATCCCGTACTGTTATGCGTCTAGCACCTGAGCGCTAGTCTCCAAGCGCCTGAGCGCTAACTCACCAGAAACTAATTCTTCATAATGCATGCGCATGAGCGCTAGCTGTACAACGCCTGAGCGCTGGAATACCAGTAATAATCCTCCTGTTCTGCCATTTTTGCGCTTGAGCGGTGAACTCCCAACGCTTGAGCACTGGGATAACAGAGAAAACTCCATCGTTCTGCCTAACCAGCGCTTAAGCGCTGATAATCCAGAGAGCTTTTCCAGCAACTCTTCCATGTAATAAAATCCATTCTTTTTCCCTAGCAAATACCTATAAAAAACATAAGAAAATACAAAGAATGAAGAAAAACTCTTTAAAATAAAAACATGATAAACATAAGGACAAAACCCAATTAAACAGATTAAAAGAGAATGAAAAACCTAGAAATTGAACCGTAAAAACATGACTTTTTAAAGGTTCATCACAACTTACCAATGAATGATGAATAAAGTTTTCGAAAACCAAATTGGTAAGATTATAGAAGTCTATATAGACGACATGATAGTCAATACAATGGAGACAGTTGATCATGTGAAAGATCTGGAAGAGGTACTCTCCCAAATACGGAAGCATAACATGAGGCTAAACTCAGAAAAGTGTGCTTTTGGTGTATAGGCCGATAAATTTCTGGGATTTTTATTGACAAGTTAAGGTATTGAAACTAACTCGAAGAAATGTCAGGCTATCCTCGATATGCGCAGCCCACAATCCGTAAAAAGAGGTGCAATAATTGACAGGTTAAATAAAAGTCTTCACTCGCTTTCTAGGAAAGACCACTCAAAAGTCTCTTCCCCTTTTCAAAACCTTAAAAAGGGGAGGAATTTCAAGTAGACCCCAGAGTGTGAGGCTGCCTTTCAAGAACTGAAGAAGATATTATCCACACTACTGATTCTGATAAGACCGAATCCTGGAGAAACACTTTATGGCTATCTCTCTATCAGCAATGAGGTGATCAGTTCAGTCCTGATAAGAGAAACCGATGAAGGTAAGATAAGCTATAGTAAGGAAGTGCTATAACGAAATCCTGAAGATTTCTAAGAAGCCTCAGATCACGGACTAACCTAATAATCCAGTTCTACTCATTATAGACCATGTCAATATCCTCCTAACTGAGCTAGATGTTCTTAAAGAGATCCGTGGTATATGCCCTCAACTTGATGGAGAACTTCAGTCTTATCAACTCAATGCCAAGCCCAGCTAGGTAACAAAGATTGGAGGATATCTGAGCCCAAAAGAAAGATCCTCGTTAATTGTATTTCTTGAGAAAAATAAGGATCTCTTTGCTTGGACATCGACAAATATACCGGGATTAGACCTCGAATTTATTTGCCATCAACTTTTCATCATGAAGGATGCGAAGCCAGAGGCATAATGAAAGAGGAAATTTGAACCTAGAAGACAAGAGGTAATTCAAAAGCAAGTAAAAGAGCTCCTAGATGCTGGATTTATCACAGAAATTTCTTATACCACCTGGCTCTCTAACGTGGTCCTAGTTAAAAAATCCAATAGAAAGTGGCGTATGTGTGTCGACTATACAAACTTGAATAAAGTTAGTCCAAAGATCCTTATCTACTTCTTAACATAGACAAATTTATGGACAATTCATCTGGATTTCGATTGTTAGCCATGGCAACCATCACCCAAGAGGGGGTGAATTGTGTGATGACAAATTTTAAAACATCTTTGAGAAATTAAGCATTTTGAATAACTCAATTAATAAATGCAACAAAATAAGTTTAACAAAGGTGCAACTATTAGAGATTTTACAAATACCACTTGGGCTATAGGATAAATTAAGCAAATAAGCTAGATATCAAATTTAATTCAAGTATATATAATTAAGGTACAAATATAAAGGAGATAGAGTTGAGAAACGCAAACACAAGATTTATCCTGATTCAGCCACCAATCCACTTGTGGCCTACGTTCATTCCTCAAGTAATTACTCGAGATTTTCCACTATGTCTTCAAGCTTCAATGGGTGCTTGTAACCTTTACACAATAGAGTACTCACCACACCTTGGGATACCTTACCCTTTGTGCTTGAGCCTCAATTTCAAGGGATACCTCACCCTTTACAATCTTGAGAAATACCTCACCCTCTTTACTAACAAGGGATACCTCACCCTTATAACTTTGAGGGATACCTCACCCTTTATAATTTGGAGGGATGCCTCACCCTCTTCACAAAGAATTAAAGTATATACAAGATGAAACTCTCACAAGAGTAGTTGATACAAATTGAAGAACAAAATATGGATGATAAGAAACTCTCTCAAGAGTGGATAATACAAATTGAAGCTTTATGGGTATCAAGGATTCACACTTTAAAGATCAAAATATGATTTTGATGATTCAAGGATCAAATCTAGTGTTCATGTGTTTTTTAGGATGTAAATGCTTCAAAAATCACTTATATATAGAGCCCAAGTGATAAAATAGTCGTTGGTAGTGTTTAGAAATAAATTTTTTTTTATGAAAACTAGCCATTTATAGCATTTGGAAACATTTCTGGGCACTTGGTAATTAATTACACACTTCTGGTAATCGATTACATGGCCTCTGCCAAAGTGGTAATCGATTACAGGACTTGTGCAATCGATTACAGCATTTCTGATTTTGAAAACTAACTTTAAAAGCTCATAACTTCTTCATTTTTATCCGATTAAAGCAAATGACTACTCATTGGAAAGATATTTGAGTCTATTTTCAAATTAAATAAGTTCACAACAAAACTCAAAGTATTTTGAAAGTTATGATAAAAAGAGTAACCAAAGGTCAGCTTTTCAAAACTTATACTTGACTATTTTTGAAAACAGACTTTAAATGGTCATAACTTCTTCATTTCTTATCCGTTTAAAGCAAATGACCATTCATTGGAAAGATATTTGAGTCTACTTTCATATGAAATAAGTTTCACAATAAAAATCAAAGTAGTTTGAAAGTTATGATCAAAAGAGTGACCAAATATTAGTTTTACAAAACACAAACTTGACTATTTTTCAAAGGTTTAAACTGCCACCAAGACTAACTTTCCAAAAATAATTTGTTGGGCATTTAAATATATAAGAAACACTTTTAAAGATGTTAAAGCATATTTGAACTTAGTATGATTTCTTTTTACCTTTACACAAGATTTTAAGTCCTATAAGCTATTCTTGAAGAACCTTGGGACTTGATCTTTTGTCATCATCAATTCTTGATATAATCTAAGCTTCCAAAAATTTCTTCTCTTCAAATCTTGTAAATGCTTGGAACATCTTTATCATTCTTATTCTTCTTGAGTTGAGCATGAATGTGATCTTCTTTCTTGTTCCAATGCTCACTCTTGGTGTTTGAACTATCCTACAAATATTACTCACTTAAAACAAGCATAGTTAGTCCAATTTCATAACTCAATATCTTCATATGCATGATTCATAAATGTATAACTCTAGTTAGTCTAACATGCATATAAGACTCTCATAGACACATCCAAATAAGATATTTATTAATTACTAACAGATATCTCTATATAGGATGCAATAAAGATCACTTTGCATATTTTTATTTAAATAGAGTTAAATCCAATATTAATTCATTATAATTCATATAAAGCATTATTGGATATATTATATGAAGAATGTTACATGTATCTATTATTAAGTAAAATATAACTAGATAAAGTACATAATCATGCATGATACAATATATGTCATTAAGTACATCTATGTAACATGATCAACATTCGTTTGTGATGCATTTGTCATCTATTAAGCACAACTATAAAGTATAAGCATCATTTTTTTTATTTTGTATTTGTCATCATCAAAACTTAACATACTCTTGTTCATGGACGCCTATTCTGAATATAATCATATTCCTATGAACCTGAAGGACGAAGACAACACCAAGTTCATAACCGAGATGGGAAGTAAGTTGTTGTTATTGTGTCATGCCATTTGGCTTAAAGAATGAAGGAGAAACTTATCAATGAATGATGAATAAAGTCTTCAAAAACCAAATTGGTAAGATGCTTGCAGTCTATATAGACGACATGATAGTCAAGACAACGAAGATTGGTAACCATGTGAAAGATCTGGAAGAGGTATTCACCCCAATACAGAAGCATAACATGAGGCTGAACTTAGAAAAATGTGCTTTTGGTGTATAGGCTGATAAATTTCTGGGATTTTTATTGACAAGTCAAAGTATTAAAACTAACCCAGAGAAATGTCAAGCCATCCTCGATATGAGCGACCCACAATCCGTGAAAAAGGTGCAATAATTGACAAGTCAAATAGCATCCTTCACTCGCTTTTTAGACAAAGCTGCTCAAAAGTCTCTTCCCTTTTCTCAAAACCTTAAAAAGGGAAGGAATTTTGACCGTACCCCAGAGTATGAGGCTACCTTTCAAGAATTAAAGAAGATGCTATCCACACCACCGATTCTGACAAGATCGGATCCTGAACAAACACTTTATGGCTACCTCTCTATCAGCAATGAGGTGATCATTTCAGTCTTGATAAGAGAAATCAATGAAGGTTAGAGACCGATTTATTTCATCAGTAAAGTCCTGGAAGGCCCTGAGATCCTCTATCAGAAGATTGAGAAACTGGCTCTAGCATTGCTTATTACTCTAAGAAGGTTACGACAGTCCTTTCAGTGTCATTCTGTGATAGTGAGGACATATTAACTGATCTGGCAAGTGCTATATAAGCCAGATCTCGCTAGAATAATGATTGCTTGGTCAGTAGAGCTCTCTAAATTTGATATCACTTATGAGCCAATACAAGTCATAAATGGTCAAGTCTTATTTGACTTTTTGGCTGAGCTTACATTAGATTCCGACTATCCTAGAATGAATTCTTGAGCCATCTACATTGATAGATCTTTGAATCCTAAAGGAAGTGGCTCCAGAGTAATGTTAGAAAATGAAGCCGAACTTGTGTTAGAGCATTCTCTGAGGTTTGAGTTTTCGACTTCAAATAACCAAGCTGAATATGAAGTATGCATTGCCAACATCAACATGGCAAAAGAGATATGGGCTATGGATATAATTCTATGCTGTGATTCACAGCTGACAATGTCCTAAATCTGGGGTTAGTACCAGGCTAAGGAGCCCTTGTTGTAGAAATACTTAGCCAAAGTAAAGAAGCTAATGGAAAGTTTTGATAGTGTAAAGGTGGAACATTTTCTAAGAGAGTAAAATTCTAGAGTCGACATCCTATCAAAACTTGCCAACACTAAGAGCCTTGACAATAATAGGTTTGTAATCCAAGATACTTTACTCACTCCCAGTATTACGGATAATGAAGTCCTTCTACTAGAAGATGATGAAACTTGGATGACGCCCATAGTTGCCTACCTCTGCAATGGCTTATTACTTGAAGACCAGAAAGAAGCCTAGAAAATAGTACAGATAACGGCTTGGTATACCATCCTTTATAATAAACTATACTGCTGTGAGTTTTCTTCTCCCTTCCTTAAGTGCCTCGGTCCTAAGGAAGTGGAATATGTCTTAGCCGAAATCCACGAAGGGAGCTCTAGCCATCACCTTGGTAGAAAGTACCTAGCATGGAAAGTGCTAAGGGTTGGATACTATTGACCTAGTATAGAAGCTAATAGCAAAGCGCATGTCCAGAAATGTGATCAATGTTAGCGGTTCTCAGATATCTATATTGCCCCACCAGAAGAACTATCTACGATGTCCATCCTTTAGCTTTTTTACTAATAGAGGATGGATATCCTAGGTCTTTTCCCCCAAGCACTAGGGCAGATCAAGTATTTAGTGGTGGCAGTTGATTATTTCATTAAGTGGATTGAGGCTGAACTATTATCCACCATTAGTTCAACTAGGATTCATAAATTTACTTATAAAAATATTATCAGCAGGTTTGGTATCCTATAGTCTATCATCACAAATAATGGAACCCAATTCACAAATTAGAAGTTCAAGGATCTCTGGTATCAAGATCAAACAACATTTCACCTTGGTAGAACACCCAAAGACCAACGTGCAAGCTTAAGCCGACAACCGAGTTATACTTCGAGAAATCAAAAAAAGGCCCAATGACTCCAAGGGGAATTAGGTGGAGTAGCTCGATCATGTCTTATGACCACACCCCATTCCTCCACAAAAGAGACAACCTTTAAATTGACTTATAGTTGCGAGGCTATGATCTCGATGGAAATAGGAGAACCTAGCTGGAGGAGACAGAACTTTTAAGAAGAGGCCAACCCGGACCTCATTTGTTATGACTTAGACTTATTGGAAGAACAATGCCACATTACTCATATCCATGAAGCCGCCTTTAAACAGAGGATTGCAACATGATATAATACTAAAGTGATACCACAAAGATTTATTCCTAGCGACCTCATACTTCATAGGGTGAATATCGGAGGTAAAAATATGAAAGATGGAAAGTTAGCTCCTAATTGGAAATGACCATACAGGATCGTGTCCAAAACAAATACAGGAGCCTATACTCTAGAAATCCTATCTAGAAAAACTATCAAGAATTTCTGGAATGCTAATAAGCTAAGGAAATATTATAGTTAGATGTCTTTAATTGTTATTTTTATTATGTAAGTGATATTCTGACATGAATAAACCACTTAATATTCTTTTTTCAACACTTGGTTATTTTATTCATCTATAACTATTGTAACTGACAAGGTGATTGTACCTTGGAGTGGTCCAAGGAGTATAAGGTCTAATTAAGATAAGATATTCTGATGCGTAAATGAAGGTCAAAAGGAGGAATCCACTTGACTAGTATATGAGTTCAAAGAATGAATTTAAGGGTTTTAACACGTACTCTAGTAAGCCTAACCTTAAACCATAAATATAAAAGTTTAAAGAGGTTAAGAGTATTCGACCGTAGCCCGGGATACATAGATGCTTCTCTAAGAGGCTTCTGTGCCAAAATTAGGGGTGTCAATTTGTTCAGATAATCCGACTAACTTAATAAACCCGAACCGAACTAATTAGATTAGTTTGGTTTGGTTCAGATATGTTGATTGGTTCAGGAAAAATTTGAACCAAATGAGGCTTAATTAGTTTGGTTCTTAGATTGAAAGTTTCAAAACCGAGAACTGAACTGAACTAAACCATATATATAATGTCCTTCTAACACGATACATCAGAGCAACAAATCAGAGTGCATGACATGTAATTTAACTAACCAATTTATATAAATATAACGAATAAAATAAGTGTAGAAGCAAAAAAAAAAGATTAAAGAGAGTGCAACTTGATTTATTCCATGTCATAATTCAAGAGCTTTTAAGCCTTGACCACAAAATATTAACATGGCAACTTAACCCAAAAAAAGCTTTATAATACATAACAAATAGTAAGTCTAGAAGTATAAGAAAAATGTTCATTCAACTTGAAACTAACCGTCTAAAAGCTGTATTACATGCAGGTTGTTGCTGCGAAGTAACTTAACACAAAAAACTTTATAATATATTACAAACAATAAGTCCAGAAGCATATACCATAATCCACCATTAAGGCCATACAAATTAACCAACTTATGCATTTATTTATATAAAGACTAAACACTTAGCTGAAGATTCTAAAATAAATAGAGTACCATACATCAAAATCACTAACTGGGTGTATTATCAATAGATTAGGGCAACATAAACATATAGTTTTAGAGTTTGTACTTTGTAGTGTGCTTATTGAGATAAGTAGGTTTGATTCCATTTCTATAAATTTTTTCATAAGTTTATTATGCTTTTTTTTTGCGATAGAAAACTAATTATTTAGTTAATTTTTTTTGTAAAAAAAAATAGCTAACCCGACCACCCGAACTGAACAAATCCATAAATGTTTGATTCGGTTTGGTTCAGATTTGGCTATCAAAAAATAAGAAAATCGAACCAAACTGAATTAATTGATTTTGATTGGTTCAGATTTATTTTTCCCCAAGAACCGAACCAAACTAACATGATTACACCCCTAGTCAAAATCATATTTTATAGTTTCAGCATTGAGCCTGACCTTAACCTATAAGCCTAAAAAGGTTTAAAGATGTTAACAGTAGCAGACCATTGCCCGAGATACGTGGACACCACTCCAAGAGGCTTCTGTGTCAAAATTATACTTCATAATTTCACACTTAAAAATTTGACTAAGTGTCAATAAAAGTGGAGAAACATGGTTGATAAATAAACTAAGTGGACTTCGGTAGAAAAACCACACCGAGATCGAGTGTTGGAACCATCTCATTCGGGAAAAACACGAGTGTTCGCTAAGTGTAAAAGAGAAATACTGAGATCAAGTGTTGGACCTATTTCGGTCAAACAAAAGCAAGAATATGCACTAAGTGTAAATGGAATCACCAGGATCGAGTGTTGGACCTATCTCAGTGAGGAAAAAGAGAAGGCAACAAGAATATACAAAAAAAATATTCAAAGTATAAATCATGCCCGAAACCCGAGACTTGTCCAAATACAAAATAAAATTAACCCCACGCAAGAGGCAAAATAAAAAGAAACAGAAGGAAGAATCAAGCATTCGGGGTAGGCTTCTCTTCCGTCTCGACCTCCTCAACTAGGCCGCCCTCCGAGCTTTTTTCCCCTTCCTCCGCACCACTGATCACTGCAGGAATCTAATTGACTGGAGTGGCTTCGGGAATGGCATCCACAATGCAACCATCACAGACCACTTTCCTTGAACTAGTTCCCTCCACAATAAGGTTCGGGTTCAATAGGAAAACTTGAGCAAGAGCATTGGAAAAGGATTCATCCACCAAGTTGGCCCATTCATCTTTAAGACACAGAATATCATTTTTCAGCTTGGCTTCAGATTGTCAGAGAATCTCATCCTCAGCTTGGAGTGCAGTTAGGGTGGACACAACAGAAGATATCTGATTTTTTTAAATGTTTTCCCGAGCAACCCTTTAACAACTTTGGCTTGGAGCTCAGTTACATCAACGACCGCTTCAGCAAAGTTGGCCTAGAGCTTAGTTATATCAGCTTTGCATAAACTGAGCTCTTTAGTGACCTGAGCAACCTGCCCATCTTTCTAAGCAATTGTCAGCTCGAACACCCTCTTCTCACACTGGAGGGCGTCCAACACTTTCTCCAGCTCTTGAGTCTAACGAACAAACTCAAAAACGGACTCTAGAAAGTGGAGAATGGAAGTGTTGCATAGAGCCCGCACTTGGGGCATCCCGGAGAACCTCGATCAAGTCTTGCTCAATCAAGACATCCTAGTTTGTTGGGGATAGAATGGCATTGTTAATGATCTACCTAGGATCAACCCCTATGCCCCAAAATGACCCTCTAGAAAATTGTAAAGGGGCACCTTCTAGGACTTTAGTTTCCCGGCCAATAGTAACATCGAGGGGAGCAGCCTCGGTCATCAGTCTTTTTTTTATTTGCTCTCATCGGCCATCCCTCTTCCTCTTTTAAGGCCGAAGAGGTTGTGCAGGTGATCCAAGATTCGCTTCTTGTATAGTAGGTTGAGGAGAAGGAACAACAATCGTTGGTTGAGATCCAGACCCCAAGGCCCTAACTTTTCTTTGAGCCAACTATAAGGTAAAAGCTTCAAGCCCACCAAGAAGTGCTATGCTTTCTGTGAACAGGAAACAAATATGTTACAACACTTGGAAAAATTATGAAATACAAGTCAATTAAAGATATTTCAGATGGGATACCTAAGTATGAACTTATTGAGTTGGAAGGCTCATCTAGGACTTCTTTATAATAGATGGCCCCACTTTTATTGGCCCACTCAACTAGAAAGTTGAGGATGTCGGCCTCATCTTTAGAAGGCAAACATTAGACTTTCTATTTCTTCTAAGCTCTGATCCCACACTATTTGGGTCTAGTATAAATATATCCACGGCTTGCCATCCGGGGTAACAAAAAAAGACATTAATCTCGAAGCTCATTCAATTCCAAAGAAATCCTTCTTGAAGTTCTTAAATGATTCTTGGTATCGCTTGAATACTTTCCACCTAATTTGCGCGCTTAAAGTAACCCACCCCTTTTGAAAATTATTCTTAGAGGGTGAAAACTAAGTGAAGAGGAAAAAAAATGACCTCATGGAGTACGACCATATGAAGGTCTTGCAGATGAGCTCAAAAGTTTGGATAAAACCTAAGCATTTGGATGTAGTTGGATTGGAGTCACACACAAATGGTTGAGGACATCAATCTCGAATTCAGAGAATGGAAGTTGGACCCTAATGCGGGTGAACAACCCATCATATATGTATATAAAGTGGTCACCCTCTGTTCTTGTGGAGCAGACTCTCTTCTGATCAGATGGAGCTTAGATAACGTATTCTTCATCCCTTAATCTATCCTTTGTTAAGTGAAGGTATTCTTGTTTGACATGGGCGTCCTTTGAGCTCTCCACGCTTGAAGGAGTGCCTAAAACTTCTTTGTTAACCCATTGGCTTAGATCGACATTTTCTAGGAAGATATGCTCTCTTGGTTCTAAAGTAGCTGCTCTCCGATGTGCCATATCTGAGTTAGTAGTGTTATCTATAGAGGTCGCACTCATGTTAGAATCAGACGAAGATTCACTAAGGTTCTCTAACTCTATCATGAGCGTGGATAGCGGACGTGTTGGTCTTTACCTTACAAGTTCTCTTACACAATCCGCCCTCCGTAATGCCACTAGGATATCTATCCCGATTATTAGCCTCAAACCTCTATCAGAGTCTCCACCATGAGAAGAATGCCTCTGTCGGCCTAAGGCGATGAAGATGGTAGAGTATTAAGAATTTATGAGGAAATACTCTCCTCATCACTAATTTGTGACATTTTCTCTCTCACAAAAGTATTTTTAGAAGGAAAAGAGAATGGAGAATGAGAATACCTTGAGAATAAGTGAAGAAATGACTTGAAAAGAGTAAAAAATGACTAAGAACCACCACTTCTACTCATAAAAATGGCCTAAGGTTGTCGGAGAAGGAAGTAGAAATGGGAAGAAGAGAGGAAAGTGAGGGGTCTTCCTCTCACTCCCTATTTATAGGCACCTGGAAACCTCCCCCAACCATCACCACAAGGAAGGTTAAAATGGAGAATTCACGTCAAATTCAAAATAGTAATCATAGTGATATGAAACCTAAATGGTGACTTCCAATATCTTTTGACCATGTTGCGTGTTGTACCTGACAGAGTAGTCGAGAAGATAATGCTCAGAGTTGAAACGATGTGTGACATTGCAAGAAGATATTCAAACTGGATCACAGACTTATATCATGATATAATGAAATATGGATTGCGGTTCGAGATCAAAATTCTTTCAGTATTGGATGAGCCCCACAAACAAAATCTGTAGGGGGGCAACCTACTATGAATCCCTGATGATGATGTATTGACTTTATGTAGAGTGATTTATTTCAGATCTTGGCATTATTCATTAACACTAGGGGTATTCTACCATATATCATGGACCTCGGCCCTTTGGTAAAAACTACGCAAGATCTAATATTTATGTTATGAGTTAGATTCCTTTGTCCTATGCATGCTGTTTGCTACTGTTGAACTTGGATATCTTGACACTTAGTTATCATATCTAAGTGCCAAGTTGGGGGCAACTATTCTAGACCAGGTTTTGGGTTAGTAGTTCATGAGCAATCCGACCTACTAGAATAGGATCCTAGATATTTATGAGCACTATTAGATAAATAAATCTACCTATTTATGAGGAGTAAATCTTTTACAGGATCCCTCATAGATAAGAAAATAAATTTATCCCTCATAAATAGAGGAATCGGTTAGAAGAGATAACAATCTCATTGGATTCTTATCCTAATTAACAACATTTAATGCAAATTTAACTATGATTCTTATTAATCAAGACACTCCTATAAATACCACACAAGGTAGCAAAGGTATGTAATCTAATTTCAAACACTACCTACCTTATGTACAGTCTAACTTGAGCGTCAGAGTACCTTTTACAGGTACCCACCCCTTCGCACCACCGTTGCAACCACTGTGCATCGGAGGAAACCACCTTCATCAACCTTATTTAGGTATTCATCTAAACCTCGTTCAAAACAGTGATTATTATGCAAAATATAAATCTTGATATGGCATCAAAATAATTTCCTTATAATATTTTCTCCAAAGATCAAAATAGATAGTGGTGATTATACAAAAAAATTTAATTGTATATAACTTCTAGTCTTTATGGTTTCTGTTCTGAATAGGGTTCAAATGATTATTCCTTCGTTGCACGGTGGCTGCGACGGTTATGTAAGGGGTGGGTACCTGCAAAAGGCATTTTGATGCTCAAGTTAGACTGTGTACAAGGTGGGTTGAGTGTTTGGGGTTAGATGCATACTTTTGCTACCTTGTATAACATTTATAGGAGAGTCATGATAGATAAGAATCATGTTTAAATCTATATTAATGGATAATAAATGCTCTTAATGAGGATAAGAATCAATTAGGATAGTTATATCTTTTAATCATATCTCCTATCAATGAGGGATTTATAAAGAGATTTACTCCTCATTTATAATTAATTTTTATTAATAAAAAAAATTTAACATTAGTTGGGATCCGTCCTTTACGGGCTGGGTTGCTATTGATCTACTAAATTGAAACCCGGTCTATAATAGTTGTCCTCAGTTTGGTGCTTAGATGTGTTCATTAAATGTCAAGATATCCAAGATTGTTAGGAGCAAATGGCACGCGTAGGACAAAGGGATCCAATTTATAACCCAAATGCTGGATCTCACGGTGTCTCATATGAAATGCCGAGGTTCGTGATGCTAAACAAGTACTCGAGGGAAAGTTGCCCTCGGTATTTGTGGGATTTATCCGAGATTCACATTATGTTGGCCCCATGTCAATTTTGACTATAGGGTCTAATCATTAAGTTCTAAAACTAAAATCCTCTATCCAAATTCTATGCTTTTACATGAATATGTGGGACTGATCCGAGATCCAACATAAACGCCATCACTCTAAGCATGTGTCTTTTCATATTTAACCACTAACTTCTCAGCTGCTATGTTAGGTTCGTATTACCATATGGCAAAAGCTAAATGGTAGCTGCAATTTGATCTTTGTGCTGCCATGATTGCCTCGATTTGAATTTAATGCGAATGGACAATTTTACCCCTTGCACGTGGTGGCAGTTGGAGGTTGCTTTTGTGCCTATGGATAGGGGTGGGGGTTACCATCCCTCATTTCCACTTTCTCCTCCATTCTCTGCACTGTCTCTGGTGAACTAGGCGATTTTCGACGAGCTTTGAGTAGCAGTTTGTGGTGGTTTTTGCAACATTTTCAACCTTTTCCCTCCTTCAAATGCCAAGGTACTCTTTCTACTCTATTTTATTTTTCTTCCATAAACATCGTGGTGAGAGTGAGAGTATTAGACAGTAGTGATGGGGAGGAAAGCTCTTTAGAAATTTTGAGTGCACCACTATCTATGCTGCCTTAGGCGCAGAGGAGAAGGTCCCCTAATGATCAAAATAGTGGTAGGGGGCAGAGGCCATTGTCTAGGGTAACCATCATAGAGATTATACGGAAGGCGGATAGTGTAACATCCTCCCTAACTTATTAACCTTAATAAATGTTATAGAATCTCATTAACACTTGTGCTAATTAACTATTAGTTTTGGTGATTTTCTAAGCTAGTTTAGGTATAATGTTATAACACTGGACATAGAAAATAGCTCATATTGACTAAGAATTTAGCACAAATTACCTAGATAATAGAAATAAATATGAAAAATTTATTTCTAGGTTACAGACAATTAGAATGAGTTGTGGTAATTTTTGGAGAATTAACTGGATTATTTTGACATTTTTAATAATACAGGATGAGTGTTTAAAGGCCAAATTAAATAAATAAGTAGCTTAGAAAATCATGAGATTTTGTGAAAATGTCAAAATAGAGGATGGAGGTTATTCTAGGCATGATTATAGGTTAAGACAGATACCTGTAAGCCTATTAGCTTAACTCCTTAAGTTTATTTTAACTTAAGAAAGAGTAATATAGGTTAGTGGCTATCAATGATGTATATAGATAGTTATTAAATGATGAGTATATGAATTAAATGAAGTTCTAGAATTTTATATGACATTTATGGAAGTTAGAAAACTCATTAATAAAAGATCAAAATATCCCTAAAAGATAAAACTCTTACCCTCAATAGTAACCACACCCCTTGGTTTTATCCTTATCTCTTCACAGCCTCATCCTTATCACTTTACTCTTACTTCTCTCTGTTGAAAACAACACCTCATCCTTATCACTTTTCTCTTACTTTTCTTTGTTAAAAATAATAGAAAGAAAGAAAGAAAGAAAGGGAAATAAAAAAGGAAGGAAAGAAAGGAAGATAGAGAGAGAACAAAATGTGAGAAAGAGAGGAGGGAGAAAGAAAAAAAGAAGAAGAAGGAAGACAAAGGAGGAACAAGAAGAGGAAAGAAATAATATCACTAAGGGAGTTAAGGTAGGGTTTTTTAAGCATCTCTACCATGTCTATATCCATTCTTATTTCCTTAAATCTTGCATAGATGGATTGGTTGAGAATTTCTTATGATTTTTCCTATGATGAATTGGTTGTATGTATATATATGGTTGATGAGTTTAAAGCTATATATATAAACACTACCTTAAGAGTTTGAGATTTATGAAATATATAGAATTCTATGAGATTGATTCTTATTGGTTTACCACATGGATTTTCTTGATTAAATGTATGTATGTTGTGGTTTTGATGATATGTTGATAAAAGGAATATAATGAAATAGAAGTTTCAACTTTTAGAGCTGACTCTGACATGGAAATTCATGTGATAATCGATTATCCATTTCTAGAAAGTCAGGATTCGTGGGTGATAATCGATTACCCTTAGAGGCTAATCAAAGCTAAGATCATAAGTGATAATCGATTATCCAAGGGTGATAATTAATTATGCACTTACAGAATGCTAGTATTGGACAGTGATAATTGATTATCAGAGTGTTATAATCGATTATCAAGTTATAAAATAAGAACATTTGTAGGTGATAATCGATTACCAAACCATGATAATCAATTATCAACCCCCTGTTTTGGATAAATAGAGTTTCATATTGTACAATATGAAGAGATTTGATTGAGTTCACTAAATGAAAAGGCTTATATTATGAATGTGCACTTTGTATACTTATGAAGTGATATAGCGATGATATTGTGCAGTTAGTTTATTTGAGAGTAATGATATTGTGCACTTAGTTTACTTGCATAATGATGATATTGTGCACTTAGTTATTTGAGAGTAATGATAGTGCACTTAGTTTATTTGTGAAGTGATCATCTAGTGCACTCAATATATTATGAATTGATGATATTGTGCACTTGGTTTATTTGTGCACTTAGTGTAACTTGAGATGTACACTTGTTATGATTATGAGGTGTACTAGAAAATTGATTTGCTCCTTTAGAATATTAAAATGGAGCTAGTATTGAATAATAAATTGAGAATTACTCCTTTAAATGATTAAAGTTGAGCTAGTAATTGAATTCAAATAATAAGTGCTCATAGACTAAAATATGTTGGACATTATCCTCCAAAAAAGGAGGAAAATGACCCTTAGTTGCTATTCCCTTATGAAAGGTAACCCACTAATTGAATAATCAATTTTGCCATTAGTGAATTTTGGAAATAATCCTCGATAGGGGAAGTTGAGCTAAAATTCTTAGTTATGAATTATGGAAATGATTCTCGACGAGGAAGGTGATCATAAATTCATAGATATAATTCCTCATTAGTTTCCTCATTAGTCATTAGTTTCCATCATTAGTTATGGCCAGGGTTACCTAAGATAGTACTGTGTAATAACGTACTATTATGTATAAGTTGAGTGCACTAACCTGATAAGCAGACTATCACTAAGTATTTGGTAGTGCAAGGCCCATATTCCCTCCCTACCATTAGACAAAAGAACCAGGGTAATATGAGGAATCCTTATTTATTTGAGATACAATGACATGAGTTTTGGAAATATGCATAGAAAGATGATAATAAATAAGCACTGATGGAAGATATATGCATTGTTGAGCATTTACACATCATTATGAATGATATTAGTTATATAGATCATAGATTTGATATAAAGGTTTGCATCATGAGACTTTATAAATATTCTAGTGATAGTGAGTTATGACTCACATTTGATATATTCTAGAATACATCTATGACTTACTTATGAAATGTTGACATTAGTTTTATTAGTTGAATATGTGTTATGGATAAAAGATTAAAATTGAATTTCTTCCTTAAGAAGAGAAATGAGTTGTTTTGGCTTTAGCCACCTTTTTATGTGATATTTTATAGTATTGATTTCATTCCCCAAAGCATCTGGGGTTATTACGATGACATTATTTATATGTTAGATCTACTGAGAATTTTTAGAATTCTCACCCTTTATATCTTTTCTTTCCATGATAATTCTAGCACAAGGTTCACCTATGGAGTAAAGACGAGGATGTTGAAGTAGTTTAAGTTTATCTATACTTTTTGACTATTGACATGTACTCACAGTTATGCAGAGATTTATATATAGATTATATGTATAAAATGCCTATAAAGGCTTAGTTTGTATCGCTTGAACATTAATGTTCTAGATTGTATGGACTATTAATGTTAACATGGATTAGACTTTTCAGTTATATATTTTTACTTTGAGATATTATTATCCCTCATAAGGCTCAAATTAGTGATAAAATTAGTATATTTAATTATCAAGAAATGATAATAGTTTAGTCATGGCGTGCCCAATTCTAAGTACTTCCGAATAGTTTGATTATACTAAGAGTATTAGTTTTGGGATATTACAGATAGAGTCAAAGAGATAGCAAGGTGGAGGCCATCTCGTCCGCTCTCTATACTCATGTGAGAGTTAGAGAGTCGCAATGAAACTTTTTCTGATTTTAACATGAGTACGACCTCTATAGGTAACTGCAGTAATATAGAGATGGGACGATAGAAAGCAACCATGTCCGAACCTAGAGAAAAAATCTTCCCTCGAGATGTCAGCCTATACCGGTGGGTTGATAAAAAGGTGTTGGGGACTCCATTAAATATAAGGACCCTGGAAGATGCTGCGAATAAACAAGAGTATTTGCAACTAAAGAAAGATGAAGAGAAAAGGGTCAATCCCTAGGATTGATTTAAAAGGGCCTAGCCCTCCATGGATGGAAGGGAAAAACAAAAAAGAAAGAAAACTAGAGAGAAAGGAGAAGAAGAAATATGAAGAGAGGAAGTGCAAGCAAGAGCAGCTAGGAGAAAATTAGGGTTGAGTTTCATGGTTGCTACTGCTGCTTAAATAACTATCTATAAAATTAAAAATTCTAGTTTGCCCTCAGCTTAGGATTAATCCTATTCCTCTTATCTTTAATTAGATACCTAATTCGCATAATTTGGGCTTAGGATAAGAGAGTTATGCCCAATACATTCTTAACAGCTCTCTAAACCCATCAGGAGACTCTAAAAGGTTAAAATACCATCAAAATGTTACCATTTTGATAAGTGGTCTTCATAAGAATTAAATATCTATGTCTCAGCTTTCATATGACACTGGTTTCAACTCCAAATGATGCCTACAGACCAAATGATGGACCAATCTTTGCACATCATCTAGGTTCCAATGACAACATCTTTGTTCTAACTTCGTGGCCCAATCTAACCCACTAGACATCCGATTCAGCCTTCGAGATCTTCATCAAAGTTGTAAAACTCTCTCTCAACTTTCCTACAAGATAAAATTAATAATTTTTAGATGTCTGAAACTCAATTTATGCCTAAAATACAAAAATAGTATAAAATTTTTAATAATGCTAAAAAATACAATTAAGCCCAATTTGAACCCAAACTTATAAAATGTGGCAAAAATTAATCAATTAAGTATATAAGAGGTCCAAGAGACTAAAAGTAACGGTTAAATAATATATAATGTTGGGAATTTTTGCTGATACAACGCGCAGCGGAAAACAGGGATTCCCACCGAGGATCCATGCGAAAAAGTCATAATCTGATTTTTTAAATGATTTACCTCTTGAAGCGTGAATCACCAACACCGTAATAGAAACGATGTCTCTGCGGTATCCACACGAACAAACTCACAAACGTCCAACGTCCACAAGAGGAGCCTCACGTCTCTCACACAGTGCTAGCTGCGAAGAGAAGAGAAGAAACCTGTTGCTCTCTCGCTCACTTTTCTGTAGGTGCGGTTAGGGTTCTGAATTATCTATATTAGCAGCCCCTTAGCAGTACTATTTATAATAGTGACTGCCTTAAGTGAGTGTGAGCAGTAGCAAGGTAAGTTGTGCAACCCTAGACCCATCTGTTATAAGTCTGGCCCATATTTGAATCCGAGTCCAACTTAAATCCATTGCTCCAATTTTAGTATGCTCTATGTGTGTGACCCTGCAGGTTCTTATTATGTTGGCAGTAATATTAAAATCTCATTTTAATATTACAAGCAGTGAACGGTATCTAGCAACACATCGCTGCTACCCAAGTAATAAGAATGTCAGTGATTTGACATAACCTTTCTGTGACCAATGTTTCCGTGTCGTTTAGTCCTTTTGTCAAGATATCTAGATTGAACACAAGGCATGGAATGCGTCACCCTTGTATAGTCCAATCATTCATTTTCTGATATTTGAGTAGACTTTGTAACAACAAATGAGATCAATATCTCATATTGACTCATTTGAGCATGGCCATGAATTTCGCAGTCTCACTCAATCATGGGGCCCGAAGATATCGCTCCTGTTATGTAGGAGTGACAAATCCCATCTAGGTCACTCACATCCCTCTGCATGATTCGCGGTATGTCCAATAACTAACTTTATAATCACCTTGTTACAGATGACGTTTGATGACATTAAAACACACAACTCCTCATGTAGGAATCGTAGTGATTTCAGGTCAAAGGACCACAAACACCATTGTCACTATGAGAATCGCTTATGACACTCACATAACGATCCATGTAGCGTTCTCATGGTAGGTCAGTCCAGTACATCATTACTCTAATATGTACCCATGTGAAAACTTGATATCTCATATCCATGACCCGTGAGATGTGGTCATCAGTCTATGCACATACTAGTCTCAATGTATTATTGTTGTCCTAATTAACAATAATACTTGATTAAGGACATTTAAGAATAGTATTGTAACCAAAAGGATCTCACGATCAAGTCATCCACTTAATGTCCTATGGCATCAAACTTACTATTCTAAGGACTTTATTATGTTTATAAAAAAAAAACACAATAAATGAAATGCTTTATATATAAAAATAACAAAATAGAATGTATGTAAATACAGAAAATGTATTGGCCTCTAGGGCATACACCAATATATAAAAATTGTGTTTATTAAATTTTTTCACACTTAGCTTTTGCACTCCCAAGCAAAACTAGAAATTCAACATAGGAAATAAGGAACAACAACATAAACTCAAAATTGAGCTCCCTCGTAGAATTACTTGAGGTGATGTCCATTGACTTTGAAATAATCAAGTTCCTCTTTGATTTTGTTAAATCTAAATTAAATTGCTTAATTTGATTTTAATGTTGATGTGATAATTGAATAATTACTATGTGTTTAATGAGGATTACAGAGACTAAACAATGCATCAAAGGCTTCTTAGATGTTGTTTGTTAAGCTTAGTTGAATTATGAGTTTTAGATTAATTTAGGATTAGATATATGCTTCATTCGTTTAACCTTGATTAATTAAATTCTAGATGCTTATCTAGTAGAGAATTCATGGATCATCTTAAGGCTTCTTGATGTGATCTAAGACCAAGAATTTGATTAGCAATTAAATAGATTTGTAGTAATCAATGATCGATTAATTCAAGATTAGTTGATTTTCTTGGATTGGTTGTTTACTTAATTCTATTTATAATTTTTAATTATTTTCTGTTAGTTAATTTTGCAACCATTTTCCCCCTCTTCTTAACCTCTTAATTTGATTGCTTGATTTGAGTGATCCAAGGGCTCAACCCGGTTATGCCTTATACTACAAGTATTTTTGTGAATCGATTTATAAGTTGATTTAATTTGACAGTTTTGACTGCTATTAATAAGCATCTAAGTGCTCTTGAGGGTCCGTGGTCCCATCATAGGCTTCAATATTTGTTGGATATTTGAAACACTTGGGGATCTCATAGGCCATCAGTTTGGCGGAGAAAGGTTGGTTTTGTTTAACTAAATTCCTTAATCCTTGATCCTGCTCTTTGTTTCCTTGAACCAAGATTTCAGCTCTCTACCCGAGATTCGTGATCCCAGAATATTCTAGATGACTTACCTTATCACGAGCTGGGTCTCTTCAATTTTCTTGATTCTTATTATGAATTCAGTTTTCGCCTTATTTCTCCTTATTGACAGCTCTCTCCAGGTTTTAAATACATTTGCCCAAGAGTCTAACAAAAGAGATGGGTTCTTCTCTGGATGGTTTTAGGAGACCGAATTTGCCCTGGTGGGACTGAACTTCATCATTGTCCACCTATGCTCCTAAGCGTTGCAGCACTGATACCTTTTGTCTAGTATTTCCAGAATGTATTCCTTGTGGACTGAGTCGTTGCCATACTACAACTCGCAACGGCAGAAGAGAGAGATTTTTGCTAGTATGGGAAGTTTCTATCCCTTCTTACCTAGGTTCCGATTGGGCTACGACCGACACTTGGATTGGCTTATTAATGGGATCGGATGCCAGACGATGGCCAAAAAAAGGTTGGTTTTGAGTGATAGAGACATAATTTCACCTTGTAGTAACCATGATGGTGGTAATGAGAATTAAAATTTATCTTTTTCCACTGACGGTGCCAATATTTTGAACGAGATTCAAATGATTACTTGAATAAGGTTGAAGAATATGGTTTCCTACGATGCATGATAGTTGCGACGGTAGTGCGAGGTGTAACACCTTAGAAAACATATTAGGCTTGTATATGGTTACAGAGGTAGCCTAATACTTACTTAACATGTCTGTGTATTTTGTGACTGTCTGAGCACGTTTAGGCACTTAGCTGTAACACTATGTGTGAAATATAGCTGTTATTTGCTCTAAAAGAGGCTTAAACTGCTTAGTTAATGGAAATAAATATGGAGAGTTTGTTTCCAGGTCACAAATGTGTGACCCGTGCTACAGTTAAAGTTTGAAGTTTATCAGAATTAGTTTGACATTTTTAGGCATACTGGTTATGTATTTTAATGACAGTTGGACTAGTAGCTGATACGGAAAAATATGAAAATGGTAAGACAGGATTTTTAATGAATCTTAGGATTTATTTTGAATCTGTTGGAAGCTAGGAAAATAGATTTGGTGAAATTTGAGTGTTCTTAGCAGATCGGGATTTTGGTACTTATCTAAGAGAAGCCAAATATGACTTCTCTTCTTTAAATATCTCACGGTAGCAGGAAAAGAAAAAAAAATAGAGGAAAGAAAATAGAAAAGAAAGAAGGGAACTGAAGGAAGAAGAGAAAGAAGAAACGAAAGAAGACCAAAGAGGAGGATCAACCATCAAAGAAGAGGAATCAAGTGGATGTTGGCTTCATCTTCTTGACCTTAAGGTAGGGGAAAATCTTGTTTTGACACTTCCTTTTCATCTTCTTCATCTTATTCCATGAGGGGGTTTGATGGGGGAAATGGATTTTTAGTGTTGTTCTTCGATTGTTTTATGCTTGAGTCTAGGTGGAAAACTTGAAGATGACTTGTTTATGAGTTATTGGGTGTCGAGAAATGGATTTCCAACCCTTGTACACCTTGATTTTCCATTTGTGATGAAAATGGGGTTTTAGGGTTTAAGTGAATGATTTGATCCAAGAATCCAAAATTGGAGCTGTGAGTTGATGATTTATGTTTTCTATGTGTTATTGAACTTGTTAGGGATTTAAAACCACCTACAAACTAATTTGGAGTGAGTAAATTTCGTAAGAACCATTAATGGAAAAGTTGCATATTCTGTAGAAAATTCTACAAAATTACTATCATGTGGAGAGCGCCTAGACGCCCAGGATCTACAGAAAAATGATCATGAAATAGGACGATAAGCGCCAAGACGCTCAAGGATAGGGCGCCTTGACGCCCAGAGCAGATTTCATCAAAATCTTTATTTTGATGTTTTGAGATTCCTAATTGTTTAGATCCTTTATCTATGCCTAGTAGAGTGTGTTGAGATTCTAATAGGAATATCTAATGAAGTGGATATGTGGTGAATGTAAATCAATTGGTATGTTAAATATTGTGGTATTTAACATTATTGTATTTTATGTTTATAGTTAGGAACGTAAATCAATTGACATGCTAGTTATTGTAGTAATTGACACTATTATTGTTCGATAGATATGTTGATGAGGTTGAGTCCTCATTGTTGTGATCATAATGTGATTTTAAATGAGAAGGTAATCAAACCTTCCTATCACAGTGATTATTGTGGGTGATCTAATGTGATTTTGAATAAGAAGGTAATCAATCCTTCCTATCACAAAGGCCATTGTTGTGATCAAATATGATTTTGAATGAGTAGGTAATCAATCTTTCCTATCATAGTGATCATTGTTGAAGACTGTATAGTTGATAAGACTTCACTATCGGAGAGGGTGATCATACATGATTGCAAGTGAAGAGGTAACATACCTTCTCGATCATAGTGATGAGTTGATGATGCTCTTTCCTTCACACCCCATGGATTAACTAGAATTGGGTTTCCAGTGCTTGTTCAAAGCTTATGAAATCGAGTTCCTTTGTTTTGTTCAAGGCTCATGCATATCCTGACATTACCATGGAACTGGGTTCTTGTAAATGGTATCATACATTTTGCATTACATATTTAGGTTATTGCATAGGCATGAACACTTGATATAATTTGGCATAGTATGACGATTGTATGAGCGGTTACTAGCATAACATATTCATGCAATGCAATTGTATGGGCAATTGCATATCTTTGAGATGGAGATGTTGTGTTTGTATCTCTAAGATGTAGATATTGTTGTGTTGGTGTCTCTGGGATGGAGATGATGTTTTTTGTGAGCATGGAGATTGCTTGGAGATTGTTGTGATAAATGAGTTTTTATACAAACTTGAAAAAATGAGAATCTATTTTGGGAAGAGAAAGGAGATGTTGTTTTCTTCTGTGACTAAAATGTTTATTTGATAATTAAGTATATTATCTATTTGTATATGTTTATAAAATGTTTTTCTCACCCCGATTGTGGTGAATGAAAATCTAGGTGCTAGTTTGTCAAAAGGGAAGGAGAAGATGAACGAAGATTAGTATAATTATATGCTTTCTAATAATAAAGCTTGTGTAATATGTTAATTTCTGTTGTTATAAAAGTTTATGTATTACAATGTGCCTTGGAGGTAGTGATGTATATATATAACTTTTGTTTTCGTGACTCTTCATATTTAGCCATTATGTATGAATGATATGAGTTGGTGGTTGGATGCTAGAAGTGGCATGATTAATATTAATTATTCTTTTATATGACGATATATCTGAATAGTAAATATTGGGATGTTACATTATGGTATCAGAGCAGTTCGTCTTGTTGAGTTGGGGTATGGACTGACTGTGCTTAGGCATGTAGAAGTTTCTTTGTGTGTTGTGCATTTCTTTGTCTCTTGTTTGAGATGTTGGAAAAGGATTTCATGACTTGCTTTAGGTTGGATGTTGGTAGCTACTGTTGCACGGTTACATGATGTTGAGATTACATCTCAATATGTAATATTTTGTGTGGACAGGAAACTATGACTTCTCATAGGCAAACTCGGAGAATAAGAGTTCTTCTAGTGAGGGTCCAGTTGGGACAACTGAACTTGTTAAGATTTATTTACATCTACACCCTTTGTTGTGGTACTCTAGTGTGAGTAGAGCCCATGTGTTGGATAAATGGTGGATAGATAAGTTTTGCAAGGATTATGGATTGAGGAATCCAAAATTTTTGTGGAAAATAGATTTCTTAGGTAAAGAATATCTGTATAGGCTTAGCTTGATAAGCTGTTTGAGAGCTGGAGACTCATATAAGACTAGATTGTCTTGAGTTGATAATGATGAGTTAGATACCACTATGGGAGGTGGGATTCCTTCGAGAGTGATATCTAACGGAGATCTTGGAATCTTAGTTGTGAGAAACTAAGTGTTGATGGTGAGTGAATTTTAGGGGCAAAATTTTGAGAAGGAGGAGAGAAATGTAACACCCTAGAAAACATGTTAGACTTGTATATAGTTACGGAGGTAGCCTAATGCTTACTTAACGTGTCTGTGTGTTTTTGTGACTATCTAAGCACGGTTAGACACTTTGCTATAACATTATGTGTGAAATATAGTTGTTATTTGCTTTGAAAGAGGCTTAAACTGCTTAGTTAGTGGAAATAAATGTAGAGAGTTTGTTTTCAGGTCACAAATATGTGAATTGTGCTACAGTTAAAGTTTGTGATTTATCAGAGTTAGTTTGCCATTTTTAAGTATACTGGTTATATGTTTTAATGTCGGTTGGACTAGTAGCTGATATGAAAAAATATGAAAATGGTGAGGCAGGATTTTTAATGAATCTTAGGATTTATTTTGAATCTGTTGGAAGCTAGGTAACCAAATTTGGTGAAATCTAAGTGTTCTTAGCAGATCGAGGTCTTGGTACTTATTTGAGATATGCCAAATGTGACTTCTCTTCTTTAAATATCTCACGATAGTAGGAAAAGAAAGAAAAACAGAGAAAAGGAAATAGAAAAGAGAGAAGGGAACTGAAGGATGAAGAGAAAAAAGAAAAGGAAGAAGACCAAAGAGGAGGATCAATCATCAAGGAAGAGGAATCAAGTGGATGTTGACTTCATCTTCTTGACCTTGAGGTAGGGGAAAAATCTTGTTTTGACACTTCCTTTTGATTTTCTTTGTCTTATTGTATGAGGGGGTTTGATGGGGGAAATGGATTCTTAGTGTTGTTCTTCTGGTGTTTTATGCTTGAATCTGGTTAAAAAATTTGAGGATGACTTATTTATAAGTTGTTGGGTGTCTGGAAATGGATTTTCAACCCTTGTACACCTTGATTTTTCATTTGTGATAAAAATGGGATTTTAGGGTTTAAGTGGATGATTTGATCCAAGAATCCAAAATTGGTGTTGTGAGTTGATGGTTTATGTTTCATATGTGTTATTGAACTTATTAGGGACTTAAAATCACCTAGAAACCAATTTGGAGTGAGTAAATTTCGTGAGAACCATTAATGGAACAGTTGCATATTTTACATAAAATTCTACAGAATTGCTATCATGTGGAAAGCGCCTAGACGCCCAGTATAGAGTGCCTAGATGCCCCGGGTCCAGAGAAAAATGATTGTGAAGCAGGATGATGAATGCCCAGATGCTCAAGGATAGGGCGCCTAGACACCTAGAGCAGATTTCATTAGAATCTTTATTTTGATGTTTTGGGATTCCTAATTATTTGGATCCTTTATTTATGCCTAGTAGAGTGTGTTGAGACTCTAATAGGAATATGTAATGAAGTGGATATGTGGTGAATGTAAATTAATTAGTATATTAATTATTGTGGTATTTAACATCATTGTATTTCATGTTTGTAGTTAGGAACGTAAATCAATTGACATGCTAGTTATTGTAGTAATTGACATTATTGTTGTTCCATAGCTATGTTGATGAGGTTGAGTCCTCATTGTTGTGTTCATAATGTGATTTTGAATGAGAAGGTAATCAAATTTTCCTATCACAGTGATTATTGTGGGTGATCTAATGTGATTTTGAATGAGAAGGTAATCAGTCATTCCTATCACAAAGGTCATTGTTGTGATCAAATATAATTTTGAATAAGTAGGTAACTAATTATTCCTATCATAGTGATCATTGTTGAAGACCATGTAGTTGATGAGACTTTAGTCTGGAGAGGGTGATCATACATGATTGTAAGTGAAGAGGTAACGTACCTTCCCGATCATAGTGATGAGTTGAGGATGGTCTTTCCCTCACACCCCGTGGATTAATTGGAATTGGGTTTCCAGTGCTTGTTCAAAGCCTATAGAACTAGGTTCCTTTGTTTTGTTCAAGGCTCATGCATATCCTGACATTACCATGGAATTAGGTTCTTGTAAATGGTATCATACATTTAGCATTACATATTTAGGTTATTGCATAGGCATGAACACTAGACATAATTTGGTGTAGCATGACGATTGTATGGGTGGTTGCTAACATGACATATTTATGCAATGCAATTGTATGGGCAATTGCGTATATCTGAGATGAAGATGTTGTGTCTGTATATCTGAGATGGAGATATTGTTGTGTTGGTGTCTCTGGGATGGAGATGATGTTTTTGTGAGCATGGTGATTACTTGGAGACTGTTCGTGATAAATGAGTTTTTATACAAACTTGAAAAAATGAGAATATATTTCGGGAAGAGAAAGGAGATGTTGTTTGCTTCTGTGACTGAAGTGTTCATTTGATAATTAAATATATTATCTGTTTGTATATGTTTATATATACTAGTATTAGAATACTTCTACTGAGATATGTTTTTCTTACCCCGATTGTGGTGAATGTAAATCCAGGTGCTAGTTCCTCAAAAGGTAAGGAGAAGATGAACAAAGATTAGTATAGTTATATGCTTTCTAATGATAAAGCTTGTATAATATGCTAATTTTTGTTCTTGTAAAAGTTTATATATTACAATATGCCTTGGAGGCAGTGATGTATATATATAGCTTTTGTTTTCGTGGCTCTCCGTATTTATTCAATATGTATGAATGATATGAGTTAGTGGTTGAATGCTAGAAGTGGCATGATTAATATTAATTATTCTTTTATATGACGATATATCTGAATAGTAAATATTGTGATGTTACATTATGGTATCAGAGCAGTTCATCCTGTTGAGTTGGGGTATGGACTGACTATGCTTAGGCATGTAGAAGTTTCTCTGTCTGTTGTGCATTTCTTTGTCTCTTGTTTGAGATGTTGGAAAAGGATTGCATGACTTGCTTTAGGTTGGATGTTGGTAGCTACTGTTGCACGGTTACATGATGTTGAGATTACATCTCAATATGTAATATTCTATGTGGACAGGAAACTATGACTTCTCATAGGCAAACTCGGAGAATAAAAGTTCTTCTAGTGAGGGTCCAGTTGGGACAACTGAACTCGTTAATATTTGTTTACATCTACACCCTTTGTTGTGGTACTCTAGTGTGAGTAGAGCCCATGTGTTGGATAAATGGTGGATAGATAAGTTTTGCAAGGATTATGGATTGAGGAATCCAAAATTTTTGTGGAAAATAGATTTCTTAGGTAAAGAATATTTGTATAGGCTTAGCTTGATAAGTTGTTTGAGAGCTGGAGACTCATATAAGATTAGATTGTCTTGAGTTGATAATGATGAGTTAGATACCACTATGGGAGGTGGGATTCCTTCGAGAGTGATATCTAACGGAGATCTTGGAATCTTAGTTGTGAGAAACTAAGTGTTGATGGTGAGTGAATTTTAGGGGCAAAATTTTGAGAAGGAGGAGAGAAATGTAACACCCTAGAAAACATATTAGACTTGTATATGGTTACGGGGGTAGCCTAATGCTTACTTAACGTGTCTATGTGTTTTTGTGACTATCTAAGCACGTTTAGGCACTTTGCTATAACACTATGTGTGAAATATAGCTGTTATTTGCTTTGAAAGAGGCTTAAACTGCTTAGTTAGTGGAAATAAATGTGGAGAGTTTATTTCCAGGTCACAAATATGTGAACTGTGTTACAGTTAAAGTTTGTGGTTTATCGGAGTTAGTTTGACATTTTTAAGCATACTGGTTATATGTTTTAATATCGTTTGGACTAGTAATTGATATGAAAAAATGTGAAAATGGTGAGGCGGGATTTTTAATGAATCTTAGGATTTATTTTGAATCTATTGGAAGTTAGGAAATCGGATTTGGTGAAATCTGAGTGTTCTTAGCAAATCGAGGTCTTGGTACTTATTTGAGAGAAGCCAAATGTGACTTCTCTTCTTTAAATATCTCACGGTAGCAGGAAAAGAAAGAAAAACAGAGGAAAGGAAATAGAAAAGAGAGAAGGGAACTAAAGGAAGAAGAGAAAGAAGAAAAGGAAGAAGACCAAAGAGGAGGATCAATCATCAAGGAAGAGGAATCAAGTGGATGTTGACTTCATCTTCTTGACCTTGAGGTATGTGGAAAATCTTGTTTTGACACTTCCTTTTGATATTCTTCGTCTTATTACATGAGGGGGTTTGATAGGAGAAATGGATTCTTAGTGTTGTTCTTCCAGGGTTTTATGCTTGAATCTGGTTAAAAAATTTGAGGATAACTTGTTTATGAGTTGTTGGGTGTCTGGAAATAGATTTCCAACCCTTGTACACCTTGATTTTCCATTTGTGATGAAAATGGGATTTTAGGGTTTAAGTGGATGATTTGATCCAAGAATCCAAAATTGGTGTTGTGAATTGATGGTTTATGTTTCCTATGTGTTATTGAACTTGTTAGGGACTTAAAACCACTTAGAAACTAATTTGGAGTGAGTAAATTTCGTGAGAACCATTAATGGAACAGTTGCATATTTTGCATAAAATTCTACAGAATTACTGTCATATGGAAAGCGCCTAGGCGCCCAGTATAGAGCGCCTAGACGCCCTGGGTCTAGAGAAAAATGATTGTGAAGCAGGATTATGAGCGCCCAGATGCTCAAGGATAGGGCGCCAAGACGCCCAGAGCAGATTTCATCAGAATCTTTGTTTTGATGTTTTGAGATTCCTAATTGTTTGGATCCTTTATTTATGTCTAGTAGAGTGTGTTGAGACTCTAATAGGAATATCTAATGAAATTGATATGTGGTGAATGTAAATCAATTGGTATGTTAATTATTGTGGTATTTAACATTATTGTATTTTGTGTTTGTAGTTAGTAACGTAAATCAATTGACATGCTAGTTATTGTAGTAATTAGCATTATTGTTGTTCCATAACTATGTTGATGAGGTTGAGTCCTCATTGTTGTGATCATAATGTGATTTTGAATGAGAAGGTAATCAAACCTTCCTATCATAGTAATTGTTGTGGGTGATCTAATGTGATTTTAAATGAGAATGTAATCAATCCTTCCTATCACAAAGGTCAGTGTTGTGATCGAATATGATTTTGAATGAGTAGATAACCAACCGTTCCTATCATAGTGATCATTGTTGAAGACCGTGTAGTTGATGATACTTCACTATTGGAGAGGATGATCATACATGATTGTAAGTGAAGAGGTAACATACCTTCCCGATCATAGTGATAAGTTGAAGATGCTCTTTCCCTCACACCCCGTGGATTAATTGGAACTTGGTTTCCAGTGCTTGTTAAAAACTTATGGAACTGGGTTCCTTTGTTTTATTCAAGGCTCATGCATATCCTGACATTACCATGAAACTGGGTTCTTGTAAATGGTATCATCCATTTTGCATTACATATTTAGGTTATTGCATAGGCATGAACACTAGACATAATTTAGCATAGCATGGCGATTGTATGGGCAGTTGCTAACATGACATATTCTTGCAATGCAATTGTATGGGCAATTGCGTATCTCTGAGATGGAGATGTTGTGTTTGTATCTCTAAGATGGTGATGTTGTGTTTGTATCTCTGAGATGGAGATGCTGTGTTTATATCTCTGAGATTGAGATATTGCTGTTTTGGTGTCTCTGGGATGGAGATGATGTTTTTTGTGAGCATGGTGATTGCTTGGAGACTGTTTATGATAAATGAGTTTTTATACAAACTTGAAAAAATGAGAATCTATTTCAGGAAGAGAAAGATGATGTTGTTTACTTCTGTGACTACAGTGTTTATTTGATAATTGAGTATATTATTTGTTTGTATATGTTTATATATACTAGTATTGGAATACTTCTACTGAGATATGTTTTTCTCACCCTGATTATGGTGAATGTAAATCCAGGTGCCAGTTCCTCAAAATGGAAGGAGAAGATGAACGAAGATTAGTATAGTTATATGCTTTCTGATGATAAAGCTTGTATAATATGCTAATTTTTGTTGTTATAAAAGTTTATGTATTACAATGTGCCTTGGAGGCAGTGATGTATATATATAACTTTTGTTTTCATGACTTTCCATATTTACTCATTATGTATGAATGATATGGGTTAGTGGTTGGATGCTAGAAGTGGCATGGTCAATATTAATTATTCTTTTATTTGACGATATATCAGGATAGTAAATATTGGTATATTGCATTATGGTATCAGAGCAGTTCATCTTGTTGAGCTGGGGTATGGACTGACTATGCTTAGATATGTAGAAGTTTCTCTGTGTGTTGTGCATTTGTTTGTCTCTTGTTTGAGATGTTGGAAAAGGATTGCATGACTTGCTTTAGGTTGGATGTTGGTAGCTACTGTTGCACGGTTACACGATGTTGAGACTGCAGCTCAATATGTAATTTCTATGTGGACAGGAAACTATGACTTCACCTAGGCGAACTAGGAGAATAGGAGTTCTTCTAGTAAGGGTCCAGTTAGTACAACTGAACTCGTTAGGATTTGTTTACATCTACACCCTTTGTTGCGGTACCTCTAGTGTGGGTAGAGCCCATGTGTTGGATAAAGGATGGATAAATAAGTTTTGCAAGGATTATAGATTGAGGAATTCAAGAGTTTTGTGAAAAATAGATTTCTTAGGTAAATTATATCTGGTATAGCCTTGGCTTGATAAGTTGTTTGAGAGCTGGAGACTCGTATAAGACTGGATTGTCTTGAGTTGATAATGATGAGTTAGATACCACTAGGGAAGGTCAGATTCCTTCCAAAGTGATATCTGATAGAGATCTGGGAATCTTAGTTGTGAGAAACTAAATGTTGATGGTGAGTGAATTTTGCAGGTAAAATTAAAGAAGGGGAGAAATGTAACACCTTGGAAAACATGTTAGACTTGTATATGGTTATGGAGGTAGCCTAATACTTACTTAACGTATCTGTGTGTTTTTGTGATTGTCTAACACGTTTAGGCACTTTACTGTAACACTATGTGTGAAATATAGCTGTTATTTGCTCTGAAAGAGGCTTAAACTACTTTGTTGGTGGAAATTAATGTGGAGAGTTTGTTTCCAGGTCACAAATATGTGAACTGTGCTACAATTAAAGTTTGAGGTTTATCGGAGTTAGTTTGACATTTTTAAGCATACCGGTTATGTGTTTTCATGTCGGTTGGACTAGTAGATGACATGGAAAAATGTGGAAATGGTGAGGTAGGATTTTTAATGAATCTTAGGATTTGTTTTGAATCTGTTATAAGTTAGGAAACTGGATTTGGTGAAATCTGAGTGTTCTTAGCAGATCGAGGTTTTGGTACTTATCTGAGAGAAGCCAAATGTGACTTCTCTTCTTTAAATATCTCACGGCAGTAGGCAAAGAAAGAAAACAGAGGAAAGGAAATAGAAAAGAGAGAAGGGAACCGAAGGAAGAAGAGAAAGAAGAAAGGGAAGAAGACCAATGAGGAGGATCAACCATCAAGGAAGAGGAATCAAGTGGATGTTGGCTTCATTTTCTTGACCTTGAGGTAGTGGGAAAATCTTGTTTTGACACTTCCTTTTGATCTTCTTCATCTTATTCCTTGAGGGGGTTTGATGGGGGGAAATGGATTCTTAGTGTTGTTCTTCAATTGTTTTATGCTTGAATCTTGTTGAAAAATTTGAGGATGACTTGTTTATGAGTTGTTTGGTGTCTGGAAATGGATTTCCAACCCTTGTATACCTTGATTTTTCGTTTGTGATGAAAATGAGATTTTAGGGTTTAAGTGGATGATTTGATCCAAGAATCCACAATTGGTGTTGTGAGTTGATGGTTTATGTTTCCTATGTGTTATTGAACTTGTTAGGGACTTAAAACCACCTAGAAACCAATTTGGAGTGAGTAAATTTCATGAGAACCATTAATGGAACAGTTGCATATTTTGCATAAAATTTTACAGAATTACTGTCATGTGGAGAGCGCCTAGACGCCCAGTATAGAGCGCCTAGACACCCCGGGTCCAGAGAAAAATGATTGTGAAGCAAGACGATGAGCGCCCAGATGCTCAAGGATAAGGCGCCTAGACATCTAGAGCAGATTTCATCAGAATCTTTATTTTGATGTTTTGAGATTCCTAATTGTTTGGATCCTTTATTTATGCCTAGTAGAGTGTGTTGATACTCTAATAAGAATATCTAATGAAGTGGATATGTGGTGAATGTAAATCAATTGGTATGCTAATTATTGTGGTATTTAACATCATTGTATTTTGTGCTTGTAGTTAGGAACATAAATCAATTGACATGCTAGTTATTGTAGTAATTGGCATTATTGTTGTTCCATAGCTATGTTGATGAGGTTGGGTCCTCATTGTTGTGATCATAATGTGATTTTGAATGAGAAGGTAATCAAACCTTCCTATCACAGTGATTGTTGTGGGTGATCTAATGTGATTTTAAATGAGAAGGTAATCAATCCTTCCTATCACAAAGGTCATTGTTGTGATCAAATATGATTTTGAATGAGTAGGTAGCCAATCCTTCCTATCATAGTGATCATTATTGAAAACCGTGTAGTTGATGAGACTTCACTATCGGAGAGGGTGATCATACATGATTGCAAGTGAAGAGGTAACATACCTTCCCGATCATAGTGATGAGTTGAGGATGCTCTTTCCCTCACACCCCGTGGATTAACTGGAACTGGGTTTCCAGTGCTTGTTCAAAGCTTATGGAACCGGGTTCCTTTGTTTTGTTCAAGGCACATGCATATCCTGATATTACCATGGAACTGGGTTCTTGTAAATGGTGTCATACATTTTGCATTACATATTTAGGTTATTGCATAATCATGAATACAAGACATTATTTGGCATAGCATGGCGATTGTATGGACGGTTGCTAACATGACATCTTCATACAATGCAATTGTATGGGCAATTGGGTATCTCTGAGATAGAGATGTTGTGTTTGTATCTCTGAGATGAAGATGTTGTGTTTGTATCTCTGATATGAAGATGTTGTGTTTGTATCTCTGAGATGGAGATATTGTGTTTGTATCTCTGAGATGGAGATATTGTTGTGTTGGTGTCTCTAGGATGGAGATGATGTTTTTTGTGAGCATAGCGATTGCTTGAAGACTGTTTGTGATAAATGAGTTTTTATACAAACTTGAAAAAAATGAGAATCTATTTCGGGAAGAGAAAGGAGATGTTGTTTGCTTCTGTGACTGAAGTGTTTATTTGATAATTGAGTATATTATCTGTTCATATATGTTTATATATACTGGTATCGAAATACTTCTACTGAGATATGTTTTTCTCACCCCGATTGTGGTGAATGTAATTTCAGGCGCTAGTTCCTCAAAAGGGAAGGAGAAAATGAACGAAGATTAGTATAGTTATATGCTTTCTGATGATAAAGCTTGTATAATATGCTAATTTTTGTTGTTATAAAAGTTTATGTATTACAATATGCCTTGGAGGCAGTGATGTATATATATAGCTTTTGTTTTCATGGCTCTCCATATTTACTCATTATATATGAATGATATGGGTTAGTGGTTGGATGTTAGAAGTGGCATAGTCAATATTAATTATTCTTTTATATGACGATATATCATGATAATAAATATTGGGAGGTTATATGAGGGGATGGTACCTGCAAAAGGTGCTCCGACACTCAAGTTAGACTGTGCACAATGTGTGTAGTATTTTGAATTAGATACATACTTTTGTTAACTTGTGTGGTATTTATAGTAGCATTTTAGTTGATAAGAATCATGTTTAAATCTATATTAAATGCTATTAATTTGGACATAAATCTAATAAGATTGTTATCTCTTATAATTAATTTCTTTATTTATGAGGGATAGAATTGATCTCCTTATCTTTGAGGAATTCTATAAGAGATTTATTTTTTAAAAATATGTGAATTTATTTATCTAATAGCGCATATAAATATCTGAGATTTAATTCTTGGTGAGCCAAATTACTCTTAAAACGCTAAACCTGAAACTCGGTTCAGATCATCACATAACGTTTTTTATAAATTAAAATAATTATAAAAGTTCACTCCTCCAAGACAAACCAGGAAACTAATAAAAGAAGTCGTAACACATACACCTCAAACCGATAAGAGATACAAATTAGGAATAAAATGTGCAAGAATTCTCTACCAAATTTGCAGGAATCTTAAAATCCAAATGAAATAGGGCGATGCAGCTACCAGAATCACCAAACAGTTTCTAGAAAGTAACTTCTCTTAAGAGATGGTAGTGATCACTATCTTTAACTATAACCCCAGAGAAAAAATTGTAGATTTTTCTTTGTTAAAACAAACATTTTCTCACATGGTTCAAAAAAAAAAAAATACAAATGAAACTGTAATCTATAAAGTATTTGATTTCATTATAAGACCAAAAAGTCAAAAGTACCTCTAACTATATATATATATATATGTAGTTACTTTTGACTTGCATTTGACGACTGAAGACTCAAATATAAAGGCAATACCTAAAACTACAAGACATATAAAGTCTTGCTTTATTATATATAATAATATTTACATGAATTAGATAACCGAATACTCAAATATAAAGGCAATATCTATAAATAAAAGACCTATAAAGGCTTGCTAAAGCTATGAGCTATCCACCTCCTTAATATATTTTAGATCCTGGGAAAAACCTGTCAATCCTTTGCGTTTTGTTTCGGACCTTATGGTAAGTTTTTGCCTCGGCTTCACATTGTTTGGAACGTAAATGCAGAGTATGGTACCCGAGGTGTTTTCTAATGAGCATTGTAACATTTTCTCTAATCTAATAGTTTTAATCAAGGTTATCGAAGTTTTATAACACTGATATAAGTTATCTATTAATTTGGATAATCTTTTGAATTAGTTTAAAAAAAATTATAATATTGAATGTGAAAATAACTCAAAAAAGATCAGAATTTAGCATGAATTACTGAATTGAGAGAAATAAATATGAAAAATTTATTTTTAGGTTATAAATGATTAGAATAAATTGTAGTAAATTTTGAAAAATTAATTGAATTAGTTTGACTTTTTTTATGACACTAGATGAGTGTTTAAAGGTCAAATTGAGCAGTTAAGTAGCTCAGTTAAGTAACTCGGAAAATCATGAGATTTGGTGGAGCTATCATATAGGGGATGACGAATATTTTGGAAAAGAATACAACTTAAGAAAAATATTAGTAAGCCTATTAGCTTAATTTCTCAAGTTTAACTTAACTTAGGGTAGAGTAATGGAGCTTAACTGATAAATAGTAATGTATAGAAAATTATGAAATTATGAATATAAGGATTAAATGTAGTCCTAAAATTTTTTATAACACTTGTAGAAGTTAGAAAAGTTGGTTTTGAAGGATTAAAGTATTCTTAAGCGATACAAAAATTTCAGATGAAATTTCATCCTTATCTCCTCCCACCCTCCACCCTCCACCGTCCTTCACCCTTCATCTTTATCTCAATCTTTGACATTTCTTTCTTTCATTTTCGCCTTCCATTCTACACAATTCCAGCAATAGCAAGAGGAGAGAAAAGAGAAGAAAACCAAGGAAAGAAAGGGAGAAGCAGCAAAAGGAAGAAGGAAAGAAAGAAAAGAGAAAGAAGCAAGCATCAACAAGTTAGAAATTGAGGAAGGGGTTGCTGTTGTCTTGTTTCTTCTTCTATTTTTGCCCTTTTTATTTCTATGAGTTGTATGGAAGAACTTGACATGAAGGAATTGATGGTTGAAGCTATGAAACATGTGTATGAACATGTTTATGGTCTTGGACTCATGAATTGCTTTGAGATTCTATAAACATGTGTTTAGTGACCTCAAGTCTTTTTATTCTTTTCTTTAAAATTTATGTGGAAAACCTAGTTAAAAAGTTGAGGATTTTATGTTCAAAAGTTGATATATGCACGACCTTGAATTCTGGACTCATATGTACTCAAAGAGATTCATGTACTTAAGGTTTTCAAAGATGGGTTTTTGATGAGTTGTGAAGTATAAGCATGATTTTTATACAAACCATGTTTTGTTGTAGAAATTGTTTAGTGTTCGCTCTTTTGCTTACCACAAGTGCACGGTTTACACTTATAATATAGCTAAGAGTCAGATATCGTTCCCACAGAGACTAACGTTAAAATCAGTGCTAAATATAAACCAAAAGTTTAAGAATTACTATCCAAGAACATATAAATTGAAATATGAGTATCTAAACAAATTGAAAGTACTTAAAAGCTTCAAAATTGAATTAAAGTTGAGAATTAGAGAATAGGGATTCCTTTTTCATCTCATACTTCAATTGATAACAAGTAATCCTTATGAGCGATATAAATGAATTGATTAGGTTAGCTTGAGAAACTAAATTAGTTAAAAGCCTATGTCTAGCTCAATCAACCATGCTTCAGTTACCTAATTCACTATGTTTCCATGAGAACTAGAGTAAATCCACTCATTAAGATCTATTCCTAATAGTTACTATACAATCCCAATAGGTATATTTCTATCCTATTAACGAATCATCTCACTCAAACCAATGGAATGAAATAGAACATGCATCAATCATACATACGATCTCAAATCTAAATTCCTATTTCTAAGTTCATTAGATTTTAACAAATCAATCAAAAGTTGATCAAACATTCAAAAGCATTAAGCACTATATGATTAAACAAAATCATATCATGTATATAAACTCAAAAGATTACAATATTATTCAATATTCATAGGAGGATCTAAAGAAAATCCTACTACACAGCTTAGCCAGTCATGAAACACGAAAATATAGCAAAATATATCATGTTAATGAGAAAGAAAATGAGAAAGTAGAAGATAGAGAAGAGAAAGCTCATGGATGATGATCCTTCAAGCTCCAATCCTCCACAAAGGTGAAGAAAGCCCTCAATCTTGGTTACTTCTGCTTCTGTTATGTCTAAATCACAAAACCCTAGCAGCTGCTCTCTAAAAAAAAAACTCTCGTGCAAAATGGATACAATAGTATTTATAGGCTGAATAAAACAGAATCACGCCGCGGCATCAAACACATCACGTTGCGGCACGAGTGTAATTAGGTCATAGATGCCTGAGGCGTCCACTCTCAACGTTGCAGCACTTTAGCCTTGGGTCTTATGTATTGGAACAAGGGATGCTCAACGTTGCGGCGTTATAGGCATGACGTCGCAGTGTTGCTTGCTGATCTTCAATTTTGGCTTTCCCTTGGGCGTCCTGGTCTAAAGCTACTCCAAAATCTTCATTTTCATGCTTTATTTGAGACCTACCTATAACAAAAAAAGTACCACTTTAATAGCTCATGCAAATGTGCTGAATTCATCATAGTTTAGGAAGTATTTGCTCAAAATCACAATGGAAGTCATCAAAATAAAATCAAAAGAATATGATGCTAAAATCTTTCATTCATGCATACAAACAAGGACTAAGCAACCTATATAGCACAGATATAGGACATAAATAACTACACTTTGTGAAGTTATCACACCCCCAAACCTAGATTTTTGTTAGTCCTCGAGCAAAACAAAGTACATTCAGAAAGATCAACATTAATAACCTTATTCAGCCAATTTTTCCACTTTCACTAAACTCAACCTAGTGTATAATGATTGTATAAACCTCAAAGAATACTCATGCCTCACAATCAGTTTCACACATGTACAATCCTCATCATGCTAGCATTCACAACTTCCTTTCATACAAGATATTTTTCCTAAAATCATGCAAAGAAAACCTCTTCCATTCAATTCATATTCACCCAGATGAGATTATGTATATACATATGAATATAACTCACAAAATCCACAAGATTCTAGTATAACACTCTCTGCACTAATGTAAATAACACAAAATTGAGAATTAAAAGGGACTTAATTAGCTTGTAATGTAAGGCTATGGGTAGTGGGTAACAGAATAAAAGGATTGGATTTAACACAAACATTGAGAAACATAAACATGTTATTTCAAGTCTTGAGTCTCTAACAGATAATATCAGGGTATACAACAATGAATGTAGAAAACTCGCCAGAACCATGTTAATGCTTTTCGAACTTTACTTTTCTTATGCTTTGCCTTTGCTTTTTTTGTTTTCTTTTCTTTCTTTTGATTTTCATTTCATTCATTTTTTTTAGCAAAGCAATGATTTTTCTTTGATTGCATCTGGTTCCTTCTGGATCATTTTGTATTGAATCCTTAATACCCCTAATCACAAGACTCACTTCAAGAAATAACATATTATGTACTCAACAAATAATAATGGTAAGAAGAAAATGCAATGCTTTCATATGCATTAGAACGGTTAACAGGTTAACGATCATAATGGTTATGAAAAACAAGTAAGGCAAAACATATATAAGCTTCAAAAAGGGACCTATGATAAAATCATTCAGGGTAAGCTTGAAAAACTCAAACAGTCCAAACAATGCCCTAATCATTTCCTTAATCAAGCATAACCTAAGATTTCGCCTCAAGAGAGTTGCAAAACAATTTCTAAGATAATTGAATTTTCCATATGTATTGTCCATAAACTTTCTCTAGGTAAACATTCTTATCCTTTTCAAAGTTCAAGAAGCATGCAAATGGGAAATGCATAATGCATAAAAAGAAACTAGAATGCTTCAGCATGCGCCAAAGATTGCATATGGATTCATAGAAAAATGAAGATCATTTTGCATCCATATCTATCATTGGACAATCATTCACACTAGTTTTTAAACATTATAACTCACAATGTGAAAGGGAACGACAATTGTATCTTGAATGGATTTTCAACAAAATTTTTATCAAGATAATTGCTCCTATGGTTATTATCTACACATACATATACTACAAAAAGTATAAAACTAACATACACATAAAACTAAAACATATGCATATAAACATAATAGTATGAAAATATCATAATACTGCATATATAGTCAAAACATAAAGTTTAAAGACACCCCTTAAACTTGAGGGAAACAGTGTCCGCACTGTATAAAAGAAACACACACACACACACACACACACACACACACACACACACACATATACCAAAAAGAAATACAATGAAAGAAAGGAGCACTGAATACTATGAAGCTAAATAAGTGGATCATCACTGTCTGGGCCATCAGCATCAGTACCATCACCATCCTCATCATCATCATCACTATCTGGGACCTCTGCAGTAGGTGGTCTAGAAGGTCCAGCCTGGGAGAGGTGCACTACAATAGTGGGTGGGAATGCAAGAACTGGATAATCAGCTATCGGAAGGCCGTGGCGTGCCACTATCCATCTCTGTGCCTGAATAGTATAAGACAGCATAACTTTCATCTGCGTACACTAGGCCTTCACATGGCTTAACCGGGCCTCCAAATGAGTACGTCAATCTGTGCTAGCTACAGGTGCTGCTTGGGGCTCATGTCTTGCTACATCGTCTTTCTTTGCTCGAGGTCTCGACAGGCTGCCTCGTCGGCCGGCACTTGCGGCACCGGAGCTGCCTCGACTCTCTCAATAAAAGTATCATTGAGGGGCTATCAAACATCTGCAAGCTCCTCATGAGGTCCCCAACGTACATTATGCCGGTTGCATAGAGTGTGGATGAGGAATGGGAAGAATAGGCTCCTGGACTCCCTCGCTAACCTCTGAATCTGATGAAAAATAAGCTCGGTAACATCGATAGACCGACGCTCTAGGATAGCATAAATCAAAATAGCTCGGTCTCGTGTCACCTCAAAGAGGTTAGCAGATGGCAGAACCTGTGTGCTAATAAAATGATACCAGGCCTGGGCTTCGAGAGTCAAAAAAGTGCATGGAAAATATCTCGGTATGTTAGTCTGAACACTTATAGTCGAAACTATAGGCTGAGAGTCAGCCGTACATATCTGAGCTGTAACCACATTTACATCAATACCGTTCACCGGCTCCCAATGGCAGAACTCAGTAAATTCACAAATCTCCGGTGGCTGAGGAAGTTGCAGAGCAGCGTGAATACCAGTAGGAGAAAACGAGACCACACGCCCTCTGACTCTAACCGTGGTCACCCCTTCACCCACAAAGGCTGCATTCGCGTAAAATTCGTGAATTATAGGGAGAACAACAGATGATCCTGGGTGCTGGGCAAACACACCCTAATTGAGGTGGTTAATGAGCCCTTCCAACTCCGGGTGAATGGAATGAGAAAAAGTGAAGCCTCGCTCAAGAATGAGCGGTCTAGTGATGAGAATAGTGTATCTCTCGGCTGCTTCTGCTGAGATAAACCTCGCCCTATCATAATCTACAGGAAGGGGAGAAGGCTCGATGTGACGCCCACTAGATGAACCACATTGCATAAACCTCCTCTATGGAGCCATAATAACCTGAAAATGAATTGCTAAAAGTCAGATTTGGTAATTGGAAGTATTAAACACATTTAAAAATAAGTAATTCTGGAAAATATGGAACTAAGCGCCGCGACATTCAATGCCGGCGCTGCGACATTCAATGCCAGCGCTGCGACATTCAAAATGTTCAACATAACGCTGCGATGTTCATACCATCGTCGCGATATTCAATGGTGTTCATCATAACGTCACGGCGTTGGCCATCAATGTCGTGACGTGCAAAAAAAAAGTTTACCCAGATTACGTGCAAAAACCAGATTAACCCACTTTCAAACATTCCAAGCAAAAAATTAACACAAAAAACTAACAAGAACCTAAAACTAACTACTAACAACAACTATTTAGCACAAAAGTCAACAAAACTAAAAATAGAGACAAGAATAAATGACCCAAACAGAGAGAATATGATAAAAATTTACCAAAAACTTAAAATAAATAGAAACATACCTTAACAAAAGCAAATGTAGACAGAAAAAGGTGATGGAAAATAGAGAAAACAAAAACTAACTAGAGAGGGAGAGAGGAAAAAGGAAACGAGGGAGAGGGAGAGAAGTTATGGTGTGAGGAAAACCAAACGTCTCAACATAAAACCCCAATAGCCTCCGTGTGCCGCAGCGCAAAGCAAAGTACGCCGCGACGCTAATTAATTCCCTCGTAAATTAAATATTTAAATAATTATTATTTACCATTTACCATTTTTTTATTTTTTTTAAACCCGCTGGAACGCCGCAGCGTTCTGGTATCACGCATCGTAGCGCTTTGCTCTCTGGATTTTGGCCCATAACATCATCACGCCGCGGCGCTTCAAGTGTTACGCCGCTGCGCTAAGAGTCTAACTGCATAATTCTGCAGTAAATTGAATTATGCCAGGACTTATGGCCAAAATAGGTCTCCAATACCTGTAAAACATGTCCAACAGGTCAAATAACATTTTATATATAAAAAACTTAGTTAAACTACAAAATTAACATATTAACATATCAATGACATAAAACACAAAACATAAAATTTGGGTTTCCTCCCAAAAAGGGCCTTATTTATAGTCATGGCAGGACTTTATAGCTCTCAAGTTGGGGCTGTTAAAGCGAGGGAAGTCTTCCCCCGATCAATCTCTCCTCCAAAATAAGGTTTTAGGCGCTAGCCGTTAACCTTAAAACTTGATGATCGATCCAGTGGAGCAATCTCCACAGCTCTGTGGGGAAACACTTTTATTACCACAAAGGGCCCCGACCACCTCGATTTAAGTTTTCCTGTGAACAGTTTGAGCCTGAAATTGTAAAAGAGAACTTGCTAACCTTTTCAAAACTTTTCTGCACAATTTTATGGTCATGCTAAAATTTCACCTTCTCCTTATTCAATTTTGCATTTTTGTAGGCTTGCAGCCTAAATTCGTCTAGTTCACTGAGCTGCAAAAGCCTTTTCTCCCTAACAGCTTGTAAATTGAAGTTGAGCTGCTTGATTGCCCAATAAGCATTATGTTCAAGCTCAACCAAAAAAATGGCATGCCTTCCCGAATACTAACTTGTAGGGAGACATACCAATGGGACCCTTATAAGTGGTCCTGTAGACCCACAGTGTGTCGTCCAGTTTCTTTGACCAATCCTTTCTAGTTGGACACACTGTTTTCTCCAGGATTCTCTTTATCTCGTGATTAGATACCTTTGCTTGCCCACATGTCTGTGGGTGATAAGCAGTGGCAATCTGATGTGTCGCTCCATTCTTGGCGAGGAGGGCTTCAAAATACTTGTTACAAAAATGCGACTCTCTATCACTGATTATAGCCCTAGGTGTTCCAAACCTGGTGAAGATCTGTTTTCTCATAAAGCTAATCACTACTTTTGAATCATTAGTAGGAAATGCACATGCCTCCACCCACTTGGACACGTAGTCCACAGCCACTAGTATGAACTGATTCCCAAAGGAGGGAATAAAGAGGCCCATGAAGTCTATGCCCCATGCATCAAAAATCTCTACCTCCAAAATGGAATTCAGGGGCATTTCATTCCTTCTCGAGATATTCCCTGATTTTTGGCATCGATCACATCTTTGCACATAGAAATGTGCATCTTTGAAGAGCGATGGCCAATAAAATCCAGACTGGAGTACCTTTGAAGCAGTCCTTTCACCACGGTAGTGTCCACCATATGAAGAATCATGACAAAATCTGCTCCACTTCCTCCACAAGCACACACCTCCTCAACATATGGTCATAATACTGTATATTGTTTAAACAGAAATGACTCATCCCATATATAGTGCCTGGCATCATACAAGAATTTCTTCTTTTGGTGAGAGCTTAAATCAGGTGGCAGCACACCACCCACAATGTAATTCACCATGTCAGCATACCATGGAAATGATTGAGTGGTGGCTACAAATAGCTGCTCATCAGGAAATATTTCCCTGATTGTGATTAGTTCAGCTTGGAAATCTTTATTTTCAAGTCTTGAAAGGTGGTCTACTACTTGATTTTTCGTACTTTTCTTATATCTAATTTCTAGATCAAACTCTTGTAAAAGTAAAACCCACTTAATCAATCGTGGTTTCGCGTCCTTTTTACTTACTAAGTACTTTATTGCTGAATGATCTGTGTACACAATCACTTTCGTGCTCACCAAATATGCTCTAAACTTATCAAATGTGAAGACAACGGCTAACAGCTCTTTTTTTGTTGTTATGTAGTTTAGCTGGGCATCATTGAGTGTTTTGCTCGCATAGTAAATGGAGTGAAACACTTTATCTTTTCTTTGTCCCAACACCCCACCCACAGCATAGTCGCTCACATTGCATATGAGCTCAAACGACAAACCCCAATTTGGAGTGATTATAACTAGAGCTGAAACCAGTCTCTTTTTTAGTTTCTCAAATGCAACCTGACATGAATCATCAAAGGTAAACTGGATGTTTTTCTCCAGAAAGTTGCAAAGAGGCTTGGCTATCTTTGAAAAGTCCTTAATAAACCTCCTGTAGAAACTCGCATGGCTAAGAAAACTGTGGATTCCTTTTACTGAGTTTGGCGGAGGAAACTTGTCAACACTTCTATCTTTGCCTTATCTACCTCCATCCATTTTATAGAAACCTTATGGCAAAAACTATGCCTTCTTGGAACATAAAATGACACTTTTCCCAATTCAGGATGAGGTTTGTCTCCTCGCACCTTTTCAGCACGGATGATAAAGTCTGCAAACAACTATTGTAATCATCCCCAAATACCGAAAAGTCATCCATAAACACCTCTAGCCCATGTTCAATCATATCTGCAAAGATGACCATCATGCAACGTTGAAAGGTTGTAAGAGCATTGCATAGCCCGAAGGGTATCCTTTTAAAAGCAAATGTACCATATAGATAAGTAAATGTTATCTTTTCTTGGTCCTCTGGTGCTATAGCAATTTGGTTATATCCAGAATAACCATCAAAGAAGCAATAATAGGCCTTCCCAACAAGTCTATCTAACATCTGATCTATGAAAGAAAGTGGGAAATGGTCTTTCCGAGTGGCCTTGTTTAATTTGTGGTAGTCCATGCATACCCTCTATCTAGTGACCTTTCGGGAGGGAATAAGTTCATTATTCTCATTTGTGACCATCGTCATGCCATCTTTCTTCAGCACACATTGGATTGGAGATACCCAGGGGCTGTCAAAAGTATGATAAATAATTCCTACATCCAGCCACTTGATCATCTCTTTCCTCACCACATCTTTCATAATTGGATTTAGCCTCATTTGGTGTTCCATAACTCCACTTTGATTGTCCTTTAACAAGATATTGTGCATATAGATGGAAGGGATAATGCCTTGAATATCAGCAATAGTCCAACCGAGAACATGCTTGTATTTCCTAAGCACATGGAGAAGCTTTTCCTCTTGATTATCTGAGAGGGATGATGATATGATTACTGGCAGGGTAGATGTTGCTCCCAAATAGGCATACTGCAAATGGTTCGACAGAGGCTTTAACTCAAGCTTTGGAGGTTCCTTAATGGAAGGCTTAGGTGTCACTTTTGTTACATCAGACTCCAAGGTTTCAAACTTGGATGAACGATATTGCCTAGGAACCGCATCAAGGTGTTTGATGTAATCAAATACATCATTTCTTGAATCTTCATCATCCTCAATTGATGAAGTCATTGCTAAGGTAAGGGAATCTTCAGAATTATTGGCTTGAAATGCATCGTTAATGATATTATCAAGCAGACCAACATAAGAACACTCTTCCTGATCTTGAGAAAACTTAATTGCTTTGAAGATGTTGAAAGTCACCTCTTGATCTTGAACTCTCATCGTCAGTTCTCCTTTTTGAACGTTTATGAGTGTTCTACCTGTAGCTGAAAATGGTCTTCCTAGGATCAATGACACCCATTGATCCTCGTCCATATCCAGAATAACAAAATCTGCAGGGAATATAAATTTATCTACTTTTACCAGGACATGTTCCACTATTCCCTTCGGATATATATATGAACGATCAGCCAGTTGGAGGGTTATAGATGTAGGCTTACATTCCCCCAAACCTAGACTCTGGAATATGGATAGAGGCATAAGATTGATGCTTGCCCCTATATCACACAATGCTTGTCCTAAGAATTTATCGCCAATGGCACAAGGAATTGTAAAGCTTCCTGGATCCTTTAACTTTGGAGGAAGCTTTTATTGCAGAATAGCACTACATTCTTCAGATAATGCAACAGTTTTAAACTCACCCAGCTTACGTTTCTTGGATAATATATCCTTCATAAACTTAACATAGCTGGGCATCTGTTCCAGTGCTTCTGCAAAAGGGATGTTGATATGAAGTTTATTGAAAACTTCCAAAAATTTCTTAAATTGCTCATCCATCTTATGCTTAATTTGCCTGCTTGGGAAAGGCAAAGGATGTATAAAGGGCTTACTCACCACCTTCTCATCTTCAGCCTTCTTGTGGTCAGTTTTCGTATTCACTTCATTGTCTTTGACCTTTTTGTGGACCTCTTCTTCCCATTTATGGCTCTTTCCTACCTTATCTTCCATTAACTTTGTCTTAGGGTTTCCCTCAATGTCTTTCCCACTTCTCAGTGAGATTACCTTACAATATTCATTAGAGGGACCCTTTGGATTAACTATGTCAGTTGGGAAGGTGCCAGGGGGCCTGTTATTGATTGCATTGACTAACTGCCCTACCTGAGTTTCTAAAGCCCTCATAGAAGTTGATTAGCTCTGTATCACTGAGTCATTCTTAGCTAGATGAGCGTCTGTCTTGGTCATAAAGGAATTAGTTTTCACCATTAACTACATAAACATCTCTTCAAGAGATGGTTTCTTTTCTTGAAATGGCTACCTAGACTGGGAAAGGAATCCAAGAGGATTATAAGGTCGCTCAGCTCCAAGTGCTGAGGAGGAGGCCCCTTGATTATCCCTCCACGAGAAGTTTGGATGGTTCGTTCATCTCAGATTATATTGGTTTGCGTATGGGTTATTCTGCTGTGATCAGTAGTTCCCCATATAATGTGCACTTTCAATAGTGGAAGGACACCTATCACTGGAATGATTGTCACCACATTTGTCACACAACACAAATGGGCTCTGGTGAGCTTGTTGTCCCATACTATCCATTTTATTGGCCAATGCTGTAACCTGAGCTGATAATGAGGTTATAGCATTAACTTCATGCACTCCAACTACCCTTCATGGAGCATTTCTTGCTGATGGCCATTGATAGCTATTGGCAGCTAATTCCTCTAACGGTTGGAAGGCATCATCAAAGGATTTGCTTAACAAAGAGCCTCCAGCAGCAGCATCTACTATTGGGCGATGATATGGTAGCAAGCCCTTATGAAATAAGTAGATTTGGTGCCAAGGTGGTATCTCATGATGTGGGCACCTTCTCAAAAGATCCTTATACTGTTCCCATGCTTCATGCAGGGATTCTAATTCAATCTGAGTGAATGATGTAATATCATTCACCATATCAGCAGTCTTGGCAGGAGGAAAGTATTTGTTCAAAAACTTAGTGCATACCTCTACCCAAGTTGTAATTGATCCCGCTGGAAGAGAATGTAACTAGTTTTTGGCTCTATCTCTTAAAGAGAAAGGGAAGAGCCTTAGGCGAATAGCATCCTCGGATACTCCGTTGTGCTTAAACGTGTCACAAATCTCTAGGAAGTTTGAGAGATGGGCATTGGGATCCTCATTGGATAAGCTGCCAAACTGCATAGAAGTTTAGATCATTTGGATAATGGCCAACTTTATCTCAAAGTTGTTTGCCCGGATGGCAGGACGTCTAATGCTAGATTGTAGATTATCCATTTGAGGAGTAGTAAACTCCCTCAATGGTCTAGTGCGACTATCGTCCTCCAAATGGACCGTAGCGTTATCTTCTGCCATTATATAATCACCTAAAACAATTAAAGACATAAGATTTAAATTAATATGCAAGAAAAAAAAAACTTGAATTAGAGTTACTTAAACTGATTGTTAATATTAGCTCTACAGAAATTAAACCATAGTCCCCGGCAACGGCGCTAAAAACTTGTTCACTCTTTTGCTTACCGCAAGTGCACAGATCACACTTATAATATAGGTAAAAGTCGGATATCGTTCCCACAAAGACTAATGTTAAAATCAGTGCTAAATATAAACCAAAAGTTTAAGAATTACTATCCAAGAACATATAAATTGAAAGATGAGTATCTAAACTAATTGAAAGTACTTAAAAACTTTAAAATTGAATTAAAGTTGATAGAGAATAGGGATTCCTTTTTCACCTCCCACTTCAATTGATAACAAGTAATCTTTATGAGCAATATAAATGAATTGATTAGGTTAGCTTGATAATCTAAATTAGTTAAAAGCCTATGTCTAGGTCAATCAACCATGTTTCAGTTGCCTAATTCACTATGTTTCCATGAGAACTAGAGTAAATCCACTCATTAAGATCTATTCACAATAGTTACTGTACATGGCTAATAGGTATATTTCTATCCTATTAATGAATTATCTCACTGAAACCAATTGAATGAAATAGAACATGTATCAATCATACATACGATCTCAAATCCAAGTTCCTATTTCTAGGTTCATTAGATTTTAACAAATCAATCAAAAGTTAATCAAACATTCAAAAGCATTAAGCACTATATGATTAAACAAAACCATATCATGTATATAAACTCAAAGGATTACAATATTATTCAATATTCATAGGAGGATCTAAAGAAAACCCTACTACATAGCTTAGCCAGCCATGAAACACGAAAATATAGCAAAATATATCATGTTCATAAGAAAGAAAATGAGAAAGTAGAAGATGCAGAAGAGAAAGCTCAAGGGTGATGATCCTTCACGCTCCAATCCTCTACAAGGTGAAGAAAACCCTCAATCTTGGTTACTTCTGCTTCCTTTATGTCTAAATCACAAAACCCTAGCAGCTGCTCTCTGAAAAACACAAAATCTCTCGTGCAAAATGGATACAACAGTATTTATAGGCTGAATAAAATAGAGTCACACTACGACATCAAACACATCACATCTTAGGTCACAGACGCCTGAGGCATCCATTCTCAATGTCGCGATGCTTTAGCCTCGGGTCTTATGTACTGGAACAGGGGGTGCTTAACATTGCGGAGTTATAGGCATGACGTCACGGTGTTACTTGCTGATCTTCAATTTTGGCTTTCCTTCCTGGTCCAAAGCTAGTTCAAAGTCTTCATTTTCATGTTTTATTTGAGACCTACCTATAACAGAAAAAGTATCACTTTAATAGCTCATGCAAATATACTCAATTCATCATAGTTTAGGAAGTATTTGCTCAAAATTAGAAGTGGCAAAACGGGTTCAACCCGCTGGGTTAACCTACCAACCCGCCATTTTTTGGCGGGTTAGGTTCAAGTTTTCAACCCACTTTTATTTTTCAACCCGCATAACCCGCGGGTTAAGCGGGGCGGGGGCGGGTTAGCCTGTTGGGTTGAGTTTTTTTTTAAGTATTATAAATGAGTCTTTTTATTTGTGTTTATAGTATTTTTATGGGTATGTACTAATTTTATTTTGTTTCTTTATTTTTTTAGTCTCTATAAATTATATTTTTTTATTTTTTTAAATTTTTGTGAATTTTTTTTTTGTTTTTTATACATTTTTTTTATTTTTTAGGTAGATTAGGTGGGTTGACCCGCCAACTCGCCTACTTTTTTCTCATTTTCTCTTTTATGCGGGTCAACCCGCCAACCCACCAACCCATCCTAAAACGGAGTGGGTTGGCTCTTCCAACCATTTTCTAAAATGGGCCAACCCACCCCGCCCCACATTTTGGCGGGTTAAAGACGGGGCGAGACGGGACGGGGCGGGTTGGCCGTTTTGCCACCTTTACTCAAAATCACAATGAAAGTCATCAAAATGAAATCAGAAAAATATAATGCTAAAATCTTTTATTCATGCATACAAACAAAGACTAAGTAACCTATATAGCACAGATATAGAGCACAAATAACTACACTTTATGAAATTATCATTTAGGAGTAGAGTATGGGAAGTAAGGATTGGTGACCAACACAAAGAAAAGGAAATGGAACATTCTGCCACTGGGTGATTAAGCGCCTAGTAGCTAACTGATTAATCAGTCAGAGGCAGAGAGGAGCTCTGCTTGGGTGATTAATCACCCAGTTTTTGGGCACCTAATTGCCCAAAGTAAAGGCTTCCATGTGATTTTATTGTGTGAAAACAGAGTTCTTAGCTTAATGTAGTCTCATCCCATGTTGTATGATGTGAAGTAAAGCATATATAAAGGTATACTATGATGTAAACAGATATAAACATACTTATGAAGAATTGATATTATTGTGCATTCATTGTGCTTGTGAAATAAGAATGACTTGCATTTAGTTTATTATGAACTTAGACAATGTTCATTCATTGAGTTGAGAGATATGATGAAAAATATATAGAGATGTTTCTTCTCCTTTTGAAAAGGTAACCTATTGATTGATTTGGTTGAAGATTGATATAGAAGATGATCCTCATACCTAGAGTTAAACTTAGACAAAGGTAGTGTGAGGAAGGATGATTCTCTCCCTATCCTAGATGATTGATAGTGTGAGGAAGGATGGTTCCCTCTCTATCAAAGTAGTTGAATATGGACATTCCCTCTTTACTTGAAATGAGATAATTAATAGTGTGAGGAAGGATGATTCCCTCTACATCAAAGTAGCATAAGGATGCGATATTCCCCCTCTACCCATAAATCTAGACTAAGGATGCGATATTCCCTCACTAAAATGATATCAATGAGGGTCATAGAGATGTTTTGAGAATTCAAGAATTATTATATTGTTGTTGAATTGTATCTCATATCAGAATGTTTAAGAGATAATTAGTAATTGTATTTAAATGAGGAAGGATGATTCCCTCATTATCAAGGTAGTATGAGGATAGACATTCTCTCACTACCTATTTGATGTTTGAGATATGATAAATGATTATTGATATTAGAATAATTAGATTTACATAAGTTTGAGCTTATCATCCTTTGGCTTATTGATATGATAAAGAGATACAAATTATATATGAAGATGAATTTTAGTAAATGATTTAATAATTGAAATTCTGTTTCGGGAAGAGAAAAGACTCTTATTTTGGCTTTATGCCACCTTTCTGCTATATAATTTGAGTATTGAAATGAATTTTTTCCTGAAGCAGTTGGAATTATTGTGGTGATATGTTTTATGACCTTGACCTACTAAGAATTTTATTAGAGCTAGCAAAATGAGGCTAACCCTCCTTGATCCGCCTCAACCTGCCAAAATATGGGGCTGGGTGGGTTGGCCTATTTTGGAAAATAGGTTGGAAGAGCCAACCCACCTCATTTTAGGATGGGTTGGCAGGTTGGCCTGCATTAAGGATAAAATGAGAAGAACTGGACGGGTTGGAGGGTCAACCCTTCTAACCCGCCTAAAAAATAAAAAAAAAAGTATAAAAACAAAAAATACTATAAAAATAAAAAATACAATTTATAGAGACTAAAAAAAAACTAAAATTAGTATCATACTTATAAAAATACCACAAACACAAAGAGCATGAATTTGGACCATTTCCAATTCCAGCTACCAAAAAAAAAAAAAAAGACCACTGCTTCTTATTGATAGCACTATATTTTATACATTTTATAAACTTCTAACTAGGTTTCTTAAGGTTCAATTAAGGTTAATTTAGTTGATTTTGATATATTTTATGATATTGGACCTTATTTGATTATTGAAAGAATTGTTGCATGAATTAGCCTTAATTTATCTTTTTGGCAGTGTTCAGTAAAATAGTTATAACTTGAGTTGTAAATATCTGATTGATGTGAATTTGGTCTTGTAGGAAAACTAAGACAATTGCCTACAAATTTCATGAGATCTCAAAGGCCAAATCACACGTTTGGATAACTTAAATTGGAGTTGAAGTAAGAACTAGAGTACTGTTCCTAACAGCTTGACCTATATGTACTGTTCATGCCATATTTTGGGCTAGAGGTTGTCCAATGGGCTGAAATTTTGATGCTAAATAGTTGAGACCCATATTGACAACTTTCATGTTGAATACTTTTCAAGAATAGGAGGTCTAGTAGGTGATATTGGGCTTGAAAGTCAGAACAGAGGTGCTGGAGCTGGGCTTGAACACTCTGCAGTAATTGACCCATATCTTAGGCTATAGGTAGCCAAATGAGGTGATTCTGGTGTCCATTTTGAAGCCAAGATCAAGCCCTACAACTTTGATGAAGATCATATTTGCTCATTCTGATGCATTCAATGACTTCAGGGCTAAATGATTTTGGAGACAAGGAATCTCCATAATTTTTCACTCACCAAAAGTCATTTGGCATTTTCTATTCATTTTCCACTCATCCACTGGTCATTTTGTATCTCTAATCCTCTATAAAAGGGGGTCTTGGCAGATCATTGAGGGTGTTAGGTGTTAGGTACCAAAATGATGCTAGTTTGTTACTAGGTTTTATTGTAGTAATTTTCCTTTGTTCTAAATTGAAGTCATGTTCTTATTCTTCTTCTTCTCTCTTTCTTTCTTCTTATCTATGAGTAACTAAGTTTCATTTTGCTTGGGTGAAAGAATGAAGCTCTTAGTAATGAAATAAGGTTAGATTAATTTCTCTCTTGTGCTTAAATGATATATTTTTAAGTGGTCATTATACATATTGTATTTTGTTTCCAATCAATTTAGAAACTCTCCTTGTAGAGTGGAGTTCTTGATTTGTTGTAGACAAGATTTTGGCACAATGAATGCTTGATCCCATTTATGAGTGGTGGTGTTAATAGATTATTAAAGGAATCACAATATAATTACGTATATAATTTTTAATGAACTTTGAACGTTATATTTTCTGATTGGAACATCCGTTATGTGTGGATTCTAATTGAGTTATAAAAGAATTAATCTTATCCTTAATTTATTTACCAAGAGTGAATCTCCTAACCCAAGCAATTCCTTTTTATTTGTGACTAATTTTTATCACCTTTATTATTGTAACAAAATATTTTCTTTACGTCAAATAATTTTTCTTCATCAATTCCCTGTAGATCGATCTTGGACTCCCGAGAATTTATTACTTGAAATAACCTGCACTTGGGTTTGTAACTTTTAATCCGCATCAAGTTTTTGGCGCCGTTGCTGGAGACTTAATTTGAAGAACAAAATTATAGTGTAAATATTTTGTATATATATATTTATATATTTTTTTCTGTGGATCTTGTATATATATATATATATTTTTTTTCTACTCTTTTAATTTTTTTTCTTTGTACTTACTTAATTACTAACTTAGTAGGGAAAACTCTCCCTATTCTCTCTGTAATCTTTAATCATTAATGAAATAATCTTTCTTCTTCTCTTCTCTCTCATTTGGAGCAAAAAATTGGCTTGCCGATTCTCTAGTTTTCATATTTTAAATTTACTTTTTGCACTTTATTTTCTATATTTTATTTTCTGTACTTTATTTTTTGTTATTTATTTTCTGTCATTTATTTTTTGTTATTTATTTTTTACCATTTATTTTTGTTTACTAACATACTAACTCTCTTACTAACTATCTAACCTTTTCTTTATCGGTTATCTAACTTTTTACTTTACTTGCTTCTAACATTTTAATTTATCTGCATACTAACTTTTTAATTTTTCTACTTATTAACTTATTTGGTGGTTAGTTTATACCACATCTTTGTTAATATTTAATATACGATTTATACTACTAGCTTGTACATTTTATTTTATATTTTAAGTTACTTGTTTATGTTTAATTGGTATCGTAATTTAAATTCTGGTCATTTGGTTAAAGTTAATCCTAGTACTTTACCTATTGATTTGTCTGAATCACAATCACACAAATCACACACAATGGCTGAAAATGAAAGTGTGCATGATGAACATAAAAATCATCCATTGCGAACCATGCGTGAGTATTTGCAACCATCTCGAAATTCTAGTCCATCATGTTTTATCTTTCCACTCAATGCTAACAATTTTAGATTCAAGTCAGGTATGATTTCTTTACTTCCTAATTTCTATGGTTTAGAATTTGAAAGCTCATATTTACATTTAAAAGAATTTGAGGAAGTATGTACTGCTTTTCATGATCAAACTTGCACTGAAGAGGTTGTTAAGCTTAAATTATTTCCTTTTTCTTTGAAAGATAAAGCAAAATATTGGCTTAACATTTTGAAATCAAGATCAATTGGCACATGGCAAGAAATGCAAGGTGAGTTTTTAAAGAAATTTTCTTCAACACATAAAATCAATGCTTTGAAAAGACAAATCTAAATTTTTTCCCAAAATTCAAATGAAGCATATTTTCAAAGTTGGGAACGTTTTAAAGATTTGTTAAATTCTTGCCCACATCATGGTTTTGAAAAATGGTGCACTATAAGCTTCTTTTATGAAAGGTTAATACCGAAACTAAACAATTTGTGGAAACAACGTGCAATGGTGAGTTTCTTGATAAAGAACTTGAAGAAGCTTTAGACTATTTAGACCATTTGGCTGAAAATTCTCAATCATGGCATGGTACTAATCCTTCTGAAAATTCAATTAAATCTAACATTGCAAGTGCTAATAAAGGAAAATATCACCTTAGTCAAGAAGAAGATCTAAATGCTAGGTTTGCCAGTTTGGCTAGAAAGATTGAAGTTATGGAATCAGGGAAAGTAAAAGAAATCAAATTTGTGCAAAATGAAGAAATTTGTAGCATTTGTGATGAATTGGGACACTCAACAAATGAATGTCTAAAAATTTCTATTTTTAAAGAAGTTGTACATGAGCAAGTAAATGCAATGAATAATTTTAAAAAGCCATTTATTTCTTCTTTTTCAGATTCATACAATCCGGGATGGAGAAATCATCCGAACTTTAGTTGGAGGACCAACAATCAGGCACAATTCATGTAACCACCACCTCCTCAGGCACAGCAGGATTCACAAAATTCTCAAGGATATGCACCTTATGTCCCACCATACAGGAATAACCTTGAAGAAACATTATATGCATTCATGAAAAAACAAGATGTCATTATTAATCAAAACACTCAAGCCATGATTGATATAAAAAATACTCTTGCTAAACTTTCTTCTGCACTCACCATTCACGAGAAAGGAAATTTTTTTTCTCAACATCAACTAAATCCCAAGGGTCAATACAGTCTAAATTATGGTAATTCAGAAAACTAACAAATAGATCAAGTCAAGTCAGTGATAACCCTTAGGAATGGAAAGGTTGTTGAAGAAAGCAAGGAGATAAAGAGCCAAGTGTCCAAAGTGATGAACTCCTTGAGTGTGAATGAGCTAGAGGATGTGGAAAAGAATCAAGATAGTAGTGATGCTGAGCTACCCAAGGAACCTGAGGTGACAAAAAGTCTTGTTAAGCCAAAAAATGATGACGAGGGCCACCAGACATACATGATTGACTCAATCATGGATAGGGGAGTTTCTACAACCCATGATTTTGATCCCCTTGAGAATTTTCTTGTCAATTCTGAGTTTGATTCTATCAGTAATCCCTCTGATGTAGTTGATATTTCTACTATTTTTTATAGAACTCAGGATCATGACACTCAGGCATGGCAACCAAAGTTTAAGGAGTTTCCTAAGAAAGGTTGGAGCATTGCTGATAAAAAAAGGTGTTTGTCCCTTGGTTTATTCTTATAAAATTAATTTGAAAGAAAGTAAATGGTCAGCAGTTGAGGCCATAACTTGAGTTGAAGGATCCAGATGTAGCAGAGACTTTGGTAGACGATCTTGTCTACCAAAGTTGAGGTAAGTTTTTAATATTTCATGTTTTTATTGAGTCGGCTTAAGTGCCTCCCAAATTTCGGAGCCTTTGTATGGGGATATAAATAGTATCGGCCAACAAAAAAAAATATAAAATAAAAGAACCCAAAAAAAATTTTTTGTTTGCTTGCTTATTTATTTCATTTTACTTTTTTTTTTCATTGCTAACCATTGTCAAGATGTAGTTATTCTCTTCTCGTCTAAGCATTTCGGGTATGTGACTTCTCCCCATTACTTTATTTAATTTTGTCCCAATAATTTCTTTGATGTATATTGATGATTATTTCTTCAGTCTGGATTTAATTTTTAACATTAAGGACAATGTTGTGATCTGGTTGGGGGAAGGATAGTTGTGTGAATAATTGGGTAAAAAAAACCAAAACAAAAACAAAACAAAAAAAAGGAAGTGTGTTTATTAATATGTTTGTCGTGTTTATATGTTTATCAGCAATTTACTAACAGCTAAACCAATTAAGGATGATAGAGTAATGAGTAAATTTTACTCTTGAGACGCATTTTAGTTGGGGTAGTAACTATTTTCTGTAGAAGTAGCAAATGAATTCAGGGAAATTTGCATGATTAAGTTAATTATCTTCCTTCTTAAAAATCACATGCTTGGTTATGGATGTTGAATTGGTGGACTGATAATGATAGAATTATGCCTTGTGAGATTTTGAGCCTATTGATGAATGAATTGTAACATTTGTACCATTCTCTTATTTCTTGTGTGAATTTCACTCATGGAATTGTTACTCTAGAACTTGCTTTGATTCTTTTTTAGACTACATTTTCATATGCATACATAAATATGATTGAGACATTTTTCTTAAAATAGCTACTTTAATCAAATAGCCAACTTTGCTTAGCAGCATATTGTACTAATATGATATCAAGCACTCTTATGACTTCTTGAAAATTCTATGATTCCTGCCAACGTAAGAAAATGACCTATTTCCCCTTGCTTAACCCCTTTGAGCTTATTTTAGCATGTTGGTGTATGCCCTAGAGGCTAATACATTTTCTGTATTTACATACATTCTATTATTCTATTTTATATATGAGGCATTTCATTTATTGTGTTCTTTTTTATAAACATAATAAAGTCTATAGAATAGTAATTTTGATGCCATAGGACATCAAGTGGATGACTTGATCGTGAGATCCTTTTGGTTACAACACTATTCTTAAATGTCCCTAGTCAAGTATTATTGTTAATTAGGACAACAATAATATATTGAGACTAGTATTTGAGCGATGACCACATCTCATGGGTCATGGATATGAGATATCAAGTCTTCACATGGGTACATATTAGAGTAATGATGTACTTGGATGACCCACCATGAGAACGCTACATGGATCGTTATGTGAGTGTCATAGCGATTCTCATAGTGACAATGGTTTTGTGGTCCTTTGACCGAAATCACTACGATTCCTACATGAGGAGTTGTGTGTTTTAATGCCATCAAACGTCATCGTAACAAGGTGATTATAAAGTTGGTTATTGGACATACCGCAAATCATGCAGAGGGATGTGAGTGACCTAGATGGGATTTGTCACTCCTACATAGAGCGATACGATTTTGCGAAATGCATGGCCATGCTCAAATGAGTCAATATGAGATATTGATCTCATTTGTTGTTACAAAGTCTACTCGAGTATCAGGAAACGAATGATTGGACTATACAAGGGTGACGAATTCCATGCCTTGTGTTCAATCTAGATATCTTGACAAAGGGACTAAATGACACGGAAACATTGGTCACGAAAAGGTTATGTCAAATCACTGGCATTCTTATTACTTGGGTAACGTGTTGCTAGATACCGCTCACTTGTTTGTAATATTAAAATGAGATTTTAATATTACGCCAATAATAAGAACCTGCGCAGGGTCACACACATAAAGCGGACTAAAATTAGAGCAATGGATCCAAGTTGGACTCAAATTCAAATATGGGCCGGGCTCATAACAGATGGGTCTAGGGTTGCAAACTTACCTTCTTGTTGCTCACACTCACTTAAGGCGATTACTATTATAAATAGTACTCTTGCTAAGGGGCTGCTTTGATATACAATTCGAAATGACCTACGAAAAAGTTGAGAGAGCGACATGTATTTTTCTCTTCTCTTCGCGGCTAGCCTTGCAAGAGACATGAGGCTCTTCTTTGCGAGACGTTGGACGTTCGTGAGTCTGTTCGTGTGGATACCGCAGAGACATCGTTTCTATTACGGTGTTAGTGATTCACGCTTCAAGAGGTAAATCATTTAAAAACTCAGATTATGGCTTTTTCGCATGGATCCTCGATGGGAATCCCTATTTTTACGTTATATCCGCAAAAATTTCCAACATAGCATTCTTTGTTTCGAACTCATCATGTGCCTTAAATGAAAAATCATGTTCTTACCTAACCTTAGGGAATAAGAGAACATTAGCTTTGTTATTCGATGAGTTCTTAAACAAGTGTGGGGGTGTGTGTGCAGAATGGTTAAAAAAAATGTATATATGATGTTCTTTTTGTAAAAAAAAATCAAAAATCAAAAATAAAAAAATGTAAAAAGAAAAAGAAGGTCAACAAGACACTAAAGGAAAGGAAAAGAATATGTAAAGGGAATTTGTATTAGGTGGAGTTGGGATGAACTTTCATGCTTGCTAATTAAACTCAGCTTTCATGCTCTTTTATTCTCTTTGGTATTTAACTTGTCATATCCATATTACCTTCTCCTTTACCTTGACCCTATTACAACCTTGAATAAAGTCTTCGTGATTTGTGTGTGCATGTGTTCTGAGTAGTGGACAAGCAGAAGATAAGCAAGCTTATGGTTGTGCAATTTTCATGGGTTGAATTGAGAGAAATACGTACCTTTTATTGAGAGCAAATCTTGTGAAGATCTATCATTCTTGATTCATTCTTTTCAACTAAAGTTTCCTTGCTTGTTGGTTTGAGATGCGAAGGAATGTTACCTCATCAATTTTTTGATCCCTTGAATGTCTAGTTGCTCTTCTTGATTCATTTAATCATTTAGAGTTTTTAGTTTTTGAGTCTGTGTCATTTTTCTTTGTTCCCTAGTTTTTGTTTCTTGTGTTTTGCCTAGGAGTGCAAAAGTTAAGTGTGAGAGAATTTGATAGCACTGTATTTTATACATTTTATAAACTTCTCACTAGGTTTCTTAAGGTTCAATTAAGCTTAATTTAGTTGGTTTTGACACATTTTATGATATTGGACCTTATTTGATCATTGAAAGAATTATTACATGAATTAGCCTTAATTTATTTTTTTGGCAGTGTTCAGTAAAATGGCTATAACTTGAGTTGTAAATATCTGATTGATGTAATTTTAGTCTTTTAGAAAAGCTAAGACAATTGCCTACAACTTTCATGAAGATCTCAAAGGCCAAATCACACGTTTGGATAACTCAAATTGGAGTTGAAGAAAGAACTAGAGTACTGTTCCTAACAGCTTGACCTATGTGTACTGTTCATGCCATATTTCGGGCTAGAGGCTTTTAAATGGACTAAAATTTTTATGTTGTATAGTTGAAACCTATATCTACAACTTTCATGTTGAACACTTTTCAAGAATCGTAGGTCTAGTAGGTGATATTAGGCTTAAAAATCAGAACAGAGGTGCTAGAACTGGGCTTGAATACTCTGACGTAATTGGCCTATATCTTAGGCTATAAGTGGCCAAATGAGGTGATTCTGGTGCCCATTTTGAAGCCAAGATCAAGCCCTACAACTTTTATGAAGATCACATTTGCTCGTTCTGACGCATTCAATGACTTCAGGGCTAAATGATTTTGGAGACAAGGAATCTCCATAATTTTTCACTCACCAAAAGTCATTTGGCATTTTCTACTCATTTTTCACTCATCCACTCACTAATGACTCAGCCCTCTTGTCATTTTGTATCTCTAATCCTCTATAAAAGGGGGCCTTGGTAGATCATTAAGGGTGTTAGGTGTTAGGTACCAAAATGATGCTAGTTTGTTACTAGGTTTTCTTGTAGTAATTTTCCTTTGTTCTAAATTGAAGTCATGTTCTTCTTCTTCTTCTTCTCTCTTTCTTTCTTCTTACCTATGAGTAACTAAGTTTCATTTTGCTTGGGTGAAAGAGTGAAGCTCTTGGTAATGAAATAAAGTTATATTAATTTCTCTCTTGTGCTTAAATAATATATTTTCAAGTGATCATTATATGTATTGTATTTTGTTTCCAATCAATTTAGAAACCCTCCTTGTAAAGTGGAGTTCTTGATTTATTGTAGACAAGATATTGGCACAATGAATACTTTAACCCATTTACAAGTATTGGTATTAGAAATTCTCCTTGTAAAGTGGAGATCTTAATTTGTTGTAGACAAGATTTTAGCACAATGAATGCTTGATCCCATTTATGAGTGGTGGTGTTAATAGATAATTAAAGAAATCACAATATAATTACGTATATAATTTTTAGTGAACTTTGAACGTTGTATTTTTCGATTGGAACCTCCGTTATGTGTGGATTCTAATTGAGTTATAAAAGAATTAATCTTATCCTTAATTTATTTACCAAGAGTGGATCTCCTAGCCCAAGCAATTCCTTTTTATTTGTGACCAATTTTTATCACATTTATTATTGTAACAAAATATTTTCTTTACGTCAAATAAATTTTTCTTTATCAATTCCCTGTGGATCGACCTCGGACTCTCGAGAATTTATTACTTGAAACAATCTGTACTTGAGTTTGTAACTTTTAATCCGCATCACTTATGTTAGACATGTCAACTAGAAAGAAACAGAAGGTTTCAAAAAAGCTAGAAGAGAACAAGAAGGTCACCTTCATACACTTTAAGCTTTCATTTGTGGCTCTATGTTTCTCAATTGTGAGATGCAAGGATGCCAATTCCTATTCAAAAATTCAAATAATATTAATAAACAAACCATAAGAAGTAGATCTTCAAATTGAAGGGTCGAGACATGTATATGTGAACCAACAATAACCTATCTATCAAAACAAGTATATATCATACATTTTTTAAACTTCTCTTTTCTTTCAACAATAAATTCTCCTCTTCTTTTAGTTCAGCTAAAGTCTGCAAACATGATAAAAGTAAACAACAATAAGATATATTAAGCAGGTAAATGAAAACAGAAAAAATAAGTATGCGCTAACACACATAAAGAGGGAGAAAATACAGTTATTCTTTTACCCATAAATGTGATGACAGGATAGCATGCAAAACAAGGGGCTATAGTGCTATACAAATAGATTAACTTGTTATTTTCCACTTGTGTTTGCAAATAATATTATAACTGCTATATGAAATTTAACAATTCCACTGAGAACTAGTTAATATTATAACTATACAAGCTAAATTACAAAATATAAAATCACTAGATATAAATCATTTTGGCAACATTTAATATACCAACCTATTAAGTCACTATCTTTAATGTAGGGGTGGTTGTCAATAGTGACAAAATTGTCTTATTAGAAAAAGTACAACAACACTTTTCATAGTAGCTATTTCACTTGGATTAGCAACCTGCAAGATACCAAATATAGGAGAATTTAGGATCTTTACACATTTTATCATATAAAAAAATTCTGGAAAAATATGGAGGTGAAACGACATGACAATATGATAACTTCAAAGGCAAAGAGCGCGCAAATGAGACAGGCAAATATTTAGGCTAGAAACAAAATAAAACAAAAACACTACTTTGAGCATTGATGATTACCAATCCATCACAACTAAAAATCAGAAACAGAAATCTACAAGACAGACATGAAGAAGGATAATCCATTCACATGTCTATTTATAATCATGAAGGGTTCTGAGAGGCACATAGTCATAAATAAGGAGCTTCTCCCTTTGATAGAAAGCTCTCAAAGGAATCAAATTCTCATGGCCAATTTTCCCCAATTGCTTTATAACTGGCAAGCATGAAGTCCTGTCCTTGTAGAATAACTCAAAGCCCATAACCAATGAATCATAAAACATGTAAGATATCAAATCTATAAAAATACCACACAAAAATACTCAAATCCAATATAACACAAACACTAAGTCTAATCCATAACCATAACATAACTCAATAGTTCCAATTTTCATAACAATGAGTTCCATCAAACCATAAACATAAATTGATAACTCCAAGTCTAACACTCCATAGCCATAAGTCACCAAAAAATTAAAAGTCCACAAACATCAAACAAACACAAATTAAAGTTCAAAGACCAAGGTTACATAAACAACTAAATCAATTATCTTCTAGATTAAGAGCATTTGATGGTCTCCTAGATAAAGATGGCTCCACTCTTGAGGTTGTAGCATTGGCATCATCAACATCCTCATCTACAAATCACAATAAATAAATAATTAATTAATTAACAAATGATATTATGATAATGATTCAAAATAAAATAATAATTGCAATGTTATACATTCAAATTAAAGAAATTACCATCATTAACAAAACCATGCAACCAACTACAAGTGCAAATCAAGCAGAGTAATTTATGAGCAGTCTAAGACCAAATAAACATGCAAGGAATGATCGCCCAACATAACAAAAAAAGCCCTTAAAGAATCATCAGGCTCATTTAACATATCTTTACAATAGATGACCCCAATCTTATTAGTCCACTCAACAAGAAATTTGAGGACGTTGGCCTCGTCTTCAGTGAGAGCGGATATTGGAATTTTGATTTCTTCTTGATCTAGCTCCCAAGTATCCTGGGTCAAGTATAGATACATCCGCGAGGTGCCCTCTGGTGTAACAAAAAAAGGTGTTGTTCTCATAGCACCTTCTATGCAGAAGAAATCATTTTTGAAATTTTTGAAGGACTCCTGATATGGTTTAAAAACTCGGCATCCCACCTAGGCCCGTAGTGTTACATAGCCTTTTTGAAAGTTGTTCGCGAAGGGCACTAACCAGGTGAAAATGAAAAAGAAAGCCTCCACGGAGTATGACTATTCAAAGACTTTGCACTTTAGCTTATACGTCCGTATGAAGCCCTATGCATTGGGATGGATTTGCGTTGAGGCTACTCGCAGATGGTTTAATACTCCCATTTCAAAGTCGATAAATGGAAGCTGAACATAGATGTGGGTGAGCATCACCCCGTATAAATAAATAAAATGGCTGCCCTCTATCCTAGTCGAGCAAACCCTTTCTTGATTGGTTGGAGTCCGGATTACGAATTCTTGATCCCGAAGGTCGTCCACTGTCAGTTGTAGATACTCTTGCTTGTTTGCGATGTTCTCTATACTCTTAGGGAAAAATGGTATTCTCTAGGTTTGGATTTAGCTGCCTTCCATCGTGCCAACTCTGAGGTCCTAGAGTTACCTATAGAGGTTGTACTCATGTCAGAATCAGAAGAAGTTTTGTCACTACTTTCCAACTCTCTCATGAGTATAGAGAGTGAATGAGATGGCCTCAACCTTGCTGTTTCCCTGGCCCTGTCTACTCTTTGTATCATCTCTGTTGTAGATGATAAAGGCCTCTGCCCCCCAATAGTGTTTCCACTTTGAAGGGACCTTCTTCGCTGTAGATGACACGACGGAGATGACGACACACTTAGAATTTCTAAAGAACTCTCCTCCCGTCATCACTGTTCATCTCTCTTACTCTCACCATGGTAGTTATGGAAGAAAAAGAAGGGAGTAGAGGGAATACCTTGCTGTTTTAAGAAGGTAAAAGGTTGGAAGGGATTGAAAAGCTTGAAAAACCACCAAAAAATTAGAGTATAGAGTCATAAAAAATTGCCTAGCTCATCGAAGGAACAGAAGAAGTTGGAGAGGAAAATGAAAGTGGGGGGTAGTAACCCCACTCTCTTATTTATAAGCATTGGGGAACTCCTAACTGCCACTACTCGCAAAGGTAAAGGTGTCTTTGCACCATTAAATTCAAATTAGGGTTATCATTGCAGCACAAAAATTAAATGGAGGTTGTCACTTAGCAGCCACCACGTGTAAATACAGAACTGACATAGTACATGAAAGGACAGTGGTCAAATATGAAAGGTTGCATGCATAATGCAAAGGCAATCCTGTCGAACCTCGGATCAGTACCACACGGGTAAGCCAAAATCCAGTGGACAGATAATGGTCCTTAAAAATGAAAATTTAATGTTTAGACACATAGTCAAAAATGACATGGGGGCAACACAAGTTGAATCAAAAACTTGTTGTAATATTGGCAAGTGCACCAAATCACAAAAGTAATAAATGATGAGTAAAAGTATCGTTCCCACGAGGATTACATTGTCAATTACTAAATTCTTTAAATCAACGCTATTTAAGCTATCGAAAAATGAGAGTTAATAAGAATGTAAATAAAAGAAAACACTAACAAGAAAAATAAGAAAAATTAATAAGAGTAAAACAAATCAATTAGGCAAGGGTTGAAAAATAATGATATCAAAGTATTAGGGTTCAGATTTCACTTGAATTCTTTTGATACAAATTCAAAGATTGGTTTAACTAAGTTCTATTTCATGAATTATGATCAAATTCCCAAAATTAATCAATATCCAATCTCTTGATATATTAATTTTCTTCACACTACTTTGAGTTCACTAATACCTTAGCATAACCCCAAATAGAGAAGGCTTTATAAAAAACGAGGAAATAAAAGGCAAGATCACACAATCTACAACGTCTATTCCTAGCGATTGCAGAAATTATGGTGTTTATTTCATGTTCAAGGTTCGTGCATAATTTTTTCAAATCATACATAAACCTTAAAATTATTTCAAAATTGATCAGATTAAGAAAAATATTAAGAGAAAAGATAAATACGTAAATTATGAAATAGAAACTTAGATTAAACACATAAACGAGTTTACATCATCCAAGAACAAGTTCCATCATCACCCTAATTAGAGAAGTTTAGCTACACACGGAAAAAGAAGAAGATAAAGAAAAAATCCCAACAAATTCCATAGAAGAAAAGTGGAAATGATGAAGAAAATTCCTAATCTTCAAGCTTAAATGCGCCCATGTCAAATTAGGTTTCGTTCCTCCATTTCTCTCTAAATTTCTGCTCCATGTCTACCCAAGAACCCAACTTCTCCTATTTATAGGCATCAAAATGAGTCATTAAACGTACTGGGCGCTTAAGCACTTAGCTTTTAGGCGCTTAGGCGCACTGCGTAGATGTCTCTATGCTTGACCAATTAATCGATCAGAAATGGGTGCTTAAGTGTGCAGCATAATGCATTCTGTGACTGGGCGCTTACTTGGTGGAAAGATGGGCGCTTAGGCCCCCAACACTAGAATCTTCATTTTAGCTTTTCTTCTGTGTTCAAGCATCCAATCTTCTTCCATATATAATCACCTAATAGAAACAAATAAAGCGCATAATAAGAACAAAGTTGAAAATACTAAAAACATGATAAAAATATAGAACAAAGCTCAATTAAAAGGGATGAGAAGAGGGTGAGGACCTAGATTTTGAAATGGAAAAACATGAGTTTTTACAATTTCATCACTCTTCCAAACTTAAGATTTTGCTTGTCATCAAGCAAAGCAAAAAAAAAAAAAAGAATTAAAAAAATGAAAAGAATAAACAACTCAAAACTCAAAACGTGTAGACTTAAACAGAGCAATACTAGTTTTTAAAAATCATTCATATCCTCAGAAACCGCTTTACAATCTCATTTCAAGGTGTCACACATGTAAAATCCAATTGTTATATCGACTCTCACATACAACTTTCATGCATAAATGACTTTCCATAAACATGAATGTAAGACCAAATCTTACTCATAAAGTACAAGTCTGGATAGGTTTATAAAATTGCAAATGCACATCAAACTCGCATCCATAAAGTTATTTTTCATCTCTCTCTCCACTAATGTAAACAACACATAATTAAAGGTCAAAAGAATCTTTTAAAGCTTGTAATGTAAGGCCAAGGGTGGAGGTTAAGAAAGAAATGGTAGGATAAAGAAATCAAAAGTTGAGATACACAATCATGCAAATTTCAAAATCCAAGTCATAAAATATTGAACAAGTGCAAAATAGAGCATAAGAATTAATCACTTTTTTTCTTTTTTTTTCAAGAAAGACTTTTCATTGCATTTTCTTTCATACCCCTTTTTTTCATGTAGCTCCTTTAATACTTTATGCACAAAAATAACTAATTAGATGACTTAAACAATAAAATAAGACATGATATACACTCAATAAAGGGTGTGTGTGAGAGAGATTTTTTTTTATGGGTATGGGAATAGACAATGTAGGTAAAGAAAAGAAATAAAGGTCAAACATAAATAAGGTTGCAAAAGGGACCTAGGGATATAATGTTTTTACAGGTTGGCTTGAAAGACTCAAACGGTCCAAAGAAAGCCCTTATCATTTCCTTGATCATGCATTGTTTAGAATTTCACCTCAAAAGAGAATCTAACAACTTCTAGATATAAGTAATCCATATACATGCATTCCAATAAACTTTATCTAAGCTTAACATGCATTCATATTTCATGGTCTACCAAACATAATGATGGGAGATGCATTCATACATAATTGAAGCAATAGAGATAAACACAACTCATGAATTCTATTTCCCAAGAAAAGATAACAATCCACAGTTCATGCAATCATTGAATATTCAATTTAACACACCAGTATGCCCAGTTTCAACAATGCAACTTAAAACAAAATACTAACAGACAATATAAAATAAGTAAACTAAAAACAAAATTAGCAAAGCTAGTCCCCCAAACTTAAGATAAATAGTGCCCCCACTGTGCAAAACAAAATAAAAGCAATTAACAAAGAAAAAGTAAAAATAATAGAATAAAAGTGAAAGGCAAAGAAAAGCTTATTGTTTGGTGGTTTAATCATCTTGCTCCTCATCGTCATCTTCCTCCTCCTCTTATTCTTCCTAAGAAAAAGATGAGAAAGTGGGTCAGAAAACCTACTTAAATCAACGTTTCTGGTGTTGTGCACTTAAGCAGTGAGAAAGTCACCATTTAATCACTGGCTCACAGAATGGGGCGCCTAATATGATGTTGCATGCTTAAGCAGTGAGAAATCCACCGCTTAATCGTGCGCTAGCAGAGAGCAAGAGGTAATGAACACTTGAGTGCCCAATGTTTGGGCACTTAAGGCATGACCCAAAACTCTACCAACTAACTCTATTATTGACAAACACTCTTCCACTATACAACCAACTAAAATAATCAACTCAAAATTTGAAGGGGTAGACTTTGCAAATGCTAAACAAAAAAACAAATCAAATAATCAAAACAGCTAAATTAAAATCAATACAATAAAGTAAAAAAAAAAAAGGGAAAGAAATTTAAGTTGCCTCCCAAAAAGCGCTTGTTTAACGTCATTAGCTCGACGTTGCCTTTTGTTCAAGTCAATTAAGGTGGCTTAAAGTAAGAGAAATGAGATGACTCCTTCCCTTTTTCAAAGCAATGCTTCCATCCTTGTTTAATAACCTTAGAAATGCCTCCAAAGGCATTTTAAACTCAACTTAGGATTAGTTATCCCAAATGTGCCTTGGCATGAGAGATTCTGCTAGGCCATGGTGGTTTCAATTGATCAGAAGATAAAAGACCAATTTGTAATGAATCATGGATCATGGGAGGACCTTTCTCTGTTTCAATAATCTTGAAATTGGGAGGATCAACATTAATTAATGGTGAAGAGCTCTTATTAGCCAAATCCTCTTGGGACTTATCTTGAATACAATTAACAGGGGCATAGAGCTCTAATGTTGATGCAGAGTTATCAAGGACATTGATAATCACTTGATCTCCATCCACTCTCAAGATGAGTTGGCCTCTAGGTATGTCAATCAATGCTCCTGAAGTTGCCAAAAATGGTCTTCCAAGAATAAGAGGGATGTCAGCATCTTCTTCCATATCCTACACTACAAATTCAACCGAAAAAATGAATTTGTCTACTTTAACTAGCACATCTTCCATAATACCATATGGATGTCTAATAGACCGATTTGCAAGTTGAAGAGATGTGATAGTTGACTTGAATTTCCCAATACCAAGCTTCCTAATTATTGACAATGACATCAAGTTTATATTAGCACCAAGATCACATAAGGCCTTCTCAATACTCAATTTCCCAATAGTACAAGAGATATTAAAGCTACTAGGATTCTTCAATTTTGGAGGCAACGTTTTTTGGATGACGACACTACACTCTTAATTCAACATTACCGTTTCATCCTCTTTTAATGTCCTTTTCTTTGATAGGAGATCTTTCATGAACTTGGCATAAGAAGGCATCTGTTCAAGAGTTTCAGCAAAAAGGATGTTTATTTGCAGTTTCTTGAAGATAGTTAGGAACTTCGAGAATTGCCTCTTTTGATTCTCCTTCTTCAACCTCTGAGGAAATGAGATTTTAACATAGGGAGATAACTTATGAGGTTTGTCCCAATATGGATCATTCTTCTTTCTCTGCCACTTTGGTTGTTCATCCTTAGCTTCCTCTTTATTGCCCTCTTGAATTGAGACATCATCATTAGGAACATTAGTTTTCTCCTTCTCTATTCCCACTTAGATTGGCACTTCTTTCACTTGTTCTTCTACTATCTTACCACCTCTCAAAGTAATCGCCAAGCAATACTCCTTTGGATTGACCACAGTGTCACTAGGTAGGCTACCTAGAGGTCTCTCTACAAGCTATCTTGATATCTGTCCCATTTGTGTTTCCAAACTTTGAATAGATGCCTCTTGATTTTTAAAGTTAGCGCTTGTTTCCTGCACGAAAATGGAAGTTTGTTGCACAAAGGAAGATGTCTATTGGGAGAGCTTTTCAAGAGCAATCTCTAGAGGAGATTTCTTCTCTTGTTGAACAGCTTGATGCATCCCTTGATTTGCTCTAAGAAAAGTTAGGACGATTCCTCCATCTTGGATTATACGTGTTTGAATATGGGTTACCTTGGGGTCTTAAAGGATTGCCCATGTAATTGACTTGCTCTTGAGAAGTAACACATGTGTTGCTTGCCTCGCATTCACCATTGAAATGATTACCTCCATAGAAATTACAAGTTAAGCTTGATGGTTGACTGAGCTCACTTGTATATTGCCAATTTGTTTGGTGAGGTTGGCGATTTGCTGCGAAAGGGTCTTATTTTGTATAAGTATGACATCAAAGGTGCCAAGCTCCATAACTCTCTGTTTAACCTTCGATCTTCCATTAGGCATTTAATACTCATTTGTGGCCATAGTTTCAAATAATTCTTAAGCCTCTTCAGGAGTTTTGATGTTAAGAGACCTATCTACAGATGCATCAACCATAGCCTTAGTGAAATGATTTAAGCCATTATAAAATATTTGAACCTATTGCCAGATTTCAAATGCATGATAAGGACATCATCTTAGCAATTCCTTGAATTTTTCCCAAGATTCATATAAAGATTTCCCTTGGTTTTGAGTGAAACATACAATCTCACTCCTCATCTTTACAAACATTGAAGGAGGAAAGTATCAAGTAAGGAACTTGCTAACCAAATCTTCCCAAGTAGTGATGTTTCCCTGAGGTTGAGCTTGTAACTAGCTCTTAGCCTTATCCCTTAGAGAGAATGGGAAAAGCCTTAACTTGATAGCATCATCACTTGCTCCATTGCACTTGATGGTGTTGTAAAGCTGCAAGAAATTATTGATATGCAAATTGGGGTCTTCTAACTGATTTCCCCAAACTGACCTTGTTGCACCAGTTGTAGAAGAGTTGATTTGATCTCAAAATTATTGGTTTGTATGGTAGGTTGCACTATACTGGTTGCAATCCTTTCAGCAGACGAAGTTGCATAATTTGCCAAAGTGCATCTTCGTTCTTCATTAGTTTTAGCCATTGTTTTCTCTTTCAATTCTTTTTCTCTCTCTTGCCATTTTTTTATTTGCCTTTTCTACTTTCTCAATTTCTGAATCAAAAAGTAATTCTTTCGAATTTATAGTACCTCGCATAAATAAAGAAAGCAAACAAGAGTGAATTAAGAGAAACAAATTAAAAAGAAAATTAAATAAAGAAAAATAAAATTAAACAAGAAAAAATAAATACCTATATTATTGTCTTTTTAACTATTATTTAATATTGACAATCAATAATCTCCGACAACGGCGCCAAAATCTTGTTGTGATATTGGCAAGTGCACCAAATCGCAAAAGTAATAAATGATGAGTAAGAGTATCGTTTCCACGAGAATTATGTTGTTAATTACTAAATTTGTTAAATCAACACTATTTAAGCTATCGAAAAACGAGAGTTGATAAGAATGTAAATAAAAGAAAATACTAACGAGAAAAATAAGCAAAATTAATAAGAGTAAAACAAATCAATTAGGCAAGGGTTGAAAAACATTGATATCAAAGTGTTAGGGTTCAGATTTCACTTGAACTCTTTTGATGCAAATTCAAAGATTGGTTTAACTAAGTTCTATTCCATGATTCATGATCAAATTCCTAAAATTAACTAATATCCAATCCCTTAGTATTAATCATCTTCACACTACTTTGAGTTAATCAATACCTTAGTATAACCTCAAATAGAGAAAGCTTTATAAAAAATAATGGAATAAAAAGCAAAATCACACAACCTACAACGTCTATTCCTAGCTATTACAGAAATTATGGTGTTTATCTCATTTCTAGGTTTGTGCACAATTTTTTCAAATTATACATAAACCCTAAAATCATTCCAAAATTGATCAGATTAAGAAAAACATTAAGAGAAGAGATAAACATGTAAATCATGAAATAGAAACTTAGATTAAACACATAAATGAGTTTACATCATCTAAGAACAAGATCCATCATCACCCTAACTAGAGAAGATTAGCTACACATGGAGAAAGAAGAAGATAAAGAATAAATCCCAATAAACTCCATGGAAGAAAGGTGGAAAGGATGAAGAAAATTCCTAATCTTCAAGCATGGATGTGCCCATGTCAAATTAGGGTTCATGCCTCCGCTTCTTTCTCTGAATATCTGCTGGATGTCTACCTAAGAACCCAACTTCTCCTATTTATAGGCATCAAAATGCGTCATTAAACGTACTGGGTGCTTAAGCACTCAGTTTTTAGGAGCTTAGGCACACTGCATAGATGTCTCTGTGCTTGATCGATTAATCGGTCAAAAATAGGTGCTTAAGCGCGCAGCTTAATGCATTATGTGACTGGGCGCTTAATCGATGGAAAACCAGAATCTTCATTTCAGCTTTTCTTCTTTATTCAAGCATCCAATCTTCTTCCATGTATAATCACCTAATAAAAACAAATAAACCGCGTAATAAGAATAGATTTTAAAATACTAAAAACATGATAAAAATGGAGAACAAAGCTCAATTAAAAAGGGAAGAGAAGAGGGTGAAAACCAAGATTTTGAAATGAAAAAACATGACTTTTTATAGTTTCATCACCAGACAATGTGGTATAATATTAAAGTAGAGTGATGCATGACGAATCCCGGAGAAATCCTATCAACATGGGGCAACCTTGCCATGGACATTCGTCTTGCATCACGGACCTCGACATTTCAGATGTGACATTGCAAGATCTGGCATCTGTGTCATGACTTAGATTCTTTAGTCCCACACGTGCTGATTACTCATAACGATCTTGGATATCTTAATACTCAGTTGTTGTCACGATAGAGATCGCAATGGTATTGGCGAAAAAGAAAAAAGAAAGAATTTAGAATTTTTGGGAGTCGCCACCAAATTATATTCGAGATGGGAAAATATTTAAAAAAACACATTTGTTATTAAAAGAAAATAAAAAGGTTTGCAAGAACTGGGTTAGGTTCGAGAGTTTATTTATGTGCAGAGAATGGCAAAAACTTAATCTTACTGCACCATTGACACATCTCTCTAAAGATGGTTACCTTAAGTTAATTGTATAAATTTAGTAACCTTAAATCATTTGTTTCACCTTTCTTTGGAATAAAAAAAGTTCTTAAACAAAATTTAAATTTTTTTAATTATTTTAAATAGATAAATAAATAAGAAAAGAACTAAAAACATTATACATTTTAACTTGTTGAAAGAAGAAGAAAAATCGCACAAGATCTAAGATAGCATTGGATTATATAATAAATTCTTATGACTTTAGATGATAATAAAGATAACATAAAGTTATACAATTACCACCATTAGCCATCATACAAAATAAAAGACTTTTTATCATTTATTACCCTTTTTATTTTCCTTTTTCCTATAGCAAATAAAAAAACTTTTTGGGCTCAACTTAAAAATCATTTTTTGCACAAGATTTAAGATAACATTGAGTTATACAATAAACCTTTATGACTTAGACAATATTGAAGATAGCAGAGTTATACAAACATTATCATTGGCTATTGCATGGGATGTAAAATATTGAGCTTTTCTAAAAATGTACTCCTGTGAGCTAAAGAAGATTTATTTTTTATTTTTAATTATTTTAGTAGGATTCAAAATAGTATTGAGCTATACAATAAATCTTTAGGAAAAATTGAGTGACAATAAAGATAACATATAATTATACAATAATCATCACTCCTTGCACAAACCCAAAATTTTTACTGCAAATTACTAGGCATAGGCTATTTGCGTCAAGCGCAAGTGGCGTTGGACCACTGGAATAAAAGCTAAGGCTACTAAGCTTCCTCAACAGGCTAGAGAATTAGAAAGATAAGCATGTATAACTATCCTTTTGTTCTCAAAATAAAATAAAATAAAATAAAAAACAGAAGGATGAGAACTAGTCATGAGATAGCTCATTCACATTTATCAAATCAAAAGTAACTCTATACACCAAACGGCCAAGTATGATCAACAGAACTTCAATCAAATTATAGTGTATGTGTCAAAGTCCTAAAAAAAAAAAAAAACCAACTTACAAGCAACACACTGTTCACCAACCATAGCATTCAAAATGTTAGCAAAGGAATTTATCAAAGCAACTCAAGTAAACAATTCTCAAACATTTCCCCATCCTAAAAGCCTTGACATCTCATCATTCTCGGCACACATATATCAAATGTATAATAAATAAATAAATAAGCACAGCAAAGGAACTAAGACAGCAACCCTGTGGTGCAAACTTCATGCATTTCACTTCCATCTTGAAACCCATTAATTTCTCATTCATTTGCAGCCCAAAAAGAAAGAGAAAAAAACAAGGTATGCTCAAGACAATTATGCAAACAAGACCTGAATTTGAACCAGAACTGACTGATTAGTAAAAGCTTGATTCTAAAATTTCGATAACTGAAAGTTCTAAGTCTTAGATACTTAACAAGGCAAACAGTACCCAAAATCAATGTATCAAGTCATAGGCAAACAGAAGCCAAAAACGGTGGTGTCTCACGCAAAGCCAGTGTATATAAAAATGAGTTTCCCATTTGGTGACCCGAGGTACCTAAGATAGCTACACATTTTCAACACCATTTCTTAACAGTCAAAAAGCCAAATGTAAGGGCAACTAATGCCATACTAAGAACACAGAAAGACTGACAAAAACTGACATAGACAAATCCTATCAAAAGGCTAACACAATCACATTAAAGACGGACGTATTCACTATTAAAACAACATAGACAGAAGGGTCTAGCAATTAAAACTAATAGGACAATAAAAAAACAGCAAGAGTAGGCTTTGTGGTTCAGATTTAAAACCAAAAATCAGAAAGAGTAACTGGATCAACACCATAGTATATGAGGGAAAAGAAATAGAAACTAGCCATTCCCTATGTCTCTTCCATAAACTTAATGTGATCCAACACCTCCAATATGCAGAAGAATAATTCAAGCATGCATCTCCATCAAAACTATATTCAATTTGCATGTAGGGAACGAACTACTTTACAATAGTCCCCCCCCCCCCCCACCTCTCTCCCCACTAGATCAAGGCAAGAGCTGTTTCAGAAAGCTTTATTAAAGTCGCTTCTTGACAATGAAAATATAAAAAAATCCCTAAGTTCATTAAAAAGAAGATTCCATTTCCTATTTTCTTCCCAAAAACAAACTACTAATTTTATATCCTTTCCTATTCTAAAACCTTTTTGCACAATACTAAAGGATAAATACTTTTACAACTGATATTGAATTACATTATTATTGTACATCTCTTCAGTCATCCATGTACAGTATGAGGCCTTCCAGGTTCCTTCCTGTTAAATCCAGTAATCAAGTTTATAAAACTCAAACCTGAGTCACATAAAATGATTCAGGCATTATTCCATGGCCGCATCATCTTTTATTGTCTGCAATAGGTGAACAGAGAAGGCAAAAGAAAATTAGAATACGTGATTGCAATGAAAGTGGTAGATGCAGGATCAAATTTAACTCACATTTGAGATATCCTTCCACATGTTGAGAGTCTTGAGAGCCTTTCCTGATTGTTGTGCTTCTCGTGCCATAGACACCCCTTCAGCTAGGTTCCTTACATGGCCACTGACCAAGAGAGCAACTGCTGCATTGAGAACCTAGCCATTTTTTTTTTTTTTGTACAGAATAATCAAAATGGATCTTAAGAGACAAGTGCATGCATAGAGTGTGAGACAAGAATTAAAATATTATGCAGGACATATTATGAATTTCGCTGAGAAAAATTGAATCAGAAAGAACAATAGAGAATGTGGCTCTAATTGGATTTCAATAAAACAGCACTTTAGAGCAGCAAGATAACTTATACTTAGGGGGGCATAAAGTATAAACACAAACCACTGCTGCTCGTAATTCATCAACAGGACAACTTTCATCTGGTTAAGATGCAAAATGTTCTATGCTGGAAGGTTCAAGAAAACATTTTTTAAAGAGAAAAAAAAAAGAGCCATCAGCGTAGAATCAAAATAGGGAGGCACAAGTTTCATCTCCTTCCAAAGCAAATTCAGAGCCATAACAAAATAAGGAGGTTAGAATCAAAATAATTTGCACAAAATAACTAAGTTAGAAGGGAACAAATTCCATCCCAACAAAAATTTCACAAGCTCCTAGCTAAAGTTGCATTGAAAGCATCACTATATTTTTCTTTACAAGGCCAGCGCCTTCCCATCCCTTAGACAGAGGTATCATCCTCTCAGCTACTTAAAAGATCAGGAAAACCAAAGATACTCACAAAAGCATCAGCAATAGGCCCTCTGTCTCCAGCTAGAACACGCTTCAGAACCTCTGCATTGTATTCTGGGCCACCACCTTTTAAGCTTTCAAGATTGCACCGAGGAATTCCAAACTCCACTGTTCCAATAAACAATCTGATGTAAAGAGTGCATTCACGTAAGCATATCCAATAAAAGATCCATTATAGAAGTCAATTAGTTGAATGTGACCTGTACTTACAGGGATCGAATGAGAACTTATCAATCCTTTCTGGAGTAATGTCATGCACTAGACCAGGTCCTGCATATAATGCAAACAAAATGTCAGAAGGTACCACTCAAATCCAATTCAAATACCTTATATCTTCCAAATAAAAACAATTTCCATATGCAAAACAAGTAAGAGATCTTACCAAGAGGACTAATTTCATCCAAACCTTCAGAGTGGACAACGAAAGCTCTTTTCATGCCAAATCTATGAAGTGCTTTAGCCATTTTTAAGACCTATCCAAAAGACCAAGACCGACAGCTTATTAATGATGACATAGATGGCGAAAAATAGCATGAATTAGATCTCTCTTTTTTGTGGGCATAAGATACAAAAAAATAAAAATGTTTATGGAATAAGTATAAGAAAAAAAAAACTGCATAACCCACAAAAAGTTTTATTGTCAAATACAATTCACCAATAAAATGTCATATTCAATTTGCTGCTACAATCTCTTCGATAAAAACATGGATGACTCTAGGCAATTTAAAATTTTTAATTTGAGCAGAAACAATCAATATAGATGAATTATTCAATCAATTGATTATAGAGTACCTACTCATACATATGCATGTAATCTACATTCTTTGGGAAGGATATGAATACAAAGATTGTGGAAAGAAGGGGGAAAAAAAAACCAGGTGCTGGAACCTCAAAGCCAGAGTTCAGTTGCTTCACACACCAATGTTCAGGGAATAAAGAAGGAAAAATGACTAAAATCGGTTGATACTAGAGAAAAGGGCTGAACTTATTTACAAAGTTCCAACGTAATCAATTACTTTGAAATCCAAGCTGCTTTCACAATTATCAATCTTCACACTACAAATGTTTTGAGCAAATTGATTTCATAGGTTTTCTCTTTTCTTGATTAGGTATTCTACCCTAATCTCAAAATTCTGCTTTCAAAAAACTTGCAAAGGTTACACTGCATGTAAATGATATAGAATGACAGAAAAGTCATTTCCGTAAAATTATTTGAATATATTACCAATCAATTCTCTATGAAGGAACTTACCAAGTCTTCTGTGTATACTCCAACAACTGCAAAAGGTGCCTGTGCTGGATTTAACATGGGACCCAATATATTGAATACAGTTTTTATTTTTAGCTTCTTTCTTACAGGCCTGACAATCTTCATTGCTGGGTGATACTTTGGAGACATCATAAACCCAATTCCTGCTTCATTCACACACTTCTTTACCCCCTGATTTGCAAGAACAGAAAAATAAATTACTGTATGCATTAATCAATAACAATTTCCCTTTGATATATTCTATTAGGAGAATGATGCTCATACATCATTTTTTCAAAAACACCACTATTCACACCTTTTGTGGATGGTGGTGATTAAGTGAGAGAAAGTGATAGGAAAAAAGTGATGTAATCAATGGTATTGAGAGAGGTGTGAAAAGAGGTGTATGTACTGTTTGTGGTAAGAATATCATTGTTGATTCTATTAATTAAACAAGCACACATATACATATGAGCTTAAAATACTCACTTTCTCATGGGGAAGCTAATATATATATATATATATACATATATATATAAATGCATACCAATAAGCATTATTTATATTACAGCTCAAGTAGCTTCCCTTTCATATGAAGGCAAAATAGGCAACAAATTTACCACTATTATTTTCCACAATTAATCAGAAATACATCACAGTTTTAGACAAACTAAATTTCATTTGATTATGTCAACATTAACCCTACTGCCAAGTCTCACAATGTCAACAGTTACTCATATGTAATTTATCTTCCACATAACAAAGAGGGCTAGTGGTTTTAAATTGCGGTTTGCAATCGCAATTGCAAATGCAATATTGCAGTTTTGGAGGTCTCTGAAACCGCATCACAACTGCAATTGCAGCCGCATCAGCTACATTTTCATGCATTTGTCCACAATTTTTGTAATTGCAATGCAATTTCAATTTAAAACCTAGTCAAGGAAACTAATGGAGAGATTTCCATTCTTAATGTAATTTGCACTAACCTGAGGGCCTAAGTCAATAACCACTCCCAAAGCTTCTAACACATCAGCACTTCCACATGCCGAAGAACTCGAACGGTTTCCTTGCTGCAAGTAAAGTGATCAAATCACACATCAATTCCAAAACTGTTTGAGTCACATTAACATTTGCTACAATGAATATTCATATTCACCTTTGCAACTTTGGCACCGCAAGCTGCAGCAAGTATTGAAGCCCCTGTTGAAATGTTGACAGTGTTTGCACCGTCGCCTCCGGTTCCAACAATGTCAACCACATCAACCAAACCTTCAACCTTTCTAGCATGTTTGATCATAGCCCTTGCTAACCCCACAACCTATCCACAAAAAACGCCAAAGATTTAATGTCCTCAATTTTACAACTTTTTTATATGGTTAGTGTATCAAAATTAAATTATATCATGGGTGGCTCAACCATAAGGCCAATAAAGCCATTGCTCGAGGCCCAAAATTTTCTTAAAATTTTAGGCCCCATAATTAAATAATATTGTGTTTATAATTTATATAATGATTATATTTATTTGTAATAATTTAAAGCCAAATAAATTTCATACTCTCTTTTCTTATTTGTGAGAATATATGTGGGTAGAGGGAGTGGCGTGTGTGTCGTCTATGCCTGCAACGTGAGTAGTTTATGGGTATAGTGTGCCTTGTGTGTGCATGTGTGTGCATCATCTGTGTGTGCAATTGACAACATGCGTTATATTAATTTTTTATTAAATAAATTAAAGGTTTCATTATCAAAATTTAGCTTTAGGCGGCGAACTCTCTGGAGCCGATCCTGAATATATATATATATATATATATATAAATGAAGGTTGAAGCAGCAAAATTACTTCTTCAAAGGTCTCCCCTTTGGCTCTGAGAAGCACAAGAAAAGCGCTAATCAATGCCTCATTGGCTTCGTTCAACAACAAGTCAAGAGAGGCTTCGGCTTCGGCTTCGGATAAATCAACCCGATTAATCAGCAATTCGATCAGCTGCACCCATTATTTTCACAAAAATTATCAATCAAATAACGAATAATGCAGTACAAAAATTAAAAATCTAGAGTAACGAAAACTTCAATCACGAACCTGGCTGGCAGACTGAATGGGCGTGCCTGCATTCTGAGAAACGATGACGTTTGCAGCAGCAATCGAGGAGCTCCTTTGCCTTAGGGGAGAAATTATATGGGAAAAGGAACAGTTTCGGAGGTTGAGGTTGGGAGAGAGAAGGCGGTGAGTGTGAGTGAAGGAAGGGGAAGAGAGTGTGGAGAACAGAGCTTGTGCCATAGCTTATGGCTTGTTTGGTTCAACGCTACTGGAGCTACTACCAGTACTAGTGGGTGAGGGTCAAGGACAGGGGCAGAGGCAGAGAAGCACATTTCATAATGATTCAGAATCGTGGATAGGATTTGGTGTATGTGTTGTTTGTGCGGTCTCAAAATGGGAAGTTACCTTAATGTTACCTTTTATTCTCAAAAAATTTTATATATCTTCCTAAAATATTTTTTTAATAATTTTTTATTATTTAATAATAAAATATTAAATAAAAAATTAAATATAATCATTATCTTAAAAATATAAAAAATTTAATAATTAAAAAAATTATTAAAGGATATATTAGGAAAATTAATTATTTTTCTTTTCCAAATGAGGGTCAAGGGCAGGATGTTACCTTATTATTGTTGTCATTAAAAAAGTAACGTAGTTGGTAATGGGAAGTTTATATGTGGTAAGGGAGGAAATTAAGCTATGTTGGTAGATGGTGTCGGTTACTCGGTTATTCCTCTTCAGTTTTTCAACTAGCAGTGTAGGGATAGGGATTGGTGCTATTACTGGGAGTGGTTGGTACGGTGAAGAGCAGCAACGCTGAAGCTGTTCCTCGTTGTTATAACTAGTCTCCTCGTCATACTCATACCGTTATTTATGACCCTGACTCATCTCATAAAGCTCTCCTGCTTTCCTGACTTGTTTTTTCTCACTTCACAATTTTTATTTTCTTTTACATCCACAATTTTTATTTAAAAAAAAAAACACACACACACAAACAAAATTTAGAATGTTCGCGGGTTGTTTTGATCTAATTTTGAATTAAAAAATTAATTAATTTAAAATAATATTATTTATATCGATTTAAATTGAATTAAATTAGTTATAATTTGAAAATTAAATTAATTTAAATCAAATTGAATTAAATCATTTTAATTGGTTTTTAATCAAAAAAAACTTTTAAACTTAAAATTTTGTGAATTCAAAGTAATTTAACTTATTAAAAATAAAGAAATAAAAAAATAAAAAATAAAAAAATACATTTCACATACTTAAAATAATATATGATAGCATAAAATAAGAAAAAAGTGAATGAAAAATTAAAGTTATTATAAGCAAAAGTATAAATCAATAATAAAAAAATTTATTACATAATATTAATAAATTTGAGTTGTATTTGATTTATTTTCAAAATTAAAACAAAAAAATTAATCCAATTCCATCAGTTTTTAAAAAATCAAACAAAAAATATCTAAAATTATTTGGTTTGAATTGAATTTTAATTATTTAATTTGACGATTTGGATTAGATTTCAACACCCTATAAGAAATGAAGTGGAGAGGAGGACCACAACGTCAAGAAAATGAAGTGTTAAGTTACCGGGCAGCAACCTATTTGGTAGTCTAAACCCAAATTGTAAAATGAGTTAAAGAATGGTATTTATAACGAAGGTAAAGTTAGAAGAAAATGGATGAGTGAATGTTAAAATTTAAAAAAAAAATGGTTTTATGGGAAAAATTGTCCATTAAAAAGCTATTAAGTATTCAACACGAATGAAAAAGAATTTAAAGGGATAGAAAAATGAGAGAAAAAAATTGTGAGTGATAATTATTAAGTGACAAACTAATAGAAATAGATAAAAAAAATTATAAAAGAATTTAACTAAGCATTGAACAAAGAGGGTAAGAGAGTATGTGGCCTTTTATTAATTATATATCAATTATTATTATTATTATAAAGTAATTTTATAAAAAAAATTCATACATTTATCACTAAAAAATATGTATATACTTTTAAAATTATATAAAATTTAATTAAATATAACATTTAATAAAAAATTTGAGGCCTTGTAAAAAGAGGAGCCTAAAGCATGTGCTTTAGTTTCCTCACCCTTGAGCTGGCAGTGAAAGTTACCACCTAAAATTTCTTTCTTTCTCAACAAAATCTTTATTGGCTCAAAATTATTTAGAAAAAACACATTGTTAATAAGAGGAAAATGTTAATTGCAATATTACAAACAAAAAATCAGAAACGTTATATTTTTAAGTGCCCTCTGAAATTTTCTTCAAATGAAATTGACTAATGAGTGTCCTAAGACTGTGTTTGGGAGCTTGGAGGAAAAGAAAATGGAATGGTTTAAAGGAAAATGAAGAGAAGAAAAATAAGAGATTTATTCTCCTCTTATTTGAAAGTGTGAAATATATGAGGGGAAGAAATTGAGGATTTAAGATATACTTTTTACTATTTTACCTTTTATTAAAAAAAAAAACATAATTAATGTTTTATAAAAAATATTAATGTGAAAAACTAAAAAAAAAAATTGTCTAAAATTTCTCCACTTCTGCTTCCAGATTCCCTTCCGAATCCAATCTGATCGGGTCCGGTTCATCCATGCGGAGGTTTCCATGTTCCATGTCCGAAAAGTCTCTCTGAAATTGATTGGAAATTGCAGCGTCATCCACTTATTGTTCTTCATTTCCAGAAACAAATTGATCAAAGTCTGGCTCTGATTGATTGGAAATGAATGGAAGATCAGATTGGGAATTTGATGGGGGAGGAGCGAGGAAGAAGACCATTCCATAGAATTGGCGGGTTTGCTTGATTTCAGACTAGTAGGATAGGTCTTAGACTAGTAGGGGCCTTCCCAAATAACCAGACACGAAAATAGCTTAACATAGAAAATAGACACAACCAAAGAAAAAAAAAAACATGGAAACCAGAGTGGCTGAGTGACAAGACTAGAGTGGCTGAGCTGGCGAGGCAAGAGTTGTGAGATCGAAACAAGACTAGTCACAAGCACAGTAGCGAGAGGTGAGCAGGTTTTCTGACGTGGTCGCAAGTCGTAACAATGTCGTGGCAAGGTCATGGTCGCAGCAGCATAGTGGCATGGCCAGCTAGTCACAGGCATAGGAGTGAGTGAGAAATGGCAACAATGAGGTTCAGGGAGAAAAGAAATGGGGCAGGGGTGGCGCATAGATTATTGAGTGAGATTCAGAAGAAATGAAAAAGAAGAATAAGGGAGACGAGGCTGCAGGCATAGAAAAATCTAAGGTGCTAAGTCATGTGCTTCGAGGGATGAGTGGGTAATTTTGGACCTGATGAACCGTTAACATATCATATTTTTACGGTTCAATTCCTTAGTTTTTCATATTCTTTTTATATATTTTTATTGAATTTTGTTTGTTAGTTTTGTTATACTTTTAGTATTGTTTAATTGTGTTTTTATTTAGTGTTTTATGTGTTTCGTCAAGTAATCACACTTGGAGAAGACTGGACGTTCAAAGGATAAAAAAAAGAGAAAATTTCACTAGGTGTCCAGCACCTAAGCGCTGAGAGTGGAGTGCTTGAGCGCCCAAAGCGTATACAACAGCAGTGATCTAGTGACCCAGTGCATGGGCGCTGGGTAAGGAGCGCCTGAGCGCGCAAATGGCAGCAGCGCGCATCTGGACTTAAGTGGCTGAGCACTTGAGCGCTCAGAAGTGAGCGCCTAGGCGCTGGTTGTGTAACAGTAGATGTAATTTTCATTAAATAGGAAAAGTTACGTCAAATTCAACACATTGAGCATATTACACAGAAAATCCCTAACCTTGAGAGAGTTGTTTTGCGGTAACAAACCTTGGAGGACTGCTTTGAAGGAAGATTAGATTCTTAAAGGCTTAGAGATCATAATCTCCATTAAAGGGGTTTTGATTTCTCTTTCTTTCTAGTTTTCCCCTTTCTTTGGGTTTTCTTTCCATGGATTTGTATCTTGATATGGGTTTGTTTGTATTGAACATGAGTAGTTAAATCCATAGCTAGGACTATGAGAGATCTTGTTTTCCTAATTATTTAGGTTTGATTTCTAATTTGATTATGGTAATTTCTTTAGGGTTTATCATATTACTTGCATTCTTGTCATAACTTGTCACTTTTGGTATGTGTTAATTCATTGTTTGACCGATGACCATCTGCATTTAATGAGTGGATCTATATGGTAAGCCTATGATTAGATTGGTGAATGACTAAACATTAATTTTTCCTACTAATGGAATCGACAGGTATGTTGATTGATCTCTCGAATTGAAGTTTAATGCATTCCTAATTAATTCAACTAAGTGGCCAAATAGGTGATTTAATTTAGGAATAGAATATTGTTTCATCCATGACCATTGGGATTCAATAGCACGTAAGAGAATATTGGCAAAAGAAATATCTTACATCATAAATGAAATAAAATCTGAATAATTGGATTCAAGTGAACCTTGCGCCCTAATCTCTCTCTCATTAATTATCTATTCTCTGTTTGATTGTTCATTGTTTTTCTTTGTTTGTTTATTTTGATTTTTTTTTAATTTCTTCATACACTTTCGATTGTCTGGATAATAAGGAGTTTAGCGAATCTAGCAATTACCATCTATTCCTTATGTGATCAATAATTAGGACTCAAGTCCTATATTACTTAGTAATAGAGTGCACTTGCTCTTAGTGTATTTTACGCGTACTAACCAAAATCCTCCAAGTTGGGGGAACTGAAATGGGGGGCTTTGGAGGGCATCCCAAAATCCTCCTTTCCCTTCCCTTTTATTTCCAAAACTCCCAAACAATGGTTTCTCAATTCCAAACCCCTCCTTTCCTTTCCTTTCCCTTCTAACCCTCACTCCCAAACACAGCCTAAAGGTACTAGTTATAGAAACAAAAATAAAAGATATTAAATAAAAAATAAAACATTTATTATATTAGGATTTCAAAAACTATCTAATATATTTTCTTATTTAAATAATTAAAAGTATTTAATAGAGGATATTAAATGCTGCTTAATTAGTGCCCTAAACACTCATTAACAAGACGCCGCTTTGGGTGTGTTTGTTTAAACTATATTTTTTAACTAAAAAAGTACTTTTTGGTCAAAAAAATCATTTATGAAAAATTTTAGGGTGTTTGGATAAGTTATTTAAAAATATCAGAATCCAACAAAAAAAATCTGAATATTTTGAAAAGGTACAATGAGTAACTTCTAAGAAATAGAAAATCTATATAGGAGAGAGAAAACTTATTTAAAGAGGTAGAAGCTATGATGCACAAATACGTGAGAAACAACCACGTATGCATATCTTATTCATACTGGATACAAATATGTGAAAAATACAATTACCTCCATATTTTTGACATATTTTGAGCACTTTTTTGGTGGATACATGAACAAATAGAATTTTGCTTTATCTGAATGTAAGATTTTTCATATATGGAGAAGTCAGGGGAGGAAAAGTGGATAGATACATGGTGGAAGGGGAAGCCACACCACAAGCGTCGCAAAGTGAAGAGCATGATTTTAAATTGTAATTGTGATTGTGGTTGCAGTCGCTGTGATTGTGGGCATTGTGACTTCTGTGATGAAAATTGTGATCTTTGTGGCGTAATTTTTTTTTAAGCTTGCACAAAATGTTTCGTGCGTTGTAGTCTGATGCAATCTGTTGTGGTCCGACGTTGTTCCATTGTAGTCTGATGCAGTCCATAGCAACCACAACATCGTTACATTGCAAAATGTTTATGTGATTTTTTTTCACACTGCAATTGTAGTCTGATGCAGTTACAGTGATGACCACAACTGCAATATTGCAGCCGCATCAAGTGATGCGGCTCATATTTTAAAACCATGGTGAAGAGCAAAGGAGAACATGAAAGTTCATTTGCAGTGACAAACTTAACAAACATGGAACTTGGCGTTGGAGGTGGGGGTGGAGAAGCATGAGGTACAGAGAGAGAGGCTGAGTTTGAAACTTGCAGCTTTTGTTTTCATTTTTAAATAAAAGTGGATAAAACTGTATTTGATTTCTCAATAAAATATTTTTGTAAACAATTATTTCACTTGATTTTCGTCTCTTTAATGCAAACATTTATATAAATATAATGAATTATTGATATTCAATATCTTATATATATATATATATATATATATATATATATATATATATTAATTATATTTATTTAATATATATATTATTGTACCCATATTTTAATATTTTAAAAATTTATCGTATTTGCATATCATATCGTATTGTATCCAATATTTGTACCTATATTTGTGCGGCATAGAATAGACGAAGTTTTCTCTTAAAAAATATCTTTAAATCATTTCAAAATAACAAATATTATCCTTCATATATTTTAAAAATTGAATTTTATAATTATATCTAAACAATAAAATAATTTATACTTTTCATAAAAATTTCTAAAAAATTACTCTTTTTACTATTTTAAAACTACTTTTATTCTAGGCTTATCTTAATTAACCCTTCCTTTATTTTGAGATTCCATTTCACTTTCTAATCTAGGACTTGAGAATTACCTCTCTCGCACTCTAATTTTCCAAATTAATTCCAACATCATGCTAACCATGTTTTTGGTGGTCCTCTTCTATGTCTTGGAATTGGATGGAGTAGTCTCGAACCTGCAGCCCAATGGAAGGACACTGAGGAAACCATTGGTTCTGTTGAATGTCTGTGTCTTGTTTTGGTGGTTTTGTTGAATATCTTCGTGTCAATTGATACTTAATATCATTGTTGTGCTAGTAATTTTGAAACTTGGGTGGCGATATCTAAACAATTCTTATATTCTTACATCAAATAGTGTATACACTCATTTTCACACCTCATCTAATACCATTTATTATGCATACTTTTTTCTATCACTTCCTCTCACTCAATCACATCTCTTAAAAAGGGTGTGAATAGTACTTACACCATTTTTTAGATGTGTAAGATGATAATTTTCCATATCTAAATAATACTTGGTGCGTGTAAGCACTAACTACATCACCTCATACTTGTGTTAAATGATAAAATTAGTGTGAGTGTGTGAAAAATAAAATAAAATAAACTATAATTGAACGATTAAAATTGTATAAATTTAAAGTAATATGTATACATGTGAACACTTTAGTGTTAACACACATATACTCTCTCTTCTGTGTTAACACACACACATTAGTGTAATATTTTAGTGTTAACACACACCCACACTCTCTTTCTACAATTCTAAGCCTCCCTTTCGTAATAGTGCAAGAGAGGGCTTGCCATTCTCCTTTTTGGGTGACCATTTCATTTTTTTTTTTGTGTTTTCTAATAATTTGCTCAAATCTATTAGATCTTGAGTGTAGTTCTACGTATCTACTTTTTTTAATGATATATCTTATGACTTTGTTGTTCTATGTTGGGTTTTGAGTTTGTTAGCCCAGGGCCAGGAAAATATTGACAATGGTAAGGATCTTTTTCTCATCTTCCACCCCAAAAAGCCTTAACTTACTTGAGAGTTGGAGTGTCTTTATATTAGGGATGGCAACGGGACGGGGCGGGGATGGGTAGTAGCCCCCCACCCCCGCGGATGAATATCCGCCCCGCCCCCTGCCCCATATCCGCATGAGTACCCATTTATCATTCCCTCGCGAGTAAATGGATATCCACGGATATCCACGGGTAACCAATAAATTGTAAAAAATTCAAAAAAATTTAAAAAAATGAAAATAAAATATAATACCACAATTTCTCATAATTTTTGTCCAAAACACAACATAAGTTAATCCAAATATAATTCCAAAACACCTAAAACACTTAAAATTCAACCAACATCCAAATACAATGTCAAATTCCAATATAACTTGATCCAACATCTTAAAACACTTAAAATCAAAATAACAACACAAGTTTTGCTTAAACATATTGAGCATCACAGTTCACAGCTTCCTTAATTAATGATGGAACTACTGCCGCCACTTGGTTCCTACAAAACAAAATCATATAAATGAAAGCTTAAAAATTAACATTATTGTGAAACTTAAAAATGAAAGCATATAAAAAAAATTCACTAACAACATCATCATCGATATCTTCTAGAAATACACTAGTCAGACGGTCCACATCAACTTTTGAGTTTGAAGAGCCTAAAAGAAGAGAAATTAATTAATTGTAAATTTGTAGTTATGAATTAATATAGATATTCAATTAAGACTAGCAATGCTCTATTACCTTTTATGTCAGACCATAACCAATCTTGACAACACATTAATGCCTCCAATGTATTTGGCAATAATCTACTGCGATGTGGAGTAAGAAATCGACCATTGGTACTAAATGCAGATTCTGAAGCAACTGTGGAGATAGGAATCGCAAGAAAATCTCTCGCAATCATCTGCAAGGTTGGGTATTTCAACCCATTTGTCTTCCACCAATTTAAGATGTCAAACTCTCCATTTGATCTAGGCAACACCGGCTCCTCTAAATAGTGGTCTAACTCTGTCCTTGCACTTATATTAGTAGAATTTTGTTGACTAACAAATAAATCATAATCTAATGATCATTCTTCTGATAGTTCAATATCTGCTATACCCATGTTATTTACCACATTTGGCCTTGAAGATGAAGATGTAGTTTCCTTACCCTTAGTGTTGCTATGATACTCTAATATTAAATCTTCACAAATAGTTTTCACCTTTGTAATCTCAGAATTTGAATCCTCTCCATAAATTTTAGGAAAAAAGTAAACTAGCATCATCATTTTATACCTGGGATCTAAAACTGTGCCTACAGCCATCACCCCATTGATTACATTCCAATATTTTTCAAATTTGGCAATCATTGTTGAAGCCATTTGATGAATAATGAAATTAGAAGAACCAAGCCACTCTCTTAAAGCTAATCTAATTTGACATATCTTTGGAAAATAAACATTTAAAGTCGGATACTTAGTACCAGAAAATAATTCAGTCACACTATAAAACAATTGTAACCTTTTACAAATTTCAGTTGCCATATCCCAATCATCATCACTAGGCAAAGATTTATATTGATTCTCATGTCGTGCCAAGCGACCAAAAACATCTTTGTATTGTATGGCAACATGAAGCATCAAAAAAGTAAAATTCCACCTAGTTTTGCAATCAAGAGTAAGCTTTTGACATATACAATGTTTAGTTGATGACATGTGTCTTTGAATTTTTCCTCCCTCTTAGGTGTTGTTGTCCAAAAACTAACACTTTCTCTAACTTTTTCAATAGCATTTGAGATTATAGACAACCCATCTTTCACAATTAAGTTTAATATATGAGCACAACAATGCATGTGAAACAACAGACCACCCAAAATGAATGACCTAGGTGAAATCTTATCTAAAATGTGCTCAACCATAACATCATTTGTAGTACAATTATCAACAATCAAAGTGGAAAACTTTCTATCTAGATTCCAATCCATCAAGCACTGAATCAAGACATCAGAAAGAACTTTGGCAGTATAGGAAGCAGGAACAAAAATGAACCTAAGACATAAATAAAGATTTTAAAATCACATTAAGTATCAACAGCAAAACCAAAAATAATAAGAACTATTATAGTATTATTAGTAGAAGTTTGGTGTTATTACCTCACAATTCGGCTTTGCAAGTTCCAAGAATCATCAATATAATGAGCAGTGATAGCCATATAGCCTCTATTTTGGTTGCCAGAAGTCCACATATCAGTGGTGATTGCAATCCGACTTGGATTATTTGCCAACAACGTCCTTGTCCTCTCTTGTTCACTATCATAAAGCTTCATAATGTCACTCTTGATAGTGTTACGAGAAACCACCTTAAATAAAGGCTGGAGAGCACCACAAAAATCTTTGAAACCAAAATGATCAACAATGGACAACGGATACTCTTGGAGAATAATCATGTTGGCAAGCTTACTCCTTGCTATATCTTGATTAAATGAATAAGCACCAACAATAATTGTTTCACTCCCTCTTTGCTCAGTTTTGATGAATGCTTGCCTTATATCATGAATTGTTCGAAGTTTACAACTCTTGAAGTGCTCACGCAAGTGTGACGTTCCTTGCCTTGGATCACCCAAGAGCTTTCCCTTACAATAATTACAAATGGCTTTCATTTTTCCATCTATCACCTCCCTCGTGAAGTGATTCCAAACATCTGAAGTTAGTTTTCATTTTTTAGAACCTCCAATTGGATCCTCAGATTGAGTTTGAGTTGGAGTTGGAGTTGGAGTTGGAGTTAGAGTTGGAGCCTCATCTAAAGTTAGAAGATTATTTTGTGATTCATCAACATTATTGGATTCAGTGGATAATGGTGTTTGACTTTCACCTACGACAAGTGATGGAACTTGCTCATTGGCATTGCCCATAGGAGTAGAAGTTTGCTCGGTAGACATTCTACAAATATAAAATACAACTGTCAGAATATAAAGTGTATAACATGCAATCTATAATAGAAAAGGGGAAAAAACACCAGAACTAGCACTGAAAAATCAAAACAATCAATGATATAAAAACAAAAGGGGAAAAAGAACCAGAACTAGCACTGAAAAATCAAAACAATCAATTAATTCTGCAAAAATTGAAGGCAAACAAAGTGCAGGAAAACAAAATTTGAACATCTAAAATTCTCCGAAATTGCCCACCATTCCACCAAAGATCAAGCATATTCTTCATCCACATAACACCGCCCCCATACTTGATTTGTGTGTGCATGTGAACATACTTCGCAAGTGAGTAATTTAAGATTAATTCTACAAACCAACAGAAACTAGAGTAATGTTTATAACAGGACTTTGAGCTGATGCTAATAATAAGCTTAACTAAATAACAAATTATTCTTTGGCCATACTCAAAGCGAATTCATTTCTATATAAATTTGGTAATACTGAGAGTACAGAAATTTCAGATATTTTCTATATATTCCAGATTTCCAGTAAACAATTTCAAGAATAATTTATATAGACACAAGTAGAATAATCAAATGCTATAAATAAATGCCAAATGTACCACAAAGAGACTCTAAAAACACCAAAAAGGAAGTAGCTGTAACTGAAGAGCCTAGTCTTACATTTATTCAGCATCTACCAAACTACCCATTGTTACCACCCAATAGGAACAATATTCACCATAATTAGAAGACAATTCATAAGAAAACAGCTCAGAGATTGAATTGATAAAACTAAAAAAATGTTGATAGATAAGTAAGAAAGCATCAAGCATCGAATCATACCTTTCAAAACAAGTAGTGCGAAAGGATCTGGGTGTGAGAGAACAAGGTGAGCCAGAGCCACCAGCCACGGACTGCACGGACACACAGTTTGGGACTTGGGTGGGAGAGCATGGAGCCACCGTCACGGACTGCACGGTTTGGGTCACAAAGTTACTGAACTTTTACCGCCACCCCCCAAATCTCACCTACGAGGACATTTTCCGATGGGGGTCGCCTTCAGGCCTGGTTCATCAAGCTCTTCCCTAACTACTGGGTTGCGTTGAATTTCATTACTTGGAGCTTGGATTTGGATTAGAGTGCAGATTTTAGGAACTGCAGTGGCGGGCTGGCTGCGAGCTTCCAACGATGGTGGGCTTGCTTCGAACAGCAACAGCAAGCTCTAAACAGTGTCGACCAGCCGTCACGGTTTGGAGGCTTGGGGCTTTCTAAAATTGAGTTTGGTAGGAAGTAGGAACTAGGGATTAGTAGTAGAAATTGGGAGTTGGGGAGTGAACTCAGTGAAATTACCGAGTGAGGGAGTGAGATGAGAGTGACTGGAGTGATAATTTGATAATAATGAGGTTTTTTTGGTAATTTTATATAGGGATATTTTTGTAACTTTATTTGTGGGTACCCGCGGGTACGGAAGAAACCATATCCGCCCCCACCCCATTTATTAAACGGGGATAACAAATAAACGGGTACCCATACCCCCGGGCGAAAAATTTTCCCCCATATATGCCCCGTCACGGGTATTACCCGCGGGTACCCACGGGGGCGAGTAAAATTGTCATCCCTACTTTATATATAGGTACCTAACCCCCTTGTTCCAATACTCTAGGAAACTGCTAGAGTGAAGTTCATCCTTTCTAAGGTGTTTACAACATCCGTGAAGTTCAAGATAGAATATTGGCGTTGCCTGTGGGAAGCGTGTAAACTTCTACTCCTAGCTTCCTCCTATGGCCAACACACGTAAGAAGACAACTATGAACTAGGAGCAACAGCGAGAAGATGTTGAAACCTCTGTGATCACAAGCCATGCTCACGATGGGCAACCAACCACCACTCGCTTATGCTCTACGATGGAACGAGTGCAACCTGCTACCTAGGAGCTTCAACTCGTCCTAAGCCCAGCCCAGCCAACCCTAGGAGTGGGGACCTTGGCTCAACCCCCTCCAAGCAACCAGGAACTCTTTGACATGCTCACTAAGCAGTAATAACAAATAAGTGACATCTTGCAATTGATGTGGCGAGAACAAGTAGCAGAAAATAATATGGGGACTCGTATCGATCATAGACCACAAGTTAAGCAATAGCCTATTGGGAATCGCAAACTGCTAAGAGAGCATGAGCCCTTCGCAGCGTCATGCCCCTTCTAATTGTCAGGGAGCCACTATTGTCTTAACCATCTATTCTCTAACTTCATTATAGGAGTATCACTATCAAAAGGTTTCAAGCCCCTAGCCATAGAGGCATATGATGGGTTTAAGACCCCAAGGAGCACTTGGACATGTTCATATTGTCCATGCTGCTAATAGGGGCATCTAACCTTATCAGGTGCTAAGCTTTCCCCTTAACCCTAAAGAAAGTTACCCTCAAATGGTTCTTATCCTTTCCTTCATGGTTTATCAATGACTTTGGTGAGTTGTCAACAAGCTTCCTGATAAACTTCACCATGAGTTAGGCACAACCTAAAACTGTCTCTAGTTTCCTTAGTCTTAAACAGGGGAAGGATGAATCGTTAAGAGACTTCATGACATATTTCAACAAAGAGTCTTCTGAGGTCCAAGACCTAAATCCACGTGTGGCCATATGATGAGCTATCGAAAAGTATACCAAGTTGATCAAGTAATAGAGTGTGAGTGAGTATCATCCCACATAGATTGATTAGTGTCAAATACCAAATTCACTAGTCGCATCACTATCCAGATTACGAAATAGTATAGAAGGTGTGTAATCAACAAGAAAATAATAAAACAAGCAATTAAAACAATTAAAGATATTTTTGGAGAGTTTTAATGAAAGAGAAATATGATGAATTCAAGGGATGAAGATGCTAGGGGTTGATTTTCACTTCACCCTTACTTAATTTCAACGAATGCTAATTGTTTACATTTAGTTCCCTCATTTTATGGCAAGAATATACAAAATTAGCTAAGACTCATCCCTTGGTAAGTTAGCCCTCTTCCAATTACCCTAAAATTACTAATTCCTTGGTCAAATTCATGCAATTGAAAGGTTCAAGCATAAGATTCTCAAATTCACGACATAATCACCAATACCCATCCCTAGATATTGATAGATCATGGTATTGATCTCAAGAAGCAAACAATATGGAATTTTCTAATTCACAAAATACCCAACACAATAATCTATGGATGATCAAGTCATAAAAGCATTACGAATAGAGATCAATACCCAATTAAAGAAAAATAAGCATAGATTAATTCAAGAATCTATTTACATCAAGCTATGGGTCAAGCTAAATCTCCCCTAGCTATGAGATTTAGTTACCCATGCAGAAAAATGAAAATAAAAAGATAGGGAAATAGTGAACCCATAGATCCATGGAGGTGGAGAGAAGAGATCTTCACTTCCTAAGAATTGGGTTGAAAAGATAAGAAAAAAACTAAATTTGGAGAGTAAAAAAGTACAGAAAATGGCATCACAAGTCTATTTATAGTGGGTCAAAAGAGAATCACATGCTTTAGCACGTTTTGGTATCAAGAATTCACCCCTATACATGGAACTTCCATGTATAGACGTGAAACTCTCATATTCTTTAGTTATTAGGAAACCATGCCTATACGTGGTTGTTCTACACATAGATATGGAACTCTCTGTCTATCAAGGACATCCCCCGCATTTAGGCTTGGAATTCCTACGTACATATGTGGGACTCCCTGGAAAAGAAGTCATTCATGTGCCCTTCCCATACATAGATGTAGAAATTCCACACATATGTGTGGAAGTCTCTAGTCATTGAGCATTATATCATGTCATTCCACACCTAGATATAGAAATTCCATGCACTTACATAGTCTTGATGCTTTTCTCTTTGTTTCCGTGCCTCTTTTGACCCTCCAAATGTTGGATTTAGAATTTAGGCTTTTTATCAAAGTTGTATGGATTTGTCTTAGCTTTTCAATGCCACTAGAATCGTCCTAAAAAAAGGTCTCTATCTCTAGTTATGATCAAAATACTGTCACATGGTCAAGATATCAATTTACTAGTTCAACCCTAACTTTCATCAAACTTTAAATACTCACACCGGTGGAATTAAGGAAAATGGTCAACATGAAAATTGTATATATTTCTCTTAGATTTCCAATGACTTTAATTTTGTTCCATTTGGAGGTATAAATCTTCAAATCCACTTCATCTAGTCTAGCAAAGTTGGTATGGTATTGACCTTGACTTCCATATCATCTTGGCTTGACTTGATTCCCTTCATTTTTTGCATACCTTTGGGTATTAAACCTAAATGCTAAGCTCAAAATACACCCCAATAAGACTTAAATCATGAATGATACATAACTAAATTGATTTAACTTCAAATCAAGCCTAATCAATAATTAAGCACCCGGAATTCAAGATATTCAAATAAGCTCACAAACTTTGTCAATTTCTAAATAAATCAAGGACTTAGCATACATTTAAGCACAAAACTTAGGATATAATAACTTTATTTCATAGAGTTATCACCATGTGTGTGATCATCCAGGGCCTCCAACTTGGGGACTTCACGAAGTCGCTGACCAAGAAGACCCCCCAGAACCTAGAAGAATTAAAAATCCGATCTGAGAAGTATATAAACATGGAACTCCTGAAGGTGAAAAGTAAAGCCTATAAAGAAGCATAACCATCTCGGAAGAAAGAGAAGAAGCCTGAGACAAAAGGCCCTAAGAACAGTTCCAGGGGGCCACATTAGTGGAAATTCGATCATTACACCTCTCTCAAGATTTCCCAAAACAAAATTCTTGAGGACATGTATCATACGAAACTCACCCAGATCCCTAGACCCCAGGCATTTAGACCACACAGACGGGTAGACAAGTCAAAGCACTGCAACCACCACAACGTTGACCTTCGAGATGCTATCAAGACTTTCATACAACAAGGCAAGTTGTAGAACTACGTCCATTGCTTTAGAGACAACAACCCCTCAAGGTATAAAGAAAGAAGTAAGAAAGAGGAGTCATAACCCACTATGTCGGACCCTTTCACCTGAGGATATTTCCCCTTCGTGCAAAAGGGCATGAAGTCAAAGAGACGATTCCCCCCAAAGGGAAATGAGGCGAGATGGTGAAGTCACCAGTGTAACACCCTAATTCTAAATATTGTAGTATACCATACGTATACTAAGTAAACAGAATTAAGTATGTCACTTTAAACTTAAATCATAATTTATAACATGTACAATAACTATTAACGAGTAATTATATAGAGCCTTTAATAAAAGTAAGAGAGCAAGACATTTTACACATTTGGAAACTTGCTCTTTACCATACAACCAGCTGATATGTCTGAAATTACAAACTTTGCAAAAATAATTATCTAAACTTAATTACAGAACCATTAATATAAATACAGAACTAAAATAATTACATTAACAACTTAACTAAGTCTTCATCTCCTTGCTCTACGCATTGCTTGAATCCTCCTCTGGATTTATCATGGAAAACATAAAAGGAACTGGGGTGAGAATTAATAATTCTCAGTAGTAAGTTTGAAATCGTGACATCATGGTAAATCCAGCTAGTTCGGGGAAAAATCAAGTTCAATACAATATATAGAAAGGTGGCATAAGTCAAAACTTAATCCTTTCCCTTCCCGAGGGAGACAGTTCATTTAATTATAAAAATATTGTACACGTCACTCTATGACCAACATAAATAAACATACTTGCTTATAAAGTATAAAAGATAATTTAATGATTTCATAACAAGCAATTTAAATAACATTTACTATAAACATTTATCATCATTCTAGGAACAATACCTAACTCACTTTAAGTACTATTCCCAACCTTTAGTAACTAACTTTTATCTTCAATTTTCACATTTAATGAAAATAAGATAATTGCCCATACAATTGTCAATTTCATGCAATGTATGGTAATATATGATTATGCCTAATGAAAGCCCTAAAGTATGCTCATGCAATGACTTTTAAAAGATTTTATCTTTGAAAACAAATGTTATTTGAATATTTCCAGGAAGCCCTTTTGTTCCAAGAAGCCTTTTTGTTCTTGTATTATTCTGGGTAGGCAGGACGCCCTTTTGTTCCTTGCACTATCAAACATTTAATACTTTAGCACTTGGAGCCCTTTTGTCCAAGCCATAATTTACTATACATGGAAACATCAAATAACAAGTTTGAAAATAAAATATGCAAGAGTACTAAAAACCTTTCCTTCTTTCATGTTACATAATCATACTTTTCCTTACACAATAGAGAAACAATACCATAATCATTAAACTTTCTCTCTATACATTATCATACATGCTTGTAGAGAGGGATTCGTTCAACCTCATCTACCTTTATAATTTCTTTTATATTGCTTCCCAATATCATGCTTATCAACATCATTTGATAACATGTATAAATCATTATATTCCTCAACATTACATTCATACATCAACATCTTGCATACATTTCATTTCAAACTCAATAAAAGGAGCATTTGGTTCAAGTTTAACCCATAAAGGGGCAAACACATTTCTACTATACTTTCATAATTCAAATTTAACTATTAAAGAAGCTACTAAAGTTTCTAGGGTTCAAACTATCTCAAAATCACCTCAATTTTTACTTAAATAGGCTATTTTTCATGAGTATGCCAAATGTGTATCCTAACTTAAAAAAATACTAAAATTTATACCACTTGAAAGCTTACATCTTAGCTTTCAAATGTAACAAGAATCAAGTCAATTCGATGTCTGTAGCTCAAGTTATGCAACAAACATCATAGACTACTCAGAATGCCCTGTTTTTGCTTAAAAGAGGGTGTCGCGGCTCCCAAAAATTTGTGTCGTGGCTCTCAACTATTAGGAACAAATTCCTGATCAACTGAGAGCGGAGTACCGCGGCATCCCACTCCTTTGTGTCACGGCTCCAGTAGAAAATCATGGTTTTTGCAGAATTCTGTAGAAACTAACTCGAGGTCCACTATTTTAAGAAATTCCAAAGGGCTTTCCACATCTAACATGATTTCTAAGCATCTTAAGACCATCAACACTAAACTTAACTAATCAAATTGAGATCATGATTAAAATCAATCAATCACACTAAGTTCCCATTTTTCCCAAACCATTTCCATATTCCTCAATCATAATCCAAAATGGTTTGGATTGAGCCATAAATGGTCATCTAACTCATACTAAGTTGAAAACATCCTAGCCTAGTGATGAATCGTCAACATGTCATATTTTTGTGGTTCAATTCCTTGGTTTTTCATATTCTTTTTATTTATTTTTATGAAATTTTGTTCGTAAATTTTGTTATATTTTTAGTATTATTTGTTTGTGTTCTTATTAAGTGCTTTGTGTGTTTTTGTTAGGTAATTACTCATGGAGAATAATGGATGTTCAAACAAGCAAAGAAAAGAAGAATTTTGCAACAGTGTTCAGCGCCTGAGCGCTGAGAGTGGAGCGCTTGAGCACCCAAAGCATATGTAGTAGGTTGATTTAGTGTCCCAGCGCCTGAGCACTGGGTGAGGAGCGCCTGAGCGCACAACGTGTAGCAGCACATTCTAGTTTAAGTGACTGAGCGCCCAAGCGTTCAGAACTGAGCGCCTAGGCGCTGGTTGCGTAATAGACCATGTGATTTTCAATATATGGGAAAAGTTACGCCAAATTCAACACAGACAGAGACAGACAGACATTGAACACATTACACAGAAAATCCCTAATCCTGAGAGGGTTGTTTTGCGGTAGCAGACCTTAGAGGACGGCTTCGAAGGAGGATTCGATTCTTGAAGGCTTGAAGATCATAATCTCCATTAAAGGGGTTTTGATTTCTCTTTCTTTCTAGTTTTTTCCTTTCTTTGGGTTTTTTTTCCATGAGTTTGTATCTTGATATGAGTTTGTTTGTATTGAACGCAAGTAACTAAACTCATAGCTAGGGCTATGAGGGATCTTGTTTTCTTAATTATTTGGGTTTGATTTCTAATTTGATTAAGGTAATTTCTTTAGGGTTTATCATATTGCTTGCATTCTTGTTATAACTTGATCACTTTTGGCATGTGTTAATTCATTGTTTGATTAGTGACCATCCACATTCAAGAAGTGGATCTATATGGTAAGCCTAGGATTAGATTGGTGAATGACCAAACATCAATTTTTTCTACTAATGGAGTTGACAGGTATGTTAGTTCATCTCTTGAATTGAGCTTAATGCATTCCTAATTAATTCAACTAAATGACCAAATAGGTGATTTAATTTAGGAATAGAATATTGTTTCATCCATGACCATTGGAATTCAATAGCAGGTAAGAGAATATTGGCAAAAGAATTACCTTACATCATAATTGAAAGAAAATCAGAATAATTGAATTCAAGTGAACCTTGCGCCCTAGTCTCTCTCTCATTGATTATCCATTCTTTGTTTGATTGTTCATTATTTTTCTTATTTGTTTATTTTGATTTTATCTTGAATTTCTTCATACACTTTCGATTGTCTGGATAACAAAGAGTTTAGTAAATCTAGTAATTACCACTTATTCCTCGTGGGATCGATAATTGGGACTCAAGTCCTATATTACTTGGCGATAAAGTGCACTTACTCTTAGTATATTTTACGCGCACTAAGTTTTTGGCGCCGTTATCGGGGAATAAGTTTGGTAATATTAGAAGCGAAAAACACTAGTTAATTTAAATGCCCTTTTATTCTTTATTTTATTTTTATTTCTTATTCTTGTTTTATTTTATTTTATTTTTATTTTTATTTAATTTTTTTTTATTTCTTGTTTATGCTTACTCGATCTCAATTTCCCGATTTGGCATTTGATCCAGAAATTGAGAAAATATCTCACATGTTAAGGAAGCAAACTTTTATTGTATCTGTGACAAAAGACATAAACAGGATGAAGCAACAACCAATTATTGAGGCAAACCATGAAGAAAGAGCTATCCCAGCAGAGCGAACCATGTTTGAGTACTCTATGCCCACTGTTGAAAGGTATGAAAGGAGTATTATAAGACTAGCTATGGCGGCTAATAATTTTGAGATCAAACTAACATTGATCTCCATGATTCAGAATTCAGTTCAGTTTGGTGGATTACCTTCAGATGATCCAAATCTGCATTTGGCTAGGTTTTTACAATTGTGTGATACTATTAAGTACAATGGGGTGACAGATGATGCAATCCGATTGCGACTCTTTCCTTTCTCTTAGGGACAGAGCAAGTCAATGGTTAACGTCACTTCCAAGGGGTTCCATCACTACATGGGATCAGTTGACACAACAGTTTTTGGCAAAGTATTTTCCTCATTCTAAATCTACTAAGTTAAGGAATGATATATCTTCTTTTGTGCAGTTTGAAATGGACACTCTTTATGAAGCTTGGGAGCGCTTTCAAGAGTTGTTGAGGAGATGTCCACATCATGAATTTCCCATATGGCAGCAGGTTCAGACTTTTTACAATGGTTTATCGCCTGTAAACCGTTCACTCATTGATGCTGCCGTGGGAGGTACAATATGAAGGAAAACACCTATTGAGAGCTAAGCATTAATTGTATCAATGGCAAAATGAGCGCCAGGTTCCTAAGAAACAAGCAGGTGTGCATGCTGTTGATTCTTCTACAGCCATTCTGAGTCAATTGGAAGCTTTGACAAAGAAGGTTGAGACTCTGATGATGACAAATAGAGCAGTCCCACCAATCATTTGTGAAGCATGTGGAGGACAAGGTCATATAAGTTCTAATTGCCAAGTTAATAGTCCATTTGCCCCTGAGCCTGAAGGAGTAAATTTTGTTGGTAATTCCAACCGCCAACAGTACAATCCTTATGCCAATACGTACAATCCCAGTTGGAGGGACCACCCTAATTTCAAGTGGGGAAATCAACAAGGCTATCAGTAGAATTAGCAGAGAGCTCCATAACAACTTTCAGGTTTCCAAGCACCTGTAGAGATGCCAACCTTTGAAGATTTGGTAATGAAATACATGCAGAATTTTGATGCTAGAATGAAAGAACATAGAGACTCAGATTAGTCAGTTAACTACATTGATGACAGTAAGGGCACTAGGGACATTGCCTAGCACTACTGAGACTAATCCAAAGGCACATGTCCTTGTAATTACCTTGAGAAGTGGTAAGGAACTTGGAGAGTTCTCCCAAAAGAAGAAAATTCCAGAGCTTAGAGATACTCTTGTTAAGTCAGTGTATGAAGATGAGAAGGCAACTGAAACACCTAGCTTATCAAGAATTGAGATAAAGAAAAATGATGTTCTTATTGAAGATGTCTCAATTCAAAATGCCAATAAAAGAGAGGTTGAGACGAAAGAATCAAAGTGGCAGAGAGCGAAGAAGGATCGTGAGCAGAGCACAGTTTATGAACTATCTCCATATACCAAGATCCCATTCCCTTAGAGGCTCAAGAACAATCAGCTAAATCAGTAATTTGCCAAATTCTTGGAGATATTCAAGAAATTACAAATTAACATTCTGTTTGTTGATGCCATCTCTCAAATACCCAAGTATGCAAAGTTTTTGAAGGAAATACTTACAAAGAAACATAAGTTTGAGGAGTTTGAGATAGTATGTCTTAATGAGGAGTGTTCTACCATTCTTTTGAAGAAGTTACCTCCGAAATTAAAGGATCCAAGGAGTTTTACTATTCCTTGCTCTATTGGTAATTCTTATTTTGAGAAGGCATTATGTGATTTGGGTGCTAATATTAATTTGATGCCTTTCTCTATTTTTAAGAAATTGGGAATGTAAGAACTAAAGCCCACCAATATTTCACTACAGCTGGCTGATAGATCCATCACTTACCCGCGCGGTGTGGTGGAGGATGTTTTGGTGAAGGTGGACAAATTCATATTCCCAGTTAATTTTGTGGTGCTAGATATGGAAGAGGATGCTGATATTCCTCTCATTCTTGGAAGACCATTTTTGGCCACTTCAGGAGCTGTGATTAATGTACCTCGGGGTGAGCTCATCTTAAGAGTGGATGGAGATTATATGACCATCAATGTCTTTAGGGAGGCTAAATCTTCCCCAATGTCAAATCTCCATGCCCCTATCAATTTTGTTCAAGCTAAGAAGCAGGAAATCTTAGCTATCAAAGACCCCTCAACCATCATATAATGTTGATGTTGATCTTTCAGAAACTCAAGCTGCTGAAATAGATAAAGGTCCTCTTATGATCCATGTGTTGGGAATTGTGGATCAAAATATCTCGCAGCGGAATAATAGGATTCCCACACAGGATCCATGCGAAAAGTCCATAATCTGAGTTTTTTAAAATTTACCTCTTGAAGCGTGATAAACACAAGCGAGGTGAATCACCAACACCGTAATAGCGACGATGTTTCTGCGGTATCCACACGAACAGACTTGCAAAAAGGAGTCACGCCTCTGTTTCGCGGTGCTAGCTGCGAATAGAAGAGAAGAACCTTTCACTGTCTCTCACTCACTTTCTTAGGTGCGGCTAGGGTTGTGATGTAACATCTATAGAAAGCCCCCTTAACAAGATACTATTTATAATAAGTGGTCGCCTTAAGTGAGTATGAGCAGAGCAAAGGTAAGTCGTGCAACCCTAAAACCCATCTGTCATGAGTTAGGCCCACAATTGAATCCGAGTCCAACTTGGATCCTTATTGCTCTAATTTAGTCTGTTCTAAGTGTGCGACCACTGCAGGTTCTCATGACGTTGGTAGTAATATTAAAATCTCATTTTAATATTACAAACAATGAGCTTGTATCTAGCAACACATCACCTTTGCTACCCAAGTAATGAGAATGTCGGTGATTTGACATAACCTATCCGTGATCAATGTTTCCGTATAGTTTAGTCCCTTTGTCCGAGATATCCAGATTGAACACAAGGCATGGAACGTGTCACCCTTGTTTAATTCAATCTTCGGTTTCTCGATTCCCGAGTAGACATAGTAATAACAAATGAGATCAATATCTCATATTGACTCATTTGAGCATGGCCATGCATTTCATAGTCTCACTCAATCGGGGGCCCAAGATATCACTCTGTTATGTAGGAGGGACAAATCCTATCTAGGTCACTCACATTCCTCCACATGCATCGCAATATGTCTAATAACCAACTTTATAATCATCTTGTTACTGAGATGACGTTTGATGGCATTTAAAACACACAACTCCTCATGTAGGAATCGTAGTGATTTCGGGTCAAAGAACCACATACACCATTATCACTATGAGAATCGCTTATGACACTCACGTAACGATCCACGTAGCGTTCTCATGGCGGGTCGTCCAATACATCATTACTCTAATATGTATCCATGTGTAGACTTGATATCTCATATCCATGACCCGTGAGATGTGGTCATGATCTACACACATACTAGTCTCAATGCATTATTGTTATCCTAATTAACAATAATACTTGACTAGGGACATTTAAGAATAGTATTTTATCCAATAGGATCTCACCATCAAGTCATCCACTTGATGTCCTATGGTATCAAACTTACTATTCTAAGGACTTTATTATGTCTATCAAAAAGAACACAATAAATGAAATGCCTCATATATCAAAAATAGCATAATATAATGTATGTCAATACAAACAAAATGTATTGGCCACTAGGGCATACACCAACACCATGCTCCTCTACAAATTGGTCCTTCATCTGTTGATCGATCGAACCCACCTTGGCCTAGCGGAGTTAAGGCGCAATTGGGACAACCAAGCTCTTGTCAAGTTTAGAATGCTGATGGAAGCAATCCCAAGGTCATAGACGAAGGAATGAGGCACTGCTTTGAAAAGAAGAAGGTGTTCTCCTATTTCTTTTGCTTTAAGCCACCTTGATTTATCTGAAAAAGGACAACGTCGAGCTAATGACGTTAAACAAGCGTTTCACAGGAGGTAAGCTGTGTTTCTTCTTTCTTTATTTTATTTTAGTTGTTTTTGTTATTTTTGCTTTTCTTTTAGATGGTACTCATGTGTTTTGGGATTTTTCAGATTTTGTTGCTGCGCTGAGTCTTGTGCTTCTTCTATGCCTGACATTGTGTTATTGTCCATCAGGTTGTGTTGTTCTTTTCTTTACCCCTTTTATTTCTTTTTCTTTCACATTGAAGACAATGTTTATCTTAAGTGTGGGGGGTACTTTTACAATTTTTGTGCAAAAAAAAACAAATTTTTGATGGGCACTTGAGTATTATTGGTAATTAAGTAGGATTTGTGTGTTAATTTCTTGATTTATTCTGACCAGATAGAGGTATGTTTTATAGAGGATTCCATTGATCATGAGCTGATAATATGTGAAGCAATCTTTTTCAATGAAACAAAGTGAAATTTAACATCTTATTTGGAAATTAGCCATGTCTAGTTGCTTTTGCTTTCTTTATTAACTCTAGCCAGAAAATGAGTTTTAAGCCTTAATGATTGGATTTTTCATAAACAAAATCCTATTTTTCTTCTGGAGTGAGTTTTTTCTTGATTGATGTGCATTAGAACTTGCTTTGATATATTGTTGAGGCTTTAATGATTTACATATAGACTTGAATATGATTAAGGCAATTAGGCATAATTCCTTCTTAACTTCCAGAATTGTATTGATTAAATAATCCTTTAGTTGTCCCATTTGAGCCTAAAATTGATTTATTTGAATACCTAATTGAATAATTAGGTTGGATTCTTTGGAGCATCTAATTTGTTGATTTATAAGTCATAAAAAGTTATTTTTGTCTTCAAGGGTTACAAAAAAAATGAAAAAAAAAAGAGAAGAAAAGTTTGAAAAAAAATGAAAAAAAAGAAGAAAAGAAAAAAATGGAAAAATGGAGAAAAAAAATAATTATTGGTGAAGAATAATGAAAATATTGGGTTGAAAGTGAGAATTTGTTATATCTTTGTACATTATGCTCTATCTGACATCTTTTCAATCTGATTTTGTTTTGTTTTGATTTATCTATTAGCATTCTTTACCCTTATTTATCTTTTTCCTACCTTTCATTATACCCTTGGCCCCGTTACAACCAAAGGAAAGTCCTTTTGATTCTTGTGATGTATGTGAACTTGAAAGTGGAGATGAGATTGATAAGCAAACATATGGTATTGTATTTTCAAGAGAAATTTGAGTGATCTCTTTGTCCTTTAAACACTTGAGCGATGGAAAGATGAGTCATCTCAGATATTTGGTGAGGAGAACAGTTGCAAGCTAAACCCAAGCCTCTAATTGTTTAAGTGTTAAATGATCTTGCTTGATTGGATTTGATTGCTAAACTTTATTTTTTTAAAATTGTGGAATTTTCCTTTGATTCATATTTCTTGATGTTGAGTTTGATCTTGTTGTTAATTCCTATTCTTTGCTTGAGGACAAGCAAAGCTCAAGTGTGGGGGAGTTGAAGAACTGTCAACATGTCATATTTTTACGGTTCAATTCCTTGGTTTTTCATATTCTTTTTATTTATTTTTATGGAATTTTGTTTGTAAGTTTTATATTTTTAGTATTGTTTGTTTGTGTTCTTATTAAGTGCTTTGTGTGTTTTTGTCAGACAATTACTCATGGAGAAGACTGGATGTTCAAACAAGCAAAGAAAAGAAGATTTTGCAGTAGTGTTTAACGCCTGAGCGCTGAGAGCTGAGTGCTTGAGTGCCCAAAGCGTAAGCAGTAGCGTTGATTTAGTGTCCCAGCTCCTGAGCGCTAGGTGAGGAGCGCTTGAGCGTGCAACATGTAGCAGTGCATTATGGTTTAAGTGACTGAGCGCCCAAGCGTTCAGAACTGAGCGCCTAGGTGCTGGTTGCGTAATAGACCACGTGACTTTCAATATATGGGAAAAGTTATGCCAAATTCAACACAGACAGAGATAGACAGACATTGAACACATTACACAGAAAATCCCTAATCTTGAGAGGGTTATTTTGCGGTAGCAAACCTTGGAGGACGGCTTCGAAGGAGAATTTGATTCTTGAAGGCTTGAAGATCATAATCTCCATTAAAAGGGTTTTGATTTCTCTTCTTTTCTAGTTTTCCCCTTTCTTTGGGTTTTCTTTCCATGGGTTTGTATCTTGATATGTGTTTGTTTGTATTAAGCATGAGTAGCTAAACTCATAGCTAGGGCTATGGGGGATCTTGTTTTCCTAATTATTTGGGTTTGATTTCTAAGTTGATTAAGGTAATTTCTTTAGGGTTTATCATTTTGCTTGCATTCTTGTCATAACTTAATCACTTTTGACATGTGTTAATTCATTGTTTGACCAGTGACCGTCCGCATTCAATGAGTGGATCTATATAGTAAGCCTAGGATTAGATTGGTGAATGACCAAACATCAATTTTTTCTACCAATGAAATTGACAGGTATGTTAGTTCATCTCTTGAATTGAGGCTTAATGTATTCCTAATTAATTCAACTAAATGACCAAATAGGTGATTTAATTTAGTAATAGAATATTGTTTCATCCATGACTATTGGGATTCAATAGTAGGTAAGAGAATATTGGCAAAAGAATTACCTTACATCATAATTGAAAGAAAATCAGAATAATTGGATTCAAGTGAACCTTACGCCCTAGTCTTTCTCTCATTGATTATCCATTCTCTGTTTGATTGTTCATTATTTTTCTTATTTGTTTATTTTGATTTTATCTTGAATTTCATCATACACTTTCGATTGTCTGGATAACAAAGAGTTTAGCGAATCTAGTAATTATCACTTATTCCTTGTGAGATCGATAACTGAGACTCAAGTCCTATATTACTTGGCAATAGAGTGCACTTGCTCTTAGTGTATTTTCCGCACACCACCTAATCCTTGAAATCAAGAACCAAGACCAAGAACATGGGTTTGGCTTCTCAAATCCCCTTTCTATTCATAAAACCTAAGTTTATCCAAGATAAAAAAACAAGGTAAAATGAATAAAATTCCCCTACCTCAAGCTCTTGAATGGTTGAAGATCTTCAAGTTTTGGCCTTGGATCTTCCTCTTTCTTTCCTCTTCTTTCCCCTCTTCTTTCTCCCCTTACGGTTCCTCTCCCATTTCTCTTCTTTTTTTCCTCTATTGGAGACGCTTGAGAGAGATAAGAAAGATGAGAAAAGATCTCATGTTTTAAAAGATGACATTAAGGGCAAAATAGTCATTTTACTAAACTTCATATTTGTTAAGAATACTTTAATCTTACCAAATCAAGTTTCCTAACTTCCAACAACTTTAGAATAAATTATAGGATTCATCTAATTTCTTGTTTCATCATTTTCCTAATTTTTCATATCTATTGCACCTCAATCCAATACTTAAATACTCACTCGGTATCCTTAAAAATACCAAACTGACTCCGTTTGACCTCAAAATTTAACCACATCCTCTTTCACACATTTGTAACCTAGAAATGAATTTTTCCATATTTATTTCCTTTAATTATATATTTATACTATTTTTTCTAAGTTAAAATAGTCATTTTACACGTTCTGTGTTGCAGCAAAGTACCTAAATTAACTCAAAACGTCACAAGATTTAGCAACCATGTTAAACAAGTTAAACAAGTATTAAGCTACTTTTGTAACCTTATATAAGCCTAACCTATGTAAAAAGAAGGTGTTACAACCAAGACCATCAACATCATCTCAAGAGGCTTTGTTGGAGGAGGACAATCAAAGTCTACTCAAAAACGTCACTTGAGGGTGTTGAGCGTCTCGTCCCGGACCACAATCAAGAAAAGAAGCAAATTATGAACTCCAGTCATCAGCTTCACAGATGAGGATTTAGATGGAGTAATCCCAGGCCACGATGACCTTATGTTCATTAAAGGGGTCATGGAAAACATGCGGGTCAAGCGAATCTTCATCGACCTGGGGGAGCTCGGTGGATATCCTCTTCATGGAATGTTTTTGCAACCTCGGGCTACCTCTCTTTGACTTAAAACCCTTTGACACAGACTTAATAGGGTTTTCAGGGGGAAAGTAAGACTCGAAGGATATGTGGAATTGTATTAGACTCTAGGAATGAGCTCTAAAGAAAAGAACCAAAAAATCTTGGAGAAAAGGGTAAAGGTAAAATTTTTAGTTATTGATTACCCTTCAACATATAATGTTATCTTAGATAAGCCATCCCTCAACGCCTTCTGATAACTTCACAAAGTGTAGTTATTTGTGCCCTATATCTATGTTATATTTGCTGCTTAGTCCTTGTTTGTATTCATGAATAGAAGATTTTAGCATCATATTCATCTGAATTCATTTTGATGGCTTCCATTGTGATTTTGAGCAAATACTTCCTAAACTATGATAAATTGAGTACATTTGCAGGAGTTTCTAAAGTGATACTTTCTCTGTTACAGGAAGGGCTCAAATAAAGCTTGAAACTGAAGAGTTTGGAGTAGTTTTGGACCAGAAAGCCCAATAGGAAGCCAAAATTGAAGATCAGCACTCAACGTCGTGACGTGGGCATGTTAATATCGCGGCATTGAGCATCCCCTGTTCCAGTACATGAGACTCGAGGCCAAAGTGCCGCGACATTGAGATTCAACGCCCCAGGCATCTGTGACCTAATTGCACGCGCGCCACGACGTGATATATTTTACACCACGATTTGACTCTATTTTATTCAGCCTATAAATATTATTGTATCCATTTTGCATGGGAGTTTTTATGTTTTTTAGAGAGCAGCTACTAGGATTTTATATTTTAGACATAAAGGAAGCAGAAGTAACCAAGATTGAGGGCTTTCTTCACCTCGGTGGAGGATTGAAACTTGAAGGATCATTACCCTTGAGCTTTCTCTTCTCTATCTTCTACTCTCTCATTTTTTTCTCATGAACATAATGTATTTTGCTATATTTTTGTGGTTCATGGTTGGCTAAGCTGTGTAGTAGGGTTTTCTTTAGATCTTCCTATGAATATTGAATAATATTATAATCCTTTGAGTTTATATATATGGATATGGTTTTGTTTAATCATATAGTGCTTAATGATTTTGAATTTTTTATCAACTGCTGATTGATTTGTTAAAATCTAATGAACTTAGACATAAGAATTTGGATTTGAGATCGTATGTATGATTAATGCATGTTCTATTTCATTTAATTAGTTTGGGTGAAATGATTCGTTAATAGGATAGAAATATACCTATTGCATGTATAGTAACTATTAAGAATAGATCTTAATGAGTGGATTTACATTAGTTCTCATGGAAACATAGTGAATTAAGTAACTGAAGCATGTTTGATTGACCTAGACATAGGCTTTTAACTAATTTAGATTCTCAAGCTAACCTAATCAATTCGTTTATATTGCTTATAAGGATTACTTATTATCAATTCAAGTAGGAGGTGAAAAGGGATTCTTTATTCTCTAATTCTCAACTTTAATTCAAGTTTAAAGCCTTTAAGTTCTTTTAGTTAGTTTAGAAACTTGTTTCTCAATTTATATGTTCTTGAATAGAAACTCTTAAACTATTGGTTTATATTTAGCACTGATTTTCACATTAGTCCTCGTGGGAATGATATCCGACTCTTAGCTATATTATAAGTGCGATCCGTGCACTTGCTGTAAGCAAAAGAGTGAATAAGTTTTTGGCGCCGTTGCCGAGGATGATGGTTTAATTCTATATGGCTAATATCAACAATGAGTTTAGTTAGTTCTAATTCAAGTTATATATAGTTTGTTTTAATTTAAGTTTCTTTATGTTCGTGTTTAGTTTCAATAAAGAAGCCAGATGATCCTAATCGTACGAGGCCCTTGAAGGAATTTGCGATTCCTAGAAAGGAAAACCTTTGGATCAAGTTCAAGAAGACTACTCATCCGCACAATCCATTTTGGTGACAAAGTCCAGTCAGGACTATAAACTAGGCCCTTCTTAGGGAGGAATCCCAAGTTTATGTTAAATTATTGTCATTACTTTTTGCATAAATAGGTAGTAAGTTAGATTATGTATATGTTAGTATGTATATGTTAATATGTTATGCTAATTATGTTAGTATGTTGTTTTTGTTATTATGTTAATAGGTAATATATGTTAGTATGTTTATTTAGTAGTTTATAGGTTTTGTTCGTTGTTATATCTTAATTATGTTAGTATTTTATTTGTTAAGTCTTAGGTCTTAAATATGTTAATAGTTATTTATGTTAGTATGTTAATTAGGTAGTTTAATGCTTTTAGTTAGTTTTTATGTTTTTGTTAAGTTTTAGGTATTAAATATGTTAATATATTGATTTTGTGTTATATTATGTTTGTGTTATGTTTTTAGTAATTTAGCTTTTTGAATAAGTTTTGTTGTTGCTGGAGACCACTTTGAGCCAAAACCAATAGCAAAATTGTGTTTGCTACTAAATTTTGTAGTCTGACCTCTCACGTTGCAGCACCCGTGAGATTTTGCTGTAGAATTATGCAGATGAGCTATAACGTCGTGATGTTGGCATGTTAATGTCATGGCATTGTGCTCTGTTTTGTACATATTTTATTTATTTTTCATGTTATTTATTATTTTAGTACACTCAGATTAACAGTGTGTTTAAATTTGATAAGTTAGGTACCTTTGTGCCAATGAAAGTGAAGACTTGGTCTCACTTTGGTTTGGGGGAGTATCATTACATGCATTGAGAAGCATGATGTATTAAGCATGCATGTGATGATATTTATTGTATGCAATTGTGATAGCCACCATGTTTTCATGTTTTTCTATTGTTTTGGCTATTACTAATTGTTTGGATGAAGAAATTTCAATTTTTAATATTATGCAAATGATGTTGTGCATGCTTGATGAGAAAGTTGAATTTATTTGAATGCATGATATGTTGCAAAAACACTGGTGTTGTAATGGTTATTCCATGATATGAAAGGTTGCTATTTGCTCCCTTTTGAGTGAAACCTTATGTGATCTTGAAGCATGTGAAACGGTTTAGTTGATTTTGATGTATGATTTACATTACACTTATATGCAAGTGTAACTTTGAAAATGATAAGAGTACATGTCTAGATAATGTTTATAGATGTACACGTAGAGATTTCAATTATTCTAGAAATTATTTTTGAACTCTCTTGAGGCGAAATCCTAGGTCATGCATGATTGAGGAAATGATTAAGGCATTGTTTGGACCGATTGAGCCTTTTGAGCTTACCCTGTTATGATTTTATCATAGGTCCCTTTTGAAGCCTTATATTGTTTGGCCTTATTTGTTTTTTCTACCGCCATTGTGTTTGTTAACCTATTAACCATTCTAATGCATGTGAAAGCATTGCATTTTCTTCCTACTATTATTATTTGTTGAGTACATGATGTTTTATTTCTTGAAGTGAGTCTAATGATTAGGGGTGTTAATGAATATTTAATACAAAATGAGCCTGAAGGAATTAGATGTAGTCAAAGAAAAAAAAAGCATTGCTTTGAAAAAAAAGAAGAAAAAGAAAAAGAAAAGCAAAGCACATAAGAAAAGTAAAGTTCGAAAAGCATTAAAATGGTTCTGGTAAGTTTTCTACTTTTAACTATTGAATATCCTGCTAATATCTGTTAGAGGCTCAAGACTTGAAATAACATGTTTATGTTTCTCAATATTTGTGTTATATCCTATCCTTTCTATTCTTTAACCCATTTACCATTGGCCTAACATTACAAGCTGTGAAAGTCTCTCTTGATCCTCAGTTATGTGCGATTTACATTGGTGGAGAGAGAGTTGGTTTACAATTTTGTGGATTCTTTGATTCATATGCATGTATGCTCATAAATTTATCCGGATGTGTATGACTTGACTAGCAAAAGTTTATCTTACATGTTTGTGGTAAATGTGAATTACATGAAAAGAAGCTGGATTGTTAGCATATGAAGGATTGTGTATGTGTGAAGTTGGTTTTGGGGCATTTGCGCTTTTTAAGGATGGTAGCAATCATTACACACTAGTTGTGGTTTAATTGAAGAAAAGAAAGATTGAAATTTGATAATTGCTGAATGAAAAGTTGAATGAATTGTTAAGCTGTTTACTTAGTCTTACTTTGTTTTGCTCGAGGACTAGCAAAATATAGGTTTGGGGGTGTGATAACTCCAAGAAATATAGTTATTGATGCCCTATCTCTGTGTTAGAAAGAGTGCTTAGTTCTTGTTTATGATACATATTTAGAAGGTTTTATACTTATATTTGGCATATTCTAATTCTGATTCCTATGTAATATTGTGCAAATTATGTTTAAATGATATGAGATTAAGTGGATTTGTATTTGTTACTGATTTGGTGATTTCTCTATATTAGGAAGGGCTCCAAACAAGCTAAAATGAAGAGCATTTGAGTCAAAAGGCCAAGAGAAAGCCAAATATGTATCTCAACAGGCAACACCACGACGTGGACATGTTTAGCGCAGCGACGTGGTGTATCCCCTGCATCAGTAGAAAATACCCGAGGCTAAGGCGTCGTAACATGAAGAGTGGACACCTAGGGCATGGGTAACCTAAATACGCGTGCACCGCGGCGTGGTGTGTTTAGCGTCCGGCGTCCCCTATTTTTCTGCGCCTATAAATACTATTTTATCAAATTTTAGGTAAATGTTTTTTTAGTTAGTTTAGAGAAGCTACAGTTAGGGTTACAGTTTTGGAGGCTGAGGGAGCCTAAAGAGGCAAGCCCAAGCACCAAACCCCACCACCAAACTTCTATAATTTTACCTCTTCACTTTTCCTAAACCAAAATCATATTCTAAACACTTTTCCTTCATAAGGTTTTGTCAAAAACCTACTCTATCTAGTTCAAAATCCAACCTTTTGTTCACTTCCCTAAGGGTAAGTTTTAATTCTTTGGTTTAAAGTTTGGTTTTTGATTATCTAAACCATATTTGTTCCATGGTTTTTCAATCTTGATCCTTGTATGTGTTTTACTAATTGTTTAAGAATTTTAGGGATTTGTTTTGGAGGTGACACGAAATTTCAAGGAAATAAAGAGACTAACCGATTTTTGTCTTCAAGAGGTAAGAATGAGATTTAATCTCATCAACCCTAAGTGGTGATGGGAAAATGGATTATTTGTGTGTAAGGAATCCCCAAGGATTCGGTCTATGTGATTGTTTAAATGCTTTCCTAATTATGATTGATTTAATTGCTATGCATGTTTATAGTTTTTATTATTGATTTTAATTGCTATGTATGTTTATAGCATTAAAATATATTGTATGTATATTGTATGTGTTTATAGTTGTGTGTATTTATAATTGTATAATTGTTAAAGTAGGATGTGAATAACATGTAATTATTTGTATGAGTGTTCTAAAGAACACAAAGAGGCTCACGGCCTTACCATCAAACAGAGAACCAAAATGTTCTCAACCATTTTCTAAATCACTGATTTAAAGAATCTAGGTAAAATAATAATTTCAAGAATGGTTTAGGTTAATTATAGTCAACATGCCATTCAACATATAATTGAATGCCATTTTATTTTCTAAGATAGGTTAAATAATTAATTTACAAAAGAAACTGATTCGCAATGAATCTTTGAGAGATAAAATAAATAAACTTAGTTTAGAATTCTAAATTTAGCAGAATTTATTATAAGCAAGAATTAAAGCAAACGCTTGAAAAATACTAACGTAGAGCTCACTCTCTAAGTTTTGAAGAGCGTTAGTAAGTTTCAAAGTGTAACTAATGGGTAAGATTAAAATAAACAGAATTTAGAGGAAAATGTTGAAAATACCTTATACTGTTTTATAGGTAAAATGCTGCCGAAATTTACTAAAATCAGACAAATAAAATGAAAGGATTCCATAATATATTTATAACATAAGGAAAATACTCTACGTAATTTAAAAGTACTAGATATAGTCTATACATATTTAAAATGATGATTTTAAGCTATTCGGTTAAGAAAATGAATTAAAAATCTTACGCGATTGAGAAAATGATTTAAAAACATTACGCGACATTCAAAAATGTCAAAATATACTTACGCGATTTAAAAATGTTTGTAAAAATGACGCGATTGTGAAAATGCGATAAAATTTCTACATGACTAAATGATACAGTGAGTTTTACTATCGGGCCAAAGTGGTGGACCCGGACATGTTATGAGATAGTACTATCAAGTGGAGACAAACTATATTTTGGAATATTATGATTAAGGGCATTTTCATAAATATGATAAAATATTGATATTAAAGGTATTTTTATAATTTTCGATCATACTTAGAGTGTTGTGCCAATTTGATTGATAATTAGTGATTGATTGACGAGACGAATTACACCGTGTTGTGGTGTGATAGGCGTAGTGTGGTTCATTATATGAACTTGGAGGCATTAGTGTGCGGAGAATTCCACATGGGGACAGTGGGTTGCTCCTCTGGGCCATGGTAACGGGCAACACACTAATGATCTTGACAAGCACTATTCTTAATCGAGGTCTGGTAGAGACTATTATGTACAATGCCTGTAGTGCACGATGTTTTGGACTGTGTACTGCTACACGATGTTTTGGACTGTGGGCTATAGACACGACGTTTGACAGTGTAATAGTTTGGTTGGGCAGCCTGAGGTACTATTAGTTCTTTGCGGATCATTCTCTCTAATATCCATGTTTAGCTCCATGGAGTAGGAACAAGTCAGTGTGTGTTCATTCATTATCTGCATTTTACTGCTTACTATAATCTGTGATAAAATGTATGATGTATTGCTTGCTATACTGGGTGTGATATAATGGTATGTATTACTTTGCTATATTATGCATACTATGTTGGTATGTACTATTGTGATAATTGTTTCTATTGTCATTTTCTTTATTGCCATGCTGGTAATGATGTAGATTGTCTCACCTCTTTATTGTATTGTTCAGTCTGTTTCTACTTTATGTTTATATCATCGAAGACTACGATGGCTGCAAGAGGAGGTCAATTAGGTTTCTTTAGACTACAGTTTCTCGAAGGCACTGAGTCTTGGTACGTCCACTGGGACACAGGACACATAGAGTACAGTGGTGACGTTACTTTATCAGTAAGTAGGACTCGACATGGGTTCGTTACTTCACTTTATACGGTTACTTTCGTACAAGTTATTTTACCTATTAGGGAGTTGTGGAATGAATTTCACCATACTCCTAGAGAGAACTTCGATATACTTTTGGGTCGAATTTCTATCGGTCAAGACATTCCCAACTAAGGAAATTTGTCTTATGACAAGGGCTCATGTCTTAGGTGTTATGTTTTAGTCTTATGCTGACTTTTTACTATTTCTATTAAATATTAATAGTTGAAAATTAATTGTATGCTTCAGACAAAAATCATATGTATATTATGGTGTGATTATGTTTTGTTTTATTTCGTGTTCCATGTTATTTTATTTAACATTATAAATATAAAAGGAAAAAATTTACCACTAATATTGTTTATGTACCAAACGTTTGACAACTTGGGTAAGAATTTTATTTTATTTTATTTTATTTTATTTTATTGCATTCATAAATGTGACATCCCCACAAGGGTGTTACAAGCTTGATTTCTGATAACTTTAGCCTCTAATTGGACTTGATTTTGATTACCTCTCAAACTCTTGGTTTGCCTTTACCTATTGCTTGGTTGGTTGTTCTCTCGGGTTCCTCATTCATTATGGTTTCTTGATCTCACTTCTTGGTTTACCTTTAGTTATTGCTTGGGGACAAGCAAAATCTTAAGTTTGAGGGGATTTGATGTGTATGAAACAACACCATATTTTGTTCTTGTTTTACTTGCATTTTTAGGCATTTTGGCATTTTAGTTTCCCTTTTTTATTTTTTTTCCTTTAGTTTGGATAACTGCGTTGTTTGTGGTGTTGTTGTGTAGGGTTGGTGCTAAATTGGCTTAGAAAAGGGTGGAAAGCTTGCATGATTGAAGTTGGAGCTTAAAGGATAGCAATTTGGGACAAAAGAATCATTCCAGAAGCATCCACGGCCATGGATCGAACAGCTATGCAAAACAAGCAAACGTGGCATGACAGAAGATCCACGGCTTGGCCGTGGAATGGCCCACGGCCATGGAACTCAGGAGCAGTCAGAATCCCCTGGCAGTAAGATCCACGGCCTGGCCGTGGAATGGCCCACGGTCGTGGAATGCATCAGAGAAACAGCGTGCACTCAGCCAGCAAGATCCACGGCCGTGGATTGTAGTCTGACACAGTTTTTAAAATTTGTTTTTATTTCCTTTTACGGGCTTGGACTAGGTTAGACTCCTAGGGTATATATAGATATTCTGAGTACAATATTAGGGTTCGAATTTCTGTTTGAAGGAGGCACGCTTAGAGGCTCTAGATCTTCATCTTCCTCCTCTCTTCTCCCTTTGCTACGGGTTTGGATGTTCTTCATTATGTTTTCTTGTTTCTTCTTCTCCATGTCAGAGTAGTTTCCTTTGTTTCTAGAATTGGGCAATGCCTTTTGATACATTGATGATGATTAATTGACTTGGTTTACCCTTTTTATTAATTTTGAATGTTCTTTGATTCAATCCTTATTGCGCTTATTCGTGTGAATTTGCTGGCCACATATTTGCATCTCATAGATATTTAGGGACGTACTGAGAGGTGAACCTAGGTGTTGGAACCAGAAGAATTGAACTTAAGGTTTAAATCACGAGAGTAGGTTTAGCCTTTCGAGGACTTAATGAATTACCATAAAGCGTAAAGGGTTCAATTTAAATTCAATTACCATGAGAGTAGGAATTGGTTTAATTAGGTACAGTTCTTGTCTCTTGAGAAAGAACATTAACTAATTTAGGGTAATTCACTTTCAATTGAATTTCAATTTTAATAAAAAAGTTGTCAATTAGAATTTGTTTTGTATCATTGTGGTTACTCCCAATCCTGAAAGCTTTCTTGAATTTGAAAACCTTTCTTAACAACTTGCTATTTTTGTTCTCAACTTTGCACTTTAATATTTATTTATTTAATTGCTTGGTTACTACGTTCTTATCACTCAACAATTATATTTTCTTTATTTAATTTAATTGAATTAATTAATTAATTGGTATTCATAGACATAGTCCTTGTGGATTCGATCTTTTTATTACTTGACGATGAAACTGTACACTTACGGATTTCACACATCAATACCTTGCTAATATTTGTTAGAGACTCAACACTTGAAATAACATGTTTATGTTTCTCAATGTTTGTATTAAATCCTATCCTTTTATTCTGTTACCCATTACCATGGTCTTATATTACAAGCTAATAAAGTCCTTTTTGATCCTCAATCTTGTGTGATTTACATCAGTGGAGAGAGAGTTGTATTATAATCTTGTGAATTTTTTGAATTATATTCATATGTATGTTCATAACCTCATCTAGGTGAATATCAATTGAATGGAAGAAGTTTTCTTTGCATGATTTTGGGAAAAATATCTTGTATGAAAGGAAATTGTGAATACTAGTATGATGAGGATTGTATATGTGTGAAACTGATTGTGAGGTATGCATATTCTTTGAGGTTTATGCAATCATCACACACTAGCTTAGGTTAGGTGAAAGAGGAATATTAATAGTTGGCTGAATGCAGGTTAATAATGTTGATCTTTGTGAATGTACTTTGTTTTGCTCGAGGACTAGCAAAAATCTAGGTTTGGGAGTGTGATAACTTCACAAAGTGTAGTTATTTGTGTCTTATATCTGTGTTATATTTGCTGCTTAGTCCTTGTTTGTATGCATGAATGGATGATTTTAGCATCATATTCATCTGAATTCATTTTGATGGCTTCCATTGTGATTTTGAGCAAATACTTCCTAAATTATGATAAATTGAGTACATTTGCATGAGCTTTTAAAGTGATACTTTCTCTGTTACAGGAAGGGCTCAAATAAAGCTTGAAACTGAAGAGTTTGGAGTAGCTTTGGACCAAGAAGCCTAAGAGAAAGCCAAAATTGAAGATCAACACTCAACGTCGCGACGTGGACATGTTAATGCCGTAGCGTTGAGCATCCCCTGTTCCAGTACATGAGACCCGAGGCCAAAGCGTCGCGACATTGAGATTCAACGCCTTAGGCGTCTGTGACATAATTGCACACGCGTCGCGATGTGATATGTTTTGCGCCGTGGCGTGACTCTGTTTTATTCAGCCTATAAATATTATTGTATCCATTTTACACGGGAGTTTTTGTGTTTTTTAGAGAGCAGCTGCTAGGGTTTTATATTTTAGACATAAAGGAAGTAGAAGTAACCAAGATTGAGGGCTTTCTTCACCGAGGATTAGAGCTTGAAGGATCATCACCCTTGAGCTTTCTCTTCTCTATCTTCTACTCTCTCATTTTCTTCTCGTGAACATGATGTATTTTACTATATTTTCGTGGTTCATGGTTGGCTAAGCTGTGTAGTAGGATTTTCTGTAGATCCTCCTATGAATATTGAATAATATTGTAATCCTTTGAGTTTATATATATGGATATGGTTTTGTTTAATCATATAGTGCTTAATGCTTTTGAATGTTTAATCAACTTTTGATTAATTTGTTAAAATCTAATGAACCTAGACATAGGAATTTAGATTTGAGATTGTATGTATGATTGATGCATGTTCTATTTCATTCAATTGATTTGGGTGAAATGATTAGTTAATAGGATAGAAATATACCTATTGGCCATGTATAGTAACTATTGGGAAAAGATCTTAATGAGTGGATTTATATTAGTTCTCATGGAAATATAGTGAATTAGGTAAATGAAGCATGGTTAATTGACCTAAACATAGGCTTTTAACTAATTTAGATTCTCAAGCTAACCTAATCAATTCATTTATATTGCTCATAAGAATTACTTGTTATCAATTCAAGTAGAAGGTGAAAAAGGATTCCCTATTCTCTAATTCTCAACTTTAATTCAAGTTTAAAGCCTTTAAGTTCTTTTAGTTAGTTTAGACACTTGTTTCTCAATTTATATGTTCTTGAATAGAAACTCTTAAACTATTGATTCATATTTAGCACTAATTTTAACGTCAGTCCTCGTGGGAACGTTATCTGACTCTTAGCTATATTATAAGTGCGATCCGTGCACTTGCGGTAAGCAAAAGAGTGAACACCTTGAAAGTTATTGTTTCCATTCACCACTTAACCATGAAGTTCATCTCGGACAAAGGCGAGGTGGTGACAGCGAGGGTGAACCAAGAAGCTACAAGGAGATGCTACAATGCTAGCCTGGAGATCTCAGAATAAGTTAATAACGAGTCATGGGAAAATCCATTTCAAGTAAAAGAGAGTTTCCATGATGATGGAGCAGTTGAATATCTATGTTGAAAAAAAGGAGAAGAGGCCACAACTTGATGGCCAATAGATAGACATCCGACTCAGACCTAGTCCAAAGTAGACCACCAAGATTGGAGCTAACCTCTTTAAGGAAGAGAATGAAGAACTCAAGCTTTTCTTACAAGAAAACAATATCTCTTTTCTTGGACTGTAGCAGACATGCATGACCTGGACCCCAACTTTATCTACCACCGATTATCGATTTCACCCAATGCTAGACCAGTGTGTCAGAGGAAGAGAAAAGTGGGGCCAAAACTTTGGAAGACAATTGTCAATTGAGGGATAAGTCAAGGAGCTCCTAAGCGCATGATTCATAAGGGAAGTGGCCTACACCACTTGGCTCTCCAATGTGGTGTTGATTAAGAAATCTTCTAGGAAATGGTGCATGTGTAGCCTTGATGGATAGCTCACCAAGTCATAAGTACTTGTCTTTCATGGATGCATACTCAAGGTACAACCAAATTCCTATGCATCCAAAAGATGAGGAAAAACTAGACTTCATAACGGAAAGAGCAACATATTGCTACAGGGTGATGCCACTTGGATTGAAGAATGCAGGAGCTACCTATCAAAGGATGATGAATAGGGTCTTTATGGGCCAAATTGGGAAAGTGTTGAAAGTATATATAGATGATATGATAGTGAAAACTCTGACCTTGCGTAACCATGTTTCTGACCTCGCAGAAGTTTTCGAGCAACTATGGAAGCATGATATGAAGTTAAACCTAAAAAAGTGCACTTTATAGGTCCAAGCAAGAAAGTTTCTGGGGTTCATGTTAACCCATAGAAGGATTAAAGCCAACCTGAACAAGTGATAGGCTATTATAGATATGCAAAGCCTAATCTCCATTAAGGAGATTTAATAGTTGACAAGTTAGATAGTAGCACTCACAAGATTTGTCTCCAGGTCGGCATAAAGTGTCCTACCTTTCTTCAAAGTGCAAAGTGGCCTTCAAGGGATTGAAGCGGGCATTCTCCATACCTCCTATCTTGACTAGACTTAAAAAAGGAGAAAAATTGTTCCTTTATCTTTTAGTTGTTAAAGAAGTCATGGGCTTGGTCCTCGTGAGGGAAAAAGAGGATGACCAAAAGCTTGTGTAATTTGTTAGCAAAGTGCTGCAAAGGCCCGAGCTCCGGTATCATAAAATAGAGAACTTGGCATTCGTGCTATTGATCTTTTCCAGAAGATTAAGGCAATATTTTCAATACTATCCTATGATTGTGAGAATAGACTAACCTATTAAACAAATGTTGCATAGGCCCGAGTTTGTTGGAAGAATGATCACATGGTCTATGAAGCTCTTTGATTTCAAAATAGGATATAAGCCTTGCCAAGCGATAAAGGCATAGGCCCTATCCGATGTCGTGGCAAAATTCACCTAATGCCCGACCTTAGAGCAAGTTGAAGAATGGACAATCTACATCGATGGGGCATCAAACCAAAAGGGAAGTGGAGTTTGGATCATGTTGGAAAATGCCAATAGAATCACAGTGGAATAACTCCCTACCTCGAATATTTAGGTTTAATATGATGCCATGATTACTGGAATCCTTATAGTAAAGGAACTCGGAGCATCTAAGGTGTAACATACTCCTTAACCTATTAGTCTTATTTATGGTTATAGAAGTTCAGTAACACATATATGAGTTACCTGTTAATTCTGGGGACTTTCTGAGTTAGTTTGCATATGTTGCTATAACACCGAATGTGAAAATAGCTTATATTACCTAAGAACTTAGGATAATTTGCTTAGATGATAGAAGTAAATGTAGAGATTTTATTTATAGGTTATAAATGGTTAGAATGAGATATGGTAAGATTTTGAGAATCAACTAAGTTAGTTTGGTATTTTTACCTACACCGGAAGTGTATTATAGCTTAGTAGGTGTTAATGGTGTATAAGAATAATTATGAAATGATGATTTTGGTAATTGAAAATAATCCTAGAATTTTTCCTAATACTTATGGAAAGTAGAAAACTTATCAATGGAAGATCAAAATATATGTAATAGATACAAAAGTTCCTAGAAGCCTTGAGAGTTAATGAGCTTATCCTTCCTTTCTTTCTCTCCACCACCCTTACCCCTTTCATCTTTGACTTTTCCTATCTTTTTACTCATACACTTTCTTCTTTCTTTGCTGCTCTAATGTGATAGAGTATGAGTAAAAAGAGAGGAAAAGTCAAAGATGAAAAAGGTAAGGGTGGTGGAGAAAAAGAAATAAAGGATAAGCTCATTAACTCTCAAGGGTTCTAGGAACTTTTGTATCTGTTAAGGATATTTTGATCTTCCATTAATAAGTTTTCTACTTTCCATAAGTATTAGGAAAAATTCTAGGACTATTTTCAATTACCAAAATCATCATTTCATAATTATCCTTATTTATAGGTTATAAATGCTTAGAATGAGATGTGGTAAGATTTTGAGAATTAACTAAATTAGTTTGGTATTTTTACTTACACCAAAGGTGTATTATAGCTAAATAGGTGTTAACGGTGTATAAGGATAATGACATTGCATAAGCATTTTCATCCTACATTTCATAAGCTTTCACAATTTACATTTCATGAGATATGAGCTAAGTATAGATCATAAATTGAGTATGAATGTTTACATAATGAGTGAATATAAATGTTTGAGTGGTAGTGAGTAAAGGCTCATGCACTTATGATTTCTATGATTTATGAAGGTTATTATGATTTACTACAAATGGTTAATTATGAGAAATTGAGTCATAGCAATAATTGAATTTTCAGCCTCGAGAAGAGAAAGAAACAGTTTTGGCCTTTGCCATCTTTTTAGATGTTATTAAATGATTTGTTTTTCCTCGAAGTAGTTGGACTTACTATGATGTCATTAAATGTGGTAAACTACTGAGAATTTTTGAATTCTCACCTTTTTATCTTGTTTCCATGATAAATCCAGGTCAAGATTCTTTAAAGGAGAAGAAAAGAAGTTGATGTCCTATAGTAGATTTGTTTACTCTTTTGTCCATTGCTTTATACGTATGGTATTTGCATTGGAATGTATAAAGAGACATATATTGTATTTATGCCCTTTGAGGTTTAATTTGTACATTCATATGTATAAAGTTCATGTAAATATTACATTTTTCCCTCAAGGATCTATATAATAACATGTGAAGTTATTATGAAAGTAATATGATGTTTATATGTTAGAAGTAATGCACTAATCCTGTTTATATATTTATATTCTGAAATATATCACGGTATGAGTATAAGGACGTTACACAAGGTGATACTCAAGAGTGACTCACAGTTGGTAACATCCCAACTCCTAGGGGATTATTAGGCTAATGACCCACAACTACAGAAATACTTAGTCAAGGTGAAGAAGCTAATGAAGATTTTTTCTGAGGTGAAGATAGAACATATTCCCCAAAAGCATAATTCTAGGGTAGATGTACTATCCAAATTGGCCAATACCAAGAGCCCCAGAATAATAGATCTGTCATCTTGGAAACCCTATCCAAGCCAAGTATAGTGGATGTCGATATCGTGATGACAATTGAAGAAGAAAACAGTTGGATGAAGCTCATCATTAATTTCTTCCAAGACAATACGCTCCCCCAAGACCCCAAGGAAGCAAAGAAAGTAGTTCAAACCTCAACATGGCATGTGCTAGTAGATGACATACTCTACCGTCAATTCTTCTCCGCTTCTCCATCCCACTACTAAAGTGCCTCACCCTGAAGGAAACCCAATATGCCCTCATCGAGATCCACAAAAGATGTTGTGGCCAACATTTAAATGGCAGAACTTTAGGAAGGAAAGCCCTAAGTGTGAAATATTTCTAGCCTACCATGTCAAACTACGCAATGACCTACGTGTAGAACTGTGATAAGTGCTAGAGGTTCTCCAATATCAAAACAGTGCCACCTGAAGAACTTTCCACCATATCAATACCATAGCCTTTTTACAGATAGGGCTTGGACCTCCTAGGGCCTTTCCCCCAAGCACTAGGTCAGTTGAACTACTTGATCATGGCAATGGGTTATTTCACGAAGTGGATCGAGGCAGAACCTCTGGCCATTATCACGGTGGTCAAGAAAATTTTGAAGAAGAGCATCATTTGCGGATTTAGGATGCTGGAATCCATAGTGATGGATAATAGGACCTAGTTTATGGATAGAAGATTCAAAGAAGCATGCTATGATCTCTATATCAAGCAACGCTTCACCTCAGTGGAACACACTTAGGCAAACGGCCAAGCTGAGGCTACCAATAGGGTCATCCTCCGAGGTTTTAAGAGGAGACTTGAAGATGCCAAAGGAGGATGGGCAAAACAGTTGGGGCATGTATTATGGGCTTATCGGATGACTCCTTATTCTGCCAAAAAAGAGGCTCATTTTAATCTCACTTATGACTGCGAAGTGATGATTCAGTGGAGATCAATGAGCCGAGCTAGAGACGAGAGCACTTCTCTCTAGAGCACAATGACAGATTATTGTGTGAGGAGCTCGACCTCACCTAGGAGAAGCATAACCTGGCCCATATTAAAGAAGTCATATTAAAACTCTGGACCACACAAAGATATAACAAGAGAGTCTCCCCAAGAAGCTCCAAAGTGGGAGATCTCGTGTTGAGGAAGGTGGCGATCGAAGGATGGAATACAAAATATAGGAAGTGTAACATCCTCTTTTTAGCATGTTAGACATGTATATGATCATATAGGTATCATAATACTTAATTGACATGTCTAGTTAATTTTGTGAAGAACTGAATTAGTTTAGGCACTTTGCTGCAATACTAAAGGTGAAAAGTAGCTTAAAATGACTCAGATAATGACATTATAGGCTAAGTTAAAGGAAAGAAACATGGAGAATTTATTTCTTGGTCATAAATAAACTAAGTATAATGTAGCTAAAGTTTGATGATAAATTGAGTCAGTTTAGTATTTTTAAGTATACTGGTTGAGTGTTTATAAACCGGATTGATGAGTCACAAATGTGTAAACTTATGTAAATGACGAAATTAGGATTGAGATAAATCTTAAGATTTATTATAATTCTTATGGAAGTAAGGAAACTTGATTAAGTAAGATCGAAGCATTCTTAAGAGATATAAACTTTTAGAATATAACTCTAGTGACTATAGTTTTCAACGATCCTATTTTGTTTCTTTGACTTTCTATACTTCTTTCTCCTCACACACACGACATTTGTAGCAAAAATAGCAGTAGAAAACGAAAGAAAAGATAAGAAAGAAGAGAAGATAAAGAAGAAGGAAGAAGAGGAAAGGAAGAAGAATGAGAAAGGCAAGGCCTATGTTTGAGCTTCATCTACACAAAGTGAGGTAGGGGACTTGTTTCCATAACTCTACCCTTCTTTTTCTTCAACTTGTTGCACGATGTTCGTTTATTGAACAAAAATTGGTTTAAGTTTTAGTTTGTGGTTTCCATGCTTGATTCTTGTTTATCAGCTTGAAAATGGTTTGTTTGTAGCTTGTTTGAAGCAAGGTTATGGTTTAGGACTTGAGTATGTCCTTATTCTTTAATAAACATTGCATTGGAAAAATGGGTATGAAAGATGAGATTTTGGTTTATTTTCATCATGTTTGTGCTTTGAGTAAAGTGATTGAGGGTTACAAAAAGAATAATGGCCATTGTTGATGTTAGAAATCACCTAAAACCTGTGTTAAAAGGGTTGGACTATGGTTTTCACATCAAAAGAACAGAGAAACCTATTTTCTGGTGCATTGGCGCCTAGGCGCCCAAGGACCAAAAATACAAAAGAGACGTTCTGGTGCATTGTCGCCTAAGCACCCAATGCCCAAAATTTTTTTAGCTTAATGCATGAGCAGAGCGCCTAAGCGCCAACCAAGGGCGCCTGAGCGCCAACCAAGGGCACCTGAGCACTAGACATGGTCACCTAAGCACTAGTCATAGGCACCTAGGTGTCAGGTCAAAAATGAGTTAGGACTTTTGCTTTGATGTAATGGAGCTTCCTACTTGTTGGGACTCCTTATACATACTTTTTAGTATATGTTAATATACTACTAGAGGTATTTCATAAAGGGAATGACCATTTAGTATGTATATGAAATGTATGAATCTTAGTGCAACCAAGAGTAGTGGTTTGCCCTAGGTAGGTATCTAGCACATTTGGCAACTTAATGTTGCATAGATATCACTTAAGATATGATGATGTGGTGTATTAGATGCAAGTATACTAGGATAGATTAGTAGTATTTTTGTTATATGTGTAGCCTTACATGATGTGCACAATCATTTGGCCAAAGGAGATAAATTGTAAAGTCCAAAAGGTTCTTTGAATGAGGATTTAGCCCTAGTTTCTCAGAGTGCCAGGGTTACGAGTAGTGTGAGGATGCAACATTCTCTCCCAACTATAGGATAATACAAGAAGCCAGAGTTCCTAGTAAAACAACTTGGCTCTTAAATGGGCTAAGTATGTATGTATGCATGAATGTAAGTTAACTTAGTTTCTTTAGGTACTAAAGTTAAACCTTGTAGAGTATTTAATCATATCTTATTTAGCATGTGTAAAGATTATGTTTATTATGTTATGTATGATTAGTTGTGGGATACTTATACTAAGATTGTTAATTCTCACCCTGTTTGCTATTCCATGACAAATCCAGGTCAAGACCTCGCTAAGGGAAAAAAGAAAAAGAAGCTAAAAGACTAGAGCAGTTTTACTTTTTATTGCTTCTAGTACAAAGCTTGTATTTATTTATATTTGCTTTGTAATCTAAAAAGAGTTATGTATTATAATATGTCCTTTTGAGGCTAGTGATGTATATATATGCATGTTTTCCTCATCCTTCAAGGCTCTCTATAATGACTACTTTGGTGATTATGGCTATATTATTATGTTAATATAAAAAATGATGCTGTTAGTGCTATTTATCTTTATGTATGTTAGATATAACGAGATATCAGTATTAGGCCATTACATTATAGTATCAGAGTAGTTCATCTTGTTAAGCCGGGGTATGGACTGACTATGCTTAGGTATGTTTAGAAGTTTCTATTAGGAGTTGTGCTTTTTTTGTCTCTTTTGTGATATACTTGGATGGAATTGTATGATTTGCCTTAGGTTGGAATGTTATTAGCTACTGTTACAAGGTTACACAATATTGAGATTGATCAACTCAATATGTATTGTTTTGTGTGTATAAGAAACTATGGCATCTCTGAAGTGAACTAGGGAAACCAAGAACTCACCTACAGAGGGCCCTGATATGACCGAAAGCGGTTATGGCAATGGCTAATGCTATGAGGGAGCAGGCAGCTGTTACCGCTGATGCTATGAGGGAACAAGAAGCCATTACTGCTAGGGTGCTTGAGAGGATAGGGAACAATTCATCTCAGCAACCTACACAACCTGTACAGCCTCAACCAGTGCAGGAGGTACAAGTTAGAAGAAACCAAAATTTTCAAGACTTGTTAGCGTTTAGATAGACGAACCTTTTACCTTTCAGAGGCGAGTTAATCCAACAAAAGATAAGGAATGGATAAGTGAGATGGAGAAGATCTTTAATGTGATGATTTGCTCGACTGAACAAAAGGTTTCTTTCACCTCTTACATGTTAAAAGGAGAGGCGGTGTTTTGGTGGAAAAGCACAAAAAGGATAATGGAAGCCGCCATGACACAGATGTCGTGGGAGGTTTTTAAGACAACTTTCTTGGAGAAGTATTATCTTCAGACTTTACATGATGACAAGGAAGTAGGGTTTATGAACCTAGAACAAGGAAGTTTGTCACTTGGCCAGTATGTGGCTAAGTTTGAAGAGTTGCCAAAGTTTTCTTTGTATTTTCAATACAATTCGAACGAAAAATGGCAATGTTTGAAGTTTGAATCTGATTTGAGAGATGAGATAAAGAGCGTGATCAGACCTATGGAGATTAGAGATTTTCCCTCTCTAATCAACAAATACAAAATAGTGGAGTCGAGTGTTCTCAAGCCTCAATCAAAGGATAGGACACAAGACTTCCAAAAGAGAAAAAGAGGTGATGACAAGAATAAAGGGGTTCTTCTAAATCTAGTAACCCTCAGAGAAAAGGTAAAGCGGACTCTAAGGTATCAAGATGTTCTAAATATGGAAAAGTACATGGAGGTAGACCATGTCTGGTGGGCTAGTCTGTATGTTATACATGTGAGCAACCAAGACACCTTTCTAGATATTGTCCCCAGAAGAAGGAAGATGTGTCTACCCCAAAACTGCAAGCCAAAGAAAGAGTTTACTCTCTAGGCAGGAAAGAGGTGGCCCAGTCTTCTGACGTTATTCAAGGTAAAGGCATAATTCATAATCATCTTTTAAATTTCAAGTATGATTCAGGAGCGTCCTACTCCTTTATTTCTAATGATTGTGTAAGGATGTTGGATTTTCTTATGTCATAATTACCATATGACCTATATGTTTCCACTCCCACTAGTAAACCAATTACAACTTCAAATGTATGTCTTAATTATTGTATAAAAGTAGAGGATAAGATTTTTTTTGTAAATCTCATTTGTTTACCCCTTGTAGACATTGATGTCATTCTTGGTATGGATTGGTTGTCAAGTAACCATGTAGTCTTAAATTGTTCAAATAAGACCTTAGTGTTTTTATCTAATGTACCTACCAGAATTGTTTCTTCTGAGTTTATCTATCTCAATGCTAACCAGGTTAATCACTATTTGGTAGAAGGGGCTCTAGGATATGTTCTCCTTTTCTCTTTGAATGCAGAAGTTGAGCAGAACCTAGATAATCTACCTGTGGTGAGGGAGTACCCAGAAGTATTTCTGAGTGACATAGCTGAGTTTCCACTAGAGAGAGAAATAGAGTTTTCTATTGATTTAGTACCATGTACAAGACATATATCTATAACACCCTATAGGATGGCACCACTGGAGTTAGTAGAGCTCAAGAAACAAATAGAGGAGTTGTTTGACAAGCAATTCATTAGGCCTAGTTTTTCTCCATGGGGAGCACCTGTGCTTTTAGTAAAGAATAAGGATGGTACCATGAGGCTTTATATTGACTATAGACAGTTGAACAAGGTAACCATCAAGAATAAATATATTTTGCCTAGGATAAATGATCTGATGGATTAATTAAGAGGAGCTTCAATGTTCTCCAAGATTGATCTAAGATCTGGATATCATCAAATCAGGATTAGGGAAGAGGATATCCTTAAAACTACTTTTAGGACTAGGTATGGATATTACGAATATCTTATGATGTCTTTTGGGTTGACAAATGCACCAGCAGTGTTCATGGATTATATGAATAGGATTTTTAGACCCTACCTAGACAGGTTTATGGTAGTATTTATTGATGACATCCTTATCTATTCCAAGACAATGGAGGAACATGAACAACATGTAAGAATAGTTTTAGAGATTCTCAAATAGAAGAAGTTAGGTATGGACATTACGAATATCTTATGATGTCTTTTGGGTTGACAAATGCACCAGCAGTGTTCATGGATTATATGAATAGGATTTTTAGACCCTACCTAGACAGGTTTATGGTAGTATTTATTGATGACATCCTTATCTATTCCAAGACAATGGAGGAACATGAACAGCATGTAAGAATAGTTTTAGAGATTCTCAAATAGAAGAAGTTGTTTGCCAAATTGTCTAAGTGTTAGTTTTGGCTAATAGAAGTACAATTTTTGGGCTATGTAATTTCTAAAGGAGGAATTTTTGTGGACCCTAATAAAGTTGAGGTAGCAGTACAGTGAGAGAGACCTACCACTATGACTGGAATTAGGAGCTTTATAGGCCTAGCTAGGTATTATAGAAGGTTTATTAAGAGATTTTCTCAATTAGCGCTACGATTGACTAGGTTAACTAGAAAAGGTAGTACTTTTGAGTGGACTCAGGATTGTGAGAATAGTTTCCAAGAGCTAAAGAAGAGGTTAACCACTACACCAATTTTGGTAATTCCGGATCCTCATAAGAACTTTGAGGTATATTGTGAGCTTCAAAGATAGGTTTAGGGTGTGTTCTGATGCAAGATAGGATAGTAGTTGACTATGCATTGAGATAGTTGAGGCCACACAAAGAGAACTACCCTATGCATGATTTGGAGTTAGCTGTTGTAGTGATTACCTTAAAGATTTGAAGACATTACCTCTATGGAGTCCAGTTTGAGATGTTCAACGATCATAAGAGTTTAAAGTACTTGTTTGATTAAAAGGAGTTGAACATAAGCCAGAGAAGATGGATGGAATTCTCAAAGAATTATGATTTTGAGTTAAAGTATCATCTGAGTAAAGCCAATGTAGCGGCTAATACACTAAGTAGGAAATCCATACATGTATCTTGGATAATGGTCCAAGAGAGTGAACTTCTCAAGAGTTTCAAGAATTTAAGTCTCGTGGTGACTGTGATGTCACATAGTCTCTTTGTGAGCAGAGTTGACATAGTAAATGACTTAAGGAATCAAATCTTAGAAGATTAGGAGGAGGATGAAACTCTAAGGGACATAAGTGAGCATATCTTCTTAGGAACCCAAAAAGATTTTGATATGGCGGATGATGGAATGATAAAGTTTAGAAAAAGACTTTGTATTGCAAAGGAATCCGAAATCAAGGAAATGATTCCAGAGGAAGCTCACGAAAGTAAGTATACCATCCATCCCGAAGCCACTAAGATGTACCAAGATTTGAGGAAGATGTTTTGGTGGCCTGGAATAAAAAAAGACATAGCAGAATATGTGTCAAGGTGTCTAACTTGTCAAAAGGTAAAGATTGAACACCAGAAACCTGAAGGACCTTTACAGTCTTTGGAGATCCCTGAGTAGAAATGGGATAAGGTCTCCATGGACTTTATAATGGGTTTACCCAGGGTTCAGCCAGGATATGATGCAATTTGGGTCATAGTGGATATGTTAACCAAATCTGCCTAGTTTTTACTAATCAGAGCTAACTATTCTCTAGATAAATTAGCTCAGCTATATTGAAAGAGATAGTTAAGTTGCATGGAGTCCCTATGAGTATAATGTCAGATAGAGAACCTAGATTTATGTCTATATTTTGGAGAGCCTTGCAAAAGGAATTCGGGACTAAGTTGAGTTTTAGCATGACTTATCACCTGCAGACAGATGGACAAATATAAAGGACTATCCTAACCCTTGAGGATATGCTTAGGGCATGTGTTTTAGAACAACAGGGGAGTTAGGATAGATTCTGACCATTAGTGGAATTTGCCTATAACAACAACTACCACACCAATATTGGTATAGCACCTTATGAGGCTTTATACAGAAGAAAGTGTATATTACCTTTGCGTTGATATGAGGTAGGTGAGAGAACCATCCTAGGTTCTAAGTTGGTCCAGCAGACCACAGAGTAGATCAAGATGATTAAGGATAGGTTGGTTACTGCTCAAGGTTGGCAAAAGAGCTATGCTAACAAAAGAAGGAGACCTCTTGAGTTTGATGAAGGAGAACATGTTTTCTTAAGAGTTACTCTTACAATAAGGATTGATAGAGCTTTGAAAACCCAAAAGTTAAATCCTCATTTTCTTAGTCCCTACCAAATTCTAAAGAAAATAGGACCCATAACTTACTAGATAGGCCTTCCTCCGAACCTGTCTAATCTTCACAATGTTTTCCATGTGTCTTAGTTAAGAAAATATAATTCAGATCCTTCACATATCATAGAACATGAATCTATACAGTTAAGAGATGATTTGTTTTATGATATATGACCTATAAGGATCGAGGACAGAGGGGTCAAAGAGCTTAGAGGTAAGCAGATTCCTCTGATGAAAGTTGTTTGGGGTGGCATTGACACCGAGGAGGCTACTTGGGAGCTGGAGTCCCATATGCAGTAGGACTACCCAGAGTTGTTAGTTTAGGTAAGCAATTTTGGGGTCAAAAATTTTAAAAAAGTGGGGAGAAATGTAACATCCTCTTTTTAGCATGTTAGACTTGTATATGATCATATAGGTATCATACTACTTGATTGACATGTCTACTTAATTTTGTGACAAACTGAGTTAGTTTATGCACTTTGTTGCAACACTGAAGGTGAAAAGTAGCTTAAAATGACTCAGATAATGGCATTATAGGCTAAGTTAAAGAAAATAAACATAGAGAATTTATTTCTAGGTCACAAATAAACTAAGTATGATGTAGCTAAAGATTAAGGATAAACTGAGTCAGTTTGGTATTTTTAAGTATACTAGTTGAGTATTTATATACTGGATTGATGAGGCACAAATATGGAAACTTATGCAAATGATGAAATTAGGATTGAGATGAATCTTAGGATTTATTCTAATATCTATGAAAGTTAGGAAACTTGATTTAGTATGATCAAAGTATTCTTAAAAGATATAAAGTTTCAGCACATAATTCTAGTGGCCTTAGTTTTCAATGATCCTATCTTGTTTCTTTGACTTTCTATAATTCTTTCTCCTCTCACACACAACATTTGCAGTAGAAACAATGGCATAAAATGAAAGAAGAAAGAGGAAAGAAGAGAAGAGGAAAGAAAGAGGAAGGAGAAAGGCAAGACCAAGGTTTAAGCTTATCTGCACAAAGTGAGGTAGGGGACTTGTTTCCACAATTCTACCCTTCTTTTTCTTCAACTTGCTGCATGATGTTGCTTTGTTGAACGAAAATGGGTTTGAGTGTTAGTTTGTGGTTTCCATGCTTGATTCTTGTTTGTAAGCTTGAAGATGGTTCGTTTATAGCTTGTTTGAAGAAAGGTTGTGGTTTAGGACTTGAGTATGTCCTTGTTCTTCCATAAACTTTGAGATGGAAAAATAGGTATGAAAGATGAGGTTTTGATTCATTTCATCATGTTTGTGCTTTGAGTAAAGTGATTGAGGGTTACAACAAAAACAATGATCATGGTTGATGTTAGAAATCACCTAAAACCTGTGTTAAAAGGGTTGGACTCTGGTTTTTACAGCAAAAGAACAAAGAAACCTATTTTCTGGTGTACTAGAGCCTAGGCGCCCAAGGACCAGAAATACAAGGGAGACGTTCTAGTGCACTAGTGCCTAGGTGTCCAATGCCCAAAAAATTTTCAGGTTGATGCACGAGTAAGGTGCCTGAGCGCCAACCAAGGGCGCCAGTCATGGGAGCCTAAGAGCCAGTCATGGACACCTAGGCGCCAGGTCAAAAATAAGTTAGGACTTTGGCTTTGATGTAATGGAGCTTTCTATTTGTTGGGACTCCTTATACATGCTTTTTAGTGTGTTAAGACTAGAGGTATGTTATAAAAGGAATGACTATTTAGTATGTATATGAAATATATGAATCTTAGTGCAACCAAGAGTAGTGGTTTGCCCTAAGTAGGTATCTAGCACCTTTGGTAACTTAATGATGCATAGATATCACTTAAGATGTGATGATGTGGTGCATTAGATGCAAGTATACTAAGATGGATTAGTAGTACTTTTGCTATGTTTGTATCCTTACATGATGTGCACAATCATTTGGCCAAAGGAGATAAATGGGAAAGTCCGAAAGGTTCTTTAAATGAGGATTTAGCCATAGTTTCTCATAGTGCCAGGGTTTCGAGTACTGTGAGGATGCAACATTCTCTCCCTACTACAGGATAATATAAGAAGCCAGAGTTCCTAGTAAAATAGCATGGTTCTTAATTGAGCTAAGTATATATGAATGAATGAATGTAAGTTAACTTGGTTTCTTTAGGTACTAAAATTAAACCTTGTAGAGTATTTAATCATATCTTATTTAGCATGTATTAAGATTATGTTTATTACATTATGTATGATTAGTTGTGGGATACCTGTACTGAGAATTATTAATTCTCACCTTGTTTGCTATTCCATGACAAATCCAGGTCAAGACCTTGCTAAGGGAAATAAGAAAAAGAAGTTAAAAGACTAGACTAATTTTACTTTTTATTGCTTCTAGTACAAAACTTGTATTTATTTATATTTGCTTTGTAATCTAAAAAGAGTTATGTATTACAATATGCCCTTTTGAGGCTAGTGATATATATATGTATGTATGCATGTTTTTCACATCCCTCAAGGCTCTCTGTAATGACTACTTTGGTGATTGTGGATATATTATTATGTTAATATGTAAGAAGTGATGCTGCTAGTGCTATTTATCTTTATGTATGTTAGATATAACGAGATATCAGTATTAGGGCGTTACAAGAAGCTAGCTACTAAGTGGGAAGGTCCCTACATAATCACTAAGGTGCTAGAGAAGGGAGTGTACAAGATCACATATCCTGTAGGAAAAGAATTGTTGAGATCTTGGCACACTTCCAATATAAGGAAATATTAGCTAAAAATGCTTCAGGTCTCTTTTTTTTTTTTTGTAAAGTGCAGTATGTAAAGAAAGGAACAAATTAATGATAATGAGGCACATTCAGTATAATCGTGTATCCAAATTTCTTCGACATGCACCTATGCATTTGCTAAAAGGACATTAGATTCCTAAAGCAATCCTACAAAAAGTCAAGTTAGAGGATCTCAGATCCCAACTTAAGTTATTTGCTAAAGGGACATTGGATTCCTAAAGCAATCCTGCGAAAAAGCTAACTTAGAGGATCTCAAATATGGAATCCCAACTTAAGCTATTTTCTAAAGGGACATCGGATCCCTAAAGCAATTCAAAGATGAAAAGTTAAGTTAGAGGATTTCAGATCCGAACTTTGTAAGCTCCAAAGCCTTTTTGAAGTAATACTTCCTATTTTAGTTTTGATTCTAACAAACTATGTTGAAAATGTTAATCTATTGCTTTTAGTGCTTGAAGTGGTTTAATATATTCTTTGTGGAGTTTTTCTATTATATTAACTTATACAAGACTAATCAAGTATGAAAGAAGTCTTCTGGGTGATCAAAGAAGGCTAAGAAGATCAAGTTTTGACTTGAGAAAGTTCAAGTGTGACTTGAGAAGATTCTTGAAGAACATGAGAAAGTTCATCATGAGAAGGTCGTGAGAAGTGTGTGAGGAAATTCAAAAAAATGAATAATCTCCACAAGAACTAATATAAAAAGCAATTCAAATATTAAAATGAACCTCACACCATCCAAGTTATGAAGAAGAAACATGTGTTTGATGATAGAATCAAAGGATGAGAAGATTGGAGAAATTCAAGTGTAAGAGAGTTGGATGAGAGAGTTGGCTGAGAAATATCAATGAGAAGATTGCTTCTGAGAAAGTTCCTGGACAATATGAGAAAGTTCCTAAAGAACCTAAGAAGGTTGGTCCAAGTGTAAGACTTGAGAAAGTACACATCAAGTTGAACAAAGAATGAAGAATTCTCTCAGAATATATTGGATGAATGAACAATGTTAGAAGAACATGTTTTCTCACCTACAATTTCAAGCACATATCAACAAAGTGAGAAGAAATCTATTTGAGAAGACTGAAGACTTAAGTAAGTTAGTTAAGAATGTTCAAGTTGAGAATAGTCATGGAGAACCTTTCTCAAAGTCTTTAAAGAACAAATTTGAAAAATAGAGCTAATAAGATAATCAAGATGAATTTTTAATCCAGCTACCAAAAGTGAAATCTAAAGCTTAAAATGGTCACCAATAGATGAAAAACATCATAATGAAAGATTTGAACAAGTGCTTAAGTGCCAAGAAAGGTCGAAGGCTAGAAGAAAAAGCTTGAAGCCTTTTTGAGCAAAATTATAACCCTCAAAGAGAAAAGATGTGCAAAGTCATACTTTGAAGAAATTAAGTTTAAAAGGATAAGTTTGAAAGGTTTCATCCAAGTATAGTCAAAGTTAAGCCAAGCTAAAATTGAGAAAGTTCGAGTTGGGAAGGTTCAAGATGAGAAAGTTCAAGTTGAGAAAGTTCATCACTAGCAACCTTCTCACCTATACAAAAAAATGATAACCAGTAAAATTACAACCAGTACGGGAAAGTGTTCTAATAGCTAGTAATAGCTATTTTCCATGTGGAATCACTTGGGACTTGATCTTAACAGCTAGAAACATATTCCCAAGTATAAATATGACCTACCCATGAAGATTAACTAAAGCTTTGCATGGATTAACATTAGAAAAAGCCAAAAATTCATTTTTGAGTTCATACCCTATTTTATGTTCTCCTTGAGAGAAGAATTCTAGTTTACATCTTAGAAGCAAAGAGTTATTAAGCTTAAAAATGAAATATACTCCTTGAGTGATTAGAAAGCCTACTCATAAAGATTTGAAGGTTAGAAGCTTGAGTCTCAAGAGCATAGTGAACATATAGCTGAACCTTCTCATCTCTACCTACTTGACCTTCATTCTATTAAATATTTAGTAAGTTTATTATGAGCTCTTTTATATTGTGTTAACCTACTCTTTGAGTGTTTTTGAGAGCTACCCAATTGTTACAAACACCTCTTTGCTGATATTGATCTTTGAGTGTTAGTGGTAAGCGTGTCGGTTGTGTAAGCCACTTAAAGCTTAGTTGAGCTAAAGCCTAGAGAAGCTTGATTGTAAAAGAATACTTGTTTATAGCCTGGAGAGGCTTGACCGTAAAAGAATACTTGTTTAAAGCTTGGAGAGGCTTGACTGTAAAAGAATACTCTTTGTAAATCTAGGAGAGGCTAGTTGGTTAAAGAATACTCTCGATAGTGAAAAATCCTAGTATTTGCTAGGTATTGGACATAGCCCCATGTGGTTTAGGCTTGAACCAATATAAACCTTGGTGTTCAGCTCTTTTTCCCTTACTCTTATTTATCTGGTTCATTTGATAGTCATTCAAAGAGTGAAAACTAAGTTTTGACAAAATATTGTTGAAGTTTTTATCAAGTGAACTTAAAGTTTGAATTCCTCAACACAAGTTCAGTTCTTTGATTATTAAGGGTTTATCTATTGTTGAAAGTTTTTTCAAATGAAAGAGATTTGATTTACTAAAATACAACTTTGAAAAGACTATGTTGATTCTGATACAACAGTGAGAAAGTTCTTTTGACTCAACTAGTAAACTCTCTCACTAACCTTCTCACTATATTTTGTTAAGATAAGTTGAACCTTCTCACGTGTTTATTGTTCCTTAGTGTAACTTTTTCACCTACAAGTCTGAACAACTTGAGAAAGCTATGAGAAGATTGAATTTTTCAGGAAAAATGAAACACAATTCAACCCACCTTCTTGTGTTACTGCAAACTTCAAATTTAAGCTACTTGCTAAAAGGACATTGATCCCTAAAGCAATCTCATGAAAAGATAAAAGATATCGAGCAACAGATCATAGCTAAAAAAATAAAATAGGGAAAAAGGAAAAGGCCACAGAAAGGCATTGGACCTTTTAAGCATGACATAAGGCAAAGAGTGACAAAAAAGAGCTAAAAATAATTTAGACTATGAAAGGCCATTTGTCCTTATAAATTATAAAAGGCCCTAAAGAGGGCCACCATCAAGAACAACAAAAGACAACAAAAAGGAGACAAGGGCTCAAGCTTCGGTGTCGGCGGCATTGGCGCTGGCATTCCTGACATCATTCTCAGACGCCTTAGGGTCCACAATCCTCCCATCATCCACCTCCCACAAATAATCAGTTCTGGTAAAGTCGATGATCGATGTAACGTCCTACTTCTAATTTATGATTTTAATTTTTTTTTCTATATTTTTATGCAATTTAGAGCTAGACATTACAAAAGGACTTCTGATATTATCATTAGCTTTTAAGTACAGTATTTTACATTGATTTTAAGGAATACATCCTTCAAAAGTTAGTTATATGTACATGCATTAGTTAAGTTAGGCACCTATGTTCCAAAATGAGGCTTGCAAAAGCCTTCTCAAGGTGCCACTATTTACATATTTACAAATGTGTGTGTGTGTGTGTATATTCGTACCTACTCATCAAAGAGTAGAATTATCAGAAAAAGATCTCCCAAAGTAACAGTAAAAACATAATCTCCAAGCTCCATCCTATATACTTACTTAACATGAAAATCTATCAGAACTCTAACAATTGGCATTATCAGAAATATCACGTCAAAATATATAAGATAAAAATATCAGTAGGAAAGAGCAAAAATACTATTAAGTTTGAACTAATGATATTTCACCCCTTACTAGTATGGAAATCAATTTACCATTATTTTTAATTCTTTCTTTATTAATACCATATATAGGAGTCCAACTAAAAATTTCTATAAAAAAATAAAATAAGTATAAGCGAATTAATATTTAAGAAGTAAAATTAACAGAGTAGTAAGTAACATAACATTTTTAAAAAGAAAGAGTAATTAAATAATAAATTCAAAATAAAAATGTGTAACTCATTATTTTCTCTTCTCTTAATAATTATTCCATTTCAATACTTTCAACCAAATGTGCATATTTTTATTCATTAGGGCGTCCCTCAATGTTCTCATCATGACCAAAATAATTTTGATTAAGGTGTCTTTTAATCCACTCAACATGACCACAATCATTATTAATGATTAAGGTATCGCTTAATCCTCTCATCATGATCACAATAATTTTGATCAAGGCGTCTCTTAATCCTCTCATTATGGTCATAATAATAACCTCTAATTGAAGTGTCCATCAATTCTCTCATCATGACCACAATAATTCTCTTTGCACATTAATTCATTTTATTCCATGGGACGACATTTCAAATACACTTTTCATTAAAAAATCAGTTATCATGATAAATAATACAAAAACTTGAATAAGAATAGTAATTAATCCAATTAAAATGGTAAACAAGAATTAAAAACATAGCTAAAGAAAAAAAATGATAAAAGAAATTATTCACGTGAAAATCCTAATTTTAACAATATGAGATAAGTTTATTTGAATAGACAAAAGTCTGTTCAAATAAAATCATTAAAAACCTTCAATTTGTAGCGTATCATGACAGTTTATTTGAATAGAATTTGGGTTATTCAAATAAACCATTTTAAAATACAACATGAGAAGTGTTTCTGATGTGGTTTATTCAAATAACACAGGTCTTATTCAAATAAAACAGTCGAAATACATATTATAGAAATCAGTAAATGCTATATTATGCCATTTTTCTTCATTCAAAACAGAGCAAGTAAAAATGGAGGTAAAGGAATGGACTGAGAGGTATGGTTCGAAGAAATAAAGAAGAAAAAGTGGTGTTTTCGTTATTTCTTACCTATTTTCAGAATTGAAAGAAACAGAAGAGTGGGTGAAGATGGAAGAGTTGGGTTGCTACAAAAACAGAGCTTCTGGTTTTTGGGAGTTGGAAAAGTGTTTTTCTTGCTGAAAAGGGGGAGGGAAAGACGTATTAATAGAGAAAAAATAGCTCTATCTTACGTTAGAAATGATGTAAGGTATGAGGTTGGAATGCTTTGCTGTCAATCCATGAAAAAAAGATCTTCAAAAATCAAGTCTTTATCTCCAAAATTCTCTTCTGCAACACCTACATGTTTAACTTAATTCCTGCCTCTTGTCCATTCATTTGCTTCATGTAATCATTACCATGATTCCATGAGCTTCCCCTAATGACACATGTCTCAGCTGATATGCCTAGTTCATCTTCATTTAATGTTTGGGCACTTGTCATTCTTCTTGGTCGTGCTTCACCAGATTTTTCAGTGTGTTTGAATTCATCTTTTTCCACTTGTTTCATTCTTTTGTTTGCCATTTTAGTCATTGTTGTAAGATCAAATGCTCCTCTTAATGACACATGTTCATTGCTAACATCATTTGCTCATATCATCCTTAATAAATTCATGGAAACTTGTTCCTTCTTTGTAAGTCCTTGACTTGATTCGATTTCCTTCTGTCTCATTCTCTTCTTTTATTACTTATTCCTATTTTGATTAAGTAATTATTATGAGTTTCCTTCTTGATACATGTCTGCTGACTTCAATAATCTTACTTCATCCATTTGGTTTCTTTGGAACCATGGGAATTGAAGATCAAAAAGGGATGGAACTGATTGAAAGAACTGAATGAAAACTAAGTTTTCATTCTTTGTTACAATGGAATATGTTTCCCATTTTTTTTTACTTTGGCTAATTTATTCGAATAACAAAATTTTTATTCAAATAAAGTCACTTATTTTCTCCTATATATTTGCACAACAGAAGCTCTATTCGAATAACCATTTGGTTATTCAAATAGAAGACATTTTGTTTAAATAATTTTTTGTTTGGAAAGTTATGTCTTATATAATAACAATAATAATAATAATAATAATAATAATAATAATAATAATAACAACAACAACAATAATAATAATAACAACAATAACAACAACAACAACAATAACAATAACAATAACAATAACAACAACAATAACAATAACAATAACAATAATAACAACAACAACAATAATAATAATAATAATAATAATAACAATAACAATAACAATAACAATAACAACAACAACAACAACAACAACAACAATAATAATAATAATAATAATAGTTTTTGTTATTGTTGTTGTTGTATCGGCCACCCTCTTCTCGGCTGCCTCCAACTTGACCTTCAGCTCATCCGCCTCTCTGGCCTTCGCCCTAAGATTTTGTTGCCTAGGTCTCAAAAGTTTTAGTGTCATTCTTGTAGCCCTTAGCCTTGGTCCCTTCATCCAGCACCTTCTAGTCCGCCACCCTTAGCTCCTTACAAGTCTCGATTAGGTCCTTCACTAGCTTCTCCTTCCCTTCCTCCAACTTCATAACCCAATCTTCAAAGGTACAGAGGTCAGCCTCGAGCATCATGATCCTCTTGGTGTTTGACGCCAACGTTTCTAGGTGTCAGAGGATACTAGCCAGATGTAGACTCGACCTCTGCGCCTTCAGAAAAAGATGAGCAAGTGAGTACTGCTTCAAGGCCACGGCGTCCCACTCCGTCCTAAAGTGCACATCCACGTGACCCCAAATGTCGAATGATTTATCCCAGACAATAAGCCTCCGGTTATCCTCTCCCGTCATCAGGTCTAACACTGTGGTCTCCCCAATAGAGGTTTCCACCAAGGACGACGAAAGGGAAGGAGCAGAAGAAGTAGTGGCCTTCTTTGAGCGACCCTCGCCTTCTTGCTTGGAGCTCTTTCACTTGCAGGAGGTAGGAGGAGGAGGAAGAGGAGCGGAAAGGGCATCCGAGAAAAGGGCCTTAGGAGTCCCCTATCGAGTGCTAACCTCGCAGACTCTGAAGTCCATCTTGCTTTCCTCAAAGTTCATCTTAGCCTATTTCATAAGCTTTTTGAGGCTCGACATGCCTCCTGGAGGAGCCATGCTATCTACAAAACAATAGGAAGACCGACATAAAAAACAAGTAAAATAATAGAGCAAAACGAAAGCTAAAATGAAAGTGAAATATGCTAAGTGTAATAGAAATGGTGCACATTAAGAGTGGCCTCGACTTCCTTTTGGTCCTAGCAAATCAGCTAGCTATATTCAAAGTTACCATGCTTCTTAGTAATCTCTACAAGGAAGCAAAAGGTTTTTTGGTCTTCCTCTGACATCTGACTCTACTTGACGTCTAGTTCTCTCTGGCTACAGAAGGTTTGGTTTTAGTAAAGGTTGATCTTGGGCTCCCAGATGCCATTGAGATAAAATGGAAAGGCTTGGAAATGCTTCACCTTGAAGAAGACCTCCTTAAAGTCCTTGTAGGACTCATCGAAGAGCTCAAAGCATTTGTGCCCTTAGTGGGCATGGATGGTGATCCACGACGGTGTCCCGCTATCCATCTTGGAAAGGACATTGAATATATGGAAGAATAAGTCCATGGAAAGCGAAAGATCGAAATGGTTGTATATGATCTCGAAAGATTGGATAAAAGCCCAAGTGTAGGGGTGCAATTGAGATGGAGCTGCTTGTACAACATTGAGGATAATCATTTAGAAGCGAGAAAATGGAAATCGAATCCCATGTATTATAAATAGTGTTTCATACATATACAAGAAATGGGTTCCCAACATCTGTTGCATGCAAATCCTCTCATCCCTGTAGTAGTGAAGAATGAGGAAGTTCTCTTCTAGAACCTCGTATTCTTTCATGTTCAGGTAGCTTCAGATTTTTGTCACCATCTTTGCAAATCCACTATCGAGTGAATCTCCAGTGATTCATAGTGTACCCTCTAGTATAGCTCGGCATCAGGGGGAAGAGGATATCTCTTTTGTTGTTCTTCCAGAGTAAGCTTCTTTCTGCCTATTACCTTGTAAGACGGTTAAAGAACAATATGTACAGAGACAAAAGACTCATCAGAATCGCTACTGATAGGCCCTAGATATCTTTCCAATTCCTTTTCAATTTCAGAAATCAAACGATACCCAAGAACGATATGTTTGACCTTATCATCGAAACGCCCATGACCTCAAGTCCAAAACTTAGTAGTTAGAGGTTGCCTTCACACCCCAAAAGCAGAAACACCCCCTAGGGGCCCTTCCTTACTGCGCACAACGCGACAAAGGCGGGGGTTGTAATAGAACCTCTAGAGAAGACCCTTTTTCTCCATCGATCTCCATTTCCCTCATAACAACCATTAAAAGCAAAATGGAAAAAGAAAAGGAAGATGGGGGAGTACCTTGGAAAGGAAGGAAATAGTGGCGTTGAGGGTGAATAGGACGTAACAAGACTTCCGCGCATGGTGGCTCTGAAAGCAGCAAAGTTTGCCAGAAAAAAAGAAGGATACGGAGAAGATTCTGGAGAAAATGGGAAGTGAAGGAAGCAAAAGGTGGAAACTACTTCCCTTCACCCCCTATTTATAGGGAATGTCCAAGTGTAACTATAACATCCTCCCTATCCTATTAGCTTCAATGATTTTTATAGTAGTTCCTTAACACTTGTGTGATTTACTTATTAATTTTTGTAATTTTTTAAGTTAGTTTGGGTGTAACGATATAGTACAAAATGTGAAAAATAACTTATATTAGCCTAGAAATTGGCATAGACTCCTTAAAATATGGAAATCAATATGAAAAATTAATTTTTAGGTCATAAATAATTAGAATAAAGTATAGTAATTTTTGGGGAATTAAATAAATTAGTTTGGTATTTTTAATAAATAGAATAAGTGTTTAAAATTCAAATTAAATATGAGAGTAGCTCAAAAAATTATGAAAATTTTTGGAGTTGTTAAATAGAGGATGGAGATTATTTTAAAAATGATTATGGGTTAGAGCAGATACCTGTAAGCATATTAGTTTAATTCCTTAAGTTTATATTAATTTAAAGAAAAGTAATAAAGGCAAATAGTTATTAAATGATGTGTATAGGAACTTAATGGTATCCTAGAATTTTCTATAACACCTATGAAAGCTAGAAACTCATCAATGGAAGATCAAAGTATCCTTAAAAGACAAACCTCTTACACTCAATAGCAACCACACATTTTTTGTCTTATCCTTTTTTCTTTCTAGCGCCTCACCCACAACCACACACTTCTCACTTTTCATTTCGTCTTTCTCTCAGCACACAGCAAGCACAAAGGAGAAAAACAAAGAAAGAAACACAATGGTTATCATATTTCCAAGCTTGAAATGAAGACCTTCTAGCCCTTATCTTCCAAAGCCTTAGTTAAACAACTTCATCTACTCATCAAGCTCTACCAAGTAGTGCTCTTTAAATCCATTATCAAACATATTTTAAGTTCCTTCCTTCATCTTCTATGGACTCAAGGGAGCCTAGGTAGGGGTCTATGTCTCTTCCTCCATGCTTTCTACTCTTGATAGTGTGCGGGACTTCATTCTTGATGCTTGATTGTAGAGTGATTGATGAAAATCATGTTGATGTTCTTGTGGATAGGTTTTTGGGTTTCTGGAGGAATTGAGTATGAATTGATTAATTCTTATTTTAATAATTCTCTTTGTCTTTAAATTATGTGTTTGATGATATTGGTATTATTGGATTGAAATTCTTTGGAGAATTTGAGGATGGAGCTTGTGATTCTAAGAGCATGAAGGGGAAGGAAATTATTTTGAACTCTTCTATAAATCGCTATAACTCATGTGTTTAAAGGTCTTGTTATGAAATTAATTTGAAAACTCCTATTGATGCCTTTGGTGCTCACTTGACTGAGATACACATAGAAGTTTAAATTGATGACTTTATAGAATTAATATGTAGTTTGTTTGTTAATATGTTAAATTGATATGTTGGAATGATAGGGATACAAATTTCTTATTTGAAATGATGAGTTTAGGAATTGATGGTGATTTGGTGGAGATGGCCGAGATCTCCAAAATGAGATTCAAAGTTACTCTTTGATTATGTTGTTATTTGATAATTTGGATTGACAACTGTTAATATACATTGTGGATTTTGGCTTGAGACTATGTTGAAGCTTTGATGTTATCTTGACTGGAAATGAAGAAAAATGAAATGCTCTTCACTCTTGATTCTTATCTCATGTATATATGAGTTACTAGCATTTCAAGTTGTCTTGTGGATTATGTGAATTATATGATGATATGAGAAATTGGCACTTAGCATGCTTATGAGATGAATTATGATATACTAGATCTTGATATGCTCCTTGAAAATGTTAAAGTTGATCTTTACGTGCTCAAAGTTTAAAAGAAATTGGATATGATCATCATACCTGGGGGGTGATCCTTAGATGTTTTCCCTTATGAAGGGTAACCCATAGATTGATTGATTTGGCCAGTGATGGATATTGGAAAACGATCCTCGTACCTGAGGTGATCCTAGATGTGATTCCTTTGTGAAAGGAAATGATCCTCATACTTGGGGGTGATCCTAGATGTAATTCTATTGTGAAAGGAAATTATCCTCGTACCTTGGAGTGATTTTAAATGTGATTCCTTTGTGAAAGGAAATTGATTAACTTGGCTAGCATTATCTGAGATAGTGATGTGTAACAATAAACTGTGACGTATAGGTTGAGTACTCAGGCCTAATAAGCAGACTATCACCAAGTGTTGGATAGTGTGAAGAGGTAACATGTCCTCCCTACTTTTTTGAGATTAAAGGACATGGGTCCGGGGAATGAGCTGAGAAAGATGATAAATGGCCACTAAAGGAAAATTAAAGGCATTGCTTGAGCATTGGCACATTTTCATGCACTTGCTATATAAATCATTAATTTGATAATGAATATTTTCATTTTGAGTTATTTGTAAATATTCTATAGATAGAGTGAGATGATTTATATGTTGTTGTATTTCTAGAAGGTTCTATGATTTATCGGTTGATGTTCCTATGAAGTTGTATACTGCCTGGGTATATGTTTATAAATTTGTTGTTCAATGATTAAAATTGAACTTCTGCCCTCAAGAAAAGAAATGAAATAGTTTGGCATTTACCACCTTTTTATGAAAGATTTTTAAAAATGATTTAATTTCTTGAAGTAACTAGAATTGTTGTGATAACATCTGCTTATTAGAAATACTGAGAATTTTTAGAATTCTCACCCCCACTATTTTCCTTTCCATGATAATTTCAACCCTCCGTGTAGGGATGCAGATACTAGTGTAGTACTGAGACACTCCATACTCATACTATTTGTAGTGATTGATTGAGAATTTGTGATAGGCAGCTAGTAATTTAGTCATATATATATATATATATATATACTTGTATATCATATATGTATTATATTCATCACTATGTATTATATTTATGCAGTGATTTGTACATGGCTTATATATGTCTATCAAGGCATGATATGTATAACTTTGATATTGATATAGAAGACTGATGTACTGGGCTGTATAGGTTACCGATGCTAGTGTGATTTATACATGCTATGTATATAATTGTGTGTTACAGGTATATATTTGTACTCTGAGTTAGTATATGAAATTTCTATGATACCTGATTAGATAAAAGTGTAAGTTCCTAAAGTTATAACATGAGAACTCAAAGGACACTAAGTAGATAATAAAGAAATGAATAAATATCGGATGATAACTTAGTGGAGGCATTCGATCATGCTCTTCATTTGAGCAAAAATCAATCCTCACAAGACTTGAGTAAAAAATAAAATTGGTATAGTTAATTACCAAGGTAAGTAAAAAGTTTGGTTGTGATGTGTCTGAGCCTAAGAGTTTCATTGTAATTCGAATATATGTGGAGCAATTAGTCTTGGGGTGTTATAGTAACCGCTACACCTATTTGGGTTTTTTTTTTTTGGGAAGAGCACATTAATTTGAAATTATGACAAGGCATAGAAACCAAATGCCTACAGCAAGCTCGCCTATCCCAGGAGGACACCCGGCAAAAAGGCCGCTGTTAAGCAGGAGAAAAGACAGCTGTGCAGGGAACAAAAGGTTCCAGCCAAACCAAGTGTTGCCTCTTCATCTATCTCATATGGGACCCTATCACGGGTCACAAGGAGACTTCTATGACGGCTCACCCGTGGTTATAATCACAAACAAAATCAAAACATTCTCTCACCCACTCGCCCTATGTCCCGTTGTCAAGAGCCAGGCTGTTTGACCCCAGCAGACCTTAGGCTCAAGTTCTCCATACCTCGTGGTCAAGAGCGAAATTCTTGGGGCAGTTTAGATGACGGCGGTTGTATATACAATCTTGGCATGAAACCTAGAAAACTTGGAGCTCAACACTTTGATGCCCACAAAAGCACAGACCTAGAGGCAAAGTTCCATATTGGGTTTTGGGCCTTATGAGGCTAGGCCCAGGAACACATAGGGAAGTTAACCCAGGCAAGGAAGGTGCAAGGAAGCTTCCCTCCTGCATCTAGATTGGCCATCCTACCCCCCCTCCCTTCACTACTTGGTGCCCACAATACTCTCCCTCTATAAGTAAGGCATTGTAGTTTTATGGTAAGGATCTTTTTTTCATCTTCCACCCCAAAAGCCCCAGCTTACTTGAGCCTTGGAGTGTCTTTGCAGGCACTCAACCCCCCTGTTCCAACACTTAAGGGAGCTGCTAGAGTGGAATTCAACCTCTCTCAAGTGTTTACAACATCCTTGAAGTTCAGGACAAAACATTTGTTATTCTTTTTAAGAGTGTTTTGGTTTTCCATTTTTAGGGTATGTTTTATCAATCCTCTTGTGGTTATCCCTATCCTGATGGTCCCGCAAGTATGGGAGTATTTTAAATCTACTTTAAGATGAGACGTAATAGACTCTTTAAGTTACAACACTTTTTGTATTGGTCTCTACTATAAAAGATTCTTAGACATAAATAATATTTGAACAAAGAGCATAACTGTATATCGTTGGTTAGTTTAAAGTATAAACTGTATTTTTTTCTTTTAAATTTGATGTATCTTTTTCAATATATAAATGTTCGTTTAACTTCATTCATAATGTATTTTTTTCCAAAAAGAAAATATCATTCAAGTGTTAACACCTATGAAGCACAAACACGGACACAAACACGAGACATGACACGAACACAAACACGGGACACACCAAATTCAAAAAATTGTAGGACACAGACACAACATATATATATGTATACATATATATATATATATATATATATATATATATATATATATATATATATATATATATATATATATATAAAAATTAATTTCAAAGTAAATTAAAGAACTTGATTTTATATATATTTGCAAAATTTAAGAAAAAGATTCATAATTCATTAATATAATTTTTATAAGTTTGAAGATTTACAATATCTTAATATATGTTATATGTGCTAATATTTGTTACCAAGTAAGTATCTCCTAAAAAATATAGAGCATAATTTCTATTAACATAATCTAAAAAATATCGTAAATCAGTTTCTCCTAATAGAACTAATCATGTACAAATATATGTGCATAAAAAAAATTAACTAGAGGGAATTTTGGTGTAAGGTAAGATTCGGTGATGACGAAGTGAACGGCTTGGTATGAGTAGAGGTAGAAGGAGCAGATGAAAATAGTGGTGTGTGAAAAGATAAAACTTAAAATACTTCTATGTGAAAATAATGACTTTGGACGTCAGTCATGTGATTGAGCTTGAGTGAGCTAAGAGCTTACTAATTGAACGTTAGTCATGAGAACTAATTTTTTTTAAAAGAAAATATTAATGGATTGTATCCAAGTCGTGTCCTAAATGTGTTCAAGCGTGTCTAAGACGTGTCCAAACTGAAAAAAATAATCTTTTTAATCGGACAAATTCGAACACGCATGACACGTGTATCGTACGAGTGTCTCCATGTATTCGACACGGACACGTGTCCGACGCGCCTAAAAAATAACGTATCCGTACTTCATAGGTTAACACACATAGCATACGTTACATAACAAATTTTTTTTTTGGTTCAATTTACATCACAAAATTTAAAATAAACATTTCGATTATTATTTTTTTACTCATATTCAATTTAACATTTTAAAAGACTGCACCAATTAAGCTTCTCTCTGTAAACTTTAAATTTGTGGCGTACATTGTGTTACATCGATGCAACAAATAAGGCCGAAGTACAAACAATGGTGATAACATATCGGTGTTGAATGAGTATCACTTACGCGTGTAGTATTGAGAATATAATGAACATGAAACAATAATAACCCATAAAATTATATAATGTAATGCATATTTATTAGTAATAGAGCATGAAATTTTTCTTACTTTAAGAGCATTTAATAATTTTTCATTTTTTTAAGAACATTTAATAATTTCTTATAGTAATGTTACATGGATTGTAATAAAATGCCATGCGCTCAAAACAGAGCTTAAGAATTTCTTATAGTAATAATACCCAGATTGTAATAAAATGTCTTGCATGTGATAACTTTACGAAATGGAGTTTTTAATCTTCCTTTTGCATAATAGTTTGATAGCTAAGTTTTCATTTTCATTAATTTCACAAGGTTTTAAGCTTAATTTACATGTTCGGTCTCTTTTACATCTTCCTAGTTGTCTTGGCTTTGATTTGGACAAAGCGAGGAATAACTTGAATTCTCTTTAACTCTTGGGTCCTTATTTGACGAGTTGGTGTTGTTTTGTAGGTTTTTAAGGAAATGGAGCTTAGGAATAGGGCAAACTGGGAGGATGTGAGAGCAAGCAAATTGAAGGAAATAAAGATTTCAAGGAGAACATCAGAAGTCACACCTAGACGTGCTTGCCTCTTTGGAAGAATCACCTATTTGCTGAGAGCTCCATGCCTAGGCGTGGGTCAACCATGCCTAGACTTGGAGTTACTACCATGATGTACTTATTTTTTTCATACACTTAGGCATGTAACAATCCACGCCTAAACGTACTTAAAAGACCATGAACCCGAATTATGTTTTTAATTTCATTTTGTCATTGGTGACCCATTTCATGTTTTCCCTTAATTTCATCTCAATCATTTGGTTAAATTTGAATTAGTAACTAATTTATTAACGCATAATTATTCCACTCACTATAAAGATAATATGAAGTTTTCACCATTATATTACTTGCACAATCCATACACTTACGGTTAACAAACAGCCTGCAGTCCAAAACAGTGCTTTTTAGGCCATCCATTCCCCACAACCTAACGATGCAAACGTTGAGAGCTGAGAACTTCACGGATGAAGAGTCTCTTGTTTCATTGTTGAGATTACCGAGACAGTTTGGAAGGAAATCAAAGAAACAAAAAAATTGACGCAAAAAATAGTTCATCATGTGATTCACTGTTCGAATTCCCAAATAAGCGGATCCATACGATCAAGTTGTTTTTTCCACAATACTTCCAAATAAAAGTTTTACATTTAAAAGATAAGATCTTTTAACCAGTCATCTTAAATCTAATTATAATTACACCATTTCTATCTCTAGAGATATATGAAACTAAGGTCTCTCGATGCAAATAGCTGTACCATGATTTCGGTTAAAAGGTCACAGAAGGTAACACAAAACGGTTGACATCTTTGATGTATGTCACATTATTATAGCTCATTACACACCTTTTAGCGCTTTATATTCATACAAAGTAATGCCGGAAGTTTTAGAATACACTTCTTCCTTATTTCATCTTATTTGAGAAAATATACTCTGTGTGGCCTAGTCAGAGCTGAGCAGAGTTTTTGGCGATAGCTCCAGCATCATTGAGAAGGGGAACCAGTTGACCTGCCCCGTGTTTCTCCAAAACATCTGCAAAACCCAAGTGATGGATAGAATATTAAAATTTTATAGACTAAAATGTAAAATAGAACAATAACAAGATTTATTTGTTCTTCGCCTCATGGAGGATAGGCACCGAATAGAAAAGAAGCAGCAGGAGTGTGGCCTTACTGTCACAACCACCAATGTGCTTTCCTCCAATAAACACATTAGGCACTGTCCTAAGCCCTGTCCACTCAACTAGAGCTGAATGAATATCACCCCCATCACCTTCAAATAGGTAAAGAAAATTCTGAGGACAAGGAAATGATAAACCAAAAAAAAAAGGCACCATATAATTTGATAACAAATTAGTTTCTTGAAATTAATGTGTAACAGCCCTCCGAGCAGAAGAGAATAGACCCCAATTGCGGATATAAGGGCGTTATAGACTTCTCATTTTTTCTTTGTCTTTTCTTACATTCCACATTGATAATGCAAATAGCACAGTAGAAAGCAGCCGATATGATAATAGAAAGTAACCCTGAACTCAAGACAAGTTTATAACATTACATTTGCTATAATGCATAAAGCAGTAGAGATACATTCAGAAGCAATCATTTTACCGCCACAAATACGTTAATCTGGAATTAATTAATCGGAAACTTCAAAGGAATAAAGGGTCAATTCCTGACAAGAGACTCTCCCTAAAAAGAGGGATAACATAAGCGGTCTTCACATCAACTTGAAAGAAAGCAGAAAGCAGGGCAATTCCAAGAAAATGAAATTGATATAATAATGGACCAAAGTATGAGACAAGAACTAAATTGAAAGCGCAGCTAAAGCACACTTACTTTCCTCATCCAATTCAACGACCTTGTAGGCTGCTCCTAGCTGTTTGAGAAGATCCTTGACCCTCTTGCAGTAACCACAGTAAGTCTTACTGCCAGCACACAAATTTCCAGATAGAATTATTAAAATGAAAAAGAAAAAAAGAAGCCACTTCATCAAAATGAATAACGAGGGCGTATGAACTAAGAAAGACACCAATTGTCTCGACAGTCAATGCACACATGCAAAAAAGGCAGAGTCATAGTTAGGCGTTTTTATCATAATATAGCTGTTTTTTTTTATTTATCGCTCTACCCTATCTTTTAGATTATGTACCAAAATACGTTTGTTTTAGAAGCCGCCATGGGTGATGATGACTTCTTACATGTACATTTATTTATATTTTTTGTTAAGTAGCTTAAAAATCGCCATGACTGATGACGGTTTTCAAACATTATATTTTGAAAAAAAAAATGCATTTTGTTCACAAAAGTCGCCATCCATGAAGGCGACTTTTGTACAATTATGTTTTTTGTCCGCATTATTGGTGTATTGAGTGAATGTGGATATATGTTGGCTTGTGGCTATAATGCATAGATCATGCGCATAATAATTTAAAAATCTCTAAGATGCAAAACATGTAAAGCTCAATACACCAATAATGCATAGATCATGCACATAGTAATTAAAGAATCTCTTACATGCAAAACATGTAAAGCTCAATACATCAATAATGCATTAGATCATGCGCATAATAATTCAAAGAATCTCAAAATGAAGTCTCTGCAAATGCATGTGATGCAATAGTAAGTAATCAATCAAGTCATGCAACACATAGCCACATAGCCATAAGCGTGCTATATGGTAGATTCTTCTCCATTTAATTTTATTTTCTATAAAATCGCCATGAACGATGATGGTTTCTATGAGCATTTTGTATTTTTTTTCTATGAGCATTTTGTTTTTTATTTATTACAAACACAAAAGTCGTCCTCATGAAACAATGTTAACACGGATTGTCTAAAGAATGGAGGGTTTTGTTTTCTCTGTGGGTGCCGGAGGAGGTGCTGTTTCCGGCAAGGAACCACCTAACGGCGGTGGTGATGTTATGAATGACGTAGAGAAAAAGGTTAAAGTCTCCTTCAAGGACATGGTGATGGGCAAGAAAGAGGCTCCGGTTGTGAGACCTAAAGTTGACCTTCTTAAGGAGAACCTTGCAAAGATTGAATATGAAGATGGTAACCCCCTCAAACCAATGGTGCATATTGCGGATTCTGTTTTTGATGGCCCTTGTGCGCCATGGCAAGATGCTCTCGTAGTCAAGCTACTTGGCAAGAGCATTGGTTATAACACAATGAAAGAAAGACTGGTGAGACTATGGAAGTTATTTGCTAGCTTCAATATAATGGACATTGGGAATGATTTCTATATGGTAAAGTTCGACTTTGAAGGAGATCGTATGAAAGTGATGGATGAAGGGCCCTGGATGATCTTTGATCATTATGTCACAATGCAATCATGGACCCCGGATTTTATTTCTCTTATAGCAAAGATTGATAAGACTATGGTATGGATACGGTTTCCAGGTTTGAACTTATTTTACTATGATGAAAGTATATTGTTAGCTTTAGCTTCTGTAGTGGGGAGACCTATCAAGGTTGATAGTAACACCTTGGATGTCCACCGTGGTTGTTTTGCAAGAGTCTGTGTCGAGGTGGATCTCACAAAACATGTTGTGGGAAAGGTGTGGCTGAAAGGTTTCTGGTATCAGATAGAGTATGAGGGTCTCCACCTTATTTGTACGGCTTGTGGTTGCGATGGACACTTAGAGCAAGATTGCAAGAGAAAGCCTGAGACCCCTCAAACTCCACCTGTAGTGCAAGTCTCCGACGGGGTGGCTCCGACGCAGGTTGCTGGAGCGAATAATAAGGAAACAAATCACGAGGAATCTGCGGCCATTATTGAAAATATGATTGTTGCACAAAATCAGGAGCCATTGCATGGTGACTGGCTGATTGTCAAACGTAAAAAACGCAACAATCGCATGTCAAATAAAGTCAAGGATAATAATGAGGCGAAAGCCAAACCTGTTACGAATAATAAAGGTAAGAAAGATAAATCCCATGCCGTTCGGGATTCTTTATTATCCCATGCAACAGATTCTCAACCAGCAAAGGTGTTAGTGGACCCAGCGAGTAGGGGTGGAAACAGGCCAGGTCAGGCTTTGCCTTAAACAGGCCTGGCCTGTATTCTAATTATAAGGCCTGATCCTGGCCTATGAGCTTGTAATAGGCCGATTTTTAAGGCTTAACCTGACCTTTTTAAAAGTCTGGCCTGGCCTGAAAGCCTATTTAAAGGCCTACTTTGCAATGAGGCCTTTAAATAGGCTAACAGGCCAACCTTTAAATAGGCCAACAGGCCAACCTTTAAATAGGCCAACAAGCCTTTATATAGGCTAACAGACCTACCTTTAAATAGGTCAACATGCCTTACATAGACTAACAAACTTACCTTTAAATAAGTCATATGCCTTTACATAAACTAACAGGCCTAAGCCTTGAAATAAGCCAACGGGTCTACTCAAAGCCAATAGGTCTTTGTTATAATTTAACTCTCACCTTCTAATTTTATAGATGCTCACCACTTTCTTACTCAGTCTTTGTTCGATATGGGACTTGGAGATATACTAAGTTGCTCACTTTCTTACTCTAATCTTTCAAGTCCCACATCGACCAAAGATCAGAATAAGAAAGTAGTGAGCATCTATAAAATTAAGGGATGAGTGTTAACTTATTATTTTCATTCTAATAAATATATTACATTAAATAATTAATAAATATGTTATTTCTATTCTAATTTATTAAGTTAAGTTTTAGTTATTGACTTTTATTAAAATTTCATTAAAAAATATTAATATATTATAATAAATTAATAATTATAATTATAATTATAATTTATAATCATTATAATAATATATATTATATTATATATAATTAAATAGGTCGTGCCACTTACCTGGCTTAAAAGACCTATTAGATGGCCGATACCGACCTTTTAGTTAAAAAGGCTTTTAAAAAAGCCTTGACCTAGTTTGTTTAATAAACAGGCTAGGTCAGGCCAGGCCTTAGACAAGCCAGGCCATAGGCCCCTGACGGGTAGTCTAGCCTATTTCCACCCCTACCAGCGAGTACGTCTAAGCAACCACCGCCAGGTACCTCTAGTGCCAAAACCAAGAACAAGAGACAGAGGAAAGATGCAGATAACTCCAATTGGCAATTTGTCCAACATGCGTTGAAGGACAAAGGTGCTAAGTTGAAGGGAACGACTACAGTGCCTTCCCGCACCATAAACACTTCAAAAAACAATACCCATGTCGTTCATGACTTGGGCAGAGGAGATAAATCTACAGTGCGGATGAAGGCGGTGTCTAGAGTCCCAGTATATTCTTCTGAATGATGATGAGGAGCAAACTCCAGATAATGTCATGGAAATTGTTAAACAGGATGATGGCCCTTCTCAGCAGGGAATTTGCCAAAGCATGGTTCCAATCTTCCAGAGACCCAATTGCACTTGGAGCATATGGCTTAGTTGCCTCTGTGCCCTCTTGCCTCTTTCTTTCTACGTGTTTATGGATCAATGTCAAGATATATCTATAATCTCTTGGAATATTCGTGGCACCTTGGGGTGTACCACAAGACGTCATGTTCGTGACATTGTTTTGTTACATCACCCATCTCTTTTCTTTATTTATGAGACTCATGGTGCTTTCCATAATGTTGAGAACCTGTGGACATCCCTGGGATATAAGATCATCTTCATCCAGGAGGCTCGTGGGCACTCGGGAGGCATTTGGGTGCTATCTTGCAAAGATGATCTTACCTTCACTCTTGTGGATAACATGTTTCAAGCCATTACTTTCTCAATCACAAAGGGAAATATTTCTTGGTTTGTGTCAGAAGCATATGCCTCTCTTGTTTTACTGCTCGCTATGATTTATGGGCCCACCTTACCATGCTGAGAAGTAGCATCCATGGTCCTTGGGTTTTGATTGGGGACCTGAATGAAGTCTTGAGCTCATCAGAAGTTTTTGGGGGATTCTTTAGCTTTCTCATGCTCATTTGCTCTCTAACATGATGGCTAATTGTAACTTTCTGGATATGGACATTGTAGGAGGGTTGTTTACTTGGCAGAAAAATATTCATAATGGGGTTCATATCAGGAAAAGGCTGGATAAATGCATGGCAGATGTGGATTGGCGCCTTCTTTTTCCACATGCTCTGGTGGAGGTCTTGGCTCCCCCATGATTTAGATCACAACCCGTTCCTTCTTAGTTGCAATAAATCCCAAAGTACTAGAACTAAATACTTCCATTTCCAAGCTGCTTGGATCTCCCATCTTGATTAGGGAGGTCTAGTGAAGCAAACTTGGAATCAATCAGGTGGAAATGCTACGTTTAAACTTAGGAAGATTCAGGATCAATCTCTGATTTTCAATAAAGAGGTGTTTGGTAACATATTCAGAAACAAAAGACTTCTTGAGGCTCGGTTAAGAGGTGTTCACAGACAACTTGATATTTTCCCCTTCTCTGATCTTATTAAGTTGGAAAGGGATCTTCAAAAGGAATATACTAATATTTTAGCTTAAGAAGAACTCCTTTGGTATCAAAAATCAAGGGAAAATTGGGTTAAATTTGGCAACAGGAATACAAAATTTTTTCATACCCAAACAGTGATCCAGAGAAGAAGAAACAAGGTGACTGGACTTGATATTAATGGTGTTTGGTGCAATGACGAACAAATTCTAAAGCAGGAGGCTCTATCCTTCTTTAAAAATTTGTTTCACTCAAATGATCCTTGTAATCCTCAAAGCTTGCAACTGCAGTATGTTCCTCAGGTAGGTGACGACTTGTTTCAGTCTTTGCTCCAACCAGTTACGGTGCAAGAGGTTAAGGAAGCTTTGTTCTCGATGCATGCTTATAAAGCTCCAGGGCCGAATAGATTCCAACCAATTTTCTTCAGAACCTATTGGGATATTGTTGGTAGAGATGTTTGGTAGTTGATCTCCAATTCCTTTGCTTCGGGGTAGATTGTTGAACAAATGGCTGAACTCTTATTGCTCTTATCCCCAAGATTAATGTCCCTACCAGTTTAAAAGACTTTAGACCAATTAGTTTGTGTAATGTGTTGCTGAAGATCATCTCTAAAGTCCTTGTGCGCAGGATCAGACCTCATTTAGACAATCTCATTAGCCCTTTCCAAAGTCGTTTCATTCCAAATAGGGACACTGCAGACAATGCTATTATTGCTCAAGAGGTTGTTCATCAAATGCACAAGAAGAAAGGTAAAAAGGGTTTCTTACTTTTCAAATTTGATTTTGAAAAAACATATGATCGGTGAATTGGAATTTTTTGAGGCTTACCTTACTTGACTTTGGCTTCCCGCAACCTACCATTAATCTCATCACGAGCTACATTACTTCATCTACTTTAACTTTGAAATGGAACAGTGAAAAATTGGATCCTTTTGCTCCCAATTGAGGTTTGAGACAAGGCAATCCAATGTCCTCATACCTGTTTGTTCTCTATATGGAGAAATTGGGCCTGTTGATTCAGGAGAAAGTGCAAGACAAAAAGTGGCTTCCAGTGAAGATTGCTAAAGAAGGCCCTGCGATTTCCCATCTTTTTTCCGCAGATGATTGCCTTCTTTTCACTCAAGCCAAGACTTCCTAGGTTAAGCTAGTGAAGGAGGTCCTGCGAGATTTTTGCTTTGCCTCAAGTTTAAAGATTAATGTCCAAAAGTCACGTTTTCTGCCTTCTAAGAATGTCACCCATGCCAAAATCTCCAAGTTTGCTTCTATAGTGGAGTTCCATCATACCTACAATTTTGGTAAGTATCTAGGATTTCCCATGTTGACAGGGAGAGTTAGGAAGAGTGATTTCAATTACATTCTTGACAAGATTAATGATAGGCTTGCTGGATGGAAAAGGAATTTGCTCAACAAGGTTGGTAGAGTGACATTGACCAAGTCTGTTATGGCTGCTATCCCTATTTATTCTATGCAAAACTTGTGGCTTCCAACAGGTGTGTGTCAAAATCGATGCATGTGTCAAAAAGTTTATTTGGGGCGGCAACTCCCGTCATTGGGTGAATTGGAACAAGGTTACTCAGGCCAAAAATAAAGGTGGTCTTGGCATACACACAGCAAGGGAGTCCAATGTTTCCCTCCTTGGCAAACATGTATGGGATCTTATGCACAACCAAAACAAATTATGGGTGCAATTTCTCTCTGCAAAATACCTAACAGGCACTCATATTCTCAATGCTAGTCCTTGCACTGGTGTTTCTTATATTTGGAGCTCTATTCTTAAGTCTACTACTGTGCTCAGATCAGGTTTCAAGGTAAGAATTGGGAAAGGAGCAGCCTCTATTTGGTATGACAGGCAGTTAGAAGAAGACTATATTGGCAATTTAGTATCTCAAGTTAATATTCAAGACATCCACATGCGGGTTAAGGATATCTACTACAATGTGGCACTTTGAACTTCTTGCTACTCAAATTCATGTGGACATTCGTATGAAGATGATAAGCCATTTTGTAGATGGTGTTTCAAATGATATAGTTATTTGGGGGAGCTCAACTACTGGTTCTTACACAGCAAAAGATGCTTATCAGTGGTTAACTAACGTGAATGTAACTCAGGGTGATCCTCCTAGTAGCTGGTCTGGTCTCTGGAAACTGAAATTACCAGAAAATATCAAGTTTTTCCTTTGGCTGGTTTTACATGATTGCCTCCCAACAAATTTGTTCCGTGTCCTTCATCATGTCTCCACGGACTCTTCCTGCCATAGGTGTGGTGCTGCTCATGAATCTCTTATTCATACTCCCCGTGACTGTCATGAGGCCATCAAGATTTGGGAAATGCTGCGGTTGGATCAGTATCCTGTTTTCTACTCCTCTAATTGTAGGGAGTGGATCAAGGCTAATATTGCTGGGACGAACAGTACTTTATTCGTGGTAACATGTTGGTATATTTGGAAAGCAAGGAATGCAGCCATTTTTGAAGATGTGAAATAGGGGCAGTGGTTCATTCTAAACAAGATTTGTTCATTAAGAGACACTATCCTCAAAGCCTTTGGCTCTCCAGTCATTAAAAGTAAGGAGCGGATGGTTGTTTGGTCTCCACCTGAGGAGCATTTTATCAAGGTAAATGTAGATGGCAGCTCTTTGGGGAATCCTGGGAGGTCCGGGTTCGGTGGTTTATTTAGAAACATGCATGGAGAATGGCTTTCTGGGTTCTCTGGCTTCTGTGGCATTGACACTAATTTGAAGGCTGAGCTTATGGCTATCTGCCGGGGGTTGGAGTTAGCTTGGCATGCTGGTTATAGAGCTATTGTTTGTGAATCAGATTCGAAGATGGCTTTGGACATGGTCACTAAGGGAGTTCATTTGTTCCACCCGTTTGCTCCTTTAGTGGATCACATTCACAGGTTGGTGTCTCGGAATTAGGATCTACGATTCAACCACACTCTGAGAGAAGGAAATGAGTGTGCGGACTGGTTGGCAAAGAATGGTTCCTCATCAGATCAACCGTTTGTGGCTTGGGAGCTTTGCCCTCCTCAACTGTCATCTATTATTCTAGCTGATGCTCTTGGTGTAGTTAGGATTAGGCCTGTGTAGTTCGTTTGTTTCTTTTCTATCTGATAAAAAAAAAAGTCGTACCCATGAATGACGGCTTTTGTGAACAAAATGCAATTTTTTAAAAAAAATATAATGTCTGAAAACTGCCATCACAATAGCGATTTCTAAGTTATTTAACAAAAAACATAAATAAATGTATAAGTAAGAAGCTGCTATCACCCATGGCGACTTCTGAACATGTTCTTAAACAAGTATATTTTGGTATATAACCTAAAAGTGAGATAATAAACAACAACCAAACCTTTTTCCCACTAGGTGGGATCGGCTACATGAATCAAACGACGCCATTGTGCCCTATCATAAACCAAGTCTTTAGAGATGCCATTCAGATCTAAATCATTTTTAATCGTTTCACCTATAGTCTTTCTTGGTCTTCATTTACTTCTAACTATTGGGCTTTTATCTACCTGATCTACTCTTCTTACAGGGGCTTCTAAGGGTCTTCTCCTTACATGTCCAAACCACTTAAGGCGAGATTCTCTCATCTTTTCCACAGTAGGTGCTACCCCTACTTTTTCTCTAATGCATTCATTCATAATCCTATCTTGTCTTGTATGACCACACATCCAACGCAACATCCTCATCTCCGCGACACTGATCTTATGCTCTTGTTGACTTTTTACCGCCCAACATTCAGTACCATACAACATCGCAGGCCTTATAGTTGTGCGGTAAAATTTACCCTTAAGCTTGAGAGACACTTCTCTATCACAAATAACTCCTGAAGCACTCCTCCATTTCATCCATCCAGCTTGAATCCTATGGTTTACATCTCCCTCTATCTCTCCATCATTTTGTATGATAGATCCAAGGTACCTAAACTGTGTGACTTGTGGTACTGTATGATATCCAATTTTCACCACTAAGCTAGCATTAACACGCCTCTTACTGAACTTACATTTCATATACTCCATCTTACTCCTGCTTAGACGAAGGCCATGTTCTTCCAAAGTTCGTCTCCATAGCTCTAACTTCCCATTTGTTTCCTCTCTCGACTCTCCAACTAAGACGATATCATCTGCAAAAAGCATGCATTGTGGCACCGACTCTTGGATATGCGCAGTAAGCATATCCAAGACCAAAGTAAAAAGATATGGACTCAAAATTGACCCTTAGTGCAGTCCTATAGTTATAAGAAAATCTTCTGTGACCCCACCCTGTGTTCTCACACTAGTTTTGGCCCCATCATACATATCTTGGATTGCTCGAATATAGGCGATACAAACTCCTTTCTTTTCCAAAGTCTTCCACAGGGCTTCTATCAGTACCCTATTGTAAGCTTTTTCCAGATCAATGAAAATCATGTGTAGGTTTTTTTGCTTCCTCCGATACCTCTCCATTAATTTTCGTAGAAGATAGATTACTTCCATGGTTAACCTCCCACGTGTCTAGCACAACACTTCTACGACACATAACAACATGCGTCTGACATGAATATAATTTAAAAATTATTTTTCAGCTTCTACACAGTAGAACATGGCTAATAACACCCCAATGGTTGGGTCTGTTTAAAACTTTTAAACAACTTTTAATAATAAAAAAGAAAATAAAGTACAGGTGTAGTGGTTCATAGTTATACACAATCAATTTCTAAAATGCTACAAAAAATTGAGATATACAAAAAAAAATGGTCAATAGATATACAATTGTATGCAAATTTCACCCAATTTTTTATGGATACCAAACTAACACTACCATTAGAATTTTGGAAATGAAAACATGTTACTAAAAATATATAGCAATAGGTAGATTGAAATAAAATACCTAAACACAACGACGGGGGACGAGGATGCTATCTCCTTTGCCTTATTCAACGCCATTTCAAGCTCTTCCTTGCTCTTCTTTGAACTCAGCATAAGTCCCATTCCTTTATCTGTGTATATATAATAATATAATACGAGAGCCACAGACCACTAGAACAGAAGACAAAGAGAAAGCTTAAAGCTTTGGCAATTGACAGGTGTTAGAAGCTCCAAAAACGTTACCTTTGCTGTGTCAGAAGGAGAGAGAACAAGGACAAAACAGAGCAAGGTGTTGGAATTTGCCGTTGCTTGCTGGCACAGGGTTTTAAGAACAAAACAACGAGACTTAAATTACAATTTAAATTTACAAGCAGAAGCAAGGAAGGTTAAAACTTGAATAGGAGTGCGTGAGAGAGAGAGAGAGAATTTGGGTGCTACAAAACAAAGGAATAGGAAAGTTAGGGTTCGGTTCAATTTGTGTTCCAAGATGATCGGTGATCGCTGTGGTCTTTCTCTACAAATTGTCTAGCACGATGATATATGATAGTGTATTTGAACTTTGAAGTTGGTATGAAGAATTTAAAATGAGAAGAAGAAAATCAAGAAAAAGAGAGATGGAGTCAGCGAGATATGATTTTGGGGAGTTGAAGTTGAAGATCGGGAATCAGAGACAAAACCAAATTTGGGCGATTATTTTCATGTGCTGTTGAATGACCCAGTGAGGGACCCAGTAATATTAGTTTATGGGTGTCGTTTAGCAAGGACCCTTAAAATCACTTATTATAAGAACATGTGAAACGTCTGTTTTTTAAAGATTAAACTGTTTTATAAAATAATTATTATGTTTAAATAAAAAAATTATATTTTAAAAAATATTTATACAAAATTAAATATAAAATAAAAAAATTTTAGTTAATAATTATAATTTAAAGATTAAAGTTTATGATTTTAGTTTATAAATTATTTTTTATATTTTGATATATAAATATTATTTTACTTTTAATCAAATAATTTTTTTAATCATTCTATATTTATTTTAATAATTTAATGTATAAAAATATTTTTTTATATCATCCAAAAGTTAATCATATTAACTTAAAATCATTTTTTAATGATCTAAACATAAAAATGAATTAATTATAATTGATTATAACAATAATCGATTATCAACATAATTATAATTTCAACTTTCCCAAACAATTGAGTAAAAATTCTAATATGAGTATCTTAGGCTAGTTTATGAAAATATAAATTACTCATTAATTTATTATTAAAATAAATATGAATGTGTTAAGTGTAAATTAGTCATTAATTTATTATTAAAATAAATTAATAATTAAAATTAAAATATTAGATTCAATTAATAATAAATTTGTACATAAATTTAATTAAAATATTTTTTTATAAATAATTATACATATAAAAAATTTATAAATTTTAACTAATAATATTTATATATACTTAAATTTACATATAAATACTATCAAATAAAAAAATTATTCATAAATTACTTCTCAAGTGATCCATAATAGTCTTATTCCTTATAACAAGTTTTAAAATTTCATAATAGAGTCAATTCTTTTATTTAAATTTTAATCTTTAATTTATTTTCATTTTTACTTTAGTCTTTCATCTTGTTTCTGCAACCACCAAATCAAGACCCTCATATCCCCACCACCAAAGCTCCACCACCGGCCAGAGCCACCACAACAAACTCGTGGCGATGTCTCATCATCTCCCTTGTCTTCCAAAACCTAAAACCTCACTTTTATGTCTCCATAGATCATTGAGATTCAAAGAAAAACAAAACAAAGTGTTATGGTCCCTTTTGAGAGCCACAACCCAACCATGGCTCCTCAACTCCATTGCAATCTCATCTCTTAGGTACTCTTCTAAGGCCCCTTTCAAAGCTGATCCCAAGAAACCCACCTCCCTCGCCCCCTCCTCCTCTTTCGTTGTCGATGCCCTCTTCGTCGGACAGGACCGCATGCGCCACCTCACCGCTGACGAACAGATCTCCAAATTCAAGGAGGCATTCAGCCTCTTCGATAAGGACGATGAGGTGGCTGTGATGCAGATCTGATTCTTAGATCCCGTTTCTTAGATCTGTTCTCAGATCCCTTTTCTTCCCTCTCCCTAATTTGTAGCCAAAATTCTCAGATCCAAAATTTTCAAATCTCAAGTCCAAAATCTAAAGATGGCTACAAATAAAGGAGAGGCGACATCAAAGTGAAGCACGGAGGTGATTGCCATGGCTGAAAGGGTTTTCAGGCATGGATGAACAATGGCGGTTTAAAGGGAACAACAACACCATGACACCTCGAGAAACACACAGGGGAACACTATGGAGATGCACAGGGGTCAATCTCTCTGTTCTGGGGTTTCAATTCTATTGGAATCTCAACTTAAAAGCCACCTCGATTTCGATTCTACTCTTTAAGACTGGCGGTTGGTGGCTTCGCAGTGGGAGAGGGTGGTGGCACTGGTTCAATCGACAGCTGTGCAGTGAGTGGTGGCACTGGTTGGATTCATTAATGGTGGTTGGTGGTGGCTTAAATCTTAGAAGTTTAGGGAGCATTTTGTAATAATGAATTTTTATTAAGTTACTTGATCAGCAAATAGTCATTCTTTAATCCTAGTCATCCATCTAATTTTCGGGTCGTTTTAAAATGAACCCTCTAGTCAAAGGTTTATTAATGAACTTTTGACTTTATCCATTACAATAAATTTTATAATTTGTAAGAAAGGGAAAAAATTTATTGCTTCTATACCCTTCAAGTAATTATATTTCAACATCAATCCTTTTGCAACCTTTAAGTAAATTAATGTCTAGCAGATGGAGTTTTGAAACTTTTATTCTCTTCCACGGCCTCAAGCTTAAGTTTCCTCCATTACCACCATAAAATCGTAATCCGTCAACTTTGATCTTGTTCGACCTCTGTCTATGCAGTGCTCAGAAAGCCTGTGCTTATGCACTAAGGTAGTGTAAAAGTTATATACATGTAGTTTCCTCCATTACCATTGGAAAATCATTGGAATATATTTGAGTTGTAGATATTCCAAGAGGCTGTTAAACCTTGATATAATCTGTAAAATTTAATTGGCCAATTAAACATATGTTAAACCTTGATATAACTTTTTGTCCTCCATTACCATCAGAATATTTTTTTAAACAAATGTTTAAATTAGATCTATTGAATAACAACATTGGCAACTTTGGGTCATTGGTGAGGACAACCGTCATGGTCACCGGAACACAGCATTTTTCGCAAACCAAGTTGCACCATCCTCTAAGCAATAGATCTATGGAAGAACACCACATCAACAGATTTATGGAACACAGCGAACCTCTAACATTAAGATCCACTACATCAACAAATTTTGAGATGTATCGCCAAGTAAGAATCAAATGCGATCAGTTAAGCAATAGTCAGCAAGGCATCGATTAGAGCTCGAACCATATCAAAGAAAAAAAAACACAAGAACACCATCAAACGAGGCTATTGCCAGCAAAGCTCCACAATAGACGATCAAAAGAAAAAAAAAAAAAATCAAAGAAAATAACAAAAGGAAAAGAATGATTTATCGAACCAAAGACAAATTGAGCCAAATAGCCAATTCAAAAATGCCTGAAGTGGTGGGAAACGAAGAGGATAGAGAGAGGATCTAAGAAGAAATGAGAATAAAAGTTGATTGGTTTTCATAGAAAGAAATCAGAGAGAGAAATTGTGAGAAAATTGAAATTGAGAAGTCTTGGTGAAAATGAGAGAATTAGGAAGAAATGTTAAGTGGATTCCTATTAGTTCATTTATGCATTTCTATAGTGTCCTCCATTACCACTGGAAAATCATATGGCGTCCGGAGTCGCCATCTTTTTTATCCTCGTCGGAATTAGCCTCCAGCTTCAGTGGCATCGAAAATCAGCTCCAACTCACCACAACCACTATCCATTGTTGCAACATCGTCTTCGTTTTCCCCGAATGACATGGTTTCATGATGTTGTTGTGTATGGACTTTTTTTTTCAAAAACCTTCCCACATAATTTTATTTCATTTAGGACTATCTTGCAATTGTGATCTTTAAACTACTTACCTCTTCAACAGGTAAGGGGTGATGATTCTATGCCATTGATATCTTTCAATTATTATCCAATGGTTTAAAGTACAAGGTTCATCCATAGTCCCTATTTCACAAGGACCATGTTAAAATGACCCCTAATTTTCACTCAATCCTACGATTATTAATAGAGGGTCCATAGATAGACCCTGTAACGGCCCCATAATTAACACTAATGATGTAGCAGGAATACACATCAGTAATTAGAATTTACTACATTACTTATAAATATTCACAAATTTTTGAAATAAATAATTTAATAATATATAAAATATGAGTTTCGCGGAAGCATGATTTACATACATAATGAAAGGAATAATATACCAATTATACATATTCGCGCATTATACACCAAATTTTTTTTGGATAAGGAAAATTACTAAGACTAGTTTGTAAATACCTATCTAAGAACATCCTAACTAATCTTTCAAGTGAGCTCCATACACTTGTTGATTTGCTCGAGGCACCTGGAATTTATCATGGAACTATAGAGAATAGTGGGGGTGAGAATCAAAATTCTCAGTAATTTGTTTAAAACTGTGTCATCATAATAATTCCAACTATTTTGGAAAAAAAACTTCATTTTCATTCAAAACATTTATTATTACTTAGGAAGGTGGCTAAAGGCCAAATCAAGTCCTTCCTTTTCCTGAAATAGATAGTTCATTTATTATTATGAAAATCATTCGTAACTGTCAAAAATCACATCGATTCCAAAGTCCTTAAGACTCAAATCATTAGATTCATCACTCATTCATGCTAGTATTACAAAATTATTTACTTGGTAGTAGTCTGCTTTTAGGTTGGTGCACTTCAACCTCTTTGTGACTTACTTCATCACATAGAACTACTCTGGGTAACTGGACTCATGTCTCATTCAATCTTGGAGAAAGGATGCCTACTAACCCCCATTCAATCCACATGAATATATCACGATCTCATGTCGCTTGGGATGCTAGGATACACTGCCCTAGTTGTCCCGGGTTTAGGATCACCCTAAGTGGAAGGGAAACATCCATTCTCAACCACTAATGACTAGAGAAGCTCATGTAAAGGGGAAGAACACATCTTAACCCCAATTACTCTGGTACAATAGATTCTTTATTCTCTCTTATCATTAACCAAGCATTATCCAAGTGCAAGGTAATCCAAAACACACTCAGCCCAGTTCCACAAAGGGATACCTATGAGAGAAAACAATTTCATCAGATCATCATGTATGCATAATGCATAATTAAATCATTCTCATCATGGGTGTTCAAATTCATCGATAAAACTCATGCATAAGCATAATTTACATAACATAATTTATGCTTTTCCTCATTTAATATGTCTTAAAATAACATGGCATTGCCTTTGGAAATCAAATTCTCAAATGACAGGTTCAAAATCCTGTTTTGCCCAGTGAGCATCTAGGCGCTGTACTCTGGGTGCCTAGGCGCTAGACGCGCGCTCAGACACTCATCGCGCATCCAGAAACTTGAGTTTCTGAATTCTGGGTGCTCAGACGCTCAACATATGGCACCTGGGCGCTTAAACCAGAACCTAGAACCTCTGTTTTGGAATCATATTTCTAACCATCCAAAAATTAAACTCAAAATTATCAACAACAACATCAAAATATCACGTTCAAGCATACAAAATATCTAGTAAAGGAACAAATCCCTCAAGGATTTCATATCCCTTTTTACATATCAAATACCATCAGAAAACGGTAGGTGAAATAAAAGGAAAACATCATGAATCAAACACAAAATCATCATCTCAAAGTTTTCATTTCAAATCATGGATCAAAACTCAAGTTTCCAAATTTTGGAACACAAAGAATAAAGAAAAAAAGTGAAAGAAATCCCCCTACCTCAAGATTCCATGGTGCTTGGTCTTTGGTTCCTCCTTGGTTAGGCTTCTTCCTTCTCTTTTCTTCCCCTTTCTCTCATTTCTCCTATGTTGCTCTCCTCTCGTTTCTGTCTCTGTCTCCCCCTCTTCTCTTCTTTCTTTTCTTTGTTTCAGCAACAGCAAGCACGAGAGAGAGATGAGAGAAAGTGAGAAAAAACTCACTTTTAAAAGATAGGAATTAGGGGCACTTTGGTCTTTTCATTAAATTTCGTATCTATTAAGAACATTTTGATTTTACTAAATCAAGTTTCTTAACTTCCAACAACTATAAAATAAATCTTAAGATTTATCTAAATTCTTGTTTCATCATTTTCATGAATTTTCATATCTACTATTTCTTAATCCGGTATTAAAACACTTCTATAGTGTCTTTAAAAATACCAAACTGACTCTGTTTGTCCTCATAATTTAACCACATTCTCTTTCACACATTTATGACCTATTAATAAAATTTTTCTTATTTATTTCTTTTGATTTAATATTTATGCTATTTTCTTGAGTCAAAATAGTCATTTTACACGTTCTGTGTTGCGACAAAATACCTAAATTAACTCAAAACGTCTCAAAAATTATTAGACATGTTAAACAAGTATTATGATACCTTATGACTATATATAATTCTAACCTACTACAAAGATAATGTTACATACCCAAACCCATTGGGTCCATATTAAATGCCACCTAGTTTTTCGGGATAAAGGGACATTGAACTTGAATATATGTTTTTAAATAGTATAAGAGTGTCATGTTAAAAGGAATAAAAGATATATATTTTTTAATATAACTAATGTGTCATATAATTAATTACAATGGGTTATTATATAATAAAATTTGTGTCTATTTTCTCAATACAATAGTTATGTTACATGAAAGATTTAAATTTGAGATAAACTATATAATTTTTTTTGTGAACATATTAAAAAGTATTAAATATTTAAGTTTGTATTTAATATCACATACCATTAATAAAAACACAAATTATAGTTGGTTAATAAATTATTTAATCATTCATCTATACAGTATACGCACAATTTTTTTTATGATATTTATATAGGAAATAAAATTATTTAAACTGTAAATCTAAAATCATCATAAAAGTTTAATATAAATTGTATAAATCCCTTTTCTTTGTTTTCAGATTTAGAAATTAAATTCAAATCAAGATAGTAAAACAATGTTGATTTATGATTATCAAAAGTTTGGAATTATCAAAAAAATGTTTTGCAAGTTGAATTGTTGTTATTTTACAGATACTTATGTGAGTAATGGACAATTAAAACAATATGATGAGAAGTATAATATATATATATATATATATATATATATATATATATATATATATATATATATATATGGGTTTTGGACATTTATTAAAGGATTTAAAAAAGAAAGTTTTACATAAAAAGTAAAAAGAAAAATTAATATTCAATAAATTAAATATTTTATTTTTTATAAAATAAATTCCTCATTTTGATATTTAATAACTATTCATAAAATCGTATATATATATATATATATATATATATAAAAGACATATCAAGTAAGAGAATTATTTTTATGCGAGCGATGAGAAGAGCTATTTTCAGCCCCTAGATTAAAATGTGCGACTAGGATTACTACACTCAATTAGAAAGTCACGTGCCCTCTTTTCTAATAACTTGCTATAATGTTTTCTCTTTCTATCTCCAATTCGATTGTAAATCCCAAATTTCAACCTCTTTTCATCTTGCAAATCACAAATCAACCAAGTTGTCCTCATGGATTCACATGGCCCGTGATCAAGGAATGTAGTCACAGATTTGAGATTGAGATTCCCCATTTAAAATTAATCATTTAAACATTCGACAATATATATTCAACTCGAGTATACACTCTTACACAACAACAGATTTAAGATGAGATTCAAATGCCCCATTAATTAACACATTTTGTAGTTGTTAGCATAAAAATAACACCTTTTTAATTTAGGAAATTTTGATGATATGTCGAAAATTCATTTTATATGATTCTAATAGAATCAAAGAAAGGTCATCATTTTGGTTTTATGACAAGTATTGTGATTTTGATTTAGTATTGAAATAAATATTTGAAGTGTAGCTATACTTAACAAATTTTTGGAGAAGGAAAAATGGAAGATCTCGACCAAAAACCAGCAAATGATAGAAGATTTAAGTTTGAATTCAAAAAGAAAGGTTTTGAATTTGAAATAGAAGTTAGCAGTAGTTGCAAATGCTAGATCAAGACAACACAAAAATTGTTGACAAAGATTGACCAGTTACTTGTGCTAATAGGGATTTGGTGATTATTAAACAAAGATTACTAATCATTTAGCAGTTATCTTTGTTTTAGACACATGTCAAGATCTTGTAAAAATTGTAGTTACTTAGGAAGTCTATAAATGCCAAGAAGATGGAAACACTTAAGGGTTGGAAATTCAATACTCACAAACACTTGTAACTTACGCTCTCATGTCCTTGACTTCTCGAGAAAACAGTGCAAACCTAGTTTAATATGTTTCCATGCACTTTTATTCCTATACACTTTACAAATTCAATGCAAATTTAATTTCAGTTCATTTACATTCAGTCATTTTACTTTATTACAAAACTCATTCCTACTCCTGATCCAGTGATTTTTCCAAAAATCATTTGAGTTCTTTTAATTGCTTTCATTTACTTGCTTTCATTACTTTTTCTGTAAACTTATTTTCCTGTAATTTACATACTTGCACGTTTACTTTTCATCGTTTTTACTTTGAATTGCTTTACTTTATGCTCCTTATTTTCAGTATTTTACATTACTCATCACATTTATTTCAAATGTATTTTCATTTCTTTCATTTACATATAACTTGCTTTATTTGCACTAATTTTCTTATTTTTCGAAACAAAACTTCTCTTACTTTCTACTTATTTTTTGATTAAGTTAAAAATCACGCATAAATATTCTGATTTTGGATTTGCATAAATTTGTCTTACATTCGAAATCATTTTTTGCATTCCTTTAAGAAATTAGTCTTAGGACGGGAGAATCTCAAGAGGATGCAATTCCCTTCCCTGAATTGAGATCGATAATCAACTTTGCCCATAGCTAAAGGTTTACCATAACCTAAATGATAACAATTGAAATATTTTGGTAAACAAATTGGCACACCCAATGGGACTGTCAATAGATTAGTATCTTAAAGGATTCTATTTTGTTTATGTGCCTGAGAAGTGGTAAAATACTGCCAAGAATGTCTGATAACACATCATTGAGTGCCTAGAACCCTCAATCAGGGAACAATGGAGACAATGGCAGTAGAGACACCATAGTCTCTACAATTTTGCCACAAACCTTGGAGTCCGCGATTAGTGAAGTCACAGGGGTCCCTGTTTTGAATTTAGAAACTAGAACTCTTGGGGTAAGTAGAACTGCACCCTTATATGGGATGCTTCCTGGGTTCACTCCCCAAAATGTCACACAAAACATAGATACTGCCCAAGCCATATATACAAGTTCAATACCTAATGCTTCCCCAAGAAATCAAGTGGTAAATGGTAGTTATAAAGTTGCAAGAACCATTATTCCCTAATTAGCCCAGGGATTTGTCTTCAATTCCCCCTGGGAATACGAATATAGCCCTGAATGATATCAGACAACAGATTGATGAGAGTAATCATGAGATGGTTCACATGCTAACTCAATAGATGACCATTGTGATAACCCCACTCATAGAGTCCACCAATAACACATACCCTACATTAGCTAGGCAAATGAGTAAGATTGCAAATGTCTTTGGAAACCTAGAAGACTCCATAGGCAATCAAAAGGGGAACAATTAACCTATTCATCAAGAAAATGTCCCATTGGTGAATCATCCCAATAGTAATAACACAATTGAGGATAATCAACTAAGAGAAAATCCATCTAGTCTCAATGCAGAATTTCAAATAGTTAATCGAAATTAAGATGCTGATAACCTCTTAAAAAGGATTACGCTAAGTAATCTTAGGGGGCAACAAAATATCAACCAAGCAGTTGAATATGTGCTCAATAAGTATGGTTTTAATGTGGAATACGCGAATCGTCCCTATTTTGTATTAGCCTTCCCTGAATTCATCTAGTAGGCAGAATTGCCCAAAGGATGCAAAGCACCTAAAATCTCTAGCAAATTTGCTAGGGAAAGTGGAGAGTCCACGGTAGAGTATATTACTTGATATACCATCGAAGCGGGGAATGTAACCTTGAATGAGTATTTAAAATGAAGTATTTTCTCAGCTCTTTAATCAAGAACGCCTTTACTTGGTTCCCAACTCTTCCACCAAATTTGATCCACTTGTGAAACCAGTTGAAAAGAAACTTCCATGATCAGTTCTTTAGAAGAGAGACTAAAGTAAGTCTTGTGGATCTGTTTAACATCAGGGGAGGTCATGGATAATCCATTGATGATTACCTAGCCAAATTTAGGCAAATAAAGGCCAGATGTTTCACGATCATTCATGAATCTAAAGTAGTCAAGATGACAACTGGTGGTTTAGATTATTCAATTCGAAAGAAACTAATAAACTAACAACTCCACATGTCTCAGCTTGTAGACAAAGTGAGACAAATTGAGCAATTGAAACTTGAAAAGGAAAGGTTTAAGAAACACCTTAGAAAATAAAACATTGCTTATGTCGAACCTTTTGATGTTCTGGAAAAGTACTTCACACAATCGAAAGATAATAAAATAGCCTATGTCGAAGTCGATGAGGTTGAAAATGATAAGGAGAACGAGGTTAATATAGCAGAATTAAAATTTGGTCCTCCCTATATTTGTTCTTCTTTAATGCCTATGGAACCAAGGATAATATGAAATCCTCTAATAGGCCAACTTATGCCTTCGATATATCAAAGGCTGATTTAATCTTCGATGTCTTGTTAAAAGATAAGCAAATCAAACTTCCTAATAGGCATAAAATTCCTTCACTTGAAGAGATAAAAGGTCAAAAATATTGTAAATATCATAATAGATATGGACATTCGACTAATAATTGTATCCGTTTCAGTGATTTGATTCAAAAAGTTATCCAGGAAGGAAGACTAAAGTTTGAAACCAAAAGCAAGATGAAGGTTGACATTGACCTATTCAAGGTGAACACTAGCTACATAGAGCCAGTTGGCTTCTCAGAAGTCAACATGGTCGAAGTGGGGGAATCTACCCCTGTCCTCACCTCCAACTGTAGCCTTGATGCATTCAAGGCAAATAAAGAGGAAGTTTTCGCCAAAGCTGGGGAAACTCTAGTCGAATTCCTCCTAAGGAAAAAGGAGGATGAGAGAGAAGTCTCTCTTTGCCCCAAATGTAATGCTGTCTTCGACAGATTGGTTGCCAAGTCTTTTCAGGCAGCCTTGAAACTAAAGCAGAAGGCAAAGAACCCTGCGAGAAGCTCAATTAATATAAATAATCAGTCAACAAACCACAATGTCGTGGTAGTGCAAGATCCCGAGAGGATCAAGAAGGGGAAGATAAGGGTATCCCCTTCGAATGTGGCTCCCAACCAGTGGAAAAAAAATAGTCCACAGCCCCACAAAGTCCAGAATAGGCTACTCTGGCCTAGGTTCGAATATGGGATCAATAATCCCTTTAGTGGGAGGCCAAATACCTGGTTTCGAGGAGAATGATCGAACTTGAGCCAGGGTTTAATCCTATATCGCTCAAAGTCTCAGTGGCGCAAAGCTTAAAGGCTTTGACAACAACAACTACAATAGCAATAGCAATAGACATTAGCCAAGCTACAACTGCAGCAAAGGTCTTATGCCTAGGTGGTCCAAGGGCCACCCCTGAAGACAGAGAAAGAAAAACCTCTGAGTCCAATGAACGAGGATGTTATTATGAATTCATTTGAATCCAGAATCAAAGATGACCTAGACACCATTTTTGGTGTGAACTTGGTATCCTTCCTCCCATATAATTTTTCCATTTCAGGTGATCAAGAAGTGGACCAATAGGAGGATTTCGAAGATGACTCGAAGAAGGACGGTTGGTACATGGTCGAAGAGGACACGGTCGAAGTGATGGAAAACTCTACAGTTTTCAACACTCTTTCCCTCGATATGAAGAACCATCTATGCCCATTATTTATCAAGGCAACTGTAAATGGTAGATTGATGGGCAAAGTGCTGGTTGATAGGGGGAGCTGCCATCAATTTATTGCCCAAGAATTTGCTAAAAAATGCATAGCATATCAGAGGCTAATTTGTTACAACACAATATGGTGGTGACAGATTTCAATGACAGGTCCTCAACATCAGAAGGGGCTATTGCTCTTGACATCAAGGTAGCCTCAGTCACGAGGTCAACCTTTTTTATGGTGGTCCCCTCCAAAGCCAGCTATAACCTCTTATTAGGAAGAGAGTGGATACATGTTATGGGGACAGTGCCTTCGACCGTCCACCAACAGATGTTTCTATGGAACCAGTTAGGAGAATTAGAGATGGTGAAGGCTAATAACACGTTATGTCATGTCAACCAGAACCATACAAACATGCAGATTTACATGTCAGGAGTCAAACTGCTCTGCATCTAGGACTCATCATCCTTGGACACAAAAGGAGTCGAGATGGTGGCTCTCACCCCAACAGGTTTCTCAATAGTACTAAAAACTAATTCATTTCAGCTTAGAAATTATAATAATTCCAAGGCCTATAGGTGCCTATTTAACATTCTAGGGCGAGCATATTCGGCCTCAAGTTCTAATAATAATGTTAGAACTTAAGAGCCATATGGCTCGAATAGCAGCCTATATGGCTGAAAATTCACGAACAGTGCAATTTCGAGTAAAGTGACTCGAATTTCACCTTACATGGCTGAAAAAATTGGTATCATCGAATGTACCAACTTGGATTGTATTTATGATTATTCCTCCTTAGGATTTGAATAGGCCCTTCTATCTTCTGAAATTTAAAAAATAAAGGTACAAGATCCTTTAGAGGAAATTAATCTAAGAAATAATATAATAAGTAAACCTACTTTTATAAGTAGATTAATAAATACCAGTTTCAAGTATAAGTTGATCTATTTGCTCGAAGAATATAAAGACTGTTTTACATGAGAGTATGAATAAATGTCTGGGCTCAGTCAAGATTTGGTAGAACACAGATTACCAATTCGAGCAGGACTAAGACCAATCAAGCAAGCTCCAAGAAGATTTGCCCCTGAAGTGGTTTTGAAAATAAAAAAGGAAATCGAAAGGTTACTAAAGGCTAAGTCCATTCGAACTGTCAGATATGTTAATTGGATTTCTAATGTTGTTCCTTTTATGAAAAAGAATGGTAAGTTAAGAGTATGCATTGATTTTTGAGATTTAAATTCTGCTACTCCTAAAGATAAATACCATATGTCAATTGTTGATATGCTAATTGACTCGGCTTCAGGCTACGAAATTCTAAGTTTTATGGATGACTATTCTGGGTATAATCAAATTTATATGACAAAGGAGGATTGTAGAAGACTACCTTTCGATGTCCTGGTGCAATTAGTACTTATGAATGGGTAGTCACGCCATTCAGATTGAAGAAAACTAGAGTCACGTATCAAAGAGCCATGAATACCATTTTTCAAGATATCATTGGTAAATTCATGAAAATGTACATTGATGTATGGTAGTCAAATCGAGATCAGAACAAGAACATCTCTTGAATCTAAGGCAATCATTGGAAAGAATAAGAAAACATAGATTGAAAATGAATCCTATTAGATGTGCTTTTGGTGTTTCTGCAGGAAATTTTCTTGGATTTTTGGTTCAGAAGAAAGGAGTAGAGGTTGATCAGAATAAGGCTAAGGCTATACTTGAAGCATCATCTCCTTCGAATAAGAAGTAGCTCTAGTCTTTACTGGGAAAGATTAAGTTCTTGAGAAGGTTCATTTCGAATCTGTCTAGAAAGACCAAAGTCTTTTCTTCATTCTTAAAACTCAAAGCTGAGGGAGAGTTTCGATGGAAAAAAGAATATCAATAGGTTTTCGATCAAATCAAGCATTGTTTGGCCAATCCTCCAATGATGATGCCTCCAATTCCTGGACACCCCTTGAAGTTATATATCTCAGCATCAAATGAAACCATTGGGTGTATGTTGGCCTAAGAAGATGAGAATAGAATCAAACGGGCCATTTATTATTAGTAGAGTTTTAATAAATGATATAATGCAGTTGAAAAGCTATGTTTAGCTTTGTATTTCTCCTGTACCAAGTTAAAGTACTATGTAAAGCCACATGATGTACTTGTCATTTCGAAAATAGATATAACAAAGTACATGTTATACAAGTTTATCTTGCATGATAAAGTAGGGAAATTGGCTCTTGCTTTAACTGAATTTTTTTTAAAATATGTGTCACTAAAGGCTATGAAAGGCCAAGTGTTGTCATATTTTTTGATTGACCATCCCTGTGTTGATATCGAAGAAACTAATATTAATTATGTGGGTTTAAAACCATAGAAATTATATTTCGATGGATCGAAACACAGTGGGGGTGTTGGTCTTGGAGTTTTGATTATTTCACCTATTGGAACTCCGACCAAATTCTTGTTCGAATTAAAGCATGAATGTTTGAATAATGAAGCTAAGTATGAAGCTTTGATTATTAGCTTAGAAATGTTAATTTCACTCAAGGCTAGAAATATTAAAGTTTTGGGTGATTCCCAACTAGTCATTAAACAATTAACTCGAGAATATAAGTTCATTAATTAGAATTTGTTCAGATATTTTGCTTTTGCAGTAAGGTTGTTATGTGAATTCGATGAAGTTATGTTGCAACATATTTCGAGGGAAGAAAATTATGAAGCCAACAAGCTTGCTCAAATAGCTTCAGGTTACGAGGTTTCAAGTATAACTTTGTTAAAGTTAATCGAAATTAAAGAAAAGTTATTCATTCAAGAATTTAGAAGTGTGTTTAATCAAAGACGTGAGTGATTCTGATTAGATAAAATTAGTTATTGATTATTTAGAAAATCCAAGTACAACAATCGAAAGGAAATTAAAATATAGAGCCTTACATTATGTTATAATGGAGGATTCACTTTACAAAAAGTCAACAGATAGAAATTTATTGACATGTCTAAGTCAAAAAGAGGCATTCACAACCTTAGCAGAAGTGCATGAAGGTATTTGTGGTGCTCATCAAGCTAGTGAAAAAATGAAATGGGTACTGCATAGGCAAAGGGTCTATTGGCCTACAATGGCTAAATATTGTCATTCATACGCTAAGTCCTGTGAAGAATTTCAAAAACATGGAAACATTCAACATATTCCTACCAGTGATTTGCATTCAATTATAAAACCTTGGCCATTTCGAGAATGGACTCTTGATATGATAAGACAGATTCATCCAACATCTTCTAAGGGGTACAAGTATATGTTAGTTGCCTTTGATTATTTTACAAAGTGGGTTGAGGCAATCCCTTTGAAGGATGTTACTCAACAAGACATTATAAATTTTGTTGAAGAAAATATCATACATAGATTTTGTATTCCTCAAACTTTAACTACTGACCAAGGTACCGTGTTTACTAGTCGTTACATTACTGAATTTGTCAAGTGAAGGAATATCAAGTTACTTACTTTGACTCTTTACTATGCTCAAGCTAATGGGCAAGTCGAAGCAGCCAATAAAATTTTAATTGATTTATTTAAGAAACATCTTGGTCGAAAACCAAGAAGTTGGCATGAAACTTTGAGCTAAGTTTTGTGAGCTTATCGAAATTCTCCTAAGGAAGCTATTGGTATTACGTTATATCATTTGGTTTATGGTCATGGCGCAGTGTTACTAATTGAAATTAACCTTCAATCAATTAGATTGCAACGTCAAGATGAAATTCCTACTCAAGATTATTGAGATTTGATGTTTGATGATTTAAATCACTTGAATGAAAAAATGTTAATTGCTCTTGAAAACTTGATTCGATAAAAAGAAAGAATTGAAAAGTTCTATGATATTTGACTCAAGAGAAAAGAATTTAACATAGGTGATTTAGTTTGGAAAGTAATTTTACCTATGGAGAGAAAATCAAAGTTATTTAGAAAATGGTCCCCGAATTAGAAAGGGCCATATCGAATCAAAAGAATTTTCTCAAGTAATGCATATTTGATTATAAATACTAATTTCGGTGAAAGGATTGCTTCCATAAATGGAAAGTATTTGAAATTATATAAACCAACAATTAATGAAGTTAAAATTTCATCATAAATATTATATTAATTTCAAGTCAATAAGCAATCGAAATTTAATGTACTATTACAAAGTAAATATTTGAAATTAGTATTTATAGGAGCCTCGAATACAATGACTCCCATGTGTCTTCTATTCTCGTCTTTTATGTTGAAGCCACTTCAAAGGATGGAGCCGAATCCTGAATAGCTTGCACTACATTGTTGCCTTCGACAGTCCATCGTTGGCAATCGTCGTTAAGTGTTTGCTCTTGATTTGCACAATAACCAGCAAGGGCTTGAAGTTCGCTTTGTTGCTCCTTAAGTATTTGTAGTTCTTGTTCGAGCTGAGTAATTCTTTCTTCATTCTGATTGATGTTTTGCTAAGTCGTTGAAAGAATAGCAGTGAGCTTCGAGCATTTCTTCTTGGCCTTAGCAACACTCACCATCAATTGGATTTTTTTCTCGAGCAATTGCTAGTTATTAGTGATGACTTGATTAAGACTAGGAAGCTTGACTGGTAAATCCTTTGTTAGGCCAATCAGTTCTTGAACAACTGACTTAACATTTAGGTTCAGAAGGAGCTTGTTTCGATTCAGTTGATCAAGCAGGCCCAGTAGTTTCTGTTTCTTGTCCTTAGCAGCCATGATTGGATCCACCCTACGTCTTAAAAGATTTGCCAGCTCTTGCAGTATTAGGGGCAGAGATGCTTTGGACTTTGACCTCTGAGTAGGTTATCAAATGATGAGATTTTGAGGATAGGCATCATTTAGACAGAATGTCTTCAAGACGCTTCACAACGTCATTTCTATCCTCGTCATCATCTAGACACATAGCTTCTGCCTCTTCTTTGAAGGTAGTTTCACTTTGCACTGATTGGACTCTAGCAGAAGTTAATGGAGCAAACTCAGAAGTTTGAATAGTTTCAATCAAAATGGGAACTTCGGCTTCAATGACGATGCTTATTTCATGTGGAGGATTGATGTTTGCCTGAATCATTAAAAAGAATAAGGATTATAGTTTTCTTATAAAAACTTTAGTAATTCATATTTAATGGCTTAAGGTAAACATATCAAACTTTAGCATCAGTCTCGATGATGGGGACCTTTGATGTTGGTCCAGCTTCAAGAACTATGTTTTCCTGAAAAGAAGTAAAAACAAAAGTTAGAATCATTCAAGACAAGCAAAGTTGAATTAACTTTGGAAAATGTCAAAACCTGGATATTAGCTTCGATGAGGATGTCTTGTGCCCTACTGCTAGTTTCTTTTTTTATTTGGGCTCAGCATCAAACAGTCCGTTGAAATGAGAACTTAAGGCTGAGGCTACTTCAAGTCTAGGTGTAAATACACTTGGGGTAAGATTCAAATCCCTTGGAGGAGAAGGAATTCGTGATGGAGTCTTGAATCCTCTTGAGGATGCATAAGTGGTTTCCCTGTGCGCTAAAGGGGAGGATTCCTATTCGAAATCAAAATAGTTAACTATATGTTGAAAAGATTTTGAGTATAAAGAGTTAGAAAAAAGTTAACAGTATGGGTTCAGCTCTGTGAGTTGTTGAAGCTAACTTGGCACTCCTCGCAGAGATTGGCTCTTCATCCTCTTGAGAGGATTCATCAGAGCTTTCAGAGGTTATAACATGTGCCTATTTCGACACTGTGTGTTTTATCCTCCCAGTTTTCATTAGGCTTTCTGCAACAGCCTTTCCCTAAAAATGAAAAAGAATCGAAATCAGAAATATAAAATAAGTTGATTAAGAAATTCAAGATTCAAATGACCTTTTACCTTGGATTGTGGAGGGGCAGCAGGTGTGGCCTCTTTGATCACCTTTTTCTTTGTATCAACAATTTTTGCTTTTGAAGGTGTTGGAGCAAGCTTCTATGGAGGTTGAGATGAAGAGATTGTCTTCACCGAGGCTTTTGATTTTTGTCTTCTAGGCTTTTCTTGGCCTCAGAGGATCATCCTCCCAGTCTTCATCTTTATGTAAATCCTCTATCACTTTAGTTCTTTTTGAGACTACAATAACAAAAAATGTATAATTAGTAGTAGAATCAAAAACGAAGAAACAAAGGTTAAAGACTTAAGACTTTACCATATAGTAGGTATTTTATTACTCAAGTGTATCCATAAATTGGAACATGGCAATTGTCCAGATAGCAGTTGGCAAAAGTTACTTCTCGTTTCTTCGAATCCTTACCTACGCCCAACACTCCACTTTTGGGGTCTGGATACCAATTAGCCATACCAAAAGGAGCATCGGGAAGTGGAGGAAACTTTAGTGGAGTTTCGAATCATTCGAACAAAGTTAAAGGATTCGAAACCAATGCACCAATGAAATGAGTGTAACATAATTGGTGATGCTCTGCCTTCTTTTATTTCAGGACTTACTGAGCCTCTCGAACCATTAGTCTTAAGTTTCGAGGATTGTATTTGACTTTAAGAATTTCTCAAATTTGAAATTTTCTTTAAGGTGCATACCTTTTGTTTTCTTGTGAGTAGCTCTAATCTGCACAGATGAGCTTGCATTAGTAAATTGTTGTAAGCAATCTTTGAATGAACTCGCTTGTGGAGAGTAATATTTTTCCCACCAGTTTGAAAACCCTAAGGTTGAGAAGAATGACGGCTTACATTGGAAGAGGTTAAACCACTCTCTCAGTGTAGAATTCTTCTTGTTAAAGTGTTTGTATTATTCGAAATCCTTAGCCTTTGACTCGCATATTTGACGTTTACCTTTAAGTGAGATGGGAGAAGGAATGCATTGAGAAAACCCAAGTTGTCTTGAGACACAAGTGATGCATACTTTTTAGTTTCAAACAAGTCTACAAACTTGATGCGGGATTAATTGTTGCATTGCGAACCCAAGTACAGGTTGTCTCAAGTAATAAATTTCTTGGGAGTCCGAGGTCGATCCACAGGGAATTGTTGAAGATTAATTAAGGTGAAGTAAATATTTTGTTACTATGGTAAAAATTATTTACTTGAGTTAAAAGATCCACTCTTGATAAATAAAGTAAAAGTAAGATTAATTTCTTTTATAACTCAATTAGAATCCTCGCAACATGGAGGTTCCAATCAAAAAATACAACATTAAAAGTTCATTTAAAATAATATACGTAATTATATTATGTTTCCTAAAAATATTACCACCACTTATAAATGGGTTAAAGCATTCATTGTACCAATATTTTGTCTACAACAAATCAAGAACTCCTCTTTACAAAGATGGTTTTTAAATTATAAGAAATAAATAATAATACGTATAATGGTTACTAGAAAATATAAATCATTTAAGCACAAGAGAAGAATAAATCTAACCTTACTTTATTACCAAGAGCTTCACCCTTTCACCCAAGTAAAATGAAACTTAGTTATTCATAAATAAGAAGAAAGAAAGAGAGAAGAAGAAGAAGAAGAACATGACTTTAATTTAGAACAAAGGAAAATTACTACAAGAAAACCTAGTAACAAAATGACATCATTTTGGTAACTAACACCTAACACCTTTCAATGATCTGCCAAGGACCCCTTTTATAGAGGATTAAAGATACAAAATGACAAGGAGGCTGAGTCATTAGTGGGTGGATGAGTGAAAAATAAGTGAAAAATGCCAAATGACTTTAGGTGAGTGGGAAATTATGGAGATTCCTTATCTCTGAAATCATGCAGCTCTGAAGTTATTGCATTCGTCATTTTTGAACCAAGTGGTCTTCATGAAAATTGTAAGCCTGGATCTTAACTTTCAAATGGCTTTAGTTTGAGTCCAATATCATATCTATAACTCTAGATAAGTTCAAATTACTGAACACTACCCAGGCCCAGTCACAACTCTTCTGTTCTGACTTCCAAGCCCAATACCACCTTCAAGGAGTTCGATTCTGGAAAAGTATTCAACATGAAAGTTGTAGATATGGGTCTTAACGATTCAGCATCCAAATTTCAGCCCATTTGAAAACTTAGATCCCGAAATATGTGATGAAAAGTACACATAGGTTAAGCTATCAGGAAAAGCACTCTGGTTCTTGCTTCAACCCCAATTTGAGTTATCTGCTCGTGTGATTAGGCCTTTGAGGTATTCTTGAAAGTTGTAGAACTCTCTCTTATCTTTCAAATGCCACTAAAATCACCTCCAAAGACCACCTACAGCCCAAGATATGTCCTAAATACAGAAACAGTGTAAGATATGAATCATGCTGAAAAATTCAATTAAGTCCAATTTGAGTCCAAACTTACAAAACATAATAAAACTCAATCAATTAAGTACATAGAGAGTGTAAATGACTAAGAATGAAAGCTTATTAATGTATCAAATATGTGATCATCAAATTCTCTCACACTTAACTTTTTGCACTCCTGAGCAAAACACATAAGATCACTCACAAAAAAAACGAAACAGACTCAAAAGCTAAACACTCTAAAAGACTTAATTTCTAATAATATTTAAAAATGTAGAGCAATCAATCATTCAAGTAATCAAAACACTCATGAGGTAATATATCTTCACATCTCAAATCAACAAGTAAGGATATTTCAATTGAAAAGCATGAATCAAGAATAATAGATTTTCACAAGATTCACTCTCAATCCCTCAAGTGTTTAAAATGTAGGTATTTCACTCAATTCAACCCATGAAAATTGCATTACCATAAGCTTGCTTATCTTCTACTTCTCCACTACTCAGAACACATGCACACACAAATCATGAGGACTTTATTCAAGGTTGTAATGGGGTCAAGGTAAAGGGGAGGTAAAATGGATATGACAAGTTAAAAACCGAGAGAATAAAAGAGCATGAGAGCTGAGTTCAATTAACAAGCATGAAAGTTCATCCCAACTTCACCTAATACAAATTCCCTTTATATATTCTTTTCCTTTCCTTTATTACCTTGTTGACCCTCTTCTTTTTACAAATTTTTTTTTGATTGATTTTTTTTACTTTTTTTTTTATTTTTTTGATTTTTTTTTCAAAAAGAACATCATATATACATTTTTTTTAACCATTCTGCACACACACCCCACACTTGTTCAAGAACTCATCGAATGATAAAATTAATGTTCTCTTATTCCCTAAGGTCAAGTAAGAACATGATTTTTCATTTAAGGCACATAATGAGTTCGAAATAAAGAATAATCAAATAAGCTCAAAGGGGTTAAGTAAGGGGAAATAGGTCATTTCTAATGTTTTATGTTGGCAGGAATCAGAGAATTTCTAAGAAGTCATAAGAGTGCTTGATATCATATTGAGACAACATGCTGCTAAACAAGGCTGGCTATTTGATTAAAGTAGCTATTTCAAGAAAAATACCTCAATCATATTTATGTATGCATATGAAAATGTAATCTCAAAAAGAATCAAAGCAAGTTCTAGAGTAACAATTCCATGAGTGAAATTTACACAAGAAAGAAGAGTATGGTACAAATGTTCAATCCATTCATCAATAGGCTCAAAATCTCACAAGGCATAATTCTATCAATCTCAGTCCACCAATTCAACATTCATAACCAAGCATGTGATTTTTAAGAAAGAAGACAATTAACTCAATCATGCAAATTTCCCTGAATTTGAATTGCTACTTCCACACAAACTAGTTACTACCCCAATTACTCCTTACTCTGCCACCAATTTTTGATGCGTCTCAAGAGTAAATAATTTACTCTTTATTCTGTCATCCCTAATTATTTTTGTTGTTAATAAATTGATGACAAACACAACAAATATATTAACAAACACACTTTTGAATTTTTTTTGGGGTTTTTTTAATATAAACACAATAAACATATTAACAAATATACTTCCTAATTTTTTTGGGTTTTTTTTTACAACCATCCTTCCCCCCAACCAAATCACAACATTGTCCTTAATGTCAAAACATAGATAGGAAAAATGATAGAATATATTACCTGTTGCTACAATTACTGAAAAGAAAAACCTCACACAAATTTAAACAGAAACAAAGTACGATAAAAAAAACTAAAGATAAAGGATAGTTATAGATGAAGTGACAGATCACACTCTTGTTCCTTGCTGCCTTCCTTGTTGTTGCCTCTCTTCCGCTTTGCCTCCTTGTCGCGCCTTCGACCAATCTATCCGAGTACATCTTGGATCAGATTCATAAACAAAAGCTTCTAATTTATCAATCAACTCATCAACAGTGGAAGCAAAAATAAGGAGTCGTCTTGTCGAAAGTGTGATGAATTTCTGTTCCACAGCATGGTCAAGAAAATATAACAAAAGATCAAAGAAATTATTAACATTCAGTAAACCTACGGGTTTATGGTGGATGTTCAGTTGGGCCCAAGAGACAATTTGAAAATTTTCTTCCAAAGTACCAAAACCACCCGATAAGGCTATGAATGCATCAGAGTTTGCAAGCATTGTCCTTATTCGTTCATCCATAGATGATACTTGAAGCTCCTCCCCAATTGTTTTTCCAGTAATATTCTGTCGAGCTAAAGGTCTAGGAATGATACCTAAAACCTGACTGCCTCCTAAATGTGCAGCAAGTGATACAGCCTTCATTAGCCCAATGCTACCTCCCCCATATACTAAATGAATTTTTCTCACAGCAAGTGTTCGACCAATAGTGATTGTTGCGTCTACATACTCTAAACCCTTCCTATAAGTTGACCCACAAAATACACAGATATTGATAAGTCTACGAACAGAAAAAGAAGAAGCTCCCTCCATTTTACACTCACACTCTCTTTGAATGATTATGAGTTGCAGGAAAGTGAAGAAAATGGAGTGTTTAAATAGGGAAGAGAATAGAAAAAGTAATAATAGCTTCTATATGGGTAGGTTGGCTGTTGTCAAAAAAGTTTTTGAAATTAAGAAATAATTTTTTTTTATTTTTTTCTTTTGTTGTTTTTTTTTTTTTTTACTTCAAGAAAACTATCAAGGTAAAGAAGTTTAGAAACCCCTGAAGGATCCCGTCCAAAAGATCGTCTGTCTAAAAACAAAATACAATAAAATTATACAAAGATAAAATAATAATAACAAATGATGACATATCTTTATGTACAGGATTCATGGCGTATCTTTATACTGCTCGTCATGAGTGCAGTAATACCAAGACGGCTCAGCCAATCTGGGCATTCTTCTCCCTCCCGCTTGTGGGATATTTTGGATTGAGCTACGATGCCACTAATTAAAGTGCGTAAATCTGACAGCTACCACCAACAACCACAACCAGTGAGAGTCAGCGAAGAGCCCATGACATTAAATCACGGGATCCAACTCGAGGCATTGTCACGTGAGAATGCAAACACGGGACGCTTCTTTCGTCCATCGCAAGCGAGCCTTTGGTTAAAACCGGGAATGCTTGCGCGGCTCTCTGAGAGCATGGCACACGAACCTTATTTACCGACCGGCGTGCGAAGGTCCACCCGAGTCAATGACGGGTTTGCCACTTCATTGGCGGGGGCTCCTAATCTAATTAAAGACCAAGTACAACCGAAGTTTCTACTTTTTTATTTTATTTAATTTATTTAATTTTTTTTTTTTTTATTTTTTTTCTTTTTTTTTTTTTTTTTTCTTTTTTTTTTTTTTTTTATTTTATTTTCTTTTTTTTTTTCTTTGAAGATATACAAGTTAGTATATACATGTTGTTGTGATTGTGGCTCACATCTTCCTCTAGTTTCACATCCGAAAGCGGCTTAAACGCCTTCTATGAGTCGAGGATAAGCTTCCCATCCAATTTTCTTATAAATTGGCAAACAGGTCTTTTTGAGTCAGATTCCTAAGACTATAACGCTCTTGCTCGTCTCTGAAGAGATTCCACAAACTAAGAAGTTCACGCTGCACAACTCCACAAGAATGCATCTCAAGAGTCAATAAGATATTATCTAATGACTCCTTACTCAGTCCATTCTTAATGAAGAATATTTTATCTTTTCTGTTTATAGAAACCATCCCCAAAGAGTGACATCGCGTGTTGCAATTCCATCGTGCACACTTGTAACAAACTTTCATTCTTTTTGCTCTTCTCCTTTTTGAAAATGAACTTTTACCGAGACCAGGCATATATGGGACAAATGAATCTGAAGATTCACCAGCTAAACGAACCTTTGCTTCGATTATCCAGCGTATATCTTCTGGGATGCCCTTATACATTAACAATCTCAGTCTTTCACACCTAGCTTCATAGACTTTTGTTAGAGCATTTAGAAGGAGAGAAGGAAAATGTTTTCTTAGATTTGAGAGAATGACATCCATTTTAAAAGGAGAAGAAATCAGTTATTATGGGAAACTGAAAAATAAACCGACTTGAGAGTCACGGAGTACCGTTATCCACCATTTAACCTAGGAACACAAAGAACTGCAAAAAGAAAGAAACAACATTAAAATAAATTCTACTCATAACAAGGATTAGAAAGAGAAATGGATTCTACATCAACAACTTGATGTTTCAGAAATGGTTTGAGTTTTTATCCATTGACCTTAAATACAATACCATTCCTAGGATTCTCAATGTCTATGGCCCCATAAGAATACACATGTTTGACAATATAAGGACCAATCCACCTAGATCTCAATTTTCCAGGGAATAGGTGAAGACGAGAATTATAAAGCAGAACTTTTTGACCAATTTCAAAAGTTTTTCTCAAAATTGATTTGTCATGAAAAGCTTTTGTTCTAGCTTTATAAATATTTGAGTTTTCATATGCATCATTTCTTAATTCCTCAAGTTCATTCAATTGCAATTTGCGTAACTTGGAAGCATCATCAAGACTTAAGTTGAAAGCTTTAATGGCCTAAAATGCTTTATGCTCCAATTCTACAGGCAAATGACAAGGTTTTCCATAAACTAACCGATAGAGAGACATGCCTAAAGATGTTTTAAAAGCAGTACGGTAAGCCTAAAGTGCATCGTTTAGTCTTAAAAACCAATCTTTACGATTTGGGTTAACAATTTTTTCTAAAATTTGTTTAATCTCCCTATTTGCCAATTCAACTTGTCCACTTATCTGAGAATGATAAGGGGTTACAATTTTGTGGGTAATGCAATATTTCTTCATTAAGGATTCAATTGGTTTATTGCAAAAATATGTTCCCCCATCACTGATGATAGCTCGAGGAATTCTAAATCGACTCAAAACATTTTCTTTTAAAAATTTTAGAACAGTTTTATGATCATTGTGCCGACATGGAATCGCCTCAATCCATTTTGAGACATAATCAACTGCAACCAAAATGTACACAAATCCAAAGGATCATGGAAATTGACCCATGAAATCAATTCCCCAACAATCAAAAATTTCAATGACAAGGATAGGGTTCAAAGGCATCATATTTCTTTTAGAAATGGACCCTAATTTTTGACAACTTTCACAATTTTTACAAAAAGTATAATTGTCCTTGAATAAAGTGGGCCAATAAAATTCACACTGCAAGATTTTTGCAGCTGTTTTCTTTGAAAAAAAATGACCTCCACATGCTTCTGAATGACAAAATTTGATGACACTACTTACCTCATTGTCGGGTACACATCTCCGAAAGATTTGATCAGGACAATATTTGAACAAATATGGGTCATCCCAAAAGAAAATTTTCACCTCAATCAAAATTTTTTTCTGTCTTGGTGTGTCCACTGAGGCGGCATCTTACCTGTTACAAGAAAATTAATAATGTTAGCAAATTAAGGCATGGAATTGATAGAAAATAAAAATTCATCGAGAAAAGAATCATTGATAGGTGTGCTATCAAAAGATGAGCTTGTTGTCAGCCTTGACAAATGATCTGCAACAATATTTTCGGCTCCTTTCTTGTCTTTTATTGTGATGTTAAATTCTTGAAATAACAAGATCCACCATATCAACCTAGGTTTGGCATCCGATTTAGATATTAAATATCTAACAGCAGCATGATTAGTGAAAACAACAGTGGAAGAGTCAATTAAATAAGCTCAAAATTTATCCAATGCAAAAATTACAGCAAGTAGTTCTTTTTCAGTAGTAGTGTAATTCATTTGTGCACTATTTAAAGTTTGACTTGCGTAATAAATTACATGAGGCTTACCTTCCTTTCTTTGGCCTAAAATAGCGCCAACAACAAAATCACTAGCATCACACATCAACTCAAAAGGCAAAGACCAGTTAGGAGATTGCATGATAGGAGCAGAAGTCAAAAGACCGATTAATTTTTCAAAAGATTTCTGACAATCTTGAGTCCAATCAAATGGTGTATATTTTGTTAGAAGATTACATAAAGGTCTAGATATGGCACTAAAGTCCTTTACAAATCTTCTGTAAAATCCTGCATATCCTAAAAAGGAACAAACTTCTCTGACTGTTTTTGGGAAAGACAAATGAGTAATTAATTCAACTTTGGCCTTATCAACTTCAATTCTTTTAGAAGATATCACATGACCTAACACTATTCCTGAGGTAACCATGTAATGACATTTTTCCTAATTTAACACAAATCATTTTTCTTCGCATCTTTTAAGAACTTTTTTCAAATTATCAAAATAATTTTCAAAAGAATTTCCAAAAACTGTCAGATCATCCATGAAAACCTCTAAATAATACTCAATCATGTCACTGAAAATACTTAGCATGCATTTTTGAAAAGTTACCGGAGCATTACAAAGACCAAAAGACATTCTTCTATATGCAAAAGTGTTAAAGGGACAAGTAAAAGTGGTCTTTTCTTGATCCTCCAATGCAATTGGTATTTGATTATACCCTGAATAACCATCAAGAAAACAATAGTAGGGATGTCCTGCTATTCTTTCTAGAATCTGATCAAGAAATGACAATGGAAAATGGTCTTTCCTAGTGGCTGCATTCAATTTTTTGAAATCAATACACATACGCCAACTAGATGAGACTCGAGTAGGTATTAATTCTCTTTTTTCATTTTCAACCACTGTTATTCCAGATTTCTTAGGCACAACTTGTGTAGGGCTTACCCACTGGCTATCAGAGATAGGATAGATAATTCTAACATCAAGTAATTTAAGAACTTCAGCTCTAATTACCTCTTTCATGTGTGAATTTAATCTTCTTTGAGGTTGTTTAGATGTTTTAGCATTATCCTCTAAATGTATTCTATGTGTACAGATTAATGGATTAATGCCTTTTATATCCTTTAATGTATATCCAATTGCACTTTTATGCCTTTTAAGTACTTCTATCAACTTACCTTCTTGTTCTTTGGTCAAGGATGAGGAAATTACCACTGGAGAGCTTTGTTCTTCTCCCAAAAATGTGTACTTCAACCCATCAGGTAATGGCTTCAGTTCTAGTGTGGGTACTTCTTCATGGGTATCATCATTCATGGATTTTAACTCTTCGAATCTTGGCTTCCTTCCTTTGTATTCTATTTCCTGTGTACATTCAAGCAAAAAGCATATTTCAGAAACATCATCATCTAATTGTGTAGCTGAATCAAATGAATTAATTAAACAGATTTCTAATGGGTCAGAAGAACTCCTGATTTGAAGATGATCATCTATAATGGCCTCAATCCCTTCAATCTCTTCCTTTTCATCATAAACTTCATGTGGTTGCTTGCACATGTTGAAAACATTAAGCTCCAGTGTCATATTTCCAAAAGTTAGCTTCACCACTCCATTTTCGCAATTTATCAAAGCATTAGATGTTACTAAAAATGGGCGACCCAAAATAATAGGAACGACTTAGAACTATCAACCATAGGTTCGGATTTCAAGATAATAAAATCCACAGGATATATGAATTTATCAACTTGTACTAACACATCTTTACTATTCCTTTTGGAATTTTAATTGATCTATTAGCAAGTAGAAGAGTTACGAGAAGTTGGTTTTAACTCACCAAGGTTGAGTTGTTGATTCGAATATGGAAGCAAATTAACACTAGCACCAAGATCAAGTAAAGCTCGTTCAATTTTATGTTCACCAATAATGCATGAAACTGTAGGACAACCAGGGTCTTTATATTTCAACTCATTATTGTTTTGAATAATGGAGCTTACTTGTTCAGTCAAAAATGCATTCTTTTTCACATTATGTTTCCTTTTAACAGTGCACAAGTCTTTCAAAAATTTGGTATAACAAGGAATCTGCTTGATAGCATCTAACAGAGGAATATTGACCTTCACTTGTTTAAAGATTTCAAAAATATCACTATTATGATTCACTTTACTTGAATTGTTTAATGCTTGAGGAAATGGGGGTGAAGATGAGGGTTTGATCTCCTTTTGACTAGGTGGCTTATCAACTCCTTCCTCATCTTTGGGAATTGACTCATCATCTTTCTCAAAAAGTTTAGGAATTTGTTTTTCAACAACCTTTCCACTCCTAAGAGTTATCACTGAGTTGACTTGATCTATTTTTTGACTTTCTGAGCTACCCTCATTTAGGCTAAACTGACCCTTGGGATTTGGTTGAGGTTGAGAGGGAAACTTTCCTTTCTCATGAAAGGTAAGTGCTGAAGAAAGTTTAGCAAGATCTTTTATGTCAATCATGGTTTGATTGTTGTGGTTATTGATAGCCTCTTATTTTTTCATGAATGCATGCAATGTTCCTTCAAGGTTTTTCCTATATGGTGGGACATAGGGTGCATATCCTTGAGGATTTTGAGAATCTTGCTGTGTCTGAGGAGGTGGTGGTTGCATGAATTGTGGCTGGTTACTGCTCCTCCAACTGAAATTTGGGTGATTTCTCCATCCCGGATTGTATGTATCTGAAAAAGAAGAAGTGAATGACTTTTTAAAATTATTCATTGCATTTACTTGCTCATGCACAACTTCTTTAAAAATAAGAATTTTTGGACATTCATTTGTTGAGTGTCCTAATTCATCACAAATGCCACAAATTTCTTCATTTTGCACAGATTTGATTTCTTTTACTTTCCCGAATTCTATGGCTTTAACCTTTCTAGCCAAACTAGCAAACCTAGCATTTAAATCTTCTTCTTGACTAAGATGATATTTTCCTTTACTAGAATTTGTAAGGTTATATCTAATTGAATTTTCAAAAAGATTAGTGTCATGCCAAGATTGAGAATTTTCAGCCAAATTGTCTAAATAGTCTAAAGCTTCTTCAGGTTCTTTATCAAGAAATTCACTATTGCACATTGTTTCCACAAATTGTTTAGTTTCGGGTGTTAACCCTTCATAAAAGAAGCTTATAGTGCGTCATTTTTCAAAACCATGATGTGGGCAAGAATTCAACAAATCTTTAAAACGTTCCCAACTTTAAAAATATGCTTCATTTGAATTTTGGGAAAAGTTTTGAATTTGTCTTTTCAAAGCATTGGTTTTATGTGTTGAAAAAAATTTCTTCAAAAACCCACCTTGCATTTCTTGCCATGTGCCAATTGATCTTGGTTTCAAAGTGTTAAGCCAAGTTTTTGCTTTATCTTTCAAAGAAAAATGAAACAATTTAAGCTTAATAACCTCTTCAGTGCAAGTTTGATCATGAAAAGCGGTACATACTTCCTCAAATTCTTTTAGATGTAAATATAGGCTTTCAAATTCTAAACCATGAAAATTAGGAAGTAAAGAAATCATACCTGACTTGAATCTAAAATTGTTGGCATTGAGTGGAAAGATAAAACATGATGGACTAGAATTTTGAGATGGTTGCAGATACTCACGCATAGTTCACAACGGTTGATTTTCATGTTTATCATGTACACTTTCGTTTTCAGCCATTGTGCTTAATGTGTGTGATTGTGATTCAAACAAATCAATATGTAAAGTACCTGGATTAACTCTAACCAAACGACCAGAATTTAAATCACGATACCAATTAAGCATAAATAAGTAACTTACAGTATAAAATAAAATATATAAGCTAGCAGTATAAACTGTCCATTAAATATTAACAAAGGTGTGATATAAACCAACTACCAAATATATATTAACACTTAGTAAATAAATATTAACAAAGGTGTGGTATAAACCAACCACTAAATATGTTAATAAGCATAAAAAGTAAAAAGTTAGTTGGCTGATAAATTAAAAAGTTAGATAATTAGTAAGAGAGTTAGTAAGTTAGTAAACAAAAAAAAAATGATAGAAAATAAATAACAAAAAATGAGAAGATAAATACTGAGAAAATAAAGTACGAGAAAGTAAATTTAAAATATGAAAAGCGGAGAATCGACAAGCCGATTTTTTGCTCCAATGAGAGAGAAGAGAAGAAGAAAGATTATTTCATTAATGATTAAAGATTATAGAGAAATTAAGAGAGTTTCTCCCACAAGTTAGTATGCAGAGAAATTAAAAAGGAGAGGTTCCCCCACTAGTTAGTATGTTAGTATATATACAAATTTTTTACACTAGAAATTCAGTCTTCAAATCAAGTCCCCGGCAACGGCGCCAAAAACTTGATGCACACTTTTTAGTTTCAAACAAGTCTACAAACTTGATGCGGGATTAATTGTTGCATTGCGAACCCAAGTGCAGGTTGTCTCAAGTAATAAATTTCTCGGGAGTCTGAGGTCGATCCACAGGGAATTGTTGAAGATTAATTAAGGTGAAGTAAATATTTTATTACTACGATAAAAATTATTTACTTGGGTTAAAAGATTCACTCTTAGTAAATAAAGTAAAGGTAAGATTAATTTCTTTTATAACTCAATTAGAATCGCAACAAGGAGGTTCCAATTAGAAAATACAACATTAAAAGTTCATTTAAAATAATATACGTAATTATATTATGTTTCCTAAAAATATTACCACCACTTATAAATGGGTTAAAGCATTTATTGTGCCAATATTTTGTCTACAACAAATCAAGAACTTCTCTTTACAAAGATGGTTTCTAAATTATAAGAAACAAATAATAATATGTATAATAGTTACTAGAAAATATAAATCATTTAAGCACAAGAGAAGAATAAATCTAACATTACTTTATTACCAAGAGCTTCACCCTTTCACCTAAGTAAAATGAAACTTAGTTATTCATAGATAAGAAGAAAGAAAGAGAGAAGAAGAAGAAGAAGAACATGACTTTAATTTAGAACAAAGAAAAATTACTACAAGAAAACCTAGTAACAAAATGACATCATTTTGGTAACTAACACCTAACACCCTTCAATGATCTGCCAAGGACCCCTTTTATAGAGTATTAAAGATACAAAATGACAAGGGAGCTAAGTCATTAGTGGGTGGATGAGATAAAAATGAGTGAAAAATGCCAAATGACTTTAGGTGAGTGGAAAATTATGGAGATTCCTTGTTTCCGAAATCATACAGCTCTGAAGTCATTGCATTCGTCATTTTAGAACCAAGTGGTCTTCATGAAAGTTGTAGCCTGGATCTTAACTTTCAAATGGCTTTGGTTTGAGTCTAATATCATATCTATAACTCCAGATACGTTCAAATTACTGAACACTACCCAGGCCCAATCACAGCTCCTCTGTTCTGACTTCCAAGCCCAATATTACCCTTAAGGAGTCCGATTCTGGAAACGTGTTCAACATGAAAGTTGTAGATATGGGTCTTAACTATTCAGCATCTAAATTTCAGCTCATTTGACAACTTCTATCCCACAATATGTGATGAACAGTACACATAGGTTAAGCTATCAGGAAAAGTACTCTGGTTCTTGCTTCAACCCCAATTTGAGTTATCTACTCGTGTGATTAGGCCTTTGAGGTATTCTTGAAAGTTTTAGAACTCTCTCTTATCTTTCAAATGCCACTAGAATCACCTCCAAAGACCACCTACAGCCCAAGATATGGCCCAAATACAGAAACAGTGTAAGATATGAATCATGCTGAAAAATTCAATTAAGTCCAATTTGAGTCCAAACTTACAAAACATAATAAAACTCAATCAATTAAGTACATAGAGAGTGTAAATGACTAAGAATGAAAGCTTATTAATGTATCAAATATGTGATCATCAACAAGAGGGTAGGTAGATTTGAAGGCTATAGTCTTTTGACTTTGGATAACCGAGAGATAGAATTTGAGTGGTAAAAATGTTACTCCAAATGTTGTGATTTTTAGCCTGTGCTCCAGGAGTTGAGCGTAGGTATGGTTGTTGAAACCATTCTGGACCACAGTTTCGAAAAGCAAAGGGAGAAAAGTTAAAGTTATTTGAGTTGCATTTTATGGTCAGGAACAGTGAAAAGAAGAATTTGAAATCCTCAACTTCCCTGCCTGGTTTCGAGGCATAGTAAAGTTGAGATAATTGAGGACCTTCAATTGTACTGATGGTGGTTGAAGTAGCTGAACTCTGAAGGTGAGGTTCGAGGATGGCGTTGAGCTAAAGCTGCAACAACCAGAAAGGCCCTCCAAGGTTAGTGAGGGGTTTAGTTTCTGATCGAAGTAGGTTGATTGCTTTTGTCATCGAAGCATAGAGTTGGGCAAGAATCAATTTGCCCAGACAACGAGGAGAGCCCTCATGGACAAGGATGGCTAAAGGAAAAAGATACTTCAGAATTTGAAGAGACCTGGTGCAAAAAAAAAAAAAGTAGAAAGTCAAAACATGAGGAAGGCCACATGCTCTTCATCAAAGACTTGGTCAGTCTCGAGATAATTGTTCTCGATGAAGGCAGTGTAGGTTAACTTCAAGAAGTTAGGCTAAATCATTGTTATTGGACTCATTATACTGGTGATTACCCTTCCAATAGGCTTAAGGCCAATAATGGCAGCTGTGTTAAAAAGGGTAGGGCTTAGCATCCCAAAAGGGACATGAAAAGAATTGGTAGACCTGTTCCAAAAAAATAAGGAACTAGTCAACATAGGGGCATTATATTCCAAGCATTCCCTACTTAATTGGATGAAATCAAAGATACTAGCTGCTTCCCAAGCAGCCTGTTTGGAACCTTCGACTCGATTTAACCACCTAAGATATAAAGATTTGGTTTGGGAACTAGTAGGTGGTGAACTTCGAAAGATTTTGGGGAAATAGTCAAAGAAATCAATTTTTAGAGAAGAATGAAAGGCTGAAATTGATTCTCCTTTAGTACAAGGGAAGAAAGACTGAATAGATTCATATTCTTCTAGGGGAAGGGTTGGACCTAGAAATGCTAGTCTTTTCTGGTCTATAGTGAAGGGAATCATTACCAGAGTCTTCCAGAGCTTGGAGTTATCGGTAGAAAGGTCGGGAGCATAAGAAATTCCATGTTTCTTCAATGGAGCAGTTACTGTTGTAGCGTTTGGAAACTCCATTATCTCTTCAGTCTCAGAACTTGAGTGAGAAGCTTAAGCAGAGGTAGTTTTAGAAGAAAAGGAAGCCATTGGTATATAAGAGATTCAACGAGTATGGAGTTTTTAGGAGGAAAAGAGAGAAGATAGAAGGCTTGCAACGAAGCTTTAGGATTCAATAACGGCAGAGGTTGTGCAAAGAAAACTTAGAGAGAGTGTGTAGATTGGCAAAAAAGGAAGTAAAAAGGGAGAAAACCTTTTTCACTCTTTAAATAGGGGTTTTCAAAAAATAGAAGAGAGACAAAAATAGGAAACGTCCATACGCTCCTTGAAATGCTGACATGATGGGGATACGGCTAAAGTCATTTTATCCTTTAAAAGTTATTATTGGATTTATAATTCCCCAAATAGTGGAGGCAGTTGGTTAATGGGGGAGTGGATACGTAGTGATTGTACAGGTAAATGGAGATTTGGATCAAATTATAGATCGGGCCATCTGACCTTTCACTTGCTTGTAGTATGCAAAATTGATTGAGTGGATAAAAGCTCTAAGTCAGTTACAATCGAAAAGGAATGCTCAAAATAATAAAATATTTATCTCTCATACTTTGAGAATAAATATTGAGGGGCATCTATTGGTATAAAAATAACACCTTTTTGATTTAGAGAACTTCGACGATATGTCAAAAATTCATTTTACACAATTCTAATAGAATCAAAAAGAGGTCATTTTGGCTTTATGACAGGTATTGAGATTTCAATTCAGTATCGAAATAAAGATTCGAAGAGTAGCTACACTTAACAAATTTTTGGAGAAGGAAAAGTTCTTCCATCTCGACCAAAAACCAGCAAATGATAGAAAATTCAAGTTTGACTTCAAAAAGAAAGGTTTTGAATTTGAAATAGAAGTTAGCAGCGATTGCAAATGCTAGATCAAGACAATACAAGGATTGCTAACAAAGATTGAGTAGTTACTTGTGGTACAAGGATCGCTAACAGGGATTTGGTGGTTACTAGACAAAGATTACCAATCATTTAGCAGTTATCATTGTTTTAGACACATGTCAAAATCTTGTAAAAATGGTAGTTACTTATGAAGTCTATAAATGCCAAAAGGATAGAAACACTTAGGAGTTGAAAATTCAATACTCACAAGCACTTGTAACTTACGCTCTCACGTCCTTGACTTAGAGCAAACAGTGCAAGCCTAGTTCAGTATGTTTCCATCCACTTTCAATCCTATACACTTTACAAATTCAATAATTTCAGTCCATTTACATTCAGTCATTTTACTTTATTATAAAACTATTTCCTACTTCTGATCAAGTGATTTTTCCAAAGATCATTTGAGTTCTTTTAATTGCTTTCATTTACTTACTTTCATTACTTTTTCTACAAACTTAATTTCCTGTAATTTACATACTTGCACGTTTACTTTTCATCGTCTTTACTTTGAATTACTTTACTTTATGCTCTTTATTTTCGGTATTTTACATTACTTATCACATTTATTTCAAATGCATTTTCATTTCTAAAATTTAAATTTAACTTGCTTTATTTGCACTAATTTTCTTATTTCTCGAAACAAAACTTCTTACTTTCTACTTATTTTTTGATTAAGTTAAAAATCACGCATAAACATTCTGATTTTGGATTTGCATAAATCTATCTTATATTCGAAATCATTTTTTGCATTCATTTAAGAAATTAGTCTTAGGACAAGAGAATCCCAAGACGAAATGATTCCCTTCCTTGAATTGAGATCAAGAATCAACTTTGTCCATAAACAAAGGTTTACCATACCCTAAATAATAATAATCGAAATATTTTAGTAAACAAATTGGCATGCCCAGTGGGACTGTCAATAGATTAATACCTTCAGGGATTCTATTTTGTTTATGCGCTTGAGAAGTGGTAAAATACTGCCAAGAATGTCTGATAACACATCATTGAGTGCCCAAAACCCTCAATCAGGGAACGATGGAGCCATTAGCAGTAGAGACACCATAGTCTCTACAAATTTGCCACAAACCACGGAGTCCGTGATTGGTGAAGTCACAGGGGTCCCTGTTTTGAATTTAGAAACCAGAACTCTTGGGGTAAGTAGAACTGCACCCTTATATGGGTTTCCTTTTAGGTTCACTCCCCAAAATGTCACACAAAACATAGGTACTTCCCAAGCCACATATACAAGTCCAATACTCAATGTTTCCCCAAGAAACCAAGTTGTAAATGGTAGTGGCTAAGTTGCAGGAACCAGTACAAATCGAACTATAGGCCAAATATGAGAATACCACTATTCCCTAATTTGCCCAGGGATTTGTCTTTGATTCCTTTTGGGAATACGAATAAAGCCCTGAATAATATCAAGCAACAGATATGTGAAAGTAATCATCAGATAGTCCACATGCTAACTCAACAGATGACAACTGCGATAACTGTGCTCATAGTCCACCAATAACACATACACTATATTGGTTAGGCAAATGAGTACGATTACAGATGTCTTTGGAAACCCAGAAGAATCCATAGGCAATCAAAAGGGGAATAATCAACCTATTTATCATGAAAATGCCCCATTGGTAAATCATCCCAATATTAATAACACAATTAAGGATAACTAACTAAGAGAAAATTCACCTAGTCCTAATATAGGGTTTCAAATAGTCAGTCGAAATCACGATGCTAATAACCTCTTAGAAAAGATTAGGCTAAGTAATCTTGGGGGCAACAAAGTATCAACCAAGCAGTTGAACAGGTTCTCAACAGGTATGATTTTAATGTGGGATATGCAAATCGTCCCAATTTTGTATCAGCCTTCCCTGAATTCATCCAGCAGGCAGAATTGCCCAGAAGATGCAAAGTGCCTAAAATCTCTAGCAAATTTGATGGGGAAAATGGAGAGTCCACAGTAGAGCATATTGCTCGATATACTATCAAAGCGGGGGATGTAACCTTGAATGAGTATTTAAAAATGAAGTATTTCCCTAGCTCTTTAACCAAGAATGCCTTTACTTGGTTCACAACTCTTCCACCAAATTTGATCCACTTGTGGAACTAGTTGGAACGAAACTTCCATGATCAGTTCTTTAGAGGAGAGACTAAAGAAAGTCTTGTGGATCTATTTAACATTAGAAGAGGTAATGGAGAATGCATTGATGATTACCTAGCCAGATTTAGGCAAATGAAGGCAAGATGTTTCACGATCATCCTTGAATCTGAAGTAGTCAAGATAGCAACTAGTGGTTTAGATTTTTCAATTCGAAAGAAACTAATAAACTAGCAACTCCTAGATATGTCTCAGCTTACAGACAAAGTGAGACAAATTGAACAATTTAAACTTGAAAAGAAAGGGTTTAAGAAATACTTTAGAAAAGAAAAAGTTGCTTATGTCAAAACTCTTGAAGTTCAGGAAAAGTACTTCACACAATCGGAAGATAATAAAGTAGCCTATATCGAAGTCGATGAGGTTAAAGATGACGTGGAGAACGAGGTTAATGTAGTAGAATTAAAATTTGGTCTTCCCTATATTTGTTCTTCTTTAATGCCTAATTGAACCAATGACAATATGAAATCCTCTAATATACCACCTTATGCCTTTGATATATTGAAGGCCGATTTAATCTTCGATGTCTTGTTAAAAAATAAACAAATCAAACTTCTTGATAGACATAAAATTCTTTCACTTGAAGAGATAAAAGGTTAAAAATATTATAAATATTATAATAGATATGAACATTCGACTAACAATTGATTCGTTTCAAGGATCTGATTCAAAAAGCTATCTAGAAAGAAAGACAAAAGTTTGAAAGCAAAAGTAAGATGAAGGTTGACATTGACCCATTCGAGGTGAATGCCAGCTACATAGAGCTAGTTGGCTTCTCAGAAGTAAACATGGTCGAAGTGGGGGAACCCACCCCTGTCCTCACCTCCAATTGCAGCCTTGATGTATTCGAGGCAAATGAAAAGGAAGTTTCCCCCAAAGCTAGGGAAACTCTGGTCGAATTCCTCCTAAGGAAAAAGGAGGATGAGAGAGAAGTCTCTCTTTGCCCAAGGTGCAGTGTTGTCTTCGACAAATTGGCTGCTAAGTTCTTTCAGGCAACCTTGAAGCAAAAGAATAAGGCGAAGACCCCTAGGGAGGCTCAATTAATATAAATAATCAGCCAACAAATCACAATGTTGTGGTAGTGCAAGATCCCAGGACGATTAGGAAGGGGAAGATGAGGGTGCCCCCTTCGAATGTGGCTCCCAACTAGTGGATAAGAAATAATCCACAGCCCCACAAAGTCTTGAATAGGCCACTCTGGCCTAGGTTCGAATATAGGATCAATAACCCCTTTGGTGGGAGGCCAAATTCCTGGTTTCGAGAAGAAGGATCGAACTCGAGCAAGGGCTTAATTCCATATCTCTCAAAGTCTCAATAGTGCAAAGCCTAGAGGCTTCGTCAGCAATAGCAACAGGCATTAGCCAAGTTGCAACTGCATCAAAGGTCTTATGCCCAGGTGGTCCGAGGGCCACCCTTGAAGATAGAAAAATAAAAACCTGAGTCCAATGGATGAGGATGTTATTACAGATTCATTCGAATCTGGATACAAAGATGACCTAGACACCATTTTTGGTGTGAACTTGATATCCCTCCTCCTATATAACTTTTCCATTTTAGGTGATCAAGAAGTGGACCAAGAAGACGATTTTGAAGATAACGTGGAGGAGGCCAGTTGGTACATGGTCAAAGAGGATACGATCGAAGTGATGGAAAACTCTGCAGTTTTTAACAATCATTCCCTCGAGATGAAGAACCATCTACGCCCACTATTTATCAAGGCAACTGTAAATAGTAAATTAGTGGGTAAAGTGCAGGTTGATACGGGAGCTTCCATCAATTTATTGCCCAAGAATTTGCTAAAAAAATTTGGAAAATCAGAGACTGATTTGTTACCACACAATATGGTAATGACAAACTTTAATGACAGGTCCTCAACCTCAGAGGAGGCTATTGCTCTTGACATCAAGGTGGCCTCAGTCACGAGGTCAACCTTATTTATAGTGGTTCCCTCCAAAGCCATCTATAACCTCTTGTTGGGAGGAAAATGGATACATATTGTGAGGGCAGTGTCTTTAACCGTTCACCGACAGATGTTTCTATGGAAACAGTCGAGAGAACTGGAGATGGTGGAGATTGATGACATGTTGTGTCATGTCAACTAGAACCATGTAGACCTATAGATTTACGTGTTAGGAGTCAGACTGTTTTGCATCTTGGAATTATCAGCCTTGGATAAGAAGGGAGTCAAGATAGTGGCTCTCACCGCAGCATGCTTTTTAATAGTACCAAAAGTTAATTCATTTTAGCTTAGAAATTATAATAATTCAAGGACCTATAGGCACCTGTTTAACATTCTAGGCCGAGTATATTCGGCCTCAAGTTGTAATAGTAATGTCAGAACTTAAGAGCCACATGGCTCGAATAGTAGCCTATATGGCTAAAAATTGCATGAACAGTGCAATTTCGAGTAAAGTGACTCAAATTTCAGCCTACATGGCTGAAAAAATTAGTACCATCGAAGGTACCAACTTAGACTGTATTTATGATTATTCCTCCTTAGGATTTGAACAAGCCCCTCTATCTTCTGAAATTAAAAGAATAAAGGTACAAGATACTTTGGAGGAAATTAATCTAGGAAATAATGTAATAAGTAAACCTACTTTTATAAGTAGATTAATAAATACCAATTTCAAGTATAAATTGATCAATCTGCTCGAAGAATATAAAGACTATTTTGCATGGAAGTATGAAGAAATGTCTGGGCTCAATCGAGATTTGGTAAAACACAGACTGCAAATTCGAGCAGAACAAAGAGCAATCAAGCAAGTTCCAATAAGATTTGCCCTTGAAGTAGTTTTGAAAATCAAAAAGGAAACTGAAAGGTTACTACAGGCTAAGTTCATTCAAACTGTTAGGTATGTTAACGAGATTTATACTGTTGTTCTTATTATGAAAAGAATATTAAGTTAAGAGTATGCATTATTTTGTGAGATTTAAATTCTACTACTCCTAAAGATAAATATCTTATGCCAATTGTTGATATGTTAATTGACTCAACTACAGGCCATGAAATCATAAGTTTTATGGATGACTATTCTGGGTATAATCAAATTTATATTGCAGAGGAGGATGTGTTGAAGACTGCCTTTTGATGTCCTGGTGCAATTGATACTTATGAATGGGCAGTCATATCATTCGGATTGAAGAACGTTAGAGCCACATATCAAAGAGTCATGAATACCATTTTTTGTGATATCATTGGTAAATTCATAGAAGTGTACATTGATGATGTAGTAGTTAAATCGAGATCAGAACAGGAGCTTCTCTCGAATCTGAGGCAATCATTCAAAAGAATGAGAAAATATAGATTGAAAATGAATCATATTAAATGTGCTTTTGGTGTTTCTGAAAGAAATTTTCTTAGATTCTTGGTTCAGAAGAAATGAGTAGAAGTTAATTAAAACAAGGCTAAAGCTATACTTGAAACATCACCTTTTTTGAATAAGAAGCAGCTTTAGTCTATACTAGGAAAGATTAACTTCCTGAGAAGGTTTATTTCGAATCTGTCTGGAAAGACCAAAGTCTTCTCTTTACTCTTAAAACTCAAAGTTGCGGGAGAGTTTCGATGGGACAAAAAACATCAACAGGCTTTCGATCAAATTAAGCATTGTTTGGCCAATCCTCCAGTGATGATGCCTCCAATTCTTGGATGCCCCTTAAAGTTATATATCTCAGCATCGAATGAAACCATTAGGTACCTATTGGCCCAAGAAGATGAGAATGGAGTCGAAAGTGCCATTTATTATCTTCATAGAGTTTTTGATAGATGCTGAAACTAGATATATTACAGTTGAGAAGCTATGTTTAACTTTGTATTTCTCCTGTACTAAGTTAAAGTACAATGTAAAGCCACATGATGTACTTGTCATTTCGAAAACAAATATAATAAAATATATGTTATCCAAGTTTATCTTGCATGGTAGAGTAGGAAAATGGACTCTTACTTTAATTGAATTTTCTTTAAAATATGTGCCACTAAAGGCTATGAAAGGCCAAGTGTTGGAAAAAAATTTTACTGACCATCCCTGTGTTGATATCGAAGAAACTAATATTAATTACGTGAAATTAAAACCATAGAAGTTATTTTTCGATGGATCGAAACACATTGGGGGTATTGGTCTTGGAGTTTTAATTGTTTCACCTATTGGAACTCCGACTAAATTCTTGTTTGAATTAAAGCATGAATGTTTGAATAATGAAGTTGAGTATGAATGTTTGATTGCTGGCTTACAAAATTTCACTTAAGACTAGAAATATTAAAGTTTTTGGTGATTCCCAACTAGTCGTTAAGCAATTAACTCGAGAATATAAGTGCATCAATCAAAATTTGTTCAGATACTTTGCTTTTGCAGCAAGGTTGTTATGTAAATTTGATGAAGTTATATTGCAACATATTCTGAGAGAAGAAAATTATGAAGCCAACGAGCTTGCTCACATAGCTTCAGGTTACAAGGTTTCGAGTATAACTTTGTCAAAGTTAATCAAAATTAAAGAAAAGTTATATCCATTCAAGAATTTAGAAGTGTGTTTAATCGAAGACATAAGTGATTCTAATTGGTGAAAATTGATTATTGATTATTTACAAAATCCAAGTACAATAGTCGAAAGGAAATTAAAATATAAAGTCTTGCATTACATAATAATGGGGGATTCACTTTACAAAAAGTCAGCAGATGAAAATTTATTGATATGTTTAAGTGAAAAAAAAAGCATTCACAGCCTTAGCAAAAGTTCATGAAGGTATTTGTGGTGCTTATCAAGTTGATGAAAAATGAAATGGGTATTGCATAGGCAGAGGGTCTATTGGCCTATAATGGCTAAAGATTATCATTCATACTCTAAGTCTTGTGAAGAATGTCAAAAGCATGGAAACATTCAGCATGTGTTGGTGTATGCCCTAGAGACTAATTTATTTTGACTAGGCTAGCTTACATTGTATTATGCTATTTATTTAATATATGAGGTATTTTATTTATTGTGTTATTTATGATATACATAATAAAGTCCTTAGAATAGTAAAGTTTATGCCATAGGACATCAAGTGGATAACTTGATTGTGAGATCCTATTAGATAGAAACAGAACACTATTCTTAAATACCCCTAGTTAAGTATTATTGTTAATCAGGACAATAATAATGCATTGAGACTAGTATGTGTAAAGACTGATGGTCACATCTCATGGGTCATGGATATGAGATATCAAATCTTCACATAAGTATATATTAGAGTAATGATGTATTGGACTGACCCGCCATGAGAATGTTGCGTAGATCGTTACGTGAGTGTCATAAGCAATTCTCATAGTGATAATGATGTATGTGGTCCTTTGACTTGAAATCACTATGATCCCTATAAGAGTATTTATATGTTTTAATGCCATCAAATGTCATCTATAACAAGGTGATTATAAAGTTAGTTATTGGACATACTGCGAATCATGCGGAGAGATGTGAGTGACCTAGATAGGATTTGTCCCTCCTACATAACAAGAGTGATATCTTCAGGCTCATGATTGAGTGAGACTACGAAATGCATGGTCATGCTCAAATGAGTCAATATGAGATATTAATCTCATTTGTTATTACTACGTCTACTCAAGAATCAGGAAACGAAAGATTGAACTATACAAGGGTGACACGTTCCATGCCTTATGCTCAATCTAGATATCTGGACAAAGGGACTAAACTACACGGTAACATTAATCACAGAAAGGTTATGTCAAATCACTGTCATTCTCATTACTTTGGTAGCAGCGATGTGTTGCTAGAAATCGCTCACTGCTTGTAATATTAAAATAAGATTTTAATATTACTTTCAATGTCATAAGAACCTACAGGGTCGCACACTTAGAACAGACTTAGTTGGAACAATAAGGACCCAAGTTGGATTCGGATTCAATCGTGGGTCAAACTCATAACAAATAAGTATAGGGTTGCACAACTTAGCTTGCTGTTGCTCTCACTCACATAAGGCAGCAGCTATTATAAATAGCACTGCTAAGGGGGCTGTCAAGGCACACATAAAAAAAACTAGCTGCATTTGATAGAAACAATGAATGAGAGAATGACAGGTTTCTCTTCTCTTCGCAGCTAGCATTGTGTAGGAGATGTAAGACTCCAAGATCGTAGACGTTAGACATTTGTGAGTCTGTTCGTATGGACAACATAAAGGCACCATTGTTACTTTGGTGCTTGTGATTTGTTTGATAGCTTTTTGTCTGTCTTTAAGAGGTAAACTCGAAAATCACGTTTCATGACTCTTCTTGTCGCATGGATCCTTAGTGGGAATTTTGTTTTTCCGCTGTGTGATGTATCTGCAATTCCCAAGAACATGTTCCTACCAGTGATTTGCATTCGATTATAAAACCTTAGCCATTGTAAGGATGGGCTTTTGATCTGATAGGACAGATTCATCCACCATCTTCTCAGAGGCACAAGTATATATTAGTTGCCTTCGATTATTTTACAAAGTGGGTCGAGGCAATCCCTTTGAAGGATGTTACTCAATAAGACATTGTAAATTTTGTTGAAGAAAATATTATACATAGATTTAGTCTTCATCAAACTTTAACTACTAACTAAGATAATATGTTTACTGGTTGTTACATTACTAAATTTGTCAAGTGAAGGAATTTAACTTAGGTGATTTAGTTTGGAAGGTTATTTTACCTATAGAGAGAAAATCGAAGTTATTTGGAAAATGATCCCTAAATTGGAAAGGACCATATCGAATCGAAAGCATTTTCTCAGGTAATGCATATTCGATTATAAATACTAATTTCGGTGAAAGGACTGCTTCCATAAATAGAAAGTATTTGAAATTATATAAACCAACAATTCATGAAGTTAAAATTTCATCATGAATATTATATTAATTTCGAGTCAATAAGCAATCGAAATTTAATGTACTATTATAAAGTAAATATTCAAAATTAGTATTTATCGGAGCCTTGAATACAAAGATTCCCATGTGTCTTCTATTATTTTCTTTTTTGTTGAATCTACTTCGAAGGATGGAGCCAAATCCTGAATGGCTTGCACCATGTTGTTGCCTTCGATAGTCCATCGTTGGCAATCATCGTTAAGTGTTTGCTCTTGATTTGCACAATCACCAGCAAGGGCTTGAAGTTCGCTTTGTTGCTCCTTAAGTATTTGTAGTTCTTGTTTGAGCTCAAAAATTCTCTCTTCATTCTGAATGATGTTTTGCTAAGTCATCGAAAGAATAGAAGGTAGCTTCGAGCATTTCTTCTTAGCCTTAGCAACACTCACCATCAATTGGCTCTTTTTCTCAAGCAATTGCTGGTTATTAGTGATGACTTGATTAAGACTAGGAAGCTTGACTAGTAAATCCTTTGTTAGGCCAATCAGTTCTTGAACAACTGACTGGGCATTTGGGTTCAGAAGGTGCTTGTTTCGATTTAGTTAATCAAGCAGGCCTAGTAGTTTCTGTTTCTTGTCCTTAGTAGCAATGACTGGATCCACCCCAAGTCTTAAAAAATCTGCCAGCTCTTGTAGTAGTTGGGGGGCAGAGATGCTTTGGACTTAGACCTCTGAGTGGGCTGTCGAATGATGGGATTTTTAAGATAGGGATCATTTAGATAGAATGTTTTTAGGATGCTTTACAACGTCATTTCCATCCTCGCCATTATCTATACACATAGCTTCTACCTCTTCTTCGAATGTAGTTTCACTTTGCACTAATTGGACTCTAGCAGAAGTTGATGGGGCAATCTCAGAAGTTTGAATACTTTCAATCGAAATGAGAACTTTGAATTCAACAAGGATGCTTGTTTCGTGTAGAAAACTAATGTTTGCCTGTATCATTAAAAAGGATAAGGATTATGATTTTCTTATAAAAATTTTAGTCATTCTATTTAATAACTTAAGGTAAACATATGAAACTTGAGCATCAGTCTCAATGATAGGGACCTCTTATGTAGGTCCAGCTTCAAGAACTATGTTTTCCTGAAAAGAAATAAAAACAAAGTTAGAATCATTCGAGACAAGCAAAGCTGAATTAACTTTGGAAAATGTCAAAACTTGGATATTAGCTTCGATGAGGACATCTTGTGCCCCAGTGCTAGTTTCTTTTTCGATTTGGGCCTCAACATCAAACAGCCTATCGAAATCAGAACTTAAAGCTGAGGCTACTTCAGGTCTTGGTGTAAATACACCTCGGGTAAGATTTGAATCCCTTGGAGGAGAAAAGATTGGTGATGGAGTCTTGAATCCTCTTGAGGATGCAGGAGTGGTTTCCCTGTGTGCTAAGGGGGAGGATTACTATTCAAAATCAAAATAGTTAACTATATGTTGAAAAGATTTTGAGTATAAGGAGTTAGGAAAAACTTACCAGTATGGGTTCAACTCTATGAGTGGCTGAAGCTAACTTGGCACTCCTTAAAGAGATTGGCTCTTCATCATCTTGAGAGGATTCATCAGAGCTTTTAGAGGTTATAACATATGTTTTTTTCAACATTGAGTGTTTTATCCGCCCTGTTTTCATTGGGCTTTCTGCAACAACCTTTCCCTAAAATTGAAAAGGAATCAAAATCAAAAATGTAAAAAGAGTTGAAGATTCAAATGACCTTTTACCTTGGATTGTGGAGGGGCAACAAGTGTGGCCTCTTCGATCACCTTTTTCTTTTTATCAACAATTTTTGCTTTTGAATGTGGTAGAGCAGGCTTCTTTGGAGGTTGAGATGAAGATGTTGTCTTCATCGAGGCTTTTGATTTTTGTCTTCTGGGCTTTCCTTGGCCTCGGAGGATCATCCTTCCATTCTTCATCTTATTGTAAATCCTCCATCACTTTGGTTCTTTTCGAGACTATAATAACAAAAAAATGTATAATTAATAGTAGAATCAAAAATGAAGAAATAAAGGTTAAAGACTTAGGACTTTACCATATGGTGGGTATTTTATTACTCGAGCGTATCTATAAATTAGAACTTAGCAATTGTCCATATAGTAGTTAGCAAAAATTACTTCTCGTTTCTCCAAATCCTTACCTACGCCCAGCGCTCCAGTTTTGGGGTATGGATACGAGTTAGCTATACTAAAAGGAGCATTGGGAAGTAGAGGAAACTTTAGTGGAGTTTCGAATCTTTCGAACGAAGCCAAAGGATTCAAAACCAACGCACCAATGAAACGAGCGTAACATAATTGGTGATGCTTTGCTTTCTTTTGTTTCAGGAAATGCTCAACCTCTCAAACCACCAGTCTTAAGTTTCGAGGATTGTATATGACTTTAAAGAATTTCTCAAATTTAGTAATTTCTTTAAGGTGCATACCTTTTTTTTTTCTTGTAAGCAACTTCAGTCTGCGCTGATGAGCTTGCATTAGTAAATCATTGTAAGAAATCTTCGAATGAATGCTCCTGTTGAGAGTAATATTTTTCCCACCAGTTTACAAACCCTAAAGTTGAGAAGAATGATGGTTCACATTGGAAGGGGTTAAACCACTCTCTCATTGTAGTATTCTTCTTCATAAAGTGTTTGTATTGTTCAAAATCCTTATCCTTTGACTCGCATATTTGATGCTTGTATTTAAGTGACATTGGAGAAGGAATGCACTGAGAAAACCCAAGTTGTCTTGACACACAAGAAGGTAGGTAGATTTGGAGGCTACAGTCTCTCTACTTTGGATAACTAGGAGATAAAATTTGAGTAATAAAAATGTTACTCCAAATATTGTGATTTTCAGCCTATGCTCTAGGAGTTGAGTATAGGTATGGTTGTCGAAACCATTTCGAACCATAGTTTTCAAGAGCAAAGGGAGAAAACCTAAAGTTATCTGAGTGGCGCTTCATAGTTAGGAACAGTGAAAAGAAGAATTTGAAATCCTCAACTTCCCTTCCTGGTTTCGAGGTATAGTAAAGTTGAGACAATCGAGGACCTTTGATTATGCTAATAGTGGTTGAAGTAGCTGAACTTTGAAGGTGAGGTTCGAAGATGGCGTTGAGCCAAAGCTGCAACAACCAGAAAGGCCCTCCAAGGTTAGTGAGGGGTTTAGTTTCTAATCGAAGTAGGTTGATTGCTTCTGTCATCGAAGCATAGAGTTAGGCAAGAATCAATTTGCCCAAACAATGAGGAGAGCCCTCATGGAGAAGGATGGCTAAAGGAAGAAGAGACTTCGAAATTTGAAGAGGCCTGGTGCAGAAAACAAAATCACTAAGCCAAAACATGAGGAAAGCCACATGCTCTTCATCAGAGACTTGGTCAGTCTCGAGATAGTTGTTCTTGATGAAGGCCGTGTAGGTTAACTTCGAAAAGTTAGGCTCAATTGTTGTTATAGGACTCATTATAATGGTGATTACCCTTCCAATAGTTTTAGGGCCAGTAATGGTAGCTATGTCAAAAAGGGTAGGGGTTAGCATTCCATAAGGGATATGAAAGGAATTGGTAGACCTATTCCAGAAAAAGAAGGAACTAGTCAACATATGGGCATTATATTCTAAGCGCTCCTTACTCAGTTGGATGAAATTGAAGATACTAGCTACTTCCCAAGTAGCCTGTTTGGCATCTTTGTCTCAATTTAACCACCTAAGATATAAAGATCTGGTTTAGGAACTAGTAGGTCATGAATTTCAAAAGATTTTGGAGAAATAGTTAAAGAAATCAGTTTTTAGAGAATAATGAAAGGTTAAAATTGATTCTTCTTCAATACAAGGGAAGAAAGACTGAATAGATTCATATTCTTCTAGGGGAAGGGTTGGACCTAGAAATGCTAGTCTTTTCTAGCCTATAGTGAAGGGAATCATTACCTGAGTCTTCCAGAGCTCAGAGTTATTGGCAGAAGGGTCTGGAGCGTAAGAAATTCCATGTTTATTCAGTAGAGCAGTTACTATGGCAACATTTGGCAACTCCATTATCTCTTTTGTCTTAGAACTTGAGTAGGAAGCTTGAACAGAGGTAGTTTTAGAAGAAGAGGAGGCTATTGGTGTATAAGGGCTTTAACGAGTATGGAGTTTTTAGGAGGAAAAGAGAGAAGACAGAAGGCTTGCAAGGAAGCTTTAGGATTCAGCAATGGCGGAGGCTATGCAAAGAAAACTTAGAGAGAGTGTAGATTGGCAAAAAAGGAATTAAAAAAGGGAGAAAACCTTTTTCAGTCTTTGAATAGGAGTTTTTGAAAAATAGAAGAGAGAGAAAAAGTGGAAATGTGCGTATGCTCCTTTAAATGCTGACATGATGGGGTTACAGCTAAAGCTATTTTATTAATTAAAAGTCATTATTGGCTTTGTAATCCCCCAAATAGTGGAGGCAATTGTTAATGGGGGGATTGGCCACATAGTGATTGTATAGGTAAGTGGAGATTTGGATCAAATTACAAATCATGTCATCTGACCTTTCACTTGTTTGTAGTACACAAAAATTGATAAAGTGGATAAAAGCTCTAAGTCAGTTACAATTGAAAAGAGAATGCTCAAAATAATAAAATATTTATCTCTCATACTTAGAGAATAAATATTGGGGGTCATCTGTTGGAATAAAAATAACACCTTTTCGATTTAGGGAACTTTGACGATATGTCAAAAATTCATTTTACACAATTCTAACAGAATCAAAGGGAGATCATTTTGGATTTATGATAGGTATTGTGATTTCAATTTAGTATCAAAATAAAGATTCGAAGAGTAGCTACACTTAGAAAATTTTTTGAGAAGGAAAAGTGGAAGATCTCGATCAAAAACCAGCAAATGATAGAAGAATCAAGTTTGAATTAAAAAAAAGGTTTTGAATTTGAAATAGAAGTTAGCAGTGGTTACAAATGCTAGATCAAGACAATACAAGGATTGCTGACAAAGATTGAACAGTTTCTTGTGGTACGAGGATTGTTGACAGGGATTTGGTGGTTCCTAGAGAAAGATTACCAATAATTTAACAATTATCTTTGTTTTAGACACATGTCAAAATTTTGAAAAAATGGTAGTTACTTAGGAAGTCTATAAATACCAAAAGGATGGAAATACTGAGGGATTAGAAATTCAATATTCACAAACACTTGTAATTTATGCTCTCATGTCCTTGACTTCTCGAGCAAACAGTGCAAACCTAATTTAGTATGTTTCCATCCATTTTCATTCCTGTACACTTTACAAATTCAATGCAAATTTAATTTCAGTCCATTTACATTCAGTCATTTTAATTTATTGCAAAACTCTTTCTTACTCCTAATCAAGTGATTTTTCCAAAGATCATTTGAGTTCTTTTAATTGTTTTCATTTACTTGCTTTTATTACTTTTTCTGCAAACTTATTTTCCTGCAATTTACATACTTGCACGTTTACTTTTCATCGTCTTTAGTTTGAATTGCTTTACTTTATGCTCTTTATTTTTAGTATTTTACATTACTCGTCACATTTATTTCAAATGCATTTTCATTTCTGTCATTTACATTTAACTTGCTTTATTTACACTAATTTTCTTATTTCTCGAAACAAAACTTCTCTTACTTTCTACTTATTTTTTGATTGAGTTAAAAATCATGCATAAACATTCACTACAATAATTTTATAAATTAACTACCAAATTTAGCTACAAAAAATTTTGGTAGCTAATCCGTAGCTAATTAGCTATGGATTAGCTACGAATTAAATTTCTATACCTAAATTTCGAATAAAATTGTATCAAAAAAATAACTACAGATTAGCTACGGTTTAATTATGAAATTTAGTTACGAAAAATTTTAGTAGCTAATCTGTAGCAAATTAGCTACGGATTATCTACGAAATGAAATTTCCTAGCTAAATTTCGAATCATGAAGAGAAAATTTTTATAAAACAAATAACTACGAAATTGCTACAATTTAACTACGGATTTTAACTAAAAAATTTATTTCGTAACTAGTTTATAGCTAAGTCATAGCTAATTAACTACGGATTAGCTACCAAATTTTTTCATAGCTAAATTTCAATTGCATGAAAAAAAAATTGACCAAATAAGCTCTCTTTAATCTTTTAAGCATGCATATACTAAACTTTCCCAAATCCTCAAATTTCTCATTCGTCCTTCCCTCCCTCTCATTCTTTCTCCATCTCTCAAATCCCTTCGCCCAGACCTAATCACTCCCTTAATCTCAATCTCAAATCATTTCTTTCTTTCTTTCTCTCTCTCATTATTTGCTGAATGCATCTCCCACCAATAGCCATCAAATCCCCAATTCCCTCCCACGCCTATGGACCTTCCTTCCATTCCAAATCCCACCCAAAACTTGGGTTGAGCATCTTCATTCTCAACCGCCCCCACCACTTCGTTGTCGCCTGCAAGGGCCTCGAATTCGGCATCCCCAAACCCGTCTCTTCCTCGCCCGATTTCGTTGTTGTGCCCGATTGCAGGTTGAGGAGCATCGGAGCCAAACACGTCGACGTTGAATTGCGTGCCTTAAGGCTAAGTTAAGTCATCGAAGAAGCTTGCAATTCCTCCATAGTTTCGTGAAATCGAAGCACATCAACATCAATCATCATCGCTGCGACGATACATTTGTTCAGATGAAAGAGTCCAGAGATGGAACCAAGACCCCCAAGTCTGCATCACCTGCACTGTTCCCTCTCATTCTCGACATCGATGACTTCAAGGTACGTTCGGCATTTTCATCAATTTTTTGCTTTTGGTTTTTTAAAATCGCATTTGGTGAATTAGAATTTAATGTGCTTTTAGGGAGAGTTCTCATTTCGACGCATTGTTTGGGAACCTGGTGAGTGAGCTCCTTCTGTCTTTCAAAGTAGAAGAAGTGGAATCCAAAGGGAATGATTCTCTGCCGAACGGGCACCTGCGAGTGCCGTCTGATGTAATGAAATACTCGCAAAGGATTTCAACGCCATTGTTCCCGGAGGTTGAGAAGCTCTTCTCTTTGTTCAAGGATTCTTGTAAGGAGCTGGTTGAGCTGCAAAAATAGGTTTTGTTTGTCTCCGAGTTGTTACTTATCTTGAATTTTTTTTTTGAATTTAATTTAGGAATTTTGGTTTTGGTCTTAATTTTATTATTATTAATTTTTAAAAAAAAAATGGATGGAAGATTGATAGGAGACTCTACAATCTTAAGAAAGACGTTTCTATTCAAGACTCTAAGCATCGAAAGACACTTGGTGAGGTTAGTTTGGAATCTATTTTGTTGTGTTATATTAAAATTTACAAGTGTTTTCTACTCTAAACGTTATGAAATAGCAAAAAAAATTGATTACACTAGTGATATTTGGATACTCTTTTTTTTAATAAAGAAAAAGACGTTGGTTAGCTTAGCTCCCCTTTTTGGGTTTTAATTTTTCTTTTTCTATTTTGGGGAATGGGGATCTTCTATAATTTGTTTTATCTTACCAGGCCCAAATAATCTATTTGAAAGTTTGAATTGGAATGATCTGTTAAATTTTCGTGCATGTGTCTTTATTTCCTTTTCAGCTAGAGAAAGGTGTAGATGGATTGTTTGATAACTTTGCGAGGTTGGATTCACATATTTCAAGTGTTGGGCAGACAGCTGCAAATATTGGACATCATCTCCAGGTAGAGAGTTCTTCAATGCTTCATCTATACTTGATAAATGAATTATGATCTCACATTTGCTTATATAGTGTTTTATATGTAAGTCAATTACTCCTTTATCTTTGAAATATAATCTCATTCCTAGTACTATCATTTCATGTCAGAGTGCAGATGCTCAGCAAGAAACTACTAGTCAAACAATTGAGCTGATAAAAGTAATACTAGTCAGTTCATTTGGTTTATACCATCCTTCACTTTGGGAAATTTACCTTTATGGTTGATTTAATTTCTGCAGTACTTAATGGAGTTTAATAGCAACCTAGGCGATCTAATGGAGCTTTCACCTCTATTTTCTAATGATAGCCGTGTTGCCGAGGCTGCTACGATTGCCCAAAAATTACATAAGAATTATGTCTTTTTTAATCATACTGCTTTAACCAAATTATGCCAGTGCTATGCTAATTCTGTTAATTTTCAGGGTCATTTGCTGAAGAAGATATTGGAAGACAACAAATACTTGTCCCATTAGCTATGGGAAATACAACTGCTAGCAGAGGATTAGAAGTTGCAGTTGCTAATTTACAGGACTACTGTAATGGTCAGTGATTTTACAAAAAAGTTGGACAAATTAACTTTTGATTAAAATTGAAGACATATGTTCTGCATGAAAGTTTTTATATGTTTATTTTGTCAAACAAAATTATTAAGGGAACTAAGGTTATACACATTTCTTGTTAAAACTGTTTCAATATAGTTATTTTTGCACTAGAATATTATGAATGACAAAGTACATTATTCTAAATCAAAGATTTTTATGATCTGTGAGATTATTTGCTTTCTATTGAGCAGAGAAAAAGGTGAGCATCCTTTAAAAGCTTATTAGCTATGTCGTGGTTGAATGTCAAAGACAATTTGATTTATCAATGATGTTGAGAGATTTTTGTGCTACTTATTAAATAGGTTCTTGCTATAGAGCCTCTAATTAGGCTTATTGGTCTCATGACACACCTCTCTGATCTTCTGGCGTTTACCTTATTTGTTACAACAACCAACTGGAATTTGGAATACAAATGACTTTATTGAGCAAGGAGGAGCTCATATTTGAAAATGTTACTGAAGCAATTTTTCCTGTTTTCTTGTGTTCTGCTTGTATCCACACTATGTGTTCTTTGTCTCTAAATGCAAGTGTCTATGTATTATTTGTCTTGTGTTCTGCTTGTATCCACCTTATTTCCTGTTTTCTTGTGTTATGCTTGTGGTCACCTCAATTAAATATGGTTAGTTATGTATTATTTGTCAAATATATATATGAAATGTTAGTGAGAGGAGCCAAAACAAAAATTTTTAGCAAGAGTAAAGAATTCAGTATTTGATAACTCAGTAATTATGATAGACATGGGTAAAGGGATTATACTCACTCTCTCAGTCTTGCTTCCTTTGTGATAAAATTCTCTGCCCACTATCTGCACAGTCTGTATATTTTTCTTATTAATTTCACTTCAAACATAATTTTTTTTAAATGATGTAAATATCTAATCAAAAGTATACCATTTCTTTGAAGCATTCTGAACAGTTTGTGTTTAATATATGAAGAAATGTGAAATCATGACCGAGAAATGCGAAAATTGATTTCATCGTCATCCTAGTTTTTTAGAAAAATGTGATTAGGAAGTTGAATGATGAATATCGTTTTCCATTTTCAGGCTGCTCTGAGAAATGCTTCAAAGAATCATGTAGGAGGTTTTCTAGACGTTGTAGCACTTTGGGCAGATGCTAAGGTATCCAGCAATTTAGCTTGTATGTTTTATGGTTCTGTTTCAAATTCTTCTGCCAATTTTAATGCTTAGTTTAGTAACATTATGCTTATAGAATTTAATTTAAATTTCTTATATTTTGTTTCAGATTGCAAGGGATGAGGTAACGTCTGCGTTGGAGAAGCTTCAACTTATGACTCAACGAATGATTCTTACCCTAGAAGAAATGGTTAGGATCTTTGGCTTATGCCCATCCTCCATGAGATTGTTGGCTCTCAAGTAGGAAGTGGTGTGCCGCTAACACCATCATAAAGCGATGCAGTTGGGGATGATCATGAAGTTAATGATCATAAAGTTAACTTGGATTGATTGGTTGTATTTGTTGATGATAGAGCTAATTTGTTTAGAACTATTTGTATTAATTTAGACTTATTGATTATTTATCCTTTCTTTGTAGATCATTTTTTGATCTTATTAATGTAATTATGATATTTTGTTGTTTTGTACAACTTATTTGTTGGGTTTTTTGTTTGGATTAAAATATTTATATAGATATAATTTTAAAATATATCAATTATTATTATAAAATTAATTTTGGTTAGCTAGGAAATAGCTATAGAATTGCTACGGATTAGTTATGGAATTGCTATGGATAATTGTTAGGGAATAGCTACAGATAATTGCTACGGATTAGCTAGAGATTTGCTACAGATTTGACAATATAATAGCTAGGAAATAGCAACGGAATTGTTAGGGCTAATTAACTACGGATTAGTTACAGAATTACATCGGATTTTGCAATATAATAGTTAGAAAATAGTTACAGAATTGTTACAAATTATTAAAATCAGCTACGAATTAACTATGGAATTGTTACAAAATTTTTCATAACTAATTATCTACGAAAATGAAGGAAACTCTAAACAAAAATTAGTTATAGCTTAACTTCAGATTAGTTACGAAAATTTAAAAATTAGCTACAAATTAGCTACGAAAATTTTTGGTAGCTAATTAGCTACGAGATTTAGACTACGGACCAATCTGTAGCTAATCCGTAGTTAATAAATTTAACTACGGATTAGCTATGGATTTTTTCGTAGCTAATATGTAAAATTCTTGTTGTGATTCTGATTTTGGATTTGCATAAATTTGTCTTGCATTCGAAATCATTTTCTGCATTTCTTTAAGAAATTAGTCTTAGGACAGGAGAATCCCAAGAGGAAGTGATTCCCTTCCTCGAATTGAGATTGAGAATCAACTTTGTCCATTGACAAAGGTTTACCACAGCCTAAATAATAACAATCGAGATATTTTGGTACATAGTAGTATTATTCAACTCTTAAGTTTACAATGTATGACTGTAACTGCAATACATTATATTAAACATTATTCCATTATCACCATTATCACACCTTTGACTCTCCTTTTCCTTTGCCCTTCCCAAAATCCCCTTTCTCTCTCAAATCAAACACGTCGTTGCCATGAAAGTCGCACTCCCTTTCACTCTTTCCCACAATGCAACACCCTACTTTTGCCATAGAAAATGATCACCACAATCACCATCACATCGCCATTAATCCCTCTGCGGCATCTAAGCAGAGCAACCAGGCCAAGCAACCTGCGTTAAAGGTGTTGCATCATTGGTGCTTTGGTAGGCAACTCTAGCTTTGTCGTGTCCCAACTTCGGTGAGAAATCGGTTGCAAAATCCACTATGAAGACTCAGTCCCCACCACCAACGATAGGGTCAATCCTAAATCCCAAATTTTAGAATTGAAGAAGGTAAGAGAAAAAAGAAGATATAGAAAGTTATTAGAAAATAGGCACATGAGCTTTTAATTGTGTGTTAGCATCTCGACCACATATTTTGATCTAAAGGCTGAGAATAGATCCTCTCATCTCTTACATAATAGATCCTCTCACTTGGTATATATATATATAGTGAAAGGAATTTTTATTGTGAGAGGGTGAGAGGAGTAAATCTTGACCATACAACCATACATAGATATTCAATATTAAAAGTTACTTAAAGGTCATGCAACCACTTAAAAAGTCACATACATTTATGTTTTAATCTTGACCATTCATATAAGATCCAATGGTCAAGATTCACTCCTCTCACCTCTTACAATAAACACTCATTTCACCATATACATTTCTTTATATATATATATATATATATAGAGAGAGAGAGAGAGAGAGAGAGCATATCTAGTGAGAGAAGTTTTTATTGTGAAAGGATGAGAATAGTAAATCTTGACCATACAATCATACATAGATGGTAAAAATTAAAAGTTACTTAAAGGTCATGTGATCACTTAAAAAAGTTACATACATTTATGTCCTAATTTTGATCATTAATGTAAGATTTAATGGTCAAAATTCACTCCTCTCACCTCTTATAATAAATACGTCTCTCACTAAATACGCTCCATATACATATATATGTGTGTGTGTAAGCCTAAGATGAGATAGTTTGTTGCTGCGATGGATGAAATGGAGTAATCGAGTAATGGTCAAAGTACCACAAAATAACATCGGCAAAGGCAATGAAGAAGAAAATTTAAAAAAGGAATGAATTTTGAGGATTTTTAAAATCTAAGAGTGAATACCTAATTTTGTCCTTTAAAAATAAGAGCCATTAATTTAGTCTTTCAATCATTTTTAACAACAGTTTATTTTATTAGTCATATAAAACAACATTAGTCTTTCCATAACGGTTCATTACGAAGTGTTAATGAGGAAGAATTCTAACATATTTCTAAAGTAGCAGCAATTAATGTATACTCCACAAAGTCCACACGAATATTAAGTTGGTATGTCGTGAGTGTGCCTACATTAATGATGGATATCATCCTAGAACATGCATTAATTACTTCTTTGTCATCATACAGTAATTTCTCGTTAATGAGAATCAATCATGACATGTTGAGTATGTATTTGGCATGTTTGTTGTCATCTCAATGTCCTACACGGACCTAATCTTTGAACTCAATGTTAGATTTTTAATTTAAATTTTGAATTATAATATATTAGCTAGAAGTGGTCCCACATTTTTATCACCTTTTAGTCATTTTGAGTAAGTAATAAAGGCTACTGACTAGATAAGTCACTTGTGAATTAAGCAGATAAGATAAAATTTTGCCTTGGTAAGACTGTTGACGACTTGAGGGGATCATAGAGATATCTACTTGTCTTTTCTGATGGAGAGAGGTTAGCCCTTCTACATACAACATAAAGTTCTTAGTCTAAGCATGTTAAATTAGTACCCTAATCCCATCTATGGTAAACGACTTTAAACTAGAAGAGTCTATGCAGGCTTGCTAATTTGTGCTACTAGTTCTACACTTGATGCACAGTATTGAGGCTATGGCTAGATGTCAGTTTGATCCTACCTACCCATTAATTCAGTTTTTGCTTATATTCTATATGATTTGCAGGCTCGTTCATATAGTAATATGGCCATGTTATTTATTTAACATTTGGTATATTTTATCTTGCTTAGCTATTTAGATTCATCAATAATGCTTATTCTGGTTTCATATGTTTACTTTCTATTACATGGTATTCAAAGCACATGAACATGAATTTTGAACTTGTAGTAATTTGAATTTTAATGATGCTATATTCTTAAAGTGAATTTTGTATGCCATTTGACCTTGTTGCCAACCTAATACAGTGCATGAATATATCTTGTTATACATATACAATATGATATATTGAATTTGTTCATGCTTAAATTTCTATGTGAAGAGGTGTTATTAAAAATAAAAAGGAAGGAAAGGAAAAGAAAATTGTATTTTTTTCATGCCATTGATTAAGGGTGTTTGTGAATTGGAATGAATCGATTTTAAGGGAAAAAGCTATTCAATCTAATTTAATCACTTTTCTTATTTTAGCATTTGATTAGTTTAATTCAAATGTAAATATGATCCAATCCAATCTAAATTAATTTGAATTTGATCAGTTTTTCAATTCTTTATTATAATTTTTTTATACATAAATTCATCAAAATATGAAAATTCAAATTGATAAAATACATCAAATATCTAAACTAATTTATCAAAAACAACAAATATAAGTTCAAACTAATTCATTAAAATATAAATCTAAATTATAAATATAAGTCTAAAATAATTGTTAATCCTATAATAAATGTCCAAATTCAAGAGAGATAATTAAGTTTGATTTAGAAAATAGTAAGAAAGTTTAAAATAAATATATGTTACATAAAAATTTCTTAAGCAAAATATTATTTTAAAAAATGTATATGAAACTTCAATTCAGTTTGAAATGGACCAGTTTTCAAATTTGGATCCAAAATCCAATCCACTCTAGTTATTATTTTTTTGGTTTTTTATTTTTTTGATTTTATGGTTTATTTGGTTTTCAATTTTTTCGATTTCGATTGGATGATTCGGTTTTGAACACCTTTACCATTGATAACCAAAATATCAAGCATCTGCATATATATTTGGCCATAAACTTTTATAAGATGCTTCAAATGAAGTTACATGTCTTTTGTGTCTATTTTGGAGACTCATAATTGTTGAGTGTACATGTCAAAATTCCCCTGCCATAGAGGTTCTGTTTACCTAACCCAATAGGTATACAAGGGAGAGATAAGAGAGAGCTCACTCATTTTAGACTTAGGATGACTCCGTCATTAAGAATCTCATCCATTATGTCTACTTGAAGGTGGGTGACAATTCAAAGGACAATCTAAAGCAAGGAGGAGGGATAGAGGTCTCCTTGCGGATTCTCACTCCCATGGACGTAGCCTCCTTGTTGGTCTTGTCCATTGGCTCTCTGCTATGGTTGCCGATGGTCTTTGCATGATGTTGCTTGAATGAAGCCACTATAATTGCTTTCTCATGCCAAAATCTCATATCAAGTGGAGGTTAAGAAGGGACTAACCCATGGGTGAATAAGAAGCCATCAACCATGGTTGCAGGATACAACTCATTATTACTATGCAATATGCGGCAACTGGAAAAAAGGGATGGTGTTTTAGGATTTTTTTCCTTTTGATGTAGTTTTGGGCTTTAAACCTATATGGTAGTCTATAAATAATAAAAAAAGAAATAAAAAAAATAAAATGTGTGTTTTTATTTAACATTGCAAGTATTGGAATGCTGCTACACGTCCAAATTGGATTGGAAAAACTGTTGGCTTGCTAGTCCAATTTGTTCAATATGCAGGTTACATATTGAAAACCCTGGAGATAATAATGATTTAAAAGCCGAAGGGGTCTTTCTTTACTAACTAAATTCTCTTTGATTAAGCAAACCATGCAAACAATTGTTAATGAATTAACTTTGTTAGTCGAAACCAATTTGTATTCAAGAGCCTATGTCTAGGTCACTTAATTATGCATCCATCACCTAAAACATTATGTATCCATGTGAGTTAGAGTGGTTTCAACCTATTAAGAACTTGTTTCAAATATGTGCTATGCATGACCAATGGATATGTGTTCATCCCATTGGCAAATATCACCCAACCCATGCAAGTGAGGTTGACCATGCATGCATTACCTAAAACCTTGATCCCAATTTCCTATTCTTATGTCTAGGTTAAGGAGAAGCCCCCAAATCAATTGGTGATCAAGCAATTGTATTTGTAATAGTTAAGCATAGAATTGGGTAAACAAAATTGCATTTATTAACAAATGCCCATAAAAGCCTGCAATAATACAAGATCCATAGTGGGAAAATGGTGATTTTGTAGTTTGAGCATCGATCTTCAATCATGAATGAATCCTCTCTCTAGATCTAAAATCTCACAAAACAAGAGTTTTTTTTTTTTGTCTAAATTAGGGTTCAACATGGAATAAGAGTCTAATTACACATTATGAACTTAAAAATACAAGAAAAAAATATAGATCCGAGTGGGTTAAACACCTTAGGCATCATTGGACCACGCCTAGGCATGTGAAAACTCATACAAGGGTGGTTAAGTCCATGCCTAAGTGTGATTAAGCCACGCCTAGGAGTAGAGGTCTCAACCCATGAGACTTCTATCAGTTGCAACAACCACGCCTAGGCGTAGCCTGCGTGGCTCCTTGGTCCAAAAATTCTTACTTTCCTCCTTCATCTTTCAACTTAGCCTTCTAGTCTTCTTGCTTGGCCCTTCTTGAAATCCATGATCTAGGTAAACCTGCAAAACAATATCAGAAAATTACATAAAAATCTTTAGTTTGTACATTTAAGGTTTTAGTATTAATGAACCAAATCATGACCAATTTATAGATAAGAAGAATTGTAAGTTCATAGTTCTCAAATTGTGTATAAAACCTATTAAAAACCATAAAAATTTGGATTAACAATTGAATTAACCTTTCAAAGTGAAGAATAATAACTCCATTTCATAGAGATATTAATGATCCTATTGGAGGAATTAAAAAAAAATTTAAGTGAGGGCAGTATAAAATTTTTTAAAGGTTTAAGTGTATTTAACTTTCATGACTCTGCCTAAAAAGTTAAATATGCTAAATAAGAAAAAAATATTTACACTAGTTAAAATATTTAAAGGAGACCACCATATAATTCTTTATGGGAGTCTAGTTAAAAAAAATGTTCTGAGCCTAATTATTAAATGCACGATACGCTGTTATGAAAAATCAACTTGCAATAAAAAAATAACAATTAAATTCTTCGGTGGAAAATTGAAAAAGTACAATATATACAAATTTTCACTAGATCCTAAATTAAATGACTAGAGATTTTCTCAAACTTTTTTTTGTTAGCTATGATAACCATCATTTAAGACGGAGTGAATTGAGTGATTACAAATTTTTAAAGTAATTTTAAAAAATTATACATTTTGATATTTTCAATCAATACATGCAACGAAATAAGTCTAATAAAGATACAACTATTATAGATTACTCAAATACAACTTGAGTTATGAGATAATAAAGTAAATAAGCTAGATATCAAGTTCTTAAAATCAAAACATCAAGATGACAAGATATGCAATAAATAAATATACTACATCAAATACTAAAATTAAAGAGTGTAATGAAGAGATAATCAAACTCAAGAATTTATCCTGATTCAGTCACCAACCACTTGTGACCTACATCCAGTCCTCAAGTTTAACTTGAGATTTTCTTCACTATCTCCTAGACTTCACGGGTGCTAGAAAATTTTTTGTACAAATAAGAGCACTCCTCACACATTGGGATACCTCACCCTTTTGCTAGAGCCTCTAACTCTTCAAGTTTCATAGGTGCTTGAAAAACATTTACATTCAAGAACACTCGCAACACTTTTGGGATACCTCACCCTTTGTATTTGACCCTCACTACAAGGGATACCTCACCATTTTCTCTATTGAGGGATACCTCACCCTCTTACAATGGTTTCAAGATGAAGAGAAAGATTAAAAACTCTCACAAGAGTAGATATATAACTTGAAGAACAAAGGAATAGAAGGATTTTTCAATAAAGAGCTCAAAATATGATTTTGATGATTTAAGAATCAAATCAAGTGTTCAAGAGTTGTAAAAGCTTCAAATATCACTTATATATAGAGCCCAAGTGATAAAATAGTCGTTGGTAGTATTTAGAAATTATTTTTCTTTTATGAAAACTAGCCATTTGTAGCTATTAGGAACGTTTTTGGGCAGTGTGTAATCGATTACAAGTCTCATGTAATTGATTACAAAGCCTCTGCCAGAGTTATAATCAATTACAAGGATTGTGTAATTGATTACAGCATTCTAGTTTGAAAGCTAACTTTAAATGGTCACAACTTCTTCATTTCTTATCTATTTTAAGCAAATGACCACTCATTTGAAAGAAATTTGAGTCTATTTTCATATGAAAAAGTTTCATAACAAAACTTAAAGTATTTTGAAAGTTATGATCAAAATAGTAACTAAAGGTCATAACTAACTTTAAATAGTCATAACTTCTTTATTTCTTATCCGTTTAAAACAAATGACCACTCATTGGAAAGATATTTTAGTCTATTTTCATATGCAATAAGTTTCACAACAAAAATTAAATTAGTTTGAAAGTTATGATCAAAATAGTAACTAAATATTAATTTTTTAAAACTCAAACTTGACTATTTTTCATAGTTTTGAAGTGCTACCATGACTAGCTTTTCAAAACATGTTTCTTGGGCATTTTAACATGTAAAAATCATTTGTAAATATTTAAAAATATATTTGAGTTCTTTTCTTGTAAACCCTCTATCTTTACATACGAAAAACTTAAAAGGAAAATATATTAATTCTAGTCATTAGGCTTCTTAATGTAATCCGATCTTCCACAAATTTCTTCTCTTCAAATCTTGCAAATGCTTGAAACATTTTATCATTCTCATTCTTCTTGACTTGAGCATAATTGTGATCTTTTACTTTCTTGTTGCAATGCTCATTCTTGGTACTTGGACTATCCTACAAAATATTACTCACTTAAAACAAATATAGTTAGTCCAAATTCATAATTCAATATCTTTATATACATGATTCATAAATGTATAACTCTAGTTAGTCTAACATACATATGAGAATTTCATAAACACATCTAAATAAGATATTTATCAATTACTAATAGATATGCTCTATATAGGATGAAATAAGAACACTTTGCACATTTTCATTCAAATAGAGACAAATCCAATATTAATTTAATACAACTCATATAACATATTATTGAATATATTCTATAAAAGATTCTATAAAAAATATGCATCATTCTCATATGAAATATAATAAGATAGAGTACATGATCATGCATGATTCAATATAATTTATTAAGTACATTTATATAGCATGATCAATATCCTTTTATAATACATTTATTTTCATCAAAACTTAACACATTAAATCATTAGGGTAAAAACAATTGTACACTTTTTAGTACAACTCTTAAACACTTAAAATAATGTGAAATTTTTAAAAAGGAATTATTAAAATGTTATTTGAAAACACGTGTCCTTTCACGTATTAATATTAATAATGCGGATTTTACAAAGAAATAAGTATACATCCAGTTAAACTCTATGTGAAGTCTGTCTGGAGAGAGAGAGAGAGAGAGAGAGAGAGAGAGAGAGAGAGAGAGAGAGAGAGAGAGAGAGAGAGAGAGAGAGAGAGAGAGAGAGAGAGAGAGAGAGAGAGAGAGAGAGAGAGAGAGAGAGAGAGAGAGAGAGAGAGAGATTAGATAATGTTTAATATTTTCTTTTCAAGTTATTATTTTATCTTATTGAAATTGGTTAAAATTAAACACTTTTTTACTATGTTGTGTTTTTATTTATTTTTTGAATTCTACAATCAAGCTATGTGAAGCCTATATTAAATTTTGAGAAATTTCTAATTTTAAGAGAGATCTTTACAAATAATTTTTTTTATATACTTGTTAATGGTCTGATTACCCTTTCCTTATAATATATCTCTTTGAATATAGATTATATTTATTAGTTGACAAGAAAAAGACTTCAAGAATTGCTTGTTTACTTACTTATTTATTTTCTTATATGTGTATGTATAACCCCTGCCGGTCACATCCTTGTATGGGATATGACAAAGAAATAATTGATTATATATTGTTGTAATTCTTTCAAAACAATAAAACATAGAATCACATGTGCTTCAAGAGTAGTTCAAGCTAAAACTCCCTAATACAACTCCCTAAATTGATGAAACCGTGAATTTTGGCGGTAAGAATCAGTTACATATTGAATATGCTAATATTAGAATTTAAAACACCATAAAAATCAATAAATTAATGCGTACTTTTGTAGACATATTAGAGATTGATTACTTTCAATAATTCTAAAAAGATAATCGCACATGTAAAAAAAATATCACACACAATTTTGTCATATTAGAATTTAAAATACCATAAAAAATAATAAATTAATGCATACTTGTAGACATATTAGAAATTGATTACCTTCAATAATCCTAAAAAGATATCGCACATGTACCCAGAAAGAAAGAACAAAATTTAGTTTCAATTCTTTCTTTTTAACTTAATCTATTTTATTATTTTTTATGTGTCTATTAATTTAATTAAATAAAATTTAAAAATAATAAATAAAAATATTAAAAAATTGAAAAAAAATGATTGAAGTCGAGTTTTGTTAAAAAAAAAAAAAAAAAATATCGTACATAGTTGATCGCTCTAAGATTAAGATCTTCTCCTTCTACACTCTTTCTATAGACGAGATTTTGGTGGGAATAGTGCACAACAGAGGATTAGGAGTGGAGAGGGAGTTATGTGTGTGTTCATATAAATATATATGAAGTGTATTTAGCAATAATATTATTTATAAGTGAAAATCAACTTATATTAGTGTAAGTTTTTTTTTTTTTATTCATTTTTAAATTAGAAATAATAGTTATCTTTTGAAATAATCTCAAAAGATAAAAGTAAATCTTTAAAAATTGTGTAAGAGAGTGATCCTCCTCATTATTTATTATAAGAGAATAAATTTTGTAAAAAATGTTTTTATTGTGAGAGTGGAGAAAGTAAATAAAAATTAATGTATATATATATAAAGTGTATTTAGTGAGAATATTATTTATTATAAGATGAGTAAATTTAGTGGAAAGAGCAAATCTAATATCTTTTATATATATTGGGGGCATATTTAGTGAAAAAAATTTTATTGTAGAGAGATTGAAAAGAATAAATTTTAATCATATAATTATACATAAATAATTAAAATTAAAATTATTTAAAAAATCATGTGTTTACTTAAAAAAATCACATATATTTATATTATAATTTTAACTATTTATATAAAATTTAATGATCAAAATTTACTTATCTATCTCTAATAATAAATATTTCTTACACTAAATATGTTTTATATAATATGCGTGTCATATCAGGTGAAGGTACCTTATTATTGTGAGATATGAAAACAATCAATAATACCCATTAAATAAAAATTGACCGCTTAGATTAATTTCTCATTAAAAATATCACTTGAGGCTATTGCAATTTGCAACACTAAACCACGCACTTTTAACTTTTTGTTTCTCTTTCTTCTTTACACTTTCTAACTTTTCGTTTCTTCTCTCTTTTCTTCCTATCGTCACCTTATAAGTCTGCCACACAATACCAGAACGTGAAAAAGCTCAGGGCCAAAGCAAAATGTGAATTTGTGCTTACCTCCTATACTAGACAGCTAGCGAGGCCATCTTTCCCCCCTCCCTAAATGTATGGACAACGGGTTTCGAAATGGGTTTAGCTTTAATGTATAGAAGAACGCTTATTTACCGAGAACCATATGTATATAACTTATTGTAGTGCCTTTGAAAATTAACTGGATTACAGAACCCGTGTCCCACTGTGGATGATTTTTTAGAACTTGTTTTTTATGGGTGATTGAATTTATGCACTTTTTTTTTGTTATAGTTTTTGCAATATTTTCTTCAATTGTTTTTTTTTTTCAATTTTGATGATAGTGATTGTATTGGTAATCAAGTAGCTTGTGATCATGCCTTCACCTTCATTTGGTTTCTGCCTCATCGGAATATTTTCCTTATGTGTGGTAGAGCTAGTATAATAGCTAAACTGGAATCAATGTTTCTAATAATTTCCTGCAAATAAATTGCTGCATTATAAAATAAAAACAAAATTGCTGCATTATAAATTGCTTCATAAGGTGCATAATGATTGGGGCGAAAGGGTGCAAACAATCATATAAATAAATCAACTTTCTCATATGCTACGAAGGTAGCTCCGAAAGTAATATATTGTCTATGATGGTTTATTCTTGTAAATAGTGCAAAAATCATTGAATAGTTATTTGTTTCATATGTAGCATCAAATGAAGTCACATCCTTAAAAAAGAAACAATTTTTTCTACAAATAATACCATTTGTCCAAAAGACATATTTTAATCGACCTTCAACATCTACCTCATATGTATAATAGAATGATGAGTTTATTTCTCACTTCTTCTTAAAGTTGTTAATAAATATATGTATATCAGAATCTTTAATCAAGATCTTTTAAATCGTTTGAACAATTTTCGAGATTGCTTTGCATGTACCCAATATTTTGATAACCCTCAAGTTGTTCTTTCAATAAGTGATACATTTTAGAAGACTCAATATTTGCTTTATTATATGCATTCAATAAACTCTTATGAATATGATTTACTTTTCTTGTTAATCTTAAAAATTATCTCTTACTAGGTGAGGCAAGTGCATGTGTATGACTTTCATAAAAGCAAGTAAGCTCATATTTACCTTCTGCTACCATCTTAAAAACAGCCTTCGCATTACAATCTTCTCTTATAGGAGTCATTCTTCTAGCCTTAACAGTCAACTCGTTTTATTCCACAACTTTTTATCTTATTTGGTTTGTAACATTCTTTTTAGCAAACAAAATGCTTCCACCACATGCCTTTTTTGTCTTTGGTTCTTGATGAGCAACGCACAGTAATTCCAACCCTATGTGCATATTTTTGTAGAACTTTTCACCATCTTCTGTTGTATCAAATAGCTACCCTATCACAGGCTTTAATTCTTCATCACAAAATGGTACCTATTCATTTACTTAAAAAAGACCAAATATATATAGTTTAAATAAAATAATAAGGGAAGATAAAAAGAAATTGGTGTCAACAATAAAAATATACAACAGTGTAACAACCCTTGTACATTTATAATTTAGAGAATATACATAAACATTTTTTAGACTTTTTTCATATCCTTATTTCTCTGATTGTAACAAACACTATCCAAGCCATAAAAAGAAAGCTATGATCTCTGGACCAAGATCACATGTAAAGGGCATGGTCCTGAGATCACACCACCCAAGCGATATACGAACTTAAGGACGTGAATAGTTTGCAGTAGTTTCATAATCCAATGATTTTTTTTTTCGGGGTATACTCCAATGACATTTTTTTTATGGAATCCAATAATACGTTGTTTTGAGTATTGACAATATTTGAAGAAAAATAGATGTTGAATAAAGATATTATCAATAAGAAACTAAATTTCCATATATTCATTAGGTGTTGCTTAAAAATATCTGTTTAAATTGACCCGAGGAGAAGGGGAGGCTCAATATTTTTAGAGGCTTAATGCTAAATATAAAATGAGGCTTTTTATTAAAATTAATAGAAAAAATTCAAATTTCAATCTTCTATCCTTTTCAGATGCAAAGTTTTTTTATTAAATCAAGTTCGTTTAACATTTCATTTTCAATTCATAATAACCAATCCATTTAAAATAACGAGTTAGAGCAAATGAAGAAAGAAAAATTAAAAAATGGTTATTATAAATTAAAAAATATATAATTAGTTTTTTATATATTAAAAAATAGTTGTTTCTGCTCAACAAATGCATATTACCATTAATTGATTGGAAATGAGAAAAAAGTTGAGAATTAATAACACTGTGGAAATTGATAGGTGATAGAAAATAAAAATTTATTAGGCACTTAATTAGGAAAGTGAGAGAATATGTCATTTTATTAATCATATTGACTTTTACATATTTTTAATGAGAAATAAGAATTGAAAATTAATAGAGATATGAAAAGTGAGATAAAATGAAATAATTTTTAAACACTTAATTTAATAAATAAGATAATATTTACACTTCCTATTAATTATCTTAATTTTTAAATTTTAGTATAATTATTTTTCTATTATAAAATTATAGGGCCCATGAAAAATTAGAACCTAAAGCCCTTGCTGTGATGGCTTTATGTTCTAGCCAGCCCTGCCGAGGAGGGGATTATTTCGAAACGCTTACCACAATATATAAAAGACAAAATAGATATTTGGTTCCTTATTTTTATTTATTTTTTAAATTTATCTTTTATTTTTTATTTTTTTTAATTTAATATCTTATCTTACAAATTATTTATTAATGTGATCCTCTAATCACAATTTCACTATCTTTCTAACATAAATAATGACGTATCACTCACCAGTTGTGTCACGCTATTGTTATGTTATATCTACATTATTGCCATTAATTACACGTCTTCACTTCTGTTAGGATTTGTAATAAAACTGTACTGGAGGACTACATTAATAAATAATTTGTAAGATAAAAAGCTAAATTAAAAAAAATAAAAAGAGGAAACCAAATTGAAAAAAAAAATAAAGATAAGAGACAAAATGCCTATTTTTCCTAAATAAAATAACATATCAACTCAATTTTATATTTCTCATTTGCTTCTTAACTTCAATAATTTTAAGTTCAAGAAAATATAATATTAACCTTTCGAATAATCCCTTGCAAATGTCCATTTTTTTCCCTTCTAATTCCCAAACTAGGCTCTCGAATAACTTGATGGAAAACGTTCAATTAGACATTTAATGAAAGCTGATAACGATTTATAATGTGGTTTGGGAGCCTCACCAACCTTCATAATGTGAAAATAATAGTATATCATCTAGACAATGGAAACAAGGTTGTAGGCATGGATAGCAACATTCACATTACCTTGTATTTTATTTTACAATTTAGTTCATTATCTTGCAAATTATTTATTAATATGATCATACAATCACGATTTCATCATCTCTCTAATATAAATAATGACGTGTTAATCATTGATTGTGTCACATCATCGCTATGTCATATCTACATCATCGTCGTTAGTAACACATCTTCACTTCTATTAGAGTGTATAATGAAATCATGACAGAGAATCACATTGATAAATAATTTGTAAGATAAAAAATCAAATAAAAAAATAAAAATAAAGGACAAAATGCCTATTTTGCCTAAATAAAATAACATATCAACCCAATTTTATATTTCTCATTTGGTTCTTAACTTCAATAATTTTAATTTCAAGAAAATATAATATTAACCTTTCGAATATTCCCTTGCAAATGTCCATTTTTTTTTCCTTCTAATTCCCAAAATAGGCTCTCGAATAATTTGATGGAAAACGTTCAATTAGACAATTAATGAAAGCTGATAACGATTTATAATGTGGTTTGGAGCCTCAGCAATCTTCATAATGTGAATAATTGTACATCATCTAGACAATGGAAACAAGGTTGCAGGTATGGATAGCAAATCCACACAGAATTACAATAAGTTGGAAACTGTTTATTACATACAAATCTATGTTTCCTGTATGACTTTCACTTGGATGCAAAAATGGCTTCCATATCTTTGTACAACGAACTTGGTTTTGGCTTGAAATCAGAAGATGAGCTCCCACTCCCTCTGGTTCCCCAGAACTCGCTCCATCTTGTAGTACCACTAGTGGAAGGATCATTTACAGGTCCACTTCTTTCCCTACCAAAGCTAGCTTTTGCAAGTTCCCTCAATTGTTTCAACCATGGTTTATCAGGTGTACCTGAGCTCCTGCTTCCCGAGCTCCTGGATCTGTCAGCCCCCAAAGCAATGTCTCGAGTTTCTTCATTCCCATTGCCATTTTGTGGTAATCTCTTTTCCAAGTTTTTAATGCATTTTTGAGGTATGAAATACGAAAGAAATCCAATGGAAGCAATTTTCAAACCTGTCAAGAATGACTCCTCAGGGTCCAGCAGCCTTGTCTGTCTATATAAAGCATACCATTCATTGGTAATCTGTGCACAATACCCCACTAGGAACAGCACTAGCATAAAAATCCCAAATTTAGCCTCAGTTCTCACAGAAAAATCCTTCTTCAAGAACACTAAACAAGTAGCAAATAAAGCAACCTCACAGGTGAGTGAGATAATCTCAACTAACTGAACCTTTTTCTTTATAAATGGCTTCTTTAGCACAATGAAAAATAGCTGAAAAGAGGATATGGACAGCATAATAATTACTGGAGTCTTGGAAGATTGAGTCTGCTTGAAGGCACCTGCCAAAATTCCCAGCGATACCCGTCTTATGGATTCAAGAAGCACATAGTATATTCTAAGAATCCCAAACAGCTTTTGGACAAAAGGTGCTTCTGCATCTTCTGTTTCATCATCAGAGGCAATAATGCGATCACTTTGACTTGGAAGATTGCCACCAGATATCTGTGAAAGCATGTACTTTGGAGGGCCTCTTAAATCTTCAAACAGTGGGCCAAAGATGGTTAGATAAACAGATTTTGGTTGTCCTTTCCATGTCCACTGGCCTCTTTTACCTGGCCCTAGAGTTACTCTCACAAGCTCTTGATACCAGTGAAATGTCTCACCTTCTTGATGAACTTCCTTGTATTGAAGTAGTTTTCCAAATGTAATTCCAACCGAGAGGAACAAGAATAAAGCTAGAAGCATAATGGCCACAAAAGCCAACAGTAGAATGCCAACTGCCACTGCTGAAGGAGCTCCCCCTAAGGCCATAAATACAAATGAGAAAAGTTAAACCTAATAATTGTGTATGAGAGGTTTTAAACTTCTGAAAATGTAAGTAACGATGCAATAATGACCTAAAGCAAATAAATAACTTCATTCCTAGCATATAAACTTCTTTCTATTTTCCTTTTCATAAAAGGGAGAAAAAAGACCCATCTTCTCTTGTGAGGAGGACTTTCAACAAACAGATGAATATATCGACAAAAAACTAGTAACCAGGAGAAATCAAATAAGGATTAGATTAATAATGGAAATATTTTTGGGTTCAACCCATAAGAGTGAAGATACCTAGTATAGGCAGCAATGCAACTGAAGGAAAACAGGAAACATAAACTCTTCAGTTGTCAGTTCAGGATTTTTCTTAAGGCAGAAAAAAGAAAGGGTAAGAAACAAAGGCATCTTCTCTCTTTGCATCTTCAAGACCACAAACGTATCTCTTCACCCACAGGTGAAAAACCCTGTAACTTTCCATATTTTCAATCACACATTTCCATCCTCTTAAAAACTATTAACTATAAAGAAATTTTCTTCAACCTGTTTGTTTCAAAATCCAGGTCTATTTCATACCCAACTTAGTTTCCAAAAAAAAAATAAAGGTGTATTCAAAACCTATAGCTAATAATCTTAAGCTGAACAATATCCTTCTGCCTGCTATTCAATAAGCAAATAGATGCTGTAATACTAATAATACCAATTGCTAGTTACATGATGGAATAATAGCTTGGTAATGAAATGAGTGTCCAACAGAAATTTTCCTGGATATAGATAGTTTGGATTAGGAGTAAATACTCTTGACTATGTACATTTGAAGAAAAAGAAGGCACAACAGCTCCTAAGGTTAAGAGAGCGGCAAAAACCACTAATGGCATGCTTAATTTGAAGATTCAAAAGAAAAATATTAAACTAGATATAGAATTAGAAGCAAGGACCACCAACTTGTGCTTCATTAACCACTCCGTAGCCTGGTTGACCACACTAATGGTTCGTAACAATTAGTATAGAACTATAGATTGCATATGTTTAATAACCTGACATATCTTTTTTTTTGTTTAAAATATTGTTCAGAAAAAAAATGGTTAGGTGACAAATAATATTAGGTTACCTCTAATAAGGACAGCGGAGGCCTTGCAAATACTAGGTAGTGCTAGAAATATAAGAAATATCTCAAATCTTGGGAATGTGAGTGCACCATAAGTCCTACGCTTTTCAGAATTTCTCTTCCCGAATTTCAGGATAATGAGGAGAAAAGCATGCAGAACCATCAAACCGCCACATATCACAGCTAACCAAAACATGCTTCTATAAAAATCTGTCCATCTATAAGAAAAACCAATCAATCTGATAGTAGATTATAAGTAAGCAAATATTGCTGAAGCATTTGAACTTTGAATACTTAGATTAATAAATTAATTATAATCTGAAAACAGAGTGTGTGTCTTGATTGATCTCGTGCAATGCCATTCTATTATTGTTCACAGATTTAAAAAAAAATCAAGTTTAAGATACAGCAAATCAATATGCTCACTGTGTATTTAATATATTTGGAATTACTGTATGAGTAAATGATAGTGAATTTACCACTTTTTTTTCCACAAATTTGCATTTCTTTAGGGCAATGCTATTTGCACACCTTCCTTTCTTACACCTCTCTATGAAAGCTAGTAAAGCATGTGCTGACCAGTAAAACGTGTTATACTAAGTTGACAAATTTCAGTTACCACTACAGTTTAGAAGTTACCGACATAGAATAACAGATTTTACTAGAAAATGCGTAGGGGCATAAAAGAGGTGCTAAAAACTTGGTGTTCTATTATTTTTATCCTAATTTTGACCTTTTTCATATGGAAATGAAAGCTCTAATTGTATAATTAATATTATTATGTATTGACATATATATAACTTACCCACTGGAATGTTGTGAATCCAAAATATATTCAGCTTCCGGTTTCATATTTTGGCTCTGCACGTATGCATTTTTAATTAAGGATATTGGCTGTTTTCATTAATATAAAGGTCAACGGATTGATGGAGAAGTTAACTTGTTCTGACCTCAAAATATTGCTGGTACTCTGAAGAAGTAAGTGGTGATCCATACACTGAAGCAGCGAAATTCCACTTCTCCAACAGCTTGTTTGGGGTTGTTGCTGAAACTTTGGTGAATGCATTAGAGCTCCCGAAAGGACTAGAGCCTACCATGAACAGGTCCGTATGTCCAGTTTCCCATGGAACAGAAAAATATGGTATGGTCCATTGCAAATGCCTGGCGAATTCATAAAACTCAACTGGCAACTTAATTGCTAACCATCTAGAAAGTGCAAAAACCTGAATATGGCACAAAATTCTCTGCATGATTAACAAAAGTTGACCTTATCAATGTGGTATTCTCTCCATAGTCACTATAAAAACATAAGGTATTTTGGGAATTTGCGTAAATATATTTATGAAGTTGAAACAGAAATAAAAGTTTAGGATACTGAAATAAATGAATTTCATATGTTAACCAAGATTCTAGAAAATTAAATTCTGAGATCAAGTACATTCTTTCTATAGGAAAAAGAAACACTGGTCTCTAGCCTTGAATGTAAAAAACACTACACTATGATCTATTTGCTTTGATTTGTGTGACAGGGAAGGGAGTGAACACAGAAAATGAGTCAGTGGGCTACTGGGCACTGAAATAGAACATATCTATCTCCATCTCTTCAATACTTTATTAAACATGATGTCAAGAATTTTTCATATGGTACCTTGGCAACTTTGCCTACATTGAGCTTTGATACAAATCCCTACATAGCCGGTTCTCCGGTGTTTAACGAGATAATGAGGCCTAAGAAAATGCCAAATGAATGGAGGAGAAGCACTTTAATTCCTATTTATAAGAATAAGGGAGATATACAAAACTATACAAATTACAGAGGGATTAAACTCATGAGACATACCATGAAGTTAAGGGAAAGAGTAATTGAACGGAGATTAAGAGAAGAGACTCATATTTCAGAGAATCAATTTGGTTTTATGCCTGGGAGGTCAACCATGGAAGCAATCTATCTTCTACAAAGATTGATGGAGAGGTATCAGAGGAAGCAAAAAGGCCTACACATGATTTTTATTAATCTGTAAAAAGCCTATGATAGGGTACCGAGAGAGGTCTTGTGGAAGGCTCTGGAGAAGAAAGAAGTTCCTATCGCTTATATTCAAGCAATCCAAGATATGTATGATGGGACTAAAACTAGTGTGAGAACACAGGGTAGGGTCACAGAAGATTTTTCTATAACTATAGGACTGCACCAATGGTCAACTTTGAGTCCATATTTTTTTACCTTGGTCTTGGATGTACTTACTGCGCATATCTAAGAGCCGGTGCCACTGTGCATGCTTTTTGCAGATGATATAATCTTAGTTGGAGAGTCGAGAGAGAAAACAAATGGGAAGCTAGAGTTATGAAGATGAGCTTTGGAAGAACATGACTTCTGTCTAAGCAGGAGTAAGACGGAGTATATGGAATGTAAGTTCAGTAACAAGCGTGTTAATACTAGCGTAGCAGTGAAAATTGGAGACCATACCATACCACAAGTCACACAGTTTAAGTATCTTGGATCTATCATACAAAATGACGGAGAGATAGAGGGAGATGTAAACCATAGGATTCAAGCTGGATGGATGAAATTGAGAAGTGTTTCAGGAGTTATTTGTGATAGAAAAGTGTCTCTCAAACTTAAGGGTAAATTTTACCGCACAGCTATAAGACCCGCGGTGTTGTATGATACCGAATGTTGGGTGGTAAAAAGCCAGCAAGAGCATAAGATTAGTGTCGCTGAGATGAGGATGTTGCACTGGATGTGTGTCCAGACAAGACAAGGTAGGATTAGGAACAAATGCATTAGAGAGAAAGTAGGGGTAGCACCTATTGTGGAAAAGATGAGAGAATCTCGCCTTAAGTAGTTTGGACATAGAAGCCCCTGTAAGAAGAGTAGATCAGATAGAGGATAGCCCAATAGTTAGAGGTAAAGGGAGACCAAGAAAGACTATAGGTAAAACGATTATAAAAGATTTAGATTTGAATGACATTTTTGAAGACTTAATTTATGATAGGACACAATGGCGTCATTTGATCCATGTAGCCAACCCCATCTAATGAGAAAAGGCTTAGTTGTTGTTGTTGTACCTTCAATTTGTTTAGCCATAAAAAAGATAAACAATTAAATCATCAATATAATGTTGAAAGTTCAAGTGTAAATGTTGAAGTCCCATATTAGTAAGAAATGGGTTAAGCAAGGACCATATAAGCAGGAAGACTCATAGACTTATTGCCTTAAGGTTTTGGGTCAAGATGCGACGTCAGACCCACTATTATGATTCTTGCTTGAGCTCATTGATAGAGATCTCCCCGACTTTTGGGCTCCCCTTGACTACCTTACAAGTGGTATTAGAGCCGATGATTCGGTTGGATTTAGTATTTGAAGACGGTGGTTGATGGTTAAGTTTGTGCCTAACCATGGAGCATTGGCCTAGACTTGGGTCTTGGTTGGTAACTTTATAAATAATCGGAATGGCTATTACTTGAGGGGGAGCATACTAATGTTGGGACTCACACTTGAGAAAGAGAATATTGGAAATTCAAGTGTAACTGTTGAAGTCTCATGTTGGTAAGAAACGGGTTAAGCGAGGGAGAATATTGAAAATTCAAGTATGACTGTTGAAGTCTCACATTGGTAAGAAATGGGTTAAGCAAGGACCATATAAGTGGGAAGACCCATAGATTCATTACTTTAAGGTTTTAGGTCAAGATGTGATGTCAGACCAACTATTATAGTTTCTCGCTTGAGCCCATTGATAGAGATCCCCCCAACTTTTGGGATCCCTTAGACTGCCTTACATATAAATCAATCACTTATCAGCCAGAATATTCTATTCCTATATAATACTGTTTTTCTCCATTTTAAACAACAATTCAATACATAAACATGTGTAAATGAGCACGTAAATGAGCACTCAGATTCATGGGGTGGTAACTGGTAAGCAAGATATTGTTCAAGTAAGTTAGGTATCTCACAAAATGATTCCTTGCTGGATCAACGATCAAGGAAGAAGACGATCTCACAAATTTGCCAACAGATTGAAGGCTTGCAGTTGAGATAGTAAGCAGCCCCGCAGCAAGCGATGTCAGCACGAAAGAACCAGTTGCAAATGCAGAAATCACATAAGAAATCAGAGGTACAGAGTCTGCATGATTCATGAAATCATAAATATGTCTAACAATTATAGATGACAATTTTTTATAAACTTGCATCCAACAAATTAAAAGGAAAAACAAGATAATAATAGATAAGATTAGGCATGATCATCAGACAGTCAAAATATAATATCAATGATAATATCAACATAATCACAAAAAAAAATATCTTACAGTGCCTCACTTGTAGAACATTGGAAGCTAGATTTTTGTTTCCAGCAACATCATGAGTTACATTCTCAGGAACACTGACGAATACTAGATCATCATCTGCTTGTAGCTCAATAATGTATGTGCTCCATCTGATTTCGTGGAAACTTGCCAGAAGTAAAAGGTTGCGAGAGAAAGGATCAATTATCAACTTGCAATTGGCTTTCTCAGAATTTTATGTTAGTGAACTACTCATGGTTCTCCTTTTTTAAATGGTGCATATAGAGAGAGACAGAGATTTACACACAGACATATTGTATCACTTATATGGGTACACACTATACAATATCACAGAAAATGCACATCTACAAAATACTTGCCTTTTTAATAGACCCCCTGAAATTGATATGCAAGAGGTATTGAAGCCAAAAACAGGCTTCACAAATTTAATTAATATCTGGAGATTGTGTTCTCTTGTCCTCATGCTATATGTACTTAACATCACAGCAGGCCTCTTAGAATCTGAATTCCATGCATGGCCACATCAGCAGAGAGTAATGGAATCTCAAAATTCTCAGGTCCACAGTGTACCAAGCAAAAGAAAAATATAGAAGGGAAGTATTGGTTAAAGAATATTAGCATAAAAATCTAAATAGAGTTTTCTAGGTGGGTAACATGTACCATAAAGGAAAGTAAATGGTGAAACTGGAGAAACTTGAGTCCCTTGTCTGCTTATTATAGACTCCAAATTGAAGTCAACTGAGATTATAGCAGTAGAGGAGATATTAGCAATCTGAAATAAGAATAGACCAAAAAAAAAGTGTAAGGAACAGGGATACACTTGGAATAAGCATAAGATATATTCAATTATAACATATCATATCCATGAATCAACTAACCAAGAATCCAAATCTCCGATTTCCAAGACTTTCTGCACTAGTTGGAAGAAATGAACCCTGACTAATGTTGAGAGAATTCATAATTTCTGTAGATGAATTCAAAACTGGTGCTGAGAAGTACAAATACACCTTTAGCTTGTTATAGTCATTTGTTGCCTGTACTGTTCTAGTTTCACTGTTAAGTTGAAGTAGCTTTTCAGGTATACGAGTCCTGAGGTTGACGTAAACCCTTCTTCTATCTGTAGATCACAACCACCAAACAAGGAAATCAAGTTTTTAAACATCAAAAACTGATATAGGAGTTTGTTCTTTCAGTAAAATAACTACATATGTTTTAGATGCAATAAAAATCCACTGAGCTCTAACAGTACAGTCTAAGATGCTAATACAGTAATACACTATAACTAAGTTAAATTCTATTGGATTAAAAATAAAGCACGTGTATAAAAGACATGTCCACACACCAAGGCCACAAACACCACATGCACATGGACATGTATATCCATAAAGTAATCACAGAAATGATATATGAGAAATTGCTAAAGATATTTACCAATATGACATAATAAAAGATATACACTCACCAAAATGTATATAAACACTTGAATTTGGCATTCTTGTAAAGCTATTACCAGCAATGTCAGTGCAGAAATTCCTATCCATTACAAGGATTGCTCGGCCATATTGAACTGTAGAGGACAAACTAACAAGAAGAGAATACTTGAGGTTTGGCTGCAAAATGCTAAAGGAATATGGTATAACCTGGCCAGCACCATAGACAAGAAGCTGTAAAGAAATATAACAGCAATATGTTAAAAACTGATTCAATATTATGTTAACACAATACTACTACTTCAAGAACCCACTCCACCTTATTGTTTCCGGCTAAATAATATGGGTTTTGCATTTTCAATTATCAAAACAGAGAAAGCTTAGAAGAACTTCTTATTGATTAAACAGGTATGCAAAACCCCATATTTTTTTGGCGAGTTTGAACTCCAGTATAAATCTGTTTCTCTAATTGGCAAAATATGACAGTTAATGGAAACAAGAAACGGAAGTGTTGAACACACTACAGAATGGCATGATTAAAGTTCTTTTTTTTTTTGTTACAATAGGGCTACAAGAACTACAACCTAGGAGGGGGATAAGTGAATATGGGACTCTCCATGAGGTAGAGGAGGAAATCACATGGCAGGTCTAGGGGGATTTGAACACATCACCAGTCGGCATAATCAAAGTTAACCATATAATTGACACATAATAGAAGAGAAAGCAGAATTTGAGAAATCTAAGCAATTGTAGATTGTTAATCAGGGATTAATTTGTTTCCTATTATATGCAGAATAAAATAGGAAAAAGGGACAACTCCTTAATTGTATATATTGTTTCCTATTATATGTAGAATAAAATAGGGAAAGGGGACAACTCATTAATTGTATATATTTAGCTTTCTTAAATTAGCTAGACAAATCAATGTAAAGAATATTTGTAATTAAATAGTTATAAATGGTCAGAATGCTCATGCTATTATTTATAGTGGAAATACAATGAAGAAAAGATAACAAAGCCAATTCTTCGACATGGTATCAAGCAGTTCTCGATCAAACTGTGATTTCTTGGTTTATATCGGATTTCACGACACCCACTGGGTCGCTCTTGTCTTCGTCTTCACGCTCTCTGCTCTTCTTCGTTCGTGCCGCTAGCTTTGGGTTCGCAGGTTTCGTTCTTGCTCGTTTCGTGTTCGTTTCTTTCTTGCTCTTGGTTGCGATCTCATGGCTTCGGACAAGGAAAGGGATAATTTTTGTGTCCGCTTCACCTAGGCAAGAACTATGGTGCCGGGAATTTCAATTCAAGATGTATGTCAAAGGGAAAGGCTTATGGGGTCACATAGACGGGACCTCCACAAAGACCGGTTGAGAAATCTGCCTTAGATGCTTGGGAGGTGAAAGATGCCCAAATTGTTTCTTGGATTCTCGGCCTATCGAGACTCGATGATCAATAACTTGCGCCCTTTTACAATCAAGCTAAAGACATGTGGGAGTATTTGAAGCGAATTTACAAGAATAATATTGCCAAGCGCTTTCGTTGAGCTCGAGATAGCCAATTACAAACAAGGTAATCTGTCTATTCAGATTATTATTCGGTTTCTTGAATCTGTGACGAACACTCACCATCTTATATGCCGATGTTCCCAAAACCTCGCTCACGCTCTTCAAGCTGTTTACGACATCGCAATGGATCAATTTCTCATGAAACTTCGTCTTGAGTTCGAGGCTGTCAGAGGCGCTTTGCTGAATCGAAGTCCTGTTCCTCCTTTGGACACATGTGTTGGTGAACTTCTCAGGGAAGAGCAACGTCTACTTACCCAGGGATCCATGTCCCATGATGCATTGGTTCCAGAACTAGTGACGGTTGCCTATGCTGCCCAAAGTAAAGGCAAAGGTCGTGATATGCGACAGGTCCAGTGTTTTTCGTGCAAACAATTTGGCCATATCGCTCGTAATTACAGTAAGAAATTTTGTAATTACTGCAAACAACAGGGTCATATCCTCTCGACTGTCCCACGCGTCCTCCAAGACCAACACGTCCCGAGCAGCGTTCCATGCCACTACCAGCTCAGGATTCACTTTCCACCATTGCAAAGATCGATGTTGGCGCTTTGAAGCCCGAAATGATCCAACAAATGGTACTATCAAGACTTTCACCTTGGGTATTCAGTGGTAAGTCTTCTCATGTTTCTCGACCATGGTTTCTTGATTCTGGTGCCTCCAATCATATGACGGGTTCCTCTGAATACTTGCACAATATACACCATTACCATGGTACTCAAAAAATTCAAATTGCTGATGGTAATACCCTTTCTATCACTGATGTTGGTGACATAAATTCTGATTTTAGACATGTGTTTGTATCTCCTGGACTTGATTCCAACTTACTTTCAGTGGGTCAATTAGTGGATGACAATTGTAATGTTAATTTTTCTCGGGCTGGTTGTCTTGTGTAGGATCAGGTGTCGGGGAAGGTGATCGCAAAGGGGCCTAAAGTGGGCAGATTATTTCCGCTTCAGTTTATTTCTAATCATTTATCTTTTGCTTGTAATGGTGTTTTGAATATGTATGAGGATTGACATAGAAAATTGGGCCATCCAAATTCTGGTGTTTTGTCTCATTTATTTAAAAATGGTTTATTGGGAAATAAAAATGCCATTTCTCATTCCTCTGTTCCTTGTTCGGTTTGCAAACTTGCTAAAAGTAAAGCACTTCCTTTTCCCTCTAATGCTCATCGTGCTTCCAACTGTTTTGATGTGGTTCATAGTGATGTTTGGGGTATGTCTCCTGTTGCTTCTCATGCTCATTATAAATACTTTGTGACCTTTATCGATGATTACAAATGTTTTACTTGGATATATTTTCTTAGATCTAAGGTGAAGTCTTTCCAATGTTTAAGAAATTTTTGGCATATATTGAAAAGGCTTAAAATCTTTCGCTCTGATTCGGTGGTGAGTACATGTCTCATGAGTTTCAGGACTATTTGCAACAAAAAGGCATTGTCTCTCAACGTTCCTGTCCCAATACACCCCAACAAAATGGCATTGCAGAGCGAAAGAATCGTCACTTGCTTGATGTGACGCGCACATTGCTACTTCAAGCATATGTTCCATCTAGATTCTGGGTTGAAGCTTTGTCCACAGCTGTCTTCTTGATCAATCGCCTTCCATCTACGGTTCTTGATCTTGATTTCCCTTTTTTTCGTCTCTTCAAGACTCATCCAAATTATCTAGATTTACATATTTTTGGGTGTGTATGTTTTGTTCACTTACCTCCGGTTGAACGACATAAGCTTGGAGCACAATCTGTCCAATGTGCATTTATGGGTTATAGTAACTCTCACAAAGGTTTTTTGTGTTATGATATTACTAACCATCGCTTCCGTATTTCAAGGAATGTGACCTTCTTTGATAATCAATTTATGTTTCCTTGTCTTTCTTCTGACTCTAATGAGGTTGCTATTCTTCCCAACTTTTCTATTGTGCCTGAATCTATAGAACGTTTTGAACCAGGCCATGTATATGTCAGACAACCCAGACAGCAGGCTCCCACTCCCCTTCCCGACGCTGCTCCGTCACCTGAACCTGTGCCAGTGGCACCCCGACGATCTGCTAGAGTGTCTCGTCCACCTAATAGATATTCACCAGAAAGGTATGATTCATCACATACTTCTCTTACGGCTACTCTATCGGCATATCTATTCCTACATGTTACTCACAGTGATTAAGGATGTGTGTTGGATACAAGCAATGCAAGATGAACTCCAGTGCTCTTCAAGAAAATTTTACATGGGATATTGTTTCTTGCCCACCTGATGTCAAACCCATAGGTCGCAAATGGGTGTATTCAAGTGAAATTGAATTCGATGGTTCCCTCAACCGTTACAAGGCTCGACTAGTTGCCTTAGGGAATAAGCAAGAATATGGGATTGATTATGATATTTGTGGTAAAGATGACAACCGTCGAACGGTACTTTCTATTGTCGCTTCTAATGTTTGGTCCCTCCATCAAATGGATGTAAAGAATGCATTTCTTCATGGTGATCCGACAGAAGATATTATATGACTCCTCCTCCGGTCTTTTTTCATCATCTAAAGGTGTGTGCAAGCTCAAACGATCCTTATATGGTTTGAAACAAGCTCCCGAGCATGGTATGAGAAATTTCGTTCTACTCTTCTTGGGTTTTCCTTTACTCAAAGTCAATATGACTCATCTTTGTTCATTCATCGCACGCCTATTGGTATTGTTCTTCTTATTCTCTATGTTGATGATATGGTCATTCGGTTCGATCATACCTCCATGGCAGAAATTAAACAACCATTACAGTGCCTCATTTCATATGAAAGATCTTGGTAATTTGCACTATTTCTGACTTGAGGTTCATTATACCTCCAAGGGCATATTCCTACATCAAGAAAAGTACACCGAGGATTTAATTTCTTTGGCCGGTCTTCAATCAACTAATCCTAGGGTGGATACTCCTCTCGAGGTTAATGTTAAAACCGTCGTGATGACGGTGATCTTTTACGATCCTTTGTTGTATCGTCACTCGTGGGTAGTCTTAATTATTTGACTATTACACGGCCTGACATATCCTTTGCAGTTCAGCAAGTAAGTCAATTCATGCACTCACCTCGCCATCTTCATTTGGCCGCTGTTCGTCGCATAATTCGATACTTGAAAGGCACCTCTCAACGCGGTCTATTATTTTCCACTGGGACAGTCCCTAAATTGATTGCTTATAGTGATCTTGACCGGGCAGATGTCCCGATACTCGCAGAAGCATTCTTGGTTGGTGCATGTTTCTTGGTTACGCATTGATTTCTTGGAAGAGTAAGAAGCAAGCACGAGTCTCTAAACCGAGTACCGAGCCATGTAACCGCTTCTTGTTCGAAATAATTTGGCTACGTGGTCTTTTGGCCGAGCTTGGGTTCCCTCGACATGAGTCAACACCTCTATATGCCGACAATACGAGTGCTATTCAGATTGTTGCCAATCCAGCTTTTTCATGAGCGCACAAAACATATTGAAGTGGATTGTCATTCTATCAAGGGAATCCTATGATGCTCATGTTATCTCACTACCTCATATCAACACCCAATTGCAGTTGCGGATATTCTTACCAAAGCAAAGGTTGCCTCGCCCGCGCCATCGCTTGTTCGCAAATTGATGCTTCTTGACCACCGCATCAATTTGAGGGGGATGTTAATCGGGATTAATTTGTTTCCTATTATATGCAGAATAAAATAGGAAAAGGGGACAACTCCTTAATTGTATATATTGTTTCCTATTATATGTAGAATAAAATAGGAAAAGGGACAACTCATTAATTGTATATATTTAGCTTTCTTAAATTTAGACAAATCAGGTAACAGAATATTTGTAATTAAATAGTTATAAATGACTGTAAATGCTCATGCTATTATTTATAGTGGAAATACAATGAAGAAAAGATAACAAAGCCAATTCTTCTGACATAGATGGCCACCTACTTACATTGCAGGCATTCACAGACTTGCATCCAAAACCTCCTCCACCTATACAGGGTTCACTGAAAGATATATTTACTGAAATATTTAAAGAACTTGTGAAAGATGTTGAGACTGTAACATATGCTGTTGGTGGAATTGTATCTGGAAAAAAAAAATACCGTTATATCAGAATGGTATTCAATGAAAAACAAATTTATATGTGAATCTCAATTCACCCGGACAGAAAAGTTTAAGCAATATATCGAGTTTCCCTCATTTCCATAACTTAGTAAACTCGATTTTCCATGTGAAAAAATGCAGGTAAAAGCTAGTTATACAATGAAGTGCGTTTATTATTCAACTCAAAATGGGAAAACCAATTTTGCCCCCGTCACATTTGTGGCATAAGCTGTTTAAACTTTAAACATTCTTGTTCTCGTATTTTATGTCATTATTTAAACAAAAGACTCTCTACTAGTCTTAACTTTCTTTCAAATGACACATGACATGATTCATCAACGACACATCAGCAATTAATAACAAGCACAAGGAATAAAGGATGGTTTCTTAACCAACAGTCCAGTTATAGCTAGCACATCCAAGTCCTTGAGTCCCATTGGTGCATACTACGAAAGTATGATTTCCATCCACCAAGCTTGAGTATGTAACTTTTCTATTTGTACAAACTGATGCGATCCCATCATCCAGCTGCATACATGGTATGTTTTATAACAATCAGAATAGCTTTTTAAACTCAAGAAAATAAAAAATGAAAAAAATTATAGCCATGAACCGATATTTTACTTCTAGTGCTACAGACAGCATAACAGAGTAGTCCACTACACTGAATCAAAAAAGAAAAAAGAAAATTAAAAAAAAAGAAAAAGACTAGTCCACTACAACATGATAGATAAACTGTCAGGCGAATTCCCTCCCCCAAAAGAAAGTTACCATTAAATAACAGCACATACTTTGATGATTTAATTTCTTAAGGAATTATAATGTTGCTTTTTTTTTCTTTTTTTCTCTGGGTAAGTTTCGATTTGCATATCTTTGCATAAAATTAAAAACATGTGCAGGTCCTTTGAAATTAGTAAAGAACAACAAATCCACATAAAAAAACAAACAAACTTGGGTAGCAAATTGTCAAATTAATATTATTACCATCTCACAACAAAAAATGATTCAGTTACTGGCGAAATTAGGAGGCCATAAGAAAGTTACTAAAGTTGTCAAATAAGCACAACTACAGACACACAAACCTTGCAACTGAGGCTGCGGTTGGAGCAAGAGTTGCCATTACCCGAATCAAGAACTTCAAAAGCAAATGTTGCTGAGTTCAAGTGAGAGAATGCATGGGGGGCCTTAAAGAATTTCACAGAGACATCTGAACCACCACATTTGGTTATGGAACACAGTAGTGAGAAAACGTAACATAGTACACACAAATGTAAGTGTCTTAGCAGACCCATGTTAGAACACAGTAGGAGTGGATGCCACTTATGTGTGAGAGGGTGACATTTTCGGGCTGTTGTGGAGAAAGCGTTTGAAGGGGGTGAAGAAAGCTTTTTGCATGCAGCACTAGTCTGTGGTGAATAGAGATAGAGAGAGAGATTTGCAGAAGCAATTGAGTTAAGAGAGTGCCTTAAACGATGGGTTTCAGTGTGTTCGCTGTTTAGTGGCCATTGATGATTGCTTTAAAGGATAAGCGAACATGAGCTTGAGTGCAGGATAATACTCTATTTCGTGGCCTTTGACGTAGTAATTGACGTAAGAGAAGCACGTGTAACAATCAAGATAGAAAATCGTCACGGGTAGTTTTGCCATTGATCGAGAAAGAAGAGGGGGGGAAAAGGTGTAGCAAAGAACTTCAACTATTTTTGTAGCTCAAAATATTCTAACAATAAAAGGGTTCCAACTTTATTTATAATAATTGAACAGTAAATAGTTGGTAAAAAAATAACACTTTTTTTTAATTTAAGAGACTTAGATGAGTAGTTGAAAAGTTACTTTGAAATCTTACACGATTCTACTAGAATCAAAGATAATAAGATTATTGAGATAACGTTTTCGACTTAAAAATTACCAAAATAGTAGTTTTGATTTGTCATAAAAAATTGGTAGTTCGAGTCGAAGTGGTAAGTTTTGAAATTAAATTTTTTGATTCAATATTAGAGATGATAATTTCGACTTCATACTATGAGTAATGACTTCGAGTGAGTCTCAAACATTAAGACTTTCGACTTCAGTGATTATTAGAGTCGAAGTTGTAGTAAAGACTTGAAGTTATCAAAATAATAGTTTTGATTTGGAATCAAGAGAGGCCATTTTTTATTTCATATTGGATGTTGTAATTTCGATTTAGTATCGAAATAAAGACTCAAAGAGTAGTTACATTTAACAAATTTTTGAAGAAAGAAAACGAAGGATCTCGACCAGAAGCCAGCAAACGATTGAAGATTCAAGTTTAAATTCAAAAGAAAGAATTTGAATTTTAAATAAAGTTAGCAGCGGTTGCAAATATTAGATCAAGACAATACAAGGATTACTGACAAGGATTGAGCAGTTACTTGTAGCATGAAAATCGCTGATAAGGATTTGGTGGTTACTTAACAAAGATTACTAATTATTTAGCAGTTATCTTTATTTTAGACACATGTAAATATCTTGTAAAAAAAGTAGTTAATTAGGAGGTCTATAAATACCAATATGATGGAAACATTTAGGAGTTGAAAATTCAATACTCACAAACACTTGTAACTTACACTCTCACATTCTTGACATTTCAAGCAAACAGTGCAAGCCTAGTCCAGTATGTTTCCGTCCACTTTTATTCTTGTACACTTTACAAATTCAATGCAATTTTAATTATCAGTTCATTTACATTCAATCATTTACTTTTATGCAAACTCTTTTCTACTCCTGATCAAGTGATTTTTTCCAAAGATCATTTGAGTTCTTTTAAATTTCTTTCATTTACTTGCTTTCATTAATTTTCCTACAAATTTGTTTTACTGCACTTTACATATTTGCATGTTTACTTTTCATTGTCTTTACTTTGACTTGCTTTACTTTATACTCTTTAATTTCAGTATTTTATATTACTTGTCACATTTGCTTTGAATACACTTTTACTTCTGTCATTCACATTTTATGTCATTTAACTTGCTTTACTTGTACTGATTCTCTTACTTTTCAAAACAAAACTTTTTTCTATTTCTACTTATTTTCATTAAGTTACATATTACCATAAACACTTCAATTTTGGATTTGCATAAATCTATGTTTTATTCGAAATCATTGTTTATATTCTTTCAAAGATTAGTCTTGGAACAGGAGAATCCCAAGAGGAACACTACTAGAAATTTGAGTTTTAGAAATCGATTTATTTCAGTCTCTATAGAGACCGAAATAGAGACCGATTAAGAAAAAAAATCTAATTTGCTACCGAAATAAAAATGGTCTCTAATTCGGTCTCTAAATTTTTTAGAGACCGAAGTTATGTTATAAAAGAAATTTAAAAAAAATAAAAATGTGTCTTATTTTTAGATATCAATATTTCAGTCTCTAAATAAAAAAATTACAATAAATAAATAAATAAATAAGTAACGACCACAAATTCGATCGCTAAAAAAATAAAAATAAAAAAATGGAAAAGGTGTTAGAGATTGATATTTTGGTCTCTAAATAGAAAAATTTACAAATAAATAAATAATTAGAGACCGAATTTTAGTCACTAAAAAAATAAAAAAGAAAAGAAAAGGTGTTAGAGACCGAAGTTTTGGTCTCTAAATAAAAAAATTTACAAAAAAAAAATGTAGCAATCGAAAATTCGGTAGCTAAAAAAATAAAATAAAAATAAGGGAAATGTGAGAATGCAACGTTATCAGAGTGTAAAGTGTGAAACCCACAATTTTGAGTGAGACTTTTAGTCTCTGAAAGTGAGAAAACAAAATAGAGAAAAAAAGGAAAAAAGGGTTTGGGACAGAGCTCACGAGGCAGGGGGAGATTTCACGGTGCTTGCGGTGGCTCCAACGGAGGTGCAAGTTCGTGCGGTCTGGGTCGCGGTGGTGTTGGTTTGCGGCACGGTGTGGAGGAGGCGCAGTGCATGTGCGTGGTTCTGGGCTTGCGGTGGCTCACGAATTTGGTCTTGGTGGCACGAGTTCGCAGGTTATAGGGTGACCGGCACAGTGGAAGCTTGCGCAGTGGTACGATCTGGGTTGGTGGACTGGTTCAGACAGCGGAGATGCGGCGTTTCTAGGCAGTTCACAACACGGCGCTGCTGTTCGGGTGGATGGTGGTCGTGCAGTTGCTGCAACAGAAAATGAGGTGGTGACTCACTGGCGTGGTCGCGCGGCAGTGGGTGGCAGATCTGCTACGTTGAGAGGCGAAGCTATGGCTATGGTGGCTGGATCTGATGGTTGGGGCTTGTCATGGTTCGCGTCATGACGGTGGCGTGGAGGCACGGTTCGTAGCACGGTGTGGAGCATGGTGGCGCGCGGTGGCCGCAGGTTTGGTGGTTCTGTTTTAGATGGAATGTGGTTTTGCTATAATTTTGGGTTTCTGTTTTAGGATGAGTTGCAAGGGTTTTGATGTGGTGGAGGTTGTATTTTGGTGAAGGTTTACAGGTGCTGTTGTTGAATGGCGGATGGAGGTTGTTGCAGGGATGATGGTGGTTTGCAGTAGGTTAATGGTGGTGAGGGATAGGCATGAAGGTGAAGATTGAAGGTGGTCAGTTTGGTTTCGTGGTGATTGCTGTTTGGAGGAGGATAAATGTTTAGAGATTGATTTAGAGACCAAAAAATTGTTCTCTAAAAAATAGTCTCTGAATCGATCTCTAATGTACTTTTTAGAAAAATAATTGACCAATATTTGATTGAAATTAGCAGCTGATTATTTAAAAAAATTGGTCTCTAAATTTAGTGACCAACCAATATCAGTCGCTAATATTTAGCGACGAGAGATTTCGAGACCAATTTAAATCAGTCTCTAACTATTTAATTTTTATGATTTAGAGACTAATTTTTTGGTCTCTAAAACCTAAATTTCTAGTAGTGGAAGCGATTCCTTTTCCTAAATTGAAATCGATAATCAACATTGTCCATAAACAAAGGTTTACCATAACCTAATTAGCACTAATCGAAATATTTTGGTAAAAAATTAGTACGCCTAGTGGGACCTATCAATAGACTAGTATCTTAAGGGATTCTATTTATTTATGCGCCTGAGAAGTGGTAAAATACTATCAAGAATGTCTGATAACACATCACTAAGTGCTTAGAACTCCCAATTAGGGAACAATGGAGCCAATGGCAGTAGAGACACCATAGTCTCTACAAATTTGCCATAAACCTTAGAGCTGTGGTTAGTGAAGAAGTCACAAGGGTCCCAATTTCAAACTTAGAAACTAGAACTCTTAGGGTGAATAGAAATGCACCCTTATATGGGTTGCCTCCAGGGTTCGCTCCCCAAAATGTCACACAAAATATATGTACTGCCCAAGCCACATACACAAGTCCAATACCCAATGTTTCACCCAGAAACCAAGTGGTAATTGGTAGTGGCCAAGTTGCAGGAACTAATGCAAATCGAACTGATAGACCAAATGTGGGAATATCACTATTCCCTAATTTGCCCAGGGATCTATCTTCGATTCCTTCAAGGAATACGAATACAACCTTGAATAACATCAGGCAACAGATTGATGAAAGCAACCATGAGATGGTCCACATGCTAACTCAGCAGATGACTACTATGATAACCCCACTCATAGAGTCCACCAATAACACATACACTATATTGGCTAGGCAAATGAGTAGGATTGCATATGTCTTTGGCAACCCAGAAGAATCCATAGGCAATCAAATTGGAAACAATTAACCTATTTATCAAGAAAATTCTCAATTGGTAAATAATCTCAATGTTAATAACACAATTGAGGATAACCAGTCAAGAGAAAATCCATCTGGCCCAAATGCAGAATTTCGAATAGTCAGTCAAAATTAAGATGCTGATAACCTCCTAGAAAGGATTAGGCTAAGTAATCTTAGGGGGCAACAAAACATCAACCAAGCAGTTGAACAAGTGCTCAATGGGTATGGCTTTAATATAGGATATGCAAATCGTCCCTATTTTGTACTAGCCTTTCCTGAATTCATCCAATAGGAAAAATTGCTCAGAGGATGCAAAGCGCCTAAAATCTCTAGCAAATTTGTTGAGGAAAGTGGAGAGTCCACAGTAGAGCATATTGCTCAATATACCATCGAAGCAGGGGATGCAGCCTCGAATGAATATTTAAAAATGAAGTATTTTCTTAACTCTTTAACCAAAAATACTTTTACTTGGTTCATAACTTTTCTCCCAAATTTGATCCACTCTTGGAACCAATTGGAAAAAAACTTCCATGATCAGTTCATTAGAGGAGAGACTAAAGTAAGTCTTATGGATTTATTTAATACCAGGAGAGGCATTGGAGAATCCATCGATGATTACCTAGCCAGGTTTAGGCAAATGAAGGCTAGATGTTTCACGGTCATCCCTGAATCTGAAGTAGTCAAGATAGTAGCTGGTGGTTTAGACTATTCAATTCGAAAGAAACTAATAAACCATCAACTCCTAGATATGTCTCAGTTTGCAGATAAAATAAGACAAATAAAGCAATTGAAACTTGAAAAAGAAAGGTTTAAAAAAAACTTAAAAAAGAAAAAGTTGTTTATGTCAAAACTCCTAATGTTCAGGAAAAATACTTCATACAATCAAAAGATAATAAAGTAGTCTATGTAGAAGTCGATGAGGTTGAAGATGATAAGGAAAACAAGGTCAACATAGTAGAATTAAAAGTCTGATCCTCCCTATATTTGTTCTTCTTTAATGCCTAATCGAACCAGGGATAACATGAAATCCTCTAATAGGCCAACTTATGCTTTCAATATATCAAAGGCAAATTTAATCTTCGATATCTTGTTAAAAGATAAGCAAATTAAATTTTCTGATGGACATAAAATCCCTTCACTTGAAGAGATAAAGGGTTAAAAATATTGTAAATATCATAATAGATATGGTCATTCGACTAACAATTATATTCATTTCATGAATCTGATTCAAAAAGCCATCCAGGAAGGAAGATTAAAATTTGAAAGCAAGAACAAGATGAAGATTGGCATTGACCCATTTGAGGTGAACGCTAGCTACATCGAGCCAGTTGGCTTCTCAGAAGTCAACATGGTCGAAGTGGGGGAAACCACCCCTATCCCGAAAGTTGGGGAAACTCTTGTCAAATTTCTCCTAAGGAAAAAGGAGGATGAGAGAGAAGTGTCTCTCTACCGAAGGTGTAGTGTTGTCTTCGACAGATTGGCTGCCAAGTCCTTTCAGGCAGCTTTGAAGTAGGAAAAGAAAGCGAAGACCCCCTATAGGAGGCTCGATCAATATAAATAATTAGCCAACAAACCACAATTTTGTGGTAGTGCAAGATCCTGAGAGAATTAGGAAGGGCAAGATGAGGGGCCCTCTTCGAATGTGGCTCCCAACCAGTGGATAAGAAATAGTCCACAATCCCACAAGGTCCAAAATAGGCCACCCTGGCCAAGATTCGACTATAGGATTAATAATCCCTTTGGTGGGAAGCCAAATATATGGTTTCGAGGTGAAGGTGAAGGTTCGAACTTGAGCGAGAGTTTAAGCCCATATTTGTCAAAGTCCTAGTGGCACAAAGCCCAAAGGCTTTAACAACAACAACAACAGGCATTGGCCAAGCTGCAATTGTCGCAAAGGTCTCATGCCCAGGTGATCTAAGGGCCACCTTTGAAGACAGAAAAACAAAAACCTATAAGTCCAATGGACGAGGATGTTATTACGGATTCATTTGAATCCGGATTTAAAGATGATCTAAACACCATTTTTGGTGTAAACATGGTGTCCCTCCTCCCATACAATTTTTCCATTTTAGGTAATGAAGAAGTGGACCAAGAGGAGGATTTTGATGACAACTCAGATGATGCCAGTTGGTATATGGTTGAAGAGGACATAATAGAGGTGATGGAAAACTCTGCAATGTTTAACACTCCTACCTTCGGGATGAAAAACCATTTACACCCACCATTTATCAAGGCTACTGTAAAGGGTAAATTTGTGGGTAAAATGCTGGTTGATGGAGGAGCTGCCATCAATTTGTTGCCCAAAAATTTGCTAAAGTTTGGCAAATCAGAGGCTGACCTGTTACCACATAACATGGTGGTAATTAACTTTAATGGCAGATCTTTGACATCAGAGGAGGCTAGTGCTCTTGATATCAAAGTGGCATCAGTCACGAGGTCAACCTTATTCATAATAGTCCCTTCCAAGGCCAGCTATAATCTCTTGTTGGGTAGAGAGTGGATACACACTATAGAGGCAGTACCTTCGATTGTCCACTAACAGATGTTTCTCTGGAACCATTTGGGAGAACTAGAAATGGTGGAAGTTGATGACACATTGTGTCATGTCAACTAGAATCATGCAGACCTACAGATTTACGTGCCAAGAGTCATACCTTTCTGCATTTGGGACTCATCAGCTTTGGATAAGAAGGGGGTCGAGATGGTGGCCCTCAACCCAACAGGTTTCTCCATAATACCAAAAACTGATTCATTTTAGCTTAGAAATTGTAATAATTCCAGGGCCTATAGGTTATTGTTTAACATTCCAGGCCGAGTGTATTTGGCCTCAAGTTATAATAATAATGTCGAAACTTAAGAGTCATAAGGCTCGAATAGCAGCCTATATGGCCAAGAATTGCACGAACAATGCAATTTCGAGTCAAGTGACTCAAATTTCAGCCTACATGGCTGAAAATTTTGGTACCATCGAAGGTACCAACTTGGACTGTATTTATGATGATTCTTCCTTGGGATTCGAACAAACCCCTCTATCTTCTAAAAATTAAAAGAATAGAAGTACAAGATCCTTTGGAGGAAATTAATTTAGGAAATGATGTAATAAATAATAAACCTACTTTTATATGTATATTAATAAATTTCAATTTCAAGTATAAGTTTTACATTTGCTCGAATAATATAAAGACTATTTTGCATGGGAGTATGAAGAAATGCTTAAGCTCAGTCGAGATTTAGTAGAACACAAACTACCAATTCGAGCAGGACAAGGACTAATCAAGCAAGCTCCAAGAAGATTTGCCCCTGAGGTGATCTTGAAAATTAAAGAGGAAATTAAAAGGTTATAAAGGCTAAGTTCATTCGAACTGCCAGGTATGTTAACTGGATTTCTAATGTTGTTCTTGTTATGAAAAAGAATGGTAAGTTATGAGTAAGCATTGATTTTCGAGATTTAAATTCTATTACTCCTAAAGATGAATATCCAATTGCTGATATGTCAATTGACTTAACTTCAGGCCATGAAATCCGAAGTTTTATGGATGACTATTCTGGGTATAATCAAATTTACATTGCAGAAGAAGATGTGCCAAAGACTGTCTTTCAATGTCCTGGTGCAGTTGGTACTTATGAATGGGTAGTAATGTCATTCGGATTGAAAAATGTTGAATCCACATATCAAAGAGCCATGAATACCATTTTTCATAATACCATTGGAAAATTCATAGAGGTGTACATTGATGATGTGGTAGTCAGATCGAGATCGAAACAGAAGCATTTCTCGAATTTGACGCAATCATTCGAAAGAATGAGAAAATATAGATTGAAAATGAATCCTATTAAATGTACTTTTGTTGTTTCTACAGGAAATTTTCTTGGGTTCCTGGTTCAGAAGAAATGAGTAGAGGTTGATCAGAGCAAGACTAAGGCTATACTTGAAGCATCACCTCCTTCAAATAAGAAGCAGCTTCTGTCTTTACTAGGAAAGATTAACTTCTTGATAAGGTTCATTTCGAATCTATTTGGAAAGACCAAAGTCTTCTCCTCACTCTTAAAGCTCAAGGCTGAAGAAAAGTTTCGATGGGAGAAAGAGCACCAAGAGGCTTTTGACCAAATCAAGTACTGTTTGGCCAATCCTTCAGTAATGATGCCTTCAAAACCTGGACGTCCTTTGAAGTTGTATATCTCAGCACTAGATGAAACCACTAGGTGCATTTTGACCCAAGAAGATGAGAATGGAGTTGAAAGTGCCATTTACTATCTTAGTAGGATCTTGATAGATGCTGAAACTAGATATAGAGTAGCCGAGAAGCTGTGCTTAGCTTTGTATTTCTCCTGTACTAAGTTAAAGTATTATGTAAAGCCACATGATATACTTGTCATTTCGAAGACAAATATAATAAAGTACATGTTATCCAAGTTTATCTTGCATGGTAGAGTAGGGAAATGTGCTCTTGCTTTAACTATATTTTCTTTGAAATATGTGCCACTAAAGGCTATGAAAGGCCAAGTGTTGGCAGATTTTTTGACTGACCATCCTTGTGTTGACATCGAAGAAACTAATATTAACTACGTGGGTTTAAAACCATGAAAATTATATTTCGATGGATCAAAACATAGTGGGGGTGTTGGTCTTAGAGTGTTAATTGTTTCACCCATTGGAACTCTAACTAAGTTCTTATTCGAATTAAAGCAAGAATGTTTGAATAATGAAGCTAAGTATGAAGCTTTAATTGCTGGCTGCAAATGTTAATTTCGCTCAAGGCTAGAAATATTAAAGTTTTGGGTGACTCTCAACTAGTCATTAAACAATTGACTCGAGAATATAAGTGCATTAATCAGAATTTGTTCAGATACTTTGCTTTTGCAGCAATGTTATTATGTGAATTCGATTTAGTTATATTACAACATATTCCGAGAGAGGAAAGTTATGAAGCCAATGAGCTTTCTCAAATAGCTTCAGGTTACAAGATTTTGAGTATAACTTTATCAAAGTTAATCAAAATTAAAGAAAAATTATATTCATTCGAGAATTTAGAAGTTTGTTCAATCAAAGGTATGGATGATTCCGATTAGAGAAAATCGATTGTTAATTATTTACAAAATCCAAGTTCATCAGTCAAAAGGAAATTAAAATATAGAGCCCTACATTATGTTATAATGGGGGATTCACTTTACAAAAATTCAGTAGATGAAAATTTATTGACATGTCTAAGTGAGAAAGAAGCATTCACAATCTTAACATAAGTACATGAAGGCATTTATGGTGCTCATCAGGCTGATGAAAAAATGAAATGGATACTGCGTAGGCAGAGAGTCTATTGGCCTACAATGACTAAAGATTTTCATTCATACGCTAAGTCCTACAAAGAATGTCAAAAGCATGGAAACATTCAGCATATTCTTACTAGCGATTTACATTCGATTATTAAACCTTGGCCATTTCGAAGATGGGCTCTCGATCTGATAGGACATATTCATCCACCATCTTCTAAAGGGTACAAGTATATATTAGTTGCCATCGATTATTTTACAAAGTGGGTTGAGGCAGTCCTTTTGAAGGATGTTACTCAACAAGATATTATAAATTTTGTTGAAGAGAATATCATACATAGATTTGGTATTCCTCAAACTCTAACTACTGATTAGGGTACCGTGTGTACTGGTCATTACATTACTGAATTTGTTAGGTCAAGGAATATCAAGTTACTTACTTCGACTCCTTATTACGCTCAAGCTAATGGGCAAGTTGAGGTAGCTAATAAAATCTTAATTGGTTTAATTAATAAATATGTTAGTTGAAAACCAAGTAGTTGGCATGAAACTTTGAGTCAAGTTCTGTGGGCTTATTGAAATTCTCTTAAGGAAGCTATTGGTACTACGTCATATCATTTGGTTATGATCATGATGCAATCTTGTCAATCTAAATTAATCTTCAATCAATTAGATTGCAACATCAAGATGAAATCCCTACTCAAGATTATTGGGATTTGATGTTTGATGAATTAAATCACTTTGATGAAAAAAGGTTAATTGCTCTTGAAAACTTGATTCGACAAAAAAAAAAAGAATTGTGAAATTCTATGATCTTTGAGTAAAGAGAAAAAAGTTTAACTTAGGTGATTTAGTTTGAAAGATTATTTTACTTATAGAGAAAAGATCGAAGTTATTTGGACAATGGTCCTTGAATTAGAAATGGCCATATTGAATCGAAAGCATTTTTCTGGTAATACTTATTTGATTTTCTAGAAAAAGAATTACTTCGATAAATGGTAAATACTTGAAATTATATAGACCAACAATTCATATAGTTAAAATTTCATTATGAATGTCATATTAATTTCGAGTCAACAAACATTTGAAATTTAATTTGCCATTACAAAATAAATATTCATAAGAAGTATTTATCGGAGCCTCGAATACAAAGACTCCCAAGTTTCTACTATTATTTTCTCCTTTGTTGAAGCCACTTCAAAAGCAGGAGCCAAATCTTGAATAGCTTGCATCATGTTTTTGCCTTTGACAGTCCATTATTGGTAATTTTCTTTAAGTGTTTGCTCCTAGTTTGGGCAATTACCAACAAGGGCTTGAAGTTCGCTTTGTTGTTGTTTAAGTGTTTATAGTTCTTATTCGAGCTCAGTAATTTTCTCATTATTTTGATTAATGTTCTGCTGAGTATTCAAAAGAATAACAGCAAGCTTCGAGCATTTCTTCTTGGCCCTAGCAACATTCATCATCAATTGACTCTTTTTCTCAAGCAATTGTTGATTATTGGCAATGGTTTGATCAAGACGAGGGAGCTTGATTGGTAAATCCTTTACTAGGCCTATCAACTCTTGAACAACTGGTTAGACGTTCAAGTTTAGAAGATGCTTGCTTCAATTTAGCTTATCAAGGAGGCCCAGTAGTTTCTGCTTCTTGTCTTCAGCAGCCAAGACTGGATCCACTCCAAGTTTTAAAAGATTAGCTAGCTCTTGTAATAGTTGGGGGGCATATACGCTTTGGACTTCGACCTCTGAGTGAGCTATCGAATGGTGAGATTTCAAGGATAAGGATCATCCAGAAAGGATTTCTTCAAGGCGCTTCATGACATCATTTTCATCCTCTTCATCATCTATGCACATGGCTTCTGCCTCTTCTTTGAAGGTAGTTTTAGTCTAGATTGATTGAGCTCTGGCAGAAGTCGATGGGGCAGTCTCAAAAGACTGAACAGCTTCGATCGAGATGGGAACTTCAGCTTCAACAGGAATATTTGTTGAGTTTAGGGGACTGATGTTCTCCTCTATCATTGAAGGATAAGGATTATAATTTTCATATGATGATTTTATAATCATTCAAATTTAGTGATTTAAGGAAAAATATTGAACCTGAGCATCAGTTTCGATAACAGGAATCTTTGGTATAGGACCAATTTCAGGAATAATGTTTTCCTGAAAAGAAAAGAAAAATGAAGTCAGAAACATTCGAGACAAGCAACACTTAGTTAACTTAGGAAAATATCAAACCTGGGCATTTCACTTACCTATTGCAGATAGGACTGATGAAGAGTGAATAAAAGTTCTAAGTCAAGTTTTAATTGAAAAGCAAATGTTCGAAACTATAAAATATTTATCTCTCGTAATTCAAGAATAAATATTGGGAGCATCTGTTGGTATAAAAATAACATCTTTTCGATTTAAGAGACTTCAATGAGCTGTCAAAAAGTTAATTCGAAACCTTACATGATTCTACTAGAATCAAAGATAATAAGGTTATCGAGATAATGTTTTTGACTTGGAAATTACCAAAATGGTGGTTTTGATTTGTCATCAGAAAATGGTTGTTCAAGTCAAAGTGGCACGTTTTGAAATTAATGTATTAGTTTCAATTCGATATCAGAAATGATAATTTTGACTTCATACTATGAGTAGTGACTTCGAGTGGGTCTCGAACATTGAGAGTTTCGACTTCAATGATTATTAAAGTTGAAGTTGTAGTAAAGAGTCAAAGTTATGGAAATGATAGTTTTGATTTAGAATAAGGAGAAGCCATTTTTTATTTCATATCGAATGTTGTAATTTCGATTCAGTATCGAAATAAAAACTTGAAAAGAAACTACACTTAACAAATTTTTGAAGAAAGAAAACGAAGGATCTCGACTAGAAGCCATCAAACGATTGAAGATTCAAGTTTGAATTCAAAATAAAGGATTTGAATTTGAAATAGAAGTTAGCAGTGGTTACAAATGCTCGATCAAAACAATACAAGGATTGCTGAAAAAGATTGAGCAATTACTTGTAGCACGAGGATCACTGACAAGGATTTGGTGGTTACTTGACAAAGATTATCAATCATTTAGCAGTTATATTTGTTTTAGTCACATGTCAAGATCTTGTAAAAAATGTAGTTACTTAAGAAGTCTATAAATACCAAGAGGATGGAAACACTTAGCGGTTGGGAATTCAATACTCATGAACACTTGTAACTTACACTCTCACGTCCTTGACATCTGGAGCAAATAGTGCAAACCTAGTCCAGTATGTTTTCATCCACTTTTATTCCTGTACACTTTACAAATTTAATGCAATTTTAATTATCAGTTCATTTAGATTTAGTCATTTATTTTTTTGCAAACTCTTTTTTACTATTGATCAAGTGATTTTTTTCCAAATATCATTTGAGTTCTTTTAAATTGATTTCATTTACTTGCTTTCATTAATTTTCCTGCAAAGTTATTTTACTACACTTTACATATTTGCACATTTACTTTTCATTGTCTTTACTTTGACTTGCCAGACTTTTATGCTCTTTAATTTTAGTATTTTACATTATTTGTCACATCTGCTTTGAATGCGTTTTCACTTTTGTCATTTATATTTTATGTCATTTAACTTGCTTTACTTGTACTGATTCTCTTATTTTTCAAAACAAAATTTCTTTCTATTTCTACTTATTTTCATTAAGTTACATATTATGCATAAATACTTTGATTTTGAATTTGTATAAATCTATGTGTTATTTGAAATCACATTTTTCATTCTTTTAAAAATTAGTTTTGGAACAAGAGAATCTTAAGAGGAAATAATTTTCTTTTACAAATTGAGATTGAGAATCAACTTTGTCTATAGACAAAGGTTTATCATAACCTAATTAACACTAATCAAAATATTTTGGTAAACAAAAACATATTAAAAAAATCAAGATTTAATTCTACAGTAGTTGATTGGATTATTAGTTGTTAACCATACACCAACCTTCTCATTTGGAAGGTGAGTTGCTAGTAGAAACAATATGCATGATTCGAGAATAGCAAGAAAATATTTTAAGTAGTTAGTAAACATTTAAATTAATAGTTGATATATGTGTAAAATTGTATAAAATATGTTAAAGATATATTTAACTTTAAAAAAATTCTTTACACATATGGACCACTTTTTAGTGTCTATGGTAAATTATACTTAGTTAAAAATTACTCAAATGGCAATTGAAAGATAGAATCAGCACCATAAATGCAAATTAACCAAACCTTGTATGAACTTGGATGAATACAAGAAAAAAGTGTCGGTCCAATTCTGTCATAGGCCCCACGATATGATACGAAAAGCGAAGACAAAAGGCGAGTGGAGAGGAAGAGATTTTTCATTCTCAGTCACGTAATAACAATATTACTTGAGTGACATAAAATGTCTGCCAAGCTCAACCTTACGAACGTTATCTCCCATGCCATATACATTTTAAATCTTATCATAGAATTCTACACTCCCATGCCATATATATAAACACAATCATTCACATCTGGACATGGAATCAGTGGTTTCAAATAGAGTAATTCTAATCACATATTTTTGTTTACATTATTTTATATTTATATAATTTTTATATTTAATTTTATCTCACTTCATACACATTTACATTTTAGTAGCCATATATGCATATATGATCTAACTAGCTTTTTTGGTCCCAAATATTGAGAATTAGAAAGCGGGGTTACGTGCAGCTGGCATCAACAATCACTACAGTCCACATATGGTCTATGAGGCAAGCCAAGCACAGATTTTCTTTTATATATGTAGGGCTCGTTTACATAAGTTTTGTATCATCTTATTTTTTATAAAATATTTTTATAAAAAATAAAATTATAATATTTTTAATTCAAATATTTTATTAATTTTATTTTAAAATAATTATTACTAATATAAAAAATAAAAAATAAAAAATTTTAATGAATATATTTATAAAAAATATTTGTACAAAAATATTTATAAATTAATTATTATTTTAATATAAAAATTTATTCTAAATATCTAAACGTAATTATTATTTAATATAAATATTATTATTATTATTATTATTATTATTATTAACGGGTGAAACTTGCAACGTGCACCTGCAATCATGACTTGATGGCTATAAAAGGTGGATGCTATCTGGCAAGAAAGTGTGAGAGAGAAAAGGCAAAAGCAACAGAAAAAGAAAGTGAGAGAGAGAAAAGGAAAAAGGAAGAAAGAAAAGAGTGAGGCAATAAAAACGTATGAGAGAAAGAAAAATAAAAGAGAAAAAGAAAAAGGAAAAAGGAAAAAGAGAAAGAGAAGAAAAGAAAAAAGAAGAAGAGAAAAAAAAAAAGAAAAAAATTGCATGAGGTAGGAATTAAATTTTATTTTTAAAAATAAAATTATAGTTTTTAATTAATTTATTATTTTAGTATTTTGTGTATATTATTATTTTTATTAAATTTATTATATATACGTAAGGTTATTAGATTATGAAAATTTGATATTTTTTTGAATTTAAAATATTTATGATATTTGATAAAATTTAGAATTATTATAATTTGAAAGTTGACTGTTTTATAAGATTAATATAATAAATTAAAAAATAGAATATTATTCAAGACCTAAGTTAAATAAATATTTTTAATTATATTATGTAATAAATATATGTGCTTAATTTATATAAATTTTCTTATATTTATCTTGACTTGAGAGTAATTATATGACATTTATTTTGATTTTTTCAATAAAAGGACTTTATGGCAATGAATGTATTATTCGGACCAAGACAAATTATGAACCATGATGAGAACCTGAAAAACTATGAACTATGATGATAATTTGACAACTATGGACTATGATGTAAACTTTGAAAAAAAATTATTAAATTAATTTTAAACCATACTTGGTCTCTTGAAGAATTAACATTTAAATTTAGTGACTCTAAGTTTTGTAAATTTTATTGTCATGGTTTAATTGAAAATAGACTTGTATGTGATGAATTTATTTATGATATATTAGATTGTTTGTATTACTTATGTTTGTGTGTGATGACGAGCAAGTGATTCATGAAAAAGTTTACACCTAACAATTGAGAGGTAGAAGGATGAATTTCCTTTTATGTTACCTGCCTAGGTTAATGTAGGTATGTCTAGCTTTGTTATCACAATGTTAAAGTAACACCAGAGATAGGGTGGATTCCCTATGGAAATAAATGTCTTCAAGTAAAATGAGAGATAAGTTGACATGGAAAGAAAAAAAAAAGAGTAAAAGGTGGATTCTTTGTGATGAGGAACTTGCTTGTTTATGTTTACTGATACTTGCTGATAATTAATACTTGTTTGTTGATATTTGAGGAACTTGCTGATGTTAATATATGACGTTATATTGTTTGATTTATTCAACATTTGTCTTGATATATTACACAACTGAAACTCACTATATGTTTTCAAACATTTTTATAATTATTCATTTCCTACTGAGAATTTTCAATTTTCACTCCGTTCATGGTATTTTCATATTAGCAAAGGATGCATTATGATTATTATCATTCAGATCAATCATATATGGATTTTAAATCCAAAGGAGAGAAAAATATGTATATTGGAGTTATTAGAAATATATGTATTTTTGGCTAAATAATGACTCTGATATATGCAAGTAAAATCATGATTCTGTTATTGAGTTTATTAATTAGCATTTATACTGCTGATTTTTTTTTCTTTACTTACTATTGTTTCTCTCTATTTCAATTTTGAATTCGAACCCTACTTTCAAACTTTCCTTCGATTTCGATCTATGTTGAAATTCTGGTTACTATAAAACATAGTTTTTAATTTGTAAAGTTTTCTGATTTTTCTCTACTTTGAATCAAAAAGAAATTTTTCAAATTTCAATTGATTTCATGACTATGATTAGAAAGATTAAGAGTAATATCATCAATTAGAAATTTTGCTATTAGACTATTAATTTAGTAAGGGGATTATAAGTTTAAAAAAAGACTATTTTTTGTGATATTTCTTAAAAGATCTTTTACAAAATGTTTAAATGCAGTATTCCAAAAAAATACTTTTTTAAGTTTTATTGTTGTTTAAATGTAAAAATGTAAAAGTACATTTTTCTAATAGTAAAACTACTTAAAAGAACAATTACTTAAAAAAACAATTGCATTTTTCATCTTTCAAATCATTTTTTAAGTATATATGACATGGTTTTAAAATTGTAGTTCATAACTATAATTGCAGCCGCAATATTATAATTTTAGTGGTTTCTGCAACTGCATCGCGACTATAATTGCAGCCCATCGATCACATTTTCTCGTAATTGTCTACAATTGCGATAAACGCAATATAACCGCAACCGCAACCGTAATCACATTTAAATCCATGATATATGATCATTTAGAATTACAAGCAAATTCATTGCCATGTAACCAGAGAAGGTTTTGAAGCTAATGAATATCTAGTGTTCATCCTCATGACTGTTTACTTAGAATGTAATGGCAGCTTGGACTTTTGAAAAGCTTGCTCTGGTGTTTGGGAATGGAATCAAATCTCCAAGAATGCATTCATTGGTGGTCTTTCTAATTTTGAAGATGGAGAGGAAGCATTGTTCCACTTTGTTTTACAAAAAGCTAATTACACAACACTTATACACTTACATCTCTCACATCTATTTAGGTGGCAGAATCAAATTATATGTGTACAAAAAATGAGGCAGATTCAGTTATAATCAGATGATGAAAATTGTGTAAATATGATATGATGTATGTGTAAGTTTGTGTAGCATTATTGTTTCTTTTTATGAGGGAGGCTTGTGTTGAAACATACTACATTTACAAGCATTCTAAGTGCAACGCACAGATTACTTCAACCCTTAATTCTGGGAAGAAGATCCGTGCTCTAATTTTCAAATATGGGTATACTTCAAATTTGAATGTGCAAAATGGGGTTGTTTAAGTGTATGCAAGATGTGGCAGTATCCATGTATGATTCAAAGAAAGTATTTTCATCAATGGATATACATGCTATTGTCACCAGGGTATGCACATCACAGTCATGATAGGGAAGTTGTTGAATTGTTTGAGAAAATAAGAAAAACTAAAATCGATCCCAAAAATACCACATTCCTAGCAATTCTCACTATGTGTAGCCATGTCGGCGTGTTAAATAAAGGATTGTAATATTTTGAATTGAGGGTAAAAACACTTGTAGATGTTAGGAAGAAGTTCTTAAGTGCTTTGTGAGCAAGAAAAGATTCTTAATCTATATCATTCAACGTGTACTGCCTCAGTTATGTGAGCTATTGTTGTCTTCAATTTTAAAAATATTTTTAATGTTATAGCTGAGTTAGTACACATTAAACGATATATAGTAAGAACATTTTCGTGCTCCAGAAATATTGTTGATAACACAAATTTAGTGGGTTGGGATGACGAGTTGCAGGCTAAGAGAAAGTGATATAGCCAAGTGCGGCCCAATACGATGAGTGGCTCAGATTAAATGAAGCTTCAAAAATGGTATGCTTTGGGGAGAAAAGCTGGGCTGAGTCCAAGTTGACTAAGTTAAACTCATGGATGAAGAGTTCGGTAGAGCATATCCCTTGAAAATAGGAGATAATGGAGGAAGCAGTTGCTTCCAACGTTTAGGCATGCAGAGAAGGGCATTTTTGGCAGTTTCCTTTGTTGAAAGTAGTTGAAAACATGTCATAGAAGTGCCACACGACCTAGGAATGCTTGAAGTGACTGAAGATCATGTTCCTATAATTCATGAAAGTGGACTTGGAGGCCTGAAAATGTATTGAAGCTGCAGTTTTTGCAACTCTAACTCTATAAATAGACCTCTAAGGCTCTGAAGAAAGGATCCCCAAATCAACACACACAAATCATCTATATTTCATTTAATTTCTCTTTGGTTTTCCAGCATTTTATAGCTTTTCATTCACCTTTCCAACCATTTATCGCTTTCCTTTACATTTCTAGCAAGTTTACAACATTTTGTTATTGCTTTCCACTTTACTTTATGCAATTTGTCTTGTTTTGTATTTTGAGGCACCATTTATTTCCTTGTATTTCAATTTTCTTACTTGTACTTCATTGTATTCAAGTTTTTAAATGCAATTCAGTGTTCTCTACATTGTTTAAGTTGTTTGCTTTGAACCAATTGTTGAGAAATTTTTGTAGTACCTCAAGAACTCACACCGAAAGACAAGTTCACCGTTGGGAGTTTTCTTAGGTGAAGCTCAATCTATAGTGGGATAACGGTGGAAGTGTAGAGTTTTACTTTTACTTTGTAAGCAGAAGCTAACTTTTGCTTTTTCGCACTAACAAATACCTAAGAATTTCTCTATGTGTAGGATATGCAGAATATGATGGATAAGGATGTCATTTACAAAATTAGTTAGAGGTATTTTTGCCTAAAAAAATGGGAATAAATGTAATTAATAGTATTTTTTTTCTTAATAGACAAAGTTTAGGGAATGAAGGTTGCCTCATTCTAAGGACAAGATATGCTATAAGCATTATTGAAGGCTTATAGATAACTTGACAATGAAAAATCATATTAAACTCAACCTTTTTGTGAATGTTATTCAATCCTATGGAACCTAACCCTCATTGGCATTAGTCATGGATCTTAGGTTATACGTTTTAGCCCAAACAAAATACATTCTCATATTTGTGTTTTTATATGTCATGCTTTAAAGAACTAACATCAAATTTATTATGTTACTCTTAAAATTTTAAAAAGTACTCATCTTCATGTTCCACTCTTAGACTTTGAAAATCATAATTAAGATTTTTAAAAAGTGAAGATGTTAAAGCTATATCATTTTTCTTCTTGTCACTTACTTCTCTTTTGAAAAATATATAAGTTGTTTTATGTTAATAATTCATCATTATATTTTCAAAATAAACATATAATCTTTTTTCAATATTGCAATCTGATCATGTATGCTGTAACTTACACGCACCTCAATTAATCTACCTTCTCGTTCAAGTCAAAAGCATGTTATCCACAATGAGAATAAGGAATTTACAAGGATATTATTTGTAACCCGACCCTAAGTAATTGGTATAGATAAGATTCGAATCAGGTCATGTATGATCTAGCTACATGCACCTCAATTAATCTGCCTTCTCGGTCAGGTCAAAAGCATGTTATCTACATGGAGAATAAGGAATTTACAAGGATATTCTTTGTAACTTAACCCCAAGGAATTGGTATAGATAGGATTCGAATCTATGACCATTTGTATACTCACATATCATATGCTCGTCCACCACTAAATCAACCCCTTAGGATTATAAACATATAATATTCAATAACATAGAATGTATTTATATGATATATAATCAATCATTAAAAATTAAATATATCTAGCCACTAGCCACATCAAGTTATTGGATGGTATAAGTGTGTCAAGTCTTACACCGGTGTAAGTTGATACTTATGTGTGTGTGTGTGTGTGTGTGTGTGTGTGTGTGTGTTCACATACTACAAGAGTAAGTCTTTTATACTTTTACAATTGAATAACTTCTTGTGAAATATAAATTTTAGGAGAAATTACACTGACCTCCCTTGAAGTTTGTCTTAATTACACACAATACTCCTCTTGTTTCAAAAATTACACTCAATACCTTTATATTATGACTAAATGTTACACCAGCTCCCTTGTCAATAACGGGTCGTTAGTGTCACTAAAGGATTGCTAGCCACATGCTCGGCACGTGATTCATAATGGCAAGTTTATAATTTTTTATGATTTCTAGACAGATGAAATTATGTTCTTGCCCCTCTAACATGTTAAAAACTTAGAAAAATTACATTGATCTCCTCTAAGGTTTACCTTCATTACACATAATATCCCCTATTTTCATGAACTTTAGTGTTTGTAGAGGCTATGGGTTTCAACTTAGTAGGCCAACGACGGTGGCATCTAGGTTCACTGGTGAGGATAGAGGCTTGGTGGCACACGACTTGCAACAATGGCAGAGGAAGAGACTGGTGACTTGCTGGCGTTGTGGTCGATGGCTAGCTCGAATGGTGCATGGCTCATGATAATGGCACGTAGGGTGGCTTAGAGTGGCTGTTCATGACGAAATGTTGGTGTTGGTGGCTGAAGGTGGAGCCTATACATGGTGGTGTCACCACCCACCACTAGTAGCAATTCCCACCACCTCTGTTTGCTCTTAAAATAGCATATTTTTCCTACTTGGCATCTCACCCCTTTTGAAAGAACAAACACCAAAGCAAATTGTTCATCTAGCTTTGGCTTCAAGAATAGCATACTAAACACCTATGGAAAGTATAAATAAAAAGAAAAAAATGTAAGGCAACACTAATAAACCAATCATTCATTCATCTCATTCATCCATTTGACACACAAAGGATCTATAGTTCAAGCATATCATCAAACAAATTGTATGTAGTTATTCAATCACTTCAAATTTCAACCATAACCCACAAATCACTATCACTTAATCTCAATATTAAACCCAAAAGGGGATAATAAGATAACTAAGATATGTTAATTAAATTACAACTTCCATTCATATTCAAATCAATGGTTCAATAATGGCATGACAATGGCTTGCTGAGGTGGTGGATCGATGTTTGCAGGTTTGGGTGGCACTGAGTTGGTGGCATCTGGTTGGTCACGACTATGGTGTCTAGTTGATCACGGTGGCTAGGTGGCGGTGTGCTTTGATTAAGCTGTGGTGACTAGTGCAGTGGCTTGAAATGATGGTGCGCAATGGATGGTGTTGGTGGTGTAGCTAGGAGAGGCAGTTTTGGACAGGAGGTCTTGCGGGTCTATCTTGGTAGAGTCGTTTGGGTGGTGATCGGCGGTGTTGGTGGTTCTGCTGGTGGCTATGGCTAGAAGGATTTAAGTTACGGGTGGTTGATACTCAATGGCTATAGTTATGTGGGGTGATGGCTCTATGGCAACTGTCTTATAGAGGAGAGTAGAGAATGAGGGGTTGGGTGTGGAATGAGGTTGGGCTCTCAAGGGGTGTTTTTTATTAGGGATAATTTAGACATTTCACATGAAAAACTAATGGTTTCTAACAATGTCTAACTGAGGGGGATTTGGTGTATTTTTTTAAAAGAATGGTATTGTGTGTAATTATGACAAACCTAAGAAAAAGTCAATGTAATTTTCTTTAAATTTTATCAATCCATCCGTTGAATTATGTGATATTATCATTATCTTGATAATCATCTTGTATATCAAAGTTTAGATAAATCTACGATTTATAAATATCTAATCTCATAACTAATTTTTACTTGTATTTACAAAAAAATTAATACTTCAAAATAAAGTGATGCGATGAAGTATCAACTAATTTAAAATTTTAATAAGGGATACTTTCTCCATTCCAGGATTTATAATAAGATTACAGCTCGCTTATATCAACATGAGATTCTTATATTCGAACTAAAGTTATGCAATTGTTATGAAAGGAAGATCAACTAGATGAGCTAATCCCCATTAGCTTGAGTTTAGTCTACCTTATAAGAACCTTTCATCCAATGATTAGATTAATAAACTTTAATGCTTATAAAATGTTATTCAATAGATTATTAACTCTAAAATGTAATGTTGTTGAAGCATAAATTGTGCTAGCTCATCTACAGGTTACAACTTAGGAGTTGAATTGATTGATGGTGGTTCTGTACCATTTCCAAGATACATGTTCAATGTATTTGGTATTAACATAGAGGTGTGGTCGTGTGAACTTCAAGATCAGATAAGGAAAAATACATCTTCTCATCTTTTACCTTTCTTTTTTTATTCTTACTAAATGAACCTTAAATAATTAGATAAAATGTCACTGTTATATCTAAATTGTTTTTAAATTATTTATCCAGTTATTTATATACTTTTATGTTCTTAAAATTTTAAACATATCAAAACATACACCTATAGAAAATGTTGTTGAATTTATGTTATTTCATTATCACACCTTGCCCTTTGGCTTACTGATCATATGCCATACCCAACCTTTTGGTTCACATTTCAATTTCAACTTATTATATTTGTATAAGAAAGAGGCGAAATAACTAATTAAAGAAACCAAATCATCTCTCTACTAAGCATATTATATCAAAATATTATATATCAAAATGAAGGGGGTTTGGGGGGATATGTAGTTGCTCCTCATTATTTGTACATTATTACATATTTTATGTTTGGGTCATTGATTTAGTATAAATAATTGATTTATTTAAATAAGATTTATAATATAACTTAAATGTAAAAAAATTGTTTAAGCGCAATGAGAAAAATATATTTGTAAGGGTAATAGTATCTACAAAAGGTTTTAAAAATAAAAAAATCATAATTTGTTCTGCATTATTATATATTTTAAAATCTTTATAATGTTACATCAATAAATTTTTTGCATATTTATATACAATCTAGTAATTCTAAGCACTAGTTTTTTTTTTATATTTTTACATTTTTTATATATAATATTTTACAGATAAAAAACCACTTGATATTAAAAAAAAAATACACTTGATGTATGGATCCATTCCCATGGGAGAAGGGCTTTAGAAAGGCTATCTGTGCATCTAACTCGCAGGCTGTATGTAAGGCTGATCTTGGGGAACCAAGAAAGTTTCATGAGTATTGTACACGAGTCTGAGCAATCAGAGAGGTTCAAATAGGGGTGTAATTAGGTCGATTTGGTTTAGTTCTTAGGAAAAAAATTGAATCAATCAAAATCAATTAATTCGGTTTGATTTGATTTTCTTATTTTTTGATAATCAAATTCGAACTAAATTGAACTGAACATCTACGGATTAATTTAGTTCAGATAATCAGGTTGATCATTTTTTTTACACAAAAATTAGATAAATAATTAGTTTTTCATAACAAAAAAAATATATGTATAACAAAACCTATGAAAAAATTTCTAGAAATGGAATCAAACATATTTATCTCAATAAGAATATTACAAAGTACAACAAACAAACAAAATCTAAATAGAAAAACATAATTAAAGAAAAGATAACAATAAATACCAGTATAAACACAAGTACCCAACAACACTCAAACTCAGTCCAAACATAATTAAAAGAAAATACAAGTACACAACATAACAACGGACAGCACCCAAAGTCAATCCAAACTCAATTTAAACTCAATCCAAACATATAAAAAACATGATTCATCAAACATGATTCATCAAATCCAATTTATCTTTGAACTTCATCTACATCCTGCAATAAGGGCGAACAAAATGTTAGAATTTGTGTATACTAGAACAATGTATTAAATAGTTCTAGTAGCTTGGAGTGCAAGAATTGAAGAAGTCCCTATATGCATTAATGTGCTATTCTGAGAGTGAAAGTTTTCAATGCTCATAGTCAATTTGGTACATCCTTAAAAATGTGGATGAAAAACTTATGGGTCAATTTTTTCATACAATTTTTCATATAAAACTCAACCCTAAAACTTTTCACCCTCATTTTTAAGGGTGTATCAGATGACCCTAAGCAAAGGAGAAGGAAAAATAAATGACATGCTAAAATGTTAAATACCAAGTATATGAACACTAGAAACTCAAAGTATCAAGAAGAGTAGGAAAAAAAATACTTTAAAGAATGTTTAACATGATTATATAATTAAACATTTGCAAACTTCAAAAATCAAAATAACCATAGATGGCCAAATTATAGAAACTTTGCATCATTGAATATAATAGTTGACTTAAACAAAAAGATGTAATTATATATGTGTAGAAAAAAAAAATGCTGTATAAACTCACATATAATCAAGATAATAGACAAAAAAAGATATCATAATAGTAGCAATGAGCTTCACCCGTAAGGTTCCTATGAGAATGCTGTAGAACGTGCATGCCTTCAGCTTCATCCTATTTCAGCATACACTTCACATTATGGTTAATGGACCGTGGGCCCAATTCATTTCATTTCTCTTGTAGCAAGCTACACTTGTTAATAGGAAGCCAAATAAATTTACACATTTAGTCTTAAAATTTATCACAATAATTAAATTAATAATTTTTTAAATAAATTTATTAATAATATCACAAATCACTAAAATCAAACATAATAAAATATAATAATACTTATTTTTTTATAAAAATATATAAAATTAAGTTATTATCACATGTAAACAGTATATATTACAATGCCTACCAATTCATCATGTAACTAACTTTTAATCTTAATCATTGATCTATTTTATTAATATATCAAAGGCTAAAAACCCTTAGTGCATCTATACACCAAGGATGTTTGAGCATTGAAGAAACCACCGTAGATGTCTGCATGGTTGGGTAGAGCTTGAAGCCCCTCCCACTGAGTTATACCCCCTTCTGCTTGCTGATGCCATGGGGGTCCTGTATTTTTCGATTTGAGATTTTAGTTGCTAGTTGATAGCACCCCAAGCCCAATTGTCCCTGGCCCAATTGAAGAGCACAAAAACCCAATTGAAGAACCAAATGTAGATGCTACAGCAGAAAGACCCAAACGCATGACTAGGAGGCCAATTCACTGGGATGATTACATTCATTAAGCCTTCTAGAAGATTTACCTTAGATTCTATGATTCAGCACTTTATTCCTTTTCTGTTTGTTTTGCCATTTTGAATTCTGTTATGCTTAGCTATGCGTTTGGTTTGTTGTGAGGCCATGTGCGAGGATATCCGAAAAAGTATGTAATTGACACTGACTCTATACATCAGTGAAGAATATGAATGAAAAAGACAAAAATATTATTCAGGAAAAAAAACTCTATCTTCTCCCTTTATTTCTGGAGGTTCCCTGACCTTTAATTCAAGAATTTGTCCCCTACCCCCTGGTTGTATCAATTTGGTGCTTTCATTGATCCTCCCCATGGCCGATAACACCCGCTCCCAAGCTCAAGCCATCACCCGTCTTGAGGAGGCTATCCTCAAACTCACACAGACCCAAATCACCATGGCCCAATCCCTAGCTTCTGTAACTCGTGACCAGAGCTCCCTCCATTCCAAATTAGATGAGGTATTCCAGCGCTTCTCCGCCATCGAAACCTCCCAACACTCCTCCTCTGACACTGACTCCCCCAAATCCTCCCCAAAATCATCTTCCAAGTCCTCACCTGTCAAACCAACTAAACCTCATATGAAACTCGAGATCCCTCGATTTGACGGCGGTGACACACCGGGATGGATCTTTAAAATATCACTGTTTTTCGAGTACCATGATACCCTGGAGAATGAGCGTATCCAATTGGCTTCCTTCTACCTCGATGGTCCTGCCCTTAGCTGGTTCCAATGGATGTTCAGGAACGGACAAATCTCCTCTTGGCCTACGTTCCTTCAAGCGCTGGAAATGTGTTTTGCTCCCTCCCTTTACGATGACCCACAGGGGGCGTTATTCAAGCTTCAACAGAGAGGCTCCGTCAGCACTTATCTCTCTGAATTTGAAAGCCTCGCCAATCGTATCGTTGGTCTACCTCCAACATTCCTCTTAAGTTGCTTCATCTCAGGACTGAGTACCGATATCCGCCGCTAGGTCCAAGCCTTGCAACCCATCTCCCTGATTCAGGCAGCCGCATTATCCAAGCTTCAAGAAGATAAATTCAATGATTCCAAAAAAACCATATGCCCCAAATTTCAATTTCTGCCACCACCACCTCACCCCCAACCTCTACTCCCCAACCCACATAAGACTACCTTTAAACACCTAACCCCCTCCGAAATGGCCACTCGCCGTGAGAAGGGTCTCTGCTACAATTGCGACGAACGATGGTCGAATACCCATAAATGTAAATCCAAGTTCTTCCTCATCATCACTGACGAGGACACTGCCCTGCCCCCAGAAAGGCACGTCTCAGAACCCACTGATATTCCAACTTATCCCGATGAGGATGGAGCACCTTCAGCCCACATAAGTTTTAATGCCCTTTCAGGCCAACTCGCCCCAGAAACAATCTGGGTGAAGGGCCGGGTCAATGGCCATGAAGTTGTAGTCCTCATTGATGGAGGAAGCACTCATAACTTTGTGCAAGGCAAGATGGTCAGATACTTGAATTTGAAGGCCCAACCCACCACCAAACCCCTCCATGTGATGATAGGGAATGGAAGCGAACTCACGTGCCAGCAAGTGTGCCAAGGGGCCACTGTGTTGATTCAGGGCCACAGTTTTTCGGTGGATCTCCACGTCATGCCTATTGGCAGCGCTGACCTAGTCTTGGGAGTGGCCTGGATGAAAGACTTGGGGCCAATAATCATAAATTACTCAAAGCTTACTATGAGGTTCATGAAGGATGGTAAAGCTATTGAGTTAAAAGGAGAACCAGGCTTGGGCCCAAAAGAAATAACTCAGACCCAAGTCTGTCGTCTCCTCAATACTGATCGTGCTGCTGCCTTCTTCCACCTCCAGATGACTTCCCTTGAAACGCTCCCAAACACTACCGAACAGTACCCACCCATTGACCCCAACCTCCCCCATGAGCTCAAATAACTACTCCATACCCATACTAACCTATTCCAAAAGCCCTCCACCGTACCCCCTTCCCGAGATATTGATCACACCAAACACCTCCGCCCCAATTCAGACCCAGTTAACGTTAAGCCATACTGCTACCCTTTCTTCCAAAAGTAGGAAATTGAAAAGCAAGTCAACGAGATGCTCCAGATAGGCATGATCCAACCCAGCTGGAGCCTCTTCTCCTCCCCTGTGTTGTTGGTTAAGAAAAAAGATGGTACGTGGCGATTTTGCGTCGACTACCGTGCCCTGAACTCCAATACTATTAAAGATAGATTCCCCCTTCCTACCATTGATGAGCTTTTGGATGAACTTGCTGGTGCTAGCTGGTTCTCTCGCTTAGACTTAGCTCAGGGCTTCCACCAGATTCGAATGAACCCAGCTGACATTTCCAAAACAACCTTCCGCACCCACCAGGGCCACTATGAGTACAGGGTAATGCTATTCGGCTTGTGTAATGCCCCTTCAACGTTTCAGGTTGCGATGAATGATCTTTTCCGCCCCTTTTTGTGAAAATTCATCTTGGTGTTTTTCGATGATATCTTGGTGTTCAGTCAAGACTTCCTGCAACAGATTCATCACCTGGAATTAGTCTTTCAGAAGCTACAGGAAGGGCAATTCTACCTCAAACTTGCCAAATGTGCCTTTGGTCAGAGGCGGATAGAGTATTTGGGGCATATTGTATTAGCAAAAGGAATAGAACCTGACCCTTCAAAAATTCAATCAATGCTTGATTGGCCCACTCCTACTTCTCTGAAATCGCTTCGGGGTTTCCTTGGACTCACCGGATTCTACCGGCGGTTTATCCGTAACCATGCCAAAATAGCCGCCCCTCTGACTATGCTTCTCAGAAAGGATCAGTTTGGTTGGGGAAAGGAAGCTCAAATTGCCTTTGAAGAGCTCAAATCTACAATGACTAAGGCCCCGGTGTTGGCCCTTCCGAATTTCAGTATCCTATTTGTAATCGAGACCGATGCGTCTGGTATTGGTATAGGGGCAGTGCTGATGCAAGATGGTCACCCAATTGCATATTTCAGTAAGCAGTTCTGTCCTAAACTTATGTATTCTTCTACTTATATTAGAGAATTATGTGCTATTACTGCTGCTATTAAAAAATGGAGACCTTATTTAATTGGGCATCATTTCACTATTTTGACTGACCATAAAAGTTTGAAGGATCTTATGAGCTAGGCAGTCCAAACCCCTGAACAACATGTGTATCTTGCTAAACTTCTGGGATATGATTATGACATTCAATACAAAGCTGGGAATTTGAACACCGTGGCTGATGCATTGTCGCGTGTGTTTGAAACCAATCCTGAGGCATGTTGGATCCTAACTATGCCACACTTCAAATTCCTAGACACCCTCAAGCTTGAATTGTCCAGAAATTCCCACTACAAGGAACTGTCCGAATCAGTGTAGCAGAACCCGGACCTCTATAACAATTATCAATTTGTTAATGGCCTTTTGTTGTATAAGGGTCGCATTTGGGTCCCTAAGGACTGCTCCTTCATACCTATGTTGCTCGAAGAGTTTCATGCTTCACCTTTAGGAGGACACACAGGCAACGCCAAACCACTTAGCTGTCTACAGGAAAAATTTTTCTGGCCAATGATGAAGTCCAATGTGCATCAGTTTTTTTTGAAGTGTTCCGTCTGCCAATCCACTAAATACATCACCAAGAAACCAGCTGGTCTTCTCCAACCCATCCCAATTCTTTCAAACCCCTGGGAAGATCTATCACTTGACTTCATTACCGGTTTTCCATCCTTCCATGGTTTCACTGTGATCCTTGTAGTGGTTGATCGTTTCTCCAAGGGGGCACATTTTGGCATGCTTTCCGCTCAGTACACAGCCTATAAAGTATCCCAACTCTTTATGGATATGGTCTTTCATTTGCATGGGTTTCCCAAAAGCCTCATCTCTGACAGAGATCCTATTTTCATGAGCAGTTTTTGGCGTGAACTATTCAAATTAGCAGGCACCAAATTGCGGATGAGCACCGCATATCACCCTCAAACCGACGGGCAAACTAAGGTGGTAAACCGTGTCTTGGAGCAGTATTTGCGAGCCTTTGTCCACCACCATCCCAATCAGTGGGGAAAGTTCCCGAGCTTGGCAGAATGGTCTTACAACACAGCTAAACATTCAGCAACTGGACTTTCTCCTTTCCAAGTTACTTATGGAAAACCTCCTCCCAACATCCCATCATATTTGGTTAGTACTTCTACTATTGAAGCTGTGGATACCTTCTTTACTTCGCGTGAGGCCATGTTGGAATTCTTAAAAAGGAAACTTGAAAAGGCTCAAGCTCGCAGGAAGTAATCAGCTGATACACACCGTAGGGACGTTTCTTACAATGTTGGTGGTTGGGTATACGTCCGACTGCAGCCTCACAGGCAAAAATCTATAGCCAGAAGTCAATACACAAAGTTGATGAAACGTTACTATGGCCCCTTCTTGATCACCGAGGTTCTGGGACCAGTAGCTTACCACCTCCAATTGCCTGAGAATGCCAAAATCCACCCGGTTTTCCATTGCTCTCTTCTAAAGCCACATCATGGGCCTATTCCAGCTCCTCAACCCTTCCCTGACAAAGTGGTCAATGGACAACCTGTCGTTGAACCTTTCTCCATCCTGACTCATCAGTGGGATTATTCAGTGACTCCACCAAAGTTAAAAGTCTTGGTTCAATGGTTAGCCTTGCTCCCTGAAGACACCTCTTGGGAGGATTGGACTGAACTAAAAGCTAACTACCACCTTGAGGACAAGGTGTCTTTTGAAGAAGGGTGGGATGATAGCACCCCAAGCCCAATTGCCCCTGGCCCAATTGAAGAACATGAAAACCCAATTGAAGAACCAAATGTAGATGCTGCAGCGGAAAGACCCAAAAGCATGACTAGGAGGCCAATTCACTGGGATGATTACATTCGTTAAGCCTTTTAGAAGATTTACCTTAGAATCTATGATTCAGCACTTTATTCCTTTTCTGTTTGTTTTGCTATTTTGAATTCTGTTATGCTTAGCTGTGCGTTTGGTTTGTTGTGAGACCATGTGCGAGGATATCTGAAAAAGCATGTAATTGACACTGACTATATATATCAGTGAAGAATATGAATGAAAAAGACAAAAATATTATTCAGGGAAAAAAACTCTGTCTTCTTCCTTTATTTCTGGAAGTTCCCTGACCTTTAATTCAGGAATTCGTCCCCTAACCCCCTGGTTGTATCACTAGTCTTGTTTTTATTTTTCTTTCTTATTTCAATGTACCAAAAAGAAAAACAGATTAATTTATGTAAAAATACGTGGAAGCCACAATTTTTCATTTGATGTGACACCAAATCACGAGGTCGCAATATGAAGGGCCTCTTGTGTGTGGCCCAGTCCATTTATACACTCGTGGGCCTAGATAAGAATACTATTGTGAGCACAAATTGCAATCCTCATTGTTGTTTTTTGTTGTCACGTGTTATGAAGTACTGAAGTGAAGCTAAAAGATGTGAACCCATCCCCACAAAAAAACCCAAAAATATGATATATTACCACAAAAGAAAACAAAAGATGATTATTATGCTTTTCTGAATGGGACACCTTTTGAGGGCGTGAAAGAGCCTACATGATCTCTACAGCATGAGACATAAACTCGTGGAGAATCTGTTTTATTCTTAAAAAGTAATTAGTCTATGTTTTAACCACATTTCTGAACAATGATTCGGCAGTGTCATTAATTTAATAAAATACTTTTCTCCAACATCGTAAGTGTATAATATATTTATTTATATATTGCCATCTTGACAAAAGTCCTTGGCAGATGATATTCTTGTGCTTTCATAAATTAATCTTTTGGACTTCCTGAGATCATATTCCAGAATAAAATAAATTCGTTAGGTAACATATTTGAATAATAACAAGCATTGGCCTCATTCAGTGCTATATAGGAGTATCATTATTTTCCATCTCTTGCTGCAGTCTATTTATATCTTCAGAGTGCTTATATAAGATGCAGATAATGAATATGCATGAGTATGCTTTCAAAAAATCCATATAGATCATGAAACAAGTTTTTGATGAGTGTTACTCTGTACAGAAGTGTCACTCAAGTAATTCAATATTTTTACAAGTATCATTTAGAAGTTTATGTAAAAATTAATGCATCAAAGATATATTAATTGATAATAATTAAAATTTTATCTACTAAATCATTTGATTGATAACAAAAATATTAAAAGGGAGAAAATAATGTTACAAACAAGCATTGATTTTGAGTGTTTTTTATCTGCACTAAATATAAACTTAAGAAACAATAATAAAGCGTTAAATGTTACTTTTTTTTAATATAGATGAACTAGTACTGATGAATTTTTTAATATACTCTTTATTAGAAAATAACATATAAATAATTATAATAAATTAAATGCTTTAATTTTTTTTTCAATACGGAAAACAAAAATTGATCATGAGAGAGAGGGGTATAGAAATATCACTTAAAAGACGAGTCATTTAGAAAGTACAATTGCATTAATGATGATTTTTTTTGTCTAGAGATAGTTGATATGAGAAATTCTACACATTTCAACCAATAATTGATCACTCACTTAAAAAAAAACACACATTTCGTATGAGGAGAGGGATTAACTACTTTGAGTTTTTGCTAATTCGACTTTCAAATGAAAATGACTTTATCAGCTGAGTTACTTAACGCTTTTAATTACATTAATGATGATTAGCAAAACTGGTAAAAAGAATGAGATCAGAATTAAATAGTACATGTACAAATGAGAGAGAAACTATAATCTCATTTTCTAAATAGTAGATATGAGAAAGAAACTATAGTCTGATTAAATAGTATATATTCTCATTTTCCTTTTAGAAACTATAATCTCAGTTATAATTTTCTCTTTTGCTGATAAATCATACAAGAAAATATGTATTAACTTTTGTACTATAAAAAATATAGAGTAATTATCACTTTAATTTTTGAAATTATATGCACCGATCACATTAATCCTTAAATTTTTAAAACTAACAATTTAATTTCTAAAATCAGAAAACATCAGTCACATTAGTCCCTGCGCCTTTTCCCGTCAGTTAAACTTAACGGACACATACGCGTGATATGTTAAGTGTCAAGTTAGACGTTGACGTGGCTTCATACCTCCCTAAAACGACGCAGTTTCACACGAAGTTATAGTGTGAAAGTTTGTATTTACAAGTTTGGTAAAAAAAAAAAAAAATTGTCTCAAAGTCCTTGAAAAAAAAAACACTCTCTCTGTTCTCTCTTTCCCTACTCTGTTGTCCCCCCATTCTTGCTTTCAAACCAAGACTCGAGACTTGAGCTTAACCACAAGTGTCCACTCAAAAATTTGAATTAATCTAAATACTTTCAGGCCAACAACACAATCTCAAGGCCATGTTTGCTTATCAAAATCATAAACCCCTACGACCATCTCAGTTGACCTTAGCAAAATCTGGGTTCCATACCATGACTCTCACAAAGTGCTCTGCGGTTCCTTCCATCTACTATACAGTTCTTCTTCTACTACTTCCCTCCCCCTATTTCTCCCTCATCTATGAGATTGTTAAACCCAATTAAAAAAGGTGCTAGCTTTGGATATAAACACAGAGTCATATGCACGCTAAGCTGTGGTTGATTTGAACAAATCCAGAAACTTGTGGTTGATTTGAACAAACCCAAAAACTTGTGGTTGATTTTTCAAATTTTAAAATTCAGTGACTAATGTAACCTGTGCATAAAATTTCAGGGACTAAAGTAAATGTTTTTTAAAAAATTTTCAGAATCCTCCCAATTGTAATGGCATTTTATCTCCCCATCTGATCACTCATTACACAATACAAACCAACAAAACTCCTTCAAACTCCTCTTCACTCAACAACCCATCAAAACGCTCCAACAACAACAAACCCTCCAAGAACAACTCCTCCTCAGAAACCACCCCTGTGCCACCAGAGCACAACTCTAGTTTGGAGATGGGTGTGCTAAAACAGCAAGAAGGAGTAGCAGGGGTTATGATATTTTCTCTGAGATTGGGAGCTTTGCCAGCTTGATCACTTCCACTTCCACCAACGACGCATTGACATTTGGATTTAGTACTAGTATCCCTGATGCGTCGTCATTTCAGTGGCAGCACCAGAAGGCAATGAGCATAAACGCTGATGATCATCATAAATTTTAGTGTTGCAATTTAGGGGGGATCTAAAAAATTTCCCTCCACCTAGGGACGGATTGAGAGGGGGTGTGCATAGGCCATGACCCCCCCAGAAAATTATTTTATTAAATACCTAGAATGTGAAACAAATGTTAAAGTTTAAAGAATAAAGTCTATTTAATGACAAACATTAATATTAAGAAGCTATTTTGTTAAAAGGCTTAAAAGAAAATAAGTGAGATCCACCAATCTCATTTTCACGTGGGCTTTGGCAGTTAGGCTGCTAATAATACTAGGTAATTAAAGTTCTACAACTACAAGAAAGTATTTTTAAATTATAAAAAAAAAGATCATTCACTTTTCATTTTGTCTCAATACCTTCCAAACTCCCACAAAGCACAACACATGCACATAAGAATTAAGACATAACTCTTCATTCATTCTTTTTATTTCTCTTAATTAATTTTATTGTCCATTTATAATCCCAAAGGGAGTGAGTGAGCCGTGAGCAGAGAGTTTGTAGCCGTATAGCAAGGACTCACCGACTCAGCAAGTTCAATTTGAGGGAGCTGAGTCTGGGGCACAAGAAATATCTTGCCTTCCTAACTTTATTGTAAGTCTCTATCTCTTATTTCTTAAGATCTTCATCTATTTAGTATTCTATTAAAACTATGCCTCTAGCCTCCTTATATTTTAATTCTTCCTTTTTGGTTTGATATTTTACTAATTGACCTTTATTTTTTACTTTTAATTTATTTTCATTGGTTCGAGTTAATCTCATGTCTTGTTATTAATTTTTTTTATCTATGTCTAATGTGCCTACTATCAATTTGTACATTTTAGTTGTCTTTTTATTTTGTAATATATTGTCTTTATAATATCATTTGATTGATCGTTTGATTCGCTTAGTGTTTATTCTTCCTATTTCAACTGCTACTACTGAAAGATTTTTTTCAGCTATGAATATTATGAAGAATAGACTCAGAAATAAGATAGAAGATGACTTTCTGACTAATTATTTAACCACTTATATTGAAAGGAGGATTGCAGAGAAGTTTAATACAGATTTTAACATTGATGAATTTTATGATATGAAGAAACGTCTTGCTCGACTTCGATGAAGGTATTATACATTATTTTTTGTACTATAATATAAATTTTATTAGTAAATATTATGATATAATTTGATAATGTGATTCATAACTTTTGACCCTTCTACTAAACATTTTCTGGATCTGTCCCTACCTCTACTTCCAATACGGCGTTGTTTTATTCTTGAAACCTTTGTTTTTTGGGGCACAAGCAAAACTGCGTCATTTTGGAGGAGATAAAAGGTCATATTAGCATCCAACTTGGCATTTAACGTATCACGCGTGCGTGTCTGTTAAATTTAACTGATGGAAAAAGACATAGAGACTAATGTGACTGACGTTCTGAGGTTTCAAGGACTAAGTTGTCAATTTTAAAAATTCAGAAACTAATATAACTGACGCATATAATTTTAGAGATTAAAGTGAGAGTTTACTCAAAAAACATGTATTAACTTTTTAAAGAAGACTGATAAAATATGTGTTTTTTCTTTTTCTTTTTCTTTTTTTCGTCTACAAAGTGCTGGAGCGGAGGAGGGATGTAACAGCGGACACAGCAGATATTCTGGAGCAAAGTAAAAGAGAAAGTAAGAAAGAAAAAAGAGCATTGTTATTAGGAGATATAGATTTTGAACCCACCACGACACATTATCCATGGATATGGAATGGACAAAGCAGGACGAAATATTTTTGTTCTGTTATTCATTTTCCTTTTATAAATTATTGTAATCGTAGTTCTCGTTTGCCGATAACTCATTTTTTATGTTAACTTTTTTAAAAAGAAAACATTACTCATGATATGATTTCAATGAAGATGAAATGCGGCTAAAGAGAGATTAGAAAACGCAAAAGAAAAAGGCAGTAGCACTGCCTAAGAGAGAAAAGGAAGACCGCTGCATTAGAAAGAAGGAGGAGCAGATTCTCAGAATATAGGAATTTTGGTTGAATAAACTAAAAATATGATTCCTATTTAGTATGTCATTCCATTAACATCCATGCCGCAGATTTCCGTCACGTCTTTATCAGTTCATATGATTTTGAAAAAAAAAAAAAGTAATCGAGGAATAATGCATTAAGAATTTAATTGTGATTAATTACAGTGTAAAACAATTTTTTAACTATTATCCAATTATATATTGTTAAATTATTAAAGAAGTTTGATTTTCAAAATTCCTACATAAAAAGTCTAACTCTTAATTTTTTATATTGCAGTTAAGTAATGTTTAGGTTAACTTACGCATACTTCAACTAATCTATTTTTTTGATTCGATTAAAAATAGGTTGTCCATCTCAAAATCAGGAGATTCACAAACAAATTCCTTGTGAGTCTAATTCTTTTAATGATTTGCCAACAAATATAATGTGCCTATAAAAGCTTTAAATAACTACGGATATAAATTTTAATATATAATTCAATTATTAATTATAATTTAGTTAAAATAAGTATTACCATAATCAAATTTTTGTAGTGATGCGGTATATAAATTAGATAACAATATAAAAATATTTTACATTAATAATATATTAAAATTAAACTCTTTTCATATATTTAGTGAGTTTTCAATGAATTTAAACTCATAGTAAAATGAGGCATAAATTTTTGAAGGAGACAAAAACATGCGATGCACTTTTCCTATAACGAAATAAATTTTTCAAGAAGATTTACTTTTAACATTTTTTTTATAGAAAAATCTTGTCCCTTCAATTAAATTTGTATTTCAGAATAATAAATAAAATGATGTTTAAATAAAACCATTTTTGTTTTCATGTTAAATAAAAAATGTATTTTATTTTTAAATTGACAAAACGAAGTACTTATAACGGTGTAGTTCAAGTGATAAACAAGGTGAAACTTGAAGAGTATGAGGATATGATCAGTTAACTTGTAAGAATTTAAAAAATTGAAAAACAAATAGTATGATGTGTTTTTTTTAAATGGATTAAAAAGTATTTCAATTTAAACACCATTTCTTTTTGCGATGACAAGAAAATTATATATCTTAATTCGATAATTATCTAAAGCTTTCATTACAAACTGACTACTACTAGTAGACTAGCAAGTTTCTCTATGGCTCATAAATTGTGGGAGGAAAATCAATGTGCTGGATTTATGATTAATTAAGTATGGTTTTAATCATGCTGAAGAGTTCTGTTCTTGGTTTGAGTCTCTAATTTGTGCTTAGTTACATATCACATCCTATTATTATTAACTAGTTATGTTGCTTTTATTTTTTAGATCACATTTAAAAAAAGAAAAATATTAAATTAGTTAGGGTTAGGATATATTTGGCCGATGAAATCTACTGTGGTATTTTTTCTTAATTAATATTTTTAGTTATTATAAAATTAGGACATGCCACATGCCACCTTAACAAAAGAGGACTTTGTCCATCAAGTGAGATTGTTAGCATTTTTTTTTCAAAGTATTTCACCCAATAAGTGATAGAAGAATTTTTGAAGTGAAAGAAAATTTTTCCATAAAAGGACTTTGTACCTCTTATATCCCTATCAGGCCTTTCATTTCCATTTCGGCTCTTACACAAGAATCTCTCCACTATCAGGTCTTCCATTTCCATTTCCGATCTCAACTTGTCAGATATGTCATCCAACTTTGATTTGATTAATTAGTGGATTATTTTATAAGTGAAATGTTTAGATTAACTGATTAAGAGCTATTCCTCTCTCTCCTCTTTATTTTTATTTAACTCTCTTTGTATTATATATCAATCTCGTATTTTTTATCATACCTTTTTTTATATTATTTTTTACATTATTTTTCGTATCATTAAAATCAATATTCACATATCAATATTTTCTTCACTTAATTACAATTATTAAAAAATAATATAAAAAATAATAATGTGTGATAATCATTTTTCTATATATATACATATAGTCATATACACTAACATACATACATCTACACTAACTTCGGCGACCAGCACTGTATCTTATTTTCCATGAAATTGATGTTCTTTTGAAGTTTCGTTTGAAAAAAAATGGAGAACCTGTACGGCTTTCACTATTCCACTGGTTACTATGAGCAGTCATCAATGGCTTCGCCGCCACCACCGCTGCCATTACCATCGATCAATCACAGCGAGATTTCGTCGATTGGGACACTTGTTCCCGGACCAGCGCAATTAGTTCGGTTGGGTTCTTCTTCATCGGATGCAGTGTCGTCTAAGGCTGTCTTGCAGCAGCAGGAGGAGGACGGAGAGGAGGTTTCTAAATTACTTGGTGCTAAAGTTGCTTCTCATCCTCTTTTTCCTCAGGTCTTCCATGCCTACATCGATTGCCACAGGGTATATCTTTATATTCAATAACAGCACCTTTTCTGCTTTAATTTCTTTCTTCTTAGTTCTTACTTCTTACTTCTTGCACTCCTCCTTGATTTTGTTTGTTTGGTTCCCTGGAAAAACATGTCAAATATATATCTTAGTGATTGTTACTTGTTTTCATCGCCATAGTTTGTTTTTGCTTTGAAAATTTCCAGTTCGATCGTTAATTAATTACATGATAGGACATGTAGTAAGTCATATATATATATATATATATATATAGAACTACAAGTTTCCATTATTCAAGTATGATTTTCGTCATCATATAGAGTGCTTTAGAGACCAAACTGTCACTCAATTTGTTTTCTTCAACCGATTAATAATCAGTTCTACTTACTTAGCAAAGTTAATTAATTTTGTGTTTTAATTTTCAGGTAGGAGCGCCGCCAGAGATAGTGCAACAATTAGATGAAATCAGAGAAAATAGTGGTGTGTGTCAGTTATCTGCCATTTTTTGTGCTGATCCTGAGCTCGACGATTTCATGGTATCTTTCTCCAGAAAAACTCAAAACTCGAATATCTCACTTTAGGCATACAAATAAACTTTTAATATGTTATAAAATTGTATTAATAAAAAAATATGACACACATATTTTAACACTTGTCAAAAGTTAATTTACATGATTAAGGTAGGAATTTTCGAGTAAAGAATATCTCAAAACTCATATATATTTCTTCTTCAAAATTCAATAACTAAATCCAAACCCTAGGAGTGCCTTTATCTTTCTGAATTTGATGATCACTCGTATATATTTCCTCAGTTTATTTTTGCTTTGTTGCATCGAAGGAAACGTATTGCAATTTATTGGTGAAGTACAAATCCGATCTTTCAAGGCCTTTTGACGAGGCAACCACATTCCTCAACGATATGGAAACGCAGCTTAACTCCATCTGCAACGGCCCTGCTGCCACAAACAACATTCCTCCACCTGGTCTCTCTCGCTCTTTCTCTCTTGCTTGTTATTTATTTTTAATAAATTCATGGCTCACTGGATTATCTGTTCTTGTTTTCAATGATTTTTGAAATCGAGACATATGGCTAAATTAAGTTGACAGGGTTTGCATAAAATAAAATAATATGAAAATCATTCATAAAATAATACTAAATTAAGGTTCGCAAGTTAGCCAAAAAGGCCTAACGCACTTTCGAGGAATTGGCTCACATGGAGGCACTGTAGTCATGTGGTTTATGTTTGCTTGGTAGCCATTTTATACGTCCTAGCTTCCTTAATGATATTAGAAAAGATCTAGTATATACCTCTTTGAGGACACTATATATGTACTCTGCTGAACGAAGAGTATAGATGTCTATAGCCGAGGACTAGTTGACTGGCAAGAACATACAGCAGTTGTAGCATAAACCCACATTTCCAGAATTAAAAGAAACTCTAATGATGTTCAATAATTTCAATCGTTTTGGTATTCCATCCATGGCAGTTTTTCCACGTATTAGTTATATTTAAGGGGTCTAGTTTAAAACAAGAAATTATGATAATTAGTGATCTTTGTAATGGGGACTAGCAGCAACAAAAAATTAACTACACCAAGGTGAAGTCCTATCCATCCCTTCAACCAAGGGGTCAGTCTACTAGTCAAGGATGCGTGCTTTATGTCTTAATACAGGTTTGAAACTTGAGCTGACATCAAAAGGAATTAATTTTCCGAAATGTATGCACCAAACTGAAGTAGAGGATGCAGCTTTAAGATCGTGACTGATGTTTTTGATTACACAAAAGTTAGCTTGAGGATTAGTACAGACTTCAAACTAAACAAAAAAAAAATGGCTTTTTTGTTAAAGAATAGCATACTAGTTTATTCATGTAGCCCATCCCATTTTGTAAGAAAAGGTTTTTTGTTTTTGTATATGCAGATTAGTTTTAGCTTGAGGATTAGCCGATTCTACCTAATAAGAAAAGGTTTTTTTTGATGTTATGCATGCTGGTTTATTCATGCTTTTAGACATCATTTCATTGAAACTAGGTTGCTTTTTTTTTTTTTTTCTATTTTGGTATAATGAAAGTATTGAGGTTTAAACTTATAACCTTATACAAATTACTCAAGTCTCTCACTACCAATCAAATCCTTATTATGACTTATATTGGGTTGGTTTAATATGTGAAAATTGTATTTTACATTGTTATATATAATCAGCAACTATCCATGTATTATACAGGTCTTTTAAAATTTAGATAATATCTAAAAAATATAAATTAAAAGAAAAATGTTTAAAATTATAAAGAATATATGTATAATTAGTTTAAAAGGTTATTTGAATTTTAAATTAAAAAATAAATTAAAAATAACATATATTATTCTTTAAAATATAATAAAATAAAAGATTAAGCCAATCGTAAAAAGCATACTTTAATTTAATAAATAGGAGTTCCGGGGCTTTTGTTTTGTTTCTGTTATTTCTATTGTTTTTCAGTAAGTTGAAGGATGATATTTCATGTTAGTCTTTTAGACTTTTAGTTATGTAATTTAGACACGTAATTGAGCATGACATTTCTAGTTACAGCTCTATATTGATAGTAAATACTAAATATTCAATTGCATGTGCTTAAACTTTGAATTCTAACATTTTTCGGTTGCATGTGCTTAGTGACCCTCTAGGTGTTTAAATTTTATAATAAAGCTTTACGTCTTACCCAAGCTGCTTTTTTTTTTAATTTAATAATCACTTAACAAACATTATTTCAATTAGCCGGCGTTCAATATTAAATAATACCTTTATCATTTATGATCAACTTACATACATATAAAAATTTGATAAAAGGTGAATGAAATTAAATGTATATTTCATAATCATAATCAACATGATTTTACATCTCTTGTGATTTTATATGAAAATGCATAGCATGCACTAAAATGTATAAATAGCTTAAGAATATACTTTTGTTGAATTGTAAATTTTAAGTTTGTTATTATTGCTTTATTTTATGTCAGTACTAGTAGTGTATCAAATAATTACTCATTGCATGTCACAGAATTATTCCCCAACAAATCTATTATGCTTGCCTAGATAACATATTCTTTTGAGAAACTTCTATGTGAAATTAATCATGGCATGTTATTGGATCCGTTTCTGAGTGCTCTAATTGCAAACGGAAAAAATGCTAATGGAGTGAAGAGAATGATGGAATTGGATATATATTTTGAGGCGTTTATTGGTAAACAAATTCACTTTCGATAATATGATTGGTTGATATTGAGATTAAATTGATTTGCTTCATAATTAAGCGTGTCGCACATTTCTGCTAGCCCTGGAGTGTGCCGTTTCCATTCTAATATATATATGGGCAAGGGCAAATCCGGGTCATCTGTACCTCAGAATCTGTAATAAGGAGTTCTTTATTTTGTAATTGCACGTTATGATAAATTATAATGATGTCTACTAGACATTGTGGATATAATGAAGTGCATGAGTCATGGTTTAAATAAATTTTAGAACTTTCAAGCATGGAGAAAAAGTCTTTGTTTAAAGTACTCAGCTGGAAACAGTACTTTGCAGTCAACTTCAAAGAGCTATAATTATGTAATATAATAAACCCTGAACTGGAGGCCAGATGTGCCTTGTCTTTGATCTTGATCATCAGCGTAATTAAGATTCTGATCCAAGTATGAGTATGGTTGCACGTGTTGTGTACTGATCTCATCGTTTCCTTAGAAAAATCCAACTGTCTCTTTCCTTTTCTTTAATCTAATCGCTTCTGCTTTTGAGGCTATCCATATACATTATTTGAAATCGTTGTAAACTGAGGCTTTTGTACTTGAAATGTTGGGATTCGTTGCATAATTTTATTTTAGTAATACCTTCATATGATCAAGGATATATAGACTTTATTTTATATGATATGTTCATTGGCTATTTTGGGTATATATTAGTTCCAGTTCTGGATAAAGCTACTTTAGTTAATTTGAGCATTGCTGGCTCTGAAGATTATGATTTAGTAGAAAATAAGAGCTGTGAACGTGGAAAGAGATAGTTTCTCTGGATCATCCAGTTATATGAATACGCACAGAGAGGCTTTATATATATATATATATATATATATGTACATAAATGACTTCATGTGCTTTTTCAGTTGATTGCATGCTTGTCTTGGTTATTTAAAAATAGAAAAATAATAATCTTACACCTTTTTTCAAAGTGTAGATACTATGCATATTCCTTTTAAGGAGGTGTGATTGAGAAAGAGAAAGTGATAAAAAAAAATAAGTATAATGAATAATATTAGATGAGGTGTGAAAAAAAAAATATACATTATTTGTGATAAGAATACCATACTTCTATTGCAGCTGGATACTGTAGAGTCATATGTTCGAAAGACTCCTAAAAGAACTGCTAATTACTGCTATGCGTATGGTATCTGTTATTTAGGGTCAATCTTCTAGGAATTAACTCCAATACTCAAGGCACTGTGAATCTCTATTGTTAGAGTCAGACGATTCATTCAATTCTTCCCAACGATTTAGATATGACTATGAATCTAAATAGCACTGAATCACACTTGAATCGCATGAATCGGTCTAATTCCCAATCAGCGATACGAATCGATGTTTTGTGTGATTCAGGGACATAAGCTCTTCTTTTTTTTCACATTTTTTTTCACAGATTCTCATCAGAATCTGAAAGGGTAGAGGTTTAAATAATTAAAAAATAAAATAAATTGAAAGGTCTTCTTATTATTAGACATAAACGTTAGAACGTGGTAATTTTCTTCACGTTGCAAAGGGCTTCAGTTCTGTTCGTGACCAGTCTCTGCAGCTCCATCTTTCTGTTTATGACCATCGTGACCAATGGGTCGTCTTCATCACTTCTATGCGACTCCGTGCTTTCTTCATGTATCTGCGACTCTGTAGTTCTGTGACTCTGTTCTTCTGTTTGTGAAGAGTGGGGTTGTCTTCTTCTTCACATCACGTCTTCTTCACGTATTAGTTGGTTGTCTTCACGATATGATGAATTATAACTTATATGAGTTTACTTATGATTTATGGTATTATTGAAGTTTACTATTTTAGTTTATTTCCTTAGTGAATGAAATACTAATATGTAAAATTTTTGTATTTATTTGATATTTTTTAGTATTTTCTTTTTATTTTAGGTGTGTAATTATATGTATTTAAAATTTTTTATTAATATGTTTTTGAATCATATGATTTATAATTCAAAAATTAAATAAATATTTTTTATATAATTCACGATTTGATAACTATGTTTTGTACATCTTTGGATGATTATGTTATGTGAGAATATCAAATTTCGTCATCTCAGCCATTGTCATCTCAAATATCAAATTTTGTTGTGGCTGCTTAGAGAAATTGTGAAGTTTCTATTTAACCTTTGTTAAATATTTAAAATCTGAAATTAGTAAAGGAAATTGAAGGACGAGCTACATAAGAACATTCAAAGAACAAGTACTTAGTTTAGGGCATTCCCTTGTAAGTTATTATGCTTTGATGCTGAATTACTGTCTTGGCCTTTACACTCTTTCTGCATCAACAAAAATTTATGTGTCCGTTTGAGTAAGCTGTTTTCCTTTTTAGCAAAAGAAAAAAATATTTCTTTAAACAGAAAAGCATGTATAATATTTTTTCAACTTTTCAAAAAAATTGTACTTTCTAGAAATTATACGTTTAATTGTACCAAAAAGCACACTTGGGCTGGCTTTAGTGCCAATTCTATGGATGTTAAAAATATAATATTCATGAGAGTCTATTCTTAGAACCTTAAGTTATTATTATGTAAAAATTCATGAATGATTCTATATTTCTAATATTGAAATTGATTAAGCTCTAGCATGTTATGATAGTTTCATGTATTTAAAAAATTTGGTAGATTCTATACACCAGAAAAAAGATAAATTCTTGTTGAGGTTGCTCTTCTAGCTACTGCTTCATCTACATTACTTCCTTTTGGGCGTTTGACATATCTCATCAAACAATGATTCTCTTAATTTATGATATGTGTCATTAATGAGTTATTTTGTTTTTGGACTATGTGTCATTAATAATCTATTATCAATTCCGTCTATTTTCTTACTGTTTGTATCATGTATGATGCACATAATTCACCTTGTTAGCCCAAATCAAAGCAGAAAAACCTATATACTTTCTCTTTGCTGTATCAATCCTGGTTACACTGATTAGTTTGCTTATTGATATCTGGGTTTCCTTTGTAGTCAATGCGTTGAAGTCTTCTTTTGCTTTCTCCCAGCTGATAACTATATGTCCTTTGCAATGCTATTCACACACATTTACACATAAATCATCTCACATTATATAATTTTTACTGTTTGCTTATAACTAATCTCACTAAAATTTCTTCATACATATTCCTTCCGCTAGAAATTCAAGTTAATTTTTTCTTTTGGAATCCCAAAATAATTGTCCCTCAAATTGTTCATGAGTTTTCTGTGTTTATACATCTTGGGGATAAGCCAGGAAGCATGATTATTGACTATACGCGTATTTCCAAAAATTAGCCCTCGTCTGTGTATTATCGACTATATTAAAATACGCGTTTGTTTTCCAAAAATTAGCCCGTGTGTATTTGTCTGTGTTAAGGTGCAAGTTTTTTCAATTTTTATATGGTGGGGCCATGGGCTGTGCATCAGTGTCACCAAACAGTCAAACGCATTTTGATGCATTAACAAGTGACCAAATGAACTTTGTGAGCTGAGCTTTATAATTAATATTTTTGTCTTCATTTCATAGATGAAGTGACTGGATTATCTGGAAAGAAATTTAGTAGGGAGGAGAAAGAAGCAATTGAGTGCAAGAGGATGAATGAAGATCGAAAGTTGAAGGATAATCTTCTATGTAAATATGGCGGCTATATTAATAGTCTGAAGCATGAATTTTCCAAAACGAAGAAGAAAGAAAAGCTACCGAAAGATGCAAAGCAAATCTTACTTGCATGGTGGAATGTTCACTTTAAATGGCCATACCCAACGGTAATTAAACATCTTTTCTTTCAAGCATCGTGTTAACACTTTGTGTGAAAAAAATTGGTGCACAACCATGTTCAGTCCATAAATTTAACTCATTTAATTTAGATTCCTATTTATTGTGAGAGTAAACACTTATTTTAATCTTTTAAATATATATGTGATATCAATTTAGCTTTTTAAATAAAATTAATATTAATTTAGTCCTTTAATTATGAAAAATAACATTAATTTCATTCTCTAAAATTAATTTACATAAATTTAGTTCTTAAATTATATGCTTTGTTAAAGGTTTTTTCATAAAAGGATGATTTTGATGTTATTTTATATGATTGAGGGACTAAATTAATATATATTTTTTAAAAGACTCGAGTAATGTAACCTATATTTTTGAAGGATTGAAATGAGTGCTGTAATTAATTAAGCACTTGTCTAGACTGTGGCTTCGCAGAGACAACTAGTGCTTTTGTCCATGACAACTTGACTTTTAAGTTTTAAGTTTAACTATGCTCTCAATGGCCCAGGACGCGGATAAAGTTGCCCTAGCTGAATGGACTGGTCTAGACCAGAAGCAGGTAAACAATTGGTTTATAAACCAAAGGAAGCGCCATTGGAAACCAACGGAGGAAATGCAAGCTGCAGTTTTGGATGGTCTCTATGGACCTCTCTGCATGAGTGACAGTGACTGAGTTAGGATCTCCTCCCCCATTAATTTGCTTTTGTACGCAACATAAAAGTAATGATGATTGATCACGACAAGTGAAGAGTTTTGTGGTCATGAACCACTTTTGGTTTATTCTTTTGTTTTGCGAATTAGGAATACAGGAATAGAGAATATGAACCACGGATATTTGTCTTTCTTTTCTTTTTCATTTTTTTTTGGTGCTTAGTTGCTTATACAGGGATGATTTGTTATAAATCCTTTGGGAAAATGTTTTTCGTCCAACCAAAATATTCCAACTTTCCTCCACCCTATGCTTCCGTACGTATGTTTGTTGACTTTTCCGTATGCCAATATTTTCATTTCAAGCTTTTCATTTCCCGCTTTTGATTCACCTGGAAACTAATCTTGATTAACCACTTATTCTTAACGTATTAACCATTTAATTTCTCGCTTTTCATTTCCGCTTTTGGGATTCACCAGAACTGATATTGATTAACCACTTATTCTTAACGTATTAACCATTTAATTTCTCGCTTCTCATTTCCTACTTCTTGGATTCACCGAAAACTAATATTGATTAACCACTTATTCTTAACGTATTAACCATTTACTCATTATTGAGAACTCTTTCTTGGATTTACCGAGAAACATATCTTGATTAACCACTTCTTCCTAACGTATTAACCACTTATTCATTATTAGGAACTCTTTCTCAGATTCACCGTAAACTGATATAGATTAACCACTTATTTGAAGGTATTAACCGAGAAATTTATATTGATTAACCACTTATTCTTAACGTATTAACCACTTACTTATTTCGAATGTATTAACCAGAAACTTATACTGATTAACCACTTATTCATAACGTATTAACCACTTATTCTTAACGTGAACAGTTTCATATTTCAAATTTCAAATGATGACACGTGACATACGGTGGACAAAAGTTGGAGTCTTTTGGTTGGACAAATAGCGCGACCGAATCCTTTGTGACCTTTTCTCGTAAAAACTAATTCACAACAAATGTCATTTCTTATTGCCAATAGAAAAATGTTAAACATAAAAAAAAATGTTTTTTTACTAATTTTTACACAAATCCAACGTAGCTTGCTTTTATAGTTTACAGGAATCCCCAAATCATTTGTTACTCTATTCTACTCGAGAAATTCTTAGATGCATCGGAAGCAAGACATTTTTCTTATTCTATTCCTTTTGTTGTTTGCCATATAAGTGGTGTGCACCACTTTTGTCTTCTTAAATTAAAAGTTTATATTTTTTTCTTAAAATACTATTAGAATTCTAATGTGAGTGAAAAAAGTCTCACATCGAGAATGAATAGTAGTAAAAACGAGGATCATATAAGTAGATGAACTTATGAACCTAATGTCTTAAGGTTTTTGGTCATGATATGGTGTCAATCCCACTATGTAGTTTCTCACTTAGCCCATGGAAGAATAGCACAGCCTATAGAAGAATCTCCCCAAGTACTTTGGGCTCCCCTATCCCAGCACGTAATATTAGAACCAATGGTTCAGCTCGGATGAGTATGGAGACAATGATGATTAATTCTCTCATGGTTGTTGCCTCTCATTGAGAAGGATGAAACACGGTTCAATGATACTATCAAGATGCTTGAGAAGAGAAACATAAAAGGCTTTTGAAGGTTAAGAGGGAGATTGTTAGTATTCCAAGTATGAGTGAAAGAAGTCTAACATCTAGAAGGAATGATAAAATTGAGGACCATATAAGAGGATGGATTCATGAACCTAATGCCTTAAGGTTTTAGATCAAGATATAGTGTCAAGTCGTTCGATAATACTATCAAGACGCTCGAGAAATATATAATGCTTTCGAAGGATGAGAGGGAAATTGTTAGGATTCCAGGTGTGAGTGAAAGAAGTCTAACATCTAGAAGAAATTGTAAAAGTGAGGACCATATAAGTGGATGGACCCACAAACATAATGCCTTAAGGTTTTGGATCAAGATATGGTGTCAAGTTCACTATATGGTTTCTCACTTAACCCACGGAAGAATAGTACAACCAATGGAAGAAGATCTCCCTAAGTACTTTAGGCTCTCCTATCCCAACAAATACTAAATCTAGTTAATCACTGCTTCGGTACACATTTGAGGGAGTTACAGGGGAAATGATGTTAAGTAATATAAATAGAGTGGGTTCACAAACTTGTAAGGTGTGTGTATGAAATGAACTAGGACACTTCGATCTTGGTAGCTTGGTAAGCAACCATGGCTTCCTATAAGAGGATGAGATGGGGAATCTCATGCAACTCAGGACGCTTAGGACGCTCTCTTGGGATTCGTGGGTTTCCTCTGTATTATTTTCTTCCTCTCGTTGTTATTCATTTAAAACCATGCAAGGTCACTTACAGAGGGTCCTAGTCAGCAGGGGACAAAAGGAATTTATTGTTGGCATTGTGACATGGCCTCTTTATTAGGATACAAGATATGAGATTATGAGATATTAAGGATATGGTGATGGCATCCTATTAGCTATTTTGGGTTGTGGTAGAATGCTAAAGCGCACTATTTCAGGGGAATTTATATGCTATTTGGTGATAGTTAATTAAGGATAAGCGAGTTAGACTGGTGAGAGCGTCCTTTTCGTTTCAACGTCTTGGGCATCATGAGACACACGACGCCCATTTGACGGTTTCCATGGAATCTCTAGATCTCGAGGCCTGAGATGTCTCTTGGAGTTTTCCTTCACCCAAAGCCTTCCAAGCCACACAATGGGTTAGAGTTCCCAAGTCCCAAAGCCGTAATTCTTAGCTAAGGCGTCATCCTCTGCCCCCAGGTTAGTACACATTAGCTTATTTCCTTCATTCCTATTTTATCCTTATGGTTCTATTTCAATTATCTAGATCAAAGAGAACTAGGTTTGAAACAATAGCCCCTTGTGCTCAAGTGAAAGATGAAACTTTTCCTTAAGTGCAAAGCATCCATTTTCACCTTTGTCACATCAATCACTTGATGAAAGCTTAGGGAAGCGGCACAGGCGTCCCTCGTTCCTCGTGTGTGGTAGTTGTGTCATAAATTTTGGTTACTTTGACTGTTGCATCTCCCATATTCTTTTCTAAATTATAATTTTTCTTGTTTTCTCACATCTTCTTGTTGGTTCTTTTCCATAAAACCTTCATTTCTACTTTCTTTTTTTCTGCTTCTTTTGCCATGGTGCGTTCCAGGCCAGCCCCTCCTACCCCTAATCCTACTGAGATTTCTCTAGAAGATGTTGGTTCTAGCTTAAATGTTGATTCAACTAGGTCTCAGCAAGAATCAATTCCTCGCTCTATTGCTTTTGGTTCATGATACATTCTCCCTTCTCATAGTGCTGATCCTATTAGTGGAAAAGGTCATCGTTGGATGACTAACGTTCCTTTTCCCATGTGGAACTTTCTTTCTCCTCATCTGACATGTGACTATCTTTTTGTAGTGCCTGTTGTGGCTAAACCTGTCCCTACGACAAGTCAACGTCTTAGATATGGCGTTCTAGAGTCCCTAAATTTTTGTTTGGGTCCATCCCTTCTTCGCAGTCGTTTGATCAGGCAAGAGTTCCCTTGGACTACCTTCCATCGCATGCTGCGTAATGGGCAAAATGGTGGTTGGAAGGAATGGGTTGATTAGGTTTTCACCCAAAACCTTCCTTTTGCTAACGTCTTGGAGAAAGTTAGCATTGCAGATGCCGTTAAAGCTTCTATTAAGCTTTCAGTCTCTAAGCGTCTAGAGGACTAGAACTTGCTTGTTCAAAGATGTCACGAAAATCACACCTTTGTCACTGCTTCGGGAGAATCCACGCTATGAACACCCAATTTTGTCCGAGGCATTTTGTAAAAAAAAAAGAAAAAGAAAAAAAAGGGAAATAAAGAAAAAAACTAAAATTTCACCCATTGGCCCATTTAACCATCCATGACCCATTAACCCATAACCTGACCCTTTAACCCATTATCCATTTCATAACCCGTATGCCATAAAACTTATCCTGAATAAACTCATCCATTAAACTTATCCTAAACAAACTCATCCTAATCAAATCTCAACAGTCATCAAACTCTTCCTAAATAAACTTATCACCATCACTCTCCAAACCCTATAAATACCCATCACATACACACACTTTTGTACACACACAAAGAGACTTTTGCTTGCAGTTAACTTCTTACCATATTTTTCTCACCATGTTGCCTTCCCTCCATATCTCTGCCAAAGTTCTTTCATTACCATCTCCCATCACTTTCAACTGACTCACATTCACATCCTGTTTCACCCACACCTCCACGCACCATCATCACCAACTTTATCAAACCGTGAACCATCAAATATAACCATTACATAGCCACCACTTCCCCACCCACTTCAACACTTCACTTTCATCTTCAACCTTCTACAACTACCCAATAGCCCTCCCCATCCACCATAACATCCATCCAATCCAAACCATTAACCCCTTCTACCATAAGCCTCAAAATTATCACAACAAAGACCAATCATTCAAACTCCCTTAACCACCACAACACTTCTATAACCACCCACTTCAACATCTACCTTCATCCTCTTTACCCCCATTATCATCATCTTCAACCTCCTATCACCCATATAACCAACACTTTATCTTCATCTTCACCACCATCAAAATAGTCAGCCATCCAAATAACCACTTTCAAGCACCATCACACTCCACCTTGTATGATCGTCGCCCACTGCGTCTTCATCCTTCACCGTTGCACCATGCTTATCAGCCACCAGTATGCCATTGTGTCCTCATCCTTTCCCGTCACAGCTCCACTCCGATCAAATCAGCGTGTCCTAGCCACCACCCCACCAGTCCAAATTTCATCGCCTGGAGTCGCAACCCACAATCGAGCCGTCGTTCATTCGGATCACACCACCCAGGACTGATTGTGTCAACGCAGTCGCGTCACCTGTCGAAGCCAGACCCTGTCTCCTGAACCGCTGCTCGAACCAAAGTCAGAACCGTGAGTCGCGCCACACGTCGCGAGCAGATCTGCGAGCCCAAATGCACCCCGTCAACTGCGAATCCCACTGTCTTCGCTGTCCCGCACTGGCGCACCGCTGAGATTGTGTTGTTCTCCACATCGTCATCCTCGCGCCGCATCGCTGTCCTTAGTAACTGCCACCAACTGCCGAAATGCCCCCATTCTTTTTGCCTTGTTCGTGAGCTTGTCTCTGTGTTGGTTTTTGATTTTCAAATTCTATTTTTTTTTTAAAAGTGGGCTTAGATTAAAGACTCATTGGGCTGCAAACAAAAAAAATGAAAATTAATAATTAAAAAAAATAATTGAACTCTTTTTTTAGAAGAATAAAACAGGATTAATTGAGTTGTAACAGCTTGCTAATCTTGTAACTTTTATAATCATTTGAGTTGTGACAATTTATTATTATTATTATTATTATTATTATTATTATTATTATTATTATTATTATTTTGTCTTCAAATTTTTATAAAATAAATCACTAATCGATAAAGACTCAACTTTTTTTAAATAATTTTTTTTCAATAAACTTGATGAGTAATGTGTGACGTCTCTAACGTGACGTCTAGCTTCACATATTTGAATCTTAACAAGATACACCGATTCACAATGACTTGTTAATTCAAATTTTTAAAATCAAATTTTTTTTTAAAAATCAAGCAACCCACAATATTTTCTAAAGAATTATGTGACTTTGAGTTCTTCGTTGCAACCAGGGATACGTAAGAGTGGAACTCCAATTTTGTCAAGTAAAAAATTTAAATTTTCATAATTTATTTATCTATTTCATTTAGTTTTTAACGAAAGGGGTAAAACAAATATTTTCAAAAGTTATCAAGAATTTACACAATTAACTTAAGGTATCGTCTCTAGACGAGTGTGATAGGGGTGTTGTGGGATTAAGTTTCCATCCTTCCCTACACATAACCGACTCCTGAATTTAATCTGGTTTCAAAGACTATTTTTCTTAGGTTTTTCAAATTTTCCTAATAAAGAAAATAAAATTAGTGGTGACTCCTAATTTTTTTAATTTAAGTTGCTATATCCGCTGCGATCATGGTCACGACAGATGGCGACTTTATTAGGAATACTTGAGAGTCAAGCCTATACAAGTTAGTTATGTAAATGTTGTGATCTTTATGTGTTTGTTTTACCCTTTTGTCTTTTTTTATTTGATGATTTATTATTATTATTGTTATTATTATTATTATTATTTTAGTGTTAATTGTTTATTATCTAAACCTTAGGGTAGAAAACTTTTGGAATTTGTTTTGTATTTGCTTTGTTTTGCAAGATATGGGTAGTCTTTAGGATTACAAATGTTTGTATGCTCCCTACACCTACTGCACCAATACTTTTATCACATATGTCAGAGTGAGGCCCTATACCTGAGTATGAGTGAAACTTAAATTAGGTAGATGTTGCATAGTGGTAGCTATTTTGGATGTACATCTTATTTGGTTATCACAAAAACTTCATCTAGAGTGTACTTTTTTTAGGAATGTCCCACACCTAGTGGTTTACCCACTGTTTGTGGTCAACATTCTGAAATGGGACTTAGCTCTAGAGACCTTTAGAATATAAAAGTCGCCCAATGAAAGTTCTCACGAATCAGAAAGAATCTTAGATCCTTAGGATAGAAATCCCCAAGTTTAAGGTAATCCCATTAGGACATGAAGGGAGCGTACTTCTTCATTATCTATCTATTCCTTCTTGTATTTTTAAAAAAAAAAGCTTAAAAAAAAGAAAAAAATACATCATCTTCAATTTTCATGGCATTCCTAGCATAAAAAAAAAAACATTATTTTGCATCCTCATGACATTCCTAGTATTTTTTTATTAAAAAAATGAAGATATTTTCATCACAAAGTTCATTCATTTCATCTTATGCATCTCATTCATTTCATCTTATTCTTTGTCTGATGTTATTCTACTTTGATAAATCCAACAGATGAAGTACCATTGCACGACCAAAGAAAGAAGACACCAATCAAAACCAAGTTCATAACATAAAAGCTCAAACAAAGCTTACAACGATGACAGCTGAGAACGAAGGAAGAAATTTGAGTATGGAAGTAGATGAGGTGAAAGGGAGGATAAATGAAATGACAGTCTCAAAGAAGAATAGAGGAAATATTGTTAACTATGAGGAAGACCCTCACCTTGATTGGGACAGCTAGAAGTATAGAAGTAATTGGGACACATTCACACCCTCTGAATATCACTTTCATGAGGAAAAACCCTGGGGGCACCACTGAGATGCCTTTTGTGGGAGGAACCTCAAATACTGCACTGCCATTGATTCCTATCGGAGAAGAGTATCGTCTATCAGAAGGTACTCAAAATGAGGTTATGGTAACACTGAGTTCACATGGGAACAACCGCATGCGTCAATTCCAGTGTCAATGGGATTTCCTGCTGGGACTAGTCATGCAATCATTCAAGATGATAAGATGAAGGAAGAATGGATGGAAAATATGGAAGAATAAATCAAAACAATTAAGGGTCCCAACACCTATGGTCCTCTTGGGGGTAAAAGAGTTGTGCCCTACTGCTAACATTATCATCCCAAAGGGCTTTAAAGTTCCAGAATTCGATTAATATGATGGGATCACCAACCCATTTTTTCATCTAAAAACACACATTACCAAAATGTCAAATTGGTCAAAGGATTGGAAGTTTCTTATTAGCTTCATTCTTGAAAGTTTGATTGGGCCTGCTTTAGAATGGTGTATCCAACAAGACCTCTTTAAAATCTCTTCTTGGGATAACTGGGCAAACCTATTTATGGGACAACATTGATTTAACCTGGTAGCAGTCCCAACATGGGAACAGTTGAGCTTAATGCAGAAAGGAAATAAGGAATCTTTCAAACAATATGCATAAAGGTGGAGAGCCTTGGCAGCTCAAGTTCAACCCTCATTGACACCATTTGAGATGTGTTCATATTTCTTGGGAACTCTGGGAAATCTTTTTATCGGGGTAATAGTCGGAGCAGCCTATAAAGATTTTGATGACTTGATCACTGTGGGAGAAAGGATCGAGATTTTAGCCAAAGCTGAAAAGTTTCCAGTGAGTAATATAGAGGATACTGCTCCTAAGAAAGGATTCCAGCCGAAAAAGAAAGAATCTAAAGTGAATTATGTCCAACACCAATAGACCTTCAGACATTGATATTCACCACAATACTCAAGTCATCAACCGTCATATAACCCTAACCTTCACTTTCCATACCAAACACCTACACCTCCTTATTACATACCCCACCAAATTGTGTCAACCACAAATATCACCCTATTCCCACAATTTCATATCAACAATGTTTCCATACCACAACCATATGTACCAACTCGCCTAACTTATACCCAATATCCACCTTTACCTTCACAAAATTTCCCAAATCACCCACAACCTCGGTCAAACTTCCAAAATCAAGGCCACTCTCGACCCCAAAACCTACCCCTTTCCCAAGATTATTCATTTCAAATGCAGACTTATTCCAAAGACTGTTTGATGCTCACCTCATATTTCAAAATTTTGTACGTCCCCTAGAACCACCATTCCCAACGTGGTATAACCCAAATTTAACTTGCAAATACTATAGGGACATTCCAGGACACTCAATTGAAGATTGTGAATCTTTCAAGACTACAATAAGGAAGCTAATTGCTTATGGGAAGCTTGACATTCAAGAAGTGGCTGGACCAAGTATTGTCAATAACCTAATTCCTAATCATGATGGAAGGAATGAGGTAAATGCTTTGGAGATGGAAGGATTACCCATAAGAAAGGTCATGAGCTTGCATATGACAATGGCTAAAATATTCGAGGAATTGAAGAAAGCATGTTATAGTATCATTGCACCGACTGCAACGATGAAAGAAGAAGAGAAGCAGGATGAAGACTCAAGTTATGCCTATCATTGTGGAGGAATTAGAGCTAGCAAAACGGGTCAACCCGTCCCGACCCGTAAAAATACGGGGCGGGGTGGGTTGGCCCGTTTTGAGAAAATGGGTTGGAAGAGCCAACTCACCCCGTTTTAAGATGGGTTGGCGAGTTAGCTCGCATAAAATATAAAATAAAAAAAAATAGGTGGGTTGGCGGGTCAACCTGCTTAACCCACCTAAAAAAAATAAATATTAAAAATAAAAAATTACTATAAAATTTTAAAAAATAATAAGTCTTTTATAAAAGGAGATGCAAAATCAGTGAGACAATAATGTTTAAGTTAGCATTTTAAAAATAAAAAAGCTAGAAGATAAAGGAAAGTCACTTTCATTCTCTTTAAGCTTTCATTTGTGGCTCTATGTTTCTCAACAGTCAATAGTGAGATGCAAGGATGTCAGTTCCTGTTCAAAAATTCAAACAATATTAATAAACAAACCATAAGAAATAATCTTATCATTTATAACTAGCAAACACGAAGTCCTATCCTTGCATAATAACTGAAAGTTCATAATGAATGAACCATATTTCATAACACAAATACTCAAATCCAATATTTCATAACACAAATATTAAGTCTAATCCATAACCATAACATAACTCAATAGTTCCGATTTCCATAACAATGAGTTCCAACTCCATCAAACCATAAAACATAAATTGATAACCATCATCCATCAAACACAAATTAAAGTTCAAAGACCAAGGTTACAAAAACAACTAAATCAATCATCTTCTAGATTAAGAACATTTGATGCTCCCTTGGATAAAGATGGCTCCACTCTTGAGGTTGTAGCATTGACATCATCAACATCCTCATCTACAAATTACAATCAAAAAATAAATAAATAATTGACAAATGATATTATGATAATGATCCTAAAGAAAATAATAATTGTAATGTTATACATTCAAATTAAAGAAATTATCATCATTAACAAAACCATACAACCAACTACGAGTACAAATCAAAGCTTGGACATTTTGTTGCAAAAGACTGCTTCTATACTTATTTAAAACACGTGTACCAATACTAAATGCAGATTCGGATGCCACAGTTGTAATAGGAATGCTCAACACGTCACGAGCCATTATGGATAGATTTGGATAGCAGTGGTTCATAGTGTCCCTCCACTATTGTAACACATCTAAATCTTCATAAATATTAAAATTTAAAGTTGGCTTATCCAAATAAAGCTCAAGTTGTGACCTTCTAACTCTAGAAGCAAGTTGATCCTTGTGCATTTTCAATTCCTATCATATTTGACAAGTGGAATACATGAAAAGAAAAACAAGATCAATTTAAAAAAGTGCACAATAAAAAGAAAGTAATTTATCAATTTAAAATATACATATACTCACACCAAACATCCTTTTATTTATTTCCTTGAGTTCCTTCGACAAACATGAAGATTGAGTAGGGACAACACTTATGACATTGGAAGCGGAGGCATTGTTAATCGAATTTGAATACTTTTCAAAGAGCATGAACAATTTTCTCCTCATATGTTCTACCTTTTGGTCATAAGTAAATTCATCAATTTTTTAGTAACAATAACTCAATGAAGAAAACTTAATTCGTGGGTCAAGAATCACTCCTAGTGCAAGCACAATACTACACTCATCCCAATATTTCTCAAACTTCTTCATCATCTTTTTCCCCATGCTCCTTATAACATCATCTTCACTAGTTAGACTTTCTTGAAGAACACATTGAATTTTCCAAACTTGCAAAAAATACAAGTTGTAAGTAGGGTAGGATATGCCGGAAATCAAATTGGTAGTGTCATAAAATGGTAACAAGAATTCACAAATTTTTCCTCCTCTTTTCCATTCATCAACAGAAGGGCAATATTTATAATTTGCATCTTTTGCTTAGAAATTACCAAATGTCCGTTTGTATTTGAGAGCGCTTTCAAGCATGATATAGGTTGAATTCCATCTAGTAGGAACGTCTAGACGCAATCCCTTCCAGGTGCCAATAGACTTAAGACCAAGTTGTGCAACATATTCTTGAAATTTTCTCATTCTACCATCTGATCCCTTCACATATTTCACACACTCTCTAATTTTGTGCAAGGCATCACTAGTCACTTTCAATCCCTCTTGAACAATGAGATTTAAAATGTGGCCAGAACAATGAATATGAAAAAATTCCCCATCATATAACAACCAATCACTTATAGCAAGGTTATTTTTCAAAACTTCTTGCATGTTGTCATTAGCGGATGAATTATCTAAAGTAAAAGAAAAAATCTTTTTCTCTATTTCCCATTCCTTCAAAAAATTAAAAATCTTTGAAGGCATTTCAAATCTGGTATGAGGAGGAGGCATGTGATAAAAATTGAGAATCTTGCTATTTAACTTTCAATTTGTATCAACAAAACGAGCGGTTAAACATATGTAACCCTCTGTTGTACAAGTTGTCCATAAATCAGAAGTTAAACACATCCTATTCGAAATGCTAGCCATTGTTTGTTTAAGCCTCTCTTTCTCTCTATTGTGAATATTTAAGACATCGACTTTTGCTGTATTCCTAGAAATAAGATTTGCATCAGGATTCAAATACTTTATCTAACTCCTAATCTTCTTATACTCAACAAAGTTAAATGGCAAATCATGCTCAATGATTGCCAAAAACTTGATGTGACCACGACAAGTGTACCGGATCGTCAAGTAATAAAAACGGTGAGAAAACCAGATATCATTCTCAAGGATCAATAACCAATTACTAATTCACGAACTTAGCTACTATTCAAACAGAATTTTGGTTCAAAGGGAGCTCAATTGTAAACAATTAAGCATGAAAGAAATTAAATTAAAGAGAAAGATTCTTTTTGGTATTTTAGCTTTAACAATTTAATAAACACTTAGAACACAAAAGAGATAGGAATTTAAAGATAAGAAAGAGTTGATATCAAGTTTCATTTGATTTCATTTGCTGTATATTAACCTGGAGTTAAAACAAATTTCTACTTCTATTTTGTTATCGGATTCTCCAAAATATCCAAGTCCTAATTCCTTAGACACAAGAACCTTAAATCCTAGTTAAAATCCCTAATTCCTTAGGTGATTCTAAATGGGAAAAGTATTAAGATTAAGAATCCAACAAGATAACAAGCATTCATCAACTATTCCTAGCACAACGAATCACAAAGTTCACAATCTCAAGCATAGTTCACACATCAAATTTCCATCCAATGCATAAACCTAAAAATCATTCTAAAGATGATCAAACCCTAGAAAGCTTTAAGAATAGAGATTATAAACTCAAAATAGAAGTATCCATTAAGCATAACTAAAACCCAAGTTAAATACAAGCAAAATCCATCAAAATCCACTCAACCCCAACAATGGAGAGTTTAGCTAGACATAGAAACAAATACAGAAATTAAAATAATAGAGAAGAATATGAAAAACTCCATGAAAGCTTGAAGAAAATTTGAGCTCTCACTCTTTTTCTCTTTAAGTCCACCTCTAAGTTTTCCAAATTAGGTCTCCTTCCCTATCCCCCTTCGTCTCGCGTCTGTGTGCTCAAAAAATCCCCCTCTGACGTGAAATGGGCTAAAATATAAATAGGCATTGGCGACACCCATCGCCCAGCGACCAGTTGGCCGCCTGGCGACCTGACCTTTTTTGTTTAATGAGCATTCTGACCTTCCACTGCCCGGCGACAAGTTGGCCGCCCGGCTACCTGGGAATCCTTCCACAACCCGGCGGCCAGTTGGCCGCCCGACTACCTAAGAATCCTTCCACTGCCCCGCGGCCAGTTGGCCGCTCGGTTACCTGGGCTATTTTTACAGCTTCATTTTTCCTTGATTTTCTGAGCTCTTGGGGTCCAAAATACATGTCTGGTAGTTCAATGAGCTCTTCCATTTGGCTTCGAGCTTTATCCTTTTTCCCTTTGTGCCTACAATCAAAACAACAACAAATGAGCTAAAGCTCCAATAATTCTAATCAAAATGAACTCAATCTAACAAACTAAAATAGATCAACTAAAAAGATAAAATAAGGTTGTCTTAAGGTCAAAAAAGCGTCAAAAGTTGGACTTAAGCGGTGAAACTTACTCAAAAAGCTTTGAAAAAACAGATAATCTAGTAGATTATCAGCGGCACACATCTCACGTGATACTATTTGATCTATCTTTTGGGACTTTAGTTTCCTTGCATGTCTATCATCATTTGACCAACATCATCAAATTTAACTTCATTACAATTTGAGATGTGACAATTTAAAGATGAAGTCCCAGATAATCTACCCCAACCTTATACTTTTTTCAATCATTACATTCTGCCCTTTCTACTCCATCGTCACCACTCCTATCTTTGTGAAAAACTTCCAACAATCAGATGTTGATGCTTTAGCCTTTCTTTTTAGAGGTTCAAAATGGGACTCATCAATAGTAAGATCCACATTTTCAAGGTTAAGAAGATTGTTATTGATGGAGTCCATTTTATGTTTTCAGTTTCAGATAAACACTCAAATAAAACCACTTCAAAATTTGCAACAAAAAAAAAAAAATACACCCAATGATTATCAATTCATCCATAACCATAAGTAATAACAATCAATTAAGAATACAAGCTGAGCACTATGCACTAGTATAATCCAGCACACATGCAAAAATATAAATAACACATTTAAAAACTTCTTTTAAACTTTTAAAATATATGTAAATAAAATTAAAATTTTAAAAACATTGTTTTTATATTTATTTTAACATTTATATAATTTTAAAATACAAAAATCTGTAAGTAATTTATTTACCGAATATTTCTTTTAATATGTCAAAATAATCCTATATCTAGTATTCTTTTTTTTTTTCTAATGGTTTAGTGACGGTGGGTGGGATTTTCTGAACAAACACAATGACGAACCCAGGCAGTAATAATATCACTGAGGATGCTGCATTTCACTAATTTTTGTGGGAAACATCAATCAATTTACACCAACAACAGTGAAGCAACCTACTAATTCACAGACTGTTCTACAACCAAATTAATCATCATACAAATTACTCATCGCACTTTTTTTTTGGAAGAAAAAAGTAACTGAAGTACGTACCACTGGTGAAAGAGTGACGGAGAGAGAGTGCGACAATGAGAGAGTGCGATGGAGAGAGTGTGCGACGGAGAGAGAGACGATCGTTGGCGATGGAATAGAACAGAGACCGAGAGAGGGACCAACAAAACTGTCAAACAGAACAACGATGGAGAGAGAGCGCGAGACAGCATCACGTCGGCAGATCTAAGCAGGAACGAGACAACGGCTGTCGGCTGGGGAGCGAGACGGCCGATCTGGAAGTGGAAGGCACGGACAGCTTAACAGCGGCTGATTTGCAATTGCAAGGAAAAAAGAATATTGGAAATGAAATGGAGAAGGAGAATAGAGATACACAGGAGAGTGAATATATTGATATTGTGAAGTTTGATCTGAAGTGGGAGTGTGGGACGTGTACGTAGGTGATAAAAATTAAAATGTGAAGTCCGTGGACCGTGGGTGAGAGGGCCCAAGGGGGAATCAGAAATTTAGAATCAGGACTCAAGAGGAGTGGTTGGAAAGAAAACTAGATTTGAAAAAAAAAAGAGTAACCCGACGGGTCAACCCCGCACCCGCCCTGCATAACCCACGGGTTAAGCGAGATGGGTTGTACGAGTTGAAAAAAAATATTCAAACATTGAACCCAACCTGCTTAAAAATAGCGGGTTGGCGGGTCAACCTAACGGGTTGACGGGTTAACCCAACGGGTTGAACCCGTTTTGCCACCTCTAGGAGGAATGAGACATGATATCGAGAATTGTCAGGACTTTAAGATTCAGATCCAAGAATTGCTCGCTTCAAGAGTAATACAAACTAGACAAAGGGAAGCTTCCTCTGAAGAGGTTAATGTAGAGTTGGAGGCGATGAACTTGCAAAAATTCATATTTTTACAGTTCAAAAATCTTAGGTTTTTATTCTCTTTTAATCTTTTTTATTGAGTTTGTTCTTAAGTTTCTTTTATTTTTAGTTATTTTATATTATGTTTTAATTGTATGTTTTTTATGTGCTTTTGATAGGTAATTATGCATGGAAGAAGACTAGACGATTGCATAAGACACAGAGTTGAAGTTGCATTCTAGTGGTCCAGTACCCAGACGCTAGAAAGCCAGCGCTTAGGCACTGGTAAGGCAGAGGAGGAGGTCTTCTAGGCATTTAGTGCCTAGGCGCTGAAGTTAGAGCGCCTAGGCGCTCGATACGTAAACACCGTGGTTTTAATGGGCTAGTGCCTAGGCGTTGGTAACGTAGCGCCTGAGTACTGGCTGTGCAGAAAGCCCACATTATTTCCTTATAAATTCATAAGTTACGCTAAATGCAACTTAGACAGAACGCAGCAGCCGTCAAGAGGCTCAAACCCTAATATGGTGTGGGCGCAATTAGGCTTGAAGATTAAGAATTTTCTTCAACCTTTCCACCTTTCTACAATGGAGGTTGTCATATTCTTCCCTTTGTGTTCTTTTTTTTTCATGTGTAACTAATTTCTCTTTGTTAGGGGGATGATGGATCTTGTTCTTGGATGATGTAACTTTTTTTTATGAGTTTAATCTATGTTTCTTTTTCATAATTTACGTGTTTATCTCTATTCTTAATACTTTTCTAAACTTGATCAATTTGGGAATGATCTTTTGGGTTGATGTATGATTTGAAAAAATTTGCATGAACCTAGAACTTGTGATAAATATCATAATTTCTGCAATAGCTAGGAATAGACGTTGTGGGTTATGTGGTCTTTCTTTTAATTCTCTTGTTCTTGATAATGCCTTTCTATTTGGGATTAGACTAAGGGATTAGTTAATTCTAAATAGCTTAAGAGGATTAATATACCAAGCGATTGAGTATTAATTAATTTTGGGAATTGACCATAAATCCTTGAAATAGAACATAGTTAAACTACTTTTTGAATGTGCATATAAAGAGTTCAAGTGAAATTTGAACCCTAACTCTTTAACATCGTTGTTTTTCACCCTTTTGATTTATTGTCTACTGATTTTATATTTCTTTTTAATTGAATTTGTAACAACCTTCTTTTCGATAGCTTGAATAGTGTTGATTTAATGAACTTAGTAATTGATAACATAATCCTCATGGGAACGATACTTTACTCACTCTTTATTACTTTTGTCGATTTGGTGCACTTGCCAATATCCACATCAGGAGGAAATAATGAGGTGCATAACTCTGGGAAAAGAAAATGATGCAGCACATTCCTCACCTGAGGGAAATATTTCCAGCACCAGTCAAGATAATCATATATGAAGAAGTCATTCGCCCTCTGGCAACTCGAAACCTGTGAACAATTGGAGATCTAATGCATTTAATTGAAGTGATTGCCATAAAATAATTAGTGATGTTGAACTCATGTTAACTTTCTTAAAGCATTAATGTAATGAATTTGTATGGGTACCTTGCTTCCTTTCATTTTCATCACATTATCTTTCTTGACATTTATTCTCTTTCATTTCTTCAAAGTGTCTTCCGTGTATTTGGACCCCATTGGACTTCAATTCTTGGAAATTCTCAGTTTAGTAGATGTCAATAAAGTTTACATGTGCAAGTGCCTTTTACAAAAAAAGAAAAAGAAAAAAAAGAAAAAAAAGGAGTAAAGAAGTAATCACTTGGTGTGTATTATCTTTTTGTCTTAAAATTAAAGTTTTAAAAATAAACAATCATGATTTGAAAATAAAGACTGGCCATTTTTCTCTATCTTTTACAAAATTTCTTCATCTTTATCCCTTGTTACCCCTTTTGAGCTTAAAAATTTCTTCGATAAACCTTGGATAAGGATTACCCTTACACTAGGGGATAGCACAAAATAAAGGTTGATTGTCATGGTGAGTATTTTGAAGCATAATAGAAAAGAAAAAAAAGGTGAAAAGGGCAAGAAGTAAAAAAATGATGAAAAACTAAATAAAAAAAAAAGGAAAAAAGAGAAGGGAAAGAAAGAAGAAAGAAAATGAAATGAAATGAGTCATGACAAAGGGGAATGAAAGAAAATGAAATGAAATAGGGAAGAAATAGAGAACAATCTGAGAAAAGTGTGGTTGAAAGTGCAAAAGCAGTTGACAAAGTTTAATTTTAAACAATGATCCTTGATCCCATTCAACCCTTAAACACTTGTTTGAGCCTTATATCTTTCCTTTCATAACCCCTAACCTTGGCCATGTTACAAACCTCAAAAAATTCATTCTAATCAATGAAGGGTTGTTGTCATTTTGGTTAACTTTAATTTTGAGATAAATGTTATGCTAATCCAAGTATCTAGTTCATCGCTCCTTAAAAAAAGGAAAAAAAGAAAAAAGAGACTTACACCAGGGCAAGTTTCTACCATGTTCGAGCTGGCCCTATATTGGGGCATTCTTTTCCCTAGTTCAATTTAACTTACACTGGGACAAATCTTTTGATCACTACAGTGAGTTCCTGCCCTGCTCAATTCAACCTTAGACTGAGGCAAATTTCTCTTTGGTTCAATTTGGCCTTACACTAGGACAAGTTTCTACCCTGCTCGATTTGACTCTAAATTGGGACAATTTTTCTTAGTTCAATTTGACCTACACTGGGACAAATATTTTGGTCACTAAGGCGAGTTCCTACCCTATTCAATTCAGTCCTAGACTAGGGCAAATTTCTCTTTGGTTTAATTTAGCCTTATATTAGGGCAAGTTGTTGCCCTATTCTATTCAGTCTCGGACTGGGGCAAATTTCTTTTTGGTTCAATTTGACTTGATGTTGATGCTCAGTAGAAGAAGAACATTGGTCATAATGTCTAGTAGGCAAATTTTCATGAAGATCAAACTAATTTATATTGGGTCAACACCTCTTTAAATCTCATACCATTGTTTGTGTCCTTTTCCATATATATACCATTTTGTGTAGTCAAACTTCCAAAACTAATCTGGAAAGTGTTCACTTAGTAAATTTCTTTTATGTTGTACTCTTGAATTCAAGTCTGTCTGTTACGTAATGCTTCAAGTAAGGTGAACATGAGTACAACACTATGATTTGATCGCCTAGTGGCAATCCCTTAATGAACAATTCAGACTGAAAAGAACTTAGAAGTCCTAATTAAAAGGAAAAATGATATCTTAAGGGATAATCTAGGAATAAGAGGTACCCGAGCAAAAAGGAAAAGAGCCTGTTAGACTAAAGACCCGAAAGGGCACTTTAAGCAAAAGCTAGGGCAAATAAATTGGCATAACTCAAACTGGGATAATTTTTTAGAAACTTTATTTGCGTTCGATTAGCCATACTGCGGCAAAATTCTGAAGGATTAAGGGGAAGATATATTGAAGGAAGTAGCAATAGAGACAGCGATTGAGTTATCAAGCAGTTGCAGGGAATCAATTGAATGAGGGACAAAGTTAAATACTAGAGTAAAATTTTCTCTCAAGAACTCAGCCAAGTAAGGGTTCATGACAAGAGATGATCATCTCATTTCTCAAAAAGAGAGTTGAGAGCGGAAAACAGGAAAAAGACAGAGAGAGAGAGGGAGAGAAAGAAAGAAAGAAGAGAAAGGATGAGTAAGTAGGATTGAAGCTAAAGCACGTGAACAAGGGGTTTAATTGGTCAAAGCTTTCAAAAAGTCATCGTTGGCTCAAAAGACTTTTAATAAAATTTAAAAAAAAAGAGAAAAAGAGAAACAAAAAGAAAAAAAAGAGAGGAAAAGAAAAAGAGAAAAAGAGAAGGAAAGAAAAAAAAAAAAGGAGAAATAGAGAAAAAATAAAAAAAGAAGAAAAAATCTTTTTAGGTCAAGATGCTTATTGCCTTTTAAAATTTTCATCTTTTAATTTTCAAGACGCAGTAGTCCATTATCTTTAAATTTTTGGGACGCAGCAGCCCATTGTTTCTTTTAAATTTCGAGATGTAGTAGCCCATTGTCTTTCAATTTTCGGGACATAGTAGCCTATAGTCTTTCAATTTTTAGGACGCGGTAGCCCATTATCTTTCAATTTTCAGGACGCAGTAGCCCATTGTTTTTTTTTTAAATTTTGGGACGCAGTAGCCCATTGTTTTTCAATTTTTGGGACGCAATAGCCCATTGTCTTTTAATTTTTGGGACGCAATAGGCCAATGCCTTTAAATTTTTTGGACGCAGTAGCCCATTGTCTTTTAATTTTTAGGACGCAGTAGCCCATTATCTTTTAAATTTCTGGATGCAGTAGCACACTATCTTTTAAATTTCAGGACATAGAAGCCCATTGTCATTCCATGCATTTTGAGTGCATCGGCTCCATGCATTTTGAGTACATTGACTCTATGCATTTTGAACACATCGGCTTCATGCGTTTTTGAGCGCATCGGCTCCATGCATCATTTTTTAGCGCATCAGCTCTATCTCATTTTGAGTGCTATGCATCATTTTTGAGCACATCGGCTCCATACATTTTTGAGCGCATCGGCTCTATGTCATTTTGAGCGCATCGGCTCTATGTCATTTTGAGCGCATCAGCTCCATCCATCATTTTGAGTGCATCGGCTCCATGCCTTTTGAGCACATTGGCTTTATGCTTCTTTAAATTTTTGTCACTTATTTTGAGCGCATTAGCTCCCTGCATTCTAAAAGTTTTTGAGCACATCAGCTCATGTTATTTACTTTTTGAGCGCATCGACTCCTATCATTTACCTTTGAGCGCATTGGCTCCAAGCATTTTTATTTTTTTAAGCGCATCAGCTTCTGTCTTTTACTTTTGAGCACATTCGCTCCTGTCATTTAAATTTCTGTCATTTACCTTTGAGCACATCTCTCTTCGCACTTTTGTTCTCGCATTGTTTTGCTGCTCTCGAACAAAATTTGAGTTCATGTTTGTACTCATTCCTTACAATGATAAAATGAAAAACTATGGTTATTCCTTTTATCTAGTAAGAAACAAGTAAAGAGGGTCAACTATGAACATCCAATTTTGTCTGGAGCATTTTGTTAAAAAAAAGAAAAAAAAGGAAAAAAAAAGGAAAATAAAGAAAAAAAATCAAATTTTCACCCATTGGCCCATTTAACCATCCATGACCCATTAACCCATAAGTTGACCCTTTGACCCATGATCCATTTCATAACCCGTATGCCATAAAACTTATCCTGAACAAACTCATCCTAAAATTAATTCATCCATTAAACTTATCCTAAACAAATTCATCTTAAAAAAATCTCGGCAGTAATCAAACTCTTCCTAAATAAACTTATCACCATCACTCTCCAAACCCTATAAATACCCATCATATACATATATTTTTGTACACATACAAAGAGACTTTTGCCTGCAGCTAACTTTCTATCATATTTTTCTCATCACTTTGCCTTCCCTCCATATCTCTGCCAAAGTTCTTTCATTACCATCTCCCATCATTTTCAACTGACTCACCTTCACCTCCTGCTTCACCCACACCTCCACGCACCATCATCACCAACTTTATCAAACCATGAACCATCAAATATGACTATTACACAGACCACCATTTCCCTACCCACTTCAACACTTCACTTTCATCTTCAATCTTCTACAACTACCCAAATGACCCTCCCCATCCACCATAACATCCATCCAATCCAAACCATTAACCCCTCCGCCATAAGCCTCAAAATTATCACAACAAAGACTAACCATTCAAACTCCCTTAACCACCACAACACTTCTATAACCACCCACTTCACCATCTACCTTCATCCTCTTTACCTCCATTATCATCATATTCAACCTCCCATCAACCATATAATCAATAATCTATCTTCATCTTCACCTTCATCAAAATAGTCAGCCATTCAAACAACCACTTTCAAGCACCATCACACTCCACCCCGTACGACCATCGCCCACTGCGTCTTCATCCTTCACTGTCGCTCTGTGCTCATCAGCCACCAACACGCCGTTGTGTCCTTATCCTTTCCCATCACAGCTCCACTTCGATCAAACCAGCATCTCCTAGCCTCCACCCCACCAGTCCAGATTTCGTTGCCTGGAGTCGCAACCCGCAACCGAGCCGTCATTCATTCGGATCACACCACCTAGGACTGATCATGTTGGCGCAGCCGCGTCACCTATCAAAGCTAGACCCCGTCGCCTGAACCACCGCTCAAACCAGAGTCGAAACTGTGAGTTGCGCCACACGTCACGAGCAGATTCGCGAGCCCAAACGCGCGCTGTTAACCATGAATCCCACTGTCTTCATTGTCCCGCGCCGGCGCACTGCCAAGCTTGTGTCGTCCTCCATATCGTCATCCTCGTGCCACATCGCCGTCCTCAGCAACTGCCACTAATTGTCGGAATCCCTCATTCTTTCTGCCTTGTTCGTGAGCTTATCTCTGTGTTGGTTTTTTATTTTCAAATTCTGATATTGTTTTTGGAAAAGTGGGCTTAGATTAAAGACTCATTGGGCTGCAAACAAAAAAAATGAAAATTAATAATCAAAAGAAGAAAAAAAATTAATTGAACTCTTTTTTGAGAAGAATGAAACAAGATTAGTTGAGTTGTGACAACTTGCTAACCCTGTAACTTTTATAATCATCTAAGTTGTGATAACTTGATGATTTAAAATTATTATTATTATTATTATTATTATTATTATTATTATTATTATTATTATTATTATTATTATTTTGTCTTCAAATTTTTATAAAATAAATCACTAATCGATAAAGACTCAACCTTTTTAAATAACTTTTTTTTCCAATAAACTTGATGAGCAATGGATGACGTCTCGAGCGTGACGTCGAGTTTCACCTATTCGAATCTTAACAAGATTAACTGAGTCGCGATGACTTGTTAATTCAAACTTTCAAAATCAAAAATTATTTTTTTTTTTAAAAATCAACCAACCCACAATATTTTCTAAAGAACTACGTAACTTTGAGTTCCTCATTGCACACGGGGATACGTAGGAGCGGAACTCTAATTCCGTCAAGAAAAAAATTAAATTTTCATAATTTATTTATATATTTCATTTATCTTTTAACGAAAGGGGTAAAACAAATATTTTTAAAAGTTATCAAGAATTTACACAATTAACTTAAGGTACCGTCTCTGGACGGGTGTGATAGGGGTGCTGTGGGATTAAGTTTCCACCATTCCCTACACATAACCGACTCCCGAATTCAATCTGGTTTCAAAGATTATTTTTCTTAAGTTTTTTAATTTTTCCTAATAAAAAATATAAGATTGGTGACGACTCTTAATTTTTTTTAATTTAAGTTGCTATATCTGCCGTGATCACGGTCGCAACACACGCCCACTCTAGAGGATGTGGTTGTTATTTTGAAGTCGCCCATCTTTGGTGATATTGATGTTTTTGGTGCCTCTTTTGATGCTCACATTGTAGATACTGCCAAGGAACTGAAGGCATGCACCAAGGAGAGCACTAAACATACAAAGGAGGTTTTTGCTAGGCGTTAGGCAGAGGCGCTCCAAGCTGAACCTAAAAAAACTTCTAGAAAAACTCCCAAGTCCAAGGTACACGGTACTGGGAATATTCTACGTCCTGATAAGAAGAAGTCTAACAAGGAATCCCTCAAGTACACCTTTACCACTTGGGTTTGTTACTTCTTTAGTGATTTTACTCAAAAAGATGTCTTTGAAGCGGGTCCTCCTATTAGACCACCTTTGAGAAGGGCTACCTTTATTGCATTCTGGTTAAGCAAGTACGTCTTTATTGGTCCACCTTTGGAATATGTTAGCCCTTCTATTTTCATTTTTGCTAGGTTACTTGCCGAAGGTATTCGGTTGCCCTTGGCCTTTTTCTTTTTGGGTGGTTTGTACACTTGTCTTGATCAAATTTATGAACAATTGTGTATTTCTCTTGCTAACACCTTTCTAGATTTTATTTTTCTCCAGTATTTTCTCTTTGAGCTTTTTCTAGACTATGGTCCCATTCGAGAAGTTCCTACTGTGAATCCTAGAGAAGCTATGCACCCTCAGCCTTGTTCTTGGGGTTGGTCTCAAGGACACCTACGAGGTTCCTTGTTAAACTTGATTGTTAATGAGAAGGCTTTTGTTTTTCTCCCTTATGTGGACTCTTTTTATGAAGGTGTTGAAGGTCTTAATCATAGTTATAGGTCTATTGAGTTTAACTCTCACAATGATAAGGTTACCCATGTTGAAGGCGTGTTTGACTTCTGGTAGCTTTGTTCTGAACCACAAGTCTTACCAAGTTTTGTTTTGACTGATATTGTTTCGTCATTTAGTGCTGCCTTATAGCCTTATGTGTATAGGCCTAACCGTGTTTGTCGTCAATTTGGTTGGGATCAACTTTCTTTTTCCATTGATTAGGACTTCTCATATATTCCTTCTGCCATGAAAGCTGTGTTTTTTCAAGACATTCAGGTTCCTGTGGACTTATCTCTTTTCAGTCCTTATTCCCGCCATGGTAGAATGACTTCAAATTGGCCTATCATTATGGTTTGAAAATTTCTGTTCAATGTTTTGAAGCTGAGAGAAGTACTTTTGATCCCCAAGACATTCACATAATGTATAAGGATCCTTATTATGTTACTTCCGCCTTCAAAGAGTTTGAGAAGCAAGGTAGCCTTCTCCACTCCTCTTCCCCCTCTTTTTTTGAAGTGTAACATATATTGCTTTTCATATTTCAGGGTGGTAGACTTTTTCAGGTAAGCCCAAGAAATGCAAGTACACGACTGCTCAGCAGGCTTTTATTGATAGGCTAGAGAAAGAAAGGGCCTTAAGTACTACTAACGCCTAGGAGCCCCCTGGCAAGAAGCCTGCATAAATTCCCCTTGCTCCAAAGAAAACTGCTCCTAAAAAGCCTTCCACATCTCCCAAGAAGTCTGTTGCGCCTACACGCCGTTCTTCTTGGTGTTTTAAGGTTATTCCTGTCAAGAAACCATCTACTTTTTCTCCTATTAACTTGTCTGATGAAGGCGTAGAGCCTTTGAAAGACGCCATTGAGGATTCTTCTGAGAAATCTACTGAAGACCCTGCGTCACCTAAGTCTTCTGGCCAGGGTGCTAATTTTGTTGAAAGTATTCTTCAACTTGATTCCAATCTTGGTTCCGCCCACCTTGATTCTGTTCACCTTGACTTTATTCAACCTAGTCTTGAGTTTGCCCAAGTACCCCTATAGCCTTTACCAGATGGTTCGCCTTCTCAACATAATTCTTCCGCTAGCGATGTCGCCCATCAACAAGAGGGCATCAAGCACGACCTTGATGATTCTATGTCAATCAGGGATCTTCTAAACTTCAAGGGTATGTAACTTTTTATTTCATTTATTTATTCCTTAGTTTCTTGCTTAATACCTTCTTTACTTTTTGTAGCCATGGGTGGTTAATCTTTTTTTAGGGATAAAACCATCAAATCTACTGAGATAGTTCCTTCACCTACAGTTGTCTTAAATGCTCCTATTGGTTTTGATCTTGAGAAAGCAGTTCATGATACTACTACTTCTAATCCTATCGTTGCTGATGTTGATAAAGCTGTTCATTCTAATGTTCCTGTTGATTCTACTATCCCAAGTTCATTTACTTCTTCTTATTTATTCTTCCATCAACTGTTTCTTTTGTTCTTTTTGTCTTATGCTTGTTTCTTTCAGATCCAACTCTAGTTGCATCTATCTTGTCGGAGTTTGCTTTTCTTCTATTTGATGATGCCTCACTACTTTCAAGTTTTGCTGGAAAATATACTGGCTTCATTCTTCCTGAATCTACATATCCACCCCTTTTCAGGTGCGTGGCTTACGAGCACTTTGTTGCTTTTCTGAATCTACTTTGCTCATGCAGCCTTGCTAAATTGCAAGGATCGTTCATGGATAACGTAGCTGAACAACTTAGGACTTTGCAATGCATCAGTTTTTAGAGAGATTGGTTTGAAGATCTCCTCCTTCACTTAGACCATCAGCTTCTTATCGTCATGTCTGCTAAAGATTTTCAAAAGCTTGTGGATTTGAAGGTTACTTGCCTTTGGCGCAATGAATCATTGAGAAAAGATATTACTGAACTGGACACTCGCCTAGGTCCATTGAGGGCTCAACTGACTGAAGGGGAAACAGAGTTGGTGCGCCTTTAGGCTCACAAAAAGGAAGCTGAGGAAGCAAGAGCTATTGTTGATGTCCCCTTCATCTTTTAATTTCATTCTATAATCATGTGAACCTTATGGCACTTGGATTTCTAATTGTATGAACACTTTTGTCTTTTCTTTGTCATTTGAATTGTAGTCTTGATTACGAACATCTTGCAATGTATGCCTTTTTTTCCTACAATTTGTTTTTCTTTCAAGTTTAGGGTACACCTTTGTCTTTTTCCTTATTTATTTCACGTCATTTTCTCCTTTTGCATGTGCTTGGAGAAACCTTTTGTTTTAAGTTCCTCTAATATTGAAACACATTTTCGCTTTATTTCATTTGCTAAGCATGTGCTTGGGAAAAACTTCTTATTTTAAGTTTTCCCAATACCAAAACACGCTTTTGCCTATCTTCCATTTGCTAGGCGTGTCTTGTGAAAAACTTGTTGTTTTAAGTTTTCCCAATAATGAAACACTATTTTGCCTTTCAAAAGAGCTAGGAGTGTGTTTGGAAAACTTCTTGTTTTAAGTTCCCAATACCGAAACACACTTTCACCTTTTTCTAAGAGCTAGGTTTGGGAAAACTTTTTGGTTTAAGTTTCCCAATACCAAAACACATTTTTGCCTTTTTTTCTTGAAAGCTAGGCGTGTGCTTAAGAAAACTTCTTGTTTTAAGTTTCCCTATACTGAAACACATTTTTGCCTTTCCTGAAAGCTAAGCGTTTGCTTGGAAAAACTTCTTGTTATAAGTTTCCCAATACCAAAACAAATATTCTCCTTTTTTTTCTGAGACATTAGGTGTGTGTTTGGGAAAGACTTCTTATTTTAAGTTTTCCCAATATCGAAACATATCCATGTCTCTATTATTGTTAGCATAGGTAAGCTCATAAGCATTATAGAAACACTTCATTAACTATCAAGATTCAAACCTTCATAGTCATATCAAAAGAAGGATTCATTCAAGCATAGTAATTTTTTACATACTTGAAATTTAAAGGGCTTACTTTCCTTTGTGTTTCTGGATCTACTAAGGTGTAGTAGCCATTCGGGTTCGCCTCCTGTATTATGTATAGTCCTTCCTATTTTGGTGCCCACTTGGAAGTATGCTAGTTCTTCATGATAGTGTCCGTGGCCTTGGGCACCAATTCCTCCTTAGCAAATATCCTTGGTTTCACCATTTTGTTATACAACAACATAAAATGCCTATGACTCTTTACCAATTCCTCATTGGCCTTTTCCCTTGTGCCTTTTAGAAACTCATCTTCTATTATTCGCCCTTCTTCTCCTTGCTTTCCCAAAAGCATCCTTGTTGATGGCACAACCACCTCAGTAGGTAAAATGGCCTCTGCTCTATATATTAATAAGAATGGGGTAGCCTTTGTGGTTCCATGCTTGGTTGTCCTGTATGCCCAAAGTGCTAGAGGTGGATATTCGCCCTAGTCGTTTGGGGCATCATCTACCATTCTTGCCAAGATTTGTTAGTTGACTCTGCTTGCCCATTTGACTATGGGTAGTACAGAGTGGACTTATCATGCTTAATTTTGTAGTGTTGTAAGACTTCGCCTACTTTCTTGTTGATGAAATGTGTCCCATTATCTGAGACTATCATTTTGGATAGCCCAAAGTGGCAAATAATATTTTCTTTAATGAATACTACCACTAATTTTGCCTTAGCCTCCTTTAGGGCGACCATTTTTACCTATTTGGTAAAGTGTTCAATAGTTGCCAAAATCCATCTTTTCCTTTTGGAAGGTAGGTTGATTGGCCCTATAAAGTCCATGGCCCAAGTATGAAAGGGGTAAGGCGAACTAATGCCTTGCATCCTTATAGAGGGAACGTGGAGTTCATTGGCATGCTTTTGGCATTGCTGCCATTTTCTTACAAATTCCATAGTGTCTTCCCTCCTATTGGCCAAAAGTACCTAATCCTAACGAGCTTAGCCCATAAAGTTCTTCCTCCTTGGTGTCTCCTATAGACGCCTTAGTGTACTTCTTCCAAAACTTTGCTTGCTTCTTCTCTTCCCAAGCATTAAAGTGTTTCTCCTGTAAAACTTTGCTTGAATATTTCTCCATCCTTGCAAAAGTATCTTGTTGCCCTCCTCTGAATCTTGCCAGCTTCTATTTCAACCAATGGTAGTATCCCAGCTTTCAAATAATCTCGAATATGGCATCTCCTACTGCATATATTTTGGTTAACTCCCACACCTCTTGACAAAAAGGGCATGCTTCTTAGACCATGTCACAACACATTTTCATGGATGACCAGAAGACACCTAGACACTGTAGCCTTCTTTATAGGCTTATTCTATTCTGCCCACACACAGCGTCATGTAGACTTCTCATTTTCTCGATTCCTTCCTTTTCTAATAACACTTCATCATTAGCCCTTCACCATTTTTTTTGAACAATTCCCCTCCCAACAGAAATTCTTTGTCGTTTTTGTCAGCATTTTTGCCTTCAACTGGCTTATTATGGTCATTCTCCAGTCAGCTTTATTAGGCATAGTGAGCGCATCCCTTTTATGCTTGCTTGGTTCTTTGATTACCCCATATTCCATAATTCTTTCTCCATTCTACCTTTGCCTCCCCTTTCATTAATGCTATGGCATTTGCATGCTTTTTTTTTGTTCTTGGTACATGGGAGAATTCCACCTTTTCAAATTATTCTAAAAGATTCATTACCCTCACTCTGTATGTTGCCAAGGATGCCTCTTTTACCTTGTATTCTCCTTTGAGTTGATTGACCACCAAGTTTAAATCTCCTTTGGCCATCAATTTTTTTTTTTTTTTTGCTTTTACCTCTTTGGCCATCAGTAGCTCCAAGATGAGGGTTTTATGTTATGCTTCATTGTTGGTGTAGGGGAAGTCCAACCTATAAGCAAAGGGCAACACTTCCCCTTTTACTATTAGTAAGGACAACTCTTGCTCCTACATGTGATGCTGAAGGTGACCCATCAAATGTTAATGTCCATGTTTTAACTTCTTCACAACAATTAATTTCCTCCATTTCTCCAGGGATTTCAACTTCAATATGGTCTTTGATGGTGGTGGGGCAGATGGCTAAAAGGTCTACTAACGCTTGGCTCTTAAGTGTAGTAGGTGTCACCAAAATGATGTCATATTCGCTCAGCATCAGTGTCCACTTGCTTGTTGTTTTAACTAATGTTGGACTTTGCAACATGTACTTGAGCCCCTCTGACTTAGTCATCACATAGATACTCTGCACTTGGAAGTAATGTCTAAACTTTTGGGCAGTATATACCAAGGCGACGCAGTATCTTTCCTACTTGGAATACTTTATTTAAGTATCCTTCAACATCCTACTTAGGTATGAGATGGGTCGTTCCATGCCTTCCACCTCCTAGGTGATCAATCCATGACTTTGGTTGAAGTTAGCACTGCCTTAATTTTCTCAAAGGCTTCCTGGTGCACCTTTGTCTATTCAAAAACCTTCTTTTCTTTTAGAAGACTCTTTAGTTGGCTCAACATTTCATGTAGTGTTGGGATGAATCTTCGGATGTATCCCAATTTCCTCACGAGTTTCTACACTTCTTGGGTACTAAATAGTGGCTGCATTTCTTGTATGGCGCTTATCTTTTCTTCATCTATTGAGACACATTCTCTATGCACTTTGAAGCCTGATAATTTTCCAGAAGCAAATCCAAAAGCGCACATCATAGGGTTCATCTTAAGCTGGCATTTTCTGTATCTTTAAAAGACCATTTTCAGGTGACCTACATGTTTCCCTTTTCCTTAGACTTGACCACCAAATCATGCACATAATCTTTGATGAAATCATGTAGCATGTCATGGAAAATGGCTATCATTGCTCATTATAATGTTGCCCTGGCATTCTTCAATCCAAAGGACATTACTACATAATAAAAGCTCCCAAAAGGTGTCCTAAATGTTGTCTTTTCTTCATCTCTAGGCCCCATTCAAATTTGGTTATAACTGCTTAACCTATCCATAAACAAAAATCTTTCATGTGCCACCGTGGCATCTACAAGGCTATCTATGTTGGGTAGTAGAAAATCATCCTTTGGGCATGCCTTATTAAGATCTTTTTGAAATCAACACAACATCTAATCTAACCATTCTTCTTTTTTACTGGCACAATGTTAGCAAGCCAATTAGGGTGTTGTATAGGTTTTATGAATTGTGCCTTGAGTAGCTTCTCTACTTCCATTTTTATTTGTATCTCAACTTCTGGGCTGAATTTGCACGAAAGCTACTTTATTGGGTTTGCATCAAGGTGTATTGCCAGGTTGTGTGTTACCGAGGTGAGACTTAACCCTGGCATTTCTTTATATTCCCAGGAAAATACATCCCTGTATTCTTTTAAGACTATAACCAATTCTTTTTTTTTCTTTTTCTTCTAGCGAGGCTCCTATGAACAAAGGTCTCACATTTCCTTCATCTGCCCCTACATCCACTTCTTCTAACTTTTCTTCTTGCTGCCTTGGAAAATCCTACAGCTCTGGAGGTACTTCCTTCACTTGGGCGTCATCGAACACTCCTTATTCTTTTTCTTTTACAACGATGCCCACTAGCATGGGACTAGTAAGGAGGCAAGCTGCCTTCCTTATTAGCCCATCGTTTTCATATAAGATCCTCCATCCTACCTCCCGACTAGGGAGGTATTTCTTCGCAATTATTTTCCTCAAATATTCTCTTTCTTTATACATCCATTTCCCCTTATTGCAATATGATTCTTAAGAGTCCCAAGTCTTTGGTCGCTTAAAGGTTTGTGTTGGGTGTAGCACATTGGCTAGATGTAATCTTTTTCTCTTTTTTGTTCTTTCAGTTTCACACCCTCTTCTCTTCTTAAACAATTGATCCCAAGTGGTGCTAACTCATCATAAAGTGAGGCATCTATCAAGTGTGATTATGAAATGTTAAAAGGTGCCTTTGTGTTAGGTATATCTATATCTTCTCCCTTAAAGTTGGATTTAACATATTGGTGTAGGGTAGAGGGTACACACTGATGTAGGTGGATCCAAGGGCGTACAAGAAGTATATGATAACTGGGGTCTCCATCCACCACATGGAAAGTGTTGGGCATCTTGATGGGCCCAACCCCTAAGCTTATAGTTACACATCCCCTTGTAATAACAAGCATCCTTTGGACTGTATTCAACAAGATATCTAACCTCCTTAAGCATTTTGTTGGGATGCCTAATGCATTGTACATTGCAGTGGGGATGACATTTAGCCCCAGACCATTGTCCACCAGTGCTCTTCATACCCTGTGTCCTTTTATAATATCTTCCATGAATAGTGGGCAATTATAGGCTAACTTTTGGTTGATCATTGTTGGTTCTCTAAACACAATCATTATGTTATGGGATTTTGCAAGATGGATCAGCAGGGCATTTGTAATACACAAGTCTCATCCCTTCTTCTTTATCATATTTTCTAAGGCACATGTTGCCTTACTCTAGGCGTCTACGTCCAATCCCAACTGTCTAAAAAGAATTTTGAACTACCTAGTTTTAGCTAACCCATTGATTAGTGTGGTATCAAAGTGTTTCTCCGTCCTTTCCACAGGTATTTCATCATCCCTTCCTTCTCCTAAAACTATAACATTTATGCCATGATTTGGCAAGGATGCCTATGTATATCATTGTTGGCGTTAGTCCTATCAGGCAATAGTATCTCCCTTTTTTCCAATTTTTTATAGAAAATTTGCTTTATCACCCAACAATTTATAGTTGAATGGTTATTTGTCTTGTGAAGTATGCAAAATGATGGATTCTTGTATTCTTCATCTGTGAGCACCGCCTTCTCCACCCTAAGATGCAATAGTCCATTCTTTAACCATTCTTCTGTCAATTTGTACACTTGCTGCTAAAAGATAGGGAGTGGAGAAAGTGACTATCTCTTCATCTTATAGTCTTTCGGTGGAAGCACCGCCCTATAACTCTTTTTCTTTGCCCTATCATCCAAGGCGCAAATATCAAAGACATAATCTACCTCATTTTTCTTTCTATGATGCCTCATTACTTTAGAGACATCAATTGCTCACTTAAGTAACTTCGAAAAGGTTGTCACACTGCTCAGGGATAGAAATATTTGGCATCCATCCTCCATATTCTTAATGCACCCATACACCAAATTTACTTTAGGGAGCGTTTCTTTGCACTGTAAGGCATGATCTCGGTATCTTTTTATGAAGGTAATGAGTCCTTCTCTGTTCTTCTACTTCACTCGCCCTAGGTTCATGATATGCAATGCACTTTCTTCTTTTGAACGTCATCTATTCCTAAGTATGAATAAAGTTTGGGCATAGTTTAGCATACTATGTGAAAACTCTTCTTATTAGAGACTTGGAAGACCCTTATAGCCTTAAGTCCTTGTCCCTTCTAAATATGACCAAGTCATCAAGAATGATAAAGCATGCTCCCTGTTGCTCCTTGTATCATCAAGTTTCCAGAACATAGGTGGTTGATACACCTGAAGGTACAGTCTTGCTGACACCTCTAGGGAGAAAGGCAGTTCTAGATCCAAAATCACACCATGTCCTTCATTTCACATCTAGAGCAGGCACCTAAGCTCCCTTTGGGCTATAGGGGCGTCATCAGGTCTTTGCACTGTAGCGCCTTCTTTTCTTGCTATGGGTTGGTCAAGGACAACTCCACCTTGCATTCTTACTACTGGTGCAACTTGATTTTTGTTGGCATGTGCACTTGCCTTTAAATTCGTCACCGTGTTTGTTAGAGTTTCTTGGTTTGCAACAATGTAGTTTATCACTACTGCTGACACTACCACATGCAGTGAGTTGGGTCCTACATGAGGGAAGGGTGTCTCTGGGCCACTAAGAAGATCTTTGGCATAGTTCATGGAATTCCCTTTATCCCTGTTTCCAACGTTATTACCCCTAACTTAACCTTGGGGAATCTCCTCCTACTTTCCAAGGAAATCCTCCAAGCTGAAGGATAACCTTCTTGGCGTAACTAATAGGGGAGCCTCTGAGTTGGGGTCATTTTGGGCAAGGTCCATTTTCTATAACCTCCCCAGTGGAGTCGCCAATTCTTTCGGTACAAATTTAAGGAAGTTATCAGGGGAAAGGATGATTAGTAATATAAAGAGAGTGAGTTCGTAAACTTATGAGGTGTGTCCGTGAAATAAACTAAGATACTCTGATCCTGCTGGCTTGGTACAAAACTAGTGAAGCATCCATGCTTCCTATAAGAAGATGAGATGGGGAATCTTATAAAACTCAAGACATTCAAGATGCTCTCTTGGGGTTCGTGGGTTTCCTCCGTATTATTTTCTTCCTCTCGTTGTTGTTCATGTAAAACCATGCAAGGTTACTTATAGAGGGTCCCAGTCAATAAGGGACAAAAAGAATTTTACTGTTGGGATTGTGACATGGCCTCTTTATTGAGACACAAAGATTTGAGATTATAAGATATTAAGGATATGGTGATGGCAACTTATTAGCTATTTTAGGTTATGACAGAATGCTAAAGCTCACTATTTCAAGGGAATCTACATGCTATTTGGTGATAGTTAATTAAGGATATGTAGGTTAGAATAATGAGAGTGTCCTTTCCATTTCAGTGTCTTGGGCATCATGAGACATGTGTCGTCCATTTGACGATTGTTATGGAAGCTCCAAATTTCAAGGCTTGAGACTTCTCTTGGAGTTTTCCTTCACCTAAAGCCTTCTAAACCACATAATGGGTCAGAGTTCCCTAGTCTCAAAGCTTTCATGCTTAGCCAAGGCACCATCCTCTATGCCCTGGTTAGCACACGTTATCTTATTTCCTTTATTCTTATTTTATCCTTATGGTTCTATTTCAATTATCTAGTTCAAAGTGAACTAGGTCCGAAACAATCACAAACCAAAAACCATACTTTAACTCCTTCTAAATCTCTCAACTCCATTCGAATGGTTCCACCGTTCTCGCTTTCTTCTCCAAACCCACTTCTTCTCCTACCCCGAGATACAAGCACAAGAAACCATAGAATGGGTTTTAATAGGCCATGAAACCAATTTTTCAGATCTATTCTTCATGTACTCATAATCATAAAGCTAGAGAGCATATATTTTTCCTTGTTATGGAAATTGGAGCCCTAATTTAAATACATCTTCTCCATTAGACCCTCAAACTCCTTCAATTGGTTCGCACCCTTTTCAATTTCAACACCCCTCAAACTCACATTTACTCACTCTAATTCATCATTCATAACCATTCTTCTTAGCTCATAATATTATGTTTTGTTGTTTTCTTTTTTGGATGGAAGACATTAAAGTGCAAGGACTCCAAGCACAGTCAGCAAGCTATAATTTTGAACAATTGGCTCTTTCAAGATGAGCTATTTTTTGAACCCATTGCATAGGAATGGAGTTGAGAGATTAAATCATGGATTTTGGTTAACTATGGTTAGTGTTTTAAGAAAAAAATATAATTTAAGGAGACAAGAGTGACTCACAAACTTATGTAGCTAGCAAATAATAAGTGGGCCAGAGCAAGAGAAATGTCTTGCTCTAAGTGCATCTAAGAATCTCACCCATTTATCTCTCTAAAGATGATTGGTTATAAATCCTCTATAACCTTTTGAAAACTAATTTGCAACAAATAGCATTGCTTATTGCTAATAGAAAAATGCTAAACATCACATAATATTTTTCATGAATTTTTACATGAAACCAAGTGGCTTACTTTTATAACTTACATGAATATCCAAACTATTAGAATAATTTTTATGGACTAGCATAAGTAACATTATATTTTATAAAACTTAGATTAATTTGATGTTAAAATAATTAGAGCATATTGTTATAGTTCAAATAGTTATCAATATTGTTGTTGTTAAGCACTACTCATAAGTGGGTTTTGTTAATGGGTCTTGTGTGTGTACTTACCACGATGGATAGGTTTAACCAAGTATAATGTGAATATATACACAAAGGGAGATACTTCTATTCCTAACCACCCTAGTGCATATAGTTGCCTTATTGATATTGACGCAAGAGCAACCTACTGTGGGATAAAAATAGTTTATCTCTTTTATAACATTCAAGATGGTCAATTATGGATGCCTCATCATCATCTTTTCCTGGTAACCCTATAACTCAATCTATGTTATTTATGCATGTCATAAGTTAGGATTAAATTGATCAAGGAATTTTGAATTATTATATTATTATATTAATTTTCTATTTGCTGGAAAAAGGATTATATGAGGTTTGATAATGACTTATGATTGTTGACTGAACACATTTAGAAAACCCAAGGTGCCCTAACTAATTGTATTTTGTGATTCAGAATATAGTTAGTTAATCTCAAAAATTAGTTTGGGGCTTCTGTAGATCTATATTTTATGAGTTAGCTATATAAAGATCGCATCGAATGATAAAAAAACTATTGAGAATTTACCGGAAAAACCCTGCAATATCCTTTGAATTTTGTTTAAATAACCCAAATAATTTGTATAACCAATTCAAAAATCAAAAGAGGGATTTTGTAAATCATTGTTTCCTGAGTTAAGTGATGATATAATTGTTAGCTTTGGTTGCAAATTGAGTGAGAAATTATAAAGAAACTATGAAAGTAACTCGAAATAACCTATAATTTTTTTGAAATTTTATCAAAAATCATCATAGGGATTTTGTAGATCTCAATTTTCTAATTCCAACAAGGTATATATCACATAAAACAAATGAGAATTAAGAGAGTAATTGGATATGACCCATTTCGTCTGAAACCAGGTTGCACGTCCTGCTTACAAAAAATAGGTGAGGAAGATGACTTCTTCCAGCAATGTCCACTTGCATATTCGAAGAGTACAAGAAAGCGAGAATGGTAGAAAATTGATTTTTCACTTTTTTTTTTTTTTTTGCTTTGTATTCTACGTGTGCTATTTAAATTTTGGTGGATTTTAATTATTTTTTATGGGCTTTAATTACTTATTAGGAATTTTTTAGATTTAAAATGATAAAAAAAACTATGTTTTACTCTCTGAATTTGACCTTGAAATTTTTTTATATACTTTTGACATTATAGGACTTACTGTATATTGCATACTCTTAGAGTTGACAATATTTGACCACTAAAATAATTTTGATACTATGTTGTGTATATAATATTGTATAATGTTAAAATTTGTATGTTACTCTTGAGTTCTAATTTGAAATTTTTCATGCATGATTATGATAATCTTTTGGCATGTTTTGTATTTTGTACTCTCAAACTTAATATTGTTTGATCATTTAAATAATTTTCAGTGTCATTTGTACACAAAATGTTACGTAATATGCTTTATATTGTTATATCTTATTTTTTTTATGCAATCTAATTCTAAGAGTTGCTATTTAGAATATTGTCATACTGTTTTGGAGTACTTTACATAATTGTGAGCCTTCGCAGGACCAATTGTGGTAAGGTGTTGTTTTGTACATAATGTTGTTATACTTTTGCATTGAGCATTATGATGATGATGCACTTACTCTATCGGTTTGTCTTCATTAATATAATTCCTATTGATTTTTTAATGGAATTAAAAGTTATATACTTAGAGCTTTTAGTATCCTCTTGATACTAGATTTAGGGACATAAATTTTAATATAATTTCTAGTGATTAATTAAAGGTATTAAAGGTTAGGATTTTTAGTATCTTCTCGATCCTATCTTTAGAGACATGATTTTAATGTTAGTGGGAGTATGTTCATGTGTTGTAATCCACGACCCTTAGACAGGATTACAATTGCATAAGATAGCTCTATTATTGTTATTTGCTCAATTTTATGATGGTGATGTACTTGATAAAAAAAATCTCCTTTCAATATATTAATTTTCAGCTTTATCTATGCAAATGGATGATTTGACAAAATTGAATGGAACGATTAAGAGGATTAGGTAGAATATGTGAAACTATTTCTACTTGTCTCTAATATTGATGATGCTCTCACCAAAGATGACTCTCCAAAGCCCACAGATACTTTTTCGATGACAGTTAGGATGAAACATGAAATATGGACTTGTTCTAATAAAGTTTGCTTATGACTATGAAGTATAGCACGGATAAAACCATTAAAAAGAGAATTCCTGAATATGATAATGCTAAGAAATTTCTCAAGTTTGTTGGTGATAAATTTAAGAAGTTTGACAAATCTGAAAAGGCCTACTACCTCTCTCTGTTGAGAAAAACTAAGTATGATGGTCTGATTAGTGTTCATGAGCACGTCATGAAGCTTCTGAACTAGTACAACAAGTTGAAGTCCATGAAAGTGGAGTTAGGAGAGGATTTTCTGACTTGGCAAGTGTTTCAGACTCTTCCTACTTATTTTGATGTTCTAAGGACTTCTTACAATACTCAGAAAGAAGAGTGGAGTGTTGATGAACAAATATCTATTCTTACTCAAGAGGAGGAGATAATGAATAAAGGTGAGGGCATAGTGTTCAATTTGCTTCCTACAACAATGTTGATAAGAAGAGATTTGTCAAATTTAAGAATAATATGCTACAATTTAAGAGGATGAATAATGACAACCCTGGACATCCTTTTGGGCAACAGTCTGTTGGTAAGACTTTTGATGACAAACCCAAGTATTGCTTCAATGGAAAGTGCAAGTTCTGTGACATATTTGGGCATAAGCAAGCAGATTGTTTGAAATTTAAAAATTGGCTTAAAAAGAAGAAAAGAGTTTAGAAGCAAGAGGATACTGAGTGAATGGGAGTTAACGATCATAGTAAGAAATAGAGCTAGTATCAAAGTAGAGCATATAAGAGTTATCTATTTAAATTTATGCACTGGGTATAATTTAACTATAAAAGACACTATTTATGTACCTTCTATGAGAAGGATCTTGGCAATGACTCCTTTATTTTAGGCATTGAGATTCACCCTGATAAATCTATGGTATTCTTGAATTATCTCAGAAGGTTATGTTGAAATGATTTTTAATAGACCCAATATTAAATATTGTAATCCTTGTACTTCACCTTTTCAAAAGGATGAGAGACTGTTTAATATCCAGTGTCCTCATAATGATAAACAAATTGTTGAAATGAAGAAGGTTCTATATGTTTCTGCTATTAGCAGCGTCATATACGCTTAAGTTTGTAGCATCATAATATTACTTTTGTTGTTAGTGTACTTGGGAGATACTTGAGCAAAGTTAGTATGGCTCATTAGCAAGTTGCAAAGTGGGAGTTTGTTTTGTGTTTTGTAGTGATCTTATTTTTGTTGTGTCTCGAGACTTTGAATTCTTATGTTGCTATTGTCGTAGCCATACAATATTATTATTATTATTATTATTATTATTATTATTATTATTATTATTATTATTATTATTATGTATAATATTATTTATGCTATGACATAATGTGAAAACATTTTTTCAATGTGTATTGGTCCGAGTGAAAGGGACTTGGGTCGCTTAAGCATGTGATCTTAGGTTCGATCCATATATTCATGTGTATAGAAATAACACCATTAGGAGGGATCCTACTTTGGTGCCTGACCATGCCCTGGGAGAATAGTCTCCCACATATCGAGTGAGGGAATACTATGGGAAACCAAAAAATATTATTGGAAAATTTTGGATCCATTCTCATTTGGTTGTGCTAAGATAATATTGTTAAATATCATAAAGCATCTTGGGTGGATTCTTGGGTCATTCTGTTGGGAATTGCACTTTGATCATATATTAACATGCAAATTTGTTGTGCTTTCCCATTACTTATATACCATGTTTTGTTCGGTTAACGAAATATGAATATCTTATATGTATAATATTAATACTATTATCGAGTATGATTTTCTATATTGTTGAGGTGCTTGTAGACCTATCTTGGACATTTTGGTTTAGAATACCAGCTCAGTTTTGACATCTTATTGTGGCCACATGTTTTTTAATTAATCTGGAGGATTATTTTTCTTGTTAAAATAATTAAAATAATATGACTTACGCCGTCCAAGTGAGAGAATATTAAAATACTTTTTATGGACTAGCATAAGTCACGTCATATTTTATAAAACCCAAATTAGTTGGATGTTAAAATAATTAAAACATATTGTTGCATTCTAAATATTGATCAGTATTGTCATTATTTAAGCACTGCTGATAAGTGAGCTTTGTTATTGGGGTCATATGTGTGGGCTTACCATGATGGGTAATTTAGCTCATTCTAATGTGAATATATTCACAAGGAATAGGTCCCTATTCCTATTATATACATAAGGAATATGTCTCTATTCCTAACTACTCTGGTGTGTACAATCACCCCATCGATATTGATGCAAGAGCAAATTACTATGGGATATGAATAGTTTCTCTCCTTCACAACATTCGGGATGGTCAATTATGGATGCCTCATCATCATATTTTCTAGGTAACTCTATAACTTAATCTATATTATTTATGCATGTCATAATTTAGGGTTGAATTGATCAAGAAATGTTAGATTATTATATTATTAGTTTTGAACCAAAAATTCTAGCTCAAACCGCTTTTACTCTTCTCACTCATTTATCTCTCTAAAGATGATTGGTTATAAATCCTTTATAACTTTTTCATAAAAACTAATTTGCAACAAATAGTATTGCTCATTGCTGATGGAAAAATGCTAAACATCACAAAATATTTTTCACGAATGTTTACATGAATCTAACATAGGTTACTATTATAGCTTACAGGAATCTCCAAACCATTTTTTACTCTTGTCAACCATTTAACCCTCCAAAGATGATTAGTTGTAAATCCCTTGTAACCTTTTCGAAAAACTAATTGGTAACCAATAGCATTGCTCTTGCTAAATATTACACTTGTACGTCAACCTATGGTTCTCCCTTATTAATATTTTCCCCATTTTTCGAGTTTATAGTCTTGTGTTTGAATACCCTTAGCCAAAAAAGAAAAATACCCAAAATCCTCATTAGTTAAAAATAAAAAAGAAACATAATTCTTTTTAAAAAACAAATTAAAATGAGAACATTTACTTATATTTCCTTTTGAAATATCCTACAAAATGCGATCTTTCAAGTGAAGTTTTAGTACTTTTAAGCATATATATGATATAGATCATTTGAAAAAACAAAATATGTGGCCAGCAATAGTAGAATTGGCCTTGTCTGTTGTCTGGTAATGGAAGTATAGTTGAATTTTTATATTTGGAGTTTGTGGTATAACGGTAAAAACTGAACAAGTCAATATTGGAAACCTAAGAAATCTCTTAAAATTGATATTCCTTCAACTTATTTCTAATAAATTGAATGATCTTTTTACATAATATATGAAGTGTATATGACAAGGATTACATTAAAAAAGAAAAGTGAAATATAAGTGAAACAAGAAGTAAGTAATGCTTCACTTAAAAGAAGCCCCTACCTTTGTGAGTTTATGATTGAATTTTGTGTTCAGAAATAAGTACTATCGTTTCACTTAAATGTTCTTAAAATTTTAGCAAGTTAGGTTTAACTAGTGCATGACTATCATATGATTCATATGTTTTTCTTAAGTAATGTTATAATAAACCATTAAATATATTCAGAAACATTGCTTACTTTATGTTCCCTACCAAGTGGTATTAGGGGTATCTTTTCTCACTACCAAATTCTATAAAAAAAAAAAGCATAGCTAATAGAAATGCAACTAGCCAACCTAAAGATTCTTTGCATGAAATTGGAGGTCCAATGACTAGGGCCAAGACTAAGAGGATGAAGCAAGCTTTGCAAGGCCTTATTATGGAGATCAAAGAAAAAGAAAATCGACATGGAATAGAGGCTACACTAAAATGGGTCTCTTTTCTACAACTTGAAGATGATTTGAGCCCAACTTGAAGACAATAACTTGGAGAGCCAAATAAAGCCCAATTCACATTACTTAAGAAGCATTCATGGGCTACAATCTCTTTAATTATTGGGCCAATTAGTAGGGGTCTGATTAGCTAATAATAATTAGTTCACATTTTCTTAATATTTTCATATTTAATTTTGATGGAATAAGTTCAGTTGTCCTTGGTCTTTCCCAAGTCAGTTTCTAAGCCACCATGATGGCTAGTGAGAATTTATTACCATGTTTATGCTTATTTACTAGGTGATAATGTCCTTTGGTCTTTCCCATTAAAAGTTTCTTAGTAACTGCATGATAATGGGAATTTAATTCTTTTATTTCAAGGGTTGCAAATAGCTTCTAGCTTAGCTTATAAATAGGAAACTCATGTATTCCAACAAGCAGTTTTTGAATATTAATGAAATTTGAGTATTTCTCCATTATGAGAACTTCCCTTTTGTTATTGGGCTAATAACTAAATTCATAGTGTTAGTTCTACCGGCAGGTCGCGGCTAAGGTCACGCTTTACTTGATAACTCTGGTTCTACCGGCAGGTCGCAGTTAGGGTTAAATTCCTTTTATTTTTGGCCTGTTTTAAGACTATCCAGAGCATTCTCTTATCATTTGGTATCAGAGCACTTTGACTCTTGAAATCAAGTGATATCTATCCTTTGTGTGTTCATCTTCTTCAAATTCAATATATATATATATATATATATATATATATATATATATTTTGTTTTCGCTGTTGCTTATCTCGTTTTTGTGTGTCATCTTCCTATGCTCAAACTCTGTCTAAGTGAATTTCTCTAGTTCTTTTTACACATACGTATTTTATTTCCAAATTGTGTCCAAGTTCTATTATTCAAAAAAAATTAATGCGAAATTTTTTTTAAAAAAAATATGGAAAAAAAAGAAGAAAAAATTGTGAATTGAGAAGACTCAATATTCCTTGTTGGATTTCAAAACCCTTTCATTGATCTTGTTCGTTTTAAGTCTCTTGTTGAATTCTTTGTTGTTTCCATTTCAATTACTTCTTGTTGGATTCCTTTCGATAAAAGTTATCATCAATCCCTTGCTACTTCTTATTGTGTGGAATCATATAAAGGTTCTTTACCTAAGAGCTCATAAGGAGAAGTAGAGTGGTAAAAGGCAAAGAATGGTGAGACTATCATAGGGAAAGAGCTAACTAGAGTGAATCACGAGTGAAAAAAAATATAATTGACTGTAAACACGTGAGAGAGTGTTTGTGTAAGGATTCTTGAAGGCACAATTGTTTTATATTATTATCCATTTGTAATCATTTCTAACGCAAATTCTTGCAGCATTTTAATCATGAGTGGAGAAGACGGAGAAGTTAATCTCAAATTGTTTGTGAAGGTTGTTCAAGAACAATTTCAGGCCCTAAATGTAAGATTGGATAGTCTATAAACCCCATCGAGATCTGGAACCCCAAGGTGACGCACTTTTGAAGATGAGGAAGATGAGTATTCAGATGGAAGAAGTATTGAAAGGAGAAGAAGAAATGAATCAAAAGGAGATAATCATTTGGGTAGTATTAAGATGATAATCCCTATATTCCAAGGAAGAAATGATCCTGAATTGTACTTGGAGTGGGAGAGAAAAGTTAAACATGTGTTTGACTGTTATAATTACTCAGAGGAGAAGAAGGTTAAACTAGCAGTTGTTGAATTAACTTATTATGCTAGTATTTGGTGGGATCAATTTGTGAGTAGTGGGCGTAGGAATGGGGAGAGACCTATTCGTACATGGGAAGAGATGAAGGATGTCATGAGAAGGAGATTTGTACCTAGCCACTGCCATAGGGACTTGCACTGAAAATTGTAAAGTCTAACTCAAGGTTCCATGAGTGTGGAGGATTACTATAAGGAGATGGAAATAGTCATGATTAGAGCCAATGTAGAAGAAGACCGTGAAGCAACTATGGCTAGATTTATTAGGGGCTTAAAGAGAGAGATAACTGATGTTGTAGAATTACAACATTATGTGGAGATGGAGGATTTGCTGCACAAAGCTAATCAGGTGGAAAGGTAATTGAAAGCTAAGTGTACTTCCAGATTTGCTTCTAGTTTTTCATGGAAATCAAATTAGCATAATAACAAAACTATGTCAAAGCCTAAAGAAGATGCAAAGTCCAAACATTCGGTTGCTGCTCCTAAAGGTAAAATTGAAACTAATACATCTTTTAGATCACGTGATATCAAATGTTTCAGGTGTCAATGAGTTGGATATATAGCTTCTCAATGTCCAAATAAAAGGACAATGATTTTGCTAGATAATGGAGACATCGAGAGTGTGAGCTCAAGTGATGATGAAATGTCACCATTGGAGGATTGCAGTGATGTTGAAGTTGTTGAACCTGTGAATGGAGGAGTACTTGTTACTAGGCATGCTCTTAACATACAGCCTAAGGTAGATGGTGATGAGGAGCAACGTGAGCATATCTTTCATACAAGATGCTATATGAATGACAAGAAATTTGTTGAAGTTTTTCTAGAAGAAATGCCCTATGGATTACCTCCTTTAATAGGTATTGAGCATCAAATTGACTTGATTCTTAGTTCTTCACTTCCAAATAGTCTAGCCTATAGAATAAGTCCCGAGGAAGCAAAGGAAATTCAAAGGCAAGTGGATGAATTGCTGCAAAAAGGATTTGTGAGGGAGAGTCTTAGTCTATGTTATGTTCCTGTGATCTTGGTTCCGAAGAAAGATGGGACATGACGCATGTATACTGACTATCGAGTCATAAATAAAATCACTGTAAAGTATAGATATCCTATCCCTAGATTGTATGATATGCTTGATGAATTGCATGGTTCGTGTGTATTTTCTAAAATTGATTTGAAGAATGATACTATCAAATTTGCATGAAAGAAGGAGATTAATGGAAAACAACTTTCAAAACAAAATATGATTTGTAAGAGTGGTTAGTAATGCCATTTGGCTTAACTAATGCACCTAGTACTTTCATGAGATTAATGAACCATGTTTTGCGTCCTTTCATTAGGAAATTTGTTGTAGTCTATTTTGATGATATTTTGATTTATAGCTAAACCTTGGCTGAATATGTTGAACATCAACATAATGTTTTTGATATTTTGAGAGAAAATATGTTGTATGCATATCTTAAAAAGTGTTCATTTTGCCTTGAATCTGTTTTGTTTCTGGGTTTTGTTGTAAGCTCCAAGGGAATAAGTATGGACGAAGAGAAGGTAACGGCAATTAGGGAATGACCTACACCTAAGAATGCAAGTGAGGTAAGAAGTTTTCATGGTTTAGCAAGTTTATATAGAAAGTTTGTAAAGAACTTTAGTTCTATTACTGCACCATTGAATGAACTTATTAAAAAGAATGCTATTTTCAAATAGAATGATGTGCATGAAAAAGCTTTTAATTCATTGAAGGATAAGCTGACCAATGCACCTTTTCTTTGTTTACCTAATTTTGATAAAGCTTTTGAAGTTGAATGTGATGCTTTTGGTGTTGGAATAGGGGCTGTATTGATGCAGGACTCTAAACCAATTGTGTATTTTAGTGAAAAGCTTAGTGGGGCAGCATTGAATTATCCCACATATGACAAGGAGTTGTACGCTTTGGTGAAAGCTTTGCAAACTTAGCAATACTACTTGTGGCTTAGGGAATTCATAATTCATTCTGACCGTTAAAGTTTGAAGTTTTTGAAATCTTAAGGAAAACTTCAACAGAGACATGCCAAATGGTTGGAATACATTGAGATGTTTCCTTATGTGATCAAGTACAAGAATGGTAAGGAAAATATTGTCTCTAATGCTTTGTCTAGAAGGTTCTCATTGCTTACATCTTTACAAATTAAATTACTTGGTTTTGAGACTATAAAGGACTTGTATGACAATGATTCTGATTTTGGTCAAGTATGAGATTCTTGTTCTAAGCATGCTTTTGGGGATTATTATAAGCATGATGGTTTCTTGTTTAAGGAAAATAAATTATGTGTGCCTGTTTGTTCCTTGTGTGAAATGCTAGTTAGAGAAACTCATGGTGGAGGGTTGATGGGACATTTTAGTGTGAAAAAGACCTTAGGGATTTTGAATGATCATTTTTATTGGCCTAACATGAAGCATGATGTACAATCTATTTCTGATAAATGCATTACATACAAACAGGCTAAATCTAAAGTCATGCCCCATGGTTTATATACATCTTTGTCTGTGCCTAATCAACCTTGGACTGATGTTTCAATGGATTTTGTGTTAGGATTGCCTAGATCTCAAAGTGGAAAAGATAACATATTTGTGGTTGTTGATAGGTTTAGTAAAATGGCACATTTTATTGCATATTTTAAAACCAATGATGTAACACATATTGCTGATTTGTTTTTTAAAGAAGTGGTGCGCTTGCATACATTGCAAAGAACCATAGTAAGTATTAGAGATGTGAAATTCCTAAGTCATTTTTGGAGAACTTTGTGGAATAAATTAGAGACTAAACTCTTGTTTTCTACTGTTGCACATCCTCAAATGGATGGACAAACTGAAGTAGTAAGCCGAACACTTACTACTTTGTTGCATGCTATCATTCAAAAAAAAAATTGAAATAATGGGAGAAATGTTTGCCATATGTTGAGTTTGCTTATAATAGAACTGTTCATTTTTCTATATCTCATTCTCTTTTTGAAGTTATGTATGGTTTTAATTCTTTGACTCCTTTGGATATCTTACCTTTGCCTATTAATGAGCATGCTAATTTGGATGGTAAGCGTAAGGCAGACTTTATTAGGGAGTTCTATGCAAGAGTTCGCGCCAACATTGAGAGGAAAAATAACCAATATGCAAAGCAAGCAAATAAGGGGCGCGTCAAAGTGGTTTTTGAGCCTGAAGATTAGGTTTGGGTTCATATACGGAAGGAGAGATTTCCAACTCAAAGAAAATCCAAGTTGTAACCAAGAAGAGATGGACCTTTTCAAGTTCTAGAGAGGATCAATGACAATGCCTACAAGCTAGATTTACCAAATGAATATACCAATGTATGTGATACCTTTAATGTGGCTGATCTATCTTTGTTTGATGTAGGTAATGTATCTGATTTGAGAACGAATCCTTTCGAAGAGGGAGGGAATGATAGAAATGCAACCAGCCAACTTAAAGATCATTTGCATGGAATTAGAGGTCCAATGACTAGGGTCAAGACTAAGAGGATGAAGCAAGCTTTGCAAGGCCTAATTATGGAGATCAAAGAAAAAGAAGATCGACATAGAATAGAGGCTGCACCAAAATAGGTCTCTTTTCTACAACTTGAAGATGATTTGAGCCCAACTTAAAGATAATAACTTGGAGAGCCAAATAAAGCTCAATTCACATTACTTAAGAAGCATTCATGGGCTGCATTCTCTTTAGTTATTTGGCCAATTAGTAGGGGTTTGATTAGCTAATAATAATTAGTCTATTTTGTTTTTTTAATATTTTCGTATTTAATTTTGATGAAATAAGTTTAGTTGTCCTTTGGTCTTTCCTAAGTCAGTTTCTAAGTCACCATGATGACTGGTGGGAATTTATTACCATGTTTATGCTTATTTACTAGGTGATAATGTCCTTTGGTCTTTCCCATTGAGAGTTTCTTAGTAATTGCATGATAATGAGAATTTAATTCTTGTATTTCAAGGGTTGCAAATAGCTTCCAGCTTAGCCTATAAATAGGAAACTCGTGTACTCCAACAAGTAGTTTTTGAATATTAATGAAATTTGAGTGTTTCTCTATTGTGAGAGTTTCCCTTTTGTTCTTGGGTAAATTCATAGTGTTGGTTCTACCGGCAAGTTGCGACTAGGGTCACGCTTCTGGTTCTACCGACAGGTCGCAGTTAGGGTCAAGTTTCTTTTATTTTCTGCCTGTTTCAAGACAATCCATAGCATTCTCTTATCAATAGCTTACTTTATTTCTCTCTCTTTCACTTATAAAATCTAGACATTTGGACCATATACACTCTTTAATTCATTTTGACATAGTTAAGGTTGTTATAAAAGGTAAATGTTTTTTGAACACCGACTATATGACACCCTATTATAGATACTACATGCCAATATGAGTGTGGGTAGGTGTCGAGGTATACCGTATCTCAAGACGGAATTGATGTATCATATGTTGATGTGAAAAGAGTGTCAGTTGAGTGTTGTAAGTGTTCAAACAACGAGATTGCTTAAAAGAAATACTTGAATGTAATTTTTTTTTTGGTACAATGAATACAATTCTTTTTATAATTTGAAAAGGGTCGACGTAGACACCTACAATTATTATTATTATTATTATTATTATTATTATTATTATTATTATTATTATTATTATTATTATTATTATTAATCTTAGAACCGACTCAAGATTTGGACAAATACCACAATTGACTATAATGTATGGTGGCAATTGAGTATATTAATCTATCATTAATCAATTCATCTGTATCTAAATATAATTCAGTCCATTCATTTATATAAATAAATTTAATAAATTGGTTGGGTTAAATTAGTTTTAGTTAATGGATGATTGATGGACTAACGAAAATATTTATTGGATATCAAATAGATATATCTATAAGGTTTAGAGAATGAAATGTAGTATAAATGACCTACAGATGCACGCAAGCTAATCTGGATACTACTTGACCGCAATACTAAAAAAAAAAATAAGAACGAGGTATATTTGGACACATGAAAAGTCTAGATGCATCAAGTTTAGAAAAAAAAAGTGAAGAGTGAAATGTATTTAGGCAAAAGAGAATCTAGATATATCTATTGGAACATGGTAGAGAGGAAGAAAATGATAGAATTCACAACTAGGATTTTATTGAATGACGAAAAGTGTGTATATCAAGCCAATCAAAATTGGGACTCTATGAACCTCCAAATATCAAGAAATCCTAATTATAAGAACAATAATCATCAATGCCAAAATAAGGCAAATGCTTAACCACCATAAGCACAAGCTCAAAATCAAAACTTAGCCACTTAAGATAAAAGAAAACATCAAAGTCTAACAAAGCTTATCCAAAATAAAATAAAATTAAAATTAAAAAAAGAAAAGAGATAGTCAATGAAGAAGTGAGGGCAAGTTTATGCTCATTCAATCATCCACAAAGGTGCCACCAATTTAGCATCACCAAGAAGTTATCCAACATTGAGAGAAACTAAGTAACCACTGAATCATTTTTTTTTTTTGAATGATTCACTTTACAGTAACTAGCCATCGATAGCCAACAACAAGAACCAACTAGAATCAACTAAGGAAGAAAATCTATGGGCATAAACTAGATCTAAAGAACCGAATGGAGAATCTGATCAAACTAGACAAAAAATGAAGAGGAACAAATCGATCTTACGACAAGCTGTGGAAACGAGATTAAGAACAGTTTCCGTGAATTTGGAGAAATAAATTACTAGAACTGTACCATCCTCCATTGTCGGACACAGAGCTCATTGGAAGTATGCCAACGAGGCTAAATAATGCGAACCAGTAATCACACCACAACACCAATTACACACTCTCTACACCACAAACTGAACACATCTAAAGCAAAACATTGTACATCAATAAGAAGTAAGCGAAGAATTACTGGTGAAGACGCCATCCCACTACTGCACTAGCAACGCTTATCTGTAAAGAGTAGCAGTGCTAGAAAACAAGATCCACTGCATCAATAGAGATCTTCTACCATGATGTATTGGAAAACATAGTAGAGAAGAAGGAAATGAGAGAGTTCAAATAAGATGAGAAATGGAAATTTATTGAAATTATAAAGCAAGTTCAACAAGCTAAGAGTGTGAATTATATAGAATGTAAAAGAGTAACTAGCTAGTAACTAATCAATATATGTAATTAATCACAAACTACCTCAACTAATCATCGACTAACACAACTATATCTCTAATAGCCCCCACAAGCTGAATGATGCATACTTAGCATCTCCAGCTTAGGATAAAAAGTACAATACAATTGAGCAATGAGAAAATATAATGAAAATACAATGCAACTGAGTAATTAAAAATCAACAAAATACAATAAATAAAGTCGTAATTATATAAGCTAACAACAATATGAAAATCTAGTGACGACCAAGGTTCGTAGCTCTACTTCTGATGCCTCCATGGCTTTCATCCCAAGCAAATGAATCATGTCAAATGGTCATCGGCAAAAATGAAGATTAATCTGAATCTGAAATAGGTTGATTCCTCAAAATTAACATCAGTCAAAAGTTGCTCAAAATCAAGGCTCTATGGGCCTCCAAACATCAAGAAATTCCTAAATGTGGGTTCAATATCATCAATGCCAAACAATGGCAAAGACTTAACCACTCAAGCAAAAGCTAAACTCAATGCTTAACCACTTAGCAGAAGCATAAATGAAAGCCAAACAAAGGCTGAACAAATGCTGGACCAAAGCTGAAGCACATGGTAGCAAAGAACTTTCACAACTATCCAAACTTCACACAATCAAATCAAGTAATTTCCCATATCATAGGGCTCAAACAAAATAAGAACAACATCACTTCATCAACATCTTAAGCTAAACTAAATCCACTCATTAAAGCAACTTCTTATTTTCTTTTAAGGGCTTGTTATATTTTTCTTTTACAGATTTGGCACTTAATAGTTTTTTAGATTGAAATCCCCAAACACAAATTCAATAATTTGATTAGAACCCTAAAATAGCTATCCCCAAATTCCCCCAATCTTAGAACCCTAACCCCTGCCATATTCATATGAATAGAGGATTTCATCTCCTATATTGTCTTCCCCTCATTGAGTCATTGCCTACCCAATTTGAATTTCACCTTTGCTAGTGCCCCTATATTGTTTTGCCGCATTCCCAATTGAAATTCAGCTACTGGTTCATTTGTTGGAGCAACTCCAACTAATCAAGCTTGATCACCATTGTTTCTTATATTTGTTCTCTTACCAGCCAAGTTGATAGTGAAGCTTGTAAATTGGAGATAACACTCTTGTAAGGAGGCACATGAAAACTTCAAGAGAACAGTAAATAAGAACCAAATGGAAGATGCCAACTCTCCACAGAGGCAAGAATCGACGACAATTCAAAATTCCACGAAAGAGAATTTCTTTAGCAAAAAAAAAAAAGAAACAAGAAATAATGACTCTCCAAGGCCACTAACATCCCAAACAATGAAGTTGATATGCTTGTATTTTTGTCTTCACACTAAATCAAACTAAGCCAATGCCACATCAGAACAAACAGAAGTAGCAAAGAATGAACTAATGAAGTCAAGAATTTCTGGTATCGCCACCTTTGCCGGAATAACCAATAGCAACATCGTGGCTGGAAACCAATTGGGAACAATATAAAAAAGGAACCTCTTGCTAAAAAAGATGAAGAAAAGCAAGGATGGAGGTCACGCACACCATCAGGGGGAAAAAACCACCACAGGCATGTCGGAAAACAATAGTGCCAAAGCCAATTAACAAATCTGATCAAGAAGCACAAGAATCGAGAACCACCACCAGTGATGCCTCACCGCACCACATAAAGCATTGAATAGGAAGAATGAGATCGCACTAGAACCAAAATGGTGGCAAGAAGATAAACACCGTCACACCATAACGTTCACCTTCAGAGAAAAGAACGGGATGTAAAAACAACATTGATCGTTGATCAGAGAACAAAATAGACCCGATTGGTACTCATCATTGTTACTACGTTCACCTCCACCTTCAACAACAAATCTGTTCCATGAACCAAAAATCATACCGTAGTAAAAAGTAAGCTTCCTATCATCTTCCAGACTTAAATTGAAGCTCTACTATTCTAAAATTGATTATTTATTGATGGAACTGAAAATATAGATCGTTCAACAAGATGTTGATGAATGAATCACGCTATTGGAATTGATCTCAAATGAAGATTTTTTTTTGTTGAGAAAAAGTGAATTGGGTGAATGAATAAGAGGCTTCTCTTCTTGCACAAATTTTCAAAAATTGAATGAAAAATGAAACATTGATTCAGATCAAGAATCAAAGATCTAAAAGAGAGAAGTAGAAAAACAAATGAAAGAATCTAAAAGAAAGCGTTGATTTTGAGAGGTAAACGAGATAAGTAGAGAGAGAAGAATAGAGAGAAAATGAAGGAAATCTTGAAAAGAAAATATTGGTTTTCTGAGAAAAAGGATAGAATCCAAAAAAAGAAAGAAGTCTGAAGAGTGTTTGGTGGGAGAGAAATGAAAGGAAAATGAAAGAAAAATTGAGTTCAACGAGAACTCAGCGCAGCTGAAGAAACTCAAGGAGGGTGATATTGCTCTGAAACATGGTAGAGAGGAAGGAAATGAGAGAGTTCAAAGAGAATGAAAATGGAGATTTACTGAAAGTGTAAAGTGAGTACAACAAGTCAAGGGTATGGCTTATATAGAATGTAAAGAGCAACTAGCTAGTAACTGATCACATATGTATGTAACTAATCACTAACTACCTCAACTAATCATCAATTAACACAACTATATCTCTAATATCATGTGCGGCAAAGTTGTGAAGAAACCACATGAAGCTAATGGAATCAGATAAAAAAAATTATTTTGAGATGGTATACATTTGATTGGATGGGAGGAAAAAGACAAAGGAAATTAAAAGAGATGTAGATTGATTTTGGATTTTGATATGGACGAAAAAATAGAAAGAGAAAGAAACATATGATCTAGAAGAGAATTATAGTAGAGAGAAAATGAATAGGAAAAATCATGGGAAAGTTGATTTTGGAAAAAGAAAAGTGGAGAAAAACAAGATACTACCAAAGAATGAAAATGAGGAAAAGTCGGAGAAAATGAGAGAGGGAGAAAGAGAAAATTTAAGAAATTGAAAGAAAATGAGAGAAACAAGAGAAAATAATGTGAAGCTAAATCCTCAAGGTAAATGCCAACACTTTGATACCATATTAAAAAATATGGTAGAGATGAGAGAAATGATAGAATTCATAAACTGGAATTTTATTAAATGGTGAAAAGTGTGTACACCAAGCTAATCATGTGACTTATATAGAACAATAGATGTAACTAATTAGTAATTAATTTCCTTACTCAGGAAACTAATCTAATTAACTTCTAACTAACACTAACCAAACTTTAACTATGGTAATAACATCTATTTTGGAAACCTTAGTTAATTTATGAGAGATAGTGAGTTTTTTTTAAACAAACATGATTTCAAATTAATGAGTTCGATACATTGATGCACAAAATTTTCAACTAAGTCTAAAAACTTGATGCGGGATTAATTGTTGCGAACTCAAGTGCAGGTTGTCTCAAGTAATAAATTTCTCGGGAGTCCGAGGTCGATCCGTAGGGAATTGATGAAGATTAATTAAGGTAAGGTAAATATTTTATTATTATGGTAAAAATTATTTACCTGAGTTAAAAGATCCACTCTTGGTAAATAAAGTAAAGGTAAGATTAATTCTTTTTATAACTCAATTAGAATCCTCGCAACATGGAGGTTCCAATCGGAAAATACAACGTTAAAAGTCTATTTAAAATAATATACGTAATTATATTTTGTTTCCTTCAATTATTTCCATCACTTGTAAATGGGTTAAAACATTCACTGTGCCAATATCTTGTCTACAATAAATCAAGAACTCCTCTTTACAAGGATGATTTCTAAATTATCAGAAATAAAATATAACATGTATGATGGTTATTAGAAAAATAAATCATTAAAGCACAAGAGAAGAATAAATTTAACCTTATTTTATTACCAAGAACTTCACATTTTGACCCAAGTAGAAGGAAACTTATTTACACATAGGCTAGAAGAGAGAAAAAGAGAAAAGGAAAGAGAAAGAAAAGTGAAGAGAGACAGAGGAGAGGAGGGAATTCCTCCTCTCCTCCTCTGGAAAATGTCCCAGAAGCCCCTCCCCCGTAACGTATTCATTTCTGACAATTGAAGGCATATTTATAGGCAAATTGATGCACAGTGGAAACTTAGACATTAAGTTTTCAATAATTGAGTAAATGCACAGTCGTGTGTCCAGGAGACACAGTCTTGTCTCCTATTTTTTTATTTTTGAGAAAAGTGGTCTTCATGAAAGTTGTAAACCTGGATCTTAACTTTAAAATGGCTTTAGTTTGAGTCCAAAATCATTTCTGGAACTCAAGATATGGTCCAATTACTGCAAAGTGTTTAGGCCTGGTTTCTACTCCTCTGTTCTGACTTGCAAGCTCAATATCACCTCCAAGGAGTCAGATCTGAGTTTTGTGTTCTTCATGAAAGTTGTAGGGAATTGTCTTGGCTTTCCTACAAGACTAGAATCACATCAATCAGATATTTACAACTCAAGTTATCGCTAGTTTACTAAATATTGCCAAAGAGATAATTAAGACTAATTTATGTAATAATTCGTTCAATGATCTAATTCGGCTTAACATTATAAAATGTGTCAAAACCAACTAAATTAAGCCTAATTGAACCTTAAGAAGCCTAGTGAGAGGATTATAAAATGTACAAAATATAATGTTATTAAATTTTTCCACACTTAACTTTTGCACTCCTGGACAAAACACAAGAAACAAAAACTAGGTAACAAAGAAAAACGACACAGACTCAAGTTAAAAACTCTAAAGGATTCAATGAATCAAGAAGAGCAACCAGTCATTCAAAGAATCAAAACATTCATGAGGTAACATTTCTTTACATCTCAAATCAGCAAGCATGAAACTTTAGTTGAAAAGAATGAATCAAGAATGATAGATCCTCACAGAATTCACTTTCAATCTCTCAAGTGTTTAAAAGGTAAGTATTTCACTCTATTCAACCCATGAACAATTGTACTACCATAAGCTTGCTTATCTTCTACTTCTCTGCTACTCAAAAACAACATTTATACATAAATCATGAGGACTTTATTCAAGGTTGTAATGAGATTATGGTAAAGGAAAAAGTAATATAGATAATGTGATTACCATGCAACATTTATGATGAGTTTTGATGATAACAAATATGGAGATGATGAGAAGATCAAGTCCAAGTTGTTCAAGTTTAGCTTTAGGACTTAGGATCTCTCTTGTACAGAGCTCTCATAGGATATCTTAGTGTTTAACTCAAAAGATCTAAGAACTTGTTTTTTTCTACAAACCAAATTAAAGTTTTAATAAGCATTTGATAATCAAAGAGATTGTGGTTTTTCTAATCTTATATAATCTTGCTCATAGAAGCATTTTTCATGTCTTTAACAGAGGCATTCGAATACCTCTAAGGTCATTCGAATACAACCATTCTGAAAATGCTTCTACAAACGTGTTTTTAACAGAGGTATTCGAATACCATTGGAGGCATTCGAATACAACCCTCTTAAAAAGGCTTTTACAAATGTATTTCAAACAGTGGCATTCGAATACCTTGGTATGGTATTCGAATAATGTGGGTCTGATCTGTTTTTTTATATGTTGATATCAGAGGTATTCGAATACCTCATAATGGTATTCGAATAACCCAAGCTTAAACTGTTTTTTATATATTGATATCAGTGGTATTCGAATACCACAATAAAGTATTCGAATAACCCACGAGTTTCGGATTTTCCGGTTTTGAATTTGATACGCAAACGGATTTTGCATTTATTATGCATTCAATTTCCCAAATAAATTTTCGATCAAAGGCTCTATAAATAGAGACCTTCCTCACGACCGAAATACACCAATCCTTGAAATTATTTTTGTTTGTGCTAAAACGCGCTTACTCAATTCTCTCTTTCTCTCGTGCTCTTTTGGTAAAATTTTGAGATATTGTTAGAGAGCTCTATAGTACTTCAATTTGTATTACTTACTCTGAGTGAGAGTTTCTCTTCATCTATTTTTCTGATATTTTGTATCGAGGGTGAGATATCCCTCAAGGTTTGTATAAGGGTGAGGTATCCCTGCAGGTTGAGACTTTAGCACAAGGGTAGAGTGTCCCTGTGTGAGAAAAGTACTCTATTTTGTAACGGTAGCAAGCACCTATTGAAGCTTGTATACTTAGTGAAAAATCTCGGCTTTCGAGGACTGGACGTAGACCACAAGTGGGTTAGTGGTCGAACCAGGATAAATACTGTGCCTGCTTCTCTTTTCTCTAATCTCTTTATTTTATGCAATTTATTTTACTGCACATTTATTTTTCACTACTCTTTATTGTTTCTTTTCTTCTTCTCGTTCCTTCTGTGTATTTATTTATTAAGCTTTTAATTTTTGTCTTATTTAAAAAGAGGTTTTGCGAAAAAGTTTTTATACTCAATTTACCCCCCCTCTTGAGTACTGGAAGCCACTTGGTAACAAGTGGTATCAGAGCTAGACTCTTGTATAAAGAGCTTAGCAGCTTCAAGAGAACATGACTTCTTCAAATGATTTTTCAGAAGGATCTTCCATAAACCGACCACCCTTTTTCAATGGGGATGGTTATGCATATTGGAAGGAAAGAATAAAAATCTTCATCGAAGCTATTGATCTAGATGTATGGGATCTTTGTAAAACTAGCGCTTTTATACCCACACATGAGGTCGATGGTGTAAGGACCGAAACACCATGAAATAAATGGTCTGATGAAGACAAAAGAAAAGTTTAATTTAATTTAAAAGCCAAAAATATTATTACTACTTTGCTTTGGGATATGATGAGTTTTTAGAATTTCAAATTGTAAAGCGCTAAAGAAATGTGGGATACTTTGCAAGTTACCCATGAGGGTACTAGTGAAGTTAAGAGGTCGAGAATAAATTCTCTAACTCGTGAATATGAATTATTCAGAATGAACCAAGGAGAAAGCATTCAGGAAATGCAAAAGAGGTTCACCCACATAGTTAATCATCTTGCATCCTTAGGCAAAAGTTTTTCTAACGAAGATTTGATTAACAAAGTTTTGAGATGTCTTAGCAGGATTTGGCAACCCAAAGTGACAGCAATATCAGAATCAAGAGATTTGTCCACAATGACTTTAGCTACCCTCTTTGGAAAACTTCATGAGTACGAATTGGAACTAAGCAGACTAAGCCAAAGCGAAGAGAACGATAAAAAGAAAAAGGGAATAGCGCTCAAAGCCACTTCATCAACATTCGACAATGATGATGAAGAAAATGAAGAAAGTTCAGAGAACATCAAGGTAAATGAAGAAAATATAAGTTTGCTAGTTAAAAAGTTTGGTAAATTTCTCAGGAAAAAGGGAATGCAAAGAAGACCTCCCTTCTCTCCTAAAAAGACACACTTCAAAGGCGAATGAGTTTCATCAACTCCAACTTGCTATGAATGTGGCAAACCTAGTCACATGAAAATGGAGTGCCCAGTTTATCAAAAGAAGAAGGAGAAATTTGAAAAGAAGCCCTTCAAGGAAAGAAAAGGAAAAAAAGCCTACATAGCGTGGGATGAAAACGACATGGACTCAACTGACAGCTCAAATAGCGAAGAAGCTCAACTGTGTCTCATGGCAAAAGGAGATGAAGAAGAAAGCGAAAACGAGGTAAGTTCTAATACTACTTTATTGCCCTCTTACGATGAGTTACAAGATGCTTTTGAGGAACTACATGAAGAATCTTTAAAATTCACAAAAATTATTTCTTCTTCTAAAAAAATAATTTCTTCTTTAGAAAAACAAATTCTTGTTTTAAATAAAGAAATAGAAGAATTGAAAATTGAAAACGAAACTTTAGGAATCATTGATGCATGCACAAATCATTCTTCACACGCTTCTACTTTTTCATCTTGTTCTTCATGTTATATACTTGAAAAAAAATCGAAGACTTAAAAAAGACTCTTTCTAAATTCACCTTTGGAAGGGATAACTTAAATATTTTATTAGGAAGACAAAGAGTGGTTTTTCAAAAAGCCGGGATAGGTTATCACCTGAAAAATTAACAAAAACTCTATAAAAATTTCTTTGTGCATTCTAGTGTTTCAAGTAGTCCTTTTATTAAATGTTTTTATTATGGAAGAAAAGGACATAGTGCTTCAACATCTAATGCAAGGAAAAACATAAATACAAAAGTTGGAACAAAAATGGTTTGGGTTCCCAAGGGTACTATACCCAAAACTGACACACAAGGACCCAAGAAAGTTTGGGTACAAAAAGTTAAAAACTGAACTTGTGTTGTAGGTGTGCTTGAAAGCCAGGAGTTCAAATTGGTATCTTGACAGTAATTTGTTCCAAGCACATGACCGGGGACGACTCAAAATTCACCATGCTTATTCCAAAGAATCATGGACACGTCACTTATGGTGATAACAATAAAGGAAAAATCCTTGGAATCGGCAAAGTCGGTAAGAACCCTAACTCCTCTATTGAAAATGTGCTGCTTGTTAAAGATTTGAAACATAACTTGTTTAGTATTAGCCAATTATGTGATAAAAGAAATAAAGTTATATTTGATTCAAACTGTTGCATAATTGAAGATAAAAATGACAAGCATGTTAAATTCATTGGTCATAGAGTAAACAACATCTATATGATTAGTCTTGATGATATATCTTCAAATGATGCGAAATGCCTTTTAAGTAAGAATGATGATTCATGGCTATGACATAGGAGAATTACACACATTCACATGGATCACTTAAAGAAGTTGGTCTCCAAAGAGTTAGTAATTGGACTACCCAAGCTTAATTTTATAAAAGATAAGTTATGTGATGCATGTCAAAAGGGTAAACAAATAAAGGTCTCTTTTAAAGCAAAAAATATAGTTTCAACTACTAGACATTTACAACTTTTGCACATGGATCTGTTTGGACCTTCTAGAACTATGAGTTTTGGTGGGAATTACTATGCTTTAGTGATTGTGGATGATTTTTCTAGGTTTACATGGACTTTATTTCTTGCAAATAAAAATGATGCATTTCTAACTTTTAAAAGACTTGCCAAAGTTATTCAAAATGAAAAAGATTTTCAAATCTCTTCTATAAGAAGTGATCATGGTGGCGAATTTGAAAATAATGTTTTTGAAAATTACTGTGATAAACATGGCATTAATCATAATTTCTCTGCCCCTAGAACTCCGCAACAAAACGGAGTTGTAGAAAGGAAAAATTGTTCTTTAGAAGAAATGGCGAGAACTATGCTTAATGAGGCTGCTTTTCCTAAATACTTTTGGGCGGATACTGTAAGTACAGCTTGTTATGTAATGAACCGTGCCCTTATAAGGCCTATTTTAAAGAAAACCCCATATGAGCTGTATAAGGGAAGAAAACCAAATGTCTCACACTTTCATGTTTTGGTTGCAAATGTTTTGTTTTAAATAATGGAAAAGATAACTTAGGCAAGTTTGATGCTAAGTCTGATGAAGGTATATTTCTTGGCTATTCAAATCATAGTAAAACTTTTCGCATATATAATAAAAGAACTATGAGTATTGAAGAATCTATACATGTTACATTTGATGAAACTGACCCAAATGGATCGAGAAAGGATCTTGTTATTGATGATGTTGCAGAGGTCTTGGCGGAAACACATTTGGATAATAAAGAAAAAGAAATCAAGGAGCAAGAGAATAAACAAAGACAAGAAGATTCGCAAGCTTTGGAACTTCCCAAAGAATGGGGAACTTCAAAATATCACTCCCTTGATCAGATTATCGGTGATGTATCTAAAGGTGTAAGTACTCGTAACTCTCTTAGAAATACTTGTAATCATTTAGCATTTGTTTCTCAAATTGAACCTAAGGATTTAATTGAAGCTTTTGATGATGAACATTGGATCTTAGCTATGCATGAGAAATTAAATCAGTTTGAAAGAAATTAAGTTTGGGAATTAGTTGCTAGACCTAATAATCACCCCATAATTGGCACTAAGTGGGTTTTTAGAAACAAACTTGATGAAAATGGGTTAATAACTAGAAACAAAGCTAGATTAGTTGCTAAAGGGTATAATCAAGAAGAAGGTATAGATTATGAAGAAACCTATGCACCTGTAGCTAGACTAGAAGCTATTAGAATGTTACTTGCTTATGCTTGCATCATGGATTTCAAATTATATCAAATGGATGTCAAAAGTGCTTTTCTAAATGGTTTTATTCAAGAGGAGGTATACGTTGAACAACCTCCAGGTTTTGAAAATCATGAACTGCCCAACCATGTTTTTAAACTCAAAAAGGCTTTATACGGTTTAAAGCAAGCCCCTAGAGCTTGGTATGAAAGGCTGAGTAAGTTCCTTTTGGATAATGATTTCTCAAGAGGAAAAGTCGATACTACCCTCTTTATTAAAAATAAAAAGCATGACATTCTTCTTGTGCAAGTATATGTGGATGATATAATCTTCGGTGCTACTAATGAATCCCTCTGCAAAGAATTTGCTAAGTCAATGCAGAATGAATTTGAAATGTCAATGATGGGAGAATTGAATTTCTTCCTCGGACTTCAAATCAAACAAACAAACGAAGGGACTTTCATAAGTCAAACAAAATACTGCAAGGAATTGCTCAAGAGATTCGAAATGGAAAACGCTAAACATTTGGCCACTCCGATGGGCACGTCTTGCTACTTGGACAAAGATGAAGGAGGTAAATCAGTAGAAATAACGAAATATAGAGGTATGATTAGTTCTCTCCTTTATCTTACTGCTAGTAGGCCAGATATAATGTTTAGTGTATGCATGTGTGCTAGATATTAGGCAAACCCTAAGGAATCTCATTTAAGTGCTGTTAAACGAATAATGAAATATCTAGTAGGCACTTCACAAATGGGCTTATGGTACCCTAAGGGTACCTCTTGTAGCCTAATAGACTATTCTGACTCTGATTTTGCTGGGTTCAAATTTGACAGAAAGAGTACTAGTGGGACATGCCACTTGCTTGGTAGTTCTTTAGTTTCTTGGCATAGAAAGAAACAAAATAGTGTGGTTTTGTCTATCCGAGGTGAATATGTTGCGGTAGGGAGTTGTTGTGCTCAAATCCTATGGATGAAGCAACAACTGTTAGACTACGGTCTTCACTTGATCACATCCCTATAAGATGTGATAACACTAGTGCAATAAATATCTCTAAGAATCCCATACCTGCATTCTAGAACAAAGCATATAGAGATAAGACACCACTTTATCGAGAGATCACGTATAAAAAGGGATTGCATTCTTGAATTTGTTGAAACATCTAAGCAACTTGCAGATATCTTCACTAAACCCCTAGCAAAAGAAGCATTCTTTTATATAAGATCGAGGAGAATTGGGCATAATTGATCAATCCAACATTTAAATGCTTGTTATTTGCTTAAATTTATGTTTAATCCTTCTTAAACTATTACTGACTTGAGCGTCGGAGTTATCCCAAAATCTTTTTTGCGTGTACTTCATCAATGGTATGCGTTTGTCTTTCAAAATTGCATTTTCGGACATTTATAAGTGCTTTTCTTGTTTAGTTATTCGAATACCTCCATATGGTATTCGAATACCCTTACTGTTATACGAGAAAACCTATGTTCTTTTTGTTTAAGGCATTCGAATACCTTTAAGGATTATTTGAATACCCAGAGGCCTTTTGTCTCTGTCCCTCTCACAGGTCTCTGGAGCATTCGAATACCATCAGGGTTATTCGAATACCCAGATGCTTCCTGTTTCAGTTTCTCTCTGGAGTATTCAAATATCATTATGTCGTATTCAAATACTTGCTCCCCTGGCCTTCTTCTCTATCTCTGGAATATTTGAATACCATCAGTTTGTCTCTGGAGTATTCGAATACTTAATGAGTATTCGAATACCATTAAAAGCATTCGAATACCTTCGTTTAGCAGCCAAGCCTAATCTGGTAATCTATTCGAATACCTGGTGTGGTATTCGAATACCCTCTGTCTGGAGGCTGCGTCTTTTGAGCTTTCCCATTTGAAATACCTCCTCTTTCCTTTAAATACCCCCCCTTTTTCTGCGTATCCGAATACCCTTCCTCTTCTATCCCCACCTTCAAAAACTCTTGGTTTTCCCTCCTCCAAAAACCTCCATTTCTCACGGTCTCTACCCCTCCTCTCTTCTTCTCCTCTCCTTCATGGCCTCATCCTCCTCTCGCTCTAAGCGTCCTCGTACAAAGACGGCTCCATGCAACAACCCGTTGGACCTTCGCAAGCTTTCCTCCAATGAGCAACAGCTCGGGCGCTTCGTTACACACTTTCGAGAGCGCAACTTGGTGCATCCTAAGTACCTTGACTTGGGGTTCTTCGAAAGAGAAGGTGGTTTTGACTTTCTAAACCGGCTAAACCATCAAGGCGTACTTCGCTTCTGCTCTTTCTCTGCTGCTTTGTATCCCGACCTAGTCAAAATGTTCTACTGCAATCTGAAGATTGAAGGATAGGAGCTACACTCCAGTGTTTGCGATCAAAACATCGTGATCACACCCGGCGATTGGGTTCAGATGTTTGGCTTACAGTCCATTGGCCACTTTGCTGAAGAAGATTCACTCCTCCAACTCTTCGACAAGAACAGAGCAATTGAAGATGTTCTTCGCCCTGGATTGGCTTTACCTTCGACTCAAAAGGGAGTCAAAGGGGGCATGATGAAGAGCCAGGACAGGCTCCTCCACTATGCTTATGCCCACATCCTCGCTCCTAGAGGTGGGAACTACGCCTACATGAGTGAAGATGACATGTTCATACTATGGATTCTAAAGCAAGGCCATCAAATCAACTGGCCTGTCTTCATTATGAAGCACATGATGAGGGCAAGAGGTAAAGAGCGGTGTGAACTTCCCTACAGCGTAATCATCATTGCCTTCTTAGGCAAGTATCCACACATTCTGGAAATTGAGCGAGCGACCCCGCTAACCCATCATCACGTTTTTGGGTCCTTTACCCTTAACAAAATGAAGATGATCAGGCCCAATGAAGGCTGGGTTTTCCCAGTGGAAGTTGATAATGAAGACAACGATCCTGCTGCTCCTGCTGCTGCTGCTGATATTCTTGCTCCTGTCACAAATGAGCAAATCCTGGCTACCCTGTTGGATAACAGAACCTACATGGAGAACACTTTCACTATTCTGTTTGACAGAATCGCTGGTGTTGAGCGTGAGAATGCAGCCGCCCTTCGAGCTGCTGTCTGGCAACGACCCTGCCTCTCCTCCTCCACCACCTGATGCCTACTTCTAGAGCTTGCTTAGTCTTAGGATCAGTTGCTTATGTTCCATTTTTTAGCTGTTTATTGTATTGATTGCCTTTTAATTACAATTGTATATGCGCTTGGCTACTTTCCTTTAATGCATTGAATATTTTCTTTAATCTATTATCAATTACAATCGCTTTTTTGATTATCTCATATATATTTATTACTATGCTTTATTGATTGAATGTATCCTTTTTGATCATGTCAAAAGGGGGAGAAAATTAATAATCAATCTTATTTGAGAAAAGAAAGGATTAACACTGGCGCTTGGATTCCAAAAGAAAGGGGGAGAATAAATATACTTGTTTTGTTATTTAATTGCCTATGAGAATAAGTCTCCTATTCTTTTTGAAATTCCATTTTATATGCACTAATGCTTTTCTCAATGTTAGTTTGTCATCATCAAAAAGGGGGAGAATGTGATTACCATGCAACATTTATGATGAGTTTTGATGATAACAAATATGGAGATAATGAGAAGATCAAGTCCAAGTTGTTCAAGTTTAGCTTTAGGACTTAGGATCTCTCTTGTACAGAGCTCTCATAGGATATCTCAGTGTTTAACTCAAAAGATCTAAGAACTTGTTTTTTTCTACAAACCAAATTAAAGTTTTAATAAGCCTTTGATAATCAAAGAGATTGTGGTTTTTCTAATCTTACATAATCTTGCTCATAGAAGCGTTTTTCATGTCTTTAACAGAGGCATTCGAATACCTCTAAGGTCATTCGAATACAACCATTCTGAAAATGCTTCTACAAACGTGTTTTTAACAGAGGTATTCGAATACCATTGGAGGCATTCGAATACAACCCTCTTAAAAAGGCTTTTACAAACGTATTTCAAACAGTGGCATTCGAATACCTTGGTATGGTATTCGAATAACGTGGGTCTGATCTGTTTTTTATATGCTGATATCAGAGGTATTCGAATACCTCATAATGGTATTCGAATAACCCAAGCTTAAACTGTTTTTTATATATTGATATCAGTGGTATTCGAATACCACAATAAAGTATTCGAATAACCCACGAGTTTCAGCTTCTGGTTTTTGAATTTGATACGCAAACAGATTTTGCATTTATTATGCATTCAATTTTCCCAGTGAAATTTTCTGATCAAAGGCTCTATAAATAGAGACTTTCCTCACTAGTGAAATACACCAATCCTTGAAATTATTTTTGGCCGTGCTAAAACGCCGCTTACTCAATTCTCTTTCTCTTTGTGCTCTTTTGGTAAAATTCGAGATATTGTTAGAGAGCTCTATAGTACTTCAATTTGTATTACTTACTACGAGTGAGAGTTTCTCTTCATCTATTTTTCTCGATATTTTGTATCGAGGGTGAGGTATCCTCATGGTTTGTATAAGGGTGAGGTATCCTCTAGGGTGAGACTTTAGCACAAGGATAGAGTGTCCCCTGTGTGTGAAAAGTACTCTATTTTGTAACGGTAGCAAGCACCTATTGAAGCTTGTATACTTAGTGAAAAATCTCACTTTCGAGGATTTGGACGTAGACCACAAGTGGGTTAGTGGTCGAACCGGGATAAATCATCGTGCCTACTTCTCTTTTCCCTAATCTCTTTATTTTATGCAATTTATTTTACTGCACATTTATTTTTCGCTGCTCTTTATTGTTTCTTTTCTTCTTCTCATTCTTTCTATGTATTTATTTATTAAGCTTTTAATTTTTGTCTTATTTAAAAAGAGGTTTTGCGAAAAAGTTTTTATACTCAATTCACCCCCCCTCTTGAGTACTGGAAGCCACTTGGTAACAGATAAGACAAGTTAAATATCAAAGAGAATAAAAGAGCATTATGATACAGTTAGAGTGGAGAAGATGTTTGAGAACATTCATTCTAAATTTCCTAAGAATTTCTTAGTTCCTTCTCTGTTTGCTTCCTTCTCATAAAGGACAATGACCAATATTTGACTAATGTTTTGTTAAAGATCAATGCCAATATGGTAGATTGAATTCATTGTTAGGCTTGAACATTTTCCTTCTATTCCTATTATTTCCAAACATCCACCGGTTAGCTCTTTTTCTTTTTCATTTTTTCATTTTTTTCTTTTAGAAATACTTGCACACATACTCCCACACTTATTCAAGAAACTCATCCGATAACAAAGTCAATGCTCTCTTATTCCCTAAGGTCAGGTAAGAACATGGTTTTTTATTTAAAGCACATAATGAGTTCGAAACAAAGAATAGTCAAATAAACTCAAAGAGGTTAAGCAAAGGAAATTATGCAAGGTTGGCTATTTGGTCAAAGTAGTTAATTCAAGAAAATTGCCTCAATCATGTTTATGTATGCATGTGAAAATGTAACCTCAAAAAGAATCAAAGCAAGTTTTAGAGTAACAATTCCATGAGTAAAAAAAAAATCACACAAGAAAGAAGAGAATGATACAGATGTTCAATCCATTCATCGATGGGCTCAAAATCTCACAAGGCATATTTCTATCATTCTTAGTCCAAAAAAATTCAACATCCATAACCAAGCATGTGATGTTTAAGAAAGAAAACAATTTACTCAATCATGCAAATTTCCCTGAATTTAAATTGCTACTTTCACACAAACTCGTTAACTACCCCAATCTAGATGCGTCTCAAGAATAAAATTACCTCCACAGTAAAATTTACTCATTACTCTGCCATCCTTAATTAGTTTAGCTGTTAGTAAACACGACAAACATATTAATAAACACACTTCTTAATTTTTTTTCAACATAATTATTCACACAACTATCCTTCCCCCAACCAAATCACAACATTATCCTCAATGTTAAAACATAGAAAGGTAAAGGATAGAAAATATTACCTGTTGTTGAAATTACTGAAAAGAGAAACTTCACACAAATATAAACAGAAACAAAATACGATGAATAAAACCAAAGCTTGTAATTATTTAAATAGTTAGAGTTTCTGGTCTGGCTTGCTTTTCATACTGCTTCCCTCACCGCGTCCTTTTGACCAATCTATCTGAGTTGTTATTGGATCAGGTTCATAAACAAAAGCTTCTAATTTATCAATCAACTCATCAACACTAGAAGCAAAGATAAGGAGTCGTCTTGCTAAAGGTGTGATAAAGCTCTGTTCCACAGCATGGTCAACAAAAGATAACAAATTATCAAAGAAATTATTAACATTCAACAAACCTATGGGTTTACGGTGGATGTTCAGTTGGGTCCAAAAGATAATTTGAAAAATTTCTTCCAAAGTACCAAAACCACCTGGTAAGGCTATGAATGCATCATAGTTTGCAAGCATTGTCCTCATTCGTTCATCCATAGATGATACTAGAAGCTCCTCCCCAATTATTTTTCCAGTGATATTCTGTCGAGTTAAAGGTCTAGGAATGATACCTAAAACCTGATTGCCTCTTAAATGTGTAGCAAGTGATACAACCTTCATTAACTTAATGCTACCTCCCCCATATACTAAATAAATTTTTCTCGTAGCAAGTGTTCGATCAAGAGTGATTGTTGCGTCTACATACTCTAAACCATTCCCATAAGTTGACCCACAAAATACACATATATTGGTAAGTCTACGAACAGAAGAAGAAGAAGAAGAAGAAGAAGAAGAAGAAGAAGAAGAAGAAGAAGAAGAAGAAGAAGAAGAAGAAGAAGAAGAAGAAGCTCTCTCCATTTCTACACTCACACTCCCTTTGAATGATTTTGAGTTGAAGGAAAGTGAAGAAAATGTAGTGTTTAAATAGGGATGAGAATAGTAATGATAGCACCTATATGAGCAGGTTGGCTTGTGTTAGAAGATTAAGAAACATTTTTTTTAAGAAAAAGATATACAAGAAAATTTATACATGTAGTTGTGGTTGTGGCTCACATCTTCCTCTGGTTTTACATCCAGTAACGGCTTAAACGCCTTCTATGAGTCGAGGATAAGCTTCCCATCTAATTTTCTTATAAATTAGCAAACAAGGTCTTTTTGAGTCAGATTCCCAAGACTGTAACGCGCTTACTTGCCCTTGAAAAGATTTCACAAATTAATAAATTTACTATGCACAACTCCACAAGAATGTGTCTCAAGAGTCAATAAGATATCTCCTAATGACTCCTTACTCAGACCATTCTTAATGAAGAATATTTTATCTTTTCTGTTTGTGAAAACCATCCCCAAAGAGCAATTTCACTTGTTACAAGAAAATTGACAATATTAATAAATCAAACCATAAAATTGAAAATTAAAAATTCATCGGGAAAAGGATCATTGATAGGTGTGATTTCAAAAGGTGAGCCTATTGTAAGTATGGACAAATGATCAACAACAAAATTTTTGGCTCATTTTAAATTTTTAAAGCAACAAAATCCACCGTATCAACCTAGATTTACAAAAACTTGTTGAGAAAATCGACAAGTGCACAAAATTATCAAAGTGATTAAGAGGAAAAAGAAAAAGAAACACAAAGACATACAAAATTAAAAAAAAAAAAGAGAAAACAAAACACAAAATTAAAACACTAAGGATCTGATTTTATTTGATTCAATAATCTATCATAGACAATAGAGTAGCTTTGGGACCTTCTTTCTAATTAATTTCTAGTCATTCAATTGATGGGGAGAATCAGTAATTAATTAAAACTTAATTCTTTAGTCGGAACCTTAACTCTTAAAGGCATGACTTTTACTCTTTAGATTCCCATGGAAAATACCACAATTCTCCTACACAACCTATAACCTCCATTCCTAAACAATTATAAATCATGGCACTTATTATTTATGGTCTACGTCATATGCAAACCTTCCGATTCTACATACACCTTACTAGATTAATTTATGAGTGGCCAATTCATAAAAGCATTAAGAATCATAATAAGCACTCAAATTAAATAGAAAAGAAACTGATTAAAATTTCAATCTTAATACATGTCGATTGAATCAAGTTACGTTTTCACCCTAAAAACACACAAATTAATTACACATAACAAAATAGAAGAAGAAATAGAAAAATAAAAATAAAAAATATATACAAAGGTGTGGTATAAATCACCATCAAATAAATATTTACAAAGGCATGGTAATAAACCAACCACCATATATATATATATATATATTAATACGTAATAAATAAATATTAATAAGGTGTGGTAATAACTAACCACCAAATATATATATTAACAAAGGTGTAGTAATAAACCAACCATCGAATAAAAGAAAATAACAAAAGTGTGGTATAAACCAACCACAAAAAAAAATAAAGTGTAAAATAAATTACAAAAAAAAAAATAAAAAGAAAGTTTCCTCCACTAAAAGTAAATTACAAAAAAAATAAAAGGGAGTTTCTTCCACTAAATTAATACGCAAAAAAATAAAAGGGAGAATTACCTCCACTAAATTAGTATGTACAAATAAAATAAAAGGGAGAGTTTTCCCACATTGTTAATATGTACAAAAAATAAAAGAGAGAATTACCCCAATCGTACGAGAAATTAAAAGGAGAATTATCCCACTTTGTTAATATATACTGAGAAATTAAAGGGAGAGTTTCTCCCCACTATTATTAATATGTAAAAAAAATAAAACAATTAATTTCTTTATTTTTTTTTAGTTTTCTGTTTGCTTTTAGTTTTTTTTATGTTTTTCTTTCTTCATTATTATGTTCTTCTCTCTTTTCTTTATTTAATTACTAGTTTTTTTTTATTATTTTCATTTTTTTTTATGCTCACGGGTGTGACCACCCTCCTCTTCCCTTTTTTTTTTTTTTTTCTACTCACAGGGGACAACCTTGTCCCCCACTTTTTTTTTTGTATATATAAAATACTATTCACACACTATTACTAATTTTTACTATTCACATACTATTCACGTTGTTTTTTACTATTCACACATTTATTATTGTATTTTTTTATTTTAGAATTAAAAGGGAGAATTACTCCTACTAGTTAGTGCGTTAATATTTACAAAAATATTTACACCAGAAATTTGTTCTTCAAATTAAGTCCCTGGCAATGGTGCCAAAAACTTGATGCACAAATTTTTCAACCAAGTCCAAAAATTTGATGCGGGATTAATTGTTGCGAACTCAAGTGCAGGTTGTCTCAAGTAATAAATTTCTCGGGAGTCCGAAGTTGATCCACAGGGAATTGATGAAGATTAATTAAGGTAAGATAAATATTTTATTACTACAATAAAAATTATTTATCTAGGTTAAAAGATCCACTCTTGGTAAATAAAGTAAATGTAAGATTAATTCTTTTTATAACTCAATTAGAATCCTCGCAACATGGAGGTTCCAATCGAAAAATACAACGTTAAAAGTCCATTTAAAATAATATACGTAATTATATTATATTTCATTCAATTATTTCTATCACTTGTAAATGGGTTAAAGCATTCACTATACCAAAATCTTGTCTACAATAAATCAAGAGCTCTCTTTACAAGGATGATTTCTAAATTATCAGAAACAAAATATAACACGTATAATGGTTACTAGAAAAATAAATCATTAAAGTACAAGAGAGGAATAAATCTAACTTTATTTTATTACCAAGAGCTTCACACTTTGACTCAAGTAGAAGGAAACTTATTTACACATAGGTTAGAAGAGAGAAAAAGAAAAAAGGAAAGAGAAAGAAAGTGAAGAGAGACTGAGAAGAGGAGGGAATTCCTCCTCTCCTCCTCTGGAAATCATCCCAGAAGCCCCTCCCCCATAACGTATTCATTTTTTGACAATTGAAGGCCTATTTATAGGCAAATTGATGCATAGTGGAAACACATTAAGTTTTCAATAATTGAGTAAATGCACAGTCGTGTGTCCAGGAGACACAGTCATGTCTCTTATTTTTTTATTTTTTAGAAAAGTGGTCTTCATAAAAGTTGTAGGCCTGGATCTTAACTTTAAAATGGCTTTGGTTTGAGTCCAAAATCATTCCTAGAACTCAAGATATGGTCCAATTACTGCAAAGTGTTTAGGCCCAGTTTCAACTCATCTGTTCTGACTTGCAAGACCAATATCACCTCCAAGGAGTCTGATATGAGTTTTGTATTCTTCATGAAAGTTGTAGGGAATTGTCTTGCTTTCCTACAAGACCAGAATCACATCAATCAGATATTTGAAACTCAAGTTATAGCCAGTTTACTAAACACTGTCAAAGAGATAATTAAGGCTAATTCATGTAATAATTCATTCAATGATCCAATTCGGCTTAACATTATAAAATGTGTCAAAACCAACTAAATTAAGCCTAATTGAACCTTAAGAAGCCTAGTGAGAGGATTATAAAATGTATAAAATATAATGTTATCATACACAATAGATTTTTGAGTTCTCTATACATCCATCCTATTTATTAAAATGAATTAAAGGATAGATTGGATATCTATCTATTAAAATGGGTTATGGATGAGTTGGATGATTTTAATAATTTTTAATAGATTTGAAATGAATTAATAGTTTTAATTTATCCATCTATTATTATTCAACCTAAAAATCATCTTATTGATGCATTTGTCATCTTACTATACATCGGTGATAGTGAGAAAGGTGGAGAAGAAGAAAGCTTTCTCAAAGGTAAGAAGTGGAACATAAATAAAAATAGAAGAAAATTAAAATTTCACACTATTGTGTTTTAAATAAATCAATAACGATGGTTAGAATGGCAATTTTATATTTATTATTTTTGGTGTGGAAAAAGTTAAGCTACCTTTTGTCGAGGAAGCAAAAGCAAAACTTCATACTTCTACTGTAGTCCCAAATAGATTGAGTTTTGCTTAAGAAAACTCCAAAAGAAGGGAACTATGTCCTTTAGTGTGAGTCCTTGAGGTAACTAAAGAAAGTTCTCAATTAATGGATTCAAAGTAAAATGAACTTGTAGAATAAAAGAACTCAAAATTACATTAATTGGCTCAATGAAGCAAAAGCACATAAACTAAAGCTATAGTACAATAATTGAGAATTGAAATGAGATACAAGGCAAAGGTAAATAACATAAAGTAAATTAGAAAGCAGTAAAGGACTGTATATGACTGAAAAAGTTAAAAGTAAAATGATAAAAAAAAAATAGATGAGTTTAATGTGTGATGGTATGGACCGTATCCTAACTGCCTTAAAGTCCTATTTTTATACTTTAAATTATAGAAATTGTTGACTCAATGCTTCAACATGCCTCATCACCCATTTTCCTTGATTTGATGAGCTCTTTCTCTCTTCAATTCATTGCCTTCATAACATGATCTATTTGGAACCATCTTTGCATTTTTTTTATTTGTACATTGTATTTACTTACACAATTTTGGGTTAGAATGGTAGTTAGGTAAATCCCTATCTATAATAGTGACACTAAGTTTCGAATCCCTAACATAGTGACATTGCAAATAGAGTTTGTCTAGAGTCGCAATCCACTTCCACTGCAACCAACTCCAATTTTGGTTTTCTCATTCTTGTTTTTTAGTTACTCTTCTCTCTGCCTCAATTGTTTATTATCAAGACCAAGTTAAACTTGGTCACTATTTCTCTCAAATGCCTGACTATAGCTAAGGAAATTAAGGCCGAATCGACTACACATGGGAACCACATTGCATTGATTGTATTCCATTCCGTTAATGAATTTTTGCCAACAATTATAATCAAATATTTAAAAAAAAGAGAGAGAATCGTTATAAGCAAAACTAATAATTTCTACGTAATTATAAATAGTACAGACAAAAAAACAAATATATAAATAAGTTTCGAAAAAATCCCTAACATTGTTGTATGGATGCAAATAGAGTTTGTCTAGAGTCGCAATCCACTTGACTTGGCAACCAACTGGGTTGGTTTGGCTTTCTTAGTTCTTGTTTTTTAGTCACTCTTCTCTCGTACAACCTCAATGTCTATTAAAGACTCGATTTGACTTGGATTTCTCTTTTTTTTTATAAATTTAAGCTTAAAAAAATATAATTTGTAGGATTTGAGCATGATACCTAAAAGACTTTTATAATAAAATGTATTTATTATTAAACTACATATTTTTGTTAAATAATGTTCTCAAATTTTAAATCTTTTAATTTATATTATTATTTAACAAATTTGAGAAAAATTATAAGCAAAATAATTATTTTTCTAATTTAATTATAATATTAATACTCTTTCATAGATATATTTTTTATATAAAATAATATATAATATTATTATAAAAAGATATTTCATTTTTTATTAGAAATTTTCAATTTAACTACTTAATTCATAATCAAACTATTAACTCATTAACTCAACCTTCTATTAAGTCAACCACTTATTCAAATTATACAGATATAGAGTGTGTTTGGAATGCCTAGGAAATTTGAAATGATTTGATTTGTAAATTTAATTTTTTATAAATTTAAGCTTAAAAAAATACAATTTGTAAATTTGATTTGATTCTAAAAATTTTATAATAAAATGTATTTTATTATTAAACTACATATTTTTGTTAAATAATGTTCTCAATTTGAAATAAATATCTATTTTATTTACCCTTAATTATTATTTAACAAATTTGATTTTAAAAATTAGAACAGGATAATTATTTTTGCTAATTTAATTATAATATTAATATTTCATATGATATATTTTTTATATAAAATAAAATTTCATATAATATTTTTATAAAAAGATATTTTAATTTTTTAAATTTTTCAATTTAAACTTAATTCATAATCCAACTATTAACTCATTAACTCAACCTTCTATTTAGTCAACCACTTATTCAAATTATACAGATATAGAATAAATATTAAAATAGTAAAAGTGGCCCATAGTCGAATCCTCAAGTCCATAACTTGGACCGTTTATCGGCTTTGTGGACCGGAGCCAATCCTTTCCTGGGAGCCCAAAGAATGCTGTGTGGCGCGCGCATATCCTCCAAGACTCCAAGTCCAGTCTTGAAATGAACGAACTTGGAAAGTGGGTGATAAGGATGACCACGACACAACAAATAGTTTCATTTGTTTGTTTTGTGAAGGTTCCAAGTTGCAACCTCCTCTCCAAGTTCAAAACTTCCAAAACAAGTGGATTCTCACACAGAGAGTCCCACTCCTTCTGACTCATACTCAAATTACGAGTTATTGCTTCTTTTAATTCTTATCCACCGTCATAGTCATACACTACCAGTGCTTGTGAGAATGAGATTGTGTGAGACGTCGTCGTTTTAGCACTGAGAGAAGCGAGTAACCATGACTGATTCCTCTGCTCCTACTCCTCTCCAGTGGAAGTTCTCTCAGGTATTCGGCCAACGACCTCCCAACGAGAGCCTTCAAGACGGTTAGTCACATCTCACATCACCACTCATAAACTCACTCTTTATGCGTGTCTTGTGTTCAATTCGTCTCAAAAATTTCACTCCCTTCATGAAGTTCTGGAATCTTCTTCAGACGATCTCATAACCGCGATTGCGTTCGAGAAGCGCGGTGACTATCTTGCCCTTGGAGATCGAGGTGGACGCGTTATAATATTCGAAAGAGACGATAGGAAAAAGAACGTCAGTATTATCACCATAATCTTCATCTCTGTAATTCGAAACTTTCTAAAAACACGTTTATCCGAATTTTGTTGCATTTTCTTTCTTATTTTTAGGCTTCGAATAATCAACAACCTTCTCGAAAAGATTTGGAGCAGCTGGATTTCGCTCCTTCGCGGCATCATCCCAAATTTCAGTACATGACGGAATTTCAGAGTCACGAGCCTGAGGCATGTTCATACTTTGTATATTATAAATGTTGTACTACTAATGCTCTAGGAGACATTGAGTTAGTTATTATTATAGTTCTATCTTTGTGCGTTTCTGACTTCCATAGTGTTATTATATATTCATTTATATATGTAGTTTGACTACCTAAAGAGTCTGGAAATTGAAGAGAGGATTAACAAAGTAAGGTGGTGCATGACCTACGACGGTTTGCTATTTATTCTTTCAACCAACGATAAAACGATTAAATTGTGGAAGGTATGAACTGCTTTTTAATTTTAATACTAGCTCTCTAAAATCTGCAAGTAAATTTTTTTTTTTCAAAGAAAGCCCGAAATCTGAACAATATCTTAGTGCTACATGACTTATACAATTGGCATATTTGTAAGTTATATATATCTGCATCATTTGGCCGTTTTAACTTTTTCTTTTTTTCTGTTTCTTTTGTTTCGTCTTCTTTGGTGTATCTGGAGTAGGTGAAGGAACATAGAGTGAAGAAAGTTAAAGAAATGGCCCCTCTTCCATGCTCAGAAAATATGCTTCTGGCTGAAAGGAGTTTCATAAGTGGGCAGGAAACCCAGTCTGCTTCTAGTGGCTATCATTTGGAATGGATAGAGAAGATTCCTCAAAATCCATCGCCATCTCAAGACATTAATGCCAAGGTTGGTTCCTGTGGAAATATAAGGAAATAGCAATGGCTGAGTTTGTCATTGTCTTCTGTCAGAAAGTAAGATTTCTTAAACTACATGATCCTTTGCCAATATGCTTTGTTATCAGATTGCTGGAATAGAAGACACTGTTGTTACAAAGTGCCGAAAGGTGTATGCTTATGCTCACAGTTTTAATATTAACTCCATCTCAAATAATAGGTACATTTTGCTTCTCTTTAACCATGGATGCTTAAGATGCCATTTTTTGTTTTAGGGAGAAAATAGAAGGATGCCTTCATTTTATTGGCGTTATTAGTTATAAAATTAAATAACAATGGCGTCATAACCCCTGCACAGTGATGGTGAGACCTTTATTTCAGCAGATGACCTTAGAATCAATTTGTGGAATCTTGAGGTCAGTGATCAGTGTTTCAATATCGTTGACATGAAGCCGTCAAACATAGAGGATCTTACTGGTAACTTTGTTCATCCACCACTCCTTGCATATTTTAATTCTTGTTTACTCTCATTCATATATTTACATCACTCTGTTCTGCTGCACTCTATGCAACCTAATTCCGTCTGATTATTCCAACCAAATACAATTAAATACCTTAGATGCTGTAGAAGTAACCAATTGTGGAAATCCCATCCTAGGAAGCAAGGTTGGCTAATGTAATTAATTTATTCCTAGTCTTAAATTTCCTCTTACTCTGCCCATGTTACTGCCAGGTCACTACTGTGGGAAGGCCTAGAATCAACAAAAGAAGTGTTTATCTTTTGAGTTCTTAATTCACCCAGGTTTCGCATAACCCTTGAAAACCAAGTGCCTGATCAAACAGACCCAACATAGGTGGGCACGTTCAATCTTTTAAGTGTAAAATTGATTTCAATTGGGTAAGGAAATAGCATTTGCTAAATGGGTATGAAAATGCATATAATCCAACTTGGCACCATGAAAGTATTGGATTGAAAAACTCTACAGATGATAGGCCCTTATTCTTTAATTTTTTTTAATCTAAACTTATCCCATTTCTTTTCCCATCTCTCTATTTTTTATTTTTTATTTTTTTTTACAATTATAAGCATTGTTATATATTGTTTAGGCTCCATCTACCATACCTTTACCCCTTCTAGTTTGTGTCATTTTGAATAAGTCTTTATTTATTTCATATTCCAAAATTGAAGATAGATGTTCACTAAGAAGGACATTTTTCCCTTCTCTGCACTTTTGTCTATCAAAGCAACAATGACCAATTGCTGCAATTCTTCATGCTTGCTTTGCTGGTTATTCATCAATTCTACATTACACTTTTGATCCATCTATTTTGTTTCCTTTTTTTTCTCAGTTTTGGAGGATCTTGTTCTCCCCTAGTTGTACGTCCTTCATCTGATGATGAAAGGATAGCATTTCAGCCTCTATAAATAAGTTATACTTTGAAGGAGAATGCTAGGAACACACTCTTTTCAACACACTCCTTTCTATTGGGCCACATCACACACTAAAGCACACACTTAACTTCGATTAGCGTGTAATTATCTCGATTAGCATGTAATTAACTCGATTAACATGTAATCAAGTTTGAGTGTATGCTTTAATGGATAACGTGACTCAATAACCAAGAGTGTGTTGAAAGGAGTGTGTTAGAGAGTGTGTTCTTAGCACTCCTCATACCTTGAATCCATAAGCATGATATATTGATATTGCTTCTATAACCTATCGGCCTGAGCCTTTTTTGGTAATCATTAGTATATGTGATCTATGTCATAGCATCACATGTGGATGCCATTTTATTTCTGTGTCTCTCTTTTTGGTCTTTTAACTGATTTGTCCTATTTCAATTAGAGGTCATAACATCAGCTGAATTCCATCCGTTACATTGTAACCTGCTGGCATATAGCAGCTCACGAGGTTTTATTCGTCTATCTGATTTGCGACATGCAGCAATATGTGACCATGCTTCTAGAATGTAAGATGCGGCTCATTTCCCTCTAAGTTTAGGCATGGTTCATTTTCTTGGATTTTACTGTTTTCTTAGCCATGCCTTTATTCTGATACTTCTCATTCAGCTTGATTATACAGATTTCAACATGGAGAGTATGGATCAAAGTCATTTTTTACAGAAATCATTGCATCCATCTCAGACATAAAGTTTTTGAATGATGGACAGCATCTTATAAGTCGCGATTACATGAATATGAAGGTTTTCCTATTACTACAGTCATGTAATTTTTCATTTCAATATTATATTCCAAAACCTATCTTGTATTATAGGTTTTTTCCCCCTTCAAATACTGGTAGTATGGTGCGGTTCTCAGTTTCTGTTGTTTCCAAGTTCGTTCTTGTCTTACAATGTTTTCTCTAGATCTTGTTAGACTTCTCTTGCTCTAATAAAAGATTTCCTTTTGAAGCAAATATTGTTTTTTGACTGATATATATTTTTATTACTTAGTAAACATATAATGGGTGGTATCATACCAACTAATGAATGCCAATGCCATATCTCTCACACATTCCCCTATTATTGTAATTTTGTGGTCTAAATTGCCATGTTTATGTCAAGTTTTTTCCATTGACTGCAATGAACAGACAGATAAGACCGTCATTTTTTAGTTACACAGTGATTCAAATTGCAAATACACAACTGTATAAGATGCCTTGATTTCTTATAGCATTAGAACCTCTTTTCTGTTACTTTAGGCATTTATAATTTCATTTCTTATTTTAGCTTTGGGATATGCGTATGGAGTCTTCTCCAGTTGCAATATTCAAAATTCACGAGCATCTGCGCCCTAAGGTAAGTGCTGATATGGTGTCTCTGGCAGTAATCATGGCAAGTGTCGTGAGACAATTTTATTTTCTTTATAAAAGTTTGTATTTCAAGTATTGAGTTCTACTGTATAAGAAAGCAAAGATGAGAGGAGCTTTCTGCTTTCTCATTTTGCATTTGGGGATCCAATCCTGGCTAAATGATGGATAATATAGAAGCTTTCTTTATGTGTCAATTAAGAGTTTTATTAGTTGAGTCTTAAATCTGTGTTATTTAAGAGTATTAGATATTTTAGCTACTCAAGAGTCATTATTCAATGTATCTGATAAGTTAATTAAGTCTAGAAAAGTCCAATCTCATAATTAGGGGTCTAAGTAATTACAAGTAGTCCAAATGTTAGTCAAAAGTCATTAATTTTAGTCACTCAAGAGTCCACTTAGTTCCAGGGTCCTATGCGGTCTATAAATAATCATTCTCTATGTACTCTTTTGAAACAATTCAAAGAATTCAGAACAGTATTTGGTGAAGTACATTCAGAAAGTATATTTTTAGTGTTTCTTTTCAACTTAGGATTAGAATTTTGATAATATCAGATTCTTATCCAAGGAGGTGGACTCCTCCCACACAAGCCCACTTATTCCTCATACCTACCCAACCGATTTCCATATTTTCCCGTTCCATCCAACCCTAAATTCTAAATGAATTCCTGGGTTGCTTCAGTTTGTCTATACAAATTCCTGGACAGCGTCAGTTTGGTATCAGAGCAGGTTTTTCAGGGACTACCTTGCTCTCCTATGGCAACAAGGAGTGACAGAGTATTAAATTCCTGTGTTAGCATCAGAATATCTTGCACTCAAGTGGCAACATGGAGTGGAAGGGAATTTCAAGGCATACCAACTTGTGCTCTAATGGCAACATGGAGTGGCACGGAATTTTGAGGCAGATTATCTTGTGCTCCAATAGCAACGCTGAGTGGAAGAGAATTTCGAGGAAGACTCTCTGATCGTGAAAGAGATTACTTGCTAGTGCAAATTGCAGAAGACATTCATAGTCTATCTAATCGAGTTGCAAGTTTAGAAGCTTGGAGGTTCTAACCAAATGATCCAAAAGTCATACCAAGAAATTCTGATTTTAGAAAAGTAGAAGGTTCTAGCACACAAGATGATGATGAAGAAGTTGCGAAAAATCTAAACTTTAGTAAAGATGAAGAAGCTGAAAAGCAAGAGGACAACGAATGAACACCTCTAGAACAAGATAATGATAAAGAGGTTGGCAGTAATTTTAATTTTTGTAAAGGTGAAGCCGAAAAAGAAAAGCAAGAGGACGAAGAACAAACACCTTTGAAACAACATGATGTGGAAAAAGTTGGAGGAGTGAAACAAGTTACAATGGTCATGCAACACTTGCAATTCCTAAGGGTTCTAGAAAGGAGAAATGGCATCGAACCAGCATTTTCTACACTAATGTGAAATGTGGAGATCAGGTGGTCAAGTTATTGCCAATAAAATTTGAAGGTTCACTGGCAAGACAGCCAGCTGTAAAGGTTGTTAACATATTGTTATTGAAGCAGTTAGAACTGGAAAATAAGACTGCAGATGCTCTCATCCAACATTATGGATCCAATGAAGATATTAATGAAGGACAAACTATCCCCTGATTTCCTAAGATGTCAAAAGCAATTGAGGAAGTTGAAGATATTCTTGATGAGCAGAGTGTCTTTATAAGACATGGGAGTTACAAGAAATATCTTGTGAAATGGAAGGGGAAACCAATTTCAGAAAGCATTTGCATTATATGGATATTTATTGAATTTCTTGTCAATTGGAAGAAAAAGAAGAAGAAAAAGAAAAAGAAAAGACTCAGGAAGTACTTGCATTATAATCCCAAGCTCTACAGAATATACCAGGCCTTGGGGGCAAATGATGGATAGAAGCTTTTTTTATGTGTCAATTAAGAGCTTTAATAGTTGGGTCTTAAATCTGTGTTGCTCAAGAGTATTAGATATTTTAGGTACTCAAGAGTCATTGTTCTATGTATCTGGTAAGGTTAATTAAATCTAGAAAGGTCCAATCTCGTAATTAGTGGTCTAAGTAATTACAAGTAGTCCAAAAGTCAGTCAAAAGTCATTAATTTAGTCACTTACGAGTCCACTCAGTTTTAGGGTCCTAAGGGGTCTACAAATAGTCATTCTCTATTTACTCTTTTGAAGCAATTCAAAAAAATTCAGAACAATATTAGGTGAAGTACATTCAGAAAATATATTCTAATTTTTCTTTTCAACTTAGGATTAGAATTTTGATAATATCTGATTCTTATCCAAGGAGGTGAACTCCTCCCACACAAACCCACTTATTCCTCATACCTACCCAACCTATTTTCATATTTTTCCCATTCCATCCAACCCTAAATTCTAAAAGAATTCGTGGGCTGCATCTGTTTGTCCAAACAAATTCGTGGACCGCATCACTAAATTGGTGATAGGCTTTTGAGGCATTCTGTATCCTCATTCATAATCGATTGTCATTCAACAGTCAACCCTAGCAAAGAATGATAGTAGATTGTCTAGGCTTTGTTCCTCAGTGTCATGGAATACTGGCACAGTTCTGAAGTAGAATGCGTTTGAAACATCTTGTGCCCCCCCCACCCTTCCCCGTTTCTTTTCTCTCCCAGTTATGAAATAATTTTTCCTAGTGGGAAAAGGCTTTTGTTTTTGTTGTTGTTGTGAAATTATTTTTCCTGAGAGCTTTACTACATTTCTAACAGACCTTTAGATTATGTTTCCTTATAATTATGTATCCAGTTGTACATGAAAAATTTAAGAAGCAATTAACTTTTGGTTGCGCCGCTGCCTGAATTCGTAGAAGTTCATAACTTGGATTAAGAGGCCAATATGTCAAACAATGCTTTCCTCGTTATTTATATTACAAGTATCAAGATATAATTTTCTCCACCATCTTGATTAACTTTTTCTGTTTTTCATTATGAAGTTTCTGAAGATCATATGATTTTTCTTTTCTGGCGTACTCCAAAAATGTTTATAAATTCTGTTCCTTCCCATGGTTGATAGCTCTCCTTGTTTTAAGCAGTTGCCAGAGTTATATAATAATGACTGCATATTTGATAAATTTGAGTGCTGCTTTAGTGGTGATGGACTTCATTTTGCAACTGGTTCTTATAGGTTTGTCCTTTTGAAACCAACTGCAAATATATCTTATGTGTTATGTTATTGTGGATCAATTGTTTGTGTGAGAAATACTTGCATAAACCTATTGCACCCAAATTGGGTGCACTACACCAGTCATATCATTAATTATGGTGAAATCTGGTAGTTAATTATTAATTAACTATGATAGTTATTTATTAATTAATGATGTGATTGGCTTAGTACACTCAACTTAGATGTACCAGGTTTATTCAAGTTTTTCTCTATTTGTGTTAGGCCTAACCTATGCATCTATAAACCATGATTACTAAACGGTTCCTATTTTGTCTTAGCAATCTCTTGCGGACATTCTCCCCTGTTACTGGAAGGGAGGAAGGGGTCAAACTAGAAATTAGTGGAAATTCTGACAGGTAAATCTCTGAGACTGTATATGAACTTAGACAACCCTCCTAAAAAGAAAATTCTCCATTGACTCTTTAGTTATTGTTGATATTGTTTAATTACGTTGTTGATATTGTTTGATATAGTTTTGATATAGTTAGATATAGTTGTTAATAGTCAATCCCTAAAATCAAGGGATTTTGTATTTAATTATTGTAATCTATCATTCTTTAAATGAGGAGGTGAGAACATTATTCTCAAGCCATTCACTATCATAACTTGGTATCAAGAGCTAGGGTTCGATCCGGTCAAGAACCGCTCTCCGGTGATCCTCTCAGCCCCTTTGTCTCCGCCATCGTCACCGGCCACCGTCTCCGATCACCAAAGTAAGGTGACCAGGACAACTCGAAAGGGCGGCGACCGTTTCCAAGAAGACCCACCGCCGTTCTTCGATCTACGCACGCCGTCACGCGCCGCCACCGTCCGCGGGTCTCGAGCGCGTGAGCACCACGCGCCGCCTTCCCGTGCGTCGTTTCGTCGGCGCGTCTTCTCCGTTGTGCTCGCCGGCGCCCTCTGGCCTACTTTTGACCATCAAAGTCCAGTTTCAAGCACTTTCAGTTTTCTCTTTCTCACCATGTCCGATTCAACCAGGCTCTTCCAAAGGTTCCTACGTCATTCTGGTGCTAGTTCTGGGTCTACAGGGAAGGGTCTCATCTCTTTTGCCTTCTCTGAAAGTCCCATTATCACATCGGAAAAACTCAATGGTAAGAATTTTATGGATTGGTATAATTCAGTTGAAGTTTGGTTTTTAGGTCAAGGGCTTTATGAACATCTCACCACGAAGGAAGCAGAGATTGATGAGAAGATTCGTGATGAATGGAAAAGGGCCGATTATCAGTTGGTCTCTCTTTTATGAGTCTATTGATCCGAAGTTGATGGTACACTTTCGCCCATACAAAACTTGTTATGAAATATGGAAGAAAGCTCAAAATGTCTATTCCAATGATCTACAACGTCTCTATGCTTCGTCCACAATTTGGCCACTCTTCGGATGACGGATCATGATCTTCCCTCTTATCCCGACCAAAGCACGATCTGTCATTGATGACATTAAACGCATTATAACCTAGGTGATGATCTTACGAAGGTACTAGCCAAACTTGATAATATGTATATGGTCTTTGTTCTTCACGGTTTACATAAGGACTTTGAATCTGTTCGAAATCAAGCTCTAACTAATTTTGACATCCCCACGGTGGAGGAACTCATTGATCGTCTTCTACGAGTTCCGTCACCAGTGGAGACATTTGAGATTGGCTCCCAAACAGCTTCAGAGTCCTCGGCCTTTGTCTCTAATTCGGCAAACCGTGGAGGACGAGGCCGTGGGCGTGGTGGAAGAAGTGGTCGTGGTAGAGGTGATCGTCCTCAGTGCTCTTATTGCAAGCGCGTGGGTCATACCTAAGACAAGTGTTATTCTCTTCATGGTTTCCCGAGAAAAGTCGGCTAATGTGACGCGATCTCCGATCGAAAATTGAGGTTGTGTATAGACGAGGTCACAATCGAACAAATTTTCAATTGATGAATATAAGGAGAATCTTCAGCTTAAGGCACCAACAAGCCTCATCTTCAGCAACTATAGCGCATTTGGTAATTCTACGGTTTGTTTCTCTCATTCATCTCTGTTGGTTCCTGGATTTTGGATTCGGTGTTTGATCATATTCTTTGGTAACTCTTCTCTCTTTTCTACTTTATCTTCTACTAAAACACCACATCACATCACCCTTGCTAATGGCTCTAAAACTCAAGCCACCGGTATTGGTCATGCTTCATCTCTTCCTCTCTCTGTCTTTAAATTCGGTCTTATTTGTACCTGGATGTCCTTTTAATTTAATTTCTATTAGTCAACTTACTCGATCTCTCAATTGTTCCATAACCTTCACTTCTACTTCCTTTTCTATCCGGGACCGAGTAGTACGGGAAGACGATTGGAGCAGGATCTCGAGTCACGCGGTCTCTACTACTTACAACCTCCATCCTCCACCATATGTGCCGCCACGTGAGTCGCCTAGTCTTCTTCATCGTCGTTTTGGTCATCTCGAGTTTGCATAAATTAAAGAAAATGGTCCCTCATCTCTCTAATTTACCTACCGGCTTTGGAGTGTGAGGCATGTCAGCTTGGAAAACATGTTCGGGCATCCTTTCCAAGCAAGGTTACAGGTCGTGCTGAGTCTCCTTTTAGTCTTGTTCATTCTGATGTTTGGGGTCCTAGTCGTACTTCTTCTTTCTTAGGATATAGATATTTTGTTACTTTTATCGATGATTTTCTCGTTGTACCTGGCTATTTTTAATGAAAGAACGTTTCGAGTTATTCCTATTTTTCAAAATTTTTGTGCTTTGAAATATATAATCAATTTGGACAAACTATTCATATCTTACGCAAATGATAATGCCAAAGAATATTTTTCTACGCCCTTTTAATTCTTTCATGGCATCACACGGTATAGTTCATCAATCGAGTTGTCCTCACACACCTCAACAAAATGGTGTGGCTGAGCGCAAATATCGTCATATCATTGAAACAGCTTGTACTCTCATGTTACATTCTAATGTTCCTGTTAAATTTTGGGGTGATGCTGTTCTCACTGCAGGTTATTTAATAAATCGGATGCCTTCTTCTGTTCTCAATAACCAGGTTCCTCACTCTATTCTATTCATCACGAATCTAAAAGAGAGACCAACTGATAATCGGCCCTTTTCCATTCATCACGAATCTTCTCATCAATCTCCTCAAGCACCCCTTTATATTGTCCCCCCTCGTGTTTTTGGTTCCACCTGTTTTGTCCACAATGTTGCTCCAGGTCTCGACAAACTTGCTGCCGCGCCATTAAGTGTATCTTTCTTGGTTATTCTCGGGTTCAAAAGGGGTACAGATGTTATTCTCCATCAACAAATCGTTCTTATATCTCTGCAGATGTTACATTTTTCGAAGATACACTTTTTTTTGCCTCACAAGTCTTGTCGGAGTCTGTTTCTCGTGTCTTACCTAGTCTTCGATTCTCTCGTTTTAAGTCCACCCGTCCCACATATACAAGAGGCTGGCCCCTGTTGCTCCTAAGTACCCCATGGAGCCATTTCGTCTCACTTATCACCGTCGTTCTCATCCTACTACTCCAGGAGCCGCACTGTTGTGGACAAAGTGACTCTCCTCCTGCTCCTCCGTCTTTGTCGATTAGGTCCAACCGAGCCTAGCACTGACCTTCCCATTGCACTTCGCAAAGGTAATCGTTCTTCTTGCAATCCTCATCCTGTTTATAATTTTCTAAGTTATCATCGTTTATCTTCCAACCATTATGCCTTTGTATCTGCTTTGTCGTCCATTTCTATTCCTAAAACTGTTCAGGAAGCACTATCCCATCCAGGATGGCGACAGGCTATGATTGATGAGATGACAGCATTGGAATCTAACCACACTTGGGCTCTTGTTCCCTCTCCTCCAGGAAAGTCTACTATTGGTTGTCGTTGGGTTTTTACTGTTAAAGTTGGTCCTGATGGGACAGTGGATCGCTTGAAGGCTCGTCTTGTGGCCAAAGGATATACTCAGATTTATGGGCTTGACTATAGTGATACATTCTCTCCTGTTGCTAAAATGGCATACATTCGTCTCTTTTTATCCATGGTGCTATCTCTTCTTTGGCCTTTATATTTGGATATTAAAAATGCTTTTTACATGGTGCCTTGGAGGAGGAGATTTATATGGAGCAACCACACGGGTTTATTGCTCAAGGGGAGTCGGGTCTTGTTTGCCAACCGGAAGTCATTGTATGGGTTGAAACAGTCACCCCTGAGCTTGGTTTGGGAGGTTTAGTAAGGTCATACAAGATTTGGCATGATTCGTAGTGAGGTTGATCACTCTGTGTTCTATAAACATTCACCGTGTAATAAAGTCATTTATCTTGTGGTCTATGTGGATGATATTGTAATTACAGGTGATGATCATGAAGGGATCACTAGACTAAAGCAACATCTGTTTCAGCATTTCCAAACCAAAGATTTGGGCAGGTTGCGATACTTCCTTGGTATTGAGGTTGCTCAATCAAAAACAGGCATTTCCATTTGTCAAAGGAAGTATGCCCTTGATATTTTGGAAGAGGCGGGATGCTAAATTGTAAGCCGGTGGATACTCCTATGGATCCGAATGTTAAGCTTATGCCAAATCAGGGGGAGCCGTATTCAGATCCAAGCAGATATCGAAGGTTGGTGGGAAAGTTGAATTATCTCACTATGACCAGACCAGATATAGCCTTTTTGTTAGTGTTGTGAGTCAATTTCTTAACTCTCCTTGTGACGGTCATTGGGATGCATTGACTAGCATTTTAAAGTATATTAAGGGATCTCCTGGAAAAGGGCTAATATATGAGAACGAGAGGTAAACAGAAGACATTGTTGCCTATCAGATGCAGATCTAGGCAGGATCTCCAAGTGATAGGAGGTCAACCACGGGTATTGTGTTTTTATTGGAGGTAATTTCATCTCTTGGAAGAGTAAGAAGCAGAGTGTTGTTGTAAGATCAAGTCGAAGCGAGAATATAGGGCTATAGCTCTTACAACATGTGAACTTATATGGTTAAAACATCTACTTCAAGAGTTAAAGTTTTGCAAAATGGGTTCTATGCAACTGATTTGTGATAATCAAGCACCTTACACAAATCTTTCATGAACGAACGAAACATATAGAGATCGATTGTCATTTCATTCGAGACAAGATTCTTTCAAAGGAGATTAGTACTTCATTTGTCAATTCTAATGATCAACTTGCAGATGTTTTCACCAAGTCTCTACAGACTCACGAATAACTTACATATGTAACAATTTGGGTGCTTATGACATCTATGCACCACTTGAGGGGAGTGTTGATATTGTTTAATTACGTTGTTGATATTGTTTGATATAGTTTTGATATAGTTAGATATAGTTGTTAATAGTCAATCCCTAAAATCAAGGGATTTTATATTTAATTATTGTAATCTATCATTCTTTAAATAGAGGAGGCTGAGAACATTATTCTCAAGCCATTCAGCTATCATAACTGTTATTTTGACTCTACTGTTATGGGTCCTTGTTTAATGTTTGAGATAGCCCCACTACGATGTGATTTTGGAGTAGTGGTAAATAGTGATTGGTACGTTTCATTAATTTTTAGTATCATTTGGCTACAATTGCACCAGAGTGATACTGCTACTGTTTCAGTATTATTTTCTCTTTTATTTTGAGAAGTTGCAAAATGCAGCCATTCTTCCCCCTAGAACATGTATAATAAAAGGTTTTTCTCCCTTCAGAGTTGGTGCTACTATAACAAATAATAATGGAATTTCTATGTTTTGTGAAATCATGTCTCTATTACTTGGTGAAAACCAAACTAAATTCGCATTGGATGCTTTGAACCATCTATCCATTCCATTAAAATACAGTTATTCTTTATTCTTATTTTACCAGTTTCACTATCAGGAAGCCTCTTCACCAAGCTGCTTCAAGGGTTAGAAGACCGTCTTTAAGCAACCTAATAACACGTGGATTTTTCCAGCATGGTTGGCGTTTCATATATATATATATATATATTTACATCTTATTTCTCTGTTTGGCTTTCATCTCTCCCGTTTCATTTTTATTTCAACCTGACGGCCCTCTCTGTTCTGCAGCTCATGCCAACACACACTCTAGTAGTGCTGCCTTTTCTTGTAACTTAAGCTCCAAGCTGCTACATGTAGCATGGCATCCAACATGCAATCTAGTTGCTTGTGCTGCTGAAAGTAGCATATTATTATATTATGCGTAGTTTGTACTTTGTACAGTCTGCTTGTAAAATTAAGTCTGCTCTAGTCTCTGTGCCACCTAATAAAATCTTTTAAAGCAGCCTTATGGCTAAGGTAACTTTCTTTCAAATAAATTTAATGTTATTTATTATGAGTGTAAGAATTTTTTTTATATTATCATTTAACTATGTAATGGTAGATTATTAAAAAGTTTGACTTTTCATGTATTCGTTATGATAGGTAAACTCTTTTAATAGTGCGGTAGCATATAATTAGATTACATGTAAAAAATGTTTACATTGACAATAGATTAAAATTAAATTCCTTTCAAATAAAAATAAAAATAATTTTACTCATCTTAAAATTGATACAGGGTTTTTGACCAATTTGGAGTCAATTTTGAAACAAAAATACTAAATAGTTGTTTTTTCTAAATTTTTTTCCCTTTTACTCTGACATTTGTGGAAGTCTAAGTGACGTAATATTAAGTCCCTAGGATTAGGTTAGTGATAAATAATTTAGATAGTTTACATGAAGTCATAGATCCAAATCTCTTTGAATAAGCATAACAGAGTAAAATACAATCCTCTCTCTTGGACGTCGCTAGGATTTTCTCTGGGGCAACTCAGAGTGTAGCGTTGCAGCCCATCGTGGATCAAGATCTCATCACGTTGTGCCTGGTTTTCGCTTTTTGTTGTTCGCTAGCATGGCAGACCAAAACAAGCAGAAGAATGACAATGATCGTCGAGAAGGAGAGGGGGGGTGAGAAGGAAGATACAACTATTGTAGTGTATAATGAAGGAGATGTGGCTGATGGGCTTCAGGGCTGTCAAAATAGTCTAGTCGGAAGGATCATTACTGAGAAAAACATCAATAAGGTTGATAGGGATACTCGCAAGTGTACAAAATCGATTTAATAAAGTGGTGAAAAAGATATTATTCTTACAGAGAGTGATTATTTATTACTAAAATTATATTAACTCTACTATTATTTAAACTATCAAAATAAATTTTAATTAAATAAAAATTAAAGAAAATTAAAACTAATTAATTAAATTCAAATGAGTTTTATTTAAACTATCAAAATAAATTATAATTAAATTAAAATTAAAGAAAATTAAAATTAATTAATTAAATTCAAATGAGTTAAGAACTAACAAGAGACAAAGCAATATCAATTAAAACTAGGGTATTTTAATTTCACTTGAACCAATTTTATTTAACTTAATTGATTGATAATTCAATTTTAATCATCTTATGTAAGGAGTGGTAATATTAAATTATGTAATATTCTTTCCCAAGTCATATTAAACATATTGAAAAACACTTATTACCTATTTCCCAATAGTAATAACAAGCATTAATCAACTCATTAAGATTTATGATTAACCAACACAATCCCCCACAAAAATAAATCTTCACTCTCATTCCGATTATTTACTAGAGTTTATTACCTATGTCAAATCAAGGAAATTTCCTTCCAGTGTGTTTCCAAGATACAAATCAAAATAAAATTCAGAGCAATAATAAATTCTTGCATAGATGAAGAAAATCAATTCAACACGTATAAATATTCTAATATTCAAGTTACATCAAAGTCCCTAAAAAAAAATTTAGTTCATGATAAAATTAACTAATGACATAGAAAATTTCATCATACTAATTATAGGAAATAGGAGAAGAAAATAGAATAAAAACTCAATTGTTATGTGTTCTCTACTTTCCTCTAACTTGCTCTGCCTTACGCTCCTATGTTGCTGTTGTTGCGTTTCTACCTCGTTCTTGTGTGTCTATTACTATCTATTTATTTTGAGTAGTGACTTGTCCTGCACCTAATTTTATTAAGTTTCTAACTCCTTGATTTTCTGATAAATATAAAAATCCAATCGAAATCAATTTTGAATCTTCTACTATCAATTTAAACTTTGGATAAGATCTAGGATTTGGATAAAATTCATTTTAAAGTTTTATCTTTAAGATCTCTTAATTTAATCTAAAATTCTCTAGATTATACTTAAAAATTCAAATAAAACTATAAAATATAAAAAATATAAAAAGATATCAAAATCTAAATAAAACTAATCAAAATAAAAAAAAATCAAATAAAAATCCTACCAAATAAAATAAAAAATGTGTAATTTTGTATCACATCAAAAGTAACCCCCCAGTCAACCATGTTGAACATTTGGCGCAAGCCAAAGGGTTTTAGGGTTATCAAAATAGAGAAATATTTTGTATCTAATTTTTATACTCACATTGTATTTATATCGTATGTTAATGTGAGAAAGATATCAAATTATCTTGTATGCGACTTTAACATTCTCGTAAGATACATAATAAGTTTGCAAGTAAGTTAGAAAAAGTTAGATATATAAAAATTGCACGAATACTGATTAAAATATATCCTAATACGTTCCAATTCTTTCTCCAAAATGACCATGATCTCGAGTTTATACTGAAAGGCAGTCCATGGCTATTCAGGAATTCGTGGGTGATCCTCCATCGATGGGAACGTAGCATCATACCTTCTGATATAGTCTTTGATAAGGTTGATATATGGCTTCAGATATGGGGTCTGCAGGAACACTAAAAAATAGAGAAGGTAAGAAGGAAGGTTGGGTCTATCATGGGAGAGGTGCTTGAGTCTGGTTTCTATGATTTGGGGCAATCGCAAGGTCACATTGTTAAAGCTCGAATCAGGATGAAGGTTATAACGCCTTTGCGAAAAGGAGTTAATATGGGAAATAAAAAAGATGATTTATCGTGGGCTGATTTCAAGTATGAGAAGTTACCATCCTTTTGCTACTATTGTGGCGTAGTTTGTCATGATGAACAGGCCTGCAAGATAGCTATGGAGGAAGAGGAGAATGGAAAAAATAAATCAAAAGGTTTGGGAGCTTGGCTTCGTTCTGATATGGTGGGCAAAAAAGTAGATAATGGGTATAAAGATGAAACATGTTTTACACTAGAAGGGAAAGAAAAGCTGAGTAAAGGAGAAAGTCTTAGAATTTTTATTTATGAACAAATATAAATTATATTATATAAAATTTAGATTAATTGGATGTTAAAATTATTAAAGCATTTTGTTTAGTTTAAATTGTGATCAGTATTGTTAATGAACTTATTATTGTTAAAGATCTTGTTTATATATGTGAATTTTATTTATGAGTCCTCATATGAGTTCTACCATAAAGTGAGTAGGTTTAACCTAATATATTTGTTTTATATAAGGGGAACTTCTATTCTTAACCACTCTAAGACGTCTGAATTGTCCATTGATATCTTTGACGCGAAGCTTATTATTGTGGGATAGGAATAATATCTCTCTCTTATCGTATTTTACTTTTTAAGATTGTCTGACAATGTCTTCTTCATCAATACTATTTTAAGGTAACTCTAAAATTTTTTATATAAAATTAATATGTCATAAATTATTAGGATTAATAGATTAGATAAATATTTTTCTATCCGAAAGTTCTATTAGAAACACTGAAAAACTATTAGAAAAACTGGCATCTCTATCGGTAACGGAAACCTTGGTTTCTGTCTCTAAGAAAGGGACTGGCCAATCCCCTGCAATGACCATTTCGGGACCCTCTTCTCCACTTGAGAATGGTCTGGGAACAGTTGCAAAAAAGGGGCCCCAAGACGAAGTTTCTGATAGTATTAAAACAAGACCAACAAAGGATTTTGAGGAAAACGAGGAGTGTGCTGTTAAAGATGGTTTGTTGGTAGTGTAAGCAAAAGGTACGGATGGAGAGTCCTCCAACCAAGTTCGAATAACCCCTAGTTTTGAGAATTCAACTTGTCAAAGCAATAAAGATTCTGGAAGAGGTGAGGAAAAAACGAGTGTTACTAGCCCCAGTCAAAACAGCAAAATGGAAGAGGATGGCAAGGGAAAAACCAAAGAAAAATGGCGGAAATGGGGTAGAAGCAAATGTTTCTCCCTCAAAGAAACACCCCAGAACCGAGGAACTCTTGGAAGTTGATGTCATTGAAGTAGAGAAAAGAAGGAAGGCATGTCCCCTAGCTATACCATCAGCGGAGGCTGGCAACTAGTCCCCCTGGGAGAAAATACTTAGCTGGAACTGCCATGGGCTTAGGAACCCAGAGGCAGTTTGTGCTCTCAAGAAAATCTTGAGGGAAGAAGGTCCTAACCTATCTTTCTTCAAGAGACAAGGAGGAAGGTATCAGAAATACAAAAGCTAAGGAATATTGGGGGATACCATAATATGCTAGCTGTTGATTGTGATGGTTCGGGTAAAGATAGAAGTAGTGGCCTTGCATGTTTCTAGAAGAGCAGTATCAAGGTTACAGTGGATCATGGTCACTGAATCACATTGACATTGAGGTTCTATTAGGTTGACTCAAAGTGGAGAACCACAGGTATCTATGGTCTCCCTGAGAAAGGAAAAAAGAACCAAACCAATAGACTTCTGATGGAGCTGGCTAATTTGAACAATTTACCTTGGTTGTGTGTGGGTGATTTCAATTTGATCCTCACACCTGGGGAAAAGTCTAGAGGTAATACTATTGGCCTTGAGCTGGCAGCAGAGTTTAGAGAAGTATTGCAATATGGGTCTTTCATTGACTTGGGTCATAATGGGTCTCCTTTCACATGGTCCAACAGTAGGAAAGACTCGGATAATGTCCAAGCCCGCCTAGACCGTGTAGTAGCAAATGAGGAGTGGTGGAACCTTTTTCCATCCAATGAGGTAAGTCGCTTGCCTAGATTGCAGTCTAAGAGGTTTTAAAATGTAGACTGTATCACTTAATGTGGCCGTAATATTATGGATGCGTCCACCACCACAACCGCATCAGACCACAATTACGATGTGAAAATAAGTTACAATTTTTTTTGGCAACATAACGGTATTGCGGCCGCAACGGGACGCATTGGACCACAACAGACGTAATACTTTGTGCAAGCTTAAAAAAAATTCATGCCACAACCACCACAATTCGCATCATAGCAGAACAATGCCCGCAATTACAGCAGCCGCAATAGCCGCAATCGCAATAGCCGCAATGCCCACAATCGCAGCAACCACGACTGCGACCGCAATCACGACCACAACTGCAATTTAAAACCTTGAGTCTGACCAAACTCCCATAGTGGTAAAAAATCATTCAAACTTGAAGAAGTTTGATTGTAGGAGGAGGAGTGCCCGCATATTGTATCTGAAATGTGGTTTGCAGGGTGCCTCAACACAGTTGAGAAATTTTGGTCTTCTATTGAAAAATTATAGGGATAGAGTCAATCTTATTTCAGTGATATTCTAAATGACATAAAAGAAAAAAGGAAAAGAACTAAAAAGAATCCAAAAGTTATCTCCAACTGAAGCGAATCTTTGGCGGGAGAAGCAAGTATCATATGAGCTTAATGATCTATTAGTAAAAGAAGAAGTTGACTGGAGCCAGCGTTCAAGAGCCTTGTGGCTCAAACTTGGCGACAAAAATTCTAGTTTCTTCCACCACAAAGCCTCATAATGGAAGGAAAGAAATTGGATTCATGATATAAGAGATGATCAAGGGGTGGTCTACAAGGAAGAGGAAGAGGAAGATGTGGCTGCAGTCACGACAGATTATTTCAAGTCACTCTTCCAATCTTCAAATCCATCAAACATTAAGTGACCAATGTTGTTCAGGGGAGAATCTCTAATGCCATGGCTGACCTTTTAAACAAAGAGTTCATAGAAGAAGAAGTGTACACAACACTCCATCATATGCACCCAACAAAAGCACTCGGCCTGAACGGAATACCGACGCTGTTCTACCAAAAATTATAAGAGATCACTAAATCAGAGTTAATCTCAATTGTTTTGAATATTTTGAATGCAAATGGTGATCTGAGTGTATTCAACCATACTTTCATTTACTTGATTCTTATAGAAGATATTACATCGAAATCTAAAAAGGAAAAGAATATTAGCAAACTTGAGAATTGTGAGTTGAGTCACAAACTAGGTCATTCTCTTTAAGACGATTGTGGTTTTGCCTCTTTTTGTGTAAGCAATGTATCAACAACGTCGCCCCCAAGATAAAACAGCCCAAAAACTCTCTCTATATCAGTGTTCTTTGCACACAAGAACACTATTCGTATTTGTAGTGTATTCTCTGTCTTTCTCTCAAAAAAATAGATAATCTTTCAAAGAGAGCTTCCATAATTTTATAATAAAAAAATATGAACGTTTAGTCTGTTTTGAAAGATAGAGACGTTACCTTTAACGTGAACAAAGTCATCGCCAAAAATAAGGAAAACGTGAATAGAAAGTCATGGCTAAACTTTCTTTTATTGACCAAATCAAACAGTAAAATTGAATTAAATTAAAAAAATAGATAAAGTCAAGTTAATAGGTGGGCCCTAAAATGCAAACTAAAGAAAACAAAACTTTGAGAAAGACAGTCAAGACTTATGCATAAACAAATGTGTTTTTGGAACTTGAACCTTTACCTAGTGATAGTTCTACCAATGTATAAGAATAGATAGTAAATTAACCTTGAATTATCATTCTAGGATATACAAAGTAGAAATATCACACACAATCCTGTTAGCACGTAATTCTAAAGCTAACACTTTTCAGCCATGTGCTTCTATCCCAATTCTAGTATATGCTCTAAAGAATTTTTCAAATTCTTATAGAATGGGCCCTCACATTCACATATGCATAGGTGAGGCTATCAAGAGTGCTTTTGTAGCAAAACACCCCACTTTTGCTATAGTCCTCATTAAGAGTTTTAATAAACTCAGCATTTTCCATTGCTACAGAATATCATGCTATAGGAATGGACTTGGAATATAAAATCCCATGTAAAATTGCATCATTCCATATATATCACTAATGATTTGTTTTTCCCATTGAACCTTTTTGTGGGATCTCCACTCAATAGGTTGGGTTACCACCATTAGCGACTTATTTATCCATAGGCTTTAGTCCTATTCCTTTCAAAGTGTTCCATACTTTTTCACGTGCTAATCCTTTCATCAAAAGAATGACAAGATTCTCACAAGATTGAATATAATCCACTCTCACAGCATCTGTAGAAAGATATTCTCTTATAGTGCTGTGTTTTCGACGTATATGTCAACTCTTACCGTTGTAATAACGGTTTTGAACAATTGAGATAGTTGCGGTGCTATCATAGTGGATTAAAATAGCCGACATAGGTATTTCCCATAAAGGAATATCTTTTAGCAAATTCCTCAACTAACTAGCTTCCTTACTAGCGGTAGCCAGAGCAATAAGTTCTGACTCCATAGTGTATTGAGTTAGACTTGTTTGTTTCTTTGACTTCCAAGAAACAGCTCCACTAGCAATACTAAAAATGTATCCACTGGTTGTTTTGAATCATCCGAAAGGGTATTCTAATCGGCATCGTTGAATCCTTCAAGGATCGCGGGAAACCTTTGATAGTGTAAGCCTAGGTTCATGGTTTTTTTTTTCAAGTAACGCATGAGCCTTCTGTTCGCTCTTTTGCTTACTGCAAGTGCACGGGTAGCAGTTGTAATATAGTAAAGAGTCAGATATCATTCCCACGAAGAGTACGTTAATATCAAAAGCCAAGTATTAACCAATAGTTTAATTAATACTATCCAAGCACATTCAATTTATAAAAGGTTGTTTAAAAGAACTATAAAGACTAAAAAATAGTAAATCTAAGTTAAAGTTGTTAATTAAGAGAATAGAGAATTCTTCTTCACCTCCTACTTCAATTGATAACATACAATCCTTATGAGTAATATAAATGAAATGATTAAGTTAGCTTGAGAATCTAACTTAGTTAAAAGCCTATGTCTAGGTCAATCAACCATAGTTGCATTTACCTAACTCATTAGCTAGATGTAAAATCTACTCATTAAGATCTATTCTCAATCAATTACTATGCATGACTAAGAGGTATATTTCTATCCCATTAGTGAATTAACTTATCCAAGCCAATTGAATAAAATCAAACATGCATCAACCATACATATGATCTCAAATCCAAATTCCTATGTCTAGGTTCATTAGATTTTAACAAATCACTTAAAAGCTGATCAAATAATCAAGAGCATTAAGATCCACATGATTGAACAAAACCAAATCATGAATATAAACTCAAAAGATTATAAAATCATTCAATATCCATAGGAGGATCCAAAGAAAACCTTACACACAGCTTAGCTAGCCATGAAACACGAAAATACAAGTATATACATCATGTTCATGATACAATAAAGAGAGAAAGATGAAAGGAAAGGAAGAAAGCTCAATAGATGTGATCTTCTATGCTTGAATCATTCTCTGATGGAGACTAAGGAAGCTCAAGTGGAACCCCAATGGGCCTAATGCCCAAAGAAGCACTGCGAGAACTTGGAGGCCCAATGACAAGGTCAAGAGCTAAGAAGGCTAAGGAGGATTTGGACAAAGCAGTCAACCACTTTCTTTCACTGAAGCCCATTCTAGAAGAAGAAGCACTCAAGATGGTCCAAATGATCCAAGTTGATGAAGGGCCCAAATGTGGGGGCATGATTTCTTCTTAGTCAATTTTATTTAATTATGTATTTGAACCTTTTAATTTTCTCAGTTTTGGTTCTTATTTTCTTTTTGGGTTAATTTTGTAATAAGGGCCTATTGATTGGGCTTAACTTACGCATAATAGAGCTAGGGTTTCCAATTGGGCCTAGGCCACATTTGCACTAGGATTAGGTTTAAAAATATGCTAGCTTACTGCCTCCTTTAGTTAGACCTAGCTGCATACCTAATGCCTATAAATAGGCTTGGGTTTACTGTATTTGACACTTTTTTTGACTTAGAGAATATATTGCACTCCTTTGTAAGTTTTGAGAGCTTAGTTCTCTTGGGTTCTTGGTAGAGCCATCTTGGTTCTTATCAAAGATTTCCTTACCTTTGTGGCGAATCTTCGCTTGACTTATCACTCTCCAAGAGTGTGGCGTCTTCTTCCTTCCATTCCTTTTCTTTTTTCATCTTTTACTATTTATGGTACTGTTCACGCACTGTTCATGGTACTGTTCACGCACTGTTCACCGTACTGTTCATGCACTATTCATATTACTATTCATCCTTTTATTGTTTAATTCTTTAAAACATGAAATCAATTCAAGAACGATCCGTAAAAATAATATGCATCCAACTTGGATCATATCATCCTCCATGTAGAAGATGACCTCCAACCTTGGTTTCGCTAGCTTTCTCTAGGTCTCAAACACCAAAACCTAGCAGCTGTGTTCTAAAAAATGGTAAAAGCTGCCATGAAAATTGATAAAACAGTATTTATAGGCTCAGTTCTGTTCTTCACACCGCGACATTAACCACATCACGCCGCGGCATGCATACAAATCGGGTCACCACATCGCAGCGTTGAATCCATTTGCACCGCAGCACTCTAGCCTCGAGTCTTATGTACTGAAGCAGGGGATGCACCACGCTGCGACATGTTGACATGCCTGCACTGCGGTGTTGAATGCTGGTCTTTAAAATTAGCTTTCTCATGGGCTTCCTGGTCCAATGCTAGTCCAAATTCTTCATGTTTATGCTTTATTGGAGCCCTTCCTGCAATAGAGAAATCACCACTTTAATAACAATTGCAAATGTACTCAATTTATAAAATATTTGAAAATATTTTCTCAAAATCATAATGGAAGTCATCAATATTAAATCAAATGAATATGATGCTAAAGTCTTCCATTCATGCATAAAAACAAGGACTAAGCAATCAATATAGCACATATATAGGGTACAAATAACTATATTTTGTGGAGTTATCACAACCCTAAACTTAGATTTTTTCTAGTCCTCAAGCAAAACAAAGTACACTTGCACTAATCAACCTTGTTAACCTGCATTCAGTAACTTTTAACATTCGACTTTCACTTAAACCAACTAGTGTATGATAATTGCACAAAACCTCAGAGAATGCACATGCCTCAGAATCAATTTCACACATACACAATCCTCATCATGCTAACATTCACAGATTCCTGTTATACAATATATTTTTCCTAAAATCATGCAAAATAAAACTTCTTCTATTCTCTTCATATTCACCCGGATAAGGTTATGAGCATACACAAATGACAGAATTCATAAGATTGTAATACAACTCTTTCTCCACTAATGTAAATCACACAAAATTGAGGATCAAAAGGGACTTTAACAGATTGTAATGTAAGGCTAAGGGAAATGAATGAAAGAACAAAAGGGAAAGGATTTAACACAAACATTGAGGAACATAAACATGTTATTTCAAGTCTTAAGCCTCTAACTGATATTAGCAGGGTATTCAACAATGAAAAAAGAAAACTCGCCAGAACTATTCAACGCTTTTCGTACTTTTTTTTCTTATGCTTTGCTTTTGCTCTTTCTTTTGATTTTTTCTTTCTTTTTTTCATTTTGCAAAACATTGCTTCTTTTCTTTGACAGCATCTGGTTCCTTCAGGCTCATTTTGTATTGAATATGCAATTATACCCCTAATCAATAGACTTACTTCAAGAAATAACATATTATGAACTCAACAAACAATGATGGTAGGAAGAAAATGCAATGCTTTCATATGCATTAGAATGGTTAACAGGTTAACGAATACAATGGTGATGAAAAATATATAATGCCAAACATATATAAAACTTCAAAAGGGGACCTATGGATACTTCATTTCAGGGTAAGCTCAAAAGGCTCAATCGGTCCAAATAATGCCCTAATCATTTTCTCAATCATGCACAATCTAGGATTTTGCTTCAAGAGCATTGAAAAACAATTTCAAGGACAATTGAATTTTTCACATCTACAATCCATAAACTTTCTCTAGACAAAAATTCTTATTAATTTTAAAGTTAAACAAGCATGTAAGTGGGAAAACGCATCATACATAAAAGAGACTAGATTGCTTCAGCATGCGTCAAAGATTGCATATGGATTCACAGAAATATGTAAGTCATTTTGCATCCATATCTATCATTGGGCAATCATTCACACTAGCTTTTAGCAACATGATATTCTTTAAATTTTTCAACATTATCCATCATGAACCATCATGCTTTTAACTATTATAACTCATGTTATGAAAGGGAACGACAATTGTATCTTGAATGAGATTTTCATGGAATTTTTATCAAGATATATGCCCTTATGGATATTGCCAAAACTAACTACCAATAAATGCCCATATCAATATGCACATTAATAATCACAAAAACATAAAGTCATAGATAACATATGCATATGAACATAACAGTACGAAAATATAATAATACTACCGCATATGGAATCAAAATATAAAGTCAAATACACCCCCAAACTTGAGGGAAACAGTGTCCTCACTGTACAAAAAGAAAGCATACAGTAATATATAAAAGAAAATACAACGAAAGAAAATGCCCTGAATGCCATAAGGGTTAGATGACTGCATCATCAGTGTCTGTGGTCTCAGCATCTGCATCCTCATCCTCTAGAATGGGTTATGCAACATCCTCTGCATCTCCATGTCCATGTGCAGCATCTTTTCCATCGCCATGTCCATGTGCAGCCTCAGGCTGGGGAGGGTCAGCTATAATAGTAGGCGGGAAGTCTGGAATTGGAAAGTCCTCCATCGGAAGCTGTAAGCGCTCTGCCATCCACTGCTAGGTCGAAATGGTGTAAGACAACATGGCTGATATCTATGCCACCTGGGCCTCTATGTGTGCGCGCCATGCTGCATCATCTGCAGGTGCTGCTGCCATAGGCTCTACACGAGCCTGCCTCTGTACCTTACGAGCCGGTGCTGGGGCTTGGCTGGAGCTCATCTCAACCTCTTAATGAAATAATCATTAAGAGGTTGTTTCACATCCGTGGTCTCCTCATGTGGCTCAATCTGTACGGACTGCCTCCAATAAAGTGTATGAATGAGAGAAAGAAAAAAGAGGCTCCAAGTCTACCTTGCTGCCCTGCTGATCTGAGCATGAATAATCTGGGCGACATCGATGGAGCGATGCTCTAGGATAGCATAAATCAAAATTTTTCGATCACGGGTCATCTTAGATAAGTTGTTTGACGGGAGGATCCTGGTAGATATGAAATGATACTAGGCCTTGGCCTCTGGCATTAAACAATCTCGGGGGAAGTAACGTGGCCTATTTGTCTGAATGCTCATGGTCCATAGCATAGGTTATGCCTCAGCGGTGTAAATCCTGGTAGTGACCAAGTTTAGATCAATTCCCTCCTCTAGCTCCCAGTAGAAGAATTTTGTGTACTCACAAATCAGTGGGGGAGGTTACAATTTCCTCGCGGCTCGAATGACATCCATATAATAGGAGACTTGGCATCCTCGCACCATGACTGTAGTGGTATCTAGTTCAGCAAAAGCTACGTTCGCGTAAAACTCGTGAACTAATAGTAGCGTCGCCACCTCAGGGTGTTTAGCAAAATCTCTCCATCCCAGCTAGCGGATGGTCCTCTGAATGTCATGGTGGATGGCCTTCTTAACGGAAAACCCCCGCTCTATTATGACTAGTTTGGTAACCAGTGTTGCATATTTTTGAGTGGCAGCCACGGATACAAATTTCCTCTGATCAAACTCTAGAGGGGGAGATGGCACCCTGTTACGCTGGCTTGTGGACCCACGTTGGCATTTATGAGCCATGATGCAAAAGTTAAATTGTACCTGACCTGCAAATATTCAAAATGTCATAATTGCACATTGAAAAGTATTAAACACTTTTAAAAACAGAGTAATTCTGGAAAATTTGGGGTCTCAAGTCGCGACATTCATGCCAACGCCGTGACATTCATGATCATCGCCGTGACATTCAAGCCAATGTCGCGGCATTCATGGCCCACGTCGTGGCATTCAAACAAATTTAACATTACACCGCGGCATTTATATCACACGTCGCGACGCGTAAACCTAATCCACCCAAAAACACAGGCAACATCAGATTAAACCTAACCCATCATGCATTCCAGGCAGAAAGTTTAACAAAAACTAACAAAAATGTAAAAATACCTAACTTATCAATAAACATTCTTCACAAAAACAACAAAAATATACACAGAGAAAAGGATATTGCTAATTAAACCAAGAACATATATTATAAATTTACAAAAAATTAAAATAAAGATCAACATACCTAGTAATGTAGAAGATGTAAAATGGGAAAGGAGATTATGGGGTGGACAAACAAGAACTAAAGAGAAAGGGAGAGACAAAGGAGGCAAAAAAGAGAAAGTGGGAGTAAATGGTAGAGGCGCACGAAACGTCGTGACACTTAGCCCTAACTGCCTTACAGCGTCACGACATTTATATACACACGTCGTGGCGTTTATTAATTCCCTCCTAAATTAATTATTTAAATAATTACTATATAGTATTTACTTTTTTTTTTACATCAGTATGCAAGAATGTCGCGGCGTTCTGGTCTGGTGCACTGCGGCACTGTGCTCTCTGGATTTTTGGCCAGGATTGTGGCATCAACTTAAATTCGTGGCATGTCAAGTCTGACGCCGCGGCGTGAGGAGTCTGTCTGCAGAATTCTATAGCAAATTTACTTTAATCTGGACTCATGATCAAATAGGGCCTCCAACACCTGCAAAACATGCCTATAAGGTCAAATTACATAATGTAATACAAAAACATAATAAAACCTAAAAATCAAGGTATTGACATATTTAAGACATAAAATAAATAGCTTGGTTTCCCTCCCAAGAAGGGCCTGATTTATAGTCCCGGTAGGACTTTATCTTCAGTTCTATACACATTTGCTTAAGGGAGGAGGATCTTCCTCCTTTTCTTCAAAATAAGCTCGAAACCCGTGAAACGACATGGATTTAAGCTCCAAATTTGGAGCTCTCTCTATAGGTGGATTATAAGACTTGACCACTATGCTTGAATTCAGCTGCTCCAACTCCTCATTTTCCCTATCACCTTCAAAATTGACATGACCTTCACTGGGAGCACAGGCTATGCTTGCACAAAATGCCTCGAATGTCATCCCATCAACTATACTCACCAAAGCACACTCTTCTTGATCTTAAGGACTCCTTATAGCATTGAAAATATTGAAAGTGACCTCTTGATTCTGAATCCTCATGGTGAGTTCTCCTTTCTCCACATCAATTGGAGTTTTTCCTGTTGCAAGGATTTGTCGGCCTATAATCAAAGGGGCTTCACTATCTTCCTTCATATCAAGTATGACAAAATCTACAGGGAATATAAACTTAGCCACTTTCACTAGTACATCCTCAATAACCCCCTTCGGATGAGTAAGGATTCGGTCCGCTAACTGTAAGGTATCTGAAGTAGGCGTAGCTTCTCCCAAACCTAATCTTTGATATATGGAGTAGGGCATGAGATTGATACTGGTTCCTAAATCACATAATGTCTGACCGGTAAACTTCTCACCAATTGTGTAGGGGATGGTGAAGCTTCCGGGATCTTTGAGCTTAGGAGGAAGTTTGTTCTACAGCATAGCACTGCATTCCTTCGTAAGGGCAACAGTCTCAAACTCACCAAGCTTTCATTCTTTGATAAGATTTCTTTCATGAATTTTACATAGCTTGACATTTGCTCCAAAGCATCTGTAAATAGGATGTTGATGTGCAGCTTCTTGAACACTTCCAAGAATTTATGAAATTGGCACTCAAGCTTTTTCTGTACTTGCCGGCTGGGGAAAGGTAGAGGATGTATATAAGGTTTGAACTCCTTTTTCTTATCCTCACCATTCCTCTTGGCATTCTCTTGATTTTGCCCGATGTCCTTGCTCACTGCCTCCTTTTCTTGGAAAACTTCAATATCCCGTTCAAGTAGCCTTGTCTTCAGATTCCCTTCTATGTCCTTTCCACTCCTAAGTGAGATGGCTTTGTAGTGCTCATTTGATGCACCATTCGGATTATTGACAGAGTCACTTGGGAAGGTTCCTGGAAGCCTGTTATTGATGGCGTTAGCCAACTGCCCTACTTGCGTCTCCAATGCTCTTATTGAAGTAGTTTGGCTTTGAAACATTACATCATGCTCGGCCAACTGAGCATCTGTTTTAGTCATATAGGAGTCCATCTTAACCATCAGCTGCATAAACATGTCCTCCAAAGAGGGTTTCTTGTCTTGCATTGGTTGTCTTGATAAGGAGGGGAATCCAGGAGGATTATAAGGTCTGTCATTCCCTAAAGCTAATGAGGAAGCTCATTGGTTATCCCTCTAGGAGAAGTTGGGATGGTTCCTCCATCCTGGGTTGTTCTGGTTTGAGTATGGGTTGTTCTGTTGTGGGCGATAGTTCCCAACATACTGTGCACTTTCTGAATTGGAAGGGCACCTATTGGTTAAATGGTTGTCTCCACACTTATCACACAGCACAAATGGGCTTTGATAATGGCTGTGTCCCACACGATCTAACTTACTTGCTATTGCTACCACCTGAGCTGATAATGCCATCATTGCATCAATATCATGCACTCCAGCAGCCTTCCTTGGAATGTTTCTTTCAGAAGGCCATTGGTAGTTTTTGGCTGCCAATTCCTCCAGCAGTTGAAAGACATCATCAAATGATTTGCTCAGTAAAGAGCCTCTAGTGACTGCATCTACTATTGGGCGATGGTGTGGCAGCAAGCCTTTGTGAAAGGAGTAGACCTGGTGCCATGGTGGAATCTCGTGATGAGGACACTTACAGAGCAGATCCTTGTACCTATCTCATGCTTCGTACAAGGACTCAGATTCAGTTTAAGTGAATGATGTGATATCATTCACCATTTCAGCTATCTTGGCCGGTGCAAAATATTTGTTCAAAAATTTGCTGCAGACATCGGTCCAAGTGCATATTGATCTCGCAGGCAGAGACTGCAACCAACTCTTGGCTCTATTTCTGAGAGAGAAAGGAAAGAGCCTTAAGCGAATAACATCTTCAGAGACACCATTGTGCTTAAAAGTGTCACAAATCTCTAGGAAGTTAGATAGGTGAGCGTTGGGATCCTCGCTAGGCAAACTGCCAAACTGCATAGAGGTTTGTATCATTTGGATGATAGCCAGTTTGATTTCAAAATTGTTGGCACGGATGGTAGGTCGTCTTATGCTTGACTGTAAGTTATCCATTTGAGGGGTTGCAAACTCCCTCAAAGGCCTCGTATGGTTATGATCTCTTGCCATCTTAGTACCTATATCACAAAATAGTTTAAAAACTTAAATTAAAATGTATAAAAAGAAACTTGAGCTAGAATTAACTAAACTCATTGTTACTATTGGCAATAACGAAATTAAACTGCAGTCCTCGGTAACGGCGCCAAAAACTTGCTCGCTCTTTTGCTTACCGCAAGTGCACTAGTCGCACTTGTAATATAGTAAAGAATCAGATATCGTTCCCACAAGGAGTACGTTAATATCAAAAGCTAAGTATTAACCAATAGTTTAACTAATACTATCCAAGCACATTCAATTTATAAAAGGTTGTTTAAAAGAACTATAAAGACTAAAAAATAGTAAATCTAAGTTAAAGTTGTTAATTAAGAGAATAGAGAATCCTTCTTCACCTCCTACTTTAATTGATAACATGCAATCCTTATGAGTAATATAAACGAAATGATTAGGTTAGCTTGAGAATCTAACTTAGTTAAAAGCGTATGTCTAGGTCAATCAACCATAGTTTCATTTACCTAACTCATTAGTTAGATGCAAAATCCACTTATTAAGATTTATTCTCAATCAGTTACCATGCATGACTAAGATGTATATTTCTATCTCATTAGCGAATCAACTTATCCAAGTTAATTGAATGAAATCGAACATACATCAACCATACATATGATCTTAAATCCAAATTCCTATATCTAGGTTCATTAGATTTTAACAAATCACTTAAAAGCTAATCAAACAATTAAGAGCATTAAGATCCATATAATTGAACAAAACCAAATCATGAATATAAACTCAAAGAATTACAAAATTATTCAATATCCATAGGAGGATCCAAAGAAAATCCTACACACAGCTTAGCTAGCCATGAAACATGAAAATACAAGCATATACATTATGTTCATAATACAATAACCTTGGCTTCCCTAACTTTCTCTAGGTCTCAAACACCAAAACCTAGCAGCTGTGTTCTAAAAAATGGTAAAAACTACCGTGAAAATTGATAAAATAGTATTTATAGGCCCAACTCTGTTCTTCATGCCGTGACATTAACCACATTATGTCGCGATGCGCATACAAATTAGGTCAGCACATCGCAGCGTAGAATCCATTTGCGCTGCGACGCTCTACCCTCGGGTCCTATGTATTAAAGCAGGGGATGCACCACGGCGTAGCATTGACATGCCTGCGCCGCAGCGTTGAATGCTGGTCTTTAAACTTGGCTTTCTCATGAGCTTCCTAGTCCAATGCTAGTCCAAATTCTTCATATTTATGCTAGTCCAATGTACTCAATTTATCAAAGATTTGGAAATATTTTCTCAAAATCATAATGGAAGTCATCAAGATTAAATCAAATGAATATGATGCTAAAGTTTTCCATTCGTGCATAAAAACAAGGACTAAACAATCAATATAACATAAATATAGGGTACAAATAACTATATTTTGTGGAGTTATCACCTTCCAACACAAACCAATGTTCTTCATTAGGACAATTAGTAAATCTACAAAGAATTCTAACAGCATATGCAATATCGAGTCAGTTACAATTAGTGGCATAAGAAAGACTCCTAATAATGCTAGCATACTCAGATTGCCCAATGCTTTCACCAGTGTTCTTAAATAATTTAACACTACGATCATAAGGAGAACAAACAGGTTTGCAATCAAAATAGTTATATCTAAGTAACATGTTTTCAATGTAATGAGATTGATCCAACGAAATGCCATTACTTGTCCTTGTTATTTTAATTCCAAGAATAACATTAGCCTCTCCAAGATCTTTTATATCAAAATTGTTGCTAATTATATTTTTCACTTTATTAACAACACTAATATTTGTACCAAATATTAATAAATCATCCACACACTAGCATATCATAGTGCACACATTACCAACAAGCTTGTAATAGATACACTTATCACTTTCATTTATTTTGAAACCATGACTAATAATAAGAGAGTCAAATTTATCATGTCATTGCTTAGGTGTTTGCTTAAGACCGTATAAGGATTTTTCTAATTTAGATACCTTATGTTCTTGTCCAGGAATAATAAATCCTTCATACTGGTCCATGTAAATTTTCTCATCCAAGTCACCATTCAAAAATGTTGTCTTAACATCTATCTGATGTACAATTAAGTTATGCACAGTAGCAATAGCAAATAGAATACGGATCAGAGTTATTCTAGTGACAAGAGAATTGGTATTGAAAAAATCTATATCTTCTTTATGCTTAAAGCCTTTAACTACAAGTCTAGCTTTGTCTTTTTCTACGAAACCATTAGCCTTTAATTTTCTTTTTAGTACCCATTTACAACCAATAGGCTTACAGCCAAAAGGCAAATCAACAAATTTTCACGTTTTATTAGATTGCAAAGAATTTATTTCATCATTTATAGCTTCTCGCCAAAACACAGAATCAGTAGATTTATATGCCTCTTCTAAAGAAATAAGATTTCCTTCTAAAGTAAAAGCATAAAAATCAGGCCCAAAATCTTTTGATATTTTAGGTCTTATACTTCTTCTTAACTCAATTTCAATACTAGATGGTTATTTACGCTTAGACAACATTGGCTCATTAGCAACAACATTTTATGTAAAACCCCCATTATTTTTAGATTTAAACAGAAATTTGTCCTTAAAGAAATTAGCATCAAGTGATTCAATAATCACTTTATTTTTAATATCAAAGAACCTATATGCCTTGCTTTTTAATTCATATCCAACAGAAACACATTCATATACTCTACTTGCTAGTTTAGATCTTTTAGGATCTGGTATTCGCACATAAGCCAAACAACCCCATATTCTAAAATATGAAACATTTGGTTTTCTATTTAGCCATAATTCAATAGGTGAACCACTAGTTTTTGAATTAGGAACTCTATTCAAAATATGGCAAATAGTTAGGAGAATTTCTCCCCACTAAAGAGAAGATGCACCAGAATTCAACAAAATAACTACAACAAGCTCAAATAATGTTCTATTTTTTCGTTCAATTTTTTCATCCATTTCAGGCGAATAAGGTGCAGTTACTTCATGAATAATTCCAAGTGTTTCATACAACTTATTAAATTCAATAGAATTATATTCTGTGTCTCTATCACTACGAAATTTCTTATTTCTTTTCTCAAACTGATTTTTTATTTTATTCATAAACACTCTAAATATATCAAGAGCTTCACTTTTATGACTCATCAAATAACCAAAGGTATAATTTGAACAATCATCTATAATAGTAATAAAATACCTTTTCCCGTTTCTTGTTAAAATACCATTATATTCATAAATATCATAATGAATCAATTCAAGAGGTTTAGATTCTCGTTCTACAGATTTGTATGAAGTCTTGGTTATTTTGGCTTGACTACATGATTCACATTTATTATAGTCCTCCAGTTGTACTTTAAGAACAATACCTAAATTACTATTTTTTTTAATTAGCCTTTTATTAACATGACAAAGTCTAGCTTGTTAAACATTAAAAGCACTAATAATATAAGAAGAAGATACAATTTTATTTATCTCAACGTTCATCTTGAACATACCATCACAAGCATAACCCTTACCAACAAATGATCCATTTTTGGTGATGACATACTGATCAGAACCAATGTTTTGAACAAACCCAACCTTGTTAAGTAGAAAACTAGAAACAAAATTCTTCCTCATTTCTGGAGTATGCAAGATATCCTTTAGAAGGAGTGTCTTTCCAAAAGTAAACTTCAATTCCATAGTTCTAGTTCCAGCTATCTTAGTGGTGTGGGAATCACCCAACAACACTTCACATTATTGACTTCAGAATAAGTCTTGAATAATGAATAATCATGGCACACATGGCGAGCTGCGCCTGAATCTGCCCACCACCCCTCAGAACCAAAAACCATATTGATTTCATTAATCATAGCCACAAATGTCTCCTCCTCAATCACATTAGCCTTTAACTTGAATTGTAGGACATCAATTCTTATAATTTTGAGCCATGTGACCAGGTCTATTACAAGTATAACACATAAACTGATTGTTATTGTGTGTTTTCTGCCTTAAAGGGGGTCCATTATTATTCCTGTTCTGGTTCTGGTTGTTCCTGTTCTTATTCTGGTTATATATTTGGTTTTGGTTCTAGTTGTGGTTCGACTTCATATTCTTCCTGTTTGGCTTCAAGTGTGCTGCAATTTTATTGTTGTTGCTTGAAACAAAAAAAACATCCTCTTTCAAATCTTGTTTCCGAGCCTCCTCCCCAACCCTGAGTTTGAAGATCAGGCTTTCCATCGAAAACTCCTTCGATTTGTGGCACAGATCCTTCTTGAAAATTTTCCAACTTTGTGGTAGTTTGTCAATCATCACAGCAACCTGAAATTGCTCATCAATCTACATACCTTTAGACAAATTTTCATGAGTAATTTTTTGGAGTTCATGGGATTAGGAAACAACAGATTTTTCTTCAACCATTTGATACTTTATATAATGACTAATAACATATTTCTTTGACCCAGCCTCTTTAGTATCATATTTCTTTTGCAAATCATCCCAAACATCCTTAGTAGTCTTATACGAAGAATAAGAATCATATAGTTCATCACCTAGAGCATTCAAAATATAATTTTTGACATAAAATCATCATATTCCCAATTTTCAATTTCTTTTGTATTTTCAACAGTAGGTGGATCAACTTGTCAAAGCTTAATTATAGTGAGAGAAGAAGCAACCGTTTCATAGTAATATAAAAGAACGTCTTACTTTTCCATCTTTTAAAAAACAGACCCTCAAACTTGAAAGGTTTGTTGTTGTTGTTATCAATATTAGCAGCAGACTTATTTTCAATCTCCATGGCAGAACAAAATTTTGTCTCAAAATTGTAGATGATTACCTCAAAATCTGAAAAGGAAAAAATATATTGAACAACAAACTTGAGAATTATGGGTTAAGTCACAAATTAGGTCGTTCTCTTTAAGACGATGTGTGGCTCTGCCTCTTTCTGTGCAAGCAATGTATCAGTAACATCGCTCCCAAGATAAAACAACCCAAAAGCTCTCTCAGTATTAGTGTTCTTTACATACAAGAACATTGTTCGTATTTATAATATATTCTCTGTCTTTCTCTAAAAAAAATAGATAATCTCTCAAAGAGAGTTTCCATGATTTTATAATAAAAAAATATGAATGTTTAGTCTATTTTGAAAGATAGTAGACATTACCTTTAACATGAACAGAGTCATGGCCAAAAACAAGGAAAACGTGAACAGAAAGTCATGGCCAAACTTTTTGTTATTGACCAAATCAAACAGTAAATTTGAATTAAATTAAAAAAAATAGATAAAGTCAAGTTAATAAGTGAACCCCAAAATGAAAACTTCTTTTAAATATATACTAAAATATCAACAATCCCCAAGATAAAGAAGCCTAAGCACACTAAAGACTTTTGTGCCATATCTTTGTGCAATGTGATTTTTAAATTAATCACAAAAACAATGGCAAATAGGCTATAATAGATTCTTTCGAACATTATTGATGAGTTTTAAAATGCTTTATGCTGAGTCATTTGATCACTGGCAATACCTTGACTGCTTATGAAATCTTCCATCACATGAGAAAAAAGAAGGCAGGCAGAAGAGGGGTGGTCAGTATGAAACTCGACATGGCTAATGCATATGATCAGATTGAGTGGAATTTCTTAGAATCGGTGCTTTAACAGATGGGGTTCCCTGAAAAATGGACCAGATTAATTATGAAATGTGTTTCAACAGTCTCTTTTGCCTTCTTGATAAATGGTGAACCTTTCAGTCCTGGGAGGGGTCTTAGACAAGGGGACCCACTACCCCCGTTTCTGTTTATCTTGTGTGCTGAAGTGCTTTCTGCGAAAATTCAAAAGCACCAAATAGCTGGTTAGATCCATGGTGTTAAATTTTCTAGGAGAGCTCCCGAGATCTCCCACTTGTTTTTTGTGGATGACAGTATCATTTTTTCTCACTCCATTATGAATGAGATTAACACTCCCAACGTATATAATGGGATGTTTCCTTCTCCCACATTCGGTTTGTGATCATGTTGAGGCAACTATTCGAAGTTTTTGGTGGGGAAGTAAAGCTCGAGAAAGGAAAATCCATTGGGTTAAATGGAAGATGCTGTGTGACACAAAAAAGGATGGAGGGCTCGGCTTTCGTAGCTTCCATTCCTTTAACATGGCTTTACTTGCAAAACAATTGTGGAGAATAATCCAATTCCCTGATACTCTAATTGCGTAGCGTATGAAATGCTAAATTAGTTATTGATTTGGGTGCTTAGTGGAGAGTGGGAAATGGGAATTCTATTAAAATTTAGGGTGATGGTTGGCTCCCTTTACAGAATGGTTATAAATTGTGGTCTCCTGTTTTTGGTCTGGATAATGATGAATGTGTGGCATCTCTGATAAATCCATATCGTACCTGGAATGAAGAGACAGTAAATAGCATTTTCTTGTCCTTTGAGGCTGCGTAGATATTGAGCATCCCGCTACCAGTTTTTGCATCCCAAGACAGGTTGATCTGGAGTCCTAGTAAGCAGGGAAATTTTTCTATCAAAACAGGCTATCACCTGTACAGAACTTCTTTGGTTTCATATGCAAGTTGTAGTGCAGACTGAGTGTGGAGCAAGGTCTGGAAGCTGAATGTGCCTCCTCGCACAAAAGTGTTCATGTGGACAGTTTTCCAGCGAGGAATTCCAGCAAGAGCGATACTTAGTAAAAGGGGAGTAAATTGTCCAAGCTTGTGCCCAAGATGTTTCCTAAGAGATGAAAGCACTGCACATGCTTTAAGGGACTGTGATTGGGTCTGGAGACTCTGGTTTATGCCTCCATGTGGTATAAATGTTAAGCACTTAAGTCACATTCCCCTGTCCGAATGGCTGCAAAATATTTTCCTTACTTCGCCGGAGGAAGTCATTGAATCTTTGGTCACAATTATGCATGGAGTGTGGCTTTCTAGAAATCATCTTTGTTTTGAGCAGAAGGAAACAAAGCCTGAGATGGTAATCTCGAAAGCTATCAAGCTGCTGCAGGATTTTAGGATGCTAGTAGGAGTGATAGCTCGCATGGCCAACATTAGACTCACCATGTGGCATCCTCCAATGATATGTGGCACCCTTTGAATCCTATGATGCAATACGGATACGGGTATCGACTACGACACGTATATGATACGGGGATATAACTTTTGTTAAAAAATTAAATTATTTATCAAGTATCCGAATATCTTGTGATACGGGTACAACAGACATTATAAATTACTATAGGAATCCTGGAAGAGACTTGGTTCTTTTCTCTCCTGCTATTGCCGAAGCACTTGCGATCTGGGAGGAAAATATGCTGGCTAGAGACTTGTGCCTGTGGAACATCCAGGTGAGTCTGATTCCACTGAATGCATTGCAGAACTTAAGGCATCAAATTTCCAGGCTAGTTACTTAGGAAGCATACTTGATGATTGTAAATTACTGGGTTTGGGTTTTACAAATTTTTCTTGCTCTCACGTGAGACGTGGGGGTAACAAAGTTGCACACACCTTAACTCAACTAGACAGGAGAATGAACAACTGAATTTGGGTTGAAAAGGTCCCCTATGATGTCAATATGTTAGTGGACCTCGATATATTGGTTGTTTCTTCCACGTATTAATGAAATTCTATTTGACCGTTAAAAAAAAATCCAAATCTCCTTGCCACTAGTCTACCAGAAAAAGAAGTGTTACAATATTTTGTTATTTGGATTTGCACAAATCACACATTAAGCCTTTATATATATATTACTAAAAGTATCTCCTTAAATATAACCTGATTTGTGATTTACTCCTTAGTGTTAAAATAGTCCAAAATTATCTTGGACTTTACTAAAAATGCTAAAAAGCCTTTAGACTTTACTAAATGTTCATAAAACCCTCCTCAATGCATTAAACTTGCACTTTGTGAATGGAAAATGCCAAGTGAATTTCCCGTGATCACTTGAAATCATCAAAAACAAAACTCCTAAGCAGCAATGAATTCACTCTTTTGTAAATCATTTGCCGTAAATCTTCATGCTTTTGTTTAGCTATGTGTCAGTTTTGATTCGCATTAAACTTATCATCAGATTTTTATTTTTATTATATTTTTATTGTTATATTGATTTTTAATCCAACATTAAGAGTTTTGGTAATTTCAAGTGATTATGTGAAGTACACGTCAATTTTTGTTAATCAAGTGAGTTTCTAATGAACGAAGGGAGTTTTATGCACATTTAGTAAAGCTCAAGATTTTGTTTTTACCCTTTTTAAAATTAAGGGAATAAAACACACATCAATCGAAATTTAAGGGAATTTTATTTTATATTTTACCAAATTTTTTAAGCATATTATCATAATATGATTGTTTGTGAGACACTAGCATTGCATGTTATTTTTTTTTTAATTTACATATGTTTAATTAGGTCATTTTTGAAATCAATTAAAATTGGAAATGATTTAATTTGATTTACTAATCAAATTTTGTGTTTGGAACTTGTTATAAAAAACGAAATTTGAATTGATTTGGAAATTATTTTCTTTTGTTTGGAACTCATTCAAATGGAAATTGATTTTATTTTATTATTTTACAATTTTACCCTTATGATATGCAGATAGAGTTAGAGGTAGCTAGCGAAGATAAAATAGTCTATTTGTGTATAATCAAATTTAGTTAAATTTGATGGAATTTTTAAATTAAAAGGACTGAAAATTATATAAAATTTTAGAAATAAAATCATTTCTTATATTTTAAGATTTCAAATACAAGATTTGATTTACAAGTCAAATTATTTCTCATTTTTTTAAAATTTTAAACACATTTTTAAGAAATGAATCCTCTCATGTGAGTTTTTTGCACATTAGGGGTGGAGCTAGCCTTTTAATCTTAGGGGGCTAAGACTAAAGACTAGATATATATCTTCAAATAAAGTTAAAGAAAATCTAACTATCATACAATATAAGCATAAAAATGAAATAAATTCAATTCATAATCAACATGCTATAAATAAGAAACATTCATAGTAAATACAATTGAATATAAGACAATTATAAATACATACATTCGCTTTTTAAGTTGTGTTCGATGCTGATTTATTATGGAATAAAAGTCATCTATTATCATATCTGTGGTAAACTTTTCAATAATCTCTTCTTCAATGTAAACAATCATGTAGTCTATAAGAAAATTATCTTCCATCTTGTTTCGTTGTCTTGTTTTAATAATTTTTATAGTTGAAAAGGCACGTTCAATATATGTTGTTGATACAAGAAAAGTCAAAGCAAGCCGATACAATCTATCAACCAAAGGATAACATTTGATTTTTCAGTTTCCATAAATCTTTAACATAAGTTAGCAATAGAAGACAAATTTTGAAATTTTGGATGTTTATGGACATCAAGCTCATAATGTTGCAATTCATCTTCTAACTAAATCTTTTCTTGCTTAGAAAAATTCAAAGGATAAAACTTCTCAACAAATTTACACGTCACAAACATTAAATGACTTGTAGCCATCTTTAGGATCTAAAGTTGTACTCAATATAAGAAGCTTTGTCGCTTGTTCACTGAATATACTATTCAATTCTCTCAATTGATAATCTATCATAGTTGTAAGTATATAGTGATGCTCGATTGTCACATTATCCTTTCGATGACAAGATATAATTATGTCAGATAAAGAAGCACTCATATCATGAAGTTGATATAGCTTGACTCTTACAAAAGGAATTAATTTTCTCTAAAAGATTATCCCAACCTCAATCTCTTAACCTTTGAATCAATGATTTTGTGGTAGAAACCAAATGCATAGCATTTAAAATATCTTGAGATTTTTATTGCAAAGCTTGACAAAGTTAATTTATCAGTAATTCCTACAATCTCTTTCATCATGTGCAAAATGAATATAAAATTAAATGACATCAATTACTTACGAGCATAAGTAACATCACCTCATTGAGAATATGAAGATCCTTCAATAGCTAAAGCTTCAAGAACTAAAGCAATCACACTAAACATATGTAAAAGGCTACATATTGAATTAAAATGAGAACTCCATCTTGTGTCTCCAAGTCTTTGCAATGTGCCAATTTGATTCACTCCCCTTTATGTCTCAATCTCATCATTTGCAACCAATTGAGCAATTTCATTAGCATAAGTAGCCTATAATTCATCATTGCATTTAGAAGATGAGCACACCACATTGACAATAAAAGTCAGATTTAAAAAAATAATAATAATAACTATTTATCTAGCCACAACAATAAGAGCCAACTGTAATTGGTGAGCTAAGCAATGGACATAATATGCATAAAGATATGAAGAATTAAAGGTTGTAAATCATTCCACTTTCCTCTCATATTACTAGCTCCATCATATCATTGACTACCTACATTTTGAACGTTGAGATTATGTTGAGACAATATTGAACATATCTCCTGTTTAAGAGTTACTGTTGTGGTATCTCTAACATGTGTTACATCCAAAAAATGCTCTTTTATAAATTCATGCTTATCAACAAATCCAACAACAAGAGCCATTTGTTCTCTTTAAGATTCATTTTGAGCTTCATCAATAATCAAACAAAATTTTGTATCACCAATCTCATTACAAATTTCAGCTTGCACCTTTTTAGCAAAGATATGTAAAATTTCATTATGAATAGTAGGATATATGTACCTTGCATTTTGAGGGGCATTCTCCAAAATAACTTCATTCACTTTTTCATCGTAAGATGCAAGAGCTTGATCATCATTAGAAAATTACCATGATTTTGGGAGTCCAAGCTTTCATCATAGCCTCTAAAAACACAAGCTTGAAAAGTTAACCATTTAACAGCTATAGAGGCTTTAAGATGCAATTTATTACTCAAAATTTGTTGTGAAGTTTGTTTATGTAGTACTTTTTCAATGTGACATAACTGATTCTTCAAATCTTCATAACATCTAATAGCAATATTTTGAGTTGAATTGGGACTTTTAACTACATGAGATAAAATTGCACATTCTTTTTCATTGTTTACTTTTCTGTAATTTTTTATTCTTTTTGAACTGAATGAGCTTGCTTTTTTAGAAAATAAATATCATGGAAGACAAAAGGCAACATCTTCTTTAGGTGAATATTCTAACCAAGGAAAAACTTTAAACTAATGAGCTTGAAATAAATGAGGCTGATCTTTTGGACCAGAAAGTGGAATTTATAATTGGTTCACTAGATTGTGTATCATCGTTATTCCTTTCATTTATCTTAAAAAATGAATCAATTATTTTCTTCTTAAATATCTTTCAACCTAAAATGAGATATATATATATATATATATATATATATATATATATATATATATATATACATTTATTTATTTATTTATATTAAAAAACCGAGCTATAATCTTGTTAGCGTGATTGATTATGATTGATATTATGATTGATTATGATTGAGTTTAGGAATGATTGTAATTATATTAGTACATAATTATACTTTATTATTTTCCTTTCCTGTACAATGAGTTCCTTATACAAATAGAGGCTAATCCTCTTTTATACATTAAAAAATATACACAAATTTATCAATATTTATCTTTCTGTTTCTAGTAATTAATTACCACAAGCCCAGTAGTAGCTTTTGAAAGCTAGTAATCGATTATTAACATTAGTAATTGATTACCAAGTGTTTTCCAACACCCATAATGTGTTCTAAGGTATGGTAACCTCACAAATAACATCAAGAGATAAAAGCAATTCATTTCTCTTCATTTCCTGTCAAGACAACATTATGAAGTAATTTTGTTTCAAACTAATTAATGATATGTCAAAATTCCTAAATCTATTTAACCCCAAATTATGGCATGTATCAAATATAATATACAAGAGATTGAGTTATAGAATCACTTGGAAAGGACAAATATGAGCGCGATCATACCCGATCTTTAAAGAGAAATCACGAATGGTGCGCGTGTGTAGAAGAGAGAAACTATCCTCATTCCCTATATGCGCAACAAATCCTTATGGCCTCAATGGGGCAACCACAATACATATAGGATGAGAATAGGGGCCTCTCCTTATGTTTACAATATGGGTTAACCTACCCATCATTGAAAACCCATACACAAGGCCCACAAACCTAAAACAACATTATCCACATGGGTTTAAGTGCTTATAAGAGCCTAATAACAAAATTGATCACAAATGGGCTAAACTAATAGATGCTTAACAATATTTGACATTCAATTAATCTGGGTTTTAAAAAATTGGTGACTATGCTAGTCCACACATATTAAAAAATCTATCAATCTCCCACTTGGACAGCATAGACACTTAACTTTAAACAAAATAACTATCCAGATTAACGTGGCCACAAGAATGTCAACTATGAGCAAGCACTTCCAACCATCGGTCCAAAATGGAATTACAAGCATCTCAACAATGCAGAAAATCATACTCGATAGGAGTACTGATATCATACATGCAAGATACTTATAACCCGGTGACCTAACAAAATGTGGTATGTGGGTCAAAGGGAAAGCACAACAAAATTGCATGCCAAAAGTGTGATCAATGTGCAATTCCATACAAAATGGCCCCGGCATCTACCAAGAATGCCTACTGAGATTCAACAAAATATCTCAAATAAAATATCTCAGTATAACAAAATGAGACCGAATACTAAAGTCTCCAACAATGCATCATATCATCACAAAAGTGTGCACAACAACAACATATGGTAACAACAATTTCAATGAATCTCAAGACAATATAATAATTATGATTATAATTATAATGTACATTCTCCCACTAATCCAACATATCAAAACAAAACAATAATAACAATCCCATTAGAGTCCAAAAGTTCCAAAATACTCTAATGGTAACATCATTATTAGTGGGACTATCAACTCTGTGGTAAAGTATTCAATGTGAGTCTGAAACTCACCATCTCTCTTCAATAACACAAATACTAAAATAGAGAGAAGCACAATATTGCAGAGTTATCCAAAATGTGGTCATAACAATAGAAACAATATTAAGCAAATCTATACAAAATTTATCAATCACAGAGTCTCACAAAATTACTTCATTATCAACCACAAGCTTTGCACTCATAATTGAGGAGATTACAAGTGTCCATATGAGACTTTACAACAAGTCAACTCCTTTTTGTCATCGCAAATACAAAACCACAAAAGAATTTTCACAAATAAGGTAATCTATACTTCATAAAACCATATATAATGACCACTTAAAAGATTTGACAACATACGAGTGAGTTTAAAATCCCAAATATCTTACACATATTATGGGATCACTTGCAAGTTTTCAACAACTCACTCAAAACCCAAGTGTCACAATGACAAAAAAAATAATAAGCACATGCACACTTGAGCACAACATTAGATTCCTATGCTTAACTACTATTGAGGATATAACCAAAAGACAGTCTTCAACTCCTACTATAGTAAACATTAATGTGCAATAAGAACATAAACACATTTCAAAATTTATAACAATATGTGCTTTGTGAGACAATCTGTCAATATATTATGATTTAAAAGGTCTTTATGCCTTAGACATAAAATGACATCACCAAGATTTTTCACATGATAGAAACAATTTAATATAAAATATTGTCTCCTATTTAACAATAATAGCAATATTGGCCATCAATATACAACTATCACAAAACACATTAATAACAAATTTGTTCTCACTTATTTATGGTAACACCCATTGATGTAAACAACATTAAAATCAATATTAAACAATAATACCTGACAGCTCGTATCAAGTTAATTTAACTTGCACCTAGGCATTTAACTGCCTTTAATATTGGGCTTCATACATAGCAAACTTCAAAAATTTTCAACAAGTATTTCAAAAGAACAACAGTTACAAAATCATTTTCTTCTTATAAGAAACGAAGAACTTTAATTGATATTGATTGTTAGGTAATTTACAAAATAAAAATATAAATACATAAGAATTAAATATACACATTCTTTTACTTCTACCCAAAAGAAAGGAAATTTCTCAAAGTGAATGTCAAAAGTACAATTTAACTCAATGTATTCATCATAAATTTTGTAACATCGACAAAAGAATTTTATTTTTATCTTTATTTATTTATTTTTATTCTAAAGTTGAACTAATCAACACAATAAATTGGGCTTAAAAAAATAAATCCTCACAAAATGATTAAACCATAATTGGAAGAACGCTTTCTTCACAACAATACTTGAATAATTTTAATCCCAATATTTTTCTTGAGAAAATTAGCAAAACTAAAAAAAATCCTTTGAGGATTTTGACATTTGAATAATATAAAAGGAAATATTCAAATTTATCATTTCAAGATACTAAGTGAAAATAATTATCACTATCATATCGATAAAATAATATTTCCTAAATTACTACGACAATACTTATAACAAAATAAATTCAACAGACTAGTGATTTAATACAGCACAAACAATGGTACAAAATAGAAAAATTATTTATGCTTTCAACATGTCTTATTAAGACTAAAGCATATCAACACAACATGACAACTATAGGGAGTTCACTATATTACAACATACTTTAGGAGACTCAACAATGTCCTCAATAGGTCCCAACAAGCAACAACAAAGCGATGACAAATACAAAAGTTAGAGAAAACCATGCATTAAAACATTTATTATACTTAAACAACCATAATTGTATTGGTTTTCCCTTGTTCAATTAGTTGGGTAATTAATTGAACTAGAGCCCTTGCATCATTGCAATCCCGCCTAAGGATCCTGAATTACAATATACAAGTCTCTCCCACTTGATAGAGTAAAATAGTTGAATCAACATTTTCATAGTTTATGCACAAGCAATATTTTTCAAGATTTTCAAAATAAAATTTAAGCTATTTTCTCTATCACACAAATGATTATGTCAAATAATGTCACACCGAATGGTATGTCCATTACTTACACAACTCAACATTAATTGCAATCCATTCAACATTATTAATTTTTTTTTCATTTGACAAAATTACATATCCAAATAAAAAAAAATAGATTGCTACAGAATGCCCAATTATCTCATTCGTCAAGTTTCACAAAACAATACAAACATTCAAGGTTGCTTAATTCAATTCGATAAAATACTTGACAATGAGTAACATAATATATATGTCACAACAATTTGAGCTGCTATGTCATTATAATCTCGCCTAAGGGTTCCAGATTACAATAAACAAGCAAACTCTCATAAATCATTAAATATCATGTCCCTAAAGCTAGTATTGAGAGGATACTAAAAACTCTAAGGGCATAATCATTTAATGCATTCAACAAAACATCAAAAATCAAATTAATAAAGACAAACCGATAGGATAAGTGCATTATTAACATAATTTTCAATGAAAACACAACAACATTATTGACAATATAACACTTTGTCGTAATTGGTCCTGCGAAGGCAAGCTCACAACTATACAAAATGTTCAAAACAATTATAAATATTCTGGATAGAACTCTTAGAGATAACATCTCACAAGATTTACAAAACACAATATTGGTCTTATAATAAATAACATGTGACCATAAGAAACTATAATAATCAATGACAAAATTGCTCATAGAGTTCCAAAATTTTCATGTCACATCAATCAGATAATTTTCACACTCTCATACATAATTGCATATTAAAAAAAACAGGCGTGAAGAGGTTGAAGAAGGCCTTAAGAACAAATTTCTTCACTTATGCAATTATACAATATGCCAATAACCATATAAGTTTTATAACTAACCTCAGATAGTGTATTGCTCATCTTTGTGTGTAGAGCCAATAAAAGTGAATGCTAACTTAATAGGATTCAAATCACCAAAACTTTATATAACTTTCACAAATGGCTCACAAAATAAACTTACGAGATATATAAAACTTAGTCATAATAATGACTTAATATAAACTTGCCATTGCCTTAAATATTTTTCAATAATCAAAATTATTTTAAATAATATTCTCATAATGGCCACATTGAAAGTAATTTATTTAAATTTGCAATGACACAATATATAATAAAATTAATCACATACAATTGTACTTTAATTCTTAATAATATATATCAAAACACTTTAATATTGTCAATGCACAAACGTCCAATACTAAAATAATTATATGCAGCACATGATACATTATCATGCTCTTATAACAAAAAAATTATTTCAAGAATAACTCTCAATATTAGATTGCATAATTTACGAAATTCGACAAGCTCAACTAATAAAATTGGCATCAACAATTAAAGAGGAGCAAAATATGTATAAATAAATAAATTTTAATATGCCCAAACTTCTTTAAATAAGTCTTCCATAAAAAAATTTTCTCAATAGCAATAAAGGGCATACAATCAACATGAATTTCTTGGCATCAAAATAATATATTTATCGATATCAATGCTCTTTATCATACAAAATAAAATATCTAAAATTATCAATTTAATTATAATTCTCACTTGTCTATTATATGTAGTGGAAATAATCTCAATAATTACCAAGCATAAAAAAAAATTATATTCAATACCAAAGTATCCATAGTTATGTGAGAATTAATTACAAAATTTTATTCCATGATTTTAATGAGACATCACGCGCTTAGAACATGAGGAGCTACTCCTTTATTTATTTATCCACGATTTAAATAGTAGGTAGGAGTAAAATTAGTCAAAACAACTCTAAATATACCAAATGAACTCCCAAATTTTAATTTGCATAATAGTTTATAAAAGCACAGCAATTTTAATATATATACAATATTATACACTTAAAACAATTCCAAAAAAATTTATTTTGGTAATTATTTGAACAAACTCTCACAAATTTAAATTGTATAATAATCTAAAGAGTACAATAATTTCAATATAGCATAAAACAACCCAAAAAAAATAAATTATTTGAGCATTCAAGGAATATCACATGTGAGAGTATAAAATTATAACATGCCCAATTTTACAAAAAAAAAAATTCAAAAGGCGAGTTCGAGATTATCCAATTATATATATATAATTCGAGTCAAAGAAAAAAACAGTTGTGACACATTTTTCTAACACCGTGCAAAGATATTCTCATGAAACTTTGAAATCATTTAAGATTCGCCAAAATTACCAAAATTAATTATTAGCACATGAAGTACATTCCAAAATCAGAATTGAAAATAATAATAATAATAATAATAATAATAATAATAATAATAATAATAATAATAATAATAATAATAATAATAATAATAATAATAATAATAATAATAATAATAATAATCATAATCATCATCATCATCATCATCATCATCATCATCATCATCATCATCATCATCATCATCATCATCATCATCATCATCGTCATCATCATAATAATAATAATCATAATAATGATGATGATGCCTAAGGAAAACCAAAATCATAAATGATGTTCTTGTATGGTTGAAAAATTGCACAAAAAAATACATGCAAATTACACATTGAAAAATTGTCAAAACTTCAAACAACGTGAATCAAATCAATTTTGGGTTTTGATTAATTTTTTAAAAAGAAAAAAAAAGATGTTCTTGAATTGACCAAAATTTTCATTCTCAATAAGAAGAAATTTACAACCATAATTAGGATTAAATTGGCTCTGATACTAATTGAAGTAATTTTGTTTCAAACTAATTAACGATATGTCAAAATTCCTAAATCTATTTAACCCCAAATTATGGCATGTATCAAATATAATATACAAGAGATTGAGTTATAGAATCACCTGGAAATGACAAATATGAGCATGATCATGCTCGATCTTTAAAGAGAAATCACGAATAGTGAGTGTGCGTAGAAGAGAGAAACTATCCTCATTTCCTATATGCGTAACAAATCCTTGTGGCCTCAATGGGGCAACCACAATACATATAGGATGAGAATAGATGCCTCTCCTTGTGTTTACAATATGGGTTAACCTACCCATCATAGAAAACCCATACACAAGGCCTACAAACCCAAAACAACATTATCCACATGGGTTTAAGTGCTTATAAGAGCCCAATAACAAAATTGATCACAAATGAGCTAAACTAATAGATGCTCAGCAATATTTGACATTCAATTAATCTGGGTTTTAGAAAATTGGTGACTATGCTAGTCCACACATATTAAAAAATCTATCACATCAAAGCCTCAACATATTCTCAACCCAAAATTCACAAGGTATAATAATGGTTGTCAATCCAATAAAACCAATATCATCAACATACTATTCATCAATCACTCTACAATCAAGTAACAAAAATCAAGTCTCAGCACTATCAATAGTAGAAAGTATGGAGGAAGTGACATAGACCCTTACTTAGGTTCCCTTGAGTCTGTAGAAGATGAAGGAAAGAACTTGAAGTATGCTTGATGATGGACCTAAGTACACCACTAGGTACAGCTTGATGAGTAGATGAAATTGTCTAACTAAAACTTTGGAAGATGAAAGCTAGAAAGTCTTTAGGTAAGGCTTGGAAGTATGATGGCCATGGTGTTTTTCTTTTCTCTTCTTCTTTCTTATTGTGTTGCCGAGAGGAAATAGAAAGAGAAGTGAGAGGTGTGTGCTTTTTAGGGGGTGAGACAGTGGAGAGAAAAAGATAAGATCAAAGAAATATGTTGTTATCATTGAGTGGAAGAGATTTGTCTCTTAAGAATACTTTGATCTTCCATTAATGAGTTTCTAGCTTTTATAGGTGCTATAGAAAATTCTAAGATTTCATTCAGTTCCTATACTCATCATTTAATAGCTATTTATGCACATCATTTGATAACTATTAAGCTCTATTACTTTTTCTTAAATTAATATAAACTTAAGGAGTTAAACTAATATGCTTAAAGGTATATGCTCTAACCTGAAATCATTTCTAGAATAATTTTCATCCTCTATTTAACAACTTCTCAAAATTTCATAATTTTTCAAGCTACTCCCTATTTAATTTGGCATTTAAACACTTATTCTATTTATTAAAAATATCAAATTAATTTATTTAATTCCCAAAAATTATTATAATTCATTTTAATTATTTATTACATATAAATAAATTTTTCATATTTATTTCTATCATTTAAACAACCTATGCTAATTTTTAGGCTAATATAAACTATTTTTTACGTTCAGTACTATATCGTTACATTCAAATTAACTCAAAAAATTATAAGAATTAACAGGTAAATCACATAAGTGCTAAGGAACTACTATAACAATCATTAAAGTAACAAGACAGGGAGGTTGTTACATTATGCTTATTATGAAACGAAATTCAAATTTATTTAAGTTGAGTACTCTAATATTAGAAAACATTATCTTTGAAATAAGTCCTAGTATATGTTAGGACTAGCTGTGAAAAAATATGTTAAAAATTGAGTATGTTTATAATTGATTTTCAAGAAAATTAGTTATGAGATAATTGATTTATGTTTGGATATGTTGATTTATAAACGATTATAAGACAAAGTTTTGTTTGGATTTTATAAAAAGAATCACTCTTATTTATTAAATTCCCAAAAAGATATAAAATAATTAAAAAAAGTAATAGACGGTAAAAGTATATTTATCTCCCAAATATTTTGAAATAATCTAAAATCAAATATTCATAATGTTGAAATTAAAGCTTTTAGAAGAATATTTTTATTAGTGCAAAAAATAATCAACACCTTTTTATATATCAACTCAAAAATGTTTGCTTAAAAAAAAAAGCTTGATTTGAGTAAAAAGTTGCTTCCAACATAATTAAGCAAAAACAAACATGTAGTTATTGCATAAGTTATATTTTTATTTTGTTTATTTAAAAATTTATTTTCTTTAAAACATATTACTGTATATTTTTTAAAATTGTTTTCGTTTGGGAGAAATATATATCGGAACATTATACTTAACAACAATGTTAGTTTGGTGCAAATTATATTAGACTTCATCTAGCAAGAAATATAGGCCTGGTATGTAGGCCAACACATGTAGGTTGGGGTGGAAATGGTTTAGACTTTACCTAATAGGCCTATGCCTGTTTTATAATGTGTCGATTTGAGATTGAGCAGTTACTTGTAATAGGCTTTATTCGGTGGTTCGACCTTACTTACCAATGAAAATATAAAAGTTTGGTCTGATTGAAAAATCTATTTAAAAGTCTACATTATATGAATGTCTTCATATAAGTTAAGAAATTTAAACTTTTTAATTTTTTAGATAGGTATAACCTTTTAACAAAATTATTATATTCTATATAAAATAAATATATTATACTAATATATTATTAACAAAATATGTAAGTATTATAAATTTCTATATAAATTTTATTAAGGTCGGTCGATAGGCTAAATAAGTTTTTTTAAAACCTCAAGCCTTAACCTGTATAGTTAAATAAGTCATTCAAAAAGTCTAAGCCTGACTTATTTAATAAATAGGTCGAAAATAAGTTAGACTGTAAATCTCTGATGAGCCACTTGACATATTCTCACCATACAGGTAGGTTAGTAAGGATATTGTCATAAAGAAAATTATAAAATTCTAGAGATCTCTTGAAGATTGAGTTATTTTTTATTTGAGTATATAATACTCCACTACATTAAGGTTTGTTAAAAGGACAAAACTTAGATCAAGTTTCTTATATTTTTTCTATCCAGTTCTCAAATCAAACAATGACATGTTTATTTTTTTCTAACTAACCACTATTTAATAGTATTAAGTGTGTATTGTTGAGTTAGAAAAAAAAAATTACATGTCATTATTTGATTTGAAATCTGGATAGAAATAATATAAGGAACTTGAGCTAAGTTTTGTCCTTGTCAAAATGACAACAATCCATGTTTCTATTTTTTTTTTCATTTTTTTGAATGTGCTCTACTTTTCTCTTTTTATTTTCTTTGTTGAGTTCTTAACTTGTGTTTCTAATTAAATATCATGCTTCCATTTTTTTTTCTTTGTATGCAAAATAGGGATTATCATAATATGTTATTGCTGATAGAGATGGTAAAATATCTATTTAAGTGGGCATTTACATAATTTCTTTCGATGTGGCAAACACATAGACAATTTTCTCTTACAAGGTAGGAATGAGGAGAAAATCATCACCACTTAATAAATTGGGGCAAGGGTTGGCATCAATGTCTCTGTCCCCATGAATAGATTTTATATAAATGTATAAAGCTTTAAATATGTAATATATATTTACATGTTAGTGGTTTTATTTTTATGCTTGTTTTTATAGACCTCAAAATATGTAATTAATACATGTGATATTAAAATGTTTCGATTTAAATATTTTTAAAATACTATTAATCTTAAAATTTTGTGTTGTTCCTTAATAAAAAAATGTATAATTTTGTAATTTCATATTATTAAACAAGGTTTATGTTTATGATGTTATAATTTTTGTCATTTTCTTTTGTGTTTATTATAATTATAATTTGCTAAACTTTAAATGTTAATTTTCTAGCATCCCAAACCTTATTTAGAAGATAATTATCGGGAGAGTCTCTTAGTTATGGCAATACTTGTGAAGATACTTGGTCAAAGAAAAAAAAAACCTTATCTAACGATATGAAATTTCAAAATTATAAAATTTTATTTAAAGGAGCACATCATGTGAGAGCATTATCTTATTATTAGATATGAGGATAGTCAATCTTTACCATCCAACCTTATATAAATAGTCAAAATTAAAAATAAATTAAAAATCATATAATCACTTAAAAAATTTACATGACTTTATGCTTTAATCTTGACGTATATATGATCCAATTATTAGGATTTGCATATCTAAATTTCACAATAAGCCACTCTCCTTAAATGTATAAAATTAAGGGAACTTTTATACATTTTCTTTTGTTATAGAAGACGGGGCAGTATGCCAAGAAATCTATCTAACCAAACAAGGCAAGGCAAGCCCCATCGAGTCTTATGAGAGAATTACTAGCTAGGCACGTGGGTGCCTCAGGGTGAAGTCTGCAAGAGAAAGACGACTCATGACCTAGGTTTGCAAGATGGTCCATTGCATGATTTCCTTCTTTGTAATAGTGCAAGATAAAAGACCTTCGAATTGCTTCAGAACAACTCCCGAATCTCATGGATGATGGACGGGCAATGGTGTGAGACTGGGCAGCTCACCTTTACTAGAGAAATAGCCACCACTGAATCCATTTCAACGAGCACTTTAGGATAACCTTATGCCTTGGCAAGACGAATCCAATGGAGGAGAGCTCAAAGCTCGACATTGACTAACGTGCAAACACCCAAATTAGAGCAGAATCAGTAAACCACCGCATGGAGCTGGGAGAGAGCCTTGTCTAACGGAGCCATCAACATTCAGTTTTATAAAACCTTCTGGTGGAAACTGCCACCTAACCAATACCTCATACTTCATATTAAGATAAAAGTTTAAGGGAGAAAAGTCTTTGAGGGTGACTGGAAAGTGTTTACAAAGCTCAAAGCTCTCGGAATGAGCCCCTAAACACTCGAAAAAGTACATGCGAAAACTATCTCATTTTTGTCTTTTCAGACTTGTCGCAACCGTGATCGTGACAGGAGTGTCAAAAAATAAATTATTATTAGGAGTAAAATGGAATCACCACTAATTTTATTTAAGTCAAGAAAAAATTGAAAAACATTTTTATCTCAGGAAAAATTAGTCTTTTAAAACAGGTTGGATTCGGAAGTCAATTATGCATAGAGAAGAGTAGAAACTTAATCTCACAGCACCCCTAATACATCCGTCCTGAGACGGTTACCTTAAATCAGTTGTGTAAATTTTTCATAACTCTTGCAAATATTTGTTTTACCCTTTTTTGTTAAAAGATAAACTAAATAGATAAACAAATTATGAAAATTTAATTTTGGCTTGACGAAATAAGAGTTCCGCTCCTATGTATCCCCATGTATAATGAAGAACTCAAAATCATGTAGTTCTTTAGAAAATACTTGTGGGTTGGGTGGATTTTAATTTAAAAAAACATCGATTTAAATTTTTTATTTAAAAATTTGAATTAACAAATCGTCACGACTTAATTAATTATGTTAAGGTTTGAATATGTAAAGCTCGGTGTCACACAAGAGACATTACCCACGGATTATCAAATTTGTTGCGATTAAATGAAGTTTTATAAATTAAATTAAATTTTAAAAAAATTCATTTTTTTCAAAAAGGGGAGCTGACCCAATTATTAACCCAAGAGGCAAACAAACCCACCTAAAATACAAATATAAAACAAGCCAATAGACTTATGACCCATATGAGCATTTCTTTAAATCAATAAGAAAAACATCAGCCCAACCAAGAAATAAAACAGATAAAAGCACAAATAAAAAATAATAATAATAATAATAATAATAATAATAATAATAATAATAATAATAATAATAATAATAATAACGCAAATGAAAAAAAAAAAAAAATCAAAAGGAGGAAGCTTTCTTGGGTCGCAAAACGAAATAGAGGGTAGATGGGAGTTTAAGAGAGCAAATGGCAGGGGTGAAGCTTGTGGTGGAGGATGGCCGAGAAGGCAGCACCTGGTGTGGCTACTCGAGGTGGCGCGCGGCTGATGAAGTGTGGAGGACTACGTGAGCAGCGGAGCTGGTGGAGCTCCGATCTGGTTTGCAGGTCGCTTAGATCTGGTGAGGCACGACGGGTTGTGAGTCGCGGTGGCTAGACATGGGCTCTGGTGACGGCTCCGTGGGTCGCGGTGACTCGGTTGCTAGGTCGCGGTTCACGGGTCGCAATGTTGGCTACTTGGTCGGGACAATGGCAGTATGACTTATAGATCTGATAGCGTTGTAGGACGGAGAGGGCACGACGGTATGAGTTGCAGATTCGATAGCATTACGGGACAGAGAGTGGACGGTGGTGCATGGACAGCCTAGGCTGCTGCAAACAGTGTTGTGGCTGGTGGTTATGGAGGTGCGTGGGTATGGTGGCTTGCGTGGGGCTCGATTTGGGATGGGTGGTTTTCATGGTGGCTGTGAATGGTGGTTCGGGTTGCTACTAGGACATAGTTGAGTGGCATGGATGAGGTTGGTTATGGATGGTGAAGTGGGTGGTTTTGATGGTGGTTTGAAGATGGTGATGAGGTAGGTGATGAAGATGGTGAGGGTTCTTTGGAAGGATGGTTTTTGTTGGTGATGAAGGGTGATGATGGATGGTCAAGGTGGTGAGGGTTTATGAATGATGGTAGTGAAGTGGAGGTTGAAGATGGGTGAAATGGTATTTGGCAGTGATTCACAGTTTGGGGGGCTACGTGATGAAGAGAAAAATGTGGCTAGGGTGTTAGCTTTTGGCAGAAGTGGGGATGGTTAGTGTTTGAATAGCTGAATGAAGGTGATGGAAAGATTATGGAAGGAGGAAGAATGATGACTATTTTTGGTTTTGCAGAAGGTGATGATTTGTCGTGAGGTGATGATGGAGTGTGAAGTGTTGAGGCTGCTTAATTTCTTTTATGCTTGCTGCTTGCTTGGGTATTTATAGGGGAAAATTAGGGTTTAGAGGGTTATGGATTTTGGGCTCAAGTTTAGTGGGTCTTGAGCTAGAATAGATGAGTAAGTTCAATGGAGATGGATCCTCTTTATTTCTTTATTTCTTCTTTTTCTTTCTCTTTTTTTATTTTGTTTTTTATTTTTATTTTTGTTTTATTTTGGTTTTTTGTTTTTTTATAATGAAAATGTGTAAATGACCTAAATAAAATTGGGTGTTCATAATTGTCCTTCCTTACTTGTTTCTTACTAGATAAAAAGAATAACCGTAACTTTTCATTTTATCATCGTAAGAAATGAGTAAAGACACGAACTTCAATTTTGTTCGACAATGCATAAGATGAAGTGAATGGACAAGCCAAAGATATTAATTAAAAACAAGTGAGCTCAAACATGGATTTACGAGTTGTCGCAATGTCGTTAATCCTACCAAGGTGAAACTTAGCGTATAGCCAGAATCATCACCACCTCGTCAACAAGTTGTCGCAGCTCAATTGACATTTATTAATTAAAAAGAGTTTATTAAAAATGAGAACATAAATGACGTTGCGTGACTTTATGACTAAAATTAAAAGACATTGGGCTTGACCCGAGATTTAAAAGACAATAGGCTTTTGTGTCCCGAAATTTAAATGATAATGGGTTTCTGTGTCTCAAAATTTAAAAGACAGTGGGCTTCTGTATCCTGAAATTTAAATGACAATGGGCTTCTGTGTCCTAAAATTTAAAAGACAGTGGGCTTCTGTGTCCCAAAATTTAAATGACAACGGGCTTTTGTGTCCCGAAATTTAAAAGATAGTGGGCTTCTGTGTCCCAAAATTTAAACGACAATGAGCTTCTGTGTCCCAAAATTTAAAAGACAATGGACTTATACGTCCCAAAATTTAAAAGATATTAGACTTCTATGTCCTGAAATTTAAAAGACAAAAATTTTAAAAGGCAATGGCCATCTTGGCCCAAAAAGATTCTTTCTTTTTTTTTTCTTCTTCTTCTTCTTCTCTCCCTCTCTCTTTTTTTTTTTAAAAATTAAAAGTCATTTGAACCAACATCAACTCTGGAAAGCTTTGACCAATCAAACCCTTGTTCATGTGCTTTTGCCTGTTGGACATGATAGCCTTAATCCTACTTATTCATCCTTTATCTCATTCTTCTTCTTCTTTCTCTTTTTCTTTTTGTTCTTAATCTTATTTTTCTGTTTTTCGCTCTTAACTCTCCTTTTGAGAAGTGAGATGATCGTCCCTTGTCGTGAACCCTTACTTGGAGCTACTAAGTCCTTACGAGAAAATTTTGCCCCAGTATTTAACTTTGTCCCTCATCCAATTGATTCTCTACAACTGTTTGGTAATTCAACCATTGTCTCTGTTGCTACTTCCTTCAACATATCTTCTCCTTAGTCCTTCAGAAATTTTATCCCAGTATGGCCAATTGAATGCAAACAAAGTAGCTAAAAAAAATTGCCCCAGTTTAAGCCATTCCAATTTATTTACCCTAACTTCTGCTTAGACCATCATTTCAGGTTTTCAGTCTAATGGGATCTTTTCCTTTTTTGCTCGGGTACCTCTTATTTCTGGATTATCCCTTGGGATATCATTTTTCCCTTTAATTGAAACTTCTAAGTTCTTTTCGGTCTGAATTGCTCATTAAGGGATTGCCATTAGATGGTCAAATCATAGTGTTGTACTCATGTTCACCTTACTTGAGGCATTAAGTAATATACGCTCGTGGATTAAAAGTACAATAGAAAAGAAGTGAACAACTTCCAAATTAGTCTTGGATATTTGACTACACAAAGGGTATTTACAAAGGATGAAAGACACAAACGATGGTATGGGATTTAAAGTGGTTTTGCCTCGATATGGATTGGTTTGATCTTCATGAAATCGATCTTTAGTTGCCTATTAAACATTATGACCAATGATTTCCTTTTGGTGAGCATCAAGCCCAATTGAACCAAAGAGAAATTTTTACCTAGTCTAGGACTAAATTGAATAGGACAAAATCACTCCCTGTTGACCAAAAGATTTGCCCTAGTATAGGTCAAATTGAATCAGAAAAAGAAAAGAAAAATTGTCCCAATTTAGAGTCGAATCGAATAGGGTAGAAACTTGTCCTAGTGTAAGGCCAGATTGAACCAAAAGATTTGTCCCGATGTAGGCAAAACCAAGCTAGAGAAAAAATGCTCTAGTGTAGGACTAGCTTGAGCAAGGTAGAAACTTGCCTTTGTGTAAGTCCTTCTTTTTCTCTTTTTATTCCTTTTTTTAAAGAGCAATGAACTAGATACTTGGATGAATATAACCTTTTGTCTCAAAATTAAAGTAAACAAAAATGACAACAATCCTTCATTGATCAGAATGGACATTTTGAGACTTGCAACATGGCCAAGGTTAAAGGTTATGAAAGAAAAGGTATAAAGCTCAAACAAGTGTTTAAGGGTTGAATAAGACTACGGATCTTTGTTCAAAATTAAACTTTGTAGATTGCTTTTGTACTTTTAAGCACACTTTTCTCTTATTATTATCCATTTCTTCCCATTTTCTTTTCACTTCAATCATTCACCTTTGTCATGACCCATTTCATTTCCTCTTCTTTCTTTCTTACCCTTCTTTTTTTTATGTTTTTTTTTTCATTTTTCATCAAAAAAAATTTCACTTCCTGCCTCTTTCACCTTTTCTTCCTTTTCTATTTTTCCATTATGCTTTAAAATAGTCACCATGACAAATAACCTTCGTTTTGTGCTATCCCCTAATGTAGGGGTGATCCTTATCCAGGGTTTATTGAAGAAAACTTTCAAGCCCAAAAAGAGACAACGAGAGATAATGAAAAAATGAATTCTTGTGAAGCAGAGAGAAAGATGGTCAATCTTCATTTCAAATCTTGATTGCTCATTTTCAAAAATTTTAATTTAGAGACAACAGGATAATACACACGAAGTGATTACTTCTTTGCTCTCCTTTATTTATTTTTTTTTTTGATTCATTCTTCTTCTTTTTTGTTTTTTTTTTGTTTTTGATTTTGCAAAATGCACCTGCACATGTGGACTTTATGACTACTAACATATATCAAAGTAAGGATTATCAAGAATTGGAGTCTAATGAGGCCTTAATACAAGGAAGACACTTTGAGTAAACCAAAGAAAATAAATGACAAGAAAGATCATGAAAATAAAAGGAAGCAAGATATGCTAAAATCCATGCAAAATCATTACATCAATGCTTCAAGAAAGTTAACATATGTTCAGCATCACAAAAATCTAAGATGATAATCACATCAATTAACGCCTCAGATCACCAATTGTTCAGAGGTTTCAAGTTGCTGGAGGGCAATTGGTGTAGACAGGACGGGTTGGGATATATGGACGCGACGAGTTGACTTGGTATGAGATTTGGTGAGCTGAATGAGAAGGTGGAGGTGCTTGATAAGAAGGGTAATGGTTTGGGTTATATGGAGGGGCTCGGTAGGCAGGGCAAGATGGTGGATGGCGAGTTTGTGAAGGTTGTTGGTTTTGCATGTAGCTCACTTCTGGCTCCTTTTTCTTAAGGAAAAGCTCCTTCTTAAAACCACTTTCATCATTGCCAATTGGCAGTTGGCTAGATTTTACCATAGTTTCAATCCTCTCTCCGATAGCTATTACTTCAACAAAGTCTTGATAAGTAGCATCCGCCATTGTCTCAATATAGGGAGCTCCCAAAGTCCCCAGATAATATGAGCACATTTCTATCAATATCAACGGTGACTGAACTTGTGCTGCGAGAGCTCTCCATCTCTGAGCATACTGCTTGAAGGTTTTCTTATTTTTCTTTTGCAGTGTTCCCAACTATTCCCAAGTTAGGGCTATATCCAAGTTGAATCGATACTGTCCCATAAATAAGTGTGCCCAATCATCCCAAGAAGAGACTTTGGAAAGGTCCTGTTGGATACATCATTCCAAAGTAGGCCTAGTCAAACTTTCGTGAAAGAAGCTGACAAGGAACTTTCTGCCCTTTGACCAAATTGACATTTTGGTAACGTATGTTTTCATATGGAAAAAGGGATTAGTGCTCCCATCATAGTTGTCGAATCTTAGAACCTTAAGGTCCTTGGGGATAACAATATTAGCAGTAGGGCACAACTCTTCTATCACAAGAGGACTATATATGCTAGGACCCTTGATTGCTTTGATTTGTTCTTCCATCTTTTCCATCCATTCTTCCTTCATCCTATCATTTTGAATGGCTGCATGACCAACCCAGTAGGAAATCCCATTGACACTGGGATGGACACATGCAATTGTTCCCATGTGAATTCAGTGTTACCGTGAACCTTATTTTGAGTACCTTCCAGTGAACGATACCCTTCTTCAATAAGAATCACTAGCGGTGTAGTATTCGAGGTTTTCCCACAAAAGGCATCTTAATGGTGACCCCAGGGTTTGTCCTTATGGAAGTGATAGTTGGTAGGTACGAATGTGCCCCAGTCACTCCTATACCTCCAGCTGTCCCAATCAAGGTGAGAGTCTCCCACATGACCGACAACATTTCCTTCATTCTTCTCTGAGACTCTGTCATTTCATCCATCCTTCCTTTCACCTCATCTACTTCCATACTCAGATTTCTTCCTTCATTCTCAGTTGGTATCGTTGCAAGCTTTGCTCAAGCCCTTGTGTTGTGAACTCGAGTTTGATTAGTATCTTCTTTCCTTGGTCACGCAATGGTTCATGAACAAGTTTGAAACATTAAGCAAAGAATGAGATGCATGTGATGCATAAGATGAAATGAATGAACTTTGTGATGAAAATATTTTCTCTTCTTTCTCTTTTTTTATTTTATTTTTTTAAATGCTAAGAATGCCATGAACATGCAAGATGATGTATATTTTTTTTAGAATGCTAGGAATGCCATGAAAATCCAAGATAATGTATCTATCTCTCTCTCTTTCTATTTTTTTCTTAGAATGTTAGGAATGCTATGAAAATGTAAGATGAGGGTTTTTTTTAAGAATGCTAGGAATGCCATGAAAATGTAAGATAATGTCTCTTTTTTATTTTATTTTTTGGAGCTTTTTTTTAAAAAAATGCAAGAGTGAATGACATGAGGAATAGATAGATAAAGAAGAAGTACGCTCCCTTCGTGTCCTAATAGGATTGCCTTAAACTTGGGGATCTATGGATTTTTCTAATTCGTGAGAACTTTCATTGGATAACTCTACTATTCTAAAGGCCTTTAGAGCTAAATCCTATTTCAGAATATTGACCATAAATAGTGGGTAAATTATTAGATGTGGGACATTCGTGAAAAAGATACACTCCAAATGAGGCTTTTGTGATAACCAAATAGGATATGTACATCCAAAATTGCTACCACTACGCAACCTCTACCTAACTTAAGCTTCACTCAGACTCGGGTATGGGGTCCCACTCGTATGTGTGTGATAAACATATAGGTGCAGTTGGTGTAGGGAGCATACAAACATTCATAATCCTAATGACTACTCATATCCTGCAAAATAAATGCAAAACAAAATTCCAAAAGAAATTCTCTATCCTAAGGTTTGGATAATAAAATAATTAACATTATAAACAAAATAATTAACAAACAATTAAAGGTAAGAAAAAAGAGAAAAAGGTAAAACAAACATACAATGATCACAAAAAATTTGCACAACTAACTTATATGGGCTTGACTCTCAAGTATCCCTAGCGGAGTTGCCATCTGTCGCGACCATGATCGTAGCGGGGGCGGCAAAAAATAAATTATTATTAGGAGTAAAATGGAGTCTCTACCAATTTTATTTAAGTCAACCAAAAATTGAAAAACTTTTTTTTTAAAAGAAAAATTGGTCTTTTAAAACAAGTTGGATTCGAGAGTCGATTATGCGCAGGGAAGGGTGGAAGCTTAATCTCATAACACCCCTAATACATTCGTCCTGAGACGGTTATCTTAAATCAGTTGTGCAAATTTTTTATAACTCTTGCAAATATTTGTTTTACCCCTTTTGTTAAAAGATAAACTAAATAGATAAATAAATTATGAAAATTTAATTTTGGCTTGACGGAATAGGAGTTCTGCTCCTACGTATTCTCGGATGCAATGAGGAACTCAAAGTTATGTAGTTCTTTAGAAAATACTTGTGTGTTGGGTGGATTTTAATTAAAAAAAACATCGATTTAAATTTTTTATTTGAAAATTTGAATTAACAAGTTGTCACAGCTTAATTAATTATGTTAAAGTTTGAATAGGTGAAACTCGGCATCACACTAGAGACATCACCCATAGATTATCAAGTTTGTTGCGATCAAATGAAGTTTTATAAATTAAATTAAATTTAAAAAAAATTCATTTTTTTCAAAAAAAAGAGCTAACCCAATTATTAATCCAAGAGGCAAACAAACTCACCCAAAATACAAATATAAAACAAGCCAATGGACTTATGGCCTATATAAGCATCTCTTTAAATCAATAAAAAAAATTAGCCCAAACAAAAAATAAAATAGATAAAAGCATAAATAATAATAATAATAATAATAATAATAATAATAATAATAATAATAATAATAATAATAATAATAATAATAATAAAGCTACAAAATGAAAAAAAAATCAAAAGGAGGAAGCTTTACTAGGGCGCAAAATGAAACAGAGGGTAGATGGGAATTTGAGAGTGCAAATGGCAAGGGTGAAGCTCGTGGTGGATGACACGAGTAGCAGCGCTGGTGGAGCTCTGGTCTAGGTTCGCGGGTCGCTCAGTTCTGGTAAGACGCGACGGTTGTGAGTCACGATGGCTAGAAGCGGGCTCTTGTGACATCTTTGTGGGTTGCAGTGGCTCAGTTGCTGGGTCGCGGTGGTGGCTACTGGGTCACGACAATGGTCGTATGAGTTGTAGATCCAGTAGCGTCGTAGGACGGAGAGGGGACGACGGTGCGTGGATGGCTGGGGCTGCTACAAACGGTGTTATGGCTAGTGGTTATGGAGGTGCGTGGGTATGGTGCCTTGTGTGGGCTCGATTTGGGATGGGTGGTTTTCACGGTGGCTCGTGAAATATGGTTCGGGTTGCTGCTAGGACATGGTTAAGTGGTGCAGGTGAGGTTGGTTATGGATGGTGAAGTGGGTGGTTTTGATGGTGGTTTAAAGATGGTGATGAGGTAGGTAATGAAGATGGTGAAGGTTCTTTGTAAGGATGGTTTTTGTTAGTGATGAAGGGTGATGATGGATGGACAAGGCGGTGAGGGTTGATGAAAGATGGTGGTGAAGTGGAGGTTGAAGATGGGTGAGATGGCATTTGGCAGAGATTCATAGTTTGGGGGCTACGTGATGAAGAGAAAAATGTGACTAGGGTGTTAGCTTTTGGCAGAAGTGGGGATAGTTAGTGTTTGAATGGATAGATGAAGGTGAAGGAAAGATTATGGAAGGAGGAAGAATGGTGGCTATTTTTGGTTTTGCAAAAGGTGATGATTTGTCATGAGGTGATGATGGAGTGTGAAGTGTTGAGGTTGCTCAATGTCTCTTATGCTTGTTGCTTGCATGGGTATTTATAAGGGAAAATTAGGGTTTAGAGGGTTATGGATTTTGCGCTCAAGTTTAGTAGGTCTTGGGCTAGAATGGATGTGTAAGTTCAATGGAGATCGATCCTCTTTTTTTTTTTCTTATTTTGTTTTTATTTTTAATTTTAATTTTTTTTATAATGAAAAGAGTGTTCCACTCCACCCCATTCGCCTATGGATCCTATTTCTTGAGGTTGAAGCTCAACCAATCCCATAACCCGAGACTAAAGAAGGGACACCAATCCTAGGGAAGAAGTGCCTTGTTCCAAAGCTCTGCACCTCCTCACAATCATGAAGAAGGTGCATGGTTTTTAGAAAATCCACCACATCGAGGGCAGGTGTTAGAGGAGGCAAGACCATGGCGTAAACTCTCTCTATTTGTCATGAGACAATCATGAGTAGTTATCCACATGAAGCTCTTAACCCTATAAGGGCCTAGCCAATCCCAGATAGAAAAAAAGGAGGGATGTGATTGAACAGCTCTAGGTTGTGGATAACTTGTTACGGAGCCCATAAAGGGGTTGTGGATATTGTGGTACGAACATCAGATGCTGGATATCTTACACGCAGACTTGTTGAAGTGGTTCAACACATTGTTGTATGTCAATTAGATTGTGGTGTCATTTCAAGGAATTTATGTGAATACCCAGAATGAAATGATATCAGAAAGAATTTTGATACAAACATTAATTGATTGTGTATTAGCAGACGATATATATATATATATATATATATATATATATATATATATATATATATATATATATATACAGAGAGAGAGAGAGCATATCTAGTGAGAGGAGTATTTATTGTAAGAGGTGGGAGGAGTGAATCTTGACCATTAGATCTTACATGAATGGTTAAGATTAGAATATAAATGCATGTAATTTTTTTAAGTGGTTACATGACCTTTAAGTAACTTTTAATCATGACTATTCATGTATGGTTGTATGGTTAAAATTTACCCCTCTCACCTTCTTACAATAAAAACTTCTCTCACTAAATATGTCCTCTATATATATATATAGGTTCACGATGCATTGCCATTTGAAATCAAGATATTGGGATTGGACTTATCATATCCACTATGACTAGGTAGGCAATCTTTAGAGAAAGAATACCTCGATGATGTGCTTTTAGGTAGGGCTAAGGAATTAGGAGGTTTGGTGCCCGCTATCATATTACACACCTTAGTTGGAAGCAAATGAGAGATAACATCCCATATTCAAACTCCATTGTGAGAGAAGTGTAACCTCCCAATCATGGAGAGACATTGTTGCATGATCTTCCAACAAACCAGCATTAGGAACCCAGAAATCTAGCCAAAAACAAGCAAGATAACCATTGCCTAAGATCCAATCAACACCAGATTTAATGTGTTTTCGTGTTTTAGAAATATCCCTCTAGACATTTAATTTACTAGTTCCTCCATCCACTCATGGAATAACTTCGTTGCCATAATTATACTTAGGTCGAAGCACCTGGACCCATATAACTCTTAGATTAGAAATAAGTTTCCACCCAAGTTTAATAAGGTAGGACTCATTCAAATGGTGGAGAGAACGAAAACCAAGCCTACTTGCAGATTTGCGGTTGCATACCACATTCCAAAAGATCATATGACAACGTCTTTTGATCAGCCTTGCTACCCCAAATAAAATCTCTACTAAGCCTCTCCACCTCGTCACAAACACCCTCACAAGGACATATTGGGTCAAGGTTACACGCCTATAAATGAGAGGGAATTGGCTTTCCAATTAGTGAGATGCTGACGAACTTTGTCCACCATTTAGGAATAGGTAGACTTAGTAACACAGTTGTGATAAAGAGACACACCAAGATATTTTCCAAATCATGAGTCTAGAGAATACTTACCACATTGCTAATTTCCACACCTCTTTGATGACATTCTTAGAGAAGAAGATTCTAGATTTTTCGAGGCTAAACTTTTGCCCAAAACTATAGTAGAAAGAGTTTAAGATTCTAGATTTTTACATATTTATTTAATGTATATGTGGGATGGGAATCTTGATTTCATCCATCACCACCATTTATTAAATGAAGACAATTTTTTTTATCATATCAATATGAAAGAGTTATCTTTATATCCAAGCCATTGTGGGGATCCTTGCAAATATCCACTTAAACAAATATTTTTGCAATTCATGTATAGTTGTTAGAACTAGATCGACTCAGAAAATTGTGAACTTGTCACTTGGCCAATCTAGTTGGAAGGTATGAACGGATTTCTTAAACAATCAGTCAAACCTGGACAAAAGACTAGATAACATGGTATAAACCAAAAAAAAAAGGTCTAGGCTTCATAGAGCCAGATTCTTATATAATTCATCTCCTCTTCCTCTACTTCATTGTCTACGAGAAGCTTTACCATTTTGTTGCCTTGAAGTCGAAAGAATAGTTGCAGGCATGCATGAAACTCTAAAGATTTTGTTGTCACCTTCTTCAACTCCTGCCACTAGAGGGTTGTGCTTCGCGACCAACAAGATTTTCAGATATTGGAGATCGATTACTAATCTTGCTGCTTTGGCAATGCGCCAATTCCTCTATCATATAGATGTCGTGGGAACCTTGAAACTCGACCATGGTGCAAAGAAGCACAAATCACAAATCACAAATTGGTGATTGAATCACAGAACCTACAATTTCATATGAACATTGGCATTACAAATAGAAAATTTAGAGAAACCAAGGGTAGATTAGGAAGCTAGAGGAAAATTCTTAGAACCGTACCTTTTCCCCCGTTTTTTGTCTAGCTTTACCAATTTTTCTAAGCTATCATTTTCTCAACTAAGCGAAGTCATTTAAGTGTTTTTCTCACCAAAGCAAATATGGGATTTATGAAAGGCTGTCAAAGTCATTAGTTCAAAAGTTAGCTTTTCGCTTAGACCGTTAAGCCGATGGTCGAACTAGTGACCCAATAGCCTGGTCTTCTGACTAGTTTAATCCCTGATCCAATTCTAATAACTATGAATTCATATGTTGCATAGACAACATATTTATAAGTATGTTATCATTTTAGAAGCAATTGAGCTATAGAACTTAACAAATGAAACAAAATGAAAAGAAAAATATACAAGGGAATTTGTTTTATTTTACGTTTTCATTTTTAGTTCTTATGTTTTTATTAATAATTGCAAAATAAAACATTATTTTCATTTTGTTTTCTAGTTTCAAATGTTGTTTTTACTATTTCCTTCACAAAATCTTAAAAATAGGAAACAAAATAAAAACAACTTAATGTAAAACCCTGAAAAAAACATGTTAGACTTGTATATAGTTATAGAGGTAACCTAATACTTACTTAACATGTCTGTGTAATTTTGTGACTTTCTGAGCATGTTTAGGTACTTTGTTGTAACATTATGTGTGAAATATAGTTGTTATTTGCTTCGGAAGTGACTTAAATTGCTTAGTTAGTGGCTGGGAAGCACGGACACGCCATGTTAGTGGCATGTCCGCGGGTCGGACACGTGTCCGACACAGATACATGACGACGCGCACACGACACGCGTGTCTTACGTGTCCAAGTGTGTCCAATTAAAAAAATTATGTTTTTTTTACTCGGACAAGGACAGGACACATTTCGGACAGTTCACAGACACGACTCATTAAAATTTAAAAAAAAATTCAAATTACATTTTAGCCCAAAAGCCCAATATGACCGACCCATTACCACCCACAAAAGCCAATTGTTTCCTTCTTCAATACGTTTTGGTACTGTATGGCAATCAGAATATTAGAAGGAAAAATCTATTCCTTCTATCCTTCGGTCCTTCGGTTCTTCCCTCCCCAATCATCGTTTATGGCTTACCAGCCACCATACCCCTCCAAACCGCGGCCCTCCATTGACAACCGTCGACCACCCTCACAGCTTACCAGTAACAAGGGAGACGAAGCACGGCTTCTTACCAGTCACGAGGGAGAGGAAGCACGGCTTACCAGTCACGAGGGAGAGGAAGCACAGCTTATGGTCGACCACCATCTCCATTGCACGACGCGACCCATTTTCTGGTTTTCTGCTACCATCCCCATTGCATGCGAGACGCAACACATCTCCATTTCTGGCTTTCTGACATCGATCTGCTTGCAAGTGGCAAACAAGGTATTTTGACTATTTTCCCTTCCTGTTTTGCTTTATATAAACATGCTTAGCATTGTTTGTGTTGTGACTGTATTTTTAAGAGCTTATACTTATGCTTATCTTCTTTCTTTAAGAGCTTATTTTTATTTTTTTAACAAGATTTTAAATTTATTTTAGCCTGCTATGATAGACTTTGCAGAAATTTCTGTTAAAAGTGAGGTAATAGGAACAAACGAGAAGAGGATTGCTTCAAGATTAGAAGGCATTGACGGAAGCCAAGACTTTCCAGAATGTTCCTATTTATATGTTTATATGAAGAGATTGAGCCTAGACTGTAGGTCTCTGTTATTTTAAGTATTTCATTTTTCTTTGTTTCTTCTGTCTAGTTATATGTCAAAATGCATCTGTTTTGTATTTTGGTTGATTACTTATCGATATTATGGCATATTTGGAGCTTAGCTAATAACAAATAGATATGGTTAAAATTATATACCGGGAAAAGTGGGGTAACCAATAGCAGTTTTTCAAATATTTGACTAATTTTCAAGAGTCCTCTCTAACATCCATTATTTTAAACTTTTCTTTTTCCTTTTGCTACAATTTCTTTAGCTGAGCTCCAATTACGCTGTGCTTTTCCTTGAATAACCAGCCTTAAGTATCATACTAGAGATGTTTTCATCTATTGTAAACTATATCAAAGATATATGTAAATGAAGTGATTGAAATATTGAATATTGAAATTAAGGAACAAGAACAAAAAGTTGGCAGCATCTTAGTCATTTGCTTTACCCAAACTTCAGTAAGCAAGAACCAGGATAAGGTTGGAGGAAAATAATTTTGTTTTAAGGGATTATGTGAGCTTGTCTTTATCTCAATGACCATATATATAATGACTGATCAGCTTGAAGTGGCGCTTAAATCCTTGTAATATCAGTTTACATTTTTCTATCAAAATTGATTTATATTTTAGTATTTTTTTTTCTAGGACCAAATGGTTTGATAAAGAAAATAAAATTGAACGACAGGCCTTAATAGTTAATTCTTTTGTTTTTAATCCTTTTTTATATTGGTTCTACATATTAGAGTGAAAAATGTTTGTGCTTTTGAAAGATGCATATGCATATATGTATATGAATTTGATATTCTATCATTTATAACTCCTAACTTATCCCCATGTATAACTGCCCACATTTCCAAATGAAAAAGCATGAACTGATCATAAATTAGGATAACATATTCTATCTATTTACTTGATTGTGATATTGTGTTTTATGGAATCAGTGTAGGAAAGTACTAAAGATGAGTTCTAGTGGTGTTGAAGAAAAAAATGAAGAAAATTATGATAAATCTCTATGGAAATTTGTCGTGAAGAAAAATAAAGCAGAGGGTGGTGGGAACTTTGAGTTTGAGTGCAATTATTGTCATCTCTTATTTAGAGGCTCCTACACTAGGGTACGGGCACACTTGTTGAAAATCTTAGGGAAGGGAATTAGAGTTTGTGGAAGCATTACAACTTTAAAGCTTCAAGAACTTAAAAAATTAGATAGTGAAGCTGCATTGTTATTTGAAAGTTCAAAGGACAAACTTATTCCTCTTCCGCCCCTATCTAGTCAATCTAAAAACTAGCACGTCAAAATTTAGTGTCCGTGGTATAATGACGATTTTGCCATGGTTATTAAATCGAGGGGTATTACATTAGGTGGTATCAGAGTTCAGTTTATCCTGTTGAGCCGGGGTATGGACTGACTATGCTTAGACATGTTAGAGGTTTCTTTGTATGTTGTGTATTTCCTTGTCTCTTGATAGAGATGTTTGGGAAAGGAAGGCATGGCTTGCCATAGGTTGAATGTTAGTAGCTACTGTTGCATAGACACATGATATTGAGTATTGGCTCATTCAATGTGTAATGTTCTGTGTGGACGAAAAACTATGACTTCACCTAGGCGTATTAAGCGAATAGAAGTTATTTTAGTAAAAAACTCAGCTGGTGTGACTGAACTTGTCTAGGGTTTACTTGCATTTATACCCTTGTTGTGTTACCTTTAGTATTGTTGGGCCAAAGAGTTAGAAACAGGGTAGTTAAATAGGACTTACAAGGTTTGTGGACCGAGGCGTCCAAGATGTTTTGGAGAACTGAATTCTCTTGGGAGAAGAATATATGGCATAAGTATAGTTCGAGGAGCTGCTTGGAAGATAAAGACTTACAGGAAATCACGCCGTAGAAGGCAGAATGAAGGAGCTCAAGTTAGAGTCTTTTGGGTTTGTCTTGTTGGGTTGTATGACTCTTTGTGTTTGGTTTCCAAAAAGGAGACAATAATGTTTGGATTGATTGCCTTTGATTTTCCTTATGTTTTGATTTGTTTGCCCTTGAAGGAAGGCAATGGCTCGGGGTAGACATAAGCATGTGAATGCGGGGAATGACAATGATGGTACGACTGCAGCAGCTGAAGTAATGTAAAGAATGGTTGGTGTAATAATACACCAGGATCAGAGGCCCGCACAACAGCAGGAATTGGAAGTTGAGGTTCAGAATTTGTTGGAAGAAAGTCAATTTTGGGAAAACTCAGGATTGCCTAAGTTCCAAAGAAGGAATAATAGAAAGATCAATCAGCGTAAGTGGAAACCGTATTCACGGAGACCGAGGGAGCAACAGCGACAGCAAACGCATAAATGAGGTACGAGTGGTAGTAAATCCAATCCAACTGTGGTATCATTACCAAGGTGTAAGAAGTGCGGAAAGGACCACTTAGCGAGGGTCTGTGCGATCAAGGGAATAATCTGTTTCAAGTGTGAAAAGCAAGGACATGTGGCTAGGAACTGTGCTTCGCAATGGATGAAGCCTTCTATCGGAGATGTATGCACCTCAAAATCTCACGAACAAGGGAGAGTTAATTCCTCCACCCAGACTGAAGACCGAAATGAAGAGGGGGACTATGCTACAGTAGATAACCCTGTGATTTCATTGTATAATTCTAGGGATAACCTATTCCCTTGTGACATATGATTGTATGAGTCTATTAGGATTGTTTGTATTTTCATCATCTTTTGACTAAGTTATTTCTATTTATGCTACTAAGAACTTGCTGATGGTAGCCAAGTCGTTTAAATTATTTCTATGTCCTGTTAAAGACTGAATCTTTCTGATGATATGATTTGTTTCCTTTTGACCCGAGTATTACTATTCTCGTTTGTAAGCCTACTCTCATTACACAAGTTTGTTTAAACTATCCTGTTGTTATTAGAAACTGAAACCCTTTTGCCAAATCAGTTGTTTGCTTTCTTCATGAATAGGCTTGATCTCAGGAAGGGGATTGGTTGCTTTCTAACTATGTCTCGTCATTTTGTTCTAATAGAAACATAATGTCTCTTGAGACAGAAATTTCTTGGATTTGAATCCATGAAACTCATTCCTAAATTTTATCGAACCATATCGTGTTCTTCGTCGGAAGGGTCCAGTAGTAAACCAAGTGACTTCCCTACTTTTTCTTTTTGACCATTGTAATGTTTCTAGTATACTTCGATTGAGGAAATGTGTTCCCAAATTTGAACTATAATATCTCTATATAGTTGAAGCAAGTCAAAGTAGTCTTGATTCAAGAAAACGAAGGGCTATTAGGACCTTTACAGAATGCCTTCAATATGCAAGCTAGAGAAACTCTAGATTATGAGATTGCTAGAATGTTCTACTCTTCAGGATTGCCATTTCATTTAGCAAGGAATCCACATTTTATCAAATCTTTTTCTTTTGCCGCTAATAATTATATTAGTGGTTATGTTCCTCCAGGCTACAATAAGTTGAGGACAACTTTACTTGAAAAAGAAAGAGAGAATGTGGAGAAGTTACTAGAGCCAATAAAAAATACATGGAGTCAAAAAGGAGTGAGCATTGTAAGTGACGGGTGGAGTGATCCATAAAGGAGGCCTCTTCTTAATTTCATGGCTGTGACTGAAAGTGGGCCTATGTTTCTAAAAGCCATAGATTGTTCAGATGAGATCAAAAACAAAGATTTTATTGCTAAGCAAATGAGAGATATGGTTATGGAAGTTGGTCTTTCTAATGTTGTGCAAATTATGACAGACAATGCACCGGTTTGTAAGGCAGCTAGTTTATTAATTGAGGCTGAATTTTCCACTATTCACTGGACTCCTTGTGTTGTCCATACTCTTAATCTTGCTTTGAAGAATATATGTGTGGCTAGGAACACAGAGAAGAACAGTCTTGTCTATCAAGAATGTTCTTGAATTACACTAATTGCTAAAGATGCTTCTTTTCTAAAAAAACTTCATTGTGAATCATCACATGAGGTTGTCCATTTTCAATAAATTTTCAACACTAAAGTTGCTTAATGTTGCTCTTACACGATTTGCCTCCATCATAGTGATGCTCAAGAGATTTAAACTTTTAAAACATGTTCTCCAAGAGATGGTGATTAGTGAAAAGTGGTCTTCCTACAAGGAAGATGATGTTGGGAAGGCTGAATTTGTAAAAGAGAAGTTATTGAGTGATAGTTGGTGGCAAAAGATTGATTTCATCCTTACTTTCACTAACCCTATCTATGATGTGCTAAGAAGCACCGATACGGATGCGCCTACTCTCCATTTGGTGTATGACATGTGGGATTTGATGATTGAGAAGGTGAAAAAGGCCATATATCACTATGAAAGAAAAGATGAAAGTGAACCATCAACCTTCTACAATGTTGTGGAAAACATATTAACAGAGCGTTGGACAAAAAGTAGCACAGCTCTTCATTGTTTAGCACATTCATTGAACCCAAGGTGATTTCTTCAAATTTATAATATTTTTTTTACAATTAAACATGATTGGATAATTTATAATATTTTTTTCTTTTACAATTATATAGGTACTATAGCCATGAATGGCTAAGTAAAGACTCCAAACGAGTTCCTCCACGTCAAGATGTGGGGCTCACTAAAGAGAGAGTGAAATGCTTGAAGAGGTCCTTTCCTAATGAGGAAGATAGGAGAAAAGTGAATGTTAAGTTTGCTAATTTTTCGGATGGCAGAAAAGGGTTTGATGATTGTGACTCCTTAAAGGATAGAGGTGTCCTTGATGCAAAATCTTGGTGGCTAGTACATGGTGTTCATGCTCCAACCCTTCAAAAGATTGTTTTAAAGCTACTTGGGCAGCCATCTTCATCTTCATGTTGTGAAAGAAATTGGAGCACCTACTCTTTTATTCACTCCCTTAAAAGGAACAAGATCAAACCCAAGCATGCCGAGGATTTGGTATATGTCCATACTAATCTTCGTCTCCTTTCAAGAAAAAGTCCACAATACAAGAAAGGGGAAACAATGATGTGGGATATTGCGGGAGATGAATTTTCACCAATTGATGAAGATCATGGAATCCTTGAAGTTGCCAATCTTTTTCTTGATGAACCGGAGTTGGAGAAGGTCCTATTCATTGATGGTGGAGAGCAAAATGAAGTTAATCTTTAGATGTTCCCTTTAATTAATATTTTTGGATGTACATGTGTTTGTACATGGTTAGTTAGGAGAAGTTGATTTAGGAGATTTTTTTGAAAATGTCAATAGAAATTATGCTCCATATTTTTTGGGAAGGTCTTATTAGGTAGCATTTAACAAATATTGGCACATATGACATGTATGAAGATATTGTAAATCTTCAAGTTTATAGGAATGATATTAATGAATCATGAATCTTTTTTATTAAATTTTGCAATTATATATATGCATAAATCAAGTTCTTTATATAGAATATTGATGATAGTTGTCTATCACTCTAAATGAGTCACTTGATGGCATACCCCCCAGGTACATTACTAGTTGTCTTAAGTCTGTTTGATTGTAGTTTGGTTCCTAAATGACACTTAACTGAAAAGATGACTTGATTATATTTTACTATGGGAGCATCTTGAATTGGCTACCTGAATATATCTTTTGGATACAACATTACAGCCTATTATTTTTTCTATTTAATTTTTGTCCCATTTTGGTGAATTTATCTATTGTTTTTAAATTGCAGGATGTTGCTATGAAGGTTTTAAGTTTAACAGTTCAGTATTTCCATGATGATCAGTTGACAGAGTTTCTAAGAAAGGTTAGTCTTCCTATTTATTGCAACTATTTATGATGAGAATTGTTTTGATTAAGTGGTGTTTTCCTGACATGTTATTGAATGCATACATATTAGCTAATCATCAATTATCCTAATTAGGAGGATGTTTTACCTTCTATCTAGTGTTTTGTAACTTCATCCTTTTCTGACTCTGGTATTGATATTAACTTGTAAATAATATATGATTAGTCTGATTGCAGGCTAAATGTATATATTATCTTAACATCGGAGACATCTCGCAGCTTGTACTTTGTTTTTGAATTTTGAGTATATGGAACATGACCTTACAGGACTTGCAGCAAATTCAGCCATTAAGTTCTCTGAACCATAGGTACAGATGATTTTTTTTCATTCTCTTAGTCTTGTGTTTTCAATGGTGTTGAGATTCTTGTGCATATGCATGTCAGATATAATTATAGGAAGTATTGTCATATTTGAACTTTAATAAGTAATTGTGCTTGCTTTCTACTTTGGTTTTGATAAGAAAACTTCTAAAATAATATTTTTATATGTTAGCTAAAATGCTACATGTTGTAACTGTGCTTGCTTTTTACATCTAGTTTCAATATTCTATATAATCAGAATTATATATATATGCCGTGTCCGTCTCCTAAAATTTTTAAATTTGGTGTGTCCCTATATCCGTGTTCGTGTCGTGTCTCGTGTCCGTGTCCGTTTTCGTGCTTCATAGGTTAGTGGAGATAAATGTGGAGAGTTTGTTTCCAAGTCACAAATGTGGAAACCGTGCTACAGTTAAAGTTTGAGATTAATCGGAGTTAGTTTAACATTTTTAAGCATACTGGTTATGTATTTTAGTGCCGGATTGACCCCCAGCTGATATGAAAATATCAGTTTTTGGTGAAACAGAATTTTTAATAAATCTAAGGATTTATTTTAAACCTGTTGGAAGTTAGGAAGTCGAATTTGGTGAAATCTGAGTGTTTTTAGCAGATCGGGGTTTTAGTACTTTTTGTGAGAAGCCAAAATTGGCTCCTCTATATAAAGTCACTCATGGCTGATAGTGAAAAAAAAAATAGAAATAGAGAAGAAAAAAGAGAAGAAAGAAGAAGAAGAAAGAAGAAGGAGAAATCAAGAGGGAAGCAAGGATTGGAGAGCTTGGACCCATCCTTGGCCATCTTCAAGACCTTGAGGTAGGGGGAAATCTTGTATGGATGGTTGTATTTCTTTTCTTTCATTTTGGTTCTTGAGTGACTTAAATGAAGAATTTGAGGTTTAATGAGTGATTTAATGATCATTGAGTTAAATCTTGATGTGGATCGATTATTTGAGTTAGAAACTGATTTATTGATGTGCAAGGATGATGTTTTCATCATTTGGAAGCCTTAATCCCCATTTAGGTCAGTTTTGGGGGTTTTAGGTCATGGTTGGAGTTTTGATTCATAAGTGTTGAATTAAGTGAAATTGAAGTTGTTTAAGAGTTGCTATGTGTAGTTTGACCTTATTAAAGGTTGGAAATCACTTGAAATGGGATTTGGAGTGATTGGAAGAGGGTTTAGTTCCAATGGCACAGTACCCGTATCAGCAAAATTCTGTAGATTCTGGTTTCTGCAGATGACGCTGCAGTGTGGAACTTGGAGTGTCGCGGCATTGGGAAGAATAGGGGATGCGCACCGCAGTGTGGCACATGAGTACTGTGGCGTGGGAAGCATTTTCCTGCTAGTACTTGAACCCGAGGCTTGGGCGCTGCGGCGTGGCATAGGGTATATTGCAGCGTTAGTGCCAGAGAACAACAATGAGTTGTGTTTGATGCTCTGGATCATTCCAGTGGTGCAGTTTTCTTCTTTTATGCTTCTTAATAAGTGATGAGACTCTAATATGAGTATTAAATGAGGATGTGAATGATTTGAATTATAATGATTTGTGGTGCTAATTATGTGGGATAATTAGACATGATTATACACAAATATTGTGTATTATGATGAGTTGAGGGAATGAGTTTTCCTAAGTGTTGGAATCACTCATGTATGCTCTTTTAAGAGTGATAAGGTACTTTTAGATGTATTTGATGAAGTGTTGTGAAATGAACTTGAAATGCATATAAATCAATTGTGAAACTAATTATGGGAAGTAATTAGTAATTGTTTTACATGAGATGTTTGTGGAGCATATTGAGGTGCGTGATATCTTCTCTATGTGATTGTTGAATCATATTGATTTGAAATGCTAATTATGAGAGTTTAATTAGACATGATAATATACTTGATTGTATGTGTTGCCTTTTGAAAAGTGAGAGCCCCCTAGATGTGGGTGATTACTTTTTGATATGTGTGAGCCCTGTAGATGTGGATGTTCTATATTAGGTAAAGTGGATTGTATCCTTCCAAATATAGTGTTGCTAAAGATGGATTTCCTTGTCCATTATCGATAATTATGTAGTAGATGGATTTCACTACCCAGGGGGGATGGATTTCCTCTGTGATAATGATGTTTGCTGGATGAACTTTCAGTGCTTATTCAAGGTTATGGTTATGACTTCCATTACTTTGTTCAGGACTCATGCATTCATGACATTACCATGAAATTAGAGGTTCTTGGATATGGTATTATACATTATTTATTTTTATGCTTAGGATTTTGCATTGGCATAAACATTAGACATAATTTGGTATAGCATGACGATTGTATGGGCGGTTGCTGTCATAACATTTTTATACATTGTAATTATATGGGTGATTGTGTGTCTCTGAGATGGAGATGTTTACTTCTATGATGAAGTGTTATTTTGATAATTATGAATATTATCCGAATGTGTATATTTGTATATATATATATATGCTAGTATTAGAATACTTTTACTGAGATAAGTTTTCTCACCCCGTTTGTGTTGCCATATAAATTTAGGTGCGAGATCTTCAAAAGGAAAGAAGAAGTTGTGTGCAGATTAGTATAGTTATATGCTTTTGTTGATAAGGCTTGTATATTATGCTATATTTTTTTGTAAAAGCTTATGTATTACAATATGCCTTTGAGGCAATGAGGTATACATGTAGTTGTTCATTCGTGGCTCATATCTTCTATATAATGCTGGTATGTGTATATTGGTTTTTGCATAGTTGTAGTAAGTAGCATGCTTGAATCTAACCACTGTGATATACTTTGGTTATATTATGGTTATTAAATTCGGGATGTTATATTTTGGTATCAGAGCAGTTCATCCTGTTGAGTCAGGGTATGGACTGACTATGCTTAGGCATGTATAAGTTTCTCTGTGTGTTGTGCATTTCTTTGTCACTTGCTTGAGATGTTGGAAAAGGATTGCATGACTTGCTTTAGGTTGGATATTGATAGCTACTATTACACTAGGCGAACTAGGAGAATAGGAGTTCTTCTAGTGAGAGTCTAGTTAGATGACTGAACTTATGTAGGATTTGTTTGCATCTACACCTTTTGGAGTGGCACCTCTAGTATGAGTAGATCCCATGTGTTGGATAAAGGGTTGTTAGATAAAATTTGCAAGGATTATGGATAGAAGAATCCAAGAGTTTAGTGGAAAATAGATTTTCTTAGGTGAAGAATATATGGCATAGGTTTGGCTTAGGAGCTGTAAACTTGCATGAGACTGGTTTATCTTGAGTTGATAATGATTAGTTGGATATCGCTATGAAATGTGAGATTCCTTCAAGTGTGATGTCTGTTGAAGATCTTGGAACCTTAGTTATGAGAGACAAAGTGTTGATGGCAAGTGAATTTTGGGGACAAAATTCTAAAAAGGATGGGAGAAATGTAACACCCTGGAAAAACATGTTAGACTTATATATAATTATAGAGGTAGTCTAATACTTACTTAACATGTTTGTGCAGTTTTGTGGCTTTCTGGAAACGTTTAGGCACTTTGCTGTAATACTATATGTGAAATATAACTGTTATTTGCTCCGAAAAGGGCTTAAACTGCTTAGTTAGTGGAAATAAATGTGGAGAGTTTGTTTCCAAGTCACAAATGTGGGAACTGTGCTATAGTTAAATTTTGAGGTTAAATAGAGTTAGTTTGACATTTTTAAGCATACTGGTTGTGTGTTTTAGTGTCGGATTGACCCCAGCTGATATAGAAATATCAATTTTTAGTTAAACAAAATTTGTAATGAATCTTAGGATTTATTTTAAATCTGTTGGAAGTTAGGAAGTCAAATTTGGTGAAATCTGAGTGTTCTTAGCAAATCGGAGTTTTAGTGCTTTTTGTGAGAAGCCAAAATTGGCTCCTCTATATAAAGTCACTCACAGTTGAGAGTAAAAAAAAAATAGAAACAGAGAAGGGAAAAGAGAAGAAAGAATAAGGAGAAAGAAGAAAGAGAAATTAAGAGGCAAGCAAGGATTGGAGAGCTTGGATCCATCCTTGGTCATCTTCAAGATCTTGAGGTAAGGAGAAATCTTGTATGGATGATAGTATTTCTTTTCTTTCATTTTGGTTCTTGAGTGACTAAAATGAAGAATTTGAGGTTTAATGAGTGATTTAATGATTCTTGAGTTAAATATTGATGTGGATAGGTTGCTTGAGTTAGAAATTGATTTATTCATATGCAGGATGAAGTTTTCATCGTTTGGAAGCCTTAATCCCCATTTAGGTCAATTTTGGGGGTTTTAGGTCATGGTTGGGGTTTTGATTCATAAATGTTAAATTAAGTGAAATTGAAGTTGTTTAAGAGTTTCTATGTGTAGTTGGACCTTGTTAGAGGTTGAAAATCACTTGAAATGAGATTTTGAGTGATTAGAAGAGGGTTTAGTTCCAATAGAACAATACCTGTATCTGCAGAATTCTGCAGATTCTGGTTTCTGTAGATGACGCCATAGCGTTGAACTTGGAGTGCTGGGACGTTGGGAAGAACAAGGGATGCAAGCTGCGGCGTGGCACATGAGTGCCACGGCGTGGGAAGCATTTTCCTGCCAGTACTTGAACGCTTAGGTGCTACGGCGTGGCACAGGGTATGCTACAGCGTTAGTGCCAGAGAACAACTGTGAGTTGTGTTTGATGCTCTGGATCATTCCAATGGCATAGTTTTCTTCTTTTATTCTTCTTAATGAGTGATGAGACTCTAATATGAGTATTAAATGAGGATGTGAATGATTTGAATTATAATGATTTGTGGTGCTAATTATGTGGCATAATTAGACATGATTGTACACAAATATTGTGTATTGTGATGAGTTGAGGGAATGAGTTTTCCTAAGTGTGGGAGTCACTCATATATGCTCTTTTAAGAGTTTAGATGTATTTGATGAAGTTTGTGAAATGAACTTGAAATGCATATAAATCAATTGTGAAACTAGTTATGGGAAGTAATTAGTAATTGTTTTGCAAGAGATGTTTGTGGAGCATATTGAGGTGCGTGATATCCTCTCTATGTGATTGTTGAATCATATTGATTTGAAATGCTAATTATGAGAGTTTAGTTAGACATGATGATATACTTAATTGTATGTGTTGCCTTTTGAAAAGTGAGAGCCCTATAGATGTGGGTGATTACTTTTTGATAGGTGTGAGCCCCGTAGATGCAGGTGTTCTATATTGGGTAAGGTGGATTGTATCCTTTCAAATATAGTGTTATTAAGAATGGATTTCCTTGTTCATTATCGATAACTGTGTAGTAGATGGATTTCACTACCCAAGGGGATGGATTTCCTCTGTGATAATGATATTTGCTGGATGGACTTCCAGTTCTTGTTCAATGTTATGGTTGTGACTTCCATTACTTTGTTCAGGACTCATCCATTCATGACATTACCATGAAATTGGAGGTTCCTGGATATGGTATCATACATTATTCATTTTCATGCTTAGGATTTTGCATAGGCATAAACATTAGACATAACTTGGCATAGCATGGCGATTGTATGCGCGTTTATTATCATAACATTTTCATACATTACAATTGTATGAGCGATTGCATGTCTCTGAGATTGAGATGTTTGTTTCTGTGATGAAGTGTTATTTTGATAATTGTGAATATTATCTGAATGTGTATATCTGTATATGTATATGCTTGTATTGGAATACTTCTACTGAGATATGTTTTCTCACCCCGTTTATGTTGCCATGTAAATCTAGGTGTAAGATCTTCAAAAGGAAAGAAGAAGTTGTGCGCAGATTAGTATAGTTATAGGTTTTTGTTGATAAGGCTTGTATATTATGCTAGATCTTGTTGTAAAAGCTTATGTATTACAATATGCCTTTGAGACAATGAGGTATACATGTAGTTGTTCATTTGTGCCTCATATCTTCTATATAATGCTGATATATTTATTTCAGTTTTTGCATAGTTGTAGTAAGTTGCATACTTGAATCTAATCACTGTGATATACTTTGGTTATATCATGGTTATTAAATTTGGGATGTTACATTTTGGTATCAGAGCAATTCATCCTGTTAAGCAGGGGTATGGACTGACTATGCTTAGGCATGTACAAGTTTCTTTGTGTGTTGTGCATTTTTTTGTCTCTTGTTTGAGATCTCAAAAAAAGATTGCCTGACTTGCTTTAGGTTGGATGTTGATAGCTACTATTACACGATTACATGATATTGAGGATTGGCCTACTCAATATGTAATGTTTTGTGTAGACAGGAAGCTATAACTTCACCTAGGCGAACTAGAAGAATATAAGTTCTTCTAGTGAGGGTCCAGTTGGATGACTGAACTTAGGTAGGATTTGTTTGAATCTACACCCTTTGGTGTGGCACCTCTAGTGTGAGTAGAGCCCATGTGTTAGATAAAGGGTTGTTAGATAAAACTTGCAAGGATTATGGATAGAGGAATCCAAAAGTTTGGTGGGAAATAAATTTTCTTAGGTGAAGAATATTTGGCATAGGTTTGGCTTGGGAGCTGTAAACCTGCATGAGACTGGTTTGTCTTGAGTTAATAATGATGAGTTAGATATCGCTATAGAATGTGAGATTCCTTCGAGTGTGATGTCTATTGAAGATCTTGGAACCTTAGTTGTGAGAGACTAAGTGTTAAGTGATTTTTGGGGACAATATTCTAAAAAGGAATGGAGAAATGTAACACCTTAGAAAAAATATGTTAGGCTTGTATATGGTTATAGAGGTAGCCTAATACTCACTTAACATGTCTGTGTACTTTTGTGGCTTTCTGAGCATGTTTAGGCACTTTACTATAACACTATGTGTCAAATATAGCTGTTATTTTCTCCGGAAGTGGCTTAAACTACTTAGTTAGTGGAAATAAATATGGAGAGTTTATTTCCAAGTCACAAATATAGGAATTGTGCTACAGTTAAAGTTTGAGATTAATCGGAGTTAGTTTGGCATTTTTAAGCATACTGATTGTGTGTTTTAGTGCCGGATTAACCCCCAGCTGATATGGAAATATCAGTTTTTGGTGAAACAAAATTTTTAATGAATCGTAGGATTTATTTTAAATCTGTTGGAAGTTAGGAAGTCAGATTTGGTGAAATTTGAGTGTTCTTAGCAGATCTGGGTTTTAGTACTTTTTGTGAGAAGCTAAAATTGGCTCCTCTATATAAAGTCACTCACGACTGAGAGTGAAAAAAAAACAAAAACAGAGAAGAGAAAAGAGAAGAAAGAAGAATGAGAAAGAAGAATGAGAAATCAAGAGGCAAACAAGTATTGGAGAGCTTGGATCCATCCTTGGCCATCTTCAAGACCTTGAGGTAGGGGGAAATCTTGTATGGATGATTGTATTTCTTTTCTTTCATTTTGGTTCTTGAGTGACTTAAATGAAGAATTTGAGGTTTAATGAGTGATGTAATGATCCTTGAGTTAAATCTTGATGTGGATCGATTGTTTGAGTTAGAAACTGATTTATTGATGTTCAAGGATGAAGTTTTCATCATTTGGAAGCCTTAATCCCCATTTAGGTCAGTTTTGGGGGGTTTTAGGTCATGGTTGGGGTTTTGATTCATAAGTGTTGAATTAAGTGAAATTGAAGTTGTTTAAGAGTTGCTATGTGTAGTTGGACCTTGTTAAAAGTTAGAAATCACTTGAAATGGGATTTTGAGTGATTAGAAGAGGGTTTAGTTCTAATGGAATAGTACCCGTATCTACAGAATTCTGCAAATTCTTATTCTGCAGATGATGCCGCAACGTGAAACTTGGAGTGCCGCGACATTAGGAAGAATATGTGATGTGCGTCGTGGCGTGACACATGAGTGCCGCAGTGTGGGAAGCATTTTCCTGCCAGTACTTGAATCTGAGGCTTGGGCGCTGCGGCGTGGCACAGGGTATACCACGACGTTAGTGCCAGAGAACAACTGTGAGTTATGTTTGATGGTCTGGATCATTCTAGTGACGCAGTTTTCTTCTTTTATGCTTCTTAATGAGAATGAGACTCTAATATGAGTATTAAATGAGGATGTGAATGATTTGAATTATAATTATTTGTGGTGCTAATTATGTGGGATAATTAGACATGATTATACACAAATATTGTGTATTATGATAAGTTGAGGGAATGAGTTTTACTAAGTGTTGGAATCACTCATGTATGCTCTTTTAAGAGTGATAAGGTACTTTTAGAAGTATTTGATGAAGTGTTGTGAAATGAATTTGAAATGCATATAAATCAATTGTGAAACTAGTTATGGGAAGTAATTAGTAATTATTTTGCATGAGATTTTTGTGGAGCATATTGAGGTGCGTGATATCCTTTCTATGTGTTTGTTGAATCATATTGATTTGAAATGCTAATTATGAGAGTTTAATTAGACATGATGATATAAATGATTGTATATGTTGCCTTTTGAAAAGTGAAAGCCTCGTAGATGTGGGTGATTACTTTTTAATAGGTGTGAGCCCTGTAGATGTAGGTGTTCTATATTGGGTAAGGTGGATTGTATCCTTCCTAATATAGTGTTACTAAGGATGGATTTCCTTGTTCATTATCGATAACTGTGTAGTAGATGGATTTCACTACCCAGGGGGGATGGATTTCCTCTGTGATAATGATGTTTGCTGGATGGACTTCCAGTGCTTGTTCAAGGTTATAGTTGTGACTTCCATTACTTTGTTCAGGACTCATGCATTCATGACATTACCATGAAATTGGAAGTTCCTGGATATGGTATCATACATTATTCATTTTCATGCTTAGGATTTTGCATAGGCATAAACATTAGACATAACTTGGCATAGCATGGCGATTGTATGGGCAGTTGCTAATAACATTTTCATATATTGCAATTGTATGAGCGATTGCATGTCTCTGAGATGGAGATGTTTACTTCTGTGATCAAGTGTTATTTTGATACTGTGAATATTATCCGAATGTGTATATCTGTATATGTATATGCTAGTATTGGAATATTTCTACTAAGATATGTTTTCTCACCCCGTTTGTGTTGTCATGTAAATCCAAGTGCGAGATCTTCAAAAGGAAAGAAGAAGTTCTGTGCAGATTAGTATAGTTATAGGCTTTTGTTGATAAGGCTTGTATATTATGCTAGATCTTGTTGTAAAAGCTTATGTATTACAATATGTCTTTGAGGTAATGAGGTATACATGTAGTTGTTCATTCGTGACTCATATCTTCTATATAATGCTGGTATGTTTATATTGGTTTTTGCATAGCTGTAGTAAGTAGCATGCTTGAATCTAATCACTGTGATATACTTTGGTTATATTATGGTTATAAATTTCGAGATGTTACACTTCATATTTTTATAATTATTATCAAAAAATATCAACTCAAAATAAAAATAATAAACAAACCAAACACTTTTTTTAATACAAAACGCATACATGACATATCAATTATTTATTAAGCACTTAAATTATAGAGATGGATAGAAACATACTAAGATCAATGATTTTGAAAATAAAATAAACAAATATAGAAGTTATCCATTTATTTATAATATTTATAAAATCATATCTTTTTCACTTTTATATATTAATAAGTCAAATTGGTTTCATTAAAAAAATATAAAATAAACTTAAAATACTTTCATTGTCATAAATTTATTTCCCATAAACTAAAATTTAGTCAAACGAAAACTCAATTTTAGTAATAAATAATATATCTATTAAGAGAAGAAAACTAATGCAATTTACATCCAAAATTAATTCGTGATTTGTATCTTTGCCCTTGGTTTATAGATTATCGATGATGATACATCTTTTACTCTAAAGTCGAATACATAATATGTTACCATATGAAGATGATATCACATTTTTTTTTATCTTAGTAGGTTTTCATGTCTTACTATTCCATAAAGTCAAAGAATGCGATTGATATGAAGAAGTATCTATTAAGAGAAGAAAACTAATGCAATCTATATCTGAAACTAATTCATGATTTGTATCTTTGCCTTTAGTTTATAAATTATCAACGGTGATGCATATTTCACTCTAAACATTGACACATAATGTGTCACCATATGAAGATGGTATCACATTTCCTATCTTAGTAGATTTTCATGTCTTATTATTCCCTAAAGCCAGAAAATGAGATTGATGTGAAGAAGCCAAAGTTAAAAAATCTAAGATCTACTATAATATGAGAAAAATTTGAGAAACTTAAAATCAAACCCCTTAAATCTATCTAAAAGATAAAACAACTAAAAGATCTAGATAAATTTATTAAAAAATAACTGCAGAAACAAGAAAAATAAGAAAGAAAATGAAAATAGTTATCATTGAAGTGTAAAAGTGGTACCCTTTACTTAAGAAACACTGAAAGAGGAGACTAAAGTACCATTAAAAAGAGAGAGAGAGAGAAAAGGCACCACATAGGAGAAAGAGAAATAATCAATTATTTGATGTGACTGTACTTTGTTATAATTTTTGGCAAAGTTTACTTACACATGAAAAACAAACACATAGCTACATATAGGGCGTTTGGTTTATTTTCTATTTTTATTTCTAGTTGATATATTTTTATTAATAATTAACAAATGCCACATTATTTTTGTTTTGTTTCTTATTTTTAAACTTTCGTAAAGGAAATGATGAAAATAACATTTTCTTGTTTTACATTTTTTTTCTTTACAGAGTTTGAAAACAAGAAACAAAGGTAATGGTTTTGTAATTATGAAAGAAAACAAATCAACTAGAAATAGAAACAGAAAATAAGCCAAACATCACCTAATTTTTTAGAGTTTAAGTTAGATAATCAAGGAAGAGAGAAAAACAAAAGTATTTTCACAAAAGTACAAAACCACGAAAAAATAGATTTGTGTAATTTTCTATGATGGATTAATTTATGTAACTAACATTACTCATAATTTATCAATTTGTTGTAATAATTGATATACCATGTTACCATTTAGGAGATGATTTCGATGCACCCTTGGAGCTAAAGGTGCACACGTACTCTTTTGACTTTACTTGCTATCATAAGTTTTATATTTTTTAGTTTTTAGTAAATATTTTTTATTTATATCATTTTAATCCTTGACGCAAGTTTTAAGTTATTTATTTTCAACTCTTATATATTCTTATTTGTTTTTTAGCCCATCAAAATTCACTCGAGTACCAGCCAGTGCCCCCTAACCACAACCAAACACCACCCATAACTATTGCCCCCCAACTCCACCAAGGAAGGCCATCGACACAACCCCGATCGAAACCCCAAACACACACTCACAACCACCTTGCCCATAATCATTTGAGGCCACCGCGACCTGAGTTGTCGACCAAGGACCCACATCGCTCCACTGCTTGCACCACCATTCTCAAGCCACTGTCACAATCATCATGGCACTGAAACCTAGCACTGATTCAGCCATGCCCATGTTGGATTAAATGTCTTATGTGATAGGTATGTGACCTATTTTATTAGTTTAATAAGTAATTAAATTAAGTTAATGAGCTAAACTCTTGTTGGGTGAAAGAGAAAATGTATTTTTTTAATTATAGTAAATGTCAGCTTAATGAAAGTTAGTAGTATTTAAGAAACAGTTTCTACATAAAACTGAAGGTCCTGTTCCCGGCCGTAAAGGGTTTCTTCTTCCCTCACCATCACTAAAGTAGAAGAAGAGAGTAAAGAAAGGCAAAGGAATAGAAAGTGAGTTTTATGATCTCTCTAACACTCTTGAAATATAGTCTACCTATTATTTATGGATAAAGGTTAATGTCTTCATACTTTCTTGTTTGTGGGAATCATAAATTCTAAGATCCTTATGTTTTAATAGTAGTTTTCTATATTAAGATTCTTAAAAAAAACTACAAATTAACATGTGGTATCAGAGCAAAGTTATGAAATTTATGATTCTCCATTGATAATGACTGTTTTTCCCAATTTGTATAAACCTTAATTGTAAAAATTGAGAGTTTTTTATTATGTTATTCTGCTGCACTGTGCGAGTTAATTTTATGGCATATTATTGTATGTTGATCGAAACAATCTGCATATCACGTCTCAATCACATATGAAAACAATATGGATAAAGTCGTATATTGTATATTGTTCCCAATCCTGATTGTTTATTTTCAAAGTTGTATATTGCATATGGATAAATTTAGTGACGTGATGTGGCCCATCACATTAGTGTTTATTTGCAAAGTATGAAAACTTGAAATCATTGATTTCGTTGATTTACAAAATCGTTGTTGCAAAGTACAGTGACATGATATTATAAACTAGTGTTTGATTTTTATGCATAATGCTATTAATTTGGGATGATATTATGTGAGATTTGTTAATCACCAAAGTGATCAAATCTTTAAGTTGATTTAACGCCAAATTGTACGAAAGTTATTTTTCAATTACCCATAGAATGAATGTTGGGAATGATATGATGACTATTTGTGTATAGGTAAATTAAAGTTCATTATAATAAGACATTTATGGATTGCCCAAAGGTTGATTAGATGCCCTTATAATAAATGGACATAATTGTTGGTAGTGTAAGTGCACTATTATTTTTGTTTATATATCTAAAGATAATAAATATTTATAGTTAGTGCATATATCATTGCCAAAGAATATTAAACTTGTTAGCATCATTATGTTTGTTGTTATATGTTGATGTATCACCCAGAGGAGAACATTAATATACATTAAATGCTTAAGTGATTTGTTGTCTGAATCTGCATAGTATGTTAATTTATGACTCAAAGTGTTAATGTTAGACATGTGATCACTGTAGTATATATTCCCATTTCTTTAAATTTGCTTGCTTTGTCTGTTTTAGTCTTTAATGGGTTGAACTTCTCTGATTAGAGTGAACAAGTCTAATTTCACCTTGGTGTAATGGATCTTGATTTGGCATTCTAAGTTAAGAAACCTACTGTTATTAATGCAAGTAGTAGCAATGAAGAGAAGACTCATTATAAGGCTTGGGAAAGGTTAAACAGATTGAGCCTGATGTTTATGCGAATGAGTATAGTAAACAACATTAAGTTAGCTCTTCCCAAAACTGAAAGTGCTAAAGAATTCATGAGTTTTGTGGAAGAGCGCTCTCAAACTATTAACAAGTCTCTTGCTGGGACATTAATAGGTACTTTAATGTAACATCCTTAATAACATTACTATAGCGTATTTGGAACTATGCATTAGCAAGTAGAATTAAGCATATTACGCATAACTAATTTAATAGATTTAGAAATAAATATAAGATATACAAAATATGAGCCTATTGTGGTTGGATTGATACACATAATGTACACGTCATTATATAAATATACATAACAGTGTACAAATTAGATAATCATGTCTCTCTAAGTTCTTACAAATACATTCAAAATACTAAGATTACTAAAACTAAATCAACTTCACAATTCTCTGCCTTCATGCTTCACCTGCTACCCCCTTGTAATTTTCTTGGAAATATTATGAAAATGCAAGAAAATAGGGGTGAGAATTCTAAGAATTTTCAGTAGTACTATTAAAAATACGTGTCATCATAATACCTCTAGCTGCTTCAGGGAAAAATCATTTTAAAATTCATTTTTATAAAGTAGGAAGGTGGCAAAAACCAAATCTAGTTATTCCTCTTCCCGAAACAGAATACCAGTTATTAATAATTTTAGAAAACATTTATTAACAAACATTATAAATTATATTTGTAATTGCATACAGAAACAATTCAAGTATAAAGCTATAAAAGATTCTAATCCTCTCTTCCTGAGGATTGTTTCATATAATATTTCCTCTTTGCTATTTCAATCTCATGAATAATTCCTCTTTTAATTTCACCTCCACTCTCAGAGTTATTCCTAGGTTATTGTATATTTCATATTTAATGTAATTTAATCCATACTCGGAAACTAAACTTATCTCCCTTCCCAGAGATTATTCCCTTACTCAGAATATAAAACCTTATCTCCATTCGCAGAGCTTATTCCCTACCCAGAATTCGTAGCCTATTCTCCTTTCCCGGAGATTATTCCCTCTCCCTTCCAGATTTCCTTTCTCGGAGATTATTCAGACACAAGCACAATTTGTCATATTCTACAAGTTCACATCAAGTGAACAACACTGAAGACATCAAAAATATCAAGTTGAGCATAAACAACCTCACTTAGCTATATGGTCAATCAACCAAGAATTTTCTAAACATTCAAATGTATACAAAAATTCAAGTACTAGGGTTTCTCCATAAACCCTTTACTACCTCATTTGATCAATATCAAGCACAAATTTGCCAAAGACAAATCACGGCCAAGCCTTGTTTTTTTGTGACCAACTTGTTAATTTCTTCAACTAACCATATTCCTTTAGTCAACTTAACTAACAAATAATATATAAAATTATAGTGTGAACACTTAGAAAATCATATATAGAGTTCACACAATTTCTCTAGTGTGAACACTCAATTGAAATAAAAACGACACTACCTTTGACAACTAATGTAGAAAATCAAAGTGTTCACACTTTGGAACACACACACACGGTTTCTTTCATCAACAAACATAGAATATCAAGTGTTCACACTTGGTTCTTTATGTGAAAACCGTTCATGTATAAAAATTATTATCAAGCATATATCACTCTCATCATATAAAATCAATAATCAATAGCATAAAATCAACAAGAGCACCATTTAGTTTAGGGTTTGGCTATGAACCCTCCAACCAAAAACACAAGAAATTCCATTTTTTTCCTCATCATAACTAACACCACAATTTCAACTCAAGAAACATTAAAAAGGATGAGCATGTTGAAGCAAAGAAATTCTTTCTAAATTCTGGCTTGGCCGTGTAACACATAGGCACAAGGGTCATAAATTAAATCCATAATCAATGGAAAGGAAGAGCAAGTTAAAGATAGAAATCCCCTACCTCAATTTCCTAACTTGTTAGAACTTGATTCCTTAAATTTTCCTCTTCCTTTTCACCTTATTTTTCCTTTCCTTTTCTTCTTTTCTCTTTGGCTGTCCTTTCTTCTATTTTTTTCTGCTATTATTGCCGTGAAATGTGAAGCACAAATATAAAGGAAGAAAGTCAAATTAAATGATAAAGATGAGAGAAAATCAAAGGCAGTGGGTGAGGAAAAAGTGAATAAAAATTTTGTGCTAAAACTTCTGGATCTGTTACGTACACTTTAATCTTCTAAAGCTAAGTTTTCAAGTGCCCATAAGTGTTATGAAAAAATTTAGGACTCAACTTAGTCCTTGTATCCATATTTTCATAATTTTTTATATACTGATATTTATCAGTTAAGCTTTATTACTCGATCCTAAGTTAAGTTAAACTTAGGAATTAAGTAAATATGTTTACTGATACTTATCTTACTTAGCATTTTATACCAAAATATTCTCCATTTCTTACTTGTCATCTCTAAGAAATTTCATAATTTTCTGAGCTACTTTAATTGTTCAATCAGTCTTCTAAACTTTCAATTAGTGTCGTTAAAAATACTAGATCAATTCATCTGATTCTCCAAAATTTACTACAACTCTTATCAACTGTTTATAGATGGAAAATAAATTTTTTATATTTATTTTCATCATATCAGTTGTTTATACAGAAACTTTATCTAATTTTTCACATTCGATTTTATAAAATTAGGCTCAAACTAGTCCAGAAGGTTACCTGAATTAACAAATAACTCATATCAGAATTACTAAGCTTCTATAACCCTGATTAGGAGTATTAGGTTAAGGAGAATGTTACATTTAACTACCATGAAATTTGATGGTTCTTATACTATGCATGAGCACGTCATTGAAATGACAAACATTGCAGCAAGACTTAAGTCATTGGGAATGTAAGTGAATGAGAATTTTCTTGTGTCATTCATTCTGAACTCATTACTGCTTAAGTGTGGTCTATTCCAATGAACTATAACACCATTAAAGATATATGGATTATGCATGAATTGCACAGTATGTTAGTTCTAAAGGAAACCATACTTAAGAATTAAGGAAATCACTTTATCCATTATGTAAACCATTAAGGAGCTAGAAAGAAAGTTGAAAAGAAACATGGAAAGGGAAAAGGACCATTAAAGATTGATGAGTCCTCTATCAAAATCTAGAAGAAAAAGTCAAACAATAATAGATGTCATTTTTGTAGGAAATCTAGACACTTCCAGAAGGATTGCCCAAGGCGTAAGGCTTGGTTCGAAAAAAAAAGGTAAGCTTTGTGCTTATGTATGTTTCAAATCTAATTTAACCGAAGTTCCCTATAATACTTAGTAGATTGATTCTGCATGTACAACTCATATTTCTAATACGATGCAGAGATTCCTTACAATCCAAATCATAAACCTAAATGAAAAGTTTATCTTCATAGGAAATAGAGTGAAGGTTCCAGTGGAAAATGTTAGGACATACTGTTTAATCCTAAACACTGGACATCATTTAGATTTATTTGAAAATTTTTATGTACCTAATATTTCTAGGGATTTAGTTTCTTTATCTAAACTTTATGTTGTTGGATATTCTTTAAGGTTTGGTAATGAATGTTTTAGTTTGTATAAGCATACCTATATGATTGGTTTTGGTATACTTTGCGATGGTTTATATAAATTGAATCTTGATAGTATATATGCTGAAACTCTTATGACCTTGTATTATAATGTTAGTACCAAATGTAGGTTATTGAATGAACATTTTGCTTATTTGTGGCATAAATATTTGGGTCACATTTCTAAAGAAAGAATGAAAAGGTTGGTAAAGAATGACATCCTTCCAAATTTGGATTTCACCGATCTTAATATTTGTGTGGATTGCATTAAGGAAAAACAAACAAAACATACAAAGAAAAGTGTCACGAGAAGCACTCAGTTTCTTGAAATTGTACACACCAATATATATGGATCCTTTGATGCCAATTCTTTCGATAAAGAAAAATATTTTATCACCTTTATTGACTATTATTCACATTACGTATATGTCTATTTACTACATGAGAAATATCAAGTAGTGAATGCCTTGGAAATTTATGTAAATGAAGTTGAAAGGCAATTGGACAAAAAGGTGAAAATCATAAGGTCAAATAGAGGCGGTGAGTATTACGGAATATTTGATGAAACTGGATAACAGGTAGGTCCATTTGCTAAGTTCCTAGATAAACATAACATATGTGCTCAATACACAATGTCAGGTACACCACAACAAAATTGTGTATTAGAAAAATGTAATCGAACCTTAATGGATATGGTCAGGAGCATGTTAAGTAACATGTCTTTATCATTGTCATTGTGGATGTATGCTTTAAAAACTATCGTGTATTTATTGAACATGGTTCCTAGTAAGGCAGTTCCAATGACACCTTTTGAACTGTGAACAGATAGGAAACCCAGTTTAAGACACTTGCATGTTTGGGGATGCCAGACATAAATAAGAATTTATAATCCACGTGAAAAAAAATTGGATGCAAGAACAATCAGTGGATATTTCATTGGGTATCTGGAAAAAAGTTTAAAGGATATAGATTTTATTGTCCTACCCATAGTACAAGAATTGTTAAAATTGGAAATACCCAGTTCATTGAGAATGGTGAGACCAGTGGGAGTGAAGCTCCACGAAATGTTGAGATTAAGGAAGTTAGAGTACAAGTTCCTTTAACTTGTGCTCCTACTTATGAAATTATTGTTCCTTATGTTGTTGAATCGCATAATAGTTAAGGAGAACAACAATTAAATGATGCCGAGGTTAACAATGAACCTATAGTAGAACAACCACTAGAAATAGTATTAAGAAGATCCCAAAGAGAAAAGAGATCTGCTATTCCGAATGATTATGTAGTGTATGTACAAGAGTCAGAAAATGACTTAGGAATTAATGACAATGATTCAGTTTCATTTTCACAAGCCATTAATAGTGATAATGCTAATTAATGGTTAGATGCCATGAAAGGTGATCTTAAATTAATGGAACATAATGGTGTATGAGACCTTATGGAATTAATTGAAGGATGCAAAAGAGTTAGGTGTAAATGAGTCTTTAAGACTAAGTGTGACTCTCATGGCTACCTTGAACGCTACAAGGCTCGTGTTGTTGCCAAAGGTTTTACTCAAAATGATGGCATCAACTATAAGGAGGCATTCTTGCCAGTTTTCAAGAAAGATTCTTTCAGAATTATCATGACATTAGTAGCTCATTATGATCTAGAGTTGCATCAAATGGATGTGAAAATTGCCTTTCCAAATAGAAATTTAGAGGAAGATGTTTATATGAGTCAAGCAATGGGGTTTTCAGTTGAGGAGAAAGAACACATGGTGTGTAAACTTAAGAAATCAATATACAAACTTTAGCAAATTTCCCGGTAATGGTATCTCAAGTTCAATGATACTATTGTATCTTTTAAATTTAAGGAAAATACTATTGATCAGTGTATATATCTGAAGATTAGTGGGAGTAAGTTTATCTTTCTAATTATGTATGTTGATAACATCTTGTTTGCAACTAATGATTTTGGTCTATTAAGTGAGACTAAGAAGTTTCTCTCTAATAACTTTGAAATGAAAGACATGGGAGATGCAAGCTATGTGATTAGAATAGAAATATTTTGTGATAGTCTTAAGATACTTGCAAGGAACAAAGGATCACATGCTTACTTATAGAAGATCCGATCATCTTGAGGTAGTTGGATATTCAGATTCACATTTTTCCAGTTATGTAGATACAAGAAAGTCCAAATTTGGTTATTTGTATCTTTTAGCCAGAGGAGCGATATCATGGAAAAGTGTGAAATAATCAGTTATTGTTGCATCTACCATGGAAGTTGAAATTGTGGCATGCTTTGAGGCCATGATTCAAGCTAAGTGGTTGTGGAACTTTATTTCAAGACTTGGAGTAGTCGACAGTATTGTCAGGCTATTGAAAATTTATTGTGATAATTTCACGATTGTCTTCTTTTTTAAAAACGACAAGTATTCTAAAGGTGCTAAACATATAGAATTGAAATACTTTGTCGTTAAAGAAGAAGTTCAAAAACATAGAGTGTCAATAAAGTACATTAGCACCGACTTTATGATTGTTGACCCTTTGACAAAATGGTTATCGCCCAAAACATTTAGTGAACATATTGAAAGTATAGACATTGTTGCTAAGTAAACATTATTATATATTATGTTAATGTTTATGTTTTATGTACTTTGACATTCTGAGCTCATGAATGAATATGTTTTTATCTTACCTATTTTTTAAGTTTGTATACATAATTGAATATGAATGATGATAACAGGTTCTATCTTTAATAAAGACATTATTGTTGGACCAATTATGTACTTCCCATTTATAAGTCATGTCAAGGAGAAGGGTAACTTTGTAGTACATAGAAGGGACTATATCGATTAAATGATATATGACCGGCATGACTCATGTTAGTTTTCATTCTTGGTCATGATGAATGATGTATCCAATGTAAAGAAGAGTTTGATTATATATATGAATTGATATTATGTCTTGATAGACTTATCCAACTATAAAGAATGTAATGTCACATGAGCCAAGTGGAAGATGTTGGATTAAATGTCTCATATGGTGGGCATATGACTTATCTTATTAGTTTAATAAGTAATTAAATTAAGTTAATGAGCTAAACTTTTATTGGATAAAAGGAAAATGGTAGTTTTACAATTATAGTAGCTATCAACTTGACAAAAGTTAGCAGTATTTAAGAAACAGATTCTGTGTAAAACTCAAGGTCCTATTCTTGGACGTAAAGGGTTTCTTCTTCCCTCACCATCACTAAAGTAGAAGAAGAGAGTAAAGAAAGACAAATGAATAGAAAGTGAGCTTTGGGATCTCTCTAACACTCTTGGAATACAGTCTGCCTATTATTCATGGACAAAGGTTAGTGTCTTCATACTTTCTTGTTTATGGGAATCATAAATTCTAAAATCCTTATGTTTTAATGGTAGTTTTCTATATTAAGATTCTTAGAAAAACTACAAATTAATAGTCCATGCCTTGTTCAAATCATACAACGAATGCATCATCATCCAACTGAACTGCACCACTTTTGCCCAACTGCACGCACTGCCAGACCTGTTGTCTAGCATAAGTTGTGACAACTCCATGCTAAGAGCTATTGGGTCATATTGTAGGAGTGTGGTGCTATTATAGGTCTTGGTTTTGTTTTAGGCTTGAGTTCTTGGTTAATTTAGAGGTTGGATTTAATGATGGGGTTGAGGTTTGGTAACTAGATTTGTAGGGGTTTAGTTTGAATTTTCTAGTTTATGATTTTTTATTATAATAAAGTTTGTTGCTTGTGAGTGTTTTATGGTGGATTTTTTTGGTGGATCATGATGTTGAAGAAGTTTAATTTCGCACGTCTTGATGCAACTAGATTTGTGGGTTATTTTGATGATCCATATATTGGTCCATAGACTTATTTTGATTATGGCTTTGTATTCACTGTTATGGAGTTTCAATTTTACTGGTAAGGGGCTCGAATGTGGTGCTTGCGGCTGATAGTGGAGCTTCGGTGGTGCTGGAGTGTGACTTAGTGTGTGAGTACGAAGAAGTACCATTTTGCAAATACTTTAAACACAGTTTTTGGAATTTTGAGAGATTAATTTTGTATTTAATAATTTTTCCAAATAACTTGTTAGACAAGTTGTAAGTAATCAACCTCAATCGTTGACATGTTTTTCTACAAGATCAATTGCTATAAACATAAGGAACACTAATGATTCTTAATTATCAAGGTGCACCGTAAACGTCTCCTATAATTTATGGCAACCTTTGAGATTTACAAGAAGAAAAATGTTACTTACATATTAGTATAATATATACTAGTGTTTCATATTCTTACAATATACCAAATAAATTAAAAAAATATTAAAATAAATAAAAAAATATATACTTAGCCTAGAGATATGACATTTCTGATGGTTTAGCTAAATTTAATTAAGTTATAATTAATATAATCTATAATGGGACCCACTCAAAACCATTTTTTGTATTCTCATTAATCGACTTTTTCGTGCTATGATAACCGAGTTATGCAGTTCCTCTCAATAAATATTTTTTATATGACCTCCTAATAAATAATTAGTTTATATAATTTCATATAATTTTAATTTTTTATTCTATAATTTTTTCTTTTAATATTAATTTTTATGTGTTTATTCATTTAGATATTTTATCAACTTATTATTAAGAGTATACCAAGTTGACCCCTAATGTCAAATTATATTAACAAAATAATCTTAGATGGATAGATATTACAACGACAAATAAAAAGAAAACTTACTAAAAATTGAAATGGTCAATAACAATATAATCAAATGATACTTAACGCATACAAATACCTTAGCATTTTATAACCTATACATTTAGTTTACACAATTTAAGTAGACTAAATAAAATAACACATTAGTTATATTAATCAATTGACATATGACTTCTTAGGTTCTTTAATTTTATTCTCTTTTACAAATTCAATCTATATCAATATGACACAAAATTATAGATTACGTATTACATATGCTTCATCAATGTTCCCATTAAGGTTAATTTCTTCAATTATTTGTTCACAAAAATTATATTAACTCCTGCAAATAATTTATTCAAAACATCAATGAAACCTTAATGTTATATGATACCGATTTTCAATTTCATTTAAACGATCTTACTAAACAAACTTTATTATAAATTTGAATTTTAAATTGAGTTTATCATGTCTTCTTGTAAAGTTTTTATTTCATATATATAAACATTAATATATTTTCATTTAAATTTTTCAGTGCTGGTGATGTGGATATTGACAAGTGCACCAAATCGATAAAAGTAATACAGAGTGAGTAAAGTATCGTTCCTACGAGGATTATGTTATCAATTACTAAGTTTGTTAAACCAACACTATTCAAGCTATCGAAAAGAAGATTGTTGCAAATTCAATTAAAAAGAAATATGAAATCAGCAAACAATAAAAATAATGATGTTAAAGAGTTAGAATTCAAATTTCACTTGAACTCTTTAGATGCACACTTAAATATTAGTTTAACCATGTTCTATTTTAATGATTTATGGTCAATTCCCCAAAATTAATTAATACCTAATCCCTTAGTATATTAATCCTCTTAAGCTGTTTGGAATTAACTAATCCCTTAGTCTAACCCTAAATAAAAAGGCATTATCAAGAACGAGGGAATTAAAAGAAAGACCACACAACCCACAATGTCTATTCTTAGCAATTGCAGAAATTATGGTGTTTATCACAAGTTCTAGGTTTATGAAATTTTTTTCAAATCATACATAAACCCAAAAGATCATTCATAAATTAATCAAGTTTAGAAAAACATTAAGAATAGAGATAAACACATAAATTATGAAATAGAAACATCAATTAAACCCATAAAAGAATGTTACATCATCCAAGAACAAGATCTATCATCCCCCTAACAAAGGAAAAATTAGTTACACATGAAAAAAGAAGAGCACAAAGGGAAGAATATGACAAACTCCATTGAAGAAAGGTGAAAAGGTTGAAGAAAATTCATAATCTTCAAACCTAATTGCGCCCATACCACATTAGCACTTATGCCTCTTGACGGCTGCTGCGTTCTGTCCAAGTGTATGTTGCATTTGGCGTAACTTATAAATTTATAAGAAAATAACATGGGTTTTCTGCACAGCCAGCGCTCAGGCGCTCTGTTACCAGCGCCTAGGCGCTGGCCCATTAAAACCATGGTGTTTTACGTATCGAGTGCCTAAGTGCTCTGACTTCAGCGCCTAGGCGCTAAATGCTCAGAAGACCTCCTCCTCTGGCTTGCCAGTGCCTAAGCGCTGTCTTTATAGCGCCTGAGCGCTGTACCACCAGAATACAAAATCAACTCTCTATCTCATGCAATCGTCCAGTCTTCTTCCATGCATAATTACCTATCAAAAACATATAAAAACATACAATTAAAACATAATTTAAAATAACTAAAAACAAAAGAAACTTGAGAACAAACTCAATAAAAAAGAATAAAAGAGAATGAAAACCTAAGACTTTTGAACCGTAAAAATATAAATTTTTGCAAGTTTATCACTCCCCCAAACTTAAGCTTTTGCTTGTCCTCAAGTAAAAAGAAAAACAAAAACAAAAAGACTAAACAAATAACAACTCAAAACACACAACCAAAACATGGCAACACCAGGTAGTGAATATCATACATATCCTCAGAAATTGCTTCACAATCTAATTTCAAAGTGTTATACATGAACAATCCAATTGCCACATCGTCTCTCACATGCAACTCTTATGCATAAATGACTTCCCAAAAACATGAATGAAAGACATAATTTTCTCATAAAGTACAAGCTCAGATAGGCTCATTAAACTGCAAATGCACATCAAACCCACACTCATAAGATTGTTTTTCATCTCTCTCTCCACTAATATAAATAACACAGAACCAAGGATCAAAAGAGACTTTACAAAGCTTGTAATGAAAGGCCAAGGGTATAGGTTAAAAAAGAAGTGGTAGGAAAATAAAAATAAAAGTTGAGATACAAAATCAAGCACAATTCAAAATTCAAGTCTCAAAATACTGAATAAGTGCAAAATGGAGCAAAAGAATCAACATAACATTCACTTTTTTTTTTCATTCTTCTTTCTTTTCCTTTTTCTTTTTTTTTCAACAATCTCCACCCCCAAACTTATTTCTTTGCAATATTTTGGGTGAAACTTCTCTTCTTCTTCTTCTTTTTTGAATTTTTTTTCAGCTCCACTAAACTTCATGCACAAAAATAACGAAGACTTGAATAAAAAAATACAAGATATGCACTCAACAAAGGTTATGTAAGAGAAAAAAAAATTTATTTTTTATTTATGGGTATGGGAAAAGGAAAATAAGGGTAAAGAAAAGAAATAGAGGCCAAACATACACAAGGCTGCAAAAGGGACCTAAGGATATACTGTGTTCATAGGTTGGCTTGAAAGACTTAAACAGTCCAAAGAAGGCCCTTATCATTTCCTTAATCATGCACTGCCTAGGATTTCGCCTCAAAAGAGAATCAAACAACTTCTAGATGCAAATCATCCATACATATGCAATCCCATAAACTTTCTCTAAGCTTGACATGTAATTAAATTCTAAGGTCTACTAAACATAAAAATGGGAAGAACATCCATACACAATTGAAACAATAGAAATAAACATAACTCACAGATTCTCATGTGCTATCCCAAGAAAATTAAATCAATCTACAATTCAAACAATCATTGAATATTCAATTCAACACACTGGCATGCATAGTTTCACAAAAAGACAATAGGGGTGATGATGACAAAATCAAAACCAATTAAAACAAATAACTAAATGAAATAAATGCAAGAAAGAAAAAGAAAAATTCTTTTTGGTGGCCGACAACTATATACATCCCCTTACAAAGGCTCCGAACTCAGGGAGGCACCTAAGCCGACTCAACATTAGCTAACTACAAAACAAAAACAGAAAAAATGTTAGTCAAAAAAATAAAAAATAACAAAATAAAAACAAAAATAAAGAAAAAAACAGAGAAAATTTGGGTTGCCTCCCAAAAAGTGCTTGTTTAACATCATCAGCTCGACGTTGCCTGTTCTCAATTAATCATGGTGGCTTGAAGCAAGAGAAGTAGGATGACATTTTTCTCTTGTCAGTTCTTTGCCTCCATACTCTATCACTGCCTTTGGAATCCCCACAAGTGTTAAGAACTTGACTTGAACTAGGTTGTTCTAAATACACCTTAGCATGGAAAATCTCATCAGGCTATAGAGGTCTCAATTTTTCAACAAGTGGCAAATCAGATTTCAATGGACCTATCTGTAATGAATCAGTGGAGTCCGGAAGATCTTTTCCTATTCCAACAATCTTAAAAAGAGGAGGACCTTTCTCCTTTTCATTAACAATCTTGGAATTGAGAGAATCAACAATAATGGACGAAAAAGAGTTCTTACCATCCAACCCCTTTTTTAAATTTACTTTGAATGCAATTAACAGGGGCATAAAGATCTGATATTGGGATAGACTTATTAAAAACATTTATAGTCACTTGATCTCCATCTACCCTCAAAATAAGCTTTCCTTTAGGGACATCAATCAACGCTCCTGATGTTGCTAAGAATGGTCTCCCTAGAATTAACGGGATATCAGCATCCTCGTCTATATCCAAGACTACAAAGTCAACTGGAAAAATAAATTTATCAACCTTTACTAGCAAATCTTCCACAATACCGTACGGATGTCTGACTGATTGATCTGCTATTTGAAGACAAACCATTGTAGGCTTAACTTTATCAATTCTTAGCTTACGCAAAATAGACAATGGCATCAAATTGATGCTAGCCCCTAAGTCACGTAGAGCTTTCTCAACAGTCAGCTTTCCAATGGTGCAAGGAATAGTGAAACTATCTGGATCTTTCAATTTAGGTAGTAGTTTCCTCTAAATTATAGCACTGCACTTCTCAATAAGTGCTATAGTCTCATCTTCTTTCAGCTTCCTTTTCTTTGATAGCAAATCCTTCATGAATTTAGCATATAAGGGCATCTGCTCAAGTGCTTCAGCAAAAGAAATATTTATCTGTAATTTCTTGAAGACTTCTAAGAACTTGGAAAACTATTTTTCTTGAATGTTCTTCCTAAATCTTTGAGGGTATGGAAGTTTAGCATAGAGTGAAGGATCAACTATTTTTTGCTCACATTCTTTGTTCTTCTTCTGCCACTTTAGTTGCTCCTCTTTAACTTCTTCATTACAGCACTCTTGAGTTGAAACATCTGCAATAGGAACATCAATTTTTTTAACTTTTGATGAATCAGATGCTTCTTTAACTTGCCCTTCCAAAGTCTTTCAATGTAATTGCATGACATTGCTCTTTTGGATTGACCATAGTATCACCCGGTAAGGTACCTAGAGGTCTCTCTTAAAGCTGTTTCGCTATTTGTCCCACTTGATTCTCTAAATTTCTAATAACAGCTCCTTAATTCTGAAAATTTACCTTTGTTTCCTCCATAAAAGCAGAAGTCTATTGCAGAAAAGCAGATGTTTGTACAAAGAGTTTCTCAAGTGCAATCTCAATAGGAGACTTCTTCTCTGGTTGAGGATTCAATGGCACTGTTTGATTACTCTAAGAAAAATTGGGATGATTCCTTCACCCTGAATTATATGTATTTGAAAATGGAACACCCTGAGGTCTGGAAGGATTACCCATATAATTTACTTGCTCTTGAGAATTGAAACCTAAATTGCTTGCCTCACATCCACTATTAGCATGATTACCTCCACAAAAATCACAAATTAACGCTTGGCGGTTCATAGAATTTACCTGTATACTCACAACTCGCTTGGTGAGGTTGGCTAACTGCTGAGAAATACTTTTGTTTTGAGCAAGTAAGGCATCGAAAGTACCAAGCTCCATAACTCCTTGTCTGACGACTGCTCTCCCACTAGGCAACTGATATTCATTAGTCACCATGGTCTCAAATAATTCATGAGCTTCTTCAAGAGTTTTGGTATTTAAAGATCCACCTACAGATGCACCCACTATAGCCTTGATAGGATGATTTAAACCATTATAAAAAATTTGCACCTACTACCAAACCTCAAATGCATGGTGAGGACATCTCCTTAATAGCTCCTTGAATCTCTCCTAAGATTCATATAATGACTCCCCTTAATTTTGAGTGAAACAAGCTATTTCACCCCTCATCTTCACAAACATTGATGGAGGGAAGTATCGAGTAAAAAATTTGCTAACCAGATCCTCCCACGTAGAAATGCTCCCTTGTGGTTGGGCTTGTAGCCAGCTCTTTGCTTTGTCTTTGAGAGAAAATGGGAATAATCGTAATCTAATGGCATCATCAGTAACGCCATTATACTTAATAGTATCGCAAAGCTACAAGAAGTTTGCAATGTGCAAGTTTGGATCTTCTACATGACCTCCCCCAAACTGATTATGCTACACCAGCTGTAGAAGTGCTGGTTTAATCTCAAAATTATTAGCCTGAATAGCAGGGTGCACAATACTAGTAGAAATATTTTCAGCAGATGCAGTAGCATAGTCAGTCAATATGCATCTTCGCTCTGTAGTTACAACTATTTCTGCCTATTTCTTCAAGCTTCTTCCTTTTCTCTAGCAGCTTTCTTGTTTGCTCTAGTTATTCTCTCTATCTCTGGATCAAAAAGTAATTCTTTTGATTCCAAAGAACCTTGCATAAACACACAAACAAGCAAACTAGAGTGAAGGAAAGAAAAGAAATTAAAAATAAAAATAAAAATTAATGAAAAATAAAAATAAACAAAGAAAACAAAAATAAAAAGAAACAAATGAAAAAGAAAATTAAATGAAGAAAAATAAAATTAAAAATTAAAATAAATAATTTAAAATAAAATTAAACAAAGAGAAATAAATGTTCAAATTAGTGTCTTTTCAACTATATTTAATATTAATAACAATAATCTCCGGCAACGGCACCAAAAACTTGATATGAATATGCACCAAATCGACAAAAGTAATAAAGAGTGAATAAAGTATCATTCCCACGAGGATTATGTTATCAATTACTATGTTCATTAAATCAACACTATTCAAGCTATTGAAAAGAGGGTTGTTGCAAATTCAATTAAAAAAATATAAAATCAGCAAATAATAAATCAAAAGGGTGAAAAATAATGATGTTACAGAGTTAGAGTTCAGATTTCACTTGAACTCTTTAGATGCACACTCAAATATTGGTTTAACCATGTTCTATTTCAACGATTTATGGTCAATTCTCCAAAATTAATTAATACACAATCTCTTGGTATATTAATCGTCATAAGCTATTTGGAATTAACTAATCCCTTAGTCTAACCCCAAATAGAAAGATATTATCAAGAACGAGGGAATTAAAAGAAAGACCACACAACCCACAACGTTTATTCCTAACAATTGTAGAAATTATGGTATTTATCACAAGTTCTAGGTTTATGCAAATTTTTCCAAATCATACATAAACCCAAAAGATCATTCTCAAATTGATCAGGTTCAGAAAAACATTAAGAATAGAGATAAACACGTAAATCATGAAATAGAAACATCAATTAAACTCATAAAAGAAGGTTACATCATCCAAGAACAAGATCCATCATCTCCCCAACAAAAGGAAAATTAGTTACACATGGAAAAAGAAGAAACACAAAGGGAAGAATATGACAAACTCCATTGTAGAAAAGTGGAAATGTTGAAAAAAATTCCTAATCTTCAAGCCTAATTGCACCCACATCACATTAGAGTTTGTGCCTCTTGACGGCTGCTGCGTTCTGTCCAAGTGTATGTTGTATTTGGCGTAACTTATGAATTTATAAGAAAATAATGTGAACTTTCTGCATATCCAGTGCTCAGGCATTCTGTTACCAGTGCCTAGGCGCTGGCCCATTAAAACCACGGTGTTTTACGTATTAAGCACCTAGGCACTCCGACTTCAGCGCCTAGGCACTAAATGCTCAGAAAACCTCCTCCTCTACATTGCCAGTGCATAAGCGCTGTCTTTACAGCGCCTGGGTGTTGTACCACTAGAACGCAAAATCAACTCTCTGTCTCATGCAATTGTCCAGCCTTCTTCCATGCATAATTACCTATCAAAAACACATAAAAACATATAATTAAAACATAATATAAAATAACTAAAAATAAAAGAAACTTGAGAACAAACTCAATAAAAAAATTAAAAGAGAATAAAAACCCAAGACTTTTGAATCGTAAAAATATGAATTTTTACAGTTTATTAGTGAGAAATATAAATATAAAATATTTATATATTATATATTATACATATGAACAATTTAAAAAAAACACTTAATAATTTCTTAATTTTCTCATAATAAATTATATTTAATTAATTTTACTATATTTTTATGTAAAATTTTCACTATTATATGATGTATATATCAAAATTTTCTAAATAATATAAAATAAATATAGTAATTTAAAAATATAATTAATTAATTTAGGGTGACAATATATATGTAGCAGATATAATATTAAATACCTACAAAAATTTTAAGATTTTAGGATCAATTGCCAACGAAAATAATTAATAGTGTGGTCATTTAAAGATATGTGAGAATTTTTTGAATTTTTTTGAATATGAATATTGCAACACTCTCTCCGAAGGGCATTACATTTCAAGTCAATTCCTTCATTTGCTACCCAAGTTATAAAATATTTGACATTGTTTTTAATACTAGTTTCAAAAATTTCTTTTTCGCGGATAACATAAACTTACCAAATTATAGAGACACAAGACATAAGAACTAAATAATATACTTTACATAAAAACAAAGTTTACTACAACTATAAGTACATTATACTTACATACCCAAAACATAAAACATCTTACATAACCAACCTAGAATGGCCCAAGTTCATGACACCTAATGAGAAGAGTCCTCCTTAGAAGACAAATTCCCTAGCTGGGAATGTCTCGACGGATAGAGATTCGAGCAGAAGGTATCTCGAAGTCCTCCCTAAGAGTATAGTGAAGATCATTCCACAACTCCTTGATAGGCATGACAAACTCTACATATACAGTAACAAAAGAAAAAGTAGTGACCCCATTACGAGTCTTACTTACGGTTAGAGTAATGTCACCATAATACTCTATATGCTCTGTGTCCTAGTGGACAAGCCAAGCATCAGCGCCTTCGAGAAATTGTAGTATAACAAAACCTAGCTGATCCCTCCTAGCCGCCATCGCAGTCTTCAAAGACATGAGCATAAAATAGCAACAAACAGAACAATAATATAAAGAGGTGAGGTCCCCTACATCAATATCAGCATGGCAGCAAGAAACAAAAAGAATAACAATATGTTATTCATAAACAGAAATATCATAGAACAACGGGTAAAATCATGTTATCAACTAATAGATAATTTAACGATATATATATCACTTTATATGAATACCAACCATACCATAAAACAAGTATACTGACTATGCCATAATAATATGTACACTGACTATGCACATGCACAATGTGTATACTGACCATCCTTATGCACAATGCAACCATTTCCTACTCCATGGAGCAAATACAATTCGGAGAGAATGATCCAGAAGATATGTCTATATATCTGTCGCCTCAGACCAAGTGCTATAATTTCTCAATATGCGCATCAGGCATTATACAAGACATTCTATGCCAGATCGTGAATAGGAGCACTGTCTAGTCGATATCGTCAGTGCATTTGCATCGGAAACCATGGCACAGTAGTGCTATTCAGCTTGTCAACTGTGGAATTACTGCACCTCGACGCCTCCAAGATCCATTATAGATCGTCACCATGAAATTCGGACCCGCACTAAGGTATAATTCATCTTCTAGGCAACTATAGCCTTAACCGACTCCACTGGTATAATGCATGATAAATGACTCAATGCATGCGCACATATTAATATCATGATTTTCCATAAACATGAGCTAATCATGAGTCAAGCCAGTCATTAACATCTCCGGGTCCCGTTCAAGAGCCCGACAACATGATGTTGTTATTTTCAAATGCAATTATCTTAAACGCATAATTCAGAAATCATCGTTCCCGAATTTCGTAAAACATTATCACAAATTTTTCTAACATGTAAAGCTTTCATCTCACTTTTAAGTTTAATTTTTGAAACTTTCAAGGATTAATATAGAAATTAACTTTAACTACAAAACTCTTCTAGATAGGCTCCTCTAGGTAACACCTCCTAATATTTTTCCTCTCAAAGAACATAAAAAGGAAATCACATTGTCTTAATCTCATAAATTCTTTTCCTTTCCCTAAACCCTAAAAGTACCTTAAGTTTTCATTATCTCTTTTTCAATCTTATTTTTCCACTCAAAGGCCGAAATCCTTCTCTTATAAGATACTTTAATTTTTTCAAAACATCATTCTAGCTTTATTCCCATTGATATAGCCAAAAGGTCATTACTCCTCAAATTATAAAATGAAAATCCTTTAATCCTAATTTAGTACCCAAATCATCCAAGTAATATTTCCTAGCATTCCTTCCAAAACTTTAATTATTCTAATTCTAATTAAAATCTTTTCCTTTTAACTTATCAAAAATCATCTTAAATAAAATACTTTAAGTCTCCAAATTACTTCCCCATCCTATTATCAAATACCATGGCCGAAAATCACCTATCAAAAATCATCTTAAATACTTTAAGTCTCCAAATTACTCCTCTATCCTATTATCAAATACCATGGCCGAAAATCACCTATCAAAAATTATCTTAAATACTTTAAGTCTCCAAATTACTTCTCCATCCTATTATCAAACACCATTTTTACATTGAATTCCCCTTTGAAAGGCATGAAGGCTGTGAGCCTCTATGGTCATTAGGACCAAAATACTTTTCCTTTCTAGTATAATTTATGGCATACAACGTACTCTAATAATCACAAACTTACTATATCAAGTTCATGCATAATATCAAACCAATAAAAGTCACATATAATCAATAAGCAACCATAGCAATTTCATACATATAATCAATATCATATAATTATACATAATCAAATAAGCATAAATCAATAATCACACAATCGAGTGAATAAATCCTCACAATGATTTTTCACTCACAAACATAAATATTTCATTCCTCACCACCATAACAAGGTTGATGAGGTTAATCTCCCTCTTACCTTAGATGTAGCTTCATAGCTCCTTGTAGGTCTCCTTGTGTAGCAAACTTTCACCACTAAGAAGTTCTTAAAATCAAGGTAAACACATAAGAATTAACGTCTAAGGCTTGAATAAGGAGACCATAGATCAAAGTATGATCTTACATCTATAAAAAATGAAACAAGGAAGAAGATTCAAGAACTTTACCTTAAAACTCTTGAACTTGAAATTTGAAGAAATACTTGAAGATAGATGAACTAAAGATTGATCTCCACACAAAAGTATCTTAGAATGATGTATAGATTCAAGATCTGAGATTATCTTGAATTATAGAAGATTAGATGATGGCTTGGGTGTTTTAGCCGTGAGCTAAAAGATAAAAAGTGAGAGAGGGTTTTGTGTTCTTGTTTCATGGAAAGATGGTAGGTGAATAATGAAAGAAAGATGAAGATGGAGGAATTTCACCTTGAAAGTTTTCCAACCCTTACTTGAAGAAGCACTTGAAAATGGATGAACAAGGTCAAGATCATAACACCAAAGTGTCTTAAAATGAGGTTTGGATTCAAGAAATGAGGTTGGTTGGAATTGATCAAGATTGGAAGAGGTTTGGAAGGTGTTGGCCGAGAATCATAAAGGAGAGAAGAAGAGAGAAATTTGGTGTATTAGTTCTCAAAAACAAAACAAGAAAAGTTTAAGAGAGATAGAAAACTATTTTGGTCACAAAGCTTCTCTTGGAAGCTCCTTGTGGCCGTGAACTTGGTAGAGAGAAAAGAGAGAGTTTGATAGTTAGTTGCTCAAAAACAAGACAAGAAAAGCTTAGGAGAGAGAACTAATTTTTGGTCACCAAGCCTCTCCAAGAAGCTTCTTGGCTGTGGGCCATCAAGGGTAAAAAGGGAAAAGAGAAAGGCTTCTCTAACAAGCTTCCTCAAAACTTCTCCAATAAGCTTCCTCAAAGCTTCTCCAAGAAGCTTCCTCAAAGCTTCTCCAAGAAGCTTCCTCAAAGCTTCTCCAAGAAGCTTCCTCAAAGCTTCTCCAACAAGTTTCCTTAAAACTTCTCCAAAAAGCTTCCTCAAAGCTTCTCCAAGAAGCTTCCTCAAAGCTTCTCCAAGAAGCTTCCTCAAAGCTTCTCCAAGCAGCTTCCTCAAAGCTTCTCCAAGAAGCTTCCTCAAAGCTTCCTTAGGAAGCTTCCTTCCTATTAGTCCAAAGTTGATGAGACATAAAGGTGTGGGTCCCAAGGGTGATGTCATCAAGAGAAACCTCTAGAAAGAAATGACTACGCTTATATCTAGAATCATCTACTAGATCTTTATTAAAAGCTATTATCCAATGAACAAAAGTTACAGTTAACAAAACTAGTATCTATTGTCCAATAGATAATAGAACGTATCTAGATTTTATTTGCCAGATAAAATCTTAGATAAAGAAAACTTTGAAACTATCTCCGATTTTGGGTTTAATAAGATCCTTCAGCACTGTTTTAACAGTCTAAAATTTTTCAAAAATAATATTAAAATTGTAACACCCTCCGTAGGGCATCACATTTCCAACTACAAGCTCATAATCTAAAAATGATTTCATAAAAGGTTTGAGTTATAAAACATGGATTTTAAAATTTCTTTTCGTGGAAACATAAACTTACTAAAATTTATAGGTAATACTGAAAAATAGATTTAAACTGATTGATATACATTATTGACACCACATAATATTTAACAAGGAAACATAAAACTTACAGACTCAATTCTAAACAGTAGCAAACCCTATTACGAGTCCTACTAAATAGCACGGTAAAATATTAATGAGAAAACTCAACATACTTATTCCGTCTTGTATCCCTCTTGATGTGTCGCATATCTGTTCATCCTCAAAACTGCACACCAACCAATCTGGGGTGGTCACTCCTCGATGTTATCACCAAACTCAAAATATTTGCCTCTAATCGCGTCTAAGAAACTCGTTCCATCTACTGTATATAATTTTAACAATGTAAGCACAACAAAACAATATAACGAAGAGGTAAGATCCCCTTTCATCAATACCAAAGTGGTAACAAGGAATGATACGAATGACAAAGTCATTCCATACGCACAGATATCACAGTTTCATTCATGTTATCAATTCATCACAATTCCCTATCAATTCATCATACTTCGTTATCATTTCATCACAATTCCAATAAACATATATCTCAGTTAAATCACCAGTACCAATTTCATCATAACAAATATCCTCAGTATATAAAATGATAATGTCACATCATATGAACATTTCTCATGCCACAACAATATGTGTTCTGACTCATGTGTATGCATACTAGACCAATTTTCTCACTTCATAAAGGTTTTCACAATTTCAAGAAGAATGCTCTGGTTAATTATCCAGCCTTAGCCCACAGATAATCTCTAGTCTTCGAAAAGAATCATGTTTTTGTCGGGTATTGTCGATGCGTTGCAACAGATTGCATCGCCATGTGGCACAAGGTACTTGCCTCTGCCCACTGGATCGACTGCCGCGCCTTGACGCCCCCAAAGATCCATCATAGATCTCACTTTTCAATTCTCATTCCCTCTTCAACCACAAGGGCCATAATAGCTATCAGCTATCTTCCATTCAATGCATGAATATCTCAATGCAAGTTTTGTTTAATGCACAAATAACTCAATGCATGTCTCAATTTCATCATATGCCTCAATGCATATCTTTCAATTTCATCATATGCCTCAATGCATATCTTTCAATTTCATCATTAAAAAAGGTTCCCTTCCAGTACATCCGTTCTTTACAGTATCTTTACTGTATTTTTAATCGCGTATCATTTTTAATGTATTTTCACAATCGCGTAACACTTTTGTTACATTTTCAAAACTCATAACCATTTTCCATCGTTTTTCAACTTCATAAAATATTTCTCAATATTCCAAACATCATTTTGGATTTTCAAAACTCAATACCATTTCCAACTTCATTTTCCACGTATTCTTCACTTAAAAATCTTCTACATAATATTTTTCATCATTTCCACTCAAAATCAATATTCCTTCAATGATCAATTATTCCAACTTAAAATTTCCTAATGCGCCTCAAACCCAACGAGTGAGCTATACGTTAGTAAATTTCAAGTCACCAACGTATTCTCCATAATTCTAAATCAATTCTAAAATCAGCTCTCTCCAAAATAAGTGGAGGTTCAAACACTTCCAACCTCTCTTTTTCTTTCATCAACGAAATCTTCATCTCTCAAGTGACAAAGTATTTCTCTTCCATTTCTTAAATCCTTTTATAAATTTCTTGTACTAAATCAATTAACTTTTCATTTCTAAATCAAAGTTTTACATAAAGTAAAACCATTTCAAACTCACAAAATCGTAACTACATGGTCATTGAAACCATCATATCTTTTCTTTTCCTTTTTCCTTCTAATCATCCAATTTTACCATTCATGAAACTCTTAATTTACCAATCCTTGGCATATTAGCCAAAAATTATAAATACCTTCATCATAAAAATCTTTGTTCATTTCCTTGTCCACTTTCTTTGCAAATCCTCAAAATCATCAACTTATTACCCTTTTATCTAAAACTCACAATTAGTAAAATACTTAGAATTTTTTGCTCTCAAAAATTATTTTGAGGCCGTGTGCCTCCATAGTTCTTTGGAACCAACATATTTTCCTTTGTCATGTAATTCATATCTTAAAACATACACAATTCATCATGTATCATAAACATATACTAAAGCATGTTATCAAAGCAATAAACATCTCAACCACTAAACAACCATAAATATGGAAAGCTCTTAAACAAACAAGTGAAATAGTCCTTATGGATTTTTCACTACACACACATCCATTCCTCACCACCAACACATGGTTGATGAGGGTAATCTCCCTCTTACCTCTTGAAGAACCTCCCAAGCTTCTTAGTTTGCTCCTTGAGTAAGTGATTCACCACCAAATAGATCTTAGAATCACAACAAACACATATAAATTAGTATCTAAAGCTTGATTAAGATAACCATAGATCAAACATGGTCTTAGGATTCTAAAAATCAAATAAAAAGATAAGTTTCAAGATTTTTACCTTGAAATCTTAGAACTTAAATCCAAGATTCAAGCATGAAGATGATGGATTTAGACCAAAGTCTCAACATCAAAAAGGCTTAGAATGAGGTAAGGATTCAAGAAATATGGTTGGTTTAAATTAAACAAACTTGGAAGATGATTTGTGGAATGAAACTGTGAGCTCCTTCAAGAAACAAAGCAAGACTTTTTAATCTTTATCTTGAAGAACAAGGTTGAAAATGATAGAACTAGGCTAAGATCTTAACTACAAAGTATCTTAGGATTGTGTATAGGTTCTAAATCTACAGTTGTATAAAATTATTGAAACTTGGAAGTGAGATTTAGAAGTGGAGACCGAATTCCTCAAAAAGAAAGAATATTAGCTTTTGTGTTCTTGGCTTGATATAATGATGAAGATGAATAAATTTTGAAAAGTTCTCAACATGAAAGTGTTTTGGATTGATGAGAGGATTCAAGATATATAGCTAGATAAAATTATAGAAGATTGGAGATAGGTTTAGGAGTGGAGACCGAATCCTTCAAAGAAGAGAGAAGGGAGGAGTTCTTTGAGTGTTCTTGATGTTCTTGAATAATTGGAAGAGAACGAAGAGAGAAAATGGTTTAAGTGTTACAAAATGTAAGGAAATGAAATGAAATGGACATTTTCTAAGTGTGCAGCTGTGGGAGTCACTTGGATAGAAGATTCAAAGCTTGTTTTGCAAGATTAAGCATAAGCACATGCATGCACATGGCCTATGTCACTTGGTGTCATCAATTGGTCATCAAATGATCATTAAAGATGAATCAAAAAGCTCCTAGATCATACTAGGCAGTCACGGAGTTCACTTAGGATAGCTAACCAAATCTTAATTAAATTGTTTTCTAATTACACTTAAGTTAATTTAATTAGTTACTTAGCTTACCATCAAGTTACAATTAAATTAGTTTAGTTAAGCCATTTAATTACATTCTAACTAGTTTATTATGTCATTGCATATGTCATGTTTCTAAATAATTAATTTATCTTATAACTAGTTTCTAATTATTTAGAAACTAAACTAGTTCATTTAGTTACTAATTAGACTATTAGGGTAACTAAGTTAAATTATTTAGTTACTTAGTAATTAATCTAGCCACTTTTATTGACTAAATCCTAACAATTAAAATCAACTTCATTTCCTAACCATTGGTTGAATCTAAGGTTGATATCATAAGCTTCTTTAGCGAGATTGCTTTCACACCATTGATTAGATCAATGGTGAGGATCTAAGGCTTCTTAATCAAGTTTTTCATCCAACGGTTCACAACAGAGTCCAGCCACTATGTTTGACCAATTCTTATTGGTTGTCATAAAGCTTAGTAATAATGAGCCATCATGACCCCTTAAGATATTTAACTAAGATATTTTTAGCTTTCATGATTACACTTGAGATATTTTATTAAGATATTTTTCCTGTAGATATTTATTCCTAGATATTTATCCTTAGATATTTACTGGGTGAGTCATCATAGAATTTTCTAGAACAACTGAGTCAGTATGGTGAGTCATAGTGCAGAATCACTAGCTGAGTCATCAAGGTATTTTTCTAACAGATATTACCCAATGGATAATAGCTACTGCTATTATTACACAATGGATAATAGAAAACTCAGATATAGAAAATCTTTGTCAACTGTTCCTGGTTTCGGGTTTAGTAAGATTACCCGATCTCGCCTTGACAATTCGAAACTTTCTGGTCTAGAAAAAAATTTTATTTTTTCGAGCCCGCCTCGGATCCACCCTGGGCCCTCACATAACTCAAATAACACTAAAATAATCAAAAGCTCAGAAAGTTCTACAAAAATTCACAAAAATCATAAAAATTATAAAACTCATATATTTTCAGAAAAAAAATGAAATTCGGACATACAGTTTTCAAAATAATATTAAAATATCAAAATAATATTAAAATATTCAAAATAATTAAAAATTCCTAAAAATTCACAAAAACTCTTAAATATTATAAAACTCATTTATTTCAAGAAAAATAAAAAATCGAGGTGTTACAATTCTCCCTCTCTAAAAAAGATTTCATCCTCGAAATTTTCTCTTAATACACAAAAAGTTCCTCCGTTAGATTATTCAAATATTAATCGTAGCCCCTTTAGAAATTTTTAGCTGTCATCCCTTCTTCGTATCAGACTCTTCTTGATCAAACAGGTACTCCAAGCTTATGTAATCACCGTAGACATTGTAGGAAAGAAAAAAAATGTCTTTAGATCTTCAACGTAAAACAGCCATTGTAAAATTTAAAACATAAATTCGGATAATTCTTCTCATGCGATTTCCTTGCCTTGAAACATACGTCACTACCACTTCTTTAATCAAAATTCACACTTGAACAGCTTCGCGTATAACTTCTTCTTCTTCATAAATTTGAAAAACTGCATCTAGATATTTAGCATGCTCATTCGGACCTCGAGAATAGATTAAGATATCGCCTACAAGGACAACGACAAATCTGCCTTAAAACATTTTCTTCTTTCATGTAAATCTAATAATAATCGGAACGTAAATTGATCTTTGGAGATAGCGGCTTCCTTCATTTGATCTTCTAGTTTCCATGTTGTATCTCCTGTCGCACTGTTCTAGATTTCCTTCTCCAAGGTAAGTTGTTTCATTTGCCTATCTTTAATCTTAACAGAAAATGTCTCATAGGTCAAGTTCTCTTTTACTTGTACTGTATTTGATACTATGACATAGTTTAAATCAAAAATAATTCCCTCAACTAGGATTCATGGAAGACACTATGAAGATTAGAAAAAGAAAAAAAATGATAAGACCATTTGGTAGATTACCGGATTTATCCAACAAAGAATTTGATATTGTCCGATTTTTAAGAATGGGTTTTTTTTTGGGACACCAAAATTTTACTAAAACAATCTACAGGAGATGGTTGAAAGATAACCAATTCATTTCAAAGATCACGTCTATTTATGAAAGAAATAAATAGATCAATCTAACAAAAAAATTTGATTTGTAACAACAATAGGATAATTTGAATAACTTGAGTAGCACGATAGGCTAGTAATAGAAACAGAAGTAAACAAATCAGAAAGTTAAGAACACACAGATAACTCTAATCAATCCACATATTCAAGTAACCATAAAAGAATGGATTGAATCAAGGATATAATTTCGCAATTGCGACACATGAACAATATTATGGACGTGTAGAAAGAAAATATAGTGAAGTCATCTAATATGTTATTGGACCTATCCAACACAGAAATTGATATGGTCCAATGAATTTGGTAGTGAGCTCTTTAAGTTGAATAATTCAACCGACAGATCTAATAGAGTATGGATGGTTGGAAAATAATCAATCCATTTTTAAGATTATATCTATTTTGAAATAGATAAACAAATCATATCAACAGAAAAAGATTTAGTCTTCGATAGATATAGGATAGTTTAAGCAACTTGAATATCAACGATAGGTTTTTGGTAAGAGAAATAGAAATAACTAGATCAAAGATAACAAAGGCACATATAACATATAATTGATTCACACAATCATATGCCATAAAAATGGGTTGCCCCCAGAATTATGCAGTATGGTTAAAGAATTACCTCCTGTGGTACCATCTCCCTTGCTTAAAGGTCTTTAGCTCGAAACACCCCTATTCCATTTGGGGTATCGACTCTCCCTACTACTTGAGATTTTGAAATATGTACGTTACCCATAGAAAACTTCATTTTTGGTGGAACACGATCTCTGGAAATGTGTCCAAGCTTTCTGCACTTGAAACAAATTATTTCCTTGAACGCACAATCCTTCGTTAAGTGACCTCTTCCATATCTCTTACAAAATAGTAAAGACGTCATGGTCTGATTAAATTTACTATTACAAGCACTTTCTCCTCACATTTGCTGCTGCTTCTGATTTCCTGGTGATCGTAAATACGTTTTTTGCTGAAATCGATTTACCTTCCTATTATTCCTCCTTTGGAATGCCCAGGCTCCAAGGTTACGAGATCTAGTATTTCAAGACTGATTCTCTTCTATCAGATCCTAAACCTCAACCTCCAGTTCCTGCTGTTCAGCGATCCTTTGTTCTTGCTGTACTGTCACATCAGTTATCCTCCGCATTGCTCCCGTAGTTACAACCAAATTATTAGTGTCACATTCCACTTCCACATGCGTACGTATACCACGAGCCATTTCCTTTCTTCCAAGACGGATAAATCAATATACAATAGAAACCAGATGTAACCATTTCAAACAACATTATTTCCTTTCGGAAATCAAACACACAGAGAACACAACACAAGCAAAATAGACTTAACCACAAACCCCAAAAGACTCAAACCGTGCTCTGATACCAACTAATGTAACACCCTCCGTAGGGCATCACATTTCCGACTACAAGCTCATAATCTGAAAATGATTTCATAAAAGGTTTGAGTTATAAAACATGGGTTTTAAAATTTCTTTTTGCGGAAACATAAACTTACTAAAATTTATAGGTAATACTGAAAAATAGATTTAAACTGATTAATATACATTATTGACACCACATAATATTTAACAATTATTTAGGAAACATAAAACTTATAGACTCAATTTTAAATAATAGCAAACCCCATTACGAGTCCTACTTAATAGCACAATAAAATACTAACGAGAAAACTCAACATACTTATTCCGTCTTGTATCCCTCTTGATGTGTCGTATATCTGTTCATCCTTAAAACTGCACACTAACCAATCCGGGGTGGTCACTCCTTGATGTTATCACCAAACTCATAATATTTGCCTTTAGTCACGTCTAAGAAACTCGTTTCCATCTACTGTATATAATTTTAACAATACAAGCACAATAAAACAATATAACAAAGAGGTGATACGAATGACAAAGTCATTCCATACGCACAGATATCACAGTTTCATTCATGTTATCAATTCATCACAATTCTCTATCAATTTATCATACTTCGTTATCATTTCATCACAATTCTAGTAAACATATATCTCAGTTAAATCACCAGTACCAATTTCATCATAACAGATATCCTCAGTATATAAAATGATGATGTCACATCATATGAACATTTCTCATGCCACAACAATATGTGTTCTGACTCATGTGTATGCATACTAGACCAATTTTCCCACTTCATGAAGGTTTTCACAATTTCGAGAAGAATGCTCTGGTTAATTGTCCAGCCTTAGCCCACAGACAATCTCTAGGCTTTGAAAAGAATCGTGTTCTTGTCGAGTATCGTCAATGCGTTGCAACAGACTGCGTCGCCATGTGACACAAGGTACTTACCTCTGCCCACTGGATCGACCGCCGCGCCTTGATGCCCCAAAAGATCCATCATAGATCTCACTTTTCAATTCTCATTCCTTCTTCAACCACAAGGGCCATAAGAGCTATCAATTATATTCCGCTTAATGCATGAATATCTCAATGCAAGTTCTGTTTAATGCATAAATAACTCAATGCATGTCTCAATTTCATCATATGCCTCAATGCATATCTTTCAATTTCATCATTAAAAAAGGTTCCCTTTCAGTACATCCATTCTTTACAGTATCTTTACTGTATTTTCAATCGCATATCAATTTTAACACATTTTCATAATCGCGTAATACTTTTGTTACATTTTCAAAACTCATAACCATTTTCCATCGTTTTTCAACTTCATAAAATATTTCTCAATATTCCAAACATCGTTTTGGATTTTCAAAACTCAATACAATTTCCAACTTCATTTTCCACGTATTCTTCTCTTAAAAATCTTCTACATAATATTTTTTATCATTTCCACTCAAAATCAATATTCCTTCAATCATCAATTATTCCAACTTAAAATTTCCTAACGCGCCTCAAACCCAATGGGTGAGCTATATGTTAGTAAATTTCAAGTCACTAATGTATTCTTCATAATTCTAAATTAATTCTAAAATCAGTCCTCTCCAAAATAAGTGGAGGTTCAAACACTTCCAACCTCTCTTTTTCTTTCATCAATGAAATCTTCATCTCTCAAGTGACAAAGTATTTCTCTTCCATTTCTTAAATCCTTTTATAAAATTCTTATACTAAATCAATTAACTTTTCATTTCTAAATCAAAGTTTTACATAAAATAAAACCATTTCAAACTCACAAAACCATAACTACACGGTCATTGAAGCCATCATATCTTTTCTTTTCCTTTTTCCTTCTAAAAATCCAATTTTACCATTCATGAAACTCTTAATTTACCAATCCTTGGCATATTAGCCGAAAATCATAAATACCTTCATCATAAAAATCTTTGTTCATTTCCTTATTCACTTTCTTTGCAAATCCTCAAAATCATCAACTTATTACCTTTTTATCTAAAACTCATAATTAGTAAAAGACTTAGAATCTTTTGCTCCCAAAAATTATTTTGAGGCCGTGTGCCTCCGTAGTTCTTTGGAACCTGTTGGGAATTTTTTGCGGATACATCACGCAGCGGAAAACAGGGATTCCCACCGAGGATCCATGCGAAAAAGGCCATAATTCGAGTTTTTAAATGATTTACCTCTTGAAGCGTGAATCACCAACATCGTGATAGAAATGATGTCTCTGCGGTATCCACATGAACAAACTCGCGAACGTCCAACGTCCGCAAAAAGAAGCCTCACGTTTCTCACACAGTGCTAGTTGCGTAAAGAAGAGAATAAACCTATCGCTTTCTCACTCACTTTCCTGTAGGTGCGGCTAGGGTTCTGAATTGTGTATCGTAGCAACCCCCTTAGCAGTACTATTTATAATAGTGACTGCCTTAAGTGAGTGTGAGCAGTAGCAAGGTAAGTTGTGCAACCCTAGACCCATCTGTTATGAGTCTGGCCCATATTTGAATCCGAGTCCAACTTGGATCCATTGCTCCAATTTTAGTCTGCTCTATGTGTGTGACACTGCAGGTTCTTATTACGTTGGTAGTAATATTAAAATCTCATTTTTAATATTACAAGCAGTGAGCGGTATCTAGCAACACATCGCTGCTACCCAAGTAATAAGAATGTCAGTGATTTGACATAACCTTTCCGTGACCAATGTTTCCGTGTCGTTTAGTCCCTTTGTCAAGATATCTAGATTGAACACAAGGCATAGAATGCGTCACCCTTGTATAGTCCAATCATTTGTTTCCTGATATTCGAGTAGACTTTGTAACAACAAATGAGATTAATATCTCATATTGACTCATTTGAGCATGGCCATGCATTTCGCAGTCTCACTTAATCAGGGGGCCCGAAGATATCGCTCCTGTTATGTAGGAGTGACAAATCCCATCTAGGTCACTCACATCCCTCTACATGATTCGCGGTATGTCCAATAACCAACTTTATAATCACCTTGTTACAAATGACGTTTGATGACATTAAAACACACAACTTCTCATATAGGAATCGTAGTGATTTCAGGTCAAAGAACCACAAACACCATTGTCACTATGAGAATCGCTTATGACACTCACGTAACGATCCATGTAGCATTCTCATGGTGGGTCAGTCCAGTATTTCATTACTCTAATATGTACCCATGTGAAGACTTGATATCTCATATCCATGACCCGTGAGATATGGTCATCAGTCTATGCACATACTAGTCTCAATGTATTATTGTTGTCCTAATTAACAATAATACTTGATTAGGACATTTAAGAATAGTGTTGTAACCAAAAGGATCTCACGATCAAGTCATCCACTTGATGTCCTATGGCATCAAACTTACTATTCTAAGGACTTTATTATGTTTATCAAAAAAGAACACAATAAATGAAATGCTTGATATATAAAAATAGCATAATAGAATGTGTGTAATTACAGAAAATGTATTGGCCTCTAGGGCATACGTATTGGCCTCTAGGGCATACACCAACAATCTCTCACCTGCACTAGAGCCAATCAAGCATATATCTAAGCCTAAAGACCTAGTGTGACCCTCATGCTTCTGCTGTGCAAGAGGTTTCGTCAGTGGATCAGCAATGTTATCATCTATTGGTACTCTGCATATCTTCACATCTCCTCTATCGATGATCTCTCGAATGAGATGGAAGCGCCTAAGTATATGTTTGGATCGCTGGTGAGATCTAGGCTCCTTGGCTTGTGCAATGGCTCCATTATTATCACAATAGAGGTCCACTGGGTCTACAATGCTAGGAATAGTGCCAAGTTCAGTAATGAGCTTCCTGATCCAAATGACCTCCTTTGCTGCATTGGAGGCAACAATATACTCAGCCTCTGTGGTAGAATCAGCGACTGTCTCCTGCTTTGAATTCTTCCAGCTCACAGCCCTACCATTTAGGCAAAAAACATAACTCGATTGCAATCTGGAGTCGTCCTTATGGGTTTGGAAGCTAGCATCAGTGTAACCTTTTACAACTGGCTCTTCCTCGCCTCCATATACCAAGAACGAATCCTTAGTCATTCTCAAGTACTTAAGGATGTTCTTGATAGCAGTCCAGTGACTCTCACCGGGATCAGACTGGTACCTACTCATCATGCTCAAAGCATACGGGATATCTGGTCGAGTACATAACATAGCATACATGATAGATCCAATTGCAGATGCATATGGAATCTTGCTCATGCGATCCCTCTCATCCTGGGTGGAAGGGGATTGAGCTTTAGATAGGCTTACACCATGTGACATAAGCAAGAGTCCTTTCTTGGATTCATGCATGTTAAATCATCTTAACACTTTGTCTATGTATGTACTCTGACTTAGGCCAAGCAATCTCAGTGATCTATCTCTATAGATCCTGATACCTAATACATAGGTGGCTTCGCCCAAGTCCTTCATAAAGAAGCAGTTTCCTAACCAAGTCTTTACGGACTGTAAGGTAGGGATGTCATTTCTAATAAGTAGTATGTCATCTACATACAATACCAGAAAGATAATAGTGCTCCCACTAACCTTCTTGTAGACACAAGATTCTTCTTCATTCTTGATGAAACCAAACTGTTTTATTGTATCATCAAAACGAAGATTCCAACTTCTGGAAGCTTACTTCAATCCATAAATAAATCATTGCAACTTGCATACTTTTCTAGCATCCTTTGGAGTGGCAAAACCCTCAGGTTGTGTCATGTACACATCTTCGAGAAGATTTCCATTAAGGAAAGTAGTTTTGACATCCATTTGCCAGATTTCATAATCATGGTATGCTGCAACAGCAAGCAAGATCCGAATGGATTTAAGCATCGTAACTGGGGGAAAAGTCTCATCATAGTCTACACCATGAATTTGTTTGAAACCTTTAGCCACCAATCGTGCCTTAAAGGTATGCACATTACCATCCATGTTGGTTTTCTTCTTGAAAATCCACTTGCACCCAATGGGTTTTACCCCTTCAGGTGGGTCAACCAAGGTCCATACCTGGTTGGCATACATGGAATCCATTTCAGATCTCATGGCCTCAAGCCATTTCTTAGATTCTGGGCCAATAATGGCTTCCTGGTAAGTCACAGGCTCATCTTGATCCATGAGCAATACGTCACCTTGTTGGGTCATGAGAAATCCATATCTCTTTGGTTGATAACGTATCCTGTTAGACCTACGCAGGTCTTGTGCTACTAGAGCAGGTTGCTATTCCACAACATTTTGTGGAGGCTGCTCTATTTCCACCATTGGTTCATTGCTGCTTTGTGAAACTTGAATTTCTTCAAGTTCTACTTTTCTCCCACTGGTTCCTTTGGAGATAAACTCCCTTTCTAGAAACACAGCTGTCCGTGCGACAAACACTTTGCCCTCGGTAAGAATATAGAAAAAGTATCCCTTGGTTTCCTTTGGATACCCCACAAAGAAGCATTTATCTGATTTAGGTCCAAGCTTATCAGAAACTTGACGTTTCACATAAGCTTCGCAGTCCCAAATCTTCAAGAAAAACATACTGGGTCGTCTCCCAGTCCATATCTCATATGGTGTCTTTTGAACCGTCTTAGATGGAACACGGTTAAGTGTGAAAGCTGCTGTTAACAGAGCATGTCCCTAGAAGGAGCCTGGAAGGTTTGCATGACTCATCATGGATCGGACCATGTCCAACAAGGTCCGGTTCCTCCTTTCAGAGACACCATTCCATTGTGGTGTTCCTGGTGGAGTGAGTTGAGATATTATCCCACACTCTTTTAGATGATCATCAAACTGTTGGCTTAAGTATTCTCCTCCTCGATCTGATCGAAGGATTTTAATACTCTTGCCAAGTTGGTTTTGTACTTCATTCTTGAACTCTTTGAATTTTTCAAAGGATTCTGATTTGTGCTTCATAAGATATACAAATCCATATCTACTAAAATCATCAGTAAATGTAATGAAGTATTGAAAACTGCCTCTACCGAGTGTGTTTAGTGGCCCACATACATCACTATGTATAAGGCCTAAAAGATCACTAGCCCTTTCACCTTGTCCAGTGAATGAAGCCTTTGTTATCTTCCCCAATAAACAAGATTCACATGTCTCATATGATTCGAAATAAAACAAGTCCAAGAATCCATCTTTATGGAGTTTGGAGATGCGTTTCTCATTTATGTGGCCCAAACAACAATGCCATAGAAAAGTTAGGTTCAGATCATTTGATTTAAACCTCCTTGTATTTATGTTATAGACGGGCGTTTTGAGATCAAGTACATAAAGTCCATTACTCAATTGTGCACTACCATAAAAAATATCATTCATATAAATGAAACAACACTTGTCCTTTATAATAAAAGAAAAACCTTTCTTGTCCAATTGTATTACAAGCACAAAATAGCGGTTCTCTACTAATAGCAGGCACAAAATAATGGTTTACTAATAGCAGGCACAAAATAGCGGTTCTCTAACTCTATTACAAGCCCAGTGGGCAAAGATAATAAATAAGTCCCTACAGCTAATGCAGTAACTTTTGCTTCATTTCCCACTCGTAGGTCAACTTCGCCCTTCGTCAATGGTTTACTGCTCTTTAGATCCTACACATTTACACAAATGTGAGATCCACATCCAGTATCTAATACCCATGATGCAGAAGTAGATAAATTGACTTCAATAACAAAAATACCTAAAGTGGAAGTCTCACTTCCCTTCTTCTTTTTGGGCTTCTCCAGGAACTTGGCACAGTTCCTCTTCCAATGTCCGGTATGACTACAATGGAAGCATGTACCTTCCTTAGTCACTCCACCCACTGGTTTCAAGCCAGAAGTGCTGGGCTTGGACTTATCCTTGCCTTTGCCCTTCTAGTTGTCCTTAGGCTTTTTCTGCTGTTTCTTGCCCTTATTCTTTTGAACTATCATTATGGCCTTCCCTTTACCTTTGTTAATGTTCTGCTCAGCAGTTCTCAACATGCCTAGCAGCTCTGGTAGTGATTTGTCAATCTCATTCATGTTGTAGTTCATGACAAATTGACTAAAACTTTCCAGCAACGATTGCAGGACTAAGTCAATGGCCAACTCTTGGCCCAAAGGAAAACCGAGTCTCTCTAGGTTTTCAATGTACCTAATCATCTTGAGTACATAAGCACCAACAGGGCTTCCTTCTACCAGCTTGCACTGAAATAGTACTTTAGAGACCTCGAATCTCTCATACCTGGCCTGCTCTTGATAGAGCTTCTTAAGATGTACAATCATATCGTATGCATCCATGTTCTCATGTTGCTTTTGGAGCTCAGAGTTCATGGTGGCCAGCATTAGACATCCAATGTCCAAGGCATCATCTTGATGCTTCTTATAAGCATCTCTTTCAGTTCTAGGGGGCATTAGCAGCAGGTAGCTCAGGAATAGGCTGTTCCAAAACATACAGCTTTTTCTCTTGCTTGAGGACAATCCTCAAATTCCTGTACCAGTCTAGAAAATTCATTCCAGACAACTTGTCCTTCTCAAGGACGGATCGCAATGATAAAGTACCTGATGTGTTTGTTGCCATGGTAATCTATTAACAAAAATATGCAAAATATAAGTATCATGCCATAAACATATTTAATGAGGTCTTTTAATTAAATATGTCTCCTACTATTTTATTCAAGTTAATGACCCTCGGCATTGACTCAGAAAATCCCATCGTAAGATTTCCTAGTGAGCCAAGATCCATATTTCACCTAGTTTTGAGTCAGCTTTGGCTGATCACCCAAAATTCAGTTATTTAGGTAGGAAACACTTTCCAATTACATCACATGTAACTCTTGGATAGTTGGGTGAATAACACTTATTCAAGTCCATCTAATGGACCAAAGCCCAACTTCATGCCTCTAAGCCTTCAATCCTATTGAAATGGCCTAGTTAAGTCAGACCCAATGGTTAGCAGTTGGATATTACCTTTATCCCATCGTGTCTTACTAATATAGATAAAGGCATCCTGCTTTGGTAGACCTGCACTTGATCGATACTAGTCTTGACGAGTGCCACACATTGGAAGGCATCACAAAATGACTTAATATTTGCTTTGAGGGAATTATTATTATTATTATTATTAGATCTCACTATTTATTAAACTGTTTATCGTACTATAAACATTATCCATGCATCTCATACATAAAAGCATATAATAAAAGTGACATGGTTATGGCCCCTAAGAGAGTAGTATTAACGAAGCCAGCTTCACCAAGCATCTCCCATCAACGTCCTCACTTGATGCCATCTTCTTGCCTCCACATCATAATTACATTATATAGAAACCTCTTTTACATTCGAGGGGAGTTAGGTGAGAAGAGAATGTACAATCAGAATGTAGAGAGAAAGGCACGACACGCAGGTCGTATTTATTAAAACCAAAAGGCATAAAAAGAGGACTAAGGCCATAACCATGCATCATGCATCACAAAAACATATAAACTCATAACAATAATACATTATTATTATTTTTATGAGTCATAAAAGGATATAAAATATCACATTTTTGAAAAACACCCTATACAGAGGTAGCATGGGGGTCCCGCTGCCCGGTCAGTGGGTGGGAGTGCCGCATCCCGGTATGCGGCTGGGGGTCAAGGGGAGGCCGCCCCTTGCGGGGTGCGGGGGCAGCGCCCCAGCTTGAAAAATTGGACCATAAACAAGAGCTGAATCTGTTGCGCCTCCCTTGAGCCCATGTGCCCCGCGAAACCCTAAGCCCGAATAACATGAACACTTCATGTGCCGTAGGGAACCCTTGCGCCGTCGTTCAACACTTGAACCTCAGGCGCCTCGTTGGCGGCTTGATATCAACACTTGATATTGCTGCCGCAAAACAAGAATAGGGTTTCCAAAACCCCTTGCGCCGCGCCTCTTGTGCAGCAACAAGGATTCCATAACCCCTGCTGCCGCAAACCAAGAACAAAGTTTCCCAAACCCTTGCGCCACGCATTGAGAATAAGGATTCCATAACGCTGTATGTATCACATACATACCAGAAAGCTTCGCAAAAACATACATCTTAAAACAAAACAGTTTTCACAAAACATATGAACATTTTCATAAAGTTTTGAAAACAACATCACGGTTTTGTATACAACATAAGAAACAGAATATGTTTTCGCAAAGGGTTTCATACGATTTTCAGAAATAACATATTAAAGATCATATCTTTTGTCAAAAACAAGAACAGAAAACATGTTATCTCATGTAAACAAAAATAGAAAACCGAATTATGGCTTCGCAAGACGCTCTAATACCACTGTTGAAATTTTTTTGCGGATACATCACGCAGCGAAAAATAGGGATTCCCACCGAGGATCCATGCGAAAAAGGTCATAATCTGAGTTTTTAAATGATTTACCTATTGAAGCGTGAATCACCAACACCGTGATAGAAACGATGTCTCTGCTGTATCCACACGAACAGACTCATGAACGTCCAACATCTGCAAAAAGAAGCGTCACGTCTCTTACACAGTACTAGCTGGGTAGAGAAGAGAATAAACCTGTTGCTCTCTCACTCACTTTCCTGTAGGTGCGACTAGGGTTCTGAATTGTGTATCGTAGCAGCCCCCTTAGCAGTATTATTTATAATAGTGACTGCCTTAAGTGAGTGTGAGTAGCAGCAAGGTAAGCTGTGCAACCCTAGACCCATCTGTTATGAGTCTGGCCCATATTTGAATCCGAGTCCAACTTGGATCCATTGCTCCAATTTTAGTCTGTTCTATGTGTGTGACCCTGCATGTTCTTATTACGTTGGCAGTAATATTAAAATCTCATTTTTAATATTACAAGCAGTGAGCGGTATCTAGCAATATATCACTGCTACCCAAGTAATAAGAATGTCAGTGATTTGATATAACCTTTCCGTGACTAATGTTTCCGTGTCGTTTAGTCCCTTTGTCAAGATATCTAGATTGAACACAAGGCATGGAATGCGTCACCCTTGTATAGTCTAATCATTCATTTCCTGATATTCGAGTAGACTTTGTAACAACAAATGAGATCAATATCTCATATTGACTCATTTGAGCATGGCCATGCATTTCGCAGTCTCACTCAATCAGGGGGCCCGAAGATATCGCTCCTGTTATGTAGGAGTGACAAATCTCATCTAGGTCATTCACATCCCTCTGCATGATTCGCGATATGTCCAATAACTAACTTTATAATCACCTTGTTACAGATAACATTTGATGGCATTAAAACACACAACTCCTCATGTAGGAATCGTAGTGATTTCAGGTCAAAGAACCACAAACACCATTGTCACTATGAGAATCACTTATGACACTCATGTAACGATCCATGTAGCGTTCTCATGGTGGGTCAGTCCAGTACATCATTACTCTAATATGTACCCATGTGAAGACTGGATATCTTATATCCATGACCCATGAGATATGGTCATCAGTCTATGCACATACTAGTCTCAATGTATTATTGTTGTCCTAATTAATAATAATACTTGACTAGGGACATTTAAGAATAGTGTTGTAACCAAAAGGATCTCATGATCAAGTCATCCACTTGATGTCCTATGGTATCAAACTTACTATTCTAAGGACTTTATTATATTTATCAAAAAGAACACAATAAATGAAATGCCTGATATATAAAAATAGCATAATAGAATGTATGTAATTACAGAAAATGATTTGGCCTCCAGGGTATACACCAATAGAACCAACATATTTTCCTTTGCATGTAATTCACATTTTAAAATATACACAATTCATCATGCATCATAAACACATACTAAAGCATATTATCAAAGCAATAAACATCTCAATCACCAAACAACCATAAATATGGAAAGCTCTTAAACAAACAAGTGAAATAATCCTTATGGATTTTTCACCACACACACATCCATTCCTCACCACCAACACATGGTTGATGAGGGTAATCTCTCTCTTACCTCTTGAAGAACCTCCCAAGCTCCTTGGTTTGCTCCTTAAGTAATTGATTCACCACCAAATATATCTTAGAATCACAACAAACACATACAAATTAGTATCTAAAGCTTGATTAAGATGACCATAGATCAAACATGGTCTTAGGATTCTAAAAATTAAATAAAAAGACAAGTTTCAAGATTTTTACCTTGAAATCTTAGAACTTAAATCCAAGATTCAAGCATGAAGATGATGGATTTAGACCAAAGTCTCAACATCAAAGAGGCTTAGAATAATGTAAGGATTCAAGAATAATAGTTAGTTTAAATTAAACAAACTTGGAAGATGATTTGTGGAGTGAAACCATGAGCTCCTTCAAGAAACAAAGCAAGACTTTTTGATCTTTATCTTGAAGAACAAGGTTGAAAATGATAGAACTAGGCCAAGATCTTAACTACAAAGTATCTTAGGATTGTGTATAGGTTCTAGATCTAAGGTTGTATAAAATTATTGAAACTTGAAAGTGAGATTTAGAAGTAGAGACTGAATTCCTCAAAAAGAAAGAATATGAGCTTTTGTGTTCTTGACTTGATATGATGACGAAGATTAATAAATTTTGAGAAGTTCTCAACATGAAAGTTTTTTGGATTGATGAGAGGATTCAAGATATATAGCTAGATAAAATTATAGAAGATTGGAGATGGGTTTAGGAGTGGAGACCGAATCCTTCAAAGAAGAGAGAAGGAAGGAGTTCTTTGAGTGTTCTTGATGTTCTTGAATAATTGGAAGAGAGAGAAGAGAGAAAATGGTTTAAGTGTTACAAAATGTAAGGAAAAGAAATGAAATGGACATTTTCTAAGTGTGCAGCCATGGGAGTCACTTGGATAAAAGATTCAAAGCTTGTTTTGCAAGATTAAGCATAAGCACATGCATGCACATGGCCTATGTCACTTGGTGTCATCAATTGGTCATCAAATGATCATCAAAGATGAATCAAGAAGCTCCTAGATCATGCTAGGCAGCCATGGAGTTCACTTAGGATAGCTAACTAAATCTTAATTAAATTGTTTTCAAACTACACTTAAGCTAATTTAATTAGTTACTTAGCTTACCATCAAGTTACAATTAAATTAATTTAGTTAAGCTATTTAATTACATTCTAACTAGTTTATTATGTTATTGCATATGTCATGTTTCTAAATAATTAAATATTTATCTAATAACTAGTTTCTAATTATTTAGCAACTAAACTAGTTCATTAGTTTACTAATTAGACTATTAGGGTAACTAAGTTAAATTATTTAGTTACTTAGTAATTAATCTAGTCACTTTTATTGACTAAATCCTAACCATTAAAATTAACTTCATTTCCTAACCATTGATTGAATCTAAGGTTGATATCATAAGCTTCTTTAGCGAGATTGCTTTCACACCATTGATTAGATCAATGGTGAGGATCTAAGGCTTCTTAATCAAGTTTTTCATCCAACGATTCACAACAGAGTCCAACCACTATGTTTGACCAATTCTCATTGGTTGTCATAAAGCTTAGTAATAATGAGCCATCATGACCCCTTAAGATATTTAACTAAGATATTTTCAGTTTTCATGATTACACTTAGAGATATTTTATTAAGATATTTTTCCGGTAGATATTTATCCTTAGATATTTACTGGGTGAGTCATCATAGAATTTTCTAAAACAGCTGAGTCAGTATGGTGACTCATAGTGCAGAGTCACCAGCTGAATCATCAAGATATTTTTCTAACAGATATTACCCAATGGATAATAGCTACTGCTATTATTACACAATGGATAATAGAAAACTCAGATATAGAAAATCTCTGTCAACTATTCCCGGTTTCGGGTTTAGTAAGATCCCCCGATCCCGCCTTGACAGTCCAAAACTTTCTGATCCATAAATTTTTTTTATTTTTCCGAGCCCGCCTCGGGTCCACCCCGAGCCCACACACAACTCAAATAACACTAAAATAATCAAAAGCTCGGAAAGCTCTACAAAAATTCACAAAAATCATAAAAATTATAAAATTCATATATTTTCAGAAAAAACAAAATTTGGACATACAGTTTTTAAGATAATATTAAAATATCAAAATAATATTAAAATATTCAAAATAATTAAAAATTCTCAAAAATTCACAAAAACTCTTAAATATTATAAAACTCATTTATTTCAAGAAAAATAAAAAATCGGAGTGTTACAAAAATAATCAAAATAAGTCAAATAATTCACAAATATTCATAAATATTATAATATTCATAAACATCAAGAAAATGAAAAATCAGGGTGTTACAACTCTCTCCTTCTAAAAAGAATTTCGTCCTCGAAATTCATCATACCTTAGAACAATTGTAAATATTTCTCTTTCATCTTGTCCTCTAGCTCCCACGTTGCATCTCCAGCTACGTCATTTCTGATTACCTTCACTAAGGTAATTTCTTTCCTTCTGAGCTGTTTCACTCCCTTATCCTTGATCTTTATAGGAAGTATTTCATAAGTCAAATTATCTTTCAATTGTACTGTATCTAGTATTATAACATGGTTTGGATCAGGAGTATATTCCTCAATTGGGTTACATGGAAGACATTAGGAAGGATAAAAAGAAAAGTGGTAAAACTATTTGGTATGTTACCAGACTTATCTGGCGAAGAATTTGATATGGTCTGATAAATTTAGAAGTGAACTTTCTAGATTCAAATCCAAAAATTTTATTCTTAGGGAACACTAATTTTTTTTTTTGGAACAATATAGCATGATATGATTAAAAGATAATTAATTCATTCCTGAGAACATATCTATTTGTGAAAGAAATAAACAAATCAAACTCACCAAAAAGTTCTGATTCCTAACAGCAATAGGACGATTTGAACAGGCTTGAGTAGTAATAGCAAGTTTAGCAATGGGAAATAGTAATATTCAAGTCAAAAGGAAATGAAAACACAGACAAACCCAAATGGTTCACATAGTCATAGGCAACAAAAGGGAGGATCGTCACTGAGTTAAACAATACAATTAGAAGCTTACTTCCTATGGTACAATCTTACTTGGTTAAACCTTCAGATTAGGAGGCTTCTGCTTCACTCATCATGTAGACTCTTCCTTCTGCTTGAGGTCTTGAAGCACATACATCACTAACGAAAGGCTTCGTCTTTGATTGAGTATAGTCTCTAGAAGTGTGTCTGGGCTTCTCGCACTTGAAACAGATTATTCCCTTGAACGTACACTGCTTTGTCAAATGATCTTTTCCACACCTCATACATTTTGGTATAGATGTCACAATCTGACCGAATCTACTACCACTAGTACCTCCTCCATTTGTTTGTTGTTGTTGATGATTCCCCAGTGGACGTGAATATGGTTCCTATTGGGATCGGTTGACCTTACATTTCCTCCCCCTTTGGAACCTAGATGGTCCAAAGTTACGAAGTCTTGCAGCCCGAGATTGATCCAACTCTTCAATCCGGTGACACTTATCCAACAAAGGTGGGAATTGCTCAATTCCCAAAGGTAGAACCGCTCACTTCAAGTCATGCCTCAACCCTTCTTCAAACTTCCGGCACTTCCATTCCTCATCAGGCTGGAGTTGAAAGTATCGCAAGAATTTTGATAGGTTTTCAAACCTAGCAGCATACGCACTGATCGTCATTCCCTCTTGTTTCAGCCTAAGGAACTCCATCTCCTTAGCATGTCTCGTACTAGCTGGAAAATACTTCTCCAAAAACTTACTCTGAAAAGCTTCCCACGTGATAAACTTTCCCTCAGCTTCCAAAAATCATTGCGTTCCTGCCCATCAATCCTCAGCGTCTCCAACAAGTATAAAGGTAGCATAAGTCACCTTCCTTTCATCTGTACATCTCATTCCTTTAAAGATTTTCTCTAGCTCTTTGATCCAAAGATTTACCTTCTCTGGATCAAATTCACCCTTGAACTGTGGCGGATTGTTGCAGTGAAACTCTAACAAATTCTGTGTTTCAGCTGTCGCTTCCTACTGTTGAGTAGCCCTTTGATTCTATTGTACTATTACGTCAACCATCCTTTGCATTGCTGCTGCTGTTGCATTCATACTGTCGTTGTCAAGTCCCATTTCTGTAAGTGCACCTCGACCACGAGCCATAGTGGTGTGGTGTGGAATACGATTAAGAATTATATCCAAAAACAGTTGCCAAGTTCCACAAAAAATATAAAAACCTTACAACCAATTGTAGTAAGCAAGGGTCGATCCACAGAGAACCAATTCAATTAACACTATCAATCTAATTCCTAAATTAAACTCTGATGAAAAATAAACAGTAAAAAGTAAAAAGGTGGGTTTTGTTAATTAAAACTAACAAAAGAAATTATCCTTAAACCAAAACAGTAAACACAAATTGAATTACCAAGTTAAAGATATTGGTTAAGAGATGGAATCCACCACTAGATTTATATGATTATGCTAACTTACATACTCTTTATACCAACATGATCAATTATGTTCTTATGTGATTGTGAGATAAATCCCTTGTCTTTCTTAAGTTTCGCTTAATTCAGCAATCGCTCAAATCAAACCCTAACCATTAGTTATTTATAAAGCAACCACTCTTACATCTACCTAATGATTGCATTAAGAATTAGAAAACTAATCACACTAAGATCTAATCACACACCGGGATTAAATTACTTAGATCATATGTTTCACTAGTTTTACCACCGCAACTGCGCATAACAATCCTAATTTTATCACTCTCGAAATTTGGCAAAGAATATAAAAACCTGTATATTGATTTAAGATCAGAAACATATGAATAAAAACATAACTGTATTGATATAAAGAAATATGCAAGATTCACATAATCAAAACTAGAGTTTCATTTTCCCTTAACCAATCAAAAAATTTAGCCACACATGGCAAAGTTAAAAACAGAAGAAGAATTAAAGAAAAACATTGTCTAGAACAAAAGTGCAAAAGAAAACTGAAGATCAAACTAGTTTCCAAATGTTGGGGATGATCGATCTTCGATTGCTCGAACCCGAGACTCCAATCTTTGATCCAATCTCCCTTTCCCTTGGTCTTCGTGTTTCCCTCAGTTCCCTTGACGGCTCTCAGTTCAGATGCCCTTTAGGGGCTTTAAGCAACCCTATTTATAGGTTTGGATACCTAATTTCTTAATAGAATTCGAATTTAACTTTCTGGTGCGATGACACGGGCGTGTCATATAACACGGCCCAACCCGTGTCTGAATCTGGTGACAAAATTCTAACTAATTTCAAAGTCAGAGAAGAACACGGCCCAACCCGTGTCATTTGACAAGGGCCGTGTCGTATGACATGGCCCGTGTTGTCCAAAAATAGGATTTGACCCGTCTTGAATAGTCAGAGGAGTACACGGCCCACCCTGTGTCATATAACACGGGCTGTGTCACTCACTTTCTTCAAATGCAACCTTGATTCTTCATAAATGCCCTTTTTCTTTTGCTTCTAAGGGTAAAACTGATCTTCTTAAGTATTCATCTCTCTCCTCAAATGGCCATCAAGCTTAGTTTGATGTTAATGGACTCAAACACTCAAACATATCCTGAAAAGCATAATTCATTTATGAGTGTTTATAACCACATTTAAGCATAGTTTCACAATAAACATCCAAAGACAACTCTAAATCAGAAACTTAGCTAAATGTCAACAATTGAGCACATATGGAGTCCAATTAGATCAAACAAAAGACATTTAAAGTATGGAAATAATCGACAGATCAAATACCCCCACACTTAACTTTTTGCACTCTTGGGCAAAACATAAAACCAAACCAAGGAACAGGGAAAACAAAACAAATTGAAAACCTAAAAATTTAAAGAACTCAATATCTAATGATATTCAAGAGAGGCAAAAGTTTGTAAGCAAGAAGAGCAAGAAAATATTCAAGGAATCAAAACATGCAAGAGATAACAATTCTTCACATTTCCAACCAACAAGCAAGGTATCATCAATTTGAAAAGCATGAATTAAGAATGATAGATCCTCACAAGATACACTCTCAATCTCTCAAGTGTTTACAAGGTAAGTATTTCACTCAATTCAACCTATGAAAAATGCACTACCATAAGCTTGCTTATCTTCTACTTCTCCACTACTCAAACACATACACACACAAATCAAGAGGACTTTATTCAAGGTTGTAATGGGGTCAAGGTAAGGGAAGGAAATAATATGGATATGGTAAGATGAGCACCCAAGAGAATAAAAGAACATTGGGGAGGAACTCAATTGACAAATATGAAATTTTATCCCCTCAAATCTATATAATGCACATTCTCTTTACATATTCCTTTCCTTTTTCTTTCTTTTCTTTTACAACCTTTCTTGATTTTTTTTTCTTTTTCTTTGCATATTTTTTTTTCAACACCTTGCATATTACACATCAATTTGCACAACCCCCACACTTGTCCTATTAAACACTTGTAAGCAAAAGAACTCTTCCAATGAAAATGAACTAATGCTCTCCCATTCTCTAAGGTAAGGTAAAATCATGGTTTTTCACATAAGGCATATAATGAGATAAGACAAAGAATAGGCAAATAGGCTCAAGGGGTTAATCAAAGGGAAATAATGCAAGGTTGGCTATTTGGCCAAAGTAGTTAATCACAAAAGAATGCCTCAATCATGTTCATGTATGCAAGTGAAAATGTAGCCTCAAAAAGAATTAAAACAAGTTCTAGAGTGATCAATATGACATGAGTGAAAATCACACAAGAAAAAAGAGAATGACATAAATGCTAAACCCATCTATCAAAAGGCTCAAAATCTCACCAGGTATGCATCTATTAAACTCAATTCATCAATCAAACATCCAAAACCAAGCATGCCAAATTCAAGATGACAGAAGAAATTTATAAATCATAACCTTGAATTTCAATTGCTTCAAACTCAAACTTCACAAATCTCAAAACATCATTAGAAACCAAATAAAAACACACAATTTTTTTTTTTTGGTTTTTAACAGAATTAAAATGCAGAAAATATAAAACAAAAATTAAAAACAAAAAACAGAGTAAAATCCTCCCCCACACTTAAATTCTACATTGTCCTCTGTTACCAAGTGGCTTCCAGTACTCAAGAGGGGGGTGAATTGAGTATAAAACTTTTTCACAAAACCTCTTTTCAATTAATACGAATATCAAAAGCTTAATAAATAAATGCACAGAGGGGATGAGAAGAAGAAAAGAAATAATAAAGAACAGCGAAAAAATAAATGTGCAGTAAATTAAATTGCATAAAAAAATGAGATTAGGGAAAAGAGAAGCAGGCACAGTATTTATCCTGGTTCGACCACTAACCCACTTGTGGTCTACGTCCAGTCCTCGAAAGCCGAGATTTTTCACTAAGTACACAAGCTTCAATAGGTGCTTACTACCATTACAAAATAGAGCACTTTTCACACACAGGGACACTCTACCCTTGTGCTAAAGTCTCAACCTGCAGGGATACCTCACCCTTATACAAACCTTGAGGGATACCTCACCCTCGATACAGAATATCAGAAAATAGAGATGAAGAGAAACTCTCACTCAGAGTAAGTAATACAAATTGAAGTGCTAATGGAGCTCTCACAGAAATATCTCAAGGTTTTTAAACAAGAAGAGCGTAGAAAATAGTTTTCACAAAACAGAGTAATCAGAAAATAGTTCAGAATTATTGGCACTGAAAAACGTGACCCAGGCTTGCTATTTATAGGGGAAACCAGATTAATTAGCCGTTAGGTATAATTAATAGTCATTAACACAGATTGAAAATCTTGTCTGTTTCCATTTACGTAAACAAAAGCTTCGTGTTTATTCGAATAGAGCACAGGCTTATTCGAATAACACTGTTTCTGAAAACTCATCTGAAAAGGGTTATTTGAATAACTAACCTATTATTCGAATAACTCTGTTAAAACTAGAGTTGTGAAAATGAACGGTTATTCGAATAAAGACTTATTTATTCGAATAACGTATTTAAAAGAAGTTCAGATAGAATGGTTTTATTCGAATAACGTATGAGTTATTCGAATAACTCACTTAAAAGCATAATTCTGAAAAACTTCATTTATTCGAATAAGGGAAGGATTATTCGAATAGCCACTTACAAAACAGTGTTCTGAAAAACCTTAGTTATTCGAATAACAGGGTAGTTATTCGAATAACACATTTAGAGATCAAACCACGTGAGGATGTTTATTCGAATAGGCAAAGCTCTATTCGAATAACTCAGTTCAAAAAGGGTTTTAAAAAGATGTTTTCAAAGACACTAAGTTTAGAACCAAGTTTTCACTTTTTTGTCAAAAAACAAAGAGATATTAATGTGGGCTCCATACAATAGATCCTAAGTCCTAATGCTAATCAAATATAAATTTGGACTTAGTCTATTTATCATCTTCATTTATTCTTCCCGTTTGTTATCATCAAAACAAGTCTTCAAAAGTATGCATCCAAACACATTCTCCCCCTTTTTGATGATGATAAACTATCAAAGAGACTAGCAATGAGAAAAAGCGTTAGTGCATATAATTGGAATTCACAAAAGGTATAAAAGCTTACTCCCCCTCTTTAATTATAAGAGGTAATGTGTATCAGATATATGCGCAGCTCCCCCTTTCAATTTGAATCCAATCCCATTTTAATTTTACCTGTCTTTTCTCAATTAAAGTCAAATGATCAAATATTTCTCCCCCTTTTGTCATGAACAAAAAGGTGGGGTAAGTCTCATATATCAAAGTAAGAATGCATAAAACTCATATCAAGAGATCAACAAGAAATATTTGTTTATTCATTAATAAAAAAAGAGAGTCAAGTACAAAAGCCAGAGAATAAAATAAAGCCAAAAACAAACAGCCTAAGAATTAAAGATCCTAAAAGTAAGCATCCGGAGGTGGTGGTGAAGAAGCTGGTGCAGGAGCAGGTGAAGCAGATCGAAGAGCCACAACCTCACGTTCAACGCCTTCTATTCTATCAAATAGAATAGAGAAGGTATGTTCCATGTAAGCTCGGTTATCTTGCAAGGTGGCCAAGATCTGTTCAAAGAGTGATAGGAGCAAGAGTAGGAGCAGGTACATTAGCAGGAGCAGCAGAAGCATCAGCATGGGCATCAGCAGGGTCGAGCTTGTCCTCAGCAACCTCATCTGGGTACACCCAGCCTTCATCGATTTGGATCATCTTCATCTTCCATAAGGTGTGAGCTCCAAAGACGTTGTGGTGCGTTAGAGTAATGGCTCGCTCAATCTCCAAGACATGAGGATACTTGCTCAGCAAGGTAGTAACAAGAATGCCATAAGACAAGTCAGATTTCTCCTTGCCCTTGGCCCTCATCATGTGCCTCATGATGAACACAGGCCAGTTGACCTGATGGCCATTCTTCAGGAACCACAGTATGAAAACATCTTCCTCGCTGAGATAGGCGTAGTTACCACCGCGAGGAGCCAGGATGTGAGCATAGGCGTAATGCAAAAGCCTATCTTGGCTCTTCAGCATTCCACCCTTGAGACCCTTATCAAGCAGGGCTAAACCAGGCTTCAGCAGGTCTTCAACCGCCTGAAGTTTGTTGAAGTCTTCGAGAAACGGGGTGTCACCATCTTCAACAAGGATGCTAGAGAACTGCAGCCCGAACAAAGTTGACCAGTCCAGCGGTGTGATCACGATATTCTGATCACATACCTCGGAAAGAAGATTCTGGCCATCGAAAACCAGATTGCAGAAGAATATCTTCACCAAAGCTGGATAGATGGTGGCTCGGTGAGAGCAGGGCTGAAGAACTCCTTGGTTTTGCAGCAGAGTCAGGAAGTCGAAGCCGCGATGCTGCTGGAAGAAAGAGAGATCCAGGTACTTGGGTTGAACCAAGTTTCACTCCCAGAAGTACGAGATGAAGCGTGCACGATGCTCTTCGTTGGAGGAGAGCCTTCGCAGATCAAGAGGGTTGGTGCCTGGAGCATTCTTCGTGCGAGGACGTTTGCTGGAGGAAGAGGCCATGGAAGAAGGTGAGAGAGAAAGAAAAGACGCAGAGGGTGAAAGGTTTGAGAGGAAGGAGTGAAGAGCAGAGAAGATGGAGGGTGAAAGCGTTTTGGGCGCGCAGGGGGTTATTTAAATAACCCCGTGTTTATTCGAATAAACTGAGGTTTATTCGAATAAACCTTGCATGAAAGCTGAATAGACATGTACGCGGGAAGCTGAAAAGGTGTGGTTGCTAGGGTTTATTCGAATAGGAAGGGTTCTATTCGAATAAACAACTGGGAAGGCCAAGCGTTTTGGCTAGCTGACATGGTTTATTCGAATAACTATGTGAGTTATTCGAATAGACTGAGGCCAATCAGTCCACACTGATAGAAATAAGTTCAGGTTATTCGAATAACCTGAGGTCTATTCGAATAGACAGAGACCAAGACCAGAACCTGATAAAAGAAGGACGCTGGTTATTCGAATAAAGAGGGACTTATTCGAATAAGCAGAGGGCAGAAAGAACCACTGATAAACGAAGGCTTCTGGTTATTCGAATAGGGAAGGTGTTATTCGAATAAGCAGAGATGAAAAACATATAGGTTTAAGCAAAGGAATCAGTTTATTCGAATAAACTGAGTTCTATTCGAATAAGGCTGATGTTTAACACACATTTTAACTAGCAGTGAAGGAGTTTATTCGAATAAAGCCTTGCTTATTCGAATAAAACTAACACAGAATCATATACGTTTATGAAATTGAAGGCATATATCTATGATAATATTTAGAAAAAAAGCAAATTAAATATTTGATTGATCAATTATGCCCAATTCTCCTCGAATATAAAAGAATACTTCTTTTGCTAAGGGTTTAGTAAAGATATCTGCAAGTTACTTAGATGTTTCAACAAACTCAAGAATGCAGTCCCCTTTTTGTACATGATCTCTAATAAAGTGATATCTTATCTCTATATGCTTTGTTCTAGAATGCAGTATGGGATTCTTAGAGATATTTATTGCACTGGTGTTATCACATCTTATCGGGATGTGATCAAGCTGAAGACCGTAGTCTAAGAGCTGTTGCTTCATCCAAAGGATTTGAGTGCAATAACTCCCGGCTGCAACATATTCAGCCTCAGCGATAGACAAAGTCACACTATTTTGTTTCTTACTATGCCAAGAAACTAAAGAACTACCAAGCAAGTGGCATATCCCACTAGTACTTTTTCTGTCCAATTTGCACCCAGCAAAATCGGAGTCAGAATAGCCTATTAGGCTACAAGAGGCACCCTTAGGGTACCACAAGCCCATTTGTGAAGTGCCTACTAAGTATTTCATTATCCGTTTAACAGCACTTAAGTGAAATTCCTTAGGGTTTGCCTGATATCTAGTACACATGCATACACTAAACATAATATCTGGCCTACTAGCAGTAAGATAAAGGAGAGATCCAATCATACCTCTATATTTCGTTATTTCTACTGATTTACCTCCTTCATCTTTGTCCAAGTAGAAAGACGTGCCCATTGGAGTTGCCATGTGTTTAGCGTTTTTCATTTCGAATCTCTTGAGCAATTCCTTGCAGTATTTTGTTTGACTTATGAAAGTCCCTTCGTTCGTTTGTTTGATTTGAAGTCCGAGGAAGAAATTCAATTCTCCCATCATTGACATTTCAAATTCATTCTGCATTGACTTAGCAAATTCTTTGCAAAGGGATTCATTAGTAGCACCGAAGATAATATCATCTACATATACTTGCACAAGAAGAATGTCATGCATTTTATTTTTAATAAAAGGGGTAGTGTCAACTTTTCCTCTTGAAAAACCATTTTTCAAAAGAAACTTACTCAACCTTTCATACCAAGCTCTAGGAGCTTGCTTTAAACCATATAAAGCCTTTTTAAGTTTAAAAACATGGTTGGGCAGTTCATGATTTTCAAAACCTGGAGGTTGTTCAATGTATACCTCCTCTTGAATAAAACCATTTAGAAAAGCACTCTTGACATCCATTTGATATAATTTGAAATCCATGATACAAGCATAAGCAAGTAACATTCTTATAGCTTCTAATCTAGCTACAGGTGCATAGGTTTCTTCATAATCTATTCCTTCTTCTTGATTATATCCTTTAGCAACCAATCTAGCTTTGTTTCTAGTTATTAAACCATTTTCATCAAGTTTGTTTCTAAAAACCCATTTAGTTCCAATTATGGGGTGATTATTAGGTCTAGCAACTAATTCCCAAACTTGATTTCTTTCAAATTGATTTAATTCCCCATGCATAGCTAAGATCCAATGTTCATCATCAAAAGCTTCAATTAAATCCTTAGGTTCAATTTGAGAAACAAAAGCTAAGTGATTACAAGCATTTCTAAGGGAGTTACGAGTACTTACACCTTTAGATACATCACCGATAATTTGATCAAGGGAGTGATATTTTGAAGTTCGCCATTCTTTGGGAAGTTCCAAAGCTTGCGAATCTTCTTATCTTTGTTCATCTTCTTTCTCCTTGATTTCCTTTTCTTTACTGTCCAAATGTGTTTCCGCCAAGATTTCTGTTACATCATTAACAACAAGATCCTTTCTCGATCCACTTGGGTCAGTTTCATCAAATGCAACATGTATAGATTCTTCAATAGTCATAGTTCTCTTATTATATATACGAAAAGCTTTACTATGATTTGAATAGCCAAGAAATATACCTTCATCAGACTTAGCATCAAACTTGCCTAAATTATCTTTTCCATTGTTTAAAACAAAACATTTGCAACCAAAAACATGAAAGTGTGAGACATTTGGCTTTCTTCCCTTATACAACTCATATGGTGTTTTCTTTAAAATAGGCCTTATGAGGGCTCGGTTCATTACATAACAAGCTGTACTTACAGCATCCGCCCAAAAGTATTTAGGAAGAGCAGCCTCATTAATCATAGTTCTCGCCATTTCTTCTAAAGAACGGTTTTTCCTTTCTATAACTCCGTTTTGTTGCTGAGTTCTAGAAGGGCAGAGAAATTATGATTGATGCCATGTTCATCACAGTAATTTTCAAAAACATTGTTTTCAAATTCGCCACCGTGATCACTTCTTATAGAAGAGATTTGAAAACCTTTTTTATTTTGAATAACTTTGGCAAGTCTCTTGAAAGCTAGAAATGCATCATTTTTATTTGCAAGAAATAAAGTCCATGTAAACCTAGAAAAATCATCCACAATCACTAAAGCATAGTAATTCCTACCAAAGCTCATAGTTCTAGAAGGTCCAAATAGATCCATGTGCAAAAGTTGTAAAGGTCTAGTAGTTGAAACTATATTTTTTGCTTTAAAAGAGACCTTTATCTATTTACCCTTTTGACATGCATCACATAATTTATATTTTATAAAATTAAGCTTGGGTAGTCCAATTACTAGCTCTTTAGAGACCAACTTCTTTAAGTGATCCATGTGAATGTGTGCAATTCTCCTATGCCATAGCCATGAATCATCATTCTTACTTAAAAGGCATTTCGCATCATTTGAAGATATATCATCAAGACTAATCATATAGATGTTGTTTACTCTATGACCAATGAATTTAACATGCTTGTCATTTTTATCTTCAATTATGCAACAGTTTGAATCAAATATAACTTTATTTCTTTTATCACATAATTGACTAATACTAAGCAAGTTATGTTTCAAACCTTCAACACTCAGCACATTTTCAATAGAGGAGTTAGGGTTCTTACCGACTTTACCGATTCCAAGAATTTTACCCTTGTTGTTATCACCATACGTGACGTGTCCATGATTCTTGGGAATAAGCATGGTGAATTTTGAATCGTCCCCGGTCATGTGCTTGGAGCAGCCGCTATCAAGATACCAATTTGAACTCCTGGCTTTCAAGCACACCTACAACACAAGTTTAGTTTTTAACTTTTGGTACCCAAACTTTCTTGGGTCCTTGTGTGTCAGTTTTGGGTATAGTACCCTTGGGAACCCAAACCATTTTTGTTCCAACTTTTGTATTTATGTTTTTCCTTGCATTACATGTTGAAGCACTATGTCCTTTTCTTCTATAGTAAAAACATTTAATAAAAGGACTACTTGAAACACTAGAATGCACAAAGAAATTTTATAGAGTTTTTGTTGATTTTTTGGGTTATAACCTATCCCGGCTTTTTGAAAAATCACTCTTTGTCTTCCTAATAAAATATTTAAGTTATCCCTTCCAAAGGTGAATTAAGAAAGAGTGTTCTTTAGGTCTTCGTTTTCTTTTTCAAGTATATGACATGAAGAACAAGATGAAGAAGTAGAAGCATGTGAAGAATGATTTGTGCATGCATCAATGATTCCTAAAGTTTCGTTTTCAATTTTCAATTCTTCTATTTCTTTATTTAAAGCGATAATTTGATTTTCTAAAAAAGAAATTGTTTTCTTAGATGAAGAAATAATTTTTGTGAGTTTTAAAGATTCTTCATGTAGTTCCTTGACGAGCGCCGAACTCAGTCAAAATTATAACCGAAGTTATTACCTAAGCTTGTAGCACAGTGACAACACTGGATCATCTCCACGAGGATTGTAGATGTAATTTAATCAAGTCAAGTGAAAGTTTAGCAAAGGGGGGTTTGACAGTTTAAGATCGTACTTAACAAAATTAAAGGAAGAAATAACAATTAAAAAGCGGTCAATTTAGAAACCTATCCAAGATTGGGTGGATTCAATCATAGACCCTTCATAGAACACTTGAAGCGCAATTGAATTGTTAATTTGGATCTAACTGAGATCTCTGCATCAAATCCAGAATTCATACTAGACGATCGTTTAGAATTCAATTAACAAGTGATAAACACAAATCCGCAATCACACCATTCATGAAGGTCTATGTTAATTTCAAGTACCGAATTCAATTAACTTAGGCACAAATCAGTAACCTAACCTTTTCAATTCTGTGATTAATTTAGATCAATCAGTTCTAAGTTTCATCACAAATCTCAATCTTCATTTATGTGATTAGTTTAGATCAATCGGTTCTAAGTTTCATCACAAATCTCAATCTTAAACCAAGATCAAATCAGATCAACATAAATAGAATCATCATTCATGCATTCAAGATCAAGAAGAAGAAAAAGAGAAGAAGAAAAGAGGAATTTAATTACAAATCAAATACAATACATAACCAAGGTCTCAAGAATCCAAACCACAATCTCTTCAAGAGTTCTAAATTGACCAAAAGTAGCTTAGCCCTCTATTACCATGAAGGGGAGCATCAAAATATACAAAAGCTATGAGAAACTATGAAGAAACAAGAAGAAACTATGAGAGAAATGAAGGAGAATACAACTTGTCATTCATGATAACCAATGGTGCCTTTTATAGAAGTCTAGGGTGACAAAGGGGAGTAGGTGGATGAGTGGGTTAGTGGAGTGGTTGAGTGGATGGTTGAGTGGGTTGGTGGAGTGGATGGTTGAGTACGAAAATTTCTTGTCTAACTTGGAAGCCAAAAATGACCAACTATAATTTAGATCCATGAAAAGTACTCTTCGTAAAAGTTGTAGATCTTTGTCTTGGCTATAACATGCATATCTGGATCATCCAATTTGGCTTCCTACAGCCTAAGATATGACCCAAATACCACAGGTTGCTCAAACCCAACTTCAGCACTCTGTTCCGACTTGCAAGCTCAAACAGACCTATTAGACTTCATTTTTTCAAAAAGTGTTCTTCATGAAAGTTGTTTATTTGGATCTTAACTATCAGCTATCCAAATTTCAGCTTATCTCGATTATTAAATCTTAAGATATGATTTTATGAGTGCACACTATTCGAATTCTAGTGACAGAACCCGTATTCTGACTTCCATGTAAACTTAGGTCCCTTAGACATCTGTTTATGACTTTAAGCTCTTCATCAAAGTTGTAGAGCTTCCTCTTAGATTTCCTACAAGGTAAAATTCATGATTATCAGATATCAGAAACTCAAGTTATGGCCAAAATACAGAAATAGTGTCAAATCTCAATAATGCTGAAAATATTCAATTAGGACCAATTTGAGCTCAAACTCACAAAATCATACCAAACTCAATCAATTAAGAATATGGAGAGTGTAAATGACTAAACATAAGGGTTTCTTAATGAATAAAATATGTTATTATCAAATTCTCCCACACTTAGCTTTTTGCACTCTTGGGCAAAACTCAAGACCAAAACAAGGACATAAGAGATTAACAAAAATTTAAATTCCAACGACATTCAAGAGTCCAAAATTTTTCAATCAAGAAGAACAATCAAAGGTTCAAGGGATCAAAACATTCATGAGTTAACAATTCTCCACATCTCAAACCAACAAGCAAGGTATCTTCAACATGAATCGAGAATGATAGATCTTCACAAGATTCCCTCTCAATCTCTCAAGTGTTTAAAAGGTAGGTATTTCACTCAATTCAACCCATGAAAATTGCACTACCATAAGCTTGCTTATCTTCTACTTCTCCACTACTCAAAACACATGCACACACAAATCATGAAGACTTTATTCAAGGTTGTAGTGAGGTCAAGGTAACAGAAGAGGATAAAATAGATATGAGAAGATAAATACCAAAGGGAATAAAAGCAAATGAGAGCTGAGTTTAAATAACAAGTATAAAAGTTCATCCCAACTCTAATGTATATCCCTTTACATATTCATTTCCCAATCCTTTTTTTTATATATATATGAACATAATTATATACGTACATTTTTCCTCTTTTTTTTTTTAGGGACTTTTTCCTTTTTCAACAATCATTTTGTACACACACCCCCACACTTGTTCAAAAACTCATCCATTAACAAAGCTAATGTTCTTTTATTCCCTAAGGTAAAGTAAGAACACGATTTTTCATTTAAGGCACATAATGAGCTAGAAACAAGGGATGATCAAATAAGCTCAAAGGGGTTAAGTAAAGGAAAATATACAAGGTTGGCAGGAATCAGAGAATTTTCAAGAAGTCAAAAGAGTGCTTGATATCATATTGAAAACAAGGTTGGCTATTCGGTTAAACTAGCTAATTAAGAAAGAGGGCCTCAATCATGTTCATGCATGCAAGTGAAATGTAGCCTCAAAAAGAATCAAAGCAAGTTCTAGAGTGGTCATTAACATGAGTGAAAATCACACAAGAAAGAAGAGAATGACATAAATGTTGAATCCATCCATTAGGCTCAAAATCTCACAAGGTATGCATCCATCAAACTCAATTCATCAATTCAATCATCCATCACCAAGCATATCAGTTCAAGAAGAGAGAAAAGTTATTCAATCATGCAATGAACCTTTTCTTCTTTTTTTTTTGATTTTTTTAAACAAAAAAAATGCTAAAATCTCTCCCCCACACTTAATATAACATTGCCCTCAATGTGAAAGAGAGATATAGAAAAGAGCAACACAACCTGATAAGAAGTGAATCAACGCCAAGCAGAAAAGAAGCATACTGTCAGTGTCGCATCAGACCCTGAAAAGAAATCAAATAATAAAACTTTAGTACTTCCATAATTTAATACTAATTAATTACTACCTAAAAAAAAAACTCCTTACTCTGCCACCAATTAAGATGCGTCTCAAGAGTAAAATTACTCCTTACTCTGCCATCACTAATTAGTTTAATAAATCCATGACAATTATATCATGCTTTCCAAACAAAACAACAACAAATTTTTTTTTTATTTTTTTTGGGTCAACTATCCTTCCCCCCCAACTAGATCACAACATTGTCCTCAATGTTAAAATATAGATGGGTAAAGGATAGAAGATATTACCTGTTGGAGAAAGCTGACGCAAATTTAAACAGAAACAAAGTACAATAAAATCAAACCCATTAAAGAGAAAGTTTCAGATCTGGCTTTCTTTTCTGTTTACTTCCTTCGCTGCTTCCTGTTGACCAATCTATCTGAGCTAATACCTTATCAGGTACATACTCAAAAGCTTCTAATTTATTAATGAGCTCATCAATAGTGAAGGCAGAGATAAGTTGTCTTGCCGAAGGAGTGATAAATTTCTGTTCCACAGTTTTGTCAAGAAAAGATAACAAAAGATCAAAGAAATTATTAACATTCAACAAACCAATGGGTTTATGGTGGATGTTCAGTTCAGCCCAAGAGATAATTTGAAAATTTCTTCCAAAGTACCAAAACCACCTGGTAAGACAAGAAATGCATCAGAATTGTCAACCATTATTTTCATTCATCCATGCATGGATGTTACCTGAATTTCTTCTCCAACTGTCTTTCCAGTGATGTTATTTTCAGCTAAAGGTTTAGGAATAACACCTAAAACCTGACTGCCTCCTATAAAAGCAGAAAGTGATACAGCCCCCATTAACCCACGACAACCTCCCCCATAAACAAGATGAATATTCCTCGCAGCAAGTGATCGACCAAGAGTGCTAGCTGCGTTTACAAACTCTAATCCCTTCCCATAACTCGACCCACAAAAAACACAGACATTTTTGAGGTTACGAATAGAAGGCCCCATTCTATACTCTTCCTCTCTTTGAGTGTTTCTGAGTTGAAGGAAAATGGAGAAAATGGAGTGTTTAAATAAGAAAAAGAATGGAAAGGAGAATAATTGCACCTATAAGAGTAGGTTGGCTATTTTCAGAAAAGGTTGAAATTAAGAAACACATAATCTCTTTTTTTTTATTTTTTTGTTTTTGTTTTTTTTTTTTTTAAAAGATGACATGAAGAAGAAGAAGAAGATGATATGTACAGATTGTTTGTGGATATGGCTCATATCTGCCTCTGGTTTAATGTCCAGTAACGGCTTAAACGTCTTCTATGAGTCGAGGATAAGCTTCCCATCCAATTTTCTTATAAATTGGCAAACAGGGTCTTTTAGAGTCAAATTCCCAAGACTGTAGCGTTTTTCTTCATCCTTGAAGAGATTCCACAATTTAAGAATTTCACGATGCACCAATCCACAAAAATACGTCTCAAGAGTCAATAAGATATCATCTAATGACTCCTTACTCAGTCCATTCTTAATGAAGAAAATTTTATCTTCTCTATTTGTGAAAACCATCCCCAAAATCCGACATCGCTTGTTACAGTTCCATCGTCCACATTTGTGACAGACTTGTAACCTTTTTGCTCTTCTCCTTTTAGAATATGAACTTCTTCCAAGACCGGGCATATATGAGTCAAATAAAATTGAGGACTCACCTGCTAATCGGACCTTTGCTTCAATTATCCAGCGTACATCTTCTGGCATACCTTTGTGCATTAACAGTCTCAATCTTTCACATCAAACTTTGTAGATTTTTCTCAGAGCATTTTGAGGAAGAGAAGGAAAATGTTTGCTCAGGTTTGAAAGAATGACATCCATTTTGAAGGAGAAGAAGGGTTTAGTTATTTTGGGAAACTGAAAAATAAACCGACTTGAGAGTCACGGAGTACCATATCCGCCACTTAACCAGTAACACAAAGAACTCAAGAACTTGGTTTTCCAAGAATGGTTGAGTCTTTATCTATTAACTTTAAGCGCATTACCATTCCTAGGATCCTCAATATCTACGGCCCTAGAGGATACACGTGTTTGACAACAAAAGAACCGTGCCACCTAGATTTCAATTTTCCAAGGAGTAGGTGCAGATGATAATCTCAAAGCAGAACTTTTTTGACCAATTTCCGCAGCTTTTGCAAAAGGTGTAACAGACCTTGAATAAAGTAGGCCAATAAAATTCATACTGCAAGATTTTCGCAGTTGTTGTCGCTAAAGAAAAAATGACCTCCACATGCTTCTGAGTAACAAAATTTAATGGCACTACCTACCTTATTGTCGGGCACACAACTATTTTTTTTTCTTTTTTTTTTCTTTTTTTTTATTCATAATGCGAATGGAGAAGGTTCATCACCTCCACTTCTACATTCTCTGGAAGTTCATGATACTGTTTGAGGCGGTGTCCATTTACGATGAAAGCTTTGGCAGTGACCTCACTTTTAATCTGAATAACACTAGAAGGAAAAACCTTAGTAACAATAAATGGTGCATCCCATCTAGACCTTAATTTGCCAGGCATGAGTCAGAGGCGGGAGTTATAGAGGAGAAATTTTTGACCAATCTCAAATGTTTTCCTCAGAATCAACTTATCATGGAAGGCTTTGGTCTTCTCCTTATAAAGTTTAGAATTTTCATAAGCCTCCAAGCGGATCTCCTCCAATTGCTGCAGTTGCAGCTTCCTCTCCATACCTGCTTGATCTAGGTCCAAGTTGCACCTTTTCACCGCCTAGAATGCATGATGCTCAATTTCCACCGGCAGGTGGCAGGCTTTTCCAAAAACAATCAGATACGGAGACATCCCGATTGGTGTCTTATAAGCAGTCCGGTAAGCCCATAAAGCATCCTCAAGCCTCTTGCTCCAGTCCTTTCTGTTAGGTTGAATTGTCTTCTGGAGTATCTGCTTGATCTTCCTGTTAGAAATCTCGGCTTGCCCATTAGTTTGGGGATGGTAAGGTGTAGAAACTCTGTGCAAGACCCCATACTTTTTCATCAAAGCTTCCATGCTTCAATTACAAAAATGTGAACCCTGATCACTGATGATGGCCTTCGGAACTCCAAACCTGCAGAAAATCTGTGATCTAACAAAATCCACAACAACTTTGGAATCATCAGTTCGAGTAGCTTTCGCCTCCACCCACTTGGATGCATAATCAACAGCTAGCAAAATGTAAACAAAACCAAAAGAAACAGGAAAGGGTCCCATAAAATCAATACCCCATACATCAAAAATCTCACAAAACAATAAGGATTTCTGGGGCATCTCATTCCTTCGAGAAGTGTTTCCTGTTCTTTGGCATTGATCACAAGATTTACAAAACACATATGCATCATGAAATAGAGTGGGCCAATATAATCCAGATTCCAAAACTTTCCTAGCAGTCCTTTGGGGACCAAAATGACCGCCACATGCAAGTGTATGACAAAAGCTAAGAATAGAATGGAATTCATTATCAGGCACGCATCTCCTAATGATTTGGTCACTACAAAATTTCCACAGATAAGAGTCATCCCACACATAATATTTTGACTCACTCTTCAATTTATCAATCTGAGCCCTAATAAAATGTGCAGGGAAAACACCAGTAACTAAGAAATTTATCAAATCAGCAAACCAAGGAATGTTACCTTGCAGCTTGAAAAGCTGCTCATCAGGGAAGACATCATAGATAGGAAAAGTATCTGCCTCTCTTTCAATTCAGCTTAGGTGATCAGCCACTAAATTCTCCGCTCCACTTTTATCACGAATTTCAATATCGAACTCTTGGAGGAGTAAAATCCACCTAATCAACCTAGGCTTTGCATCAAGTTTCTTCAGGAGAAACTTCAGAGCTGTATGATCTGAAAATACAACCACTCTAGAACCAAGCAAATATGATCGAAATTTGTCTAAAGCAAAAACAATTGCTAAAAGTTCCTTTTCAGTGGTGGTGTAGTTGACTTGTGCAGGATCTAAAGTTCTTGAAGCATAGGAGATAACATGAGATATTTTACCGACCCTTTGTGCAAGAACAGCTCCCAAAGCATAATCAGAGGCATCACACATGAGCTCAAATGGGAGTGTCCAATCGGTGGTGGATGATAGGTGTACTGGTCAATGCTTGCTTCAAGTGATTGAAGGCATCCTTGCATTTCTGGTCAAAATGGAACTCCACTTCTTTTTGTAGCAAGTTGGATAGTGGAAGAGCAATTTTGCTAAAATCTTTTATGAATCGCCTATAGAAACGTGCATGACCAAGGAAAGAATGAACCTCCCGCACGCATGTGGGGTAAGATAGGCATGAAATAACATCTATTTTTGCAGGATCTACCTCAATACCCTTGCTAAATATTATATGCCCTAAAATTATGCCTTGCTCTACCATGAAATAACATTTCTCAAAATTCAGAACAAGGTTAGCCTTAATGCATTTATGCAAAACCTGAGTCAAACTATCCAAACATGCATCAAAAGAAGAGCCATAGACAGTAAAGTCATCCATGAATATATCCATACAATTTTCTAAAAGGTCAGAAAATATACTTACCATGCACCTTTGAAAGGTGCCTGGAGCATTACACAGACCAAAAGGCATCCTTCTGTATGCAAATGTGCCAAATGGGCAAGTGAAAGTAGTTTTATCTTGGTCTTCTGGGGCTATATGGATCTGAAAATAACCCGAATATCCATCCAAGAAACAGTAATGCGACTTGCCAGCTAGTCTCTCTAACATCTGATCAATGAAAGGTAATGGGAAATGATCTTTCCTGGTGGCTTGGTTAAGTCGTTTGTAATCAATGCAAACCCGCCAACTGTTTTGAATTCTTGTGGGTAGTAGCTCATTGTTCTGATTTTCAACTACTGTGACCCCAGATTTCTTTGGAACAACCTGCACGGGACTCACCCATTTACTATCAGATATGGGATAAATAATGCCAGCTTGCAGTAGCTTGGTACCTTCCTTTTTACCACATTCAGAGTCAGGGGGTTCAGTCTCCTTTGGGGCTGCCGTACTGGTTTAGTATCTTCCTCCAACAAAATCACATGTATGCATGTGGAGGGACTGATACCAGGAAGATCTACAAGTGTCCATCCGATGGCTTGTTTATTCTGCCTCAAAACCTGCAGTAATTTTTTTTCTTGATCAGGTTGCAAATTTTTAGCAACAATCACAGGCAACTTCTCACCATATTCCAAATATGCATATTTAAGATGGTCTGGCAAAATCTTTAATTCTAAGGATGAAGGCTGTACAATGGAGGGCAACAAGCTGTTTGAAACAACTAACTCAGCAACATTAAATTCAACATACTTCTGACTCTTATTTTCACATGCTGCATCATTCAAGTCAGCAGCTACATCACCACTCATAACTGCATAAATCTCAGCACATGCAGCACATGGTACAATATCACAGCCAGCACATGTTTCACAGGTAACAGAATCCAGAAAATCAGCAATATCAGGAAATTCAGCATAAATATCAGCATAAGCATCGTCAACTAGCATATCAATCACATCAACATGGAAAATAGAATGCTCCTCTAGGGGATGTCTCATGGCCTCAAAAATGTTAAATTGTACCACATCGTCGCCAAATTCCATGGAAAGGGTGCCAGCATGCACATCTATCTTGGTCTTGGCTGTCTTGAGGAAAGGTCTGCCTAGGATCAATGGAGCATGGTTTGTTGAAGACTCATCTTCCATGTTCAGAATATAGAAGTCCATTTGGAAAAATTAGCTCATTCACCCGAACTAACACATCTTCTAGCACTCCTGCAGGATGAGTAGTGGTCCTATTTGCCAACTGAATCACTATACCAATAGGTTGCAAAGTGCCAATGTTCAAGGACTGATATATTGACATAGGCATGACATTAATCGAAGCACCCAAGTCTAGCATTGCATGTTCAAATTTGGAGTTACCTATCGTGCAAGGAATTGTGAAAGTTCCAGGATCTTTGCATTTTTGTGGCATGCTTGGTAGAATCATTGTAGAAACATTTCTGCCCATGCTTATTTTCTCAGTACCCTTAAGTCTTCTCTTGTGAGTACACAACTCTTTGAGGAATTTGGCATACTTGGGAATGCTTGATTGCATCAAGGAGGGAATATTAATTTCCACCTTCCGAATGTGTCCATGACTTCTCTTTCTATTTCGTTTTTGTAAAGTATGCTTGGACTATGTGACTCTATTTGGGAAAGGTAGTGGAATGGTCGATTTGAATTCTCGCACATTTCTTACGTGTCACTGATTTTTGGTGAGCTATCCACTTTCTTACGTTTTGGTCACCTTCGGTTCTTTGCACTTGTAGTTCAGGTTGTGGTGGAGTAGGACCGTCAACTTCTCTGCCACTTCTCAAGCTAATGGCACTTACATTGCCTCTTGGGTTATTAACTATTTGTGAAGGCAATTGGTTCGATCCTTGACTTTTCAACTCACTCGAGTGGTTGCCATATCCGCCCAATTTGAGTTTGTAAATTCGGATGGTGGCATTGACATTCTGCTGGCTTGTTTCATCAAGTCTTCGAAAGGTGGCTCGGTGGAGTGGCTGCCGGACAGTATTGGAGAGGGGCGCTTTGCATGGGTGGTGGCACGGGTTGTGCTTGCCTAAATGCGAGGTGGTTGGTACTTGTTGCTAGGGCCTGTAGCTTGGTATCTAAGCTGCGGTTCTTCTTGTTGGTAGAAGTACATTGTTGTTGTTGACCGAATTTCCATATCTCAGGTTGGGATGGTCCCTCCAGCCAGGGTTATAGGTATTAGAAAATGGATCATATCTGGGCTACTGCTGTGATTGCTGATATTGGGGTCTACCAGAAAAAATACCATTTTCTTTGCAACAGATTGCTCTGGAAAAATAGAACCATCATCCTGAAGTGTGGGACATGCATCGGTAGGGATGAGATGAATAAGAGCAAATGTCACACACGAGTTGCGACCATCGCATTGGTGCTTGTTGTCCCCTTTGCTAACTGCCTTACCAAAGAAGTTAATTCATCAAGTCTGTGTTCCATTCTCTGTTGGTCTATATGAGATGATTGAATCTCATTGACTCTTCTGGTTGAAGTAATAATTCGTGTGCCAAATTGTTGGGTGTTGCCTGTCATGTTTGCTATCAAATCTCTCGCTGCTGCAGAGGTCTTGTCTACTAAGGCTCCTCCAGAGGCAGCATCCACCATGCTTCTGTCATTTGGCAGCAAGCCTTCATAGAAATATTGAATTAAGAGTTGATCGGTGATTTGGTAGTGGGGACAGCTCGAGCACAGCTTCTTGAATCTTTCCCAATATTCATGCAAGGTCTCTCCTGTCATTTGTCTTATGCCATATATATCTTTTCTAATGGCAGCAGCTCTAGAGGCAGGGAAAAATTTCTCTAAGAACAACCGCTTCATGTCAGTCCAACTTGTTACTGAACCTGGTGAAAGATAAAATAACCAATCATTGGCTGTATCAGCAAGTGAGAAAGGAAATGCCCTCAGCTTGATGTGCTCTTCTGAGATCCCATGTGGCTTCATGGTTGAACAAACCACATGGAACTCCTTTAGATGCTTATGGGGATCCTCACCTGCAAAACCGTGAAACTTGGGCAACAAATGTATCAATCCAGATTTTAACTCAAAATCAGCATCAAGATCTGGGTATTGAATACACAAAGATTGGTTAGTTATATCAGGAGCAGCAAGTTCCTTAAGAGTTCTATTCTGTATGTTATTAGCCATGGTTTCAGAATTATTCAAGATCTCAAGTTCACTCCCAATATTAAGATCAAATTCAGAAGCAATTCTTGCACTTAGCCTATGAGCTCTAATCAACCTATGCAAGGTTCTATCAATCTCAGGATCAAAGTCAACTAAGTTATCAGGCTCGGACCTAGTCATGCATCACACAAAAACAAATAAATAAGCAAAATACACTAGACAATGGATAAAAATGTTAGAAAAGTTAATAAAAAGTAAAAGTTAGTAAAAACACTTAAAATGAAAAGATTACACTTACTAATCCCCGGCAACGGTGCCAAAATTTTGACGAGCGCCGAACTCAGTCAAAATTATAACCGAAGTTATTACCTAAGCTTGTAGCACAGTGACAACACCGGATCATCTCCACGAGGATTGTAGATGCAATTAAATCAAGTCAAGTGAAAGTTTAGCAAAGGGGGGTTTGACAGTTTAAGATCGCACTTAACAAAATTAAAGGAAGAAATAACAATTAAAGAGCAGTCAATTTAGAAACCTATCCAAGATTGGGTGGATTCAATCATAGACCCTTCATAGAACACTTGAAGCGCAATTGAATTGTTAATTTGGATCTAACCGAGATCTCTGCATCAAATCCAAAATTCATACTAAACGATCGTCTAGAATTCAATTAACAAGTGATAAACACAAATCCGTAATCACACCATTCATGAAGGTCTATGTTAATTTCAAGTACCGAATTCAATTAACTTAGGCACAAATCAATAACCTAATCTTTTCAATTTGTGATTAATTTAGATCAATCAGTTCTAAGTTTCATCACAAATCTCAATCTTCATTTATGTGATTAGTTTAGATCAATCAGTTCTAAATTTTATCACAAATCTCAATCTTAAACCAAGATCAAATCAGATCAACATAAATAGAATCACCATTCATGCATTCAAGATCAAGAAGAAGAAAAAGAGAAGAAGAAAAAGAGGAATTCAATTACAAATCAAATACAATACATAACCAAGGTCTCAAGAATCCAAACCACAATCTCTTCAAAAGTTCTAAATTGATTAGAAAGTAGCTTAGCCCTCCATTACCATGAAGGGGAGCATCAAAATATACAAAAGCTATGAGAAACTATCAAGAAACAAGAAGAAACTATGAGAGAAATGAAGGAGAATACAACTTGTCATTCATGATAACTAATGGTGCCTTTTATAGAAGTCTAGGGTGACAAAGGGGAGTAGGTGGATGAGTGGGTTGGTGGAGTGGAGTGGTTGAGTGGGTTGGTGGAGTGGATGGTTGAGTATGAAAATTTCTTGTCTGACTTGGAAGCCAAAAATGACTAACTATACTTCAGATCCATGAAAAGTACTCTTCGTAAAAGTTGTAGATATTTGTCTTGGCTATAACATGCATATCTGGATCATCCAATTTGGCTTCCTACAGCCCAAGATATGACTCAAATACCGCAGGTTGCTCAAACCCAACTTCAGCACCTCTGTTCCGACTTGCAAGCTCAAACGGACCCATTAGACTTCATTTTTTCAAAAAGTGTTCTTCATGAAAGTTGTTTATTTGGATCTTAACTATCAATTATCCAAATTTCAGCCCATCTTGATTATTACAGCTTGAGATATGATTTTATGAGTGCACACCATTCGGATTCTAGTGATAGAACCCGTATTCTGACTTCCATGTAAACTTAGGCCCCTTAGACATCTATTTAGGACTTCGAGCTCTTCATCAACGTTGTAGATCTTCATCTTAGCTTTCCTACAAGGTAAAATTCATGATTATCAGATATCAGGAACTCAAGTTATGGCCAAAATACAGAAATAGTGTCAAATCTCAATAATGCTAAAAATATTCAATTAGGACCAATTTGAGCTCAAACTCACAAAATCATACCAAACTCAATCAATTAAGAATATGGAGAGTGTAAATGACTAAACATAAGGGTTTCTTAATGAATAAAATATGTGATTATCATTCCTCAAAAGCATCTTGTAACTCATCATAAGAGGGCAATAAAGTATTAGAACTTACCTCATTTTCGCTTTCTTCTTCATCTCCTTTTGCCATGAGACATAGTTGAGCCTCTTTGCTATCTGAGCTGTCAGTTGAGTCTTTGTCATTTTCATCCCACGCTATGTAGGCTTTTCTTCCTTTTCTTTCTTTGAAGGATTTCTTTTCAAACTTCTCCTTCTTCTTTTGATAAACAGGACACTCCATTTTCATGTGACCAGGTTTGCCACATTCATAGCAAGTTGGGGTCGATGAAGTTCCTTCACCTTTGAAGTGAGTCTTTTTCGGAGGGAAGGGAGGTCTTCTTTGTGTTCCCTTTTTCCTGAGAAATTTACCAAACCTTTTAACTAACAAACTTAGATTTTCTTCACTTACCTCTATGTTCTCTGAACTTTCTTCATTTTCTTCATCATCATTGTCGAATGTTGATGAAGTGGCTTTGAGCGCTATCCCCTTTTTCTTTTTATCGTTCTCTTTGCTTTGGCTTAATCTGCTCAGCTCTAATTCGTGCTCAAGAAGTTTTCCAAAGAGGGTAGCTAAAGTCATTGTGGACAAATCCATTGATTCAGATATTGCTGTCACTTTGGGTTGCCAAATCCTGCTAAGACATCTCAAAACTTTGTTAATCAAATCTTCATTAGAAAAGCTTTTGCCTAAAGATGCAAGATGATTAACTATGTGGGTGAACCTCTTTTGCATTTCCTGAATGCTTTCTCCTTGGTTCATTCTGAATAATTCATATTCACGAGTTAGAGAATTTATTCTCGATCTCTTAACTTCACTAGTACCCTCATGGGTAACTTGCAAAGTATCCCACATTTCTTTAGCAGTTTTACAATTTGAAATTCTAAAAAACTCATCATATCCCAAAGCAGTAGTAATAATATTTTTGGCTTTTAAATTAAATTGAACTTTTCTTTTATCTTCATCAGACCATTTATTTCGTGGTGTTTCGGTCCTTACACCATCGACCTCATGTGTGGGTATAAAAGCGTTGTTTTTGACAGTATCCCAAACATCTAGATCAATAGCTTCGATGAAGATTTTCATTCTTTCCTTCCAATATGCGTAACCATCCCCATTGAAAAAGAGTAGTTGGTTTATGGAAGATCCTTCTGAAAAACCATTTGAAGAAGCCATATACTCTTGAAGCTGCTAAGCTCTTTATATAAGAGTCTAGCTCTGATACCACTTGTTACCAAGTGGCTTCCAGTACTCAAGAGGAGGGATGAATTGAGTATAAAACTTTTTCACAAAACCTCTTTTCAATTAATACGAATATCGAAAGCTTAATAAATAAATGCACAGAGGGGATGAGAAGAAGAAAAGAAACAATAAAGAACAGCAGAAAAATAAATGTGTAGTAAATTAAATTGCAAAAAAAAATTGAGATTAGGGAAAAGAAAAGCAGGCATAGTATTTATCCTGGTTCGACCACTAACCCACTTGTGGTCTACGTCCAGTCCTCGAAAGCCGAGATTTTTCACTAAGTACACAAGCTTCAATAGGTGCTTGCTACCGTTACAAAATAGAGCACTTTTCACACACAGGGACACTCTACCCTTGTGCTAAAGTCTCGGCCATGAGGATACCTCACCCTTATACAAACCTTGAGGGATACCTCACCCTCGATACAGAATATCAGAAAATAGAGATGAAGAGAAACTCTCACTCAGAGTAAGTAATACAAATTGAAGTGCTAATGGAGCTCTCACAGAAATATCTCAAAGTTTTTAAACAAGAAGCGCGTAGAAAATAGTTTTCACAAAACAGAGTAATCAGAAAATAGTTCAGAATTATTGGCTCTGAAAAACGTGACCCAGGCTTACTATTTATAGGGGAAACCAGATTAATTAGCTGTTGGGTATAATTAATAGCCATTAACACAGATTGAAAATCTTGTCTGTTTTCATTTACGTAAACAAAAGCTTCGTGTTTATTCGAATAGAGCACAGGCTTATTCGAATAACACTGTTTCTGAAAACTCATCTGAAAAGGGTTATTCGAATAACTAACCTGTTATTCGAATAACTCTGTTAAAACCAGAGTTATGAAAACGAACGGTTATTCGAATAAAGGCTTATTTATTCAAATAACGTATTTAAAAGAAGTTCAGATAGAATGGTTTTATTCGAATAACGTATGAGTTATTCGAATAACTCACTTAAAAGCATAGTTCTGAAAAACTTCATTTATTCGAATAAGGGAAGGATTATTCGAATAGCCATTTACAAAACAGTGTTCTGAAAAACCTTAGTTATTCGAATAACAGGGTAGTTATTCGAATAACACCTTTTAGAGATCAAACCACGTGAGGATGTTTATTCGAATAGGCAAAGCTCTATTCGAATAACTCAGTTCAAAAAGGGTTTTAAAAAGATGTTTTCAAAGACACTAAGTTTAGAACCAAGTTTTCACTTTTCTGTCAAAAAACAAAGAGATATTAATGTGGGCTCCATACAATAGATCCTAAGTCCTAATGCTAATCAAATATAAATTTGGACTTAGTCTATTTATCATCTTCATTTATTATTCCCGTTTGTTATCATCAAAACAAGTCTTCAAAAGTATGCATCCAAACACATCCTCAATGTAAAGCTCAAAAGAGAAATAACATTCATCAAAATCATCAATTAATGAAAGACAAGTAAAATAAAATGGAGGGAAAGAAAATAAACATCCTTATCAAATGAGGAAGCTTCCACCAGGGTCCCATGGGCCTTCCTTAATTTCTTTGGCCCCACCACTGAATTATAGCATGTTTACTTCATCAACTCTATTGACATTGTCTATGGTGGACCATGATCCAAAAGCAAAATCTACCACAGTAGTGACCGCCATCTGGTGCGGTTTTTTCTTTTTTGAAAATTCTGCAATGGGCTTCAACTCCATCGCCCTTTGTGTCTGAGATGCTGCAACTGTGTTATGAGCATTGTTGATAGATCCTTCAATACCATTTGTAGCTACATAAACATAATCATCAGCTCTCAAATATGCAGAAATCTCAAGACAAATAACACATATCATATCACCATCACAATCAGTACATGAATGGCAATGGATAGAATCATTAAAACCAATTAAATCAGGAAATTCAGCACACAATTCAACATCAGTTTCCTCAACTAAATCAGCAAGTAAATCAATATGAAAAACAGAATGCTCCTCCATGGGATGCTTCATAGCATCAAGAATATTAAATTGAACAATCGAGTCTCCAAACTCCACGGATAGAGTTCCTGCATGCACATCTATTTTGGTCCTCGCTGTTTTGAGGAATGGCCTTCCTAAAATGAGTGGAGCCTTGCTGGATGGTGACTCCCCCTCCATCTCTAGAATATAAAAATCCGCAGGAAAGATCAGCTCATCAACCTTTATCAATACATCCTCAATCAACCCGGCTGGATATGCATTACTTTTATTAGCCAACTGAATCACAACATCTGTAGAATACAAATGGGCAAGTCCAAGAGAGTTAAAAACGGACATAGACATTACATTAATAGAAGCACCTAAATCTAGCATGGCATGCTCAAATTTGTAATTGTCTATAACACACGAAATTGTAAAAGTCCCTGGATCTTTGCATTTCTGAGGCATAGGCTGGATGAGAGCGGAAACATTTTGGCCCATACTGATTTTCTCATTACTCTTCAGCCTTCTCCTCTGGGTGCATACTTCCTTAAGAAACTTGGCATATTTCGGGATTTGCTTGATTGCATCCAGTAATGGAATATTCACTTCCACTTTTTTGAAAGTCTCAAGAAGATCGCTATCCTTTTCATCCTCAACTTTCTTGCTCTTAACCAACCTACTAGGGAATGGAGCCTTAGTGATATACTTAGGATGGAGTTCAGGAATACCCAACTTGGGAGCTTTGGAGTTTTGCCCATCCTCATTTACCTCCTTTGACTTTTGATCCTTGTCACTAGTGGCTTATAGAGGAGGTGGAGGTTCATCTAACCTCTTCCCACTTTGCAATGTGATAGCACTAACAATTTCTCTCGGATTCACTTCCGGTTACGAGGGGAGTTTCCCAGAAAGTTGGCTCTGAACCTTATTGATTTCAGTGGCTAACTGCCCTACTTGATTATGCAAGTTAGTAATGGTAGCCCTTGTTTCTTGTTGAAACTGAATGTTATTAGTGGCCATTTGTCTCATCAACTCTTCCAATGAGGGCTCAGGTTGCCTAGGAGCTTGAGCTTGTTGTTGTCTCTGAGGAAAATGTGTTTGCCTTTGCTGACACCCTGGAGGTCCAAAAGCTTGAGGTTGAGCTTGGGGCTACTTTGCATAGTTAAAGTTGGGATGATCTCTCCACCCAAGATTATATGTGTTGGAGTAGGGGTTGTAATTCTTGGAAGAGCCATCATATCCCCCTACTATTTTTACCTCCGTAGGTATGTCCTCTTGCAGAGTAGGACACATATCGGTGGGATGTCCTGAAGAGCAACAAATCCCACAAGCATGTACTGGTACTTTCCCATTATCCATTAATTTCTGAACCATGGCAGTCAATTGAATCATTTGTTACTGTAAACTAGTTGTTTCGGCCTCTTTAACAGCTCTCACTCTAGTGTCATTCCTGGTGAAGAATTGTTGAGTGTTAGCAGCCATCCTTGAGATCAAATTCCTAGCTTCTTGGGGAGTCTTGTCAACTCCACTAGCAGCATCTATCATGTTGCGGTCCATAACTAGCAAACCCTCATAGAAGTACTGAATCAAAAGTTGTTCACTTATTTGATGTTGAGGGCAACTAGCACATAGCCTCTTAAACCGCTCCCAGTAATCATGAAGTGATTCCCCATGCCTCTGTTGGATGCCGCAAATTTCTTTTCTGATGGTTGTGGCCTTTGAAGCAGGGAAATATCTGTCTAGGAAAGCCCGAGCCATATCCTGCCATGTCTGAATGGATCCAGTTGGCAAGTAGTACAGCCACTCCTTTGTAGAATCTTTCAATGAGAATGGGAAGGCTCTAAGCTTGACTTGTTCTACTGAAATTACTGCAGGCTTCATGCTAGCACAAACCACATGTATCTCTTTCAAATGCTTGTTAGGGTCCTCCCCAGCTAATCCATTGAAAAATGGTAAAAGATGGATTAGGCCGGATTTCAGCTCAAATGCCCCTTCATTTTCAGGAATCTCTATGCACAGAAGTTGTTGGTCCAAGTCTGGAGCACCCAACACCCTTAGAGTAGATTCTGCCATCGCCACTTCTTTAGATATTTCAGAAGATATCTCAGAACTGGATAAATCAATATGGCGAGCAGCTTCGACGTCAGCAGGTGTAAATCGATGAGGAAACTGTGAACTAACTTGTTCAAAGTAGTGCCTTAAATTTCTCAAGTGCTCGTTCACTTCTCCACTGGACATGAACACCTACAAGACACTCAAAAAGAAAAAATCAAAAATTAAAAATAAAAAACAAAAACAGAGTAAAAATAAGAAATAAATCAATAGTGTAATTGAAAAATTGGTTCCCCGGCAACGGCGCCAAAATTTGGTGTGGTGTGGAATACGATTGAGAATTATATCCAAAAATAGTTGCCAAGTTCCACCAAAAATATAAAAACCTTGCAACCAGGTTGTAGTAAGCAAGGGTCAATCCACAGAGAATCAATTCAATTAACACTATCAATCCAATTCCTAAATTAAACTCTGATGAAAAATAAACAGTAAAAAGTAAAAAAAAAGGGTTTTGTTAATTAAAACTAACAAAAGAAATTATCCTTAAACCAAAATAGTAAACACAAATTGAATTACCAAGTTAAAGATATTGGTTAAGAGATGGAATCCACCACTAGATTTATATGATTATGCTAACTTATATACTCTTTATACCAACATGATCAATTATGTTCTTATGTGATTGTGAGATAAATCTCTTGTCTTCCTTAAGTTTCACTTAATTCAGCAACCGCTCAAATCAAACCCTAACCATTAGTTATTTATAAAGCAACCGCTCTTACACCTACCTAATGATTGCATTAAGAATTAGAAAACTAATCACACTAAGATCTAATCACACACCGGGATTAAATTACTTAGATCATATGTTTCACTAGTTTTACCACCGCAAATCACAAGTATATAGCAATCCTAATTTTACCACTCTCAAAATTTGGCAAAGAATATAAAAACCTTTATATTGATTTAAGATCAGAAACATATGAATAAAAACATAACTATATTGATATAAAGAAATATGCAAGATTCACATAATCAAAACTAGAGTTTCATCTTCCCTTAACCAATCAAAAAATTTAGCCACACATGGCAAAGTTAAAAACAGAAGAAGAATTAAAGAAAAACATTGTCCAGAACAAAAGTGCAAAAGAAAACTGAAGATCAAACTAGTTTCCAAAGGTTGGGGATGATCGATCTTCGATTGCTCGAACCCGAGACTCCAATCTTCGATCCAATCTCCTTTTCCCTTAGTCTTCGTGTTTCCCTCAGTTCCCTTGACGGCTCTCAGTTCAGATGTCCTTTAGGGGCTTTAAGCAACCCTATTTATAGGTTTGGATACCTAATTTCTGAATAGAATTCGAATTTAACTTTCTGGTGCGACGACACGGGCCGTGTCATATAACACGGCCCAACCCGTGTCTGAATCTGGTGACAAAATTCTAACTAATTTCAAAGTCAGAGAAGAACACGGCCCAACCCGTGTCATTTGACATAGGCCGTGTCGTATGACATGGCCCGTGTTATCCAAAAATAGGATTTGGCCCATCTTGAAATAGTCAGAGGAGTACACGGCCCACCCTGTGTCATATAACACGGGCCGTGTCACTCACTTTCTTCAAATGCGACCTTGATTCTTCATAAATGCCCTTTTTCCTTTGCTTCTGAGGGTAAAACTGATCTTCTTAAGTATTCATCTCTCTCCTCAAATGGCCATCAAGCTTGGTTTGATGTTAATGGACTCAAACACTCAAACATATCCTGAAAAGCATAATTCATTTATGAGTGTTTATAACCACATTTAAGCATAGTTTCACAATAAACGTCCAAAGATAACTCTAAATCAGAAACTTAGCTAAATGTCAACAATTGAGCACATATGGAGTCCAATTAGATCAAACAAAAGACATTTATAGTATGAAAATAATCGACAGATCACATAGCTTTTCTTCAATGTCAAACTAACCACAATACAACGAAAACTGAATGTAACCATTTTAAACAAAGTTGTCTCCTTTCGGAAACCAAACAATACATCTCTGTGTTCGATTTCAGAGAAATACACAGTATAAATAAGATAAACCTACTCACAAACCCAAAAGACTCAAACCTGGCTCTGATACCAACTAAATGCAACACCCTCTCCGAAGGGCATTACGTTTCAAGCCAACTCCTTAAATTGCTACCCAAGTTATAAAATATTTGATATTGTTTTTAATATGGGTTTCAAAAATTTCTTTTTCGTGGATAACATAAACTTACCAAATTATAGAGACATAAGACATAAGAACTGAATAATATACTTTACATAAAAACAAAGTTTACTACAACCATAAGTATATTATACTTATATACCCAAAACATAAAACATCTTACATAACTAACCTAGAATGACCCAAGTTCATGACACCTAATGAGAAGAGTCGTCCTCAGATTCCCTAGCCGGGAATGTCTCGATGGATAGAAATCCGAGCAGAAGATATCTTGAAGTCCTCCCTAGGAGTATAGTGAAGATCATTCCACAACTCCTTGATAGGCATGACAAACTCTACATATACAACAACAAAAGAAAAAGTAGTGACCCTATGGTGAGTCCTACTCACGGTTAGAGTAATGTCACCACAATACTCTACATGCTCTGTGTCCCAATGGACATGCTAAGCATCAGTGCCTTCGAGAAACTGTGGTCTAACAAAACCTTGTTGATCCCTCATTGCCGCCATTGTAACACCCCTTCCGAAGGGTATCACATTTCAAACCAACTTCTTATAATTAATTACCTAAGTTGTAAAATATTTAATATCATTAAAATACGGATTTCAAAATTTATTTTCGTGGATAACATAAACTTTACTGAATTAGAAAAATACAAGATATAAAGACTGGATTTAATACATCTCTAGCATATAACATAGATTCGTAACATCTTCATTACATAAAACTCACGTATTCTAAATAAAATATAATTACCATATAAAAACTAGACCTGGCCCATGTTCACAGCATCTAGGAACAAGAGTTCTTCTCAGAAGACAAATTCCCTAGCTGGGAATGTCCCGACGGATAGAAATCTGAGCCAACGATAAATCGAAGTCCCCTCTAAGAGTATAGTGAAAATCATTTCACAACTCCCTGATAGGTAAAACAAACTCTGCATAAGCAACCATAAAAGATGAAGTAATGACCCAATGGCGAGTCCGACTTACGGATAAAGTAATGTCACCACAATACTCTATATACTCTGAGTCCCAATGGACATGCAAGCCTCAGCGCCTTCAAGAAACTGTAGTCTAAAGAAACTGAGCTGACCCTTCCTTACCGCCATTGTAGTCTTCGCAGATGTAAGCATAAAATAGAAATAGACAGAACAATACAGCAAAGAGGAGAGATCTCCTACATCACATACTAATATGGCAGCAAAGAAATGATACGAACAACAATGCCATTCCATACATATAATCCATTGATTAATATAAAATTTGCAGATATATTCATGACATTTAATAGATAAATAATCCAATAAACTTGCAACACAATATCAATAATAATGATAATACCACAATCGTATTATAACACAATAAATACTATATCACAATAGTAAGAAATACTGACTATGCATATGCACGATGTGTATGCTAACCATTCTTATGCACAATGCAACTAATTCCTACTCCATGGAGATTCAAATTTAGAGATGAACGTTCCAAAAGATCTGTCCCCCTTAAAAGACAGTCTAACGCTAGATAAAGAAAACAAATAGTGGTTGTTAGGCTGCCAGTGCGTTACAGTCGGTTGATCACGACCAGGGGTATATATATATATGTATTGTGATAGCATAATCACAAAATGAATCACCGCGCCTTGACATCCCCCAAGATCTGGTCTAGATCCACTTATTTCTACGAATTCTAGTTCTCTTTTTAGGCATAAAACGCCACAACAGCCATCTGTTGTACAATGCTCAATGCATATTCAATCCAATCAAAGTACCATTGTACTATTCCCAATGACATTAACGCAACTGTCCATACAGTTGTCTAATGTCATTGGTATCTATGATATTATATAACTGCCCATACAATCGATAATACCAAAGATCCACTTAGGTTCAGTACTCCAGTTTCCACAATCCACAATGTTAACACCAAAAATTATTTAGTTCTGTACGTCGACTTTACAGCACAACTCGCTGTTCCACTTAATCACGTAGCAATATTATCGCATTTTCACAATCGCATAACACTTCTGTTACGTTTTCAAATCGCGTAAAGATTTTTCAACATTTTCTTAATCGCATAAAGATTTTAAAATGTTTTCTCAATCGCGTAGCTAAAAATTACTATTTTTAAATCGCATAAGAGTTTTTCTACGTATTTTCAATCGCGTATAATGTTTTTAACACATTCTAAGCTCAAATTAATATTTTTCTCATTTATTATTAAAATTTAGCTTTAATTCTAATATTTCTTCAATAAATCAACTATAAGTAATAATTCCAACATTTTCTCACTAAAAATAATATTTTCTGCTATTTTTCACAAAACTGCATTTCTTTGATTAACTTGGAATATTACAGCTCAAAATTTCCTAACGCGCTTCAAAACCCAAAGGGTGAGCTATACATTAACAAATTTCAAGTTTTAACTTTTATTTCACTAATTAAAAATTAGTTTACTTTCTTTTTAGGTCTAAAAACCTATCAAATTAATTTTCTATCAATCAAATACTTAATCCCACACTTAGTCAAATAATTTTGGATCTTAGACATTAAAAATGGCATGTTGGCCGAAATTTCACTATAGGTTTCTCAAACTACATTAATTATTTTCTATCACTTTATTCTTTACAAAAACTCTTAATCCAATTTCTTATCATTAAACCATTTCATTCATACTTAGGAAAATAATTTAGAACACTTGGCTCCCTTGGTGAGGTTGAGGCCGTGAGCCATCAATTGGTCATTGGAACCAAAATTATTTCCTTTCTCATGTGATTTATAGCATGCAACATATATCAATCATCAAAACTATACCGTAAACATTTCATACATACTATCAAAATCACATTTTACCATATATATCCAAAAATCAACCATAACAATTTCATGCATAATATCACATCGTATAAAAATGCATAATTAAGCAAGCATAAATCAATAACCACACAATCGAGTGAATAAATCCTCACATGAATTTTTCACTCATAAACACAAATAATCCATTCCTTCACCACCACATATGGCTGATTATGTTAATCTCCCTCTTACCTGGTGTGTAGCTTCCTAAGCTCCTTGTTTAATCCTCTTTGTATCACACTTTCACCACCAAGTAGATCTTAGAAACAAATCAAACACATAAAAATTAGTATCTAAGGCTTGATTAAGATGACCATAGGTCAAACATAGTCTTAAGATTCCAAAAATCAAAGAAGAAAAGAAAATCATGAACATCACCTTAAAAACCCTAAAGTTTGAATCCAAGAATCAAGCTTGAAGATGATTGATTTAGACTAAAGTCTCAACACCAAAGAGTCTTAGAATGATGTGAGGATTTAAGAAGTGAAGTTGGATTAAATTAAACAAACTTGGAAGGTGATTTTAGAGTGGTTGGCCATGAGCTATACAAGGAAGAAAGGTAAGAGTTTTTTTATCTTCAACATGAAGAACAAGGTTGAAGATGATAGAACTAGGTTAAGATCTGAACTACAAAGTGTTTTAGAATTGTGTATAGGTTCTAGATCTAAGGTTGTATAGAATTATTAAAGCTTGGAAGGTGTTTCAATGGTCTTGGTCGTGAGGTGCTTTGGAGAGAAAAGGAGAGAACTTTTTGGTTGTTCTTGGTGTTCTTGGTTGAGAGAGAAAAGACGATAGATGTTTAGCTTCACAAAGTGTGAGAAATGAAATGGAATAGGCTATTTTTCTTATGCATGGCCGTGTAAATTGCGTGATAGAAAGATCAAGGTCTAATTATGATGATAGAAAATATCACATGGCTTCACATACTTTCCACATGGCTTATGTCACTTAATGATCACCCATTAGTCATTAGATGAATCAAGAACATGGTAGAAGGACCAAGTGGCCGTGTGACCCAATGGAGGATGTAACCAGTTTGGTTTCATTCTAATTTCCTAGTTACACTTAGATTAACTAATTATTTCATCTAGTTGCATTTAAACTAATTGAGTTAGGACATTTAGTTACATTCTAACTATTTAGTTACTTGATTAGGTCATTGCATAGGTCATGCATTAGTCATTCCTTCTCGATGATTCTAGATCCATTTTGTAACTAGAGTTTCTAAATATTTAGTAACTAAGTTAGTTCCATCTAGTTACTAATTAGGCTTTTAGAGTAACTAAGTTAGATTATTTAGTTACTTAACTAACTAATCTAGTCATTAATGTTGACTTCATCTCCTAACTATTGATTTAATCTAAGGTAGATATACTAAGCTTCCTTATCAAGTTTGCTCTCACACCATTGATTAGATCAATGATGATGATCAAAGACTTCTTCATCAAGTTTGCCATCCAATGGTTCACAACAAAGTCCAAGCCACTAAGTTTGACCAATTCCTATTAGTTAGTCATAAAGTTAGGTAATGATGGTTCATGATTACACTTAAAATATTTAGCTTAGATATTTTCACTTAGATATTTTCTAAAAGATATTTTCATCTAGATATTTTACGTAGATATTTTCTGAGATATTTTACTAAGATATTTTTCGTTAGATATTTTATCCTTAGATATTTATCCATAGATATTTTATGAAATGTGTCATCATTTCTACAAGTGAAAGAGTAAGTAGCCAAATTGAATTTGCCTTCTAGTTTAAGTAGTCAAATTGGATTAGTCTTCTAACTTGAGTAGTCAATTTGAATTTCTCTTCTTTGACTTGAGCATCCAATTTTGCCTTCTTCATGCTTGCCATTGGTCCATCACTTTGAGTCATCACCATCAAGATATTTTTTCTAAAGATATTACCCAATGGATAATAACTACTGCTATTATTACTCAATAGGTAATAGAAAACTCAGATACAGAAAATCTCCTTCAACTGTTATCGGTTTCAGGTTTAGTAAGATCCCCCGATTCTGCCTTGACAGTCCGAAACTTTCTGATTTAGGAAAAATTTTTATTTTTTCAGGTCTGCCTCAAACACATATTTAGCTCAAAATAATATTAAAATAATTACAACCTCATAAAATTTTACAAAAATTTTTAAAAATCATAAAAATTGTAAAAATCATATTCAGAAGAAAAATGAATTTTGAGCATCACGGTGTAAAATAATATAAAATAATTAAAATAATATTAAAATATTTAAAATAATTTTTAAATTCTCAAAAATTCACAAAAACTCATAAATATTATAAAATGTATTTATATCAAGAAAAATAAAAAAAAATTGGAGTGTTACAACTCTCCCCCTCTAAAAAGAATTTCGTCCTCGAAATTTCTCTTACATAATACACAAAAAGGATATTACTCCTTTATCTTGTCTTCAAACTTCCACATAGTATCTCCAGTTATGTCGTTTCAGATGATCCTCCTGCTTTTCTTGAATTACCTCCATCAAATTATTCGAACAAGTAATCGTAATCAAACAAATTCACAGGCAATCGCATATTCTTGAATTGATCTATCCATTCACTCTCCTTAACTATCGTAGCAGATATACTAAACACATTTTCTGCCTTGGGCATTCGCCACGACATTCGCCTTTCCGGAGTGACATTGAAGTTGAAAATCATAGTCCTTTGAAAATTCTAACTATCATATCTTTCTCGTATCCAACCCCTTCTTGATCGAACAGGTACTCCAAGCTCTTGAAATTACTGTAGACATTGTAGGTTAAAAATGTCTTCAAATTTTCATCACAAAACGACTATCGCAACTTCCAAAAGTGAGTTAAATAATTCTTCTCATGCACTTTCAAACAGCTTCGCGTATAACTTCTTCTTCAGAAATTGAAGAACCGTATCGAGGTGTTCAGCATGCTTCTTCGGACTTCGAGAATAAATCAGAATGTCGTCAATAAGGATAACGACAAATCTATCTAAATAAGAAAGAAAGATCTTATTCATGTAATTCATGAATATCGCAGAAGCATTCGTTACCTCGAACAGTATTACTAAACATTTATAGTGACTATAACACGTCTGAAAAATTGTCTTGGAATATCTTTCTATCTTCATGCAAATCTGATGATAATCAAAATGCAAATCGATCTTGAAGAAAACAGCGACTTCCTTCATTTGGTCTTCTAGTTCCCATGTTGTATCTCCCGTCACATCATTCCAGATTACCTCCACCAAGGTAAGTTGTTTCACTCACCTATCCTAAATTTTAACAGAAAATGTCTCATAGATCAAGTCCTCGTCTAATTGTACTTTACTTGGTACTGTAACATGGGTTGAATCAAGAATAATTCTTCTCAATTGAGATACATGGAAAGCACTATGAAGGTCATAAAGAAAAGTGATAAAGCTATTTGGTAGATTACCGGATTCATCCAACAAAGAATTTAATATGGTTTAATAGATTTCGAAATGAGCATGATCCAATAAATTTAGAAATGAACTTTCTGGATGCAAATCCAAATATCTCAGTTTCAAGAAACACTAAAGTTTCATTGAAACAATAGGATATGGTTGGAAGATAACTAATCCATTTATAAAGTCATGAACTCAAATAGACATGATTTCAGAGAAACAAATCAAATCAACAGAAAGATTTGATCTTTAATAGATATAGGGTAGAATTAGAAAACTTGAGTATAAACAACAAGTTTAACAAAAAGAGTAGAAATACTCAGATCAAAAGATAATCAAAGACACAAATAACTCAAATCAATTTACTCAGTCTATTTGTGAAAGAAATAGACAACCCAAATCAACAAAAAAAGTTCCAATCGAGAATAGTAATAGGATAGTTTTAAATATGCTTGAGTAATGATAACAAGTTTAGAAGTTAAAGTAGCACTATTCAAGTCAAAAGGAAACAAAAACACAGATAACCCCAAATAGTTCACACAGTCACAGACCATAAAAGAATGGGTTACCTTGCGAGTTATACAGTACAGTTTTAAGATTACTTTCTATGGCACAGCTTCCTTGTTCCTTAAATCTTTATATTTGAATGCTTCCATTCCACTCTTCGTATTGTCTCTTTGTTCTACTTGAGATATTGTTGTACGTTTATTACTAACGAAGTTTCATCTTTGATTTAATACAGTCTTTGGCAACGTGTCCAAGCTTCCTGCACTTAAAACAAATAATTCCTTTGATCGTACATTCCTTTGTCAAATGAGCCTTTCCACACTTGAAGCATTTTGGCGACGATGCCACGGTCTGACCAAATCCATTGCCATTAGTACTTCCTCTATTTGTTCGTTGTTGCTTCCCCAGCAGTCGTATATACGGCTTTTGTTGAAATCGATTGACTTTAAATTTCCTTGCCTTTTGGATCCTAGTTAGTCCAAAGTTATAGCTTCTCACATCCTGAGTTTGCTCCAACTCTAACAAGTTCTGAAGTTTGGTTATCAGTTCCTGTTGCTAAGCGACCTTCTGACTATGTTGTACCGCTACGTTAGTCATCCTCTACATTACACTTCTAGCTGTGACTATACGATCATCATCACTTCTTGCGTCCACATGCTCACGTCTACTACGATCCATTGTCTTTCTTCAAAGACAAATAAATCAAAGCACAATGAGACCCAACGTAACCATTTCAAACAATATTGTCTCCTTTCGGAAACCAAACAGTATATCTCTGTGTTTGGTTTCAGAGAAACACACAGCACAAATAAGATAAACCTAACCACAAACCCAAAAGACTCTTCACTTGGGCTCTGATACCAACTAATGTAACACCCCCTCCAAAGGGTATCACATTTCAAACCAACTTCTTATAATTAATTACCCAAGTTTTAAAATATTTAATATCATTAAAATAGGGATTTAAATTTTTTTTTTTTACAGATAACATAAACTTTACTAAATTAGAAAAACACAAGATATAAAGACTGGATTTAATACATCTCTAGTATATAACATAGATTTGTAACATCTTCATTACATAAAACTCACGTATTCTAAATAAAATATAATTACCATATAAAAACTAGACCTGGCCTAAGTTCACAACATCTAGGAGCAAGAGTTCTTCTCAGAAGACAAATTCTCTAGCTGGAAATGTCTCGACCGATAGAAATCCGAGCCAACGATAAATCGAAGTCCCCCCTAGGAGTATAGTGAAAATCATTCCACAACTCCCTGAAAGGTAAAACAAACTCTACATAAGCAACCGTACAAGATGAAGTAATGACCCCATGGCAAGTTCTACTTGCGGATAAAGTAATGTCACCACAATACTCTATATACTTTGAGTCCTAATGGACACACCAAGTCTCAGCGCCTTCAAGAAACTGTAGTCTAAAGAAACCGAGCTGACCCTTCCTTGCTGCCATCGTAGTCTTCGCAGATGTAAGCATAAAATAGAAATAGACAGAATAATACAGCAAAGAGGTGAGATTCCCTACATCACATACCAATATAGCAGCAAAGAAACGATACAAACAATAATGTCGTTCCATACATATAATCCATTGATTAATATAAAATTAGCAGATATATTCATGACATTTAATAGATAAACAATCCAATAAACTTGCAACACAATATCAACCATAATGATAATACCACAATCGTATTATAACACAATAAATATTATATCATGACAGTAAGAAATGCTAACTATGCATATGTACGATATGTATGCTGACCATTCTTTTGCACAGTGCAACTAATTCCTACTCTATGGAGATTCAAATTCTGAGATGAACGTTCCAGAAGATCTGTCCCTCCTAAAAGACAGTCTAATGCTAGATAAAGAAAACAAATAGTGGTTGTCGGGCTGCCAGTGCGTTGCAGTCGGTTGATCACGGCCAGAGGTATATATATATATATGTATGTATGTATTGTGATAGCATAATCACAAAGTGAATCACTGCGCCTTAACATCCCCCAAGATCTGGTCCAGATCCACTTATTTCTATGAATTCTCGTTCTCTCTTTAGGCATAAAACGCCACAACAGCTATCGGCTGTGCAATGCTCAATGCATATTCAATCCAATCAAAGTACCGTTGTACTATTCCTAATGATATTACCGCAACTATCCATACAGTTGTCTAATACCATTAGTATCTATCATATTATATGATCGCCCATACAATCGATAATACCAAAGATCCACTCAGGTCCAGTGCTCCAGTTTCCACAATCCACAATTTTAACACCATAAATTACTTAGTTCAGTACGTCGGCTTTACAGCACAACTCGTTGTTCCTCTCAATCGCATAGCAATATTATCACGTTTTCACAATCGCGTAACACTTCTGTTACGTTTTCAAATCGCGTAAAGATTTTTCAACATTTTCTCAATCGCATAAAGATTTTAAAATGTTTTCTCAATTGCGTAGCTAAAAATTACTATTTTTAAATCGCATAAGAGTTTTTCTACGTATTTTCAATTGCATAAAATGTTTCTAACATATTCTAAGCTCAAATTAATATTTTTCTCATTTATTGTTAAAATTTGGCTTTAATTCCAATATTTCTTCAATAAATCAACTATAAGTAATAATTCCAACATTTTCTCACCAAAAATAATATTTTTTGCTATTTTTCACAAAACTGCATTTCTTTGATTAACGTGGAATATTACAGCTCAAAATTTCTTAACGTGCTTCAAAACGCAAACGGTGAGCTATACGTCAACAAATTTCAAGTTTTAGCTTTTATTGCACTAATTAAAAATTAATTTACTTTCTCTTTAGGTCTAAAAACCTATCAAATTAATTTTCTATCAATCAAATACTTAATCCCACACTTAGTCAAATAATTTTGGATCTACAACATTAAAAATGGCATGTTGGCCGAAATTTCACTATAGGTTTCTCAAACTACATTAATTATTTTCTATCACTTTATTCTTTACAAAAACTCTTAATCCAATTTCTTATCATTAAACCATTTAATTCATATTTAGGAAAATAATTTAGAACACTTGGCTCCCTTGGTGAGGTTGAGGTCGTGAGCCATCAATTGGTCATTGGAACCAAAATTCTTTCCTTTCTCATGTGATTTATAGCATGCAACATATATAAATCATCAAAATTATACCATAAACATTTCATACATACTATCAAAATCACATATTACCACATATATCAAAAAATCAATCATAACAATTTCATGCATAATATCACATGATATAAAAATGCATAATTAAGCAAGCATAAACTAATAACCACACAATCGAGTGAATAAATCCTCACATGAATTTTTTGCTCACAAACACAAATAATTCATTCCTTCACCACCACATATGGCCGATGAGGTTTATCTCCTTCTTACCTGGTGTGCAGCTTCCTAAGCTCCTTATTTAATCCTCTTTGTATCACACTTTCACCACCAAGTAGATCTTAGAATCAAATCAAACACATAAAAATTAGTATCTAAGGCTTGATTAAGATGACCATAGGTCAAACGTGGTCTTAGGATTCCAAAAATCAAAGAAGAAAAGAAAATCATGAACATCACCTTAAAAACCCTAGATCTTGAATCCAAGAATCAAGCTTATGAATGCTTATGTCTTGAAGCATACCAAATGGGTTTTAGATGATAACAAAGCCAAAGATGAAGATCAAGATCAAAAGAGAAGACCAAAATCAAAAGATAAAGACCAAGATTAAAAGAGGTATATTAGATATAGGTCTTAGAATATCAATGTAAAATGTCCTTTAAGTATCTTAATGATTCTCAAATGGTTTTTCAAATATCATTTTCAAAATCAGCTTGTAAATTCAAAGTTAAACATGTTTTTCAAAGAAATGTTAATTTTAATCTTGGATTCAATATTCATGAAGGCATTTATGTTTAATCCAATGATCTAAGGGTTAGAAATGGCTTACATGCTCAATTGGACTTAAAAAATGCATTCAAAGGCCAAAGTAATCAATTACAAGATATTTGTAATCTATTACACAGCAAATAAAGGCCTTATAATCGATTACATGTGCATTATAATCGATTACAAGCAAGTCAGAGGCCTTGTAATCGATTACACTAAGCAGGTAATCGATTATAATGAGCCCAAAAAGGCAAGAACACGTTCAAGAAGCCATGTAATCGATTACAGAGAAATGGTAATTGATTACAAGAAAGTCAGAGATCTTGTAATCGATTACACCAAGCTGGTATTCAATTACCAAGTGCCTTGAAAGCCAAGAACACGTTCAAACAGCCATGTAATCGATTACAGAGATTGTATAATTGATTACCAGTCGTCTGACAGCAACCAACGACTATTTTTTTGGCTTTTAATGTTGCCATAAATGCTACCCAACAGCTCCTTTCTTCCAACAACTTATAAATACTTGCCTTGGGGCTTCATTAAGGGCTAACCTTCAATTCAGAACATCAATCTAACACTTATATACGAGAATCAAATTCTGAAAATGTTTTTGCCCTATTTTAGTGAGAAAACTTGAGATATTCAAAAAGGGCATTGCTAGAACTTCAATTTGTATCAATATACTCTTTGAGAGAGTTTCTATCATTCAAACACTTTGTTTATTCTGTAAAGAGGGTGAGGTATCCCTCTAGTGAAAAAGGGTGAGGTATCCATTGTTGAAAAGAAGGTGAGGTTTCCTGTAAAGGTGTAAAGAGGGTGAGATATCCCTCAAAGGTTATAAAGGGTGAGGCATCCCTGTTTTGAGGCTCAAAGCACAATGGTGAGGTATCCCAAGGTGTTGTTGAGTGCTCTAATCTGTAAAGGTTTTCAAGCACCCATTCAAGCTTGAAGTTTAGTGAAAAATCTCGAGTGGTTCGCTTGAGAACTGGACGTAGGTTACAAGGAGTGGCTGAACCAGGATAAATCCTTGTGTTTAATTTTCTCAACTCTATCTCTTTACATTTGTGCATTTATTTTATATGCTTTCTTGAATGTTATTCATCTTGGCTTGTTTAATTTATGAGTGAAGTATTTAATCTTATTTATCTATTCACTTCAATTATCTAATAGCTTCAACGAAAATTGATAAACAAACATTTTACGAAAGATTTGTAAAAATATTTCATAAACTCAATTCACCCTCCTCTTGAGTTTGAGTCCACTTGGTAACAAGTGGTATTAGAGTTAGGCTCTTGTGTAAAGGGCTTAGCAGCTTCAAGAGAAAGTGATGGCCTCCTCAAATGATTTTTCAGAAAGTTCTTCCATCTATAGACCTTGATAGCTACATAGAATGCAGTTATTTGTGCCCTATCCTTGTGCTAGAATGAATGCTATGTCCTTGTTTAAATGCATATTTAAAGGGTTTTGTGCTTATATTTGATATATTTTGAATCTAAGCCTTTCTGATATGTTATTGTGCAAAACTGAGCTTTAATGATCATGGATTGAGTAGATTTATATATGTTATTGATTTGGTATTTTCTCTATGATAGGAGGGTCTCCAAACAAGGTTAAATATGGAGCAATTGAGCTTAAAGAGGAAGAAGAAGCCAAATTGGCATTTCAGCAATCAACGCCGCGGCGCAAGGTAGAGCACGCCGCGGCGCTTAGAGGGTTTTTAGCCTGGTCATACTTGGACCCGGGGCAAGAGCGCCGCGACCTAGTGAAGTGGGCACCGCAACGTAAATAGACCGACCCATTACGCGCCGCGGCATGAGTATGTGGGCGCCGCGGTGTGGAGGCGGCTGCTGAGCTTATAAATAAGATTTTACACATTTTTCTCAGTATCTCTCACTCTGTTTTTCTCTGTTCTGGCCATTTGGCCATTTCTAGTTTTTAGGTTTTGATAGTTTTAGTTAGTTTTAGTTAGTTTTAGGTTAGATAGCTTGGCTAGATCTTCATTGCTGGTGGATTGGAATCAAGGATCAAAGGATTGAAGGAGGATTCAAGCTTCAGAGACAAATCAATGAGCTTCTTTCTCTCTTTTCCCTTTCTCTCTTATCTTCCTTATCTTTTGTATAGCTGAGCTATGTTTTAGGAATATTTTGGATCCTTTTATATATATTAATGATGTGTTTTTCTCTAAGTTTGTATAGATGTTTGATTATGGTTCAATCATTATCTGTGTTTAATGCTTGTTCTTGGTTGGCCTCAATTGCATGATCCTAATATTGGCAAATGAACTAGACATAGGGATTTGTTGATATGGATATGATATGGTTGATACATGTTCGGCGAGTTCAATTGGCTTGGATGAGTTGATTCGTTAATAGGATAGAAATATACCTATTAACCATATATAGTGTGTGATTGAGAATACATCGTTCATAAGTGGAAGTTGCACTGGCTCTCAAGGAAACTTAGTGAGTTGGGCAATTGAAACTAGGGTTGATTGACCTAAACATAGGCTTTTGACTAATGAAGATTCTCAAGCTAACCTAATTAATGCATTTGTGTTTATGAGGGGAATTGCATGTTGTTGATAGATGTAGGGGGTGAAGGAGGATTTCCTAAAACCTAACCGCTTTTAGGTTTATTGCTTTTGTAGGTTAGATAGTTTTTATATTATTTTCTTATTTTTATGTCCTTGTCTAGAATTAATTAAGCTATTGGTTGGTACTTAGCTTTATAATTGAATATCCTCGTGGGAATGAACTTTTACTCTATATCTGTATTACTTGTGTGACCCGTGCACTTGCGGTTAGCAAATGGGCAACACGTTTTGACCCTAACAAGTTTTTGACGCCGTTGCCGGGGATAGTTTTTATATTGCTAATATCAACAATGAGTTTGATTAGTTCTAATTCAAGTTGTATATAAGTTGTATATACTCTATGTTTTGTTTCGGTTTTGTTTTGTAGTTTCAAATAAGAAGCTGGGTGATTTCATTCATACGAGGCCCTTGAGGGAATTCGCGACTCCTGAAAGGATAACCCTTGGATCACGTTCTTGAAGACTACTCATCCGTAATACTTCAATTTTGGTGACACAGTCCTGCTGGGACTATAACTCAGGCCCTTTGTGGGAGGGTACCCCATGTTTATGTTTCATTCCTGTTTTTACTTTGTGCATAAATAGGTAGTATGTTAATGTGTTATGTTAAATATGTTAGCATATTAGTTTGTTAGTTGTGTTAATGTGTTTTTGTTAGTATGTTCGTGTATATAAGTGTTAGTATGTTAGTTTAGTAGTTTATAGTTTTTGTTAGTTGTTATGTGTTAGTTGTGTTAGTTCTTGTTTGTGTATGGTTTTAAGTGTTATTTGTGTTAGTTAGTATATAGGTTAATATGCTCATTAGGTTAGTTTAATGTTTTTGTTTATTTTTCTAGTTTTAAGTTTGTTTAAGTTTGTATATATGTTAGTAAGTTGGTTATATGTGTTATTATGTGTGTGTTGTACATTTTTGTAATTTAGCTTTTTGAATAAGTTTTGTTGCAGCTAGAGACTCATAAGAGCCTAACTCAGCAGCAAAACTGTGTTTGCTACTAAATTTAGCAGTTTAGGTAGTCACGCTGCGGTGTAAGGTAGTACGCGTCGCGGCACAAAGGGCGTTTTTACAGAATTCTGCAGCTTTTTGTGAGCGCCGCGACCCAAGCATGGGGCACCGCAGCGCTGATCCCTTGTTTTTGCAGTTTTTGTTTTTATTTTTTTTATTTTTTCTATTTTGTTGTATTTAATAATGCTCAGTACTAGTCTCAGGTTCCCTATAGGCTATGTTCATTAAAGATACATTTTATTTTAGGTTTGGGGGAGTATCTTTACATGTTTAATTTCTTTATGCTTAATGTTAACATGTATTGGTATTTTGAGTATGCAGTGATTTTAGTCAACATATTTTTATGATTATATTATGTTTTAACTATCACTGATGTGCTGATGACAAAGATTTTCAATTTTCACTTTATGCAAAAGATGTTGTGCATGCTTGAACTTAGAAAGTTGAATCTATTTGAATGCGTGACATGTTGCAAGAATGTTGTTGTTGTTTTTGGTTGTCCATGATTTGAAAGGTTGCTATTTGCCCCCTTTTCAATAAAACCTTATGTGATCTTGATGCATGTGAAACAATTTAGTTGCTTTTGATACATGATTTTACATCTCACTTAGATGCAAGTGTAACTTTGAAAATGATAAGAGTGCATGTTTTGAGAATGTTTATGGATGTACATGTAGAGTTTTGATTATCCTGGAAATTATTTTTGAACTCTCTTGAGGCGAAATCCTAAGTTGTGCATGATTGAGGAAATGATTAGGGCATTGTTTGGACCTATTGAGCCTTAAAAAGCTTACCCTGATATGATGATATCCTTAGGTCCCTTTTTGAAGCCTTAAACCATTTGGCCTTATTTGTTTTTCATAACCATTGTGTTCGTTAACCTGTTAACCGTTCTAATGCATGTGAAAGCATGTCATTTTCTTCCTACCCTTATTGTTTGTTGAGTATATGATGTGTTATTTCTTGAAATGAGTCTGATGATTAGGGGTATGAATATTCAATTCAAAATGAGCCTGAAGGAACCAGATGCAAAACAAAGAAAAGAAAAAGCATTGCTTTGCAAAAATAGAAGAGAAAAGAAAGAGAAAATAAAAAGAAAAATGACAATGAAAAGAAAAGCAAAAACTTAAGAAAAGTAAAGTTCAAAAAGCATTGACACTGGTTCTGGCAAGTTTTATGATCTTACAATTGACTACCCTGCTAGTATCATGTTTTGGCTCATGTCTTGAAGTAGTATGTTTATGTGTCTCAATATTTGTCTTGTATCTTTTCCGTTCATTTCTTTCGCCCATACCATTGGCCTAACAATATAAGTTGTTAAAGTCCCTTTTGATCCTCAATCTTGTGTGATTTACATTAGTGGAGAGAGCATTGATTTACAATCTTGTGGATTCTGTGAATCATATGCATGTATGTTTGTAAACTTATCTGGATGTGTATGACTTGATTAGAAGAAGTTTATTTTGTATGTTTGTGATAAATGTGAATTGCATTAAGAGTTTTCTGGCTTGTTAGCATGTTTAGGATTGTATATGTGTGGAACTGTTTATGGGGCATTTGCACTTTTTGAGTATTGATGCAGTCAGTACACACTAGTATTTGTTTTTGATTGAAAAAAAAGATTGAAATATATTTGCTGAATGAAAAATTGATTTGAATGTTTAACTGATTTACTTAGTTCTATTTTGTTTTGCTCGAGGACTAGCAAAATGTAGGTTTGGGGGTGTGATAGCTACATAGAATGCAGTTATTTGTGCCCTATCCTTGTGCTAGAATGAATGCTATGTCCTTGTTTAAATGCATATTTGGAGGGTTTTGTGCTTATATTTGATATATTCTGAATCTAAGCCTTTCTGATATGTTATTATGCAAAACTGAGCTTTAATGATTATGGATTGAGTAGATTTATATATGTTATTGATTTGGTATTTTCTCTATGATAAGAGGGTCTCCAAACAAGGTTAAATATGGAGCAATTGAGCTTAAAGAGGAAGAGGAAGCCAAATTGGCTTTCCAGCAATTAACGCCGCGGCGCAAGGTAGAGCACGTCGCGGCGCTTAGAGGATTTTCAGCCTGGTCATACTTGGACCCGGGGCAAGAGCGCCGCGACCTAGTGAAGTGGGCGCCGCAACGTAAATAGACCGACACATTACGCGCCGCGGCGTGAGTATGTGGGCGCCGCGGCGTGGAGGCGGCTGCTAAGCTTATAAATAAGATTTTACATGTTTTTCTCAGTATCCCTCACTATGTTTTTCTCTGTTCTGGCCATTTGGCCATTTCTTATTTTTAGGTTTTGATAGTTTTAGTTAGTTTTAGTTAGTTTTAGGTTAGATAGCTTGGCTAGATCTTCATTGCTGGTGGATTGGAATCAAGGATCAAAGGATTGAAGGAGGATTCAAGCTTCAGAGACAAATCAATGAGCTTCTTTCTCTCTTTTCCCTTTCTCTCTTATCTTCCTTATCTTTTGTATAACTGAGCTATGTTTTAGGAATATTTTGGATCCTTTTATATATATTAATGATGTGTTTTTCTCTAAGTTTGTGTAGATGTTTGATTATGGTTCAATCATTATCTGTGTTTAATGCTTGTTCTTGGTTTGCCTCAATTGCATGATCCTAATATTAGCAAATGAACTAGACATAGGGATTTGTTGATATGGATATGATATGGTTGATACATGTTCAGCGAGTTCAATTGGCTTGGACGAGTTGATTCGTTAATAGGATAGAAATATACCTATTAACCATGTATAGTGTGTGATTGAGAATAGATCGTTCATGAGTGGAAGTTGCACTGGCTCTCAAGGAAACTTAGTGAGTTAGGCAATTGAAACCAGGGTTGATTGACCTAGACATAGGCTTTTGACTAATGAAGATTCTCAAGCTAACCTAATCAATGCATTTGTGTTTATGAGGGGAATTTCATGTTGTTGATAGATGTAGGGGGTGAAGGAGGATTTCCTAAAACCTAATCGCTTTTAGGTTTATTGCTTTTGTAGGTTAGATAGTTTTTATATTGTTTTCCTATTTTTATGTCCTTGTCTAGAATTAATTAAGCTATTGGTTGGTAGTTAGCTTTATAATCGAATATCCTCGTGGGAGCGAACTTTTACTCTGTATCTGTACTACTTGTGCGACCCGTGCACTTGCCGTTAGCAAATGGGCAACACGTTTTGACCCTAACAAGTTTTTGGCGCCGTTACCGGGGATAGTTTTTATATTGCTAATATCAACAATGAGTTTAATTAGTTCTAATTCAAGTGGTATATAAGTTGTATATACTCTATGTTTTGTTTCGGTTTTGTTTTGTAGTTTCAAATAAGAAGCCGGGTGATTTCATTCATACGAGGCCCTTGAGGGAATTCACGACTCCTGAAAGGATAACCCTTGGATCACGTTCTTGAAGACTACTCATCCACAATACTTCAATTTTGGTGACACAGTCCTGCTGGGACTATAACTCAGGCCCTTCGTGGGAGGGTACCCCATGTTTATGTTTCATTCCTGTTTTTACTTTGTGCATAAATAGGTAGTATGTTAATGTGTTATGTTAAATATGTTAGCATTTTAGTTTGTTAGTTGTGTTAATGTGTTTTTGTTAGTATTTTCGTGTATATAAGTGTTAGTTTGTTAGTTTAGTAGTTTATAGTTTTTGTTAGTTGTTATGTGTTAGTTGTGTTAGTTCTTGTTTGTGTATGGTTTTAAGTGTTGTTTGTGTTAGTTAGTATATAGGTTAATATGTTCATTAGGTTAGTTTAATGTTTTTGTTTGTTTTTCTAGTTTTAAGTTTGTTTAAGTTTGTATATATGTTAGTAAGTTGTTTATATGTGTTATTATGTGTGTGTTGTACATTTTTGTAATTTAGCTTTTTGAACAAGTTTTGTTGCGACTAGAGACCCATAAGAGCCTAACCCAAAGAACAAATCGTGTTTCTTTGCTAAATTTTAGATTTAGGTAGTCACACGCATGGCGTAAGGTAGTACGTGGCCTTGGCTAAAGGGTGTTTCTGCACTGCAGCTTTTTGTGAGCGCCGCGACCCAAGCATGGGGCACCGCGGCGCTGATCCCCTGTTTTTGCTATTTTTGTTTTTATTTTTGTTATTTTTCCTATATTGTAGTATTTAATAATGCTCAGTACTAGTCTCAGGTTCCCTATAGGCCATGTTCGTTAAAGATACATTTCATTTTAGGTTTGGGGGAGTATCTTTACATGTTTAATTCCTTTATGCTTAATGTTAACATGTATTAGTATTTTGAGTATATAGTGATTTTAATCAACATATTTTCATGATTATATTCTGTTTTGACTATCACTGATGTGCTGATGACAAAGATTTTCAATTTTCACTTTATGCAAAAGATGTTGTGCATGCTTGAACTTAGAAAGTTGAATTTATTTGAATGCATGACATGTTGCAAGAATGCTGGTGTTGTTTTTGGTTGTCCATGATTTGAAAGGTTGCTATTTGCCCCCTTTTCAGTGAAACCTTATGTGATCTGATGCATGTGAAACAATTTAGTTGCTTTTGATGCATGATTTACATCTCACTTAGATGCAAGTGTAACTTTGAAAATGATAAGAGTGCATGTTTTGAGAATGTTTATGGATGTACATGTAGAGTTTTGATTATCCTGGAAATTGTTTTTGAACTCTCTTGAGGCGAAATCCTAAGTTGTGCATGATTGAGGAAATGATTAGGGCATTGTTTGGACCTATTGAGCCTTAAAAAGCTTACCCTGATATGATGATATCCTTAGGTCCCTTTTTGAAGCCTTAAACTGTTTGGCCTTATTTGTTTTTCATAACCATTGTGTTCGTTAACCTGTTAACCGTTCTAATGCACTTGAAAGCATGTCATTTTCTTCCTACCCTTATTATTTGTTGAGTATATGATGTGTTATTTCTTGAAATGAGTCTGATGATTAGGGGTATGAATATTCAATTCAAAATGAGCCTGAAGGAACCAGATGCAAAACAAAGAAAAGAAAAAGCATTACTTTGCAAAAATGGAAGAGAAAAGAAAGAGAAAATAACAAGAAAAATGAAAATAAAAAGAAAAGCAAAAGCTTAAGAAAAGTAAAGTTCAAAAAGCATCGACACTGGTTCTGGCAAGTTTTATGATCTTACAATTGACTACCCTGCTAGTATCATGTTTTGGCTCATGTCTTGAAGTAGTATGTTTATGTGTCTCAATATTTGTCTTGTATCTTTCCCGTTCATTTCTTTCACCCATACCATTGGCCTAACAATATAAGTTGCTAAAGTCCCTTTTGATCCTCAATCTTGTGTGATTTACATTAGTGGAGAGAGCGTTGATTTACAATCTTGTGGATTCTGTGAATCATATGCATGTATGTTTGTAAACTTATCTGGATGTGTATGACTTGATTAGAAGAAGTTTATCTTGCATGTTTATGATAAATGTGAATTGCATTAAGAGTTTTCTGGCTTGTTAGTATGTTTAGGATTGTATATGTGTGGAACTGTTTATGGGGCATTTGCACTTTTTGAGTATTGATGCAGTCAGTACACACTAGTATTTATTTTTGATTGAAAAAGAAGATTGAAATATATTTGCTGAATGAAAAATTGATTTGAATGTTTAACTTATTTACTTAGTTCTATTTTGTTTTGCTCGAGGATTAGCAAAATGTAGGTTTGGGGTGTGATAGCTACATAGAATGCAGTTATTTGTGCCCTATCCTTGTGCTAGAATGAATGCTATGTCCTTGTTTAAATGCATATTTGGAGGGTTTTGTGCTTATATTTGATATATTCTGAATCTAAGCCTTTCTGATATGTTATTGTGCAAAACTGAGCTTTAATGATCATGGATTGAGTAGATTTATATATGTTATTGATTTGGTGTTTTCTCTATGATAGGAGGGTCTCCAAACAAGGTTAAATATGGAGCAATTGAGCTTAAAGAGGAAGAGGAAGCCAAATTGGCTTCCAGCAATCAACGCCGCGGCGCTTAGAGGGTTTTCAGCCTGGTCATACTTGGACCCGGGGCAAGAGCGCCGTGACCTGGTGAAGTGGGCACCGCAACGTAAATAGACTGACCCATTACGCGCCGCAACGTGAGTATGTGGGCGCCGCGGCGTGGAGGCGACTGCTGAGCTTATAAATAAGATTTTACACATTTTTCTCAGTATCTCTCTCTCTGTTTTTCTCTGTTCTGGCCATTTGGCCATTTCTAGTTTTTAGGTTTTGATAGTTTTAGTTAGTTTTAGGTTAGATAACTTGGCTAGATCTTCATTGTTGGTGGATTGGAATCAAGGATCAAAGGATTGAAGGAGGATTCAAGCTTCAGAGACAAATCAATGAGCTTCTTTCTCTCTTTTCCCTTTCTCTCTTATCTTCCTTATCTTTTGTATAGCTGAGCTATGTTTTAGGAATATTTTGGATCCTTTTATATATATTAATGATGTGTTTTTCTCTAAGTTTGTGTGGATGTTTGATTATGATTCAATCATTATCTGTGTTTAATGCTTGTTCTTGGTTGGCCTCAATTGCATGATCCTAATATTAGCAAATGAACTAGACATAGGGATTTGTTGATATGGATATGATATGGTTGATACATGTTCGGTGAGTTCAATTGGCTTGGATGAGTTGATTCGTTAATAGGATAGAAATATACCTATTAACCATGTATAGTATGTGATTGAGAATAGATCGTTCATGAGTGGAAGTTGCACTGGCTCTCAAGGAAACTTAGTGAGTTGGGCAATTGAAACCAGGGTTGATTGACCTAGACATAGGCTTTTGACTAATGAAGATTCTCAAGCTAACCTAATTAATGCATTTGTGCTTATGAGGGGAATTGCATGTTGTTGATAGATGTATGGGGTGAAGGAGGATTTCCTAAAACCTAACCGCTTTTAGGTTTATTGCTTTTGTAGGTTAGATAGTTTTTATATTACTTTCCTATTTTTATGTCCTTGTCTAGAATTAATTAAGCTATTGGTTGGTACTTAGCTTTATAATCGAATATCCTCGTGGGAACGAACTTTTACTCTGTATCTGTATTACTTGTGCGACCCGTGCACTTGCGGTTAGCAAATAGGCAACACATTTTGACCCTAACAGACCTCCATTTTTCAATCGGGATGGGTACGCTTATTGGAAAGAAAGAATAAATTTTTTTATTGAAACTATTGACCTAGATGTGTGGGATGCTATTGAAAATGGTCCTTTTATCCCCACAAAAGTTGTTAATGGTGTAAAGGTTAATACACTAAGAAGTGAATGGACCAATGATGATAAAAAAAAAGGTTCAATATAATTTGAGTGTCAAAAACATCATTACCATATCCTTAGGGTATGATGAATTCTTTAAGGTGTCAAATTGTAAAAATGCCCAAGAAATGTGGGACACCTTACAAGTAACCCATGAAGGTACTAGTGAAGTGAAAAGATGAAGGATCAATACTCTCATTCATGAGTATGAACTTTTTAGAGTGAACCAAAATGAAAGCATTCAAGATATGGAAAAATGTTTTACACATATTGCAAATCATTTTGCTTCATTGGGAAGACTTTTCCTAATGAAGATCTTATTAACAAAGTGTTGAGATGTTTAAGCAGGCATTGACAACCTAAAGTGACAGCTATTGCGAAGTCAAGAAATCTCTTAACCATGACCTTAGCCACACTTTTTGGCAAGCTCCAAGAGCATGAATTGGAATTGAATAGACTCAACCAAAGTGAGGAGATTTACAAGAAAAAGAAGGGAATAGCTCTCAAGGCCACTTCCTCCATAATTAATGACAATGATGATGATGAAGATGATAGAGATGGCTTGGAAATAGATGAGAAGAATCTTACTCTACTAGTAAAGAAATTTGGAAGATTCTTCAAGAAGAATAGAGCTCAAAGAAGACCTCCCTTTCCCCAAAAGAATGTCTATCACAAAGGGGAAGAAACCTCATCCATTCCTAAAGACTATGAATGTGGAGAATTTGATCACATGAAGATGGAGTGCCCAATCTATTAAAGTAAAGTGAAAAAATATCACAATAGATTCTCAAAGTAGAAGAAAGAAAGAAGAGCCTACATAGCTTAGGATGACAATGACATGGATTCAACTGATAGCTCAGACAATAAGAAAGTCAATCTATGTTTCATGGTTAGAGGAGAAGAGGAAGATGAAGATGACATGGAGGTAACATCCTTAAATTCTGAATTAAACTCTTCCCCTTCCTATGATGAATTGTAAGATGCTTTTGAAGAATTACATAATGAATCTATGAGGCTTGCAAAACTTGTTTCATCATCCAAGAAAATAATTTCCTCTTTTGAAAACAAAATCTCTATTTTAAACAAGGAAATTGAGGAACTAAGAATATAAAATGAAATTCTTGGACTTATTGATGCAAATTCTTCATGCATGACATGTTCATCACTTGATAATGCATCTACACCCTCATCTTGCTCATCATGTAAAGCATTTGAAATTGAGATTGAGGATTTGAAAAACATTCTTTCAAAATTTACCTTTAGAAGAGATAATTTGAACATATTGCTTAGGAACCAAATATGTGTTTTTCAAAAGGCTGGTTTAGGGTATAATCCCAATAACCAATAAAAGTTTTTCAAGAATTTATTTGTTTCATCAAGTGCATCAAGTAGTCCCTTTATTAAATGGTTTCATTGTGGTAGGAAGGGGCATAGTGCATTAACTTGCAATGTAAGGAAGAATATCAATAATAAGTTAGGAACTAAAATGATTTGGGTTCCCAAAGGCACTTTGTCAAAAACTAACACACAAGGACTCAAGAAAATTTGGGTATCAAAAGACAAAAATTGAAGTATGTTGTAAGTGTGCTTGAAGGCTAAAAGTTGACTTTGGAATCTTAAAAGTGGCTGCTCCAAGCACAAGACCATAAAATACTTCGACCTGTCCTCTTTGTCTCCTAGAAGCTTGAACTTGCATCCTTTGGTTAAGTGGAGACTTGCTCTATGCTTTACTAGTTTAATATCTTGAATATACTAAATGAATATGCTTTTTATGTGAAATGGCATGTATAATATCAATATCTTTGAACTTGTCATAATGGATCAATCATGCATCTAATTCTGCTGTACAATACATTAACTTGCTGCATAATATCCTATTTTGATGCATAATATATTGCTTTACTGCATAATGTGATATCTTGATGCATAATATGTCATTTTTGCTGCCCAATTATGTGTTTTGGATCAAAGATTGGTTAGTTTTTATGTTTACATGTTGCTTGGATTTGATTTGGGATGTTTTGGAACTAATTTGAAGACTTTGAGATTGATCAATTACTGTTTGAAATGCAAAAACTAATTTCAGCAAGCTTGTAATCGATTACAGGATCCTTGTAATCGATTACAAAGGCTCTGTCAAACGTTCCAAGCCATGTCAAAAAGCAAGTAATCGATTACACAAATTTTGTAATTGATTACAAGGAAAACAGAATGTGTGTAATCGATTACAATAAAAGTGTAATCGATTACAAAATCTTTCTTTTCATAATTTTGCTTAATTTTGTTGTTCTGTTCTTTCATGATGCTTTCCTTATGTTTAATCTTTATCTAACCCCATAATTGCTCTTGTATATGACTCTGAATTCTATTAGCATAAATGATAAATATTATCTAAGTTTTTCTTTATATGCATTTGCTATTGGTATCACATATTGATGTGCTAAACGATGTATACTCTGATATTAATCCTGTTGGGCTGAAATGATTATATCCAATTTGAATGCTTATGTCTTCTTTTTTATAATGCAAATGGGGGAGAGATTAGTGAAATATTGCATGTGTACGGAGGAGTTTTGTGCTTTCACATATTCTATCTCATGCATACATTACGGGGGAGAATTGCACTTAAATAACTAATAATCAAATAAATACAAATATTTCTCCTTTTGTTGAATGCTTAGTTTGTCATCATCAAAAAGGGAGAGAATGTGAATGCTTATGTCTTGAAGCATATCAAATGGGTTTTTGATGATAACAAAGCCAAAGATGAAGATCAAGATCAAAAGAGAAGACCAAGATCAAAAGATAAAGACTAAGATCAAAAGAGATATATTTGATATAGGTATTAGAATACCAATATAAAATGCCCTTTAAGTATCTCAATGATTCTCAAATGGTTTTTCAAATATCATTTTCAAAATCGGCTTGTAAATTCAAAGTTAAACATGTTTTTCAAAGAAATGTTAATTTTAATATTGGATTCAATATTCATGAAGGCATTTATGTTTAATCCAATTATCTAAGTGTTAGAAATGACTTACATGCTCAATTGGACTTGAAAAATGTGTTCAAAGGCCAAAGTAATCAATTACATGATGTTTGTAATCAATTACATAGCAAACAGAGGCCTTGTAATCAATTATACCAAGCTGGTAATCGATTACAATGAGCCCAGAAAGGCAAGACCACGTTCAAGAAGCCATGTAATCGATTACAGAGAAATGGTAATCGATTACAAGAAAGTCAGGGGTCTTGTAATCGATTACACCAAGTTGGTAATCGATTACCAAGTGCCTAGAAAGCCAAGAACATGTTCAAACAGTCATGTAATCAATTACAGAGATTGTGTAATCGATTACCAGTGGTCTGACAACAGCCAACGACTATTTTTTTGGCTTTTAATGTTGCCATAAATGCTACCCAACGGCTCCTTTCTTCCAACAACTTATAAATACTTGCCTTGGGGCTTCATTAAGGGCTAACCTTCAATTCAGAACATCAATCTAACACTTATATATGAGAATCAAATTCTGAAAACATTTTTACCCTGTTTTAGTGAGAAAACTTGAGATATTCAAAAGGGGCATTGCTAGAACTTCAATTTGTATCAATCTACTCTTTGAGAGAGTTTCTATCATTCAAACACTTTGTTTATTCTGTAAAGAGGGTGAGGTATCCCTCTAGTGAAAAAGGGTGAGGTATCCCTTGTTGAAAAGAAGGTGAGGTATCCTTCAAAGGTGTAAAGAGGGTGAGTGATAATCACATATTTTATTCATTAAGAAACCCTTATGTTTAGTTATTTGCACTCTCCATATTCTTAATTGATTGAGTTTGGTATGATTTTGTGAATTTCTCAAATTGGTCCTAATTGAATATTTTCAGCATTATTGAGATTTGACACGGTTTCTGTATTTTGGTCATAACTTGAGTTCCTGATATCTGATAATCATGAATTTTACCTTGTAGCAAATCTAAGAGGAAGCTCTACAACTTTGATGAAGAGCTCGAAGTCCTAAACAGATGTCAAAGGGACCTAAGTTTACATGGAAGTCAGAATACGGGTTCTGTCACTAGAATCCGAATGGTGTGCACTCATAAAATCATATCTCAAGCTGTAATAATGGAGATGGGCTGAAATTTGGATAATTGATAGTTAAGATCTAAATAAACAACTTTCATGAAGAACACTTTTTGAAAAGATGAAGTCTAATGGGTCAGTTTGAGCTTGCAAGTCGGAACAGAGGTGCTGAAGTTGGGTTTGAACAACCTGTGGTATTTGGGTCATATCTTGGGCTGTAGGAAGCCAAATTGGACGATCCAGATATGCATGTTATAACCAAGACAAAGATCTACAACTTTCATGAAGAGTACTTTTCATGGTTCTGAAGTATAGTTGGTCGTTTTTGGCTTCCAAGTCAGACAAGAAATTTTCGTCCTCAACCACCCACTCCACCAACCCACTCCACTCAACCACTCCACTCCACCAACCCACTCATCCACCCACTCCCCTTTGTCATTTTGTTACCCTAGACTTCTATAAAAGGCACCATTGGTTATCATGAATGACAAGTTGTATTCTACTTCATTTCTCTCATAGTTTCTTCTTGTTTCTTCATAGTTTCTCATAGCTTTTGTATATTTTGATGCTCCTCTTCATGGTAATGGAGGGCTAAGCTACTTTCGGTCAATTTAGAACTCTTGAAGAGATTGTGGTTTGGATTCTTGAGACCTTGGTTATGTATTGTATTTGATTTGTAATTGAATTTCTCTTTTCTTCTTCTTTTTTTTCTTCTTCTTGATCTTGAATGCATGAATGGTGATTCTATTTATGTTGATCTGATTTGATCTTAGTTTAAGATTGAGATTTGTGATGAAACTTAGAACTGATTGATCTAAACTAATCACATAAATGAAGATTGAGATTTTTTATGAAACTTAGAACTGATTGATCTAAATTAATCACAGAATTGAAAAGGTTAGGTTACTGATTTGTGCCTAAGTTAATTGAATTTGGTACATGAAATTAACATAGATCTTCATGAATGGTGTGATTGAGGATTTGTGTTTATCACTTGTTAATTGAATTCTAGACGATCGTCTAGTATGAATTCCGGATTTGATGCAGAGATCTCGGTTAAATCCAAATTAACAATTCAATTGTGCTTCAAGTGTTCTATGAAGGGTCTATGATTGAATCCACCCAATCTTGGATAGGTTTCTAAATTGACTGCTCTTTAATTGTTATTTCTTCCTTTAATTTTGTTAAGTGCGATCTTAAACTATCAAACCCCCCTTTGCTAAACTTTCACTTGATTTGATTAAATTGCATCTACAATCCTCGTGGAGATGATCCGGTGTTGTCACTGTGCTACAAGCTTAGGTAATAACTTCGGTTATAATTTTGACTGAGTTCGGGGCTTGTCAAAATTTTGGCGCCGTTGCCGGGGATTAGTAAGTGTAATCTTGTCATTTTAAGTGTTTTTACTAACTTTTGCTTTTTATTAACTTTTCTAACATTTTTATCCATTGTCTAGTGTATTTTGCTTATTTATTTGTTTTTGTGTGATGCATGACTAGGTCCGAGCCTGATAACTTAGTTGACTTTGATCCTGAGATTGATAGAACCTTGCATAGGTTGATTAGAGCTCGTAGGCTAAGTGCAAGAATTGCTTCTGAATTTGATCTTAATATTGGGAGTGAACTTGAGATCTTGAATAATTCTGAAACCATGGCTAATAACATACAGAATAGAACTCTTAAGGAACTTGCTGCTCCTGATATAACTAACCAGTCTTTGTGTATTCAATACCCAGATCTTGATGCTGATTTTGAGTTAAAATCTGGATTGATACATTTGTTGCCTAAGTTTCACAATTTTGCAGGTGAGGATCCCCATAAGTATCTAAAGGAGTTCCATGTGGTTTGTTCAACCATGAAGCCACATGGGATCTCAGAAGAGCACATCAAGCTGAGGGCATTTCCTTTCTCACTTGCTGATACAGCCAAGGATTGGTTATTTTATCTTTCACCAGGTTCAGTAACAAGTTGGACTGACATGAAGCGGTTGTTCTTAGAGAAATTTTTCCCTGCCTCTAGAGCTGCTGCCATTAGAAAAGATATATGTGGCATAAGACAAATGACAGGAGAGACCTTGCATGAATATTGGGAAAGATTCAAGAAGCTGTGCTCGAGCTGTCCCCACCACCAAATCACCGATCAACTCTTAATTCAATATTTCTATGAAGGCTTCTTCGCCAAATGACGAAGCATGGTGGATGTTGCCCGGAGGAGCCTTAGTAGACAAGACCCGCAGAAATGCCGAGAGATTTGATAGCAAACATGGCAGCCAACACCCAACAATTTGGCACAAGAATTATTACTTCAACCAGAGGAGTCAATGAGATTCAATCATCTCATGTAGACCAACAGAGAATGGAACACAGACTTGATAAATTAACTTCTTTGGTGAGGCAGTTAGCAGTGGGACAACAAACACCAATGCAGATGGCTGCAACTGTGTGAGGCATTTGCTCTTGTTCATCTTATCCTACTGATGCATGTCCCACACTTTAGGATGGTGGTTCTATTTTTCCGAGCAATGCATTGCACCGGTGGTATTTTTTCTGGTAGACCCCAATATCGCAATCACAAAGAAGACCCGGATATGATCTATTTTCTAATACCTATAACCCTGGTGGAGGGACCATCCCAACCTAAGATATGAAAATTCGGTCAACAACAATAACTTACTACCAACAAGAAGAACATAGTTTAGATACCAAGCTACAGGCCCTAGCAATAAGTACCAACCACCTGTATTTAGGCAAGCACAACCTGTGCCGCCACCCATGCAGCAGCCCCTCCAGCTACCTGTTCCAGCAGCCACTCCAGCTGAGCCACCTTTCGAAGACTTGATGAAACAGTTTCAGCAGAATGTCAATGCCACCATCCAGAATTTACAAACTCAAATTGGGCAGATGGCAACCACTATGAGTGAGCTGAAAAGTCAAGGATCGAACCAATTGCCTTCACAAATAGTTAACAACCCAAGAGGCAATGTAAGTGCCATTAGCTTGAGAAGTGGCAGAGAAGTTGACGGTCCTACTCCACCACAACCTGAACTACAAGTGCAGCAACCAGAAGGTGACCAAAAATAAAAGAAAATGGATAGCTCAGTCCAAAAATCTGTGACACAGAAGAAATGTGCAGAGAATTCAAATCTGGCCATTCCACTACCTTTTCCAAACAGAGTCACACAGTCCAAGCATACTGCGCAAACAGAAATAGAAAGAGAAGTCATGGACACATTCAGGAAGGTGGAAATCAATATTCCCCTCCTTAATGCAATCAAGCAGATTCCCAAGTATGCCAAATTCTTCAAAGAGATATGTACTCACAAGAGAAGACTTAAGGGTACTGAGAATATAAGCATGGGCAGAAATGTTTCTGCAATGATTCTACCAAGCATGCCACAAAAATGCAAAGATCTTGGAACTTTCACAATTCCTTGCACGATAGGTAACTCCAAATTTGAACATGCAATGCTAGACTTGGGTGCTTCGATTAATGTCATGCCTATGTCAATATATCAGTCCTTGAACATTGGCACTTTGCAACCCTCTTGGTATAGTGATTCAATTGGCAAATAGGACCACTTTGCTCATCCCGGCAGAGTGCTAGAAGATGTGTTAGTTCGGGTGAATGAGCTAATTTTTCCAGCGGACTTCTATATTCGAACATGGAAGATGAGTCTTCAACAAACCATGCTCCATTGATCCTAGGCGACCTTTCCTCAAGACACCAAGACCAAGATAGATGTGCATTCGGCACCCTTTCCATGGAATTTGGCGACGATGTGGTACAATTTAACATTTTTGAGGCCATGAGACATCCCCAGAGGAGCATTCTGTTTTCCATGTTGATGTGATTGATATGCTAGTTGACGATGCTTATGCTTGATATTTTTCTTGAATTTCCGATATTCGATTTTCTCGGATTCTCGTTACTGTGAAACATGTCGGCCGTGATATTGTACCACGTGTCGCATGTGCCGAGATTTATGCGAGTTATGAGTGGTGATGTAGTCACGACTTGAATGACAAAGTATGTGAAAATAAGAGTCGGGAGTATGTTGAATTTAATGTTCTTTGAGTTAGTTGTTTCAAATGTGACTTGTTGCCCTCCATTGTACAGCTTCCATCCTTGGAATTAAAGATTTTGCCGGACCATCTTAAATATGCATATTTGAAAGATGGTGAGAAGCTGCCTGTGATTGTTGCTAAAAATTTACAACCTGATCAAGAAGAAAAATTACTGCAGGTTTTGAGGCAGAATAAATAAGCCATCGGATGGACACTTACAGATCTTCCTGGTATCAGTCCCTCCACATGCATGCATAGGATTTTGTTGGAGGAAGATACTAAACCAGTACGGCAACCCAAAGGAGACTGAACCCCCTGAATCTGGATGTGGTAAAAAAGGAAGTTACCAAGCTATTGCAAGCTGGCATTATTTATCCCATATCTGACAGTAAATGGGTGAGCCTCGTGCAGGTTGTTCCAAAGAAATCTGGGGTCACAGTAGTTAAAAATCAGAACAATGAGCTACTACCCACAAGAATTCAAAACAGCTGGCGGGTTTGCATTGATTACAGACGACTTAACCAAGCCACCAGGAAAGATCATTTCCCATTACCTTTCATTGATCAGATGTTAGAGAGACTAGCTGGCAAGTCGCATTACTATTTCTTGGATGGATATTCAGGTTATTTTTAGATCCATATAGCCCCAGAAGACCAAGATAAAACTACTTTCACTTGCCCATTTGGCACATTTGCATACGTAAGGATGTCTTTTGGTCTCAGGTAACGCTCTAGGCACCTTTCAAAGGTGTATGGTAAGTATATTTTCGACCTTTTAGAAAATTGCATGGATGTATTCATGGATGACTTTCTTGTCTAGGCTCTTCCTTTGATGCATGTTTGGATAGTTTGACTCGGGTTTTGCATAAATGCATTAAGGCTAACCTTGTTCTGAATTTTGAGAAATGTCATTTCATGGTAGAGCAAGGCATAGTTTTAGGGCATATAATATCTAGCAAGGGTATTGAGGTAGATCCTGCAAAAATAGATGTAATTTTATGCCTATCTTACCCCACATGCGTGCGGGAGGTTCGTTCTTTCCTTGGTCATGCAGATTTCTATAGGCGATTCATAAAAGATTTTAGAAAAATTGCTCTTCCACTATCCAACTTGCTACAAAAAGAAGTGGAGTTCCATTTTGACCAGAAATGCAAGGATGCCTTCAATCACTTGAAGCAAGCATTGACCAGTACACCTATCATCCAGCCACCAGATTGGACACTCCCATTTGAGCTCATGTGTGATGCCTCTAATTATGCTTTGGGAGCTGTTCTTGCACAAAGGGTCGGTAAAATATCTCATGTCATCTCCTATGCTTCAAGAACTTTAGATCCTACACAAGTCAACTACACCACCACTGAAAAGGAACTTTTAGCAATTGTTTTTACTTTAGACAAATTTCGATCATATTTGCTTGGTTCTAGAGTGGTTGTGTTTTCAGATCATACAGCTCTGAAGTTTCTCCTAAAGAAGCTTGATGTAAAGCCTAGGTTGATTAGATGGATTTTGCTCTTCCAAGAGTTCGATATTGAAATCCGTGATAAAAGTGGAGCGGAGAATTTAGTGGCTGATCACCTAAGCCGAATTGAAAGGGAGGCAGATACTTTTTCTATCCATAATGTCTTCCCTGACGAGCAACTTTTCAAGCTGCAAGGTAACACTCCTTGGTTTGCTGATTTGATAAATTTCTTAGTTGCTGGTGTTTTCCCTGCACATTTTATTAGGGCTCAGATTGATAAATTGAAGAGTGAGTCAAAATATTATGTGTGGGATGACCCTTATCTATGAAAATTTTGTAGTGACCAAGTCATTAGGAGATGCATGCCTGATAATGAATTCCATTCTATTCTTAGCTTTTGTCATATACTTGCATGTGGCGGTCATTTTGGTCCCCAAAGGACTACTAGGAAAGTTTTGGAATCTGGATTATATTGGCCCACTCTATTTCATGATGCATATGTGTTTTGTAAATCTTGTGATCAATGCCAAAGAACAGGAAACACTTCTCGAAGGAATGAGATGCCCCAGAAATCCTTATTGTTCTGTGAGATTTTTGATGTATGGGGTATTGATTTTATGGGACCCTTTCCTCTGTTTCTTTTGGTTTTGTTTACATTTTGCTAGTGTTGATTATGTATCCAAGTGGGTGGAGGTGAAAGCTACTCTGACCGATGATTCCAAAGTTGTTTTGGATTTTGTTAGATCACGATTTTCTCAGCAGTTTGAAGTTAGAAGGCCATCATCAGTGATCAGTGTTCACATTTTTGTAATCGAAGCATGGAAGCTTTGATGAAAAAGTATGGGGTCTTGCACAGAGTTTCTACACCTTACCATCCCCAAACTAATGGGCAAGCTGAGATTTCCAACAGGGAGATCAAGTAGATACTCCAGAAGACAATTCAACCTAACAGAAAGGACTGGAGCAAGAGGCTTGAGGATGCTTTATGGGCTTACCGGACTGCTTATAAGACACCAATCGGGATGTCTCCATATCGGATTGTTTTTGGAAAAGCCTGCCACCTGCTAGTGGAAATTGAGCATCATGCATTCTGGGCAGTGAAAAGGTGCAACTTAGACCCAGATCAAGCAGGTATGGAGAGGAAGCTGCAGCTGCAGCAATTGGAGGAAATCCGCTTGGAGGCTTATGAAAGTTCCAAACTTTATAAGGAGAAGACCAAAGCCTTCCATGATAAGTTGATTCTGAGGAAAACATTTGAGATTGGTCAAAAGTTCTCCTCTATAACTCCCGCCTCCGACTCATGCATGGCAAATTAAGGTCTAGATGGGATGGACCATTTATTGTTACTAAGGTTTTTCCTTCGGTGTTGTTCAAATTAAAAGTGAGGTCACTGCCAAAGCTTTCATCGTAAATGGACACCGCCTCAAACAGTATCATGAACTTCCAGAGAATGCAGAAGTGGAGGTGATGAACTTTCTCCATCCGTATTATGAATAAAAAAAAGGAAAAGAAAAAAAAATAGCTGTGTGCCCGACAATGAGGTAGGTAGTGCCATTAAATTTTGTCACTCAGAAGCATGTGGAGGTCATTTTTTTCTTCAGCGACAACAACTGCGAAAATCTTAAAGTATGAATTTTATTGGCCTACTTTATTCAAGGTCTGTTACACCTTTTGCAAAAGCTGCGGAAATTGGTCAAAAAAGTTCTGCTTTGAGATTATCATCTGCACCTACTCCTTGAAAAATTGAGATCTAGGTGGCGCAATTTTTTTTGTCAAACACGTGTATCCTCTGGGACCGTAGATATTGATGATCCTAGGAATGATAATGCGCTTAAAGTTAATGGACAAAGACTCAACCATTCCTGGAAAACCAAGTTCTTGAGTTCTTTGTGTTGCCGGTTAAGTGGCGGATACGGTACTCCGTGACTCTCAAGTCGGTTTATTTTTCAGTTTCCCAAAATAACTGAACCCTTCTTCTCCTTCAAAATGGATGTCATTCTTTCAAACCTGAGCAAACATTTTCCTTCTCTTCCTCAAAATGCTCTGAGAAAAATCTACAAAGTTCGATGTGAAAGATTGAGACTATTAATGCACAAAGGTATGCCAGAAGATGTACGCTGGATAATTGAAGCAAAGGTAGGTGAGTCCTCAATTTCATTTGACTCATATATGCCTGGTCTTGGAAGAAGTTCATATTCTAAAAGGAGAAGAGCAAAAAGGTTACAAGTCTGTCACAAATGTGGACGATGGAACTGTAACAAGCGATGTCGTACTTTGGGGATGGTTTCCGCAAATAGAGAAGATAAAATTTTCTTCATTAAGAATGGACTGAGTAAGGAGTCATTAGATGATATCTTATTGACTCTTGAGACGCATTCTTGTGGATTGGTGCATCGTGAAATTCTTAAATTATGGAATCTCTTCAAGGATGAAGAAAAACGCTACAGTCTTGGGAATTTGACTCTAAAAGACCCTGTTTGCCAATTTATAAGAAAATTGGATGGGAAGCTTATCCTCGACTCATAGAAGACGTTTAAGCCGTTACTGGACGTTAAACCAGAGGCAGATGTGAGCCATATCCACAAACAATCTGTACATATCATCTTTTTTTTCTTCTTCATGTCATCTTTCAAACAAAAAACAAAAAAAACAAAAACAAAAACAAAAACAAAAAAAAAAAAAAAAAAAAATAAAATAAAAAAAAAAAAAAAAGAAAGAAAGAAAGAAAAGATTATGTATTTCTTAATTTCAACCTTTTCTGACAACAGCCAACCTACCCTTATAGGTGCAATTATTCCCCTTTCCATTCTTTTTCTTATTTAAACACTCCATTTTCTCTATTTTCCTTCAACTCAGAAACACTCAAAGAGAGGAAAAGTATAGAATGGGGCCTTCTATTCGTAACCTCAAAAATGTCTGTGTTTTTTGTGGGTCAAGTTATGGGAAGGGATTAGAGTTTTGTAAACGCAGCCTAGCACTCTTGGTCGATCACTTGTCTGCGAGGAATATTCATCTTGTATATGGGGAGGTTGTCGTGGGTTAATGGGGGCTGTATCACTTGCTGCTTTTATAGGAGGCAGTCAAGTTTTAGGTGTTATTCCTAAACCTTTAGCTGAAAATAACATCACTGGAAAGACAGTTGGAGAAGAAATTCAGGTAACATCTATGCATGGATGAATGAAAACAATGGTTGACAATTCTGATGCATTTCTTGTCTTACTAGGTGGTTTTGGTACTTTGGAAGAAATTTTTCAAATTGTCTCTTGGGCCGAA